>OW388293.1:19732841-21045341 GCA_936450465.1 Gibbula magus | reverse complement strand
CATTAGCCTGTATTTGAACCGACATAACAATAATATTATAACTATAGGAATTCTAAGATTATGTGCTGTGAGTAATTAAATACAGATATACAGACAGACAAATAGACAGGCATATAATGTAATTTCAATATAAGGCCATTGGTCAAAACTACATTTCATCCAAAGCATATTTTAAATACATAAATATTAGCACAGCTGTATCGGCAGTGGAGATTGAATAATATTTACAGATCAGAGTACAGTATCAGCGTCTAAAACATAACGAACCGTTACGTGAAGTGCCTCAATTGAAGCAATCCAATAGCGAAGAAACGAGAAAATGTGAAACATGCACGAAACTTACGATGTTATTTTCTAGTTTCACGTAAACGGAATGTACACCTATATCGAACTTGCCACTGTCACCAATGTATTATATATAATCCAGGTAATCGTGTACATACATGCACAGGTATTTAGCTGGAAGGCTAGGGTTTTACTTTATCATATCAATTTCAACGATCTCGCCTTCCACATTCTGTAGACACTGACTTCCATTACGGCTATAAATCATTGGGAGTCTAATGGGCGTTTTGTTAGAGTACATGTACTTGACGTCGTTATTAAATATTCATTTGTTATTATTTGCTTGTATATTGTACACTAAAGATTATAAACACTTTGGGCTAGAATTCAGAACGGAATTTAAAACACTATGGAAATGATTGTTTCATCCTATGGAAACGGAGCGAAACTGATTTAGAATGTCTAACAAATGAATTACAAAATTAATATCCAAGTTTGCCATTCACAAAGGAGATAAACAATTCACAGCTTCCCTTTTTAGATGTAAAAGTATCCATCTCGAACAATATTGGAAACACCGATGTATACTATAAACTCCTGCCATCCACGACAAACAAAAAAACAGTGTCCCATATTCAGCTAGAAGAATACGCATGATAGTTTAAAATTCAGATCGCGTAGAACATGACTAAATCAACTAAAATATCTATTACTACAGAGACACTATCCATTGATGACGTCCTTTGCAAAGCTTGGCGGCAAAACCGAAATGATCCCCTTGACTCAAACAAAAAGTACATTAAAGGTCACTACCATTTGCATCAACATTTAACTCTAGAAATCCTGAAATATTCTCCAAACTAAAAGAAAAACGCCAACCCTTACAGAAGTGCGATACCTTAAAAGATAAAATTTCACAGGTATACCTTATTAAAAGTTAAAGGCAGAGCCGGAGTTTAACACAATTATTGACTAGGGCTAAATTTGATCAGTCAAGCCAGGATGACAAATCAATTAGTAGGCCTGAACGACCAAATTGTGGTACTTGCCCGTATTTATTACAAGGAAAATAACTTTAAAAAGCGGCCATTTATTCGTACGTTACGGGAGAACATGACATGCGCGTCGCAAAACGTAATATATGTTATCAAATGCAGTGGATGTGGCGAGGATTATATTGGACAAACGGGAGATACACTCGGATCAAGAGTGAGGGTCCACAAACAACAAATAAGGGACCCTCCTGCCGCTACATTCCACTGACATATAGATAGATGTGCAGGGAATAAAACTCAACATTTTTAAATATTCCCTTTATACAAAGTCATGTCAGACAGCAATGAAAAGAGAACAAATTAAAGAAAACTTTTTCATCAGAGTCTTTAAACCACAGTGAAACAGCATAAATATCTCGTAATACTACACATTTAAAATTTTCCAAACTGCTTGTCATATGTTTGTGATAAATGTACACAGATGACGTCACAGATGACGCTTTGTTTGAGTTATGCGTCATAAAAAGACAACGTCATTAAGATTATCACTGAATAGTGTGAAACCGGTAGGGAATCCCAAATTTCTAAATGCAACAATAACCGGTTTCTGGCTTATAACTTAAAGTAAAGCGTCATTGTATTAAATTTTGTTCAATGTTCGTCGATGATGAATATATTATTATGTTATGCCTCATAATACTATTTGTGTAGGGTCCTCTTGCAAGAATAGCCGATCGTATATCCATCGACCCATCTCTCGAGGAAATCTAAAACTTGAGGCTTTAATACAAACTACGCAACAGTAATATAATGCTAATTTCAGGGAGCTGATAAAAACGCAACTAAATACCCGCGACAAAGTGTTTATCATTGTTTTGTTTTCTAACAAACATATTTTTAGTCACAATTACCCGACAAAAATCTAATTGTTACATAATAATTGGAATACTTTTCTACATAATTTAACAAATGAAGATGTAATAAAGATTGCTCAGTTAAATGTCAGAATATAAGGCTGAAGCATCGCATAGTTGAAATATTATATTTGGGGAGTGATGAAAAGACGTTAACTAACAAACACAGACAGCTTCTTGAGGAAATCCAGATCAGCTATCGATCCTGTCAATCCGAAGAGACAAGCTTTTGTCAGGTAAGCAATCATATCTTATATACTCTCGATTGACACAATCATATATATTAAAATGTTATTGATATTTCAACAGTTGAAGTAAGCAAGGCATGTTTTGGATCGGGAGGACTACACTGTATGAAGCACAACCTGGGCTGTAGCAGTGGACGTATAGCCATACAGGAAGCTTTCTACATGGACAATACAGCTTGTGGGAGTACTGGTATATCTAATTGTATAGTCGACGTCAGCAGTATCCCACTCAATGGTACAAGATACAACTTCACTGATACAGAACTGAACTCACTGAATGGAAACTGTTCTACTCAATCAACGTGTAGCCTCCTAGCTGGTAGAAGAGGTGCTTTGGCATCTTTTTCTGCGATTACATATCAATGTATTGATGGTAAGTAAACATGAGTTTTTATTTTTGGAAATTAGTTTTTTCAAATTTTTAATTGCAAGGAATGGTACATTATCATACACACAATTGAACAAAAACGTGAATGTGATCAAATTTGTATAACATTTGTTAATATTTGTCAATAAAATATTGTAATGGTTCTTGTACCGAGGGTTTTGCAAATTATATTATTGAAGTTTTAAAAAAAAGTTATTATATTCAATATAAACAAAAGAAATTATTCCAAACCCAATATTGTTTGCGTTTTTTCGATTTTGTTTTAACAAGCTGCAAGGTGACATGTATGCACATGAGATGAACCTGTGAATTGTGTAAAGTAGGGGTCAGGAGTAGATAGTGGAAAGGTCATATACATTGTATCTTGTCATACTTTATCTCCAAGTCCATTAACTGTTAACGAAGTTATAGACATCTTTCTTTCTTCTGACATTACTAACTGACTGGGTATTATGGTATCGGAAACCGTCCCTTAAAGCTCAATGCTTCGGTATTAGCAGATCCGCAGTGTCCAAACTGTTTAATGCATCCTTGGACAAAGCCATATTTCCAAGCATTTGGAAAATATATAGCTTCAGTAATTATACCGATTCATCAAAAAAGGCAATGCCAACGAATTTACAAATTACAGACATGTAGCCCTAGCCAGCTGCTTGGCTGAAATATTCGAAAAATGTTAGATCTTTGAAGGGCATTTAGAAGTGGTATACATAAGAACAGGGAGATTTTCTGGATAACAACTTCTTTAATGTGAAAATACACGACGTTTCGGAGTACATACTCACTCCTTCATCAGGTGGAATGTAAGGAAAAAACCAAATATGGTACATTTACATAGCAAACAAAACAATGGTGAGGAAACTCAATCAGGGAGATTAACATGCATGAGAATGGTATACAATGGGGATTTGTAATACAAAGATGATGGAGATGAAGCATGAGAATGATGAGGATTTGCAATACAAACATGAATGGGAGTAAGTAGATAAAACTTGTTGTTGTGCTTAGATAGTGAATCGCTGCACCAGATGCATAGCGGGCCTGCATTTCTAAGCACATATATTTTAAGGAAATACTGCAATACATAGAGGCAGTACCTAGATCAGATGAAAAATGAAATGGCCCTGGTCCAGAACTGTCTACCCTCATTTCATGTTAAGTGTAGACATATTGAAATTTTAGAGTATTGTGTAATGTTTAGGTGTACAGAAATGATGAAGTTAGTATGATACTATTAGTTTCAAGAAATCATGCTCTGGTTTGATAACAATAATCTTTGTCGGACATTATTGACTGGGGGTTCCTCTGGAACTTAGTTATAATTTAACTCTGGAACAGTTCAGTACTTGATTACTCCATTTAGAAATTTATAACCTATATACTTCAGGGAGCGCTAGACTACCTGTTTGGGAAGAGGCTTTGGGATAAATGAATGAGGAAGAAGACTCCCACCTTCTGCAACTGACAATATTCTATATTCCATATGAGTCTTTTTGCGCATATCCTGGTGCGTTGATGGCGGCTCTATGCTTCCTCTTAAAGAAATTTATGAAATGAACAATTCTTATTTCACAATAGAGGTGTACAAATTGCAACATCAGTGTACAATCATATTTTAAGACAGTACAAAACGCTCTAAGTGGAATCGACTACTGGTGTGTCACAAATGTACAAGTTCATGAACCTATTGAACCAGCTGACCCTTATTAAGATGATGAACCAATGAAGCTGCCCTACTTATTGTTGGCCGATGATGCCTTTGCCGTGAGAACATTCTTCATCTCCAAGAGGAATATGACCTTGTAAGAAACTATATATATATATATATATATATATATATATATATATATATATATATATATATATATATATATAGAAAAGAGTAAACATCAGATGGGTTTGACTGGATCAATCTTCTTTAATACGATGAGCTCATTTCGACCAGTATATCGGTCTTTTCAAGTATCAATACAATAGAGGTACTTGAAAAGACCGATATACTGGTCGAAATGAGCTCATCGTATTAAAGAAGATTGATCCAGTCAAACCCATCTGATGTTTACTCTTTTCTATATATAACCTTACTTCACGTGAGAAACGACTCATTTTTATTTAAATATATATATATATATACATGTATAGTTGTGAAACAGTTTATGTGCATTACCTTTAATTGTCTGTTGGTTTATGCCTATGTGAGTATCTGCCAACCTGCAGACAGCCAACTGACAGACGCGCCAACTCGCAGACACTTATTAATGAGTGGTTAACTAGGACAGACATGATGGAACTAGTCTTGTGGATTAGAGTAGTTTTGTAACAGGTTCGTTACAGAAAAGAAGAAGAACATTGTTTTTTTCTGTGTCACGTGGTACAATATATATTATTATCCATTAAAAACACACAATACATTCAATAAAAGGAAGTACCACCCGGCCATACGGCCTATGAGACACATATATGTCTAAAATATGCATATATAAAAGTTATGTTACACGTTACAACACAAACATGTACAAGAGGTAATATTGTTATGATAATTATACAATTCAGGGGCTGTTTACGCATATTATACTTTTTTAATACAAGAGCGGCAAGAGGCTTCACAAACCTCTCATTGCGAAATATGAATACAGATTGGGCTGTTTTGGACAACTGTGTAAAGAAAGGATTAACACGAGAAATATCCTGCCATAAATTATACCTAAGATACATTACAGAAACGCTTGCATGTGTGGTGTAAACACAATGTGAAATTGTGTTGCGGTAAGATGATCAAATAATAACCCGTCCGTCTCAACATTGTTTTTACAATCATTTATTTCGGATTGAAGGCATAGGTTTGTCAGTTATATTAGGTTGTGTTTGTTCAAACTTGTGTTGCTCGTTTATGATAAAATGTCTTCACTCTTACCGTTGTTTTACTTTCAGCTATATAAGGTAAACGGTCACTCTGCCTACATCACCTACTTAAATTATGATCATTGTTTTTCATTCATTTACAAATATAAGTACGCATTGTAAAGAGCATGATCAATTAACTGTTTAATCAACTGATAGATTCATCTTCGCAATCCTAGATCTAAATTGTGTTCATTAATAATGATATGATCGATAAGCCGTCAAAATTACAATTATCAAGTTAAAGTGGTGAAAGTGGAACTGACCGCAACATATTATTTCTAGATTCGTTTTCTAATTAAAGTGACTGCATCATGTTACATTTAATAACTGCATAAATGTAAGTGAAATATCCGCTTTCATATGCGAAAAACTATAATGAAATTATTTCTTCAAAAGATGGCGAGTATTATTTAAAAAAACATAGCTGTTCTATATACCCACGTATTTGACTTGTTTGTATATATGGACAATGCGCGGCTTATTTAAGTATATGACATTCCAACAGCAATAAAACCTATAAGCGGTCAATGGGACTGACAGCGTGATTGATGACACATAAAATATGCTCGTGATTTAAAGGATAGATGCAATGGTCAAAATCGGATTCATTAAAATGGGGTGTCAATTTAAATTTCTGAAATCGGTCCATAAATTACTTATATACTGCTTTTTTAAAAACAATGCCTAATTTAGCCCCGGCGACCAGAATGAAAGTCTGCGGGGGTGTGGCCCCTGAAGGGATGACTTCTGTGACGTCACTGGAGTAATCTCATTATCGGCGATAGTCATAGTTCAACGTAAGTTCGCAACAAATTTTCAGTCACGCCTCAGTGGTTCTTCTCAAACTTTTCGCGGCGTTAATCGCGGTATTGTTAAAATGGGTAAATCAAAATCGTCTTAATAATCAATTTGAAGTTTATACTGTCTCAATTTTATGCTCAAAATTATTCCGATATACAATATACGTAGAGGTAACCATCTGTCATTCTTGAGAAAAATGCATTTCACCAGATCTTTAAGACGTCAGTTAGAGCGTCAACTTTCAAATAACGTCACCTTTTACGTCACTTTTATTGTTCAATCGTTTGTGAATATGTTCTTTGACGGGAGGCATTTAAAAAAAAACTAGTTTACACAAATAACATTATATCTCAAAACGTTGTATACATAACAGCGAGTAATTGTTTATTCTCATATAAGAAACAGAAGACTCCTCGTTGTGATTTATCGTAGAATAAAACATAGTAGGGAGCGTAACACACGAAGGCGCACCAGGACAAAAGTAACATTTCTATCATTCATGGTTAGATTCGACATTGGAGTTGCTTGCTAGTTTTGAATAGAGAGTAATTATACTGAATAAAACAAATCTTCCCTTTCCTTTCCCATTCAGCAGATAATCGTTCTTAAACTGTTACAACGGTTTTCCTTGGATCATCAATGATCATCATCCGCAAAGAGGCAATCGATATGTTACTGCTTATCTCTTCAACTTTATCGTTTATATAAGCAATACTTAAAAACGACCATTGAGCGAATACTGAGCACGGAGATAAACTCTAACCCTAATCCAAACATAGTACCGTTATCGGATCTACATCCATTATATATGCTACATGCTGTTCTCAATACTATAGATAATTCTCAAACCACTTCAACAGAGTACCTTTGTTGCATATCCTTTAATTTTCTAATAATGCCATTGTGGTAATCCTGTTGAAAGCTTTGCTTACATCATAACAACTTAACATGAAATACTGCTCTTATTTCAAAATATACCATCATTTAAAAATCAGGATAATGGTATCGCTGAGGAACAAATATATACATACAGCATATACTGAGTACTTTGCGGCATAACTTAGATGTGAGTTTGTTCATATTCACAGCAAGAGAGACATGTGCAATGACAGGAGTACTGATATATCCGTTATTTGTAGGGGACGAAACTAACAATAACAGTTGCGTGTGTTCAATACCTAAACCTCAACCAATCAGATCACAAACCACTCAGATGTAAAGCAAACTCAAATTGCTACTGATTGGGCTTATTTGACATGTACAGGTACTGCGAAGTTCAACATAGTTTCCAACGAAATTCCGGCATCTACAAAACCAAGCTTTGTAGTCCCAACGTAGCACATAGGGAAATGATTCCCTGTTCAAAGTGCATAGGTCCTTAGGTGCCCATAAACCCTTGTACAATCGATGGGTTGTGCGACGGGGTCCATGCTACATTATTGCCATGTGCCACGGAAGGCAAATAGTGTCGGCTAATGTTATCAAACAGACTAACGAACTTGTCCTTTGTCATCGATTCTGCTTGATTTTCACCGCTTACAAACTATTTGTAATATTATAAGATCGAAACGAATATTCGATTGATTAGTCACCTATTCACAATTCAAACATGTGACATTTAAGGTACTCACTTTATTTTTTATAGCAACAACATCAACTACAGCAAAATCAACTCGGATGACAGCATCACAGGTTACAACAGTTACAGCAACACTCACGAGTACCACCCTTTCAAGATCGTCACCAGCAGTTACACCAGACAAAACAACTACAGAACAAACTGGTTTGTATGATGCTCTTCGAGATGTCCTGCTAGAATGGTACAGACAGACCATTGATTTTAGAGTTGAACATAACGTTTAGTGAGAGCGAATATATTATTTACATTGAATAGACAATTAAGGGCAAAGGGTCCAACAAAACCATAGCGTACAGGGCCTATATTAGTGACACAGTGTTTTGACAGGGTGTACGGGACTGTAAGACCCTTGTATATTCCGTATTTTCCTGAGGCGCAGCCGAAGGAAATGCGGAATATACAAGGGTCTTACGGTCCCGTACACCCTGTCAAAACACCGTGTAACGAATTTATTACTCTTTAGATCTATTATTTGTTCTTATTTCACCAATTTCCGATAAAATATATAGGCTGCATAGCTATTTCCGTCTGTGATAAAAACTCCGACCACTGACAAACCGCGAAACACTGTAAAGAGTTTACCGCTCCATATCAAGGGACATAACTCTGCGGCTAAAAAAAATTCGATTATCTCAGCGACACGATTTACCTAAGCTAAATATCATGTATGAGAGGTACAATTATTTTAATTTCGAAATCGAGGACAAGGTTCGTAATGATTTTGTAAGACTACTTAAATTCTGTATAATTATAAATTCCCTTACAACTGAAAAACCGACTTTAAGATGTTACATTTTTTTGTTAAAGACTTGTTTAAAAAAATGTTTTATCCCTGATGCCATTCAGGATGCGGGAATGTTTGTTTTGCAAAGAAGCTTCAAAACACTAACATTTTAAAATGTAGAAATACAAAGGATAATACTAAATGAAGTTTAAGTCGCTGTAGCACACATATCATTCTGAAGTGCTCTCACAAAAGGTAAATAAGTGTTACGAATACCTAAATAATACTCTTGCATCAATAAAGAGAGTTCTAGAAAGGATGTCAATGGTGTGGTTAAGCCATGCAAGTCCATTTTCCATTGAGAAACCATTTTAAGCTGTTCAAACTAAAATGGTCGCTCGAAGGTAGTTCAAGTAATCTAACTGATGTAGCCATACCTGAACACTCAGGGTAGAGTTTTAAGGTTTTATTATTACTATTTTTGAATACCTCTTATAGGATCGTGTAATGATATAGTTTAGCCACTCACGTGACAATAAATTGTATAAACTTATGATAATAAATGGAAAATTAGAAGAAAAAAAACTAATATGCAGAAAACGTGCAACAGTGCCTTTTTATGTGATATAATTGTCTCAATGGTCACTTGGAAAATATTTCATCAATGTAAACATTATCATTTATTATTATAGTGCAATGATGTTCTCCATCAATATATAAGTCAATAGTTGATATTCATATATTTGTTTCAAACAGAGATTCCCCGTACAACTACTACAAGTGCAGTCCATGACAACAAAACAAGAGTGCACAAAGGTGAAAATAAAACGTACACGTACATATGATTCTGGCAATATTGTGTAATATAGTAACGTTTAATCTATACACTATGCAGCTGCAATTACAAGTAAACTTGTGACACTTTTCAGATGCAGAATCTAACACCGGAACAGTTGTAGGAATAATCACCCCCCTCTGCATCATCATTGCTGGAGGCGTTACTGCAGTGATCATTTTTCGAAGGAGGTAGGTTTATTAATGTCTGTAAAGTGTACTAATAACAGGAAGGTGCATAATTGTGATATATTTTGAACATATTACTTAATTTAATTCCTTTTTTTAAAAAGTCATGGTAAAAAAAGTGAGTTTAAAGAGTTAATAAATCAATGTAAATCAAATGACCATAGCACATTTAGTGATAAAGCTCTTTATCTTTTTAATAAAAATAAACAAAAAAATGCTATTTCAGAAAATTACGACATGCTGGTGGAAACGAGAAAGCTGTGAATGCAAAACCAACACCACAGGAAGTATTCTCATTGGAAAAGAAGAAGGCTCCGGACAATGACTATGCTACAACGAATGATTACCTGGATTTAATACCTGAGACACACACTATGCGGTCCCTCCACAACGAGTCTCCCGATGATGATCATTATCATCAAGTGGGACCTCCACCAACTAAGACAGGGTCGGCTGATGGAAATAAGTATAAGTTGCAGTTTAAAAATACAGAGATTGAAGGTGACTTAAATGATGGTAATTATCATGAAATAGAACCTCAAACAACTAATGGTTCATCTGAATATCACTTGGCTGGCCGAGTTGCACATACTAATTTGGAATCACAGTCTGCAAAGAAGGGGCCATCTGGGAACATTACAAATCAACAATTGGAATCGCAAAAAGCTGTGGCAGCTGTGGCAGGTGTGAAAGGCACTTCTGATTACGACTATGCTGGTGAGAATAACTATCATGAAGTAGAACCCCAGCAGGGGGTACAACGTTCTGATTACGACTATGCGAGGTGCGTTGATCCACACACAAGCCATGAACATTCCTCATCCAGGAAACCGCAGACACATGGTAGTGACTATGATCATATCGGATACCAACCAACAAATTCAGATTCTCATTATGACACCACTCTGTCAGTTGCTAGCTCTTTGAAAGGAAGTAACGCCATTGATGAGGTCTATAGTTATAATCACCTCAATGACAGGAATGATTCAAGCAACGTTGCTGATTCGACGTACAACGCAACATCCTCTACAAGACACAAACTGGATGCTTCAACCAACAAGATGGAAGACGACTATGGATATAACCATCTGGGTGTTGAGTCGAAGAAGAACTTACCTCAGAATGAATACGATACCTCTGCATCTGCACTTCGAGATATTGCCAGAATGAACGGAGACATGGAAGACTCGACTTACGACCATGCACATTTGGTAACTCCGGAGGGCTCATCATCTGGATTGGCTACTGCATGTTTCGATGACTCAGACTATGACCAGGCTCCTCGAACCAACAATGAATATGATTCCAACCCATATCATCTCGCGAAATAGTGTATATAATACATGTGTGTATATAGAGTGAACATATGACATCGACGTAAATATAAACCATCATAGATTTGGGACAAGGCCACGATTGAAGACATCAAGTCAGCTATCCATGGTGCATAAAGCGCCATGATCGAGTGAATGTTGTTTCCTGGTTAATGATAATGGCTTCTTTATGTAAGGAGTTGTTATACGAGGTTTACTTACATATCCGTAGATATTTGTAAAGTCATTTATATATTACCTGAAATTTGGATATTGCCTATAGCGCACTAATGAACTGGATACAACATTATTTTCCTTTAGACTTAGCGATTTTAAGATAAACTCTTATTTGACCATATCTACCAAAAATGCGATTGTTTTCTTAATTGGCAAATGATTTGTTTATATTTGTAGAAACAAGTTCTGAACTTTCTTCATCGTTTGTGTACATAATTCGTTATGAAAAATAAGAGCTTTATCAAATGTTATGTGATGACAATGACTTTTGTAGCTTTTGAAATGTTGTAAATGATATTTAAGGCAAAATAATGGATGTAAACCTTCTTTAAGAACATTACTTGTTTAAAGTTGATAATCTTTAAACGTACAGACATTTGAAATAACACACAACTTGCTTTGGATTAAGATGTTAGATCAAATTCCATTACCACTTAAAATATTTTCCTCTGGTAAAACATATGTTTATGCACCTTAAAGGTACATCCATTGTGTTGTTGGGGGTCACATATTCCAAACGTTATAAAATATGGTGTCACCTCATCGAGCAGTACCAACTGTTACCGAAAACCACCGTTTTGATGATAGTCGACTAGTTGATCATGTTTAATATGTCATATAACTACTGTGCATGTAAATGTTTCGGTTTCTGCACATGCATAATGATGTTATTCTTTTTTAATTGGAAACTAGTAATTATGATATATTTGGCGATTGGGGATGAATATGCAAGCCGAGTGAATTTATTTGCACCGTAAACAGCACATATGGTCGAAACGTATTAAAGCCTAATAATTTTTTATGAAACACAATGGATACACCTTTAAAAATAATAATTCAAAAGTGTAAAATTTATTAACACTTGTGAAAACTACTGTAATTATACTTTTAAAAACATCATATCAAGAATAAAATATGCCTACATTTTTTGAGAAATGGCTTCTTAAATTCTAATTATTTAATTATTTCAGTGCAATGAAACTGAGCATGAGTTGTTCATGTATACATATATAACATTACATTATGTATTTCGTTTTCTGTATATGTTACAGTAAATCTTGCAGCTTGATTGTTGATGTTGGTATCTAAACTATCCCCAACGTTGAGTACAGACTGCATGTCACGTTCAGACTCAAGTCTGTGTATAACTCAAGTCTGTGTATAAGAGTAACACTTGATCCGAGCATGATTAGAATAATTGTTTTAACTCATACAAATATTCGATTCCTATGATCTCTGATAGCATATCTTTTATATCATCATTGACTCTTTCTACAATATCGTAAATTGGGGATGACAGGGTTTTGACATCAGGCCACAATAGTTTCATAACCCACGATCAAGATTCAAGCACTGCATGTTTGCCTTTATAGTTTTTGTACAACTTGATCAGTAAATGTTTGAATAAATATACTCTAAAATGCGGCAAATATGTGTATTTACTAGAAATGTTAGTAAATACATGTATTTACTGAGGGAAATGGTAATTTTATTATATACTGAAAGTTTCAGTAAAAACAAGTATTTACTGGTTATGCAGGTTTATTGTACCATAAACACATCAAATCGAATGTCTATGTACATTTAAGGTTTAATAAACACGAGTATTTCACATGCTCTTGGTTGGTTTACTTTAAAAGTTACCCTTTTCGGGTTGATTTGCCTTTACACTTATGGACAAAAGAAACGATAACAACATAAATGTTAGATATTTTAATCCACAAGGGCTAGACACATATTTACACCGTATCTCTTAAGTCATCTGAACTTAATTTGTAATATTTGAAACATTATTTGCTAATGTTTCTGAAAAATCTCCTTAACCAGGTGAGATAGGACAGCATGGACAACTGTTTTATGACATAATACAACAACGATGTCCCATCGATTTAAAGTCAAAGGAGGTACATTATGCTGACAACATCTTGTTGGTTGTAGGCGCAGACGGTTCCAACCTGTATACACAGTTGCAATTTCACCATTAAGTTATTACAGTTGGAATATTAAAAATAAACTTTCAACCAATCATGCTTGGCCTCTTCATATTTTGGATAAGGTATATGACCAATGAACACAGCTGTAGCAAATTTTTAACCACGTTACAATGTGAGTTATCCGAAATAATTATCCCATTTTACTGTGAAAAGAGATTTTGTCAAAACAACCTAATTTAAACGACCGTTGTATTATTTGAATATGAACGTTAGTAACATAAGATTTCAATTCAAAACCATTTTACACCTGAATGATCCGACATGTATCAATTCAGTGCAAAATTTCGCACTGCAGTTTCGGAAAATCCAAGAAACTTTGCAGGCAAATGTTATCTGCCCGACACAAGCATCTACTAAACGATAATATTAGCGGTCAATCAACACGCCAACCTTCCACTCGGTTGTCAAATTGTTCAATGCCAATAAGACTTGCTCCCGCCAGGTGCATGGCAACTTTGTCTGCAGTAGAGAACTTTTCTACACGCAGTAAGGTGTGGGTGCAATGCTACACTGAATTTCAGAGCAGTAACACCCATGGTTCGCTAGTTCCAGCCGTTGCTCGCAGGTTTCACCGCAATGCATAGCCACATGGCGTTGCGGGCTTTCTCCCTGCAATAATACTAGCAGCCGTGATATAAGTGAAATACTCCTGAAAGCGCCGTTTAACCCTTACTCACCTCACCTCACCTCACCTCACCTCACCTCACCAATAAGACTTGCATAATTATACTCAATTTACTGACAATTTATTCATGACAGTGAAGCATGTAGATGTATAAACAATTATTGGGCAGAAGCATATTTATGTCCAAACTGAAAGAAACTAACATGGGGATACTTGGTCAATATCCGTGGACTAAAATAGATTCGTATGCCTTCCTTCCACAGAAAACCGAAATATACCTCATAACCAATCGAATTGGTAAATTTTGAAATTAAATTGTTGACTGCTTTTTTCAAGGAAGATAGGCCTAATCATTATTATTGCTGGAATCTAGCAATGACAAACCTCTCAACAACGTTTTGATTAAATTCATAATATAGGCCTACTTCAAAATATGTTAAAATAAATCGGGGAAGTTGAATATTCACTTTTATTTTCAAATGATAGATTATATATAATAGAATTGTATTTATGAATAAATAATGTATGTATATTGTTAATACAGTATATACCTATGTATATAAAGTAACATATTCTCATGAATCAAATCATGATCAAACATTCAAAGTCGACTTTTTCCAGCTAAAATGTTTAGAATATTTAGTTCTTTCGAAAAATGAATGTCGTATATTTTGCCCCTCGATGTAGATTTAGGTTCACTTTTTGTTCATCCTGTATTCGTTTCATAAACACAACTTGTTTATTTATATTCTAAATATAGAGTACTAAACGAATGGTAATGTGATAATATGTTTATGCAACAAGTGAATAGAGTCAATATTCTACTAAATAGTCACAACAAGAACCAGGTGATCGCGAAAACCGCGTATGAATATCAGTCAATACAAAATAGTTCATAAATTGGTAGTTGTTTTCACATGTCACACGCCTAAAAACATAAAAACGATCATTTTTGATGAAAAAGTAAAACTCATTGTTATCTAATGAGCGATCTCTCCACGATTGTGTAATAAATAAAGTTTATAATGACATCAGTAACGGCAAGCATAAGTGTAATCATGTGACCAGTCATGTGACCCACTAGCGACAGAGGTCGCTAGCGTCAGTCTCGCTCTGTGTATGATATGTTGCCCATTGGTGCTATCTATGCGGGGAATACATGTGTGTGTGACTGTGGCATTATGTGTTTAATAAATTTGTATTACAACACAATAGTTCATGTTATTCATGACTGGTCACTATGATGTAAGTTTACATAAATATTATATATAATATATTTAGCTGTGTTATATGACAAGTTTAATTTTACAAAGAGAAGAACAAATTCCGACTCAGTGTTAAACATTGTAATCTTGTGTACTATCTATCAATGCAATAATGTATAATGTTCGAAATAAACCTATAATTACAATACGAGGGGCGTTCAATAAGTGTTGCAAGCGGGGCATTGGTGTTTACATAAACAGTGTCAGCTTATAGCAGGTGTTACTATAGTCAAAACATAACATTGACACATGTCAAAACAATTTCTAGACATAACAGTTATTTAGATATAATAGCTGCGCTGACCTAGGGGTCTCCATAATCATGGATTCTCTCAAACATGAACAACGCGCTGTGATCAAGTTCCTTACTAAAGAGGGATGCAAAGCTACAGAAATACATAATCGTATGTGTAATGTGATGGGTAAGGATGCTCCTAACTTTACAACTTTTTGTCGCTGGTCTCTTCAGTTCAAGCGAGGCATGGAGTCCTTAGACGATGACCCACGGTCAGGCAGGCCATCTGAAGTCACCCGACCGGAAGTTATTGCCGCTATCGAAAGACGAATTTTAGCTGACCGCCGTGTTAAAGTTTCTGAACTGTCTTTGGAATTCCAGATATCAGTTGGAAGTGTTGAAAAAATAATTCATGACCATCTTGGTATGTCCAAGGTATCTGCAAGATGGGTACCCAGAAACCTCACAGCACAAGATCGCCAGAAAAGAACCGAAAGTTGCATGGAGCTCCTGGATCGGTTTAATGCGGATGAAGCCAGGTTTTTGTCTCGTCTGGTGACAGGTGACGAAACCTGGATCCACCACTGGGACCCGGAAACTAAACTGGAATCCAAGCAATGGAAGCACCCGAGTTCACCGCCTCCCCTGAAGTTTCGCACTCAACCATCAGCTGGCAAGGTTATGGCGCTATCTTTTGGGATGCAAAAGGCATATTATTAATTGATTACTTGCCAACCAAAACTACAATGAATGGTCAATATTATGCCAACCTAATGCAAGAATTGCGAAAGACAATTCGACAGAAACGCCGTGGAATGTTGACACGTGGTGTTCTGATTTTGCATGACAACGCTCCAGTCCACAAGTCAAGAGTTGCACAGGCCGCTATACGTGATTGTGGATTCGAACAGCTTAACCACCCACCCTACAGCCCAGACCTAGCCCCCAGTGACTACTTCCTGTTCAGAAACCTGAAATCCGCTGCCACAGAGGCGTGGTTAGGGGGGCAAACGGAAGACTTCTACAAAAGCGGCATCAAAAGTCTTAAAGAGAAATGGAATACGTGTATTGAGGTGCAGGGTAACTATATTGAAAAATAAAAGTAAAAAATTGACTACGCGAGTTGGTTTTATATTGAAGTTGCAACACTTATTGAACGCCCCTCGTATGTGATAGTTGTAATTCTCCTACTCTCAAATAGCCTAAACATAACAACATGTCACTCTGTATTGTCACTGAGAAATGATAAGATTATAATCTAAAATAATGATGATTATATTTGCACAAACACAAATAGCAGTGTAACTAAGGTACGTGCCATGACCCCCTCCGCAAAATAAAAGAGAAACGAAGAAGAGGTCATGGTTCAATAGGAAATACGATAACAACAAAAATATGATCCACACGTCATGCTGAAACATTCAAAAGATCTCCGTGACCTGCAAAATAATATAACAGGAAGATTCTCTGGAAAACAACTTTTTTAATGTGAAAATACACGACTTTTCGGAGTATATGCTCACTCCTACATCAGGTGGAATGTACTCCGAAACCTCGTGTATTTTCACATAAAGAAGTTGTTATCTAGATATTCGTCCTGTTCTTATGTATTCCACTTCTAAATGCCCTTCCAGGACCTGAAAATCCTGTGAAATTGCGATCTTTGGGGGTAACCTGAATACAAAGTATTTCATAGCATTGTTCTAGAGGATTTTGTCATCACTCAGTAGAGTAACGATAACATCATCGCCACTAGTGTGTTACAGAGGGTTCAGTTCAGCAATAGAACCAGTATGTTACTCCTAATGACATTTATAACAAATACATTTGAAAACATATGTTTAACGATAACATTTTAAACCTATTTTCTATATTGCTATATCTTTGACCGTTTTGTAATTTTACGGACAAGTGATTAATCATACAATACTTAAAAACAAAGCACTGTGTCCCTGATCAAGTTATGAACGGATCGATGTGGTTATTTCCGATTCAACATAACTGATATAGATATATAGTTGTGAACAGATACGTTATCAGGGACCTGATTGGACCAGGAAGTATATTGGTAACACCTCGCAAACGCCATTGTGAAATTGGACTTGCTAGTAGTTCTTGGATATAATTCGATGGATTTAAAGTTTAAGTTTGTGTTTGTAATGGTGATTCCGTTTATAGGCTCTTGTTTCGAGGGTAAGTAAAACATAATATTCTACCTAATAGGAATACTAAGACTGTGCATGTATATATTGTATAGCATCGTGCTTTAGTGAATAGTTTATTACAGTAGAGGAACATTGGCCAACACTACATGTACATTATTTTAAAAAAGTGGATTACATGATTTAAATACATCAATTAAAGCTTAGTAGTGTTAAAAACTGAATTGTAATTAGATTGAATAATACGAACATTCTAAATGCCCTCTAAAGACTAGTTAAGTATACAGTATTACCATGTTACGCGGTAGAACCTATATCATTTCATGAAGCGTGGTATTTGAAGTAATTCAATAGTGAATACACTACAACATAATCTCATTGTCTAGTTGAAATAATCAGAAGGTATATACAGCCTGCCAACATTTTATAATCCAAGTAGCCTTGTACATGTACATAGATGCACAGGTATACTGAGCGTAAATAGAAACCTGACACTGTTTAAATTTGACCTCACAAATTGAAAACTGGGTGCATTGCTATAATAATAATAATAATAATAATGGAAACTTATAATGCGTGTTAGTCCATACAATAAGCATGCTCAAAGCGCTACATACAAGAGAGGAGGAAAATATGTACATGGATATGTACATGAAGAAATTGGAGGAAGACTATTTACACTGGATATGATACATTGAATAGATGGGTTTTGAGGTGAGACTTAAATGTGTCAAGTGTTGGGGAAGCTTTTAGAGTTTGGGGGAGACTGTTCCATAGGACAGGACCGGCAACTGGGAAAGAACGTTCACCAAATTGTTTGAGATTGACACGTGGGACACAGAGTAAACTGTTATCGTTCGATCTGAGGGTACGGACTTGGCACTGCGCCGATAGGAGTTGTGATAGGTATGGAGGAGCCATATTGTTCAAACATCTGTAAACCAGGCAGAGGATTTTGAACGAGATCCTTGATTCAACTGGTAGCCAGTGCAGTGATTTAAGGACAGGTGTTATGTGTGCCCTTTTCCTGGTACGGGTCACAATCCTGGCAGCCATATTCTGGACTCTCTGAAGGCGTCCTAAGAGATGTTTACTGATGCCAAAAAGGAGACTATTACAGTAATCCATCCTTGCGTGAACCAATGTTTGCACAAGAGGCTTTGCTGCGTCAGTTGTGAGTTGGTTACGGATTTTGCCTATGGCACGAAGGTGGAAATGGCATACTTTACAGAGGTATTCGACATGGTCCTCCATTGTTAGAGTAGAGTCAATGAATACACCAAGATTCTTGACACTCTGAGAGATATTTATGACAACATCTCCAATAATGATTTCGGGGGCTGAGATTTGCTTTAAACGTTTAGATGTGCCAACTAACATCACCTCTGTCTTTTCGCCATTCAATCGGAGCTTGTTAGCGGTCGTCCAACACTTGATGTCTTGACAGGAATTAGTGATTTTGTTGACAGACACAGATATGTCACTGATTTTACAACTGTCCATCAGTTGCATGTCGTCGGCATAGGCATGGTGGTTGAGATCATTTCCGTCGATGATGTTGCCAAGACAGGTAGTGTACAGGACAAACAGTACAGGGCCCAATACAGAGCCCTGAGGAACTCCACACTTCAGGCAGACTTCATCAGACTGGGTATCTCCTACTACAACACTCTGTTTGCAGTTTCTCAGGTAAGAGGAAACCCAATCAAGAGGTATTCCCTTTATGTTGAACCTGGTATGAAAGGATAAAGAAATCATTTGAGAAAAATTACAGGTTGACACGAGTAGAATTCTGGATCACTTTATTGCGTAATACCGCTTGATGTCACGTGACCCCACAAGACGAACTTCACATCATCAGATCATGGCACATTCTGAAGTCAATAACGCATGTGACCGCCTCGTACAACCACCACAGCCCCACAACGTCGCCTTATCGACCACTGAACTCCACTGAAGACCCGCACCGGAAGTCGCCGCCATTGGTTAACCAGTTCCTGTCCAAAAGCTTGCAGAGTCTGGGATGGGTTGATTTGCTGCCTCAATCGTCTTCCCAATTCATCCCAGATGTGTTCTATAGGATTGAGGTCTGGTGAACGTCCATGACGTCGATACAGGCGTTACGCAAGAAATTGCGCGTCAAAATCGCTGTGTGCGGTGTGGCATTATCATGTTGAAAACTCAGCCCTGGACCATGTTGTTGCATGCACGGTATCAGGACCGGTGTCAAAATTTGTTCACTGTATTGTGCGGCAGTAAGGTTGCCCTGCACGACAACCAATCGGGAACGACCATTGGAACAGAAAGATCCCCAAACCATGACGCTGCCGCCGCCAAATCTGTCCACCTCCCGAACACAACACTGTGCATATCGTGCTCGTGTTCTACGCCACACTCGTACCCAGCCATCAGCAAACCTAAGTGTGTAACGTGACTCCTCACTAAAGACAACGTTATTCCAGCGATTCTGATTCCATCTTGCGTGTTGTCGGGTCCATACCAGACGTTGGTGACGGTGAAATGGCGTCCAAATGGGTCCTATGTAGGGCCTCCTGGCTCGCAGACCAGCAGCCCGCAGTCGATTCCTGATAGTGGATGGTGACACCCGACCCCTAATCAAGTGTCTGGTCGTGGACGCAGCCGTCTCGAATCGATTACGGAGGTGACGTAACCTGATTTATCCATCCTCTGGGCGTTACGTCACACGCGGACGTCCTGGCCTCGGACGATCCGCAATCACCCCTGTCTGTTGCACACGGGTTCTGAGCTCATGAATTGTCTGCTGCATCAAAATGCGCGCGCAACTTCCGCAACCGATTGTCCGGCGTGCAGCCTACCCATAGCACGCTCACGTTCTGTATTCGTGAGGCGTGGCATTCAGTCAATAATGTTTTTCCGTTAATTTCAATGTGTTTTCCTGTTACACAGTACACGTGCGATTTGATTTGAGGGCATACGCATTACCTGTGTTGATCACGTGACCCTGTGCACGTGAATATCATGTTTTACGTCTTTGACGTGTAATACGTTAATGTTGCCACCCGCCCCGTCCGTGCAGCATCATCGGGTACACCTCTATCATAAATTATATAACACAAGATTCGACTTATTTCTTCCCCGAAAAAAATTACGATAAAAATATGAGTGTCAGGTTTCTAGTTACGCTCAGTATATTTACATGGAAGGTCTCCACCATACTGATATCAATTTCAACCATGTCGCTTTTCACATTCTGTAAACACTGACTTCCATGAAAGCTGTAATCATTAGAAGTGTGGTTTATTTTAGGTGTTTAGTACTAAATGCACATTAATAAATATTAATAAATATTAATTTGCTGGTACATTATCATGCCAAATCACAGTATATTTCAGGGCTAGTTTATCAATCTACATATATACGCTGTACAATAAAAAAAAAAAAGTAAAGATGTTTCACGTATGACCCCATGTTTTAAACAGCTTTGCATCGTTCTATTATTCTACAGTTTTATTAATGAGACGGAGTTTTGTCAGCATATCATCTTTAACAGTTAAATAGTTATACAGCTAATCTACTTTAGATATGGATATCATGAAATCATCCACAGAACATACATACATTTTTGTATAACATATTTTAATTTAAAATACCAAAATATCACTTTTCCATGATGTCATAATAACTTCTGTGATCCTCTATTCGACTTTATAACACATGTACATGTATAAGTAAATTTAATCATATGTTCTCAACTCAGGAATTAAAAAATGAATACATTTTTATATTGGTGTCCAAAATATACGACATGTATGTGAACATTACTCGTACATAAATAGCCGATCGCATATCCATTGAAAATGACAAATGGAGGCATTAGTACAACGTATCCACACTTGAATAATTCAATAAATACTTAAAATCTTCAATTTTTTTAGGAAGTTTAGGAGTTAGTAACAAGTGGCTAAATATTTAAACCAAGTGTCTGTCATTGTCGTAAGGTAATCCTTACTGTCATATCGTAAATCACTATTACCCGGGAAAACAAACTGTAACGGAATACTTGATTTTAATGCTATGGTGACTACATGATAATAACAATTGAATATATGATAATCAGTGTTTCATTGTTTTAAGAATTACTTTGATAATTAAGGGTTTTAATTTAAGAATGCAACATCACATCGTTGCAATATCATATTTGAGAAGTGATGGGATAACGATGACAATCAAACTTTGATAGCTTCATGAGGAAATACAGCTACCAATCGATGTCCATCAAAAGAAACCAGTTTTTGTCAGGCAATTATCAAATTGGACACATTGGTTTAATTGGACACAACCAAAAGTGAACATATCACCATCGCAATCCATTATAGCAGACGCTTATGATGTTTGACAAACCAATGGCATTTTTAAATTACATGTACATGTATGCAACTGTATGCATGATAGATGAAATCTGCTTATTCAGATGACTTGTATCGATAGTCATTAGTCACTGCAGTGAATATATTGGTAGACAGAATATTAACTATTCCTCCTTGTAGGATAATAGAGACATCATTATTTGTACAATAAACGTTTTGGTAGAGGTATGTTTGGAAGTTGCGCATTCATTAAAAAAATACCCCTCATAAAGATTACTAGAAGACGCCGATGCATATCATTCCAAAAGACGAACGCTGATAGACGCAGGTGAATTTAAACAACTTGTTTGTCGTACGCTCAAAATATTAGCAGAATATATAGAGGATATCTGTCTATGTTATCTCATCGAGTGAAAAGAGAGTTTGTATTTTCACGAGTATGTTGTATGTTGTCTTTATAGTTACTCCTGAACAGGGTCGTTTTTTTTCACGTTAAGCAGCCCCTTGGAACAGCCCGACTCAACAGTAATTATGTGACATCATTTGATAATTCGCTGCGTCAGACCATTGTTTTATGACGTCAAATTATATCACAGTGAAATTAACACTGTCAGATATCCTCACTGTAGCTTGATAGACTTGATAGTTTATTTCGCTTATAAATCCAAGTATTTCCTTTCTCATTATTCAATAAATTATCAATTGAAGTCATGTTAACCAATGCAAAACTTGTCGACAACAGCAGCGGCATCTTTTCGTCTATCTTAGATGTATCCTCATTCACTGTCATGCGTAGCCTTGTATCTGAAAAGTAAGTAAACTGATATATAGAGGATACCTGTCCTTTCACGAGTGACACTTTATCACTTTTCTGCCTCATGAGTTGAGATAAACGTGGTATTTGTCAAGAATTGACATATATTCTATTAATCATTATTATTCCTTGAAATGGCGCCACAACAGTGTCGGTTTTATGGTTTACTTGAGTGGTTGCTAGGAAAACTGTTTCAGTAGCGATATATTATATCCTCACTCTGGCTTGATAGACACTTTATTTCACTGAAACAGTATTTCATTGCTCATTATGTAATAAATTAAGTTATCCACTTTTTGAATAAGTGTCTACTTTTAACTATTGAGAAGTTATATATTCAAACACATTCGCCAAAAGCGATTCCATGCATGGTTATGGTGTATATTTAAAACATTGTATCTTATCTCAGATGCTCATATTATTAACACACTCTTGTTGATAACTTGTTGATAGCCAATTAATTACCTCTCAATTAATCATTCGACCAGATATAACACCTGACACCTGAGACCTGAGACCTGAGACCTGACACCGTTGCCTGGTGTTCGCCATTTTGCCCTCAATCTCGCCTATCCACCCTCTGTCGGCTGATGGAAGAAGAAGCGGACCACGTATGCTCTCCTCGCCTACTTTTGATCTTTTCTCTCGAGGTTGTGCAGTCATGCATGGCCGACTCCACTGCCCACGACTGTTAACCCATGAGGGCGTTTGCCAAGCAGGCTGGGATTGAGGACGGACCCAAGGGCCTCCACCGTGGGTTTGGCTCAGTGGTGGGGAGAGTGGCGGAGATCATGCTCAATGCCGTGCTCATTTTGGCTGGGCTGACTAACATCAGTCCTGACGCCTTCCATCTAGGACAGCCTTGCCAACCCATATCCGGAATCGTCTCAGGACTGTCCTCTCCTCCTCTTCGACGCTGTTTCAACGACAGGTGCTAGGACAGGGGGAGGTAACTCGGTTTATACTTTCAGTGTTATATCTGGTCGAGTGATTTATTGAGAAGTAATTAATTGGCTACAATGTGTTATCAACGTTGAATATAAAAAAATTACGTTTACTCAAAAACGTACTATAAATATATATAAGTTATGCTATTTCGACAGTTGAGATAAGCAAGGCATGTCACGGAGCACAAGAATCGCCATGTACAAGACACAATCTGGGGTGCAACAGTGGACATATAGCAATACAGGAAGCATTCTACACCAATTGGCCAGATTGTGGGAGTGACATCGCTGATTGTTCTCAAGCAGACGTCAGCAGTATCCCACTCAATGGTACAAAACATCACTTCAGTGAAACAGAACTGGATTCATTGTATGGAAATTGTTCTGCACAATCAACGTGCAGATTCAATGCTGGTACAAGACATGGCTTTAACTTTTCTGCAATTATACATCGGTGTATTAATGGTAAATAAACATAAATTCAATTATCGGATATATTTGTACATAATTTGTTAAGAAATATAGCAAGGAACGGCACACATAATGTGTTGTCTTCATTTGGATAATGTTTGATGAAAAGTGATCATTTGGATTTTGTATTGGCTTTGAATCATTGAAATAATTTACTGCAACGATATTCAAAATAAATTTATATTTCATAACCAGGTTGTCCATAATATTCTATAAAAGAATGACTTTTCCAAAAACAAAGATTAGTTTTTTTGATTAAAATTGAATGATGGAGGTGATAATAAGGTTGAATGTTTATCTCGTTTTTGTTTTACTTACTTCTTACACTCTTGCTTGTCTATTTGCTAATCAACTAAAACATATTTTTTTATTTACCTTATATGTAACTTTCTGTTTATTTCTACAGAAATAAACGACGTTTTCAATGTCACGAATATCCAGAGAAGCGATACATCCCTTATATGGAGAGGACCACGTGACCAGGGCACCTGTTTGTGTTCAATATCTAAACCTTCAAGCAGGGAACTGACTTCGATATCTCTGTTTGCATTGGATATACGTCATCACTGTCCAATTTTGAATTATTCAGGAGATGGATCAACATATCCTATTCCATGTTCAAAACTCACTTTACACGGATTAACGTTCAAATCAACAAACCAGATCGATGTAACGATGGTCGTTAATGGAACACACACAAATAACAATGCTATAATTTGGATCGGAATACGAGGTAAACCAATAAAAGTATCTATTATTATCATATAATGAAATCTCATCTTTGCAATAAGTTTACATATACATTTAGTTTTATAGATCCCAAAACAGTGTGAAAAATATTGGAACTTGCGCAAACATTTCTTTTCCGATTCACAATGAACAACCTTTTAACCATAGACTTGCCTTAAATTAATGTTGTGTCTTCACTTATTCAAACTACTCAATACACTAACTTTAAGAAAAATGAGACAATGAGCATTCTCTTCCCACAGGGGTAACTCCACTCTGTTCGTTACTCGAAACCTTTCTTGCATACTTTCCTTGCAAGAAATAGAGAATCCAGATTGAGTTATGCAATCAGCGACGTTGGTTCAATGGTTTGTTCCCTGTTGAACTGACCAAGGTGTCATTCCTTAAAGGGGCAGTAGCACTTTTTTCGCTCAAATAAGTCTATGAAATGTATTTGAAAAGGTAAACGTAAAACGCCCTTCTCTCTTACGAAAATCAAGTTTAAAAATGAGTGTACATGGGAATTATTTTTGTTAATTGAAATAATAAAATGTGTTCACAATAAAATGGCTGCCATGCAATTTTTGCTTTATACGTAACATCGTTATTACCACTGTTGATAATTGTTTTGTGTAATAAGATGTTTTACCCTATAAAAGTAAATATAAAGGACATAAACTATCATTATTAATGGAAAATTTGAAAAAAATAAATTTGCAAAACGTGCCACTGTCCCTTTAAAACACTCACATTTGATGGAAACAATACAGTCAATTGTAACCCATGTTGAGATAATGTAACTATTTCTGGCGTTGGGTAACTGGACCAAGAGCGCTGCTTCATCTGTGTGATGCACACATTTCTCGTACAAGAGGATAGGTCGGTCGTAGATGTAAAACTATGTAAACTCTGTGGGCAGAGAATGACTTGTCATCCTTACAACAGGGGAAATTATAACAGTTTTTAAAGCAAAATTTCTGTATTGAATTCCCTTCAACAACTTAAATTAGTGATGTTTAATGTACTCACATGTGTGTAATGTTGTTGTATTGAAAAATCAGTAAATTTTCGAAAATTACTTTTTGTTAATATGCAATATCCTCATCATTCAACTCACCAAAATGCAAAACAACCTTTAAAAGTAACTTTCCTGTTCTTCAATGACAGGTACCAAGCGTCTGGATATAGTCTGCAATGAAAGTCAAACTACTTCTGAAATTGGTAAGAAATTCCAGTTTTTAAAGAAAACAAAATAAACAATATACATTGGAAAGTTGTGCTTTAATATTGCACCTTGAGGCGTATTTCGCGAATGCATGATGGAAATTGTATGACCTTTTTGCAAAAAGATTGACTGAGTGGTCGAAATGCTATTGGTCAAAGCCTAAAAGTGCAACGGGGTTATATCTGTACCAATTAGAACGTGTCGTGGTGTATTGTTTTGGCTAAGTATCAAAATAAGAAGTATATATCAGTGTAATTCTATTATGTTTACACAAACAATATGTACAGAATAAAACAAGTGAACATGTGTTCATTCATCAACTGCCTGTTCGGTTATTTTCGATAATTAGTTTGAATAACAACTTGTGATGTGATTAAATTTCAACATTAATTAAACCTATATGACACATACGATTATAAAAACATATATGTTAATTCAAACAAGTGTCATGCATTGCACATATTTAACTTTTATAGTGACAAGATCAACATCAACCACTGCAAATACAAAACCGTTAAAGGTATCGACGACAGCAACACCAGAAAGAATACCAACGCCCAAGGGAAACACTCCTTCAGGATCGTCTCATGCAGCTCCACCAGACAAAACAATTTTAACAGAAGTTCAAACTAGTTCGTATTTTGGTTTAAATTTGATGATTTTGTGGTTCTTCAATGATTCATACTTTGAAATTGATATGAAAGAGTGAACAACGTATATATCATTGTAAGGATGACAAGTTTGGAAAGTATAAAGGAAAACATCTTTTTTTTTTTATTAAAACAATATATCCTGGAACCTCTATCTTTTCAGGGTCTAGTTATTTTCGAAACTCTCTTAACGCTACAAGAGTCGATACCATATTTATAAGCCTAAAATCTGACCCAGGTTTATGATTATATGATAACCTAAATTAAACAAGTAACTGCTGAAACATCCCTTTTAAATGGAAAATAAGAAATTCGGTTTCTTTACATAGACAATGATAAAATTGAGCACATCCTAATATTATTCCGATGATGGTGAAATTTCCGCGAATATAAATTTTCATTTTACCAAAAACGTTCTTTGGTGAAGAGGGAAATCCATGTAAAGTAGAACACTTGAGTTGAAATGTGATTGTGCTTGTCGTAATTGTGGCTTGTTCAACATTCCACCTATACAAACAATAGCATTTGAATCAAAGTACCAATGTCTTTCTTAAAAAACAAGTCAACAGTTTATTTTCATATTTGTTTCATGTTTTGTTCAAACAGGTATTCCTCATACAGTTACATCAGGTTCAGCCCATGGCAACGACACAAGAGTGCACAAAGGTGATACAAACACACAGTGCTCAACAGAAGCTGAAACTATTCTTAAGAAAAAAGGAGAACATGATCTTGCTCATCAAAGTAGACTTAGGCAATATTATGTGTTATTATGTACACTCTAATAAGGCGTAAACTATGCAAATGATAAGTAAACTTGTGACATTTTTCAGATGCAGAATCCAACACTGGGACACTTGTAGGAATAACCATCTCTCTATGCATCATCATTGCAATTGTCGCTGTCGTTACTGCAGTTATCATTTTTCATAGGCGGTAAGTTTCGTATTATTTTAGAGGCATACATTTAAGGCGTTCAATTAATGAAATTATTTAACTTACTGGGCATGTTTGTGATATATTTGTAACATATTTCCTAATGTTATCACATTTTAAAAAAATAACATCATGGTCGAAAAAGAGATTTAAAAAGGCCCGTAAATCCATTTAAATAAAAAGGCCGAAATGATGTTAAATAATAAAATCAATTATACATATAATATAATACAATTTATTACTCGCCCGTGTAAGATACTGCAGTGTAATATTATACGGCAATACTAAAATACTAGAATACTAAACTTCCTTTTATCTAATACCATTTTTATTTTACTCGTGAATGATTTAGAATCAAACTCGCTTAACTTATACAAAATCATTATCTCGTTTAATGAAAATGGTATTAAATAGATAGAAGGTCGTTAAGTATCCTCTATTAATAATATAATTTCAGAAAATTACGACATAAGGTGGAGACAGGAAAGCAGTGAATGCAAAACCAATACCACAGGAAGTATACTCACTGGGAAAGAAGTCTTTACCTGACAATGATTTAGTTCATTATGACACAACACTTTCAGTTGCTAGCTCTTTGGAAGAAAGTAATGCTACTGAAGAGGTCTATAGTTATAATCACCTGAATGGAAGGAATGATACAAGTAATGTTACTGATTCGACTTACAACACCACATCCTCCTCTACGAAACACAGCCTGGATGCTTCAACCAACAAGATGGAAGACGACTATGGATATAACCATCTTGGTGTTGAGTCGAGGAAGAACTTACCTCAGAATGAATACGATACCTCTGCATCTGCACTTCGAGATATTGCCAGAATGAACGGAGAAACGGAAGACTCGACTTACGACCATGCACATTTGGTAACTCCGGAGGGCTCATCATCTGGAATGGCTAATGCATGTTTCGATGACTCAGACTATGACCGGGTTTCTCTAACCCATATTGCCATATGAATATGATTCAAATGCATCACATTATGAAACTCCACGGGAGGAAGGGGAATCAAACGTCTTCACGCTTGCTCGGGAAGCAGAGGCTAATCCTTATCATCTTGCGATATAGTCTACATAATATAACCAATGCGTATATAGACATACAGTATCAACACAAGATAAAAACGTTCAACGGCACCCGGTTGGCAATCCAGGGTGTTTTATTCAACACGCCAGGACCAAAACCAACCATGTGTTAAGGGACCCTTAAATCAATATTTTATTGGTTATGATGGTGGCTTGCTAACATAAGAGATTTGGTATATTAGAGGCCTTTATGTGTGGATCTTTGAAAAGTCATGTATATTATACCTAAAATTTGGAACACAATTTTACAATCTATAAAAATAGAGCCATTTGTGCTGTATCTCATCAGGCCTACTTTGGTAGAGGGTTAGCTAATCTACAGTTTATAATCCATATTAGCCAAGGTGTATGTACACTGGATTTAAGTTTTTAGGTCTTTACGTTTGACACAAATAGCGTTTTAAGGTACGAGCATTGAGGCACCAAATCAACAATGTATCTATTGGCTGAGGATTGGCACATGGTTCAGCTTTTGAGAGTATATTTCAGGTAAAGAAGCATCTTCCCATGGCATGGTGAAACTGTATCGAGATAAACTCTGCCAGTTTGCGACCTTGCCCTGATCATTAACAAAACCTGTGAAAAAAAGTAGTTACATCTATTGTGATCACGAGTTATGCCCATTACCGGATGAGCTGCTTACATACAGTCAATACAGTACTGTAGAGAAGTGATGATGTTATCACATTCACAAATTGATTCTAATTTCACCAATCACACGCTTGGTCCAATGAAATTACAAAATATATGTGTAATTTGACATTGGAAAGCTATCAAACGATTAACTGTTTTATGAGAAAAAAATCACAATCAAACATAACTGACGCAGCTGATCGTAGTGGATTGCACATTGTGTTAGGCCCCCATTCCACCGAACAGCGACCCATAAGTGACGGTGCGCAATCGCTGGGATCAAGTTGGTCGCAACTATCCCAGACATTTCAGGGATCATTTTTAAACACCTTTGTGTTTGTGGTTCCACCAAACTGGGTGTACAATCCCACTGCGGCCAAAAAGTTACCACATTTGCCTATTTTTAGCGAGCACGTTAAGACAGAGTTGAGACTGATATGATCGGTTGCATCGATCGTAAGTCGGTCTCAACAGTGTCGTACTTTGGTTCGACAGAATTGGCGATTTCGCATGCGAGTGGGTACGACCATGCTGAGACCACCACAACAGTTTCTGTGATCGACATGCGACCGACATGCGATGCGACCGACATGGGATGCGACCGACATGGGATGCGATCGACATGCTACTGATTTGCGACCTGTGTGACAACGTGTGCAATCGAGTGCGACCACACTACTACAGTTGCGAATCTTGTATGATTCCAATACGACCATGGCGACTTTTCAAATGACGGCATTGAGATACAATGTATATGCAACCTCATCAAATATTTTTTGCTCTACCTCTCAGGTCCTATGTAAAATAAATAATAATAATAATAAGCTATTTGTATAGCGCAGAAGTTACAGCCAGGCTGTTCACATGCGCTTTACATATGAGTAGTAATTGAGCTATAGAGAGTGCATGATGTTAATTTTGAAACAGGTATGTCTTCAGAGATTTCTTAAATTGGGCGACTGAGGTACAGTTCTTGATACTGAAGCGAATTCCAGAGCTTTGGGGCAGCGTGTTGAAACATTCTTTCTCCCCTTCTGGTTTTGGTGCTTGGAGCCAGGTGCAAGTTTTGGTTGTTGGAGCCCAGGTTTCTGGATGGTTTGTAGGGGTGGAGCAGATCTCTGAGATAACCTGGAGCAGAAGGTGTGTTCAGACACATGTAGGTGATGGTGAGTATTTTGAACTGAATCCTTGAGGAGATAGGGAGCCAGTGAAGTGTTTGGAGGACTGGAGAGATATGGTCGGCTTTTCGACATCTAGTTATCAGTCTAGCAGCTGAATTCTGAAGCAACTGTAGGGGCCGGATGGTTGAAGCAGGCAGAGAGCATAGAAGTGAATAACAGTAGTCTAGGCGAGATGTAATTAGACACTGTACCAGTGTTCTTGCTGTGTCCTGGGTGATGTATCTTCGTATCTTCCCGATTTGGTATAGTTGGAAGTGAGCTGACTTGGTAATCGATGAGACTTGTTGTTTCATGGTCATCTCAGAGTCAAATACAACACCAAGGTTTTTGACTGTATTTACAGGGATGATGGGGACGCCTGAAATATTGACAGTCAGCTCGTCAGACTTTTTTGTCTGTTGTGGGGTACCCGCTAACAGAACTTCTGTTTTTCCGGCATTCAGTTTCAGGAAGTTGCAGTCCATTCAGGCATTCACTCTGGTCAGACAAAACTCCAGTCTAGTAATCTCTGTCAGCATAGAACATGGTCTTGATGAGATTATGTTCTGATGGTCGTCTGCATAACCATGAAATGGTATGCTGTGGTCTCGGAAGATATCTCCTAGTGGTTGAATGTACATCAAGAACAAGAGTGGGCCCAGAACTGATCCTTGAGGGACGCCATATTTGAGAGTCCTTGATTCAGATGTCGTTCCACCTACCACCACACACTGGGACCTGAGATGTAGATAAGACTGTATCCATTGGAGGGCTTGGCCAGATATTCCAAAATGACTTTTCAATCTTGAAAGTAGTAATTGATGGTCAATTGTATCAAAAGCAGACGATAAGTCTAGCATAACAAGAATCACTACTTCTTGCTTGTCCATTGCAGAGATGATGTCATTATGAACCCTAGCCAAAGCTGTCTCGGTGCTGTGATGTTTCTTGTAGGCGGACTGGAACTCTTCCTGTAGGCCGTGATCTTCAAGATGTTTACGGATTTGTAATTCCACAATCTTTTCCAAAACTTTTGAGAGAAATGACAGGTTAGACACTGGTCTGTAATTCTTCAGTATTTCCTGATCTAAATTTGGTTTCTTGAGGAGAGGGCGCACATGTGCCAGTTTGAAAGTTGAGGGAACATGTGAAACAAGACCGTGACAGGCTGCAATCATGTCAATCTGAATCTCACTAGCATAGAGATAGCACCTAGATAAGATGGAAAATGAATCTTTCTTAGTAATAGTAAAAGTGTAATGAGTGCTTCCTCGTTCCTTTCTCCCGCCTCTCATCACCTGTATCATTATTCCATGTCAATCATAATTGTATATATTTAAAGGGGAACTTGTCCTCTTTACATCCATGTATTGTCTGACCTTCTGCTATTATTCCTATTGATGTCATTTGCAATTATGTGTGTTACAGTGAGTTGTTTCTGACTTTGATTCTCGCCATATCCTTTATAATATTTATGTATTGATGTTTATGTTAACTATATGTATATGTACATGTAGTTTAGAGTGAGCCCTATCTACTGATACCTCACTTTGTATTGTACCACTCATAATTAGTAAAATAGGGCCATTCTTGTATTTAAACAAAACACATCTTAGGAGTCAGAGCTTACCCTCCAACAGTGCGGGTAGGTGGCTTTCTCTCTTAAGAACTGGCCAGTCGTTCTTGTGGCAGTCTGGTCTCAGCCCTCTGGGCATCACTATTCCCCGCTTGAACACTGACGGGCAGGACAGGACACTTCACTCTGGTAAGCTCTCTTTGGATTTGGTGAGATGACTATCTTGATATCTCTGTCTTGTATGGTTTATTGATCACATAGTTGTATACTATAGACTTACCATTTCCACATTATTTGTAAGAATTACTTATACCTATCCCTAAGTAACTTACACCCACTGTGTGGGATATTTCCATTATAGGGTTTACTTGGTACTGTGTGCCGTAGTTTTATATCCCTATTTAACTGGCTCTGTGAGTGAGATTGTCTTCCCAGTAGAGTGTCACAGGTCCAATCCCATTGTCTACCCGTAATTAACACTTATCGCAGTTGTTACGTGCTTGAGTAGTGTCATACTCCCGTGGAGCGTTTCTTTAATCTGTGTGTATATTGTTGAGCGGTTATTTGCTTGATTGATTGTCTCTTGAGCTAATTAGCATTTATTTAGTGGTGTGTATTGGTCAGAGAGTAATGCGCTCCGATGCTTAGTGGCCCATGCTTGATTGAAATAAACATTGTTCGTTAATCTTTATCTTGGCTTTCTGTCTTGCTTTGATGTGTAATAGTTGTCCCCCGCCGCAACGCGGAACGGGGGACTATGTATTCAGCAGCGTCCGTATGTCCGTCCGTACGTCACATTTCTTGTAACGCGATATCTCATGAAGCATGTTATCCAAAGTCTTCAAATTTGATGTCAGCCTACATTGTGGGAAGACGCAGACACCAGTCGATGTTGGTGACCTTGACCTTATTTTCAAAGTCACCGCGACACTTTGACCACTTTTCAAACTCTTGTTAACGCGATATATCATCACTGGATGGACCCAAAGTCTTCAAATTTGTTGCAAGTCTACATTGGGGGATGACGCAGACACCAGTGGATTTTGGTGACCTTGACCATATTTTCAAGGTCACCACGACACTTCGACCACTTTATTGTCTCTTGTTAACGTGACATCTCATGACCAGTTAGATCATATAATGTCTTAATATTTTCTGACAGCCTATATTGGCGGTGTACGCAGACATTAGTCGATTTTGATGACCTTTACCTTATTTTCAAGGTCACCACAATGCTTCGACCACTTTTCAAACTCATGTAAACGCAATATCTCATGAACCAAAGCACCCAAAGTTGTCAAAGTTGTACATGTACATGGCATGAAAGATTTACATAACATAGATCAATATATACAAAGACATTATTAAGGACAATGTGGGTTTTATTTCTATACATTTGACAGAAGCTGGTATTGGATATTGTAAGCATTATCATTTTTTACATGTGTTCTCCTCATTGGCAAAAAGGAGGTATCAATAATAGGGACAAGGTCTAATCAATTAAAACAGTAAACTTGACCAAAATTTCATAAAGTTGTCAAAGTTGGTGTCAGTCTACATTGGGGGATGACGCAGACACCAATTGATTTTGGTGACCTTGACCTTATTTTCAAGGTGACTAAGACACTTGGCCAAATGATGTGTCTTACTAAACTCAATGTTAACGGCGGGGGACATTGCCATGTTAGTGGCAAACACTTGTTTATATTATTTTCCTGATTTGGTGTCTTCCAATTGTTGAGCTAGGAACACCGTGACAGGTTAAATAAATTTGGGGCTCTTTCCGGGATCTTATATTCTTGTTCTTAGAATTAGGTCTTATTGTTCTTTGACCGGTCTGGGTTTATTGAAGTTATTGTTAAGACAGTTTAGTCAAGTTGCAGTTTGTTTCTTTTTAGGCATTTGTTGTTTGTCTTCTCATCATGGCCGACTCAGCCAAGCCAAGAATTGCTGGAATTAAGCGTATGTCTAAAGAGGTGTTGCTTCAGACAGCTGAGGATTATGGTGTATCTCTAGAGGAAGGTTTGAATGTCCGACAGCTTAGAGATAGCATTATTGAGGCTTTATGGTCTGATTTCGAGGAGGTGTCGGTAGAGGAGAATGTCGCTGGTAGCCATAGCTTAGAGGGTGTTACTAGTTCAGAAAGGGTAGAATTGAGAAGGTTAGAAATAGAGATGGCGGACAGAAGAGAGAATAGACAATTTCAAGTAGAGCAGGAGAATAGGTTTGAACATGAGGTCAGGTTAAAGGAGTTAGAGATGCGCCAGGCTAGCATTCAAGTGTCTTCTGACAGGTTCAAGATAAGTGAGTGCTACCGTTCGCTACCCAATGAGGTCGATGTTGAAGGTTTCTTCAAACAGTTTGAACGGATCGCATCAGAGTTGGAGTGGCCAAACCAGTACTGGCATATTTTAGTTCAGTCTAGGTTTTGGGGAAAGGCTACTTTAGCTTACAATGCCTTGTCTGATGAGCAAGCTAAAGCTTATCAGCAGGTAAAGTCGGCTATTTTGCGATCTTACGAAGTTACTCCTGAGGCTTACAGGCAACAGCTCCGTTCTATTAAGAAGTTGGATTCTGAGACTTATGCAGAGTTTATTGCTAGGAAGGGAACCGTCTTTGATAGGTGGTTACGGTTGGAGTTGGTGGCTCAGTTGTCCGAGTTGAGGGAGTTGGTAGTATTAGAGGAAGTCAGGAATCAAATGTCTCCTGGGTTAAAGTTGTTATTGTCTGACCAGAAGGTGAGGAGTTTAGCAGTAGCAGGTGAAGTGGCTGACAATTATGTCTTGGCGCATACGGACACAGCTTATTCCAAGGGTCATCACTCGGGTACTTCAGGTTCAAAGGGTATGGTCTCGACAGGTAGCAATAGTAACCATAGTGGCAAGGGCAGTGTTGGTAATTGTGCTGGCGGTCCTAGCAAAGGTAGTGGGAACAACAGTGGTCAGAAAGGTAGTGAGTCGGGACAAGCTAGTTCTCAGAGTAGGCCAAGGTGTAGTTATTGTCACATGACTAACCACTCAGTGGACAGGTGTTTCAAGAGAAAGCGTGACAACGCTTCTGCTATAGGGTTCTTTAAGTCGGCAATGCCCCTGTCGAGGATCAACAGGTACGTTCACATGGGTTTAGTGTCTGTGTCACGTACTGAGGGTAGTCCTAATGAGGTGTCAATCTACAGGGATACTGGGGCGTTTCAGACGCTCATGTTGACTTCCGTTCTTCCGAAATCGGCTCAGTCAGCTACAGGAGATTATGTAGTCGGTCCCTTTGCATAAGGTTTGGTTCGACAATGATTTTGTGTCAGGGGAAGTTGTAGTTGGCGCTGTTGATGAATTGCTGCTAGAAGGGGTTGATGTGCTACCTGGCAATGATTTGTGTGACAGTTGTTGTCAATCCACCAGTTCACCAGTTCTTAGGGTTCATGGTTCTCCTATTGATCAAAGTTCAGGCAGGTCAGTCGCTATCACCGAAGTATTCCCCACTTGTGATACTACCCGGTCAATGTCTAAGGTCAAGCTGTTAGATGAGGATGTAGACCTAAGTTGATAGTGGTGGTCCAGTGAGGAGTTGTAGCAAGGCTAGACCAGTTCATAAGGCTAAGAGTGATCAGGAGGCTAAGAAGGCTAAGAGCGAAAAGTCTAAGTACAAGATGTCGGATGGTGATAGAGTTATTCAAGGCGGTCTTGATGTTAACCGGAATCGTCAGGCTTTGTGTAGTGCTCAAAAGGAGGATGAGTCTTTAAAACAGGTATGGTCCGAGGCTCTGTCAGATAAGAAGGATAGGGAGGACTTCTATGTTCGCATGGGTGTTCTGTTAAGACGTTGTCCTCAGAAGGAGTTAGACACTAGTGATAAGGAGCAGGTCGTGGTTCCTCTGAAGTTTAGGAAGGAGAACTTGAGTCTTGCGCACAAGAGTCTATTTGCAGGTCATCTTGGTAGATCTAAGACTTATGATTGTGTAAGTACTGAAATCTTCTGGCGAGGGTTGTACAAAAATATAGCGGAATATTGTGGTTCTTGTCATGTGTGTCAGTTAGCGGGTAAACCCAATTAGATCATTCCCCTGGCCCCTTTGAAGATAGTTCCTGCTGTCGGTGAAGCTTTCTCCAAGGTGTTGATTGACATTGTCGGGCCCATGCCCAAAACATCACAGGGTAATCAGTATGTATTGACGGTCATGTGTGTGAGCTCACGGTTCCCAGAGGCTATCCCATTACGTAAGATTACAGCAGCGGTAGTTTCAAAGGCTCTCATTTAGTACTTTACCATGATGGGTTTGCCTGATGAGATTATGTCCGACCAGGGGTCTAACTTTATGTTGAATTTGTTTAGGCAGGTTTTGCAGTTGTTGGAGGTTTACCAAGTTCACTCTAGCGCGTACCACCCCGAGTCCCAGGGGGCGCTAGAACGTTTCCATCAGAGTCTTAAGAGCATTTTGAGTTTTTTTTGTCTCGAGCACGAGAGAGACTGGGATGTCGGACTCCCATATATGTTGTTTGCTGCTAGGGATTTTAGGCAGGAGTCGATAGGCTTTTCTCCCTTTGAGCTGGTTTATGGTCACACTCCCAGAGGTCCCTTAAAGCTAGTTAAGGATAAGTGGCTAGAGGATAACTCTTTGGAGAATTTGCTAGGGTATGTGGCTAAGGTTAAGGATAGGCTCTGGCAGGCAAACACTCTAGCAAAGCAGCACCTGTTGTCCGCTCAGACTAGGGCTAAAGTTTGCTTCGCCAGGAAAGCACAGCTCAGGCAGTTTAGAGCTGGTGATAAAGTATTGCTATACCTCCCCATCCCCAAGTCCTCTCTTAAGGCCAAATACTTCGGCCCTTACTCTGTTAAACGTAAGGTTAGCGACGTAGGGTATGTGATCAATACTCCAGACAGACGCAGGAAGGAAAGATATTGTCACATCAACCTACTATAGGCGAACAGAGAGAGGGAGATTGTTCGACCCATAGGTGTGATAGCCTGCGAACTCGACCAATCACCTGAGTTCGTCGAGACCAAGTTAAGAAACAGCCAAATCTTAGAAGATTTGGACAGCAAGCTGACCCATCTTCCACCACAGCAGAAGGATGACATGAGAGCCGCTATCCAGAGTCACCTGCCACTGTTTCCAGATACTCCAGGAGTGACCAACGTGATGCAGCTCGACGTTGACATTGGCGACGCCGCCCCCGTTTGTCAACACCGCTTCCGTCTCAACCAAGCCATGAAGGCCATAATGAGGGAGGAGATCGATGCCATGCTGGAGCAGGGAGTCATTGAGCCGAGTGACAGTCCATGGTGCTCGCCTTGCCTCATGGTCCCGAAGCCAGGAAACGAGTTCCGCGTGTGCTGTGACCTGATACGGGTCAACCTGCTGGTGAGAGGAGACCCCTTCCCTCTGCCGAGGATCGACGACTGCATAGACAGCATCGGACATGAACGGTTCATCACGAAGCTGGACCTCCTCAAAGGCTACTATCAGATCCCCCTCACGGAGGCAGCAAAGCGTGTCCTGACGATCACCACCCCCAGCATCGAGTGATGGCATTTGGACTCAAGATAGCTCCTGCTGTGTTCCAACGACTGATGAATGTGGTGCTTGCAGACCTCCCTGGAATCAACGGTTATCTTGACGACGTTGTCATCTACTCAGACACGTGGGAGGAGCATCTGGCCACCATCAGACTCGTGTTCAACCGGCTTCAGATAGCTAACCTGACAGTCAACCTCGACAAGTGCGAGTTCGGCCATGCCAAGGTGACATTCCTGGGACACACAGTGGGAGAAGGACTGGTAGCCCCCAACGAAGCCAAGATCTCGTCCATCTCAGACTTTCCTCAGCCTACGTCTAAGAAGGAAATCCGCCGCTTCCTGGGAATGACCGGCTACTACCAGAGGTTCTGTCCGAACTTCGCCACGTTCGCCACTCCCCTCTCATCGTTGCTCCAGAAGGGAAACAAGTTCATCTGGACTGAGGAGTGCAGCAGCTCGTTTTCCTGTCTGAAGGCCATGCTGATCTCCCAGCCTGTTCGACCAACGCTTCAAGCTAGCCGTGGATGCGACAGCCGTCGGATGTGGTGCTGTACTGTTCCAAGAGGATACAGCTGGCTACGACCATCCCCGCAGCTACTTCTCCCGCAAGTTTAACCGACACCAGTTGAACTACTCAACCATGGAGAAAGAGGCACTTGGACTCGTGCTTGCCCTGAAACACTACGAAGTGTATCTCCTCAATACACAAACCCCAGTGCGAGTGATAACGGACCACAACCCCTTGACTTTCATACACCGCCTTAAGGACTCTAACCAGCACGTGTTACGTTCGAGTTTGCTCCTTCAAGAGTTTAACCTTGAAGTGCCGCACATCAAATGTTCCGACAACGTGGTTGCGGATGCCTTGTCATGTGGTTGGATCCCGTGAGCTCATTGGACACTGATTGTACATATCTTGTCATTATTATTCAATCGCTGTGTGTATATATATATGTATTTGATAATCGCAAATTTGCAAATGTTATACATGTACAAATTATCTGAAGATTTTGGGGGAAGGTGTAACAAGAAGTGCTTCCTCTCTCCTTTCTCCCGCCTCTCATCACCTGTATCATTATTCCATGTCAATCATAATTCTTTATATTTAAAGGGGAACTTGTCCTCTTTACATCCATGTATCGTCTGACCTTCTGCTATTATTCATATTGATGTTATTTGCAATTATGTGTGTTACAGTCAGTTGTTTCTGACTTGGATTCTCGCCATATCCTTTATAATATTTATGTATTGATGTTTATGTTAACTATATGTATATGTACATGTAGCTTAGAGTGAGCCCTATCTTCTGATACCTCACTTTGTATTGTATCACTCATAATTAGAAAAATAGGACCATTCTTGTGTTTTAACAAAACACATCTTAGGAGTCGGAGCTCACCCTCCAACAGTGCGGGTAGGTGGCTTTCTCTCTTAAGAACTGGCCAGTCGTTCTTGGGGCAGTCCGGTCTCAGCCCTCTGGGCACCACGAATCCTCGCTTGAGCACTGACGGGCTGGAAAGGACACTTCACTCTTGGAAGCTCTCTTAGGATTTGGTGAGATGACTATCTTGATATCTCTGTCTTGTATGGTTTATTGATCACATAGTTGTATACTATAGACTTACCATTTCCACATTATTTGTAAGACTTACTTATACCTATCCCTAAGTAACTTACACCCACTGTGTGGGATATTTCCATTATAGGGTTTACTTGGTACTGTGTGCCGTAGTTTTATATCCCTATTTAACTCGCTCTGTGAGTGAGATTGTCTTCCCAGTAGAGTGCCACAGGTCCAATCCCATTGTCTACCCGTAATTAACACTTATCGCAGTTGTTACGTGCTTGAGTAGTGTCATACTCCCGTGGAGCGTTTCTTTAATCTGTGTGTATATTGTTGAGCGGTTATTTACTTGATTGATGTCTCTTTCATTTAGTGGTGTGTATTGGTCAGAGAGTAATGCGCTCTTGGCTTTCTGTCTTGCTTTGATGTGTAATAGTTTATATTATTTTCCTGATTTGCAATTGGTGTCTTCCAAATTGTTGAGCTAGGAACACCGTGACAATAGTAATAGACGATTTATATAGCGCATATATCCATGCATATTGCATGCTCAAAGCGCTGGTCGACATATTACCCCTGGTCAACGAGTACAGAACACTCAAGGTTCAAATTCAGACTACCATCGTATCATACCAGTTTCCCATTTACTGCTTGGTGGACAGAGGCACCCTTACCCTGGGTGACATCACAAGTCTTTAAACTCATGTTTCAGTGTGGGGCAGGGAATGTTTCTTCAAACTAAGTGTAGACATTTTGCAATTTTGGAGTATTTATTTTATGTTTATGAAATTTATGAACAATTCCTATTTTCACAATAGAGGTGTACAATTCGCAACATCAGTGTGCTATCATATTTTAGGAAAGTCATGTTTACAAAACATTCCAAAGAGGAAGCGACTACTGGTGTGTCACAATAGTACCACCACTGCAAGTTCATGAACCTATTAAACCAGCTGACCTTAATTTGAATGATGAACCAAGGAAGCTGTCCTACTTCTTGTTGGCCGATGCCTTTGACTTTCATCATTCTTCATCTCCAAGAGGAATATGACCCTGTAAGAAACGATCTACAACTACTGTATATCAAGCGGAATACGAGTTATAGAGAATGCCTTCTACAATCATATATGTAGATATGGTACTGTCATGGTGAGGTCTCGTTGCGGTCCTGGTACGTTCACAGAGGCATCGCCATTGATTACTTATTTGTCGCGAGAATATTCATGAGTGGTCGCATTAAACCAGTGATAAAAAAACGCAGTCGCTGTGGGGTCACACTTAGGTTTTTGAGCGCTTGCCACTGATTGCACTATTTGTTCGTCAGTGAAATATAGTTTGAACGCACTGCGAGTTGACACGATAGAGTTGCGAGTTCATGCGACTAACAAACGACGGTACCAAGACCCCATTGAGACAAATACGAGGCGAGCAAGACATCAGCCACATTGATCGCAGAAGTTGTGTGATTTTTTTTAAAACAGACTATTGAAATCGGAATCCACTCTGCGACATTATGCGATTAATGGTGAGGAAGGGAGATACTTTCTGCGAGCATGGGGATCTTTCCAAGACTTCAGTGCGATGTCAGTGGGAGTGAATGAGAGTGTGCACGACTGAGAGACCAAAATCGATCGCAGTTTTTTTCAAGCGATTTTTTTTTCAATTTGGTGGGCTATATAAATGGCTCAGGTCAGCAATACGCGAATATATACAGCTTTTAAAAAATCATAGCTTTGCTAATACCCTATCGAGTTATAGGTTTGATGGCTTATTAAAGAGAAAAATGTATTGGCTTTGACGTGGTATATAATATTGTATGAAAATATGATGACAAAATTCTGAAATATAAATTCTTACGAACATGGGATGTTGACCTCGTTACATCCCTTAACTTTGTTTATATTTAAATATAGTTAGATAACTAGATCGTCGACTTAATATGCTTTCTAATCGCTAGTGTTTTGAAAATACAAGACTCTGTGTTTAGAAGCTGTAACCAAGATACAAAATGATGCCAAAGCATTGTTCCTGATACGTCAAGACTTTGTCGCCGCCGAGTAGGGTGACCATAAAGTGGCAGTAGCACGTTTTTTGTTCAAATACGCTGATGAAATGTATTTGAAAAATAATGTCACCAATAGTAAAACATCATTCTCTCTTAGGAAAGTCAAGTTAGAAAATTAGGATACAAACATTGTTTTTGTCATACGAAATAATAAAATGTGTTCATAATAAAGTGACCGCCATGCAATTTTTGCTTTATACTCAACACTGTTATTACCACTACAGATAATTGGTTTGTGTATTAAGATGTTTTACCCTCTAAAGTAAATATAAATGACATAAACTATCATTATAAATGGGAAATGTGAAAAACGTAAACTTTACAAACAACGTGCCCCTTTACAATTTACCACCACTGTTTTGTTATAAAGGGTTTATTTCACCGTTAGTAACTTAGTTAGTAACATAGTATGTCAATCCAAATGAAATAATTACACTCAACCGCAAAAGAAAAGTCACCATACAAAAAATAAGATTCTGTCCGTGAGTGATGAACACGACTGAAACAGGGATACATCATGTCTTCACAAGCCAATTAAACTAATCAAAATTTTCAAAACATTATCTGTTCATAATTCTGAAAAACACGCGTTTTAAAAATTGTAATTTTCGGATCTCCTTAACTAGACGAGATAGGCAATTCAAAAAGGGCTTTTTTGGCTTGTTTTATGTTGTCCTAAACTAAAAACGCGTCAACAAAATCAAGTTCAAGAAAGTTATTTATGTCGACAACATGTTTTATTAATTACATTTTACATGCCAAACACTCTTGCCAAAAAACATTTTGGAAAAGTGATTTCAGCTCCCTAAGCGTATTTGAACTGACATAAAAATAAAAGTATCATACTCTGATGCATGAATTTGTGAGTATTTCTTTATGAAACATGTGTCTATCGAATACATTCAAAATCTACTTTCTGAGGCAGCAGTATTTTGTTTTTTACACTGTTGAAAATGTGGTGAAAAACAATTATTTATAAATTTGCTATGTTTCTTTATCACTGACCAAACTGTTAGTTTACGGGAAATGAATAAAAGTAATAAAACCTCTTGACATTTCTGATACAACATCCTTGGTGAAAGATATAAATATGTCAACGACAACAGGAAACGCTCGGACCAGGACATCTATTCGTATCACTATACAACTATACAACTATACGCCATTGTGAAATGGGACTGGCTATACGAAACAACATCAGAGAAGAAAACGTTCTTCATGCTTTTACTCGTAGATGATTTCGATGGATTTTAGGTTTAAATGTGTCTTGTCCCTGGTGATTCAGTTATGCTCTTGTTGTGCAGGTAAGTCAAAACTATAATATTATACCTAATGGGAATACTAAGAATATAGGCTCGTATATTGTACGTAGATCACCCTGCGTTAGTTAATAAAGAAAGACATGTTTTATTTCAGGACAGGGTCATTGAACAACACTAAATAATCAAACGTGAAATGGTTTACATATTATGCTTTCAATAGATCAATATTAGCTTAGCAGTATTAGCATTTTAATGGCAATTTGATTGAATTGTATAAACAAAAGACTAGTTCAGTGTACAGTACTTGCATGTTAATAACCATAACGTAAACTGTTAAATGCATTGCCATACCTGAAGCTAATCAATAGTGAAACAATCTTATTCTCTAGTTTCAAGTAAACAGAACATGCATGTGTCTATTCTACCTGCCACCAATGTATTATATCCAGGTAACAGTGTACATACATGCACAGGTATTTAGCTGGAAGGGCTTTACTTTGTTTATGTCAATTTCAACGAACTCGCCTTTCTTATACTGTAAACACTGACTTCCATGACAGCTTTAAATCATTAGAAGTGATCGAGTGTTTTCTTTCAGTACTCGGTGAACTTTAATGAATATTGTGCCTCTACTGTAGGTGGTATGAAGTCGAGAATGTATGGAGCTGAGAGTAAATAGTACTAAGAAAATACCATTGATGGTGTTAATCAATATCCTGATTAGATTCCTATAAGTTTTGATTAAGTTTGAATTAACTGATTCCTTTTGTGCAAAGTAATAGTCTAGTATCTTAATTGACTATTAGAAAATCATAGAGACAAGTTACGAAACTGGTTAAATATTTTCTTTTTTTGGAGAAAAGTCATACAAGTTATAAATATATTCATATATTTAATTACAATACTTCAAAGGTACAGACTTTTAAAATGTTTAATGGTATAATTAGCTGATGTTATAGCATTCAGACCCACTACATCGCTACACAGGTTTACTGTGTACCGAGCTCCACTTCTTCACCGTGCATCAATATTTGGAAAATATCACGTCTCACTGGACTCATCCGTCAGACTTTCTTTCATTCATTCGGGTCTTGTATGTAAGATCATTTAAGTGCAAAGTTTCTCCATCAATCGCTTTTAGAATTAGGCAACCTCGATGCAGTTCATTAAGAGTTCAAGGAAGGTGATAGAAGGCTACACACCTTATGAAAATGAAGATACGTTTATCGGGATCAGTTTCAAGGAATTATAGGTTGACTAGTAGTCATTAACTCCTGAGAAAGAGGAGAGAACTGGCGAATACCGCATTTGTTCAACAATACGCTACTTTCCAAAATAGATGATAATAAAATATTTTGGAGGCGAGCTAGGTACCATCGAACCACTTAAAATGTGAATTGCCTGGTCTCCTTCAGCACAAGGAAGAAGGGGATTACTGAACATATCGTCTTAACCTGTTCCTTTATGTGAAGACAGTTGCAGCTTGTGGAAGCGCTTGGCATTTCACTAGTCCTCACCAATGTATCGTATATCCCTACATGTTTCACTCACCGGATGTGAGGCTGCTTGTCACAATCGATTTCGAAAAAAGTATTAACCAATGAAAACGGTATTGCTTGTAACTGAAACAGAACATTCCAAGTTTGTCTGTGTTATAGGGTTATTTAGTTTAGTTAATATTGCTTGTTCACTACCATACCAAGTCAAATCATGTATATAAATACATCGTAAAGTAAAAAAAAAGGTAGCAAAGCTGATTAAACCCCATGTGTCTGCCTTTATAAACAGCCTTGTATCGTTTTATTATTCTACTTTTTGTTTAGTGTTACAAGTATATCATCAATAAACGGTTCATAGTTATACACCTACATGAACTCTATTTTAAGGAAGTTCCTTACCAATTTAAAAAATCATTTTTTTTTTATTATTTCACTATATACATGAAAAAGATATGCTAAATCCATTTCTGTTATAAAAAGGGGTCAACGTGCTCGTTTTTGAAATATGAGCTCCAAATGTAGGTGGGAATATGCCAAAAAATTACATTTTCACTATAATTTCACACTATCATAATGATAAAACATTAAACATATTTCATATTTATTTTATTGAAATAAAAGGGTTATAGTAACACATTTATGCAAGACGAAAATGCTTGAACAAAGTTGGTTTGGGAATGATTGACCAGAAGACACTCTTTCGGACACTATGAACATTTACTCACTGAACTTCACCGTGAAGATCGCCCAGACTACAACATGTTTCTCCGCAGGGCTAATAACCCTGGTGGTATTCCAAGAAATGGTTGATAAGTTAACTACTCACCTATAGAAAAAGACTGTCGTGAGAGAACCACATGATGTTTGGCTAAAACTAGCAAACACATTCCGCTTCCTTGCCGCTGGTGATAGCCACACAAGTCTACAATACAGCTTCAGAAGTATTGTTTGTAGAATCTGCAAGTTCCTACCCGAGGTTTGCAAAGTCACCATTGTTGTGTTCAAGGTGGAAGAACTAAGGTGCCCCAGAACCCCACAATAGTAAAAGAAAGTTGCTCATGGTTACAGTTCGAGGTTGAACTACACGTGCTGGGGAGCTCTGAATGGAAAGGTTTTGCAATGAAGAAGCCAGCTAGTAGGCCAGTAGGAATTTCCCCAAATTTAAATGAACCCGGACATTTTCGATAACAGACAAATAACTGTAAAAAATAGAGCCATGGGCTCTGTAGCTCATCACGGTTTTATTGATTTATTATCAAAGGTTGAATATCTAAGTTATCTCAAGTAATACATTGTTAACAAGCAAAATAATATTCGTTTTAGATCATGACCCCTGTGACCCACATTTGGAGTCACAGGGTCACTAATCCAACAATTAAGAATCACCTTTGACCAAAGAATCTCTACACAACATTTCACCTTTCTAGAGCTTTACATATAAACTGGAGAAGAAGATGAAAATAGGTTTTGGGTCATGACCCGTGACCTAGATTGGGGTCACAGGGTCACAAAATCTACAATTTAGAATCCCCATTGGCCAAAGAGTCTGCACACAACTTTTCAGCTCTCTAGACCTTTAGGAACTGGAGAAGAAGATGAAAATAGGTTTTTAAGGATGTGACCCCATTTTGGGCCAGGGGGTCACGAAATCTACAATTTAGAATCCCCATTGACCAAGGAGTCTGCATACAACATTTCAGCTTTCTAGACCTTTTGGAACTGGAGAAGAAGATGAAAATAGATTTTTAAGGATGTGACCCCTGTGACCCCATTTGGGGTCATGGGGTCACAAAATCTACAATTTAGAATCCCCATTAGCCAAGGAGTCTGCACACCACTTTTCAGCTCTCTAGACCTTTTGGAACTGGAGAAGAAGATGAAAATAGGTTTTTAAGGATGTGACCCCTATGACCCCATTTGGGGTCACAGGGTCAAGAAATCTACAATTTAGAATCCCCATTAGCCAAGGATTCTGCACACAACTTTTCAGCTCTCTAGACCTTTTGGAACTGGAGAAGAAGATGAAAATAGGTTTTTAAGGATGTGACCCCTGTGACCCCATTTGGGGTCATGGGGTCACGAAATCTACAATTTAGAATCCTAATTGGCCAAGGAGTCTGCACACAACATTTCAGCTCTCTAGACCTTTTGGAACTGGAGAAGAAGATGAAAATAGGTTTTTATGGATGTGACCCCTGTGACCCTATTTGGGGTCATGGGGTCACGAAATCTACAATTTAGAATCCCCATTAGCCAAGGAGTCTGCAGACAACATTCATCAGGATTTTATTTATTATCTAAGGTTGAATATCTAAGTTATCTCAAGTAATTCATTGTTAACAAGCAAAAAATAGGTTTTTAGATCATGACCCCTGTGACCTGTATTTGGAGTCACAGGGTCACCAATCCTACAATTAAGAATAACCTTTGACCAAAGAGTCTCTACACAACTTTTCAGCTCTCTAGACCCTTTGGAACTGGAGAAGAAGATGAAAATAGGTTTTTAAGGATGTGACCCCAGTGACCCCATTTGGGGTCACGGGGTCACACAATCTACAATTTAGAATCCCCATGGGCCAAGGAGTATGCACATAACTTTTCAGCTCTCTAGACCTTTTGGAACTTGAGAAGAAGATGAAAATAGGTTATTAAGGATGTGACCCCTGTGACCCCATTTGGGGTCACGGGGTCACGAAATCTACAATTTAACATCCACATTACCCAAGGAGTCTGCACACAACTTTTCAGCTCTCTAGACCTATTGGAACTGGAGAAGAAGATGAAAATAGGTTTTTAAGGATGTGACCCCTGTGACCCCATTTGGGGTCACGGGGTCACGAAATCTACAATTTAGAATCCCCATGGGCCAAGGAGTCTGCACACAACTTTTCAGCTCTCTAGACCTTTTGGAACTTGAGAAGAAGATGAAAATAGGTTTTTAAGGATGTGACCCCTGTGACCCCATTTGGGGTCACGGGGTCACGAAATCTACAATTTAGAATCCCCATGGGCCAAGGAGCCTGCGCACAACTTTTCAGCTCTCTAGACCTTTTGGAACTTGAGAAGAAGATGAAAATAGGTTATTAAGGATGTGACCCCTGTGACCCCATTTGGGGTCACGGGGTCACGAAATCTACAATTTAACATCCACATTACCCAAGGAGTCTGCACACAACTTTTCAGCTCTCTAGACCTATTGGAACTGGAGAAGAAGATGAAAATAGGTTTTTAAGGATGTGACCCCTGTGACCCCATTTGGGGTCATGGGGTCACAAAATCTACAATTTAGAATCCCCATTGGCCAAGGAGTCTGCACATAAAATTTCAGCTCTGTGGAGTCATTGGTTCTGGAGAAGAAGTCGAAAAAGCGAAAAGTTTACGGACGGACGGACGGATGGACGGACGGATGGACGGACGCCGGACGCCATGCCATGCCATAAGCCCATCGGGCCTTTCAGGCCTGATGAGCTAAAAATGAAAGAATGCATGTCCCTTACTCTCAGAAAAAAAACCAACCAAAATCAACCCTTGGCAGAAAAAGTTATGACCACTTGAAAATGTCACAGAAAGGTGTGCTGAGATTTCCTGATGTAAAATCAGTTGTATGACAAATACTGTCTGAGTTATCTCCCTTCGTAGCAACTGCTAAAATGGCTGACATTGTTGTTGACAACAGAAGTTTGAAAGCGGTGAAATATGATGTTAAAGGTAAAATCAGTGAGTATTCGATAGTGAAATACATGAAGACATTCATATAAAAGTATAAGACTTCACAAGATTCCTTAAAATTTTCAGATTTTCAGTGTTGGATCAATACAAATTTTAACATGGTAAATTTATTATTTTGACTCAAAAGTAATTCAGAAACTCGCAGAATATGGTTTTTCAACTATGATTTGTAATATAATAGTAATGTTAATGTTGAGTAGAAGGTTATAGGAGATGAATTAAATTAAATGTCAAGTTAAACATTGTGTATATAAATTGTAAAAACATTCTTTAATCAGCTGGGCATGCAATCATACTGATACTACTTTCACGTTGACTTATTTCATATGAAGAATGCGTCTGTTGATCAGTCCATTTTAGGGTGATTTTAAGTTAATAATAAATATTATTTCAAGAAAACTAAAAAGTTTTTCAATGCAAAAATAAGAGATAGTGTTTACCACACAATATATCATTGGTCTGTAAAGATTAAAAGATCATCAATTCATGATCTTGATCTATTAGTATATCAATCTATTTAATTCAAAATAGTCATTTGTTTTCTGAAATTTAAAGAACGAATTAAAATTATCAATTTACGAATATCCAAATAAAATCACTTAATTATATAATAGCTAAATATTAATTAAAAACAAAATTATATATGTCCTTAGTTGTGGGAAAATCATATGACAGAATGTTATTTGTCACTTTATTTTATTCAATTACACAAAAGCTTTAACATTTTTCCTGTGTCATGCTTGTCATTAATGTCAGAAAATGGTTATCTTATCATAAAATAACATAACTTGAGAAAATTGCACAACAAAGCTTTTTGTTAATGCACAAATTGAGTTAAAACTTTCAACATGCTAACAGACAAAAAAATGTTTACATATTATCTACATAGAAAATACACAATACTATTAAAATTTGGTTGAGCCGATATTACTCAAATTCCTCTTTCTTTACAGAAACATGAGTCTCAATGCTCAAATAATTCTCCAAAAAATGAGTTGACACCCATATAAGAAAACAAACAGAAAACAAAAGCCAACAATAATATTACCTAGTGGATTCTATACCTATGAAAGTATATTTGGAATGTTTACTGAATTTGATGCAGAAGGTATCATAAATGAAACAAACTGATAATTTGTAGCATTAATCAATTTATTTTTCAATTCTACAGCCAGCTCTCTCTGTGGCATTTGTGAATCTAACCACAGGGGCGTGTATCGCTTAGAAACAGCATTTGAAAGACATATACCTAAATAGACCCTACCCTATTACTATATTTCAAACTCCGTTTCTAAGCGATACATGCCCCTGTGAATTTAACAACCAAAGAGACTTTGTGCTGTGCTGAATCTGTCAGATCTTAGAGAGCTCTTGAACAATTATCATAGTTTTAAACATTGTATAAGGTTTTGAGGTGTGGTGAGGTGAGTTGGGGTTTAACGCCGCTTTCAAGAGTATTTCACTTATATCGCGGCTGCTACTATTATGGCAGGGAGAAAGCCTGCAACGCCATGTGGCTATGCCTTTCGGTGAAACCTGCGAGCATCGGCTAGAACTAGCGAACCATGGGTGGTACTGCACTGAAATTCAGTGTAGCATTGCACCCAAACCTTACTGCGTGTAGAACAGTTCTCTACTGCAGACAAAGTTGCCGTGACTCTGGCGGGATTCGAGCTTGGGACCTCTTGATCCGAGACCTATAAGGTTTTGATGGATCCCGGGAAAGAAGTTACACTATTTCAAACTTGAAAAACATTTCCCCACCATAATGATACTAACCTTGAAATAATAAATAATCTGTGTACTTGAAGAAACACACTTAGACAAATCCACCGTCAAGGTAATACAAGCAGTTGCAGTCAGATACCATAAATATTTTTTTCGGGACAATCCTTAGAACACTGAACAGGAAAACTGTGCTAATGGCTTAAAACAATAATCACACTTGTCAGCAACTCACTCTCCATGCATTATGTGCATATGAATCTCTTCCTTCCTATCTTTCACAACAGATTAAACCACTTTTGATAAAATATCATACAGACGAGAGTGACCGATACAACTATAGATCAGACAAAATTTTCCTACCAATTTCAAGAGATTTTTTTATTTGTCAGGCGTCTTCAGAACAGGTATGATGCTCTGACAGGCGATACAGCATCTTATCAATTCAAGAGTTTTTATTAATGTCCCTCTCTTGGATTTGTGCATTTTATAATCAAGTTATTGCCTTGTAGGATCGTATGAATCTGAATACTCTGAGTTTATAATGTCAATTAGTCCTAAATTATAAATGTTAAAGAAATAAATTAATTATAAACACTTAACTATTTTCTTATCTTCTGTGGGTACTTTTACTCAAATATTATAATTTTCTCATTGTTAATAAGTACCCTTCTGGCGTTCACATATCCATAAAATTTCTAAATGTAATTCTTCAACAAAATATTTAACAATTCCCTCACTTTTGAGTTTATTTTGTTAGGTTTCAATGGTGAATAAGTGCCCCATGTAGGTTCATATATAACAAAATGTTTTTGATGTACTAAAAACCTTTCTGTTCACAAAATATATTTCGATATTCTCATCATTTTTGGGGATTTTTTATGAGGTTCATTTAATGTCTTGTACTACATGGAATTATTTTCGCAAAATATTTTGCTATTTTCTCCTCTTTTTTTAAAGGATTTTACCTCAAAATAAAAAAAATCCCAATGATTTTTATGGAAAAGTAACACATTTGGGGTCTTTTGGTCATAAATTTGGCTAAACATTCCATTCTAATCACCACAACAGTGTGTTATGCAACACATATATTTTTAAAGAAAATATTCAATTTTCTTTAATTTTTCAAGGTTTTTGACCCCAAAACAGACATGTTGTTCAGCCAAGAGTATCAATGATAATTAGAAGTATTCCATAGTGCATGATCTATGATACAAGTCACTATAAAAGTGTATTATGCAATAGTTATATTTTAAAATAAATTATTCCAATTTTCTTTCATTTTTCAAGGTTTTTGACAAAAAAACGACATGTTGTTCAGCTAAGAGCATTAATTACCATTAGAAATATGCAATGGTGCAATATCTTTCATTTTAATTACCACAAAAGTGTGTTATGCAAAAGATGTACTTTTTAAAAAAATATTCCAATTTTCTTTCATTTTTTAAGGTTTTTGACCTCAAAACAGACATTTTGTTCATCTAATAGCATCACTGACCAAAAGAAGTATGCAACGGTGTATGATCTATTGTTTTAATCACTAGAAATGTATTTTATGCAGCATATACATTTTTAAATAAATTATTCCAATTTTCTTTCATTTTTTAAGGTTTTTGCCCCGAAAATGCATTTTGCCAATGGTTGATTTTGGTTGGGTTTTTCATGGTTCATCAGCACTGTCATAGGGACCATTTAAAAACAAAATTTGTCTGTTATCGAAAATGTCCGGGTTTTTCATAATTTCTACTGGACTATAGTGATGGGTTCTTCTACTATAGCTACAACTACAGGGGATTCCACAGCATTCTACGTATGGCCCTTGTAGATTCAGTATACATATTCTTATATGTAGGGTGTTGGGGATGATATGGTTGTCCACTCCTGGGACACCTATTTATATGGGGGTGCACGATGCGTGCCCATTGCTGATTGGTTCGGTCATGTGATTGAAATAGACTTTTGCAGTGCGCCAAGTGCGAGACTGAGTACTGGAAATGTGTGAAACATCATTGAAATGCTTATACAGGTGAGATGATATTCTTGCCATTAGCACGGAAGAATACTCACGAATGTTGTCAATTGCCTGAACTGCGTGCCAATTGCTTGAAATGCTCAACCTAGTCTTGCCTTTATCATGACACAAGAAAACTGTGCAGGCATTACACGACACCATAGGAATAAGATACGAACATGTTGAGACAAGTTCACGAATATATTGCGCATTTGGCACGCACAGGTGTGCGTGGTGAAATAACCAAACATTTGGTTATTTCTTTACGCATTGGTACGCACTCACAAACAGTTAACGAATTATTCACGCCGGCTTGCGATGAAAATACGCATTTCCACTAATTGATTCGTGCCAATGCGGATTCGAAACTCGTGCAAATGTAAAGGCAGCTTAAGAATTTACGCCCATGCACTTTTGGTTACTCCGGAGAATTCATAATCTGGAATGGCAAATTCATGTTCCGATGACTATGACTGGGCCTTTCTAACCAATGTTGTCAACATAAATAAATATGATACCAATGCATCACTTTATAAAAGTGTCCGGGAGGAGGGGGATCTAACGTCTGAACGCTTGCTCGGGGAGCAGAGGCTAAACCTTATCATCTTGCGAAATAGTATATATAATATAATAAGTGTGTACATAGACGTGTTAACATATGACATCAACTATATGCTTAATGTTATATATAATATATTGCATATTTGAAATAAGACAGGCTTGCATTTACTTATAGAATTCCGAATTCCGACTCGGTATTTGAACTTATAATCTCGCATCTCTATTATAATTGTAAGTTCAAACTTGTAGAGGTCACAGTTAATTGGGAAATTAAGATATCAACATAAATAGATCCATATTCTTTTTTCTGTGACTTAGACTGCCAAACATATGTTCAACTGTACGCTTTATCAAGACTATGCCGAAAAGCTTAAAGTAACATCCATTGTATTTCTACTTTCATAATATTTTGTTTGGCATACCATATCAAAATACCATATGTGTTGATTCTAGTGCAAATAATGCACTCAATTGGCATGATCATCCCCAATCGCCAAATGTGTCATGATTACTAGTATCAAATGATAATTAGCAACAATAAAACGGAAAACTGCACTCCCTATTTATCTTTGACTAAAGTCATCGGTAAAAGAAACTTATCACCTCAGTTGATTTTATCATATGTATGATTTTCAATTTTAAAAGTTTTTGAAATGATAATCTAAAACTGAAAAGTACAGGTGTTTAGCCAGCAGTCAACTTCTACATGTCTTTTCAAATTAAAAAAAGAAGAAATTTAAAATTTTAAACTTCTTCAAACATTATTTTTGATGATACACACTTTGTCCATTGACATACAAGACATATTCGATGTGAAAATGGATAAATATGCTTGATTCTGCACACATGTACAAATGTACAACATTTTAAACATGGTAGGGATCATGTTGGTGAAAATTTAATTTCTTACCCCTGTCTCCATTAAACAAAGAAACTAAAACTAAAATGAAACCACGGTCACCAATTAATTCATCCAAACATCTGCAGATAAGTATTATCGTATCTTGTCACAGTGAAATGCATCTGATCTCTTTTAAATATTGCATTAATCAAAACCAACTGAAGTGATACGTTTATTTTGCCGATGAGTTTAATTGTCACAGGCAAATCACAGTACATTGTCCTGTTTTAGATACAAAAATAGCTACATTTACATTTATATCATCATCATATCACATATCGACATATCAAAATAGTTTTCCCGGCTACCCTCAGTACCCTCGATAAAAATACCAAATATAACGTTTGGCATTTGTGACCCCCAATAACACAACGGACCTCAAGCCTCTTATAAATTATGAAGAGAATCCTGTGAATCTGTGATCTTTGGAAGCTGCTACCATAATACAAAGTTTTGTCAAAGCATTGTTGTGACGACGTCAAGCTAGTGACGATAGACTTTGTTTCCACTCGGTGGTAACAATACCATTTGATGGCACGGTTGTCTTTTTTCAATGTCAGAACAGAAAATATCACTCCCGATGACCAAACAAATTGAACACATTCTTCATAATTTAACATTTTCAATTTACCGTTTATTTGTCTACCTCTCTGACCCTATTCTAATGTTACACAAAACTAATCAAACGTAATAAAACATTAAAAAAAAATCAAAGCATCCGTTATGTGTCAATATTCTGGTACAACATCCCTGATAAAGAGATAACGATATGAATATATAACTACAACAGTTACACTAACAGGGACGCGATTGAACCAGGAAGTTTATTCGCATCATTTGATATTGACCGCACGCCATTGTGAAATGGGATTGGCTTGACAAACAACCTTGAGTAGACGTTCATCATGTTCTGGAGATAATTTCGATGGAATTTAGAATTAAATTTGTGTTTGTCCTGGTGATTCCGTTTTGCCCTTGTGTCGCAGGTAAGTTTGAAATATAATATTCTGTCTACATCTTAAAGGAAATACTACGAATTTATATTCAGACATTGTACTGCACCTTGCGTTAGTAAATCTAGACATATTATATTTTACTAGTATGAAGCCATTGGCCACAATTTCATAATTCAACATGATTCGTCATGCTTAAAATTCATCACTCGTAACTCGGCAGTGTTAGCAAATAAAATACAATTAGATTGAGTTATACTAACATCGTAAAAACCCTCCAACAGTTAGTTCATTCAACATTATTAGTATGTTCCTATACTCTTACATGACGTGGCTTACCTGAAACAATTCAAGAGTGAGTACATTTCAACAATCTTATTCTCTAGTTTCAAGTTAACAAAACGTATATACACCCTCTCCCTAACAATGTACGTGTACATTGTTGCACAAGTATTTATATATATATATATATATATATATATATATATATGTATATATCTGGAAGGTCTTTACTTTATTAAGATCAATATCAACGATCTGACCTTTCACAATCTTTAAATATGGTTGATTTTTCAATCCATATTGATAAATAGTAGAATAGGTAAGTAAATTACATTTATGGTCCCTGTGTTACCTTTATCAACAACTTTGTATCGTAAAACATATTCATATATTATTATTAAATCAATTATTCTACAATTCCATTCACACGACGAGTTTTCTCAGCAAATCACCGATAACGGTTATATATTCATCCTATTATGACATTTATTGAAAGTACACATGTAGTTCATTTCATATTCGAGTTTAAAGCCCTGTTTATACGGCGAACTTTGCACATATGCAATATTGCTTATGGTAGTAATATACACACGTGAGTAAAAGTAAATTTGCTATGCGTTCATATGTGTTTAATGTCTGCCTGTGCAAATGGGCTTCCAACTATTTTAATATATGAATAGAGAATTCATAAAACATGCCAATTAATATTTATTAGATGTAAACTAAATAAATGACATTAATTAAATATGTCATCATTGTTTTGACTATGTCCCCTAATTATATAATGAAAATCGGATAGCCAGATGGATTTCGAAGGTCATCGCGTGCAAGAAGGAGATTATACTATATATAGAGAATTTGAAAAACAATATTAAGAGTTTCTAAAGTTCCCTTATATATTTTCTCAACCTGTGTGAAGTCACTATGTCTGTATACGACGAACTTTTACTAGAAAAGTGAAAATACCATATTTACTCACGGTAGTAAAAATTTGCACCTGCCCCTGACAAGGTGCAAATTTGCTTAAGGTAGTGAAAAATTTGCTTACGGTAGTAAAATATACATATGTGCAAATGCGTCCATACGGCGAAGTTTGCTCATATGAGCAAATTTGCATATGTGTAATGGTTTACTCATATGCAAATGCTCGCCGTATAAACAGGGCTTTAGATATTCTTATGAAAATATGATTTTGTCATAGTGTTGGGATGTCATAACTATTTCTACGGTGACTTTTTATTCTATACTGAGCAAAAAAGTTAAGGACCATTGGATTTTCCCCATATTTTGAAAATGTGTGTCATGAAAACAAGATGTTCTGATGAACGTCATTTATGTCACGATTCTCGAATTAAAACATCGATTTTGCCAAACCAATGATACATGATTTAATCATATAAACTGAACATAATTATGAGTTTATAATCATTTATCATGAGTTTATAATAGGTCATATCATCTGACGCAGATAGTTAATGAGATACCATCATCAGTTAACCAGGGTTTTATATATCATGTACCGACACTCTCTTTGATATAGTGGAGAGTATAGCTATAGCATGTGAACATGTATAACCCCTGAGTTACCGAGGATTGGCCATATCTACCGATACCCCACTTAATTCCACACCATTAATAGTATGTGAGATAGGGCCATTTTAATTGTTAACCATTAAGATATGTTAACTCTGACGTTTTCGCCTGCCTATAATGGCTAGCTACAGGGTGTCTTCTATGAGGTCCGCACTGTCCCGTAACTACCGCTGACCTTTTCGCATGCATGAGTTCCTATGCTTGTACCTGGAGGCGAATCTCGACACGGGGTACGGAACTCGTAACCGAGTCGCTTGTGTAACTGTGTCTCACAGTCCTTGAACATGTTATTCATTTATGCTGTCTGTTTTTGTGGTTACTGATCAATATCCCTTGTTATACCAACTAGTCTTTTTTGTAAGTTTACTTATACCTATCTAGTAACTTGCTATATACTGTGTGGGATAGATATTTGAGGTATGTACATGTACTTAACTCCGTGTGCAATAACGTATTCCCTTTTCAATTGAGTGAGCTTTACATCCAACAAGTCGTGCACCATATAAGTGATGAATATACTTACGCTTCCATATAGCTTCCATTGTTGATTCATACTAAGTGATTCCCTAATGGGTGATTTTCTGTTAGAGTGCCAATCTGATGTATATGCTTATGTGACGGTCTGTACCTTTGTTGTGAGTGTTCGTATAGCATAGATTTAACCTATATTCTGCATATTCACGCGTGTGACTTCTTGGTTGTGTAACATCGTGTCTGTATATTCACGCTTGTGAGTGTATTCCGTGGTAGCGTTAATTAGTTGTTTTTTTCTGAAATAAACCTTGTTGACTGTTTGATATTTAATTTTCTTGGCGTTCTGTCTAACCAGTTATTTAGTTATTTATTACACTGTCCGGGTATATCTTAGTCCCACCTTGGTTGGGTTCCAGAGCCCCTTGGCAACATTCGCCAAGATCGATTCCTTTTTAAACAATATATATTCAAGTAAAAGAAATGGATTGGTAAACAGACATCAACATCGATTCCATGTTGCTGTTAATTTATTATGTATATTCAAAACATCGTAAGTAATCTTATATGCTAATACATGATTCTATGCTATTTCGACAGTGAAGGTAAGCAAGGCATGTTATGGAGTACACGGATTACCATGTACAAGACACAACCTGATGTGCAGCAGTGGACGTATAACAATACAGGAATCCTTCTACATTGGCAATACAGCCTGTGGAAATGCCATATCTTCTTGTAGAGTCGACGTCAGCAGTATCCAACTCAATGGTACCAGATACAATTTCAATGATTCAGAACTGGAATCATTATATGGAAACTGTTCGACAAAACCAACGTGCAGTTTCCAAGCTGGTAGAAGAGCTGCTTTTGTATCTTTTTCTGCGATAAGATACTCTTGCGTTAATGGTAAGTAAATTCACTGCAATATTTGAACATTTATTGGACCACACAATGACAAGAAACGGTACATTATCTTATTACACACACGTGGTTGATAACACTTTGAGATATGTTTGGTGTCTATCGTACGTTAGATACTGCGAGCGTCGCATCCGATTGGCCGTCCCATTGTGATGACCCGGGGTCATGAGTAATCAAATAAAGTAGCCTCAAGATATCACAAGAAAAACATGCCAAATTATATATGAAAACAATGACCAAGCCGATTGGTCACACTGCCGTCAAGGTCACACTGCAGCTACAACTAATAATAATAATACTTTATTAGCCCGAAAGGGAATTTGTTTACATCAGTTGCTCCTGTATACATAAAACACATGTAACAATAGACAAGCACACTAAAACAGGGGCGTAACAAGATAGACATTAACAACACGAAAGAACAACGTCAGCCAGAAAAAAACAATCAAAATATGCAAGATGAAGGTTAAAATGAGTCACAAGAATTTCAGATTAATCAATAAAGGTGTCAAAATAATTGAGGAAACCACTTTTAAAAAATAGACTTATACATATAACTGATTTAAAACAACACTGCTTGTTGGAATGAAGGTCCTTAATGCTATGTTGTTCTGAAAAATGGAGTTTGGAAGCGGCGTTGAAAAGGTAAAAGTACATATTCCTCATGAAGAAAATGTTCGGAGTCTGTAACAATTTTAGAAGCCAGTTTTTCAATTTGCCGCGTGCCTGAAAGTGTTAGATTATCCAAAGTGACTCCTGATATTTGCCTGGTCAAATTGATAATTTTTGATAGTTTGTTTTTGTTTTGCAATGAAAGACCTCGAAACCAACTTGCTATGCTAAAACAGAGAACACTTTGAATACAAGTTTTGTAATACAGAACATGTGTAAAGGTATTCACATTAAAAGCTTAAAGTTTACGTAAGTGGTAAGAGTTTGAATCCCGTCACTTTTACAGTCATTGATATATAGCGTAAATAAGACAGGGGAAATCAAACAAGTATGAGTTATTCTCCTTTAAAAAGCATGTCGATCTCGCCCCGCTGTTACTCTCTACTCACTCCATTTCGAGACGCTACAATACATATGGGAACATGAACATCTATAGTTATGATCTCGTTTAACAGATGCTGAGGACTGTTAAAGTGTAACATGAATTGATTTTGGAGGATCTGTACCTAGTTGTCGTCCTCGGATAATGTAGAACTGGAAATCGTGCATACCAGTTTAATATTTGATTAGAATGAATAATGATTCAATTGTCGTTGTCGTTTACTTTATATGGATAAACACTTTATACCGTATTTAAGACCCAATCATGAAGAAGTTGATTCGGCTTACCGATTGAATCAGGGATTGCGTGTGTGTGCGGCACCTGTCACCTGATTGCCACATATAGGATTTGCAGGTGTGAGTTATCTCCCTTTATACGTCAATGTTATAATGACCAAGTCAATCTCGACCTGCTGTTATCTGCTACCATTCCATTTCAAAACGCTCTTATACACACGGGGAACAGTCATCATCATCAACGCTTATGATCCAAACCAAAGCTACTTCGTCCTACCAATGGTGAGGGCCGTCAATATATAACAAGAACTAACAAGCCCTTGCCTACAGTTGTTGCGCTTCACTCGCCATCTCTCATACAAGTTCAAGATTTGATTTAGTGAATAACGTTTTCAATAGTATTGTATTGTGTCAATAGTATTAGCATTTAAACATTATTCAGATATAAAATCCGATTTTCATTAATAAGTTGATAAGCCATTAAGTCAATGATTATATTTATGCACGGCATTACACACTTTTTACTGTTACCCATTGTGACATAACTGACGCGGAAGTAAACTGTATTACAGCATTCAACGAAACGTCTAGAATTGCTTCGTTTGAAAAATGGAATCAACTAATAAATATAATTATACCAAACTCATTCGCTATGGATACTGTAATTATTAAAACTGTTGCTTATAAAAACTACTTTACTCGCTTTCCTAAATTAAATATTCTTTACATAGGGAACATGTTTGGTATTCTCTTAATACACAAACATGTAGTCTTTATTTTGAAAAAAGAATAGATGATATTTTACAAAATTACCAATAGGATTTGTTTATGGAACATGAAAAGAGGGTTTTGAAAATGCCGTTATTAAAATAATTAAATCCAATGATATTCAATATCAATTATTGTATTCATTGATTGTTAGGGATTAACCTATTGATAAATCACAGATGTATCTAATATTTTCAAATGATAAGTAGACATTAAGTTATACTCCCTATCCAATCTAAACAGATTTGTATCTCTGTCAAATAGGCGAATGGGAGGATTTCAGAAAGATTAGGTGGTAATATCATGGAATGAAAATATATAACAACGTCTCTTGTGACTTTGCGTTTCACCTTTTCCCTGGTATTTAGAGGATATTATATAAGTGTCTATGTCATACTATGCTTACGACACGAGTGCCTGAATATTAGTTTTTCCCGAGCGAGAGCGAGGGATATACCGACATTCAGGCACGAGTGTATAGACATGGCATAGACACGAATATGATATTCTGTTTATTACCGAAGTTGTGAAATTAATGAAAACACGCTAAAATACACTTTCAACCATAGGCTGGCAACCCACCGTCGCGCATCTAGAATGCAACGTCATAGACGAAACGTGACGTCGTAGCATTGTTTATGACGTCACGTCACCATGACAAAGTGATATGTTGCCCTAGAATATTAACAAATATTTAATTCATTTGCAACCTCAGCCACAAATAAAGTGTGTGACCTTTATAGCAGACATTTTACTTTTATAGTAACAACAACCACAGCAACCACAGCAACTATTAAACCGCCAGCAGTATCCACAACAGTAACACAAGGAACAACAACACTCATGGGAAACACTCCTTCACGATCGCCTGCAGTAGTTTCACCAGACAAAACAACTACAGCAAAAGTTAGAACTTGTAAGTATGTCGCTTAAAATCTCATATTGCTTTACAGAGTTCTTCGATCGTTCAGACTTTGAAATTGATTAGAAAGAATGAAACACAGCAAAAAGTATCCTGGTAATCTGGAAACCAACGGTAAACTGGGTAATAGGGGTATCCACTTGGTATCCATCTACTGAAACTAGGCAAACAGGTATTAAACTGGAATCCATTTTGGATCCATTTTCTGATTATGTGTTTCCAGTTGGTTTCCCTTCCTGGCAATTGCAATCAATGTTTCCATAGAATGGAAATCAACATGAAACTGTAATTTGAAGTTTCAAGTAAGTTTCCATTCCTGTAAATTGCAATTATTGATTACAGAAAATGGAATCCAACATGAAACTATCAAGTGAAGTTTGATGTTGGTTTCCATTCCTTGAAATCTGCATTAAAAGATTCCATTAAAAGGAAACAAACATGAAACTAAATACCTTTATGGAAATAATACATATGATTATAAGAGCGGAAATATGGGGAAACTGTATAGGAAAATAGTTAATTAAAACCGTGAATTCTAGAATCTATGGCATGTCAGGGTCTATAGATATTTTCGAAATTCTCTCAGAGCTACACTATTTGTACGCTGATATATATACCTTAGGCAATAAACACAGGCGGCCTACTTTATGAGACAATAAAACATGCTCGTGATTAATGATTTCATTTCGGTAATTATAACGAGGAGCAATGTCATCATTGTGGTCATGACGTCTTATTGGAATGTGATCAACGACGGGACGGGGTGCATCGGGACGAGATATTAAGACCCAGGATTCTAATTATTTTGTATATCTTACCAAGTCCCGCAATTAATAAATAAAAATGTTAAAAAACATAAATAGAAAATACGAAATGTGAGTTCGAATAACCCTGATACTATTAATGAGCGGGCGAAATGTCTCAAAACTATTTTTTATTTACCATATACGTTCTAAAATGTAAAGAAAAATATACAAGAGAACATTAATTTTGATGCTATTGATATACTGCTATTTTGATTGTCTTAATCGTCACCAGCACAACATGTCATGAATGTAAACAAAATCATATTGTCCATAGTACCAATGACTTCCTCAACAAATATATCAGTCTATATATTCTTTTCATATTTGCGTTTCAAACAGTTACTTCCGGGACAACTACGCCGGGTTTAGTCAATGATAACGACACAAGAGTGCACACAGGTGAGAAAAACATATAAACATACAAACAATATTGCCAGTATTCTGACAGAATATGGTGAAAATGATGATGGCACTTATATTTTCAGATGCAGAATCCAACACTGGAACAGTTGTAGGAACAATCACCCCTCTCTGCATCATCATTGCCGGAGTCGTTACTGCAGTTATCATATTTAGAAGGCGGTACGTTTGATGCCTTGAAGGTCTTTTAAATTAAATGACATTGGGATTAAACTTACCATGTAGTATCAAGACAGCGCATGATGTTGATAGCCCACATTTCCTAATTCAATCTCCTTTTGAAAATTATGAACATCATATGAACATCTATATAATTAGTAAATGATATTCATTGAACTGTTGGTCTCATGACCAGTCTACGAAATAAATGTATCTGTCTATATGGAGGATCAAATAATAAACAAACACAGACCATTAATCAATGTAAATGATATTGCTATAGCATATTTAGTATGTTAATTTGTTAAATAATAATAATGATAGATACTAAAAATATTTGCTATTTCAGAAAATTACGACATGCTGGAGGAAATGGGAAATCTGTGAGTGTGAAGTCATACCCACATGGTCGAGAAGTGGACAATGAAGAAGCTACGACAGCTGTGAAAGGCTCCTCTGATTACGACTATGTCGGGGGTAACACCTATCATGAATTGGAACTCCAGTCAATGCAGAAAGGTGCCTCAGATTACGACTATGCTGGTGCGAATAACTATCATGAATTAGAACCCCTACAGGGGATAAAAAGGTCTGATTACGACTATGCGAGGTGCGTTGATCAACAGATAAACAATGAACATTCTTCATCCAGGAAACCACAGACACATGGTAGTGACTATGATCATATTGGATACCAACCATCGAATTCAAATGATCATTATGACACCACACTATCAGCTGTTAGTTTGAAAGGAAGTAGCGCCATTGATGAGGTCTATAGTTATAATCACCTCAATGATAGAAAAGATACAAGGAAGGTTATTGATTCGACTTACAACACAACGACCTCTACAAAACACAGACTGGATGCTTCAACCAACAAGATGGAAGACGACTATGGATATAACCATCTGGGTGTTGAGTCGAGGAAGAACTTACCTCAGAATGAATATGATACCTCTGCATCTGCACTTCGAGATATTGCCAGAATGAATGGAGACATGGAAGACTCACCTTACGACCATGCACATTTGGTAACTCCGGAGGGCTCATTATCTGGAATGGCAAAGCCATGCTATGAGCTATGACTTCCAAAACTCTTCATGACTATTTCTGACTCTTCCCAAATTTTCGTTTATGACTGTCAGCATGAGACGAGAAAAGATTGGGGTCAAATTTGATATTTCTACGCTTTACATACATGTAGAGCTACAACTTATTTACGAGGAGGCTAAGACTTCCAAAAATCTCTATCCCAAACTCTTCCCAACGTTTCGGCTACGACTTGGTCAGCATGAGTCGGGAACATTTGTGGTGAAATTGTCAAATTTGATATTTCTACGAGTAACGTACGACTTACTTACGACTTTCTTACGACAAAGTGAGGAGAAACTCCTGACCCGTTCACGACTAGCTGCCAACTCTTTCCCGACACTAATCCAACACCATGACTCTGAAAAAAGACTCATTCCCAACCAACTCATGACTAATAACCACTAGTTTACGACTCGTTCACGACCATGGCGATTCATCACTACCCAGATATAACCCACTTACGAGTCACATACGAGTTATTTGGCCTAATTGTCGTGTTTAGTCTGGAATGGGTTGTCACTGGTCGTCTTTGAGTATTTGTTAGTCGTACGTGAGTTGGCATTAGTCGGCAAGTATTTTAGGGGAAGACCTATTCCCGACTCACACACGACCACCACGACTCAATATGACTGTATACGAGTAAATACGACTGACAAGACGACTTAATACGACCCAATAAAAAATAGATACGAACCACTTACGACTAGACAACAACTGAATACGACTTGATGGAATTTCTGGAATTTCCGGTCGAAAAGTATGAGCATCACCCGACTCAGATACGCTCTAAGCCAATTTAAGGGGACTCAGGCACGCCTCATTACGAGTCACTGACAACTCACTGACGACTTACTGACTATTTTCAGCCGGCAACGACTCTTAGCTCAGTGAAATGGGGGTATTAACTACCAAGTCTTTCCCAATACTAATCTACCACCACAACTCATTCCCGACCCACTCATGACAAATACGACGAAGTATACAACTCTTCACGACAATGACGACTAAACACTACTAAGATAGAACTCACTTAGGAGTCACATATGAATCACATTTGATGTATTTGGCCTCATTGTCTAGTCTGGAACGGGTTGTCACTGGTCGTCTTTGAGTATTTGTTAGTTGTATGTGAGTTGACATTAGTCGGGAGTGAGTCGGCAAGCACTTTAGTTGAAGACATATTCCCGACATTTTCCGGTCAAAAAGTACGAGCATTGTCTGACTGAAGCTCCGACTGGACAAGTTTTCAGTGAGTTTTTTTAACATGTTCAAAAACCACTCCCTACTAATTTGACTGCCCGACCCTTAAAGACTCTTGAAGACTTACCTGCGCTTCCAGCGAACTTAAGACTCAGACACGCCTCACTATGAGTCACTGACAACTCACTTACGACTTTTCGGTCAGCAATGGCTCGAAGCTCAGTGAAATAACGGTATTAGCAATCCATAGTGCATAAAGCGCCAGGATCAAGTCCAACCATATTTGAAGGGACTGTAAATCAATTGTTTCTTGGTTAATGATGGTGGCTTCCTTACAGGTACATGTATAGATCTTTGTAAAACACATTATTTCATATAATCATATTTTACCTGAAATTTGGAAAATGACTATACAACAATAATGATCTGGATACAAAAATGTTCGAAGACCTTATTTTCTATGATAAACTATTATTTGATCATATCTGCCAAAATGTGATTCTTTTACTTAATTAACATGTGATTGTTAATCCTTGCAGTAAGAATTTCAAAGACGCCATGGTTCTGATTTTTCATCCTTTTGCACAGAATTATTAAAGCGAATAAGAGCTTTTTAACATGTGAACGATTGACACTGGTTAACGTATATTTTAATATGTAAACCAAACTTTCGGAAAAGGCATGACTTTTTTTTAACGTACAGAAATTTGAAATAACCTTGGTTTGGATTAAGAGGTTAGATACAATTCCATTACCAATTCAAATATTTTTCTCTGGTAAAACATTTTTTAATGCATGCACCTTGAAGAAAATAATTCAAAAATATAATTTTTTTAACATTTGTTATTATATTTTTAAAAATGTATTATCAAGAACAAACATCTGCATGCATTTATTGACAAATGGTTTCTTTTATTCTCATTATTTATTTATTTCAGTTGAATGAAACTGGGTTGGTCATGTGTATAACATAACGTTTTTTTGTTTTGTTGTCATACATATCATTTGAATTCACATATTTATCATAAATAATGTTTAATAACCACGAGTATTGCATATGTCCTCGTTTGTTTAATTTGAAACTTGTTATTCTCATTTTGATTTGTATGTACACCCAGAGGCAAAAGAAAATTAAAGTAATGTCATGCATAATATCACATGTAACATATTTATATCTGTAATATGACAAGTTTATTTTTACAAATAAAATAACGAATTCCGACAAAGTGTTTGTAATATATATATCAATACAATATAAGTGTTAGTTATAAACGTATACTTGTGATAGTTGCAAATCTCCTACTTTCCTTACTCCTAAACATAACAACATGTCACCCCGCATTCTCACAGAGAAACTATCATCTTATAATCTATAATCAATGTGATTACAGCTGCATACCGAAAGTTTGTTCACCTGTTCGTTCACATGTGAATCTTAGTGCAAATATCATATAAATTGACGTTCATTGTAACGTCAATAAAATTACATCACATACAATGATAATGAATCATCATATATCCATGAGTAAAACAATCAATCTCACAGTATCCTGTGATTGTCACGTCAGTGGTGCATGTTTATGAAATTTGGCATAATGAAAAGACAGAAGGGGTCAGATTTTGAAAGTTCAAATTTCATTAATTTTCGAATAAAAGTTTTCATATTGACTAAATGAGAACAATTCATCACGAAAAATTAACTGAGTATTAGAGGAAATATATGATGTAGTTGATCACTAAATGAATAATTCACAAAAGAAAGTAAAAACTGTAGTTTTGAAAAGATTGACTCCTTGTCACTTCAACGAGCTGCCAAAACTGTAACTGTTTACTAAAAGATCTCAAATAAGATTATGTTATTGAACACTCAACTCTCTTTTATAAAGTGAAAATGCTAAATGATCGGTCTAATTTTCGCATTGAGGGTATGAAACATACAACAGGCAATCATGGTGATTGTACATATCAAGTTTCGTAAGATTTGAACAACTGGTTTCAAAATTATGAGCGGAACAAAAAGTGTGAATGGCTAAGTCAAAAACGGAGAAAATTTGCATAAATTATGCAAATGAGGGTATGAAACATACATAAGGCAGATGTAAACATCGTGGTGATTATATGTATCAAGTTACAAGACATTTGAACAATTTGGATCTGAGTTATGCGTGGAACAAAAAGTGTGAATGGCGAAGTCGAACAACGGCGAAAATTTGCATAAATTATGCAAGTGAGGTTATGAAACATACAACAGGCAGATGTACACATCATGGTGATTGTACATATCAAGTTTCGTAAGATTTGAACAACTGGTTTCAAAATTATGAGCGGAACAAAAAGTGTGAATAGTTAAGTCAAAAACGGAGACAATTTGCATAAATTATGCAAATGAGGGTTTGAAACATACAAAAGGCAGATGTACACATCGTGGTGATTACATGTATCAGGTCACAAGACAAGAACAATTAGGATCTGAATTATGAGTGGAACAAAAAGTGTGAATGGCAAAGTACAAAAACGGCGATAATTTGCAAATGAGGGTATGAAACATACAAAAGGCAGATGTTTACATATCGAGTTTCGTTAGATTTGAACAACTGGTTTCAGAATTATGAGCGGAACAAAAACCGGACGGACGCATGGACGGACGCATGGACGAACGGACGGACGGACGGACGGACGGACGGACGTGTGACCGATATATACCCCCCGACTGCTTCGTAGCGGGGGTATAATAATGTTACATTTTTAATCTATTGTGTACCTTAAACAGTTTTATAATTTTACAGAAAACTGATCACACTAAAAAATATCACATTGTCCCTGCTCAAAGTTACATACACATGTGTCGTTATTTCTGATACAAAATACACTCCTGAAAAAGCAATATACTTATGACAACATTAAGAGTTATGTTATCAGGGACCCGATTGCACCAGGAAGTTTATTCATAACACCTTGCACACGCCATTGTGAATTGAGACTTGCTAGATACACAACCTCGGAGGAGGCATTTGTTCATGCTTGAGGATTCATTTCGATGGATTTTTTGTTTAAATTTCTGTTTGCCCTACTGATTCACTCATTTCCTTGTTTTGCAGGTAAGTTAAATTATATTATTTCTGCTTCACGAGATGAGTATATACACATGGAATTTTACGAGACATGTTAAATGTTCTATTTATTAGATTTAATAAATTAGTCATAGTTGGAATACAGTTCATTTATGAATGGAACATCCATGATCGCCTTGCTATATGACGGTCACATCACATCGTCGTCCTATTGTTACGATGACGTCATGATTGAAGTTGTTAATTCACTCAGAGAAAATAAGGATTTTATTTTAACCGATACATACTTTATTTCACCACTGAAAGCATAAAACGATAAAGTTGGCTGAAACTACATAATTTAACATGCATTTTTCTACTTATTTATGCTTTAGATACACCAACATTAGGTTAGAAGCATAAGCAAGTGAATTGCAGTTAGGTTGAATGCTATAAATATGCCCAAATGCTAACTAGAGCCGTTGACCATTACATGTCTATGACGAAGTGTTTATTATTGTAGTAAGGCGATCATATGGTTAGTCATAATATTCCAAGAAAAAAACTGTTGTTACAGAAAACTTATAAATATTGTATTGCTTTGAGGAAGTATCTTAATATCTATATCAATGCTAAATGGGATTGACTACACATGCGCTAGCCCACTACAGAAATACGATTTATTCACTTTAGGCAAATGAGTTGAATTTTCTTAAATTGCTTTGTTTCGTTGATAACATTGCATATATTGCTGAAAGCCCATCCAAGTTCAACATAAGGCACGCTTCTGAGGTCCGAAAGACCAAAACAGCTGGCTTTCTTTCCATGATTACACATCACACAACATATGGTGTTCTTGGCAGAATAAAGACAACGGACATTTGAGATATCCGTTTGCGCCATGTGCGAATAAAGATGCAAATTACAGAGGTCAAGTGACGGGACTTTAAAATGTCGCCACACACGTTAACAGTTTAGATATAGTCCAAAAAATAAAAATGCTTTATTTAATAAATATTAATTTGTGCATAGTACGGCAAAATTCATCATGATCCAGCAGTGCCAAAACATGTTCATCAAAAGTTGAAATCTACCAAGGAAACATTTTACTCACATGTGCCACAGTTTGTGTCACATATTCATTTTACTGTTGAATGTCGATCTTCCTTCTTCCATACATGTGGCTTGTGTGAGGGGATTTGAGAATTAGGAGCTTAAAATTCAGTTCTTGTGTGGTGTGTATGTTGCCATATGCAACCGAGCGGAAGGGAAGCAACTATCGTCCCTTAGTGAGATAGATCCGCCCACATAATTACACAAAAGTGACAGGCTGCGAGTTCGAATTCGCAGTGCTAACGTTAAATACGTTTCATTTAAAAACATTGTATGTTGAAAGCTAATTAAACGACCATTCCATAATAACAACTATTTTAACTGAAAGCATAATTTAGGAGTCATTATTTTATGTCAGTTTACCCTAAAATAACACGCTGGTGATTTGCATATATCAATACGCGTAATTTAAGAAACGTGCAACTTTGAAATTAATGATATCAAACCGTCATGCCAGTGTGTTTAGGGATGGTAAATATCCTGCATTAGGAATAAACAATGTGTATTTAAGTTGCAAAATACACTGATTATTCCTAATGTAGGATATTGAGCACCCGGAAACACACGAGCATGATAATTTCTCTCTCTAGGTATTAGATAGATTATTATTAGCTCCTTCACACAGGTATTGAAATTGAGTTTGATTCTATGCATTTAGCACTCAAATAATCAAGAAGTAAAATATTATATAATATCGGATTTTAAATCGGTGCTTTGTTGTTTTTACAAGTTAATCAATGTTACAAATGAAACGTACATGTATATGCAGTAAAATGATACCAATGTCGCTTTATCTATCACATTCGCGATTAGGGATTCCATTTATAGTAAACTCTCTCAAAAAAGAAACGCAACCCCTATCTAAATATCTGACAACATCCCCTGAACAAAAATAGTGAGCGTAAATAAAAATGTTTTGACATGTACTTAATATGTTCTGTTATGATTAGTACTAGTTCCCAAACGCAGCCTTCATCACGCACGGTGACATTTTATTCAATTTTGAATGTGCGAAAAAGTCATGTGCATGTGCAATGCTAAATGTCGGTTGAACGTGCAAATCAAGTAAAAACACAGTTGATGTATAGGTCTATAAAAGGACGCGTATTTTGGCAATTCTGTCATTTCATTTACTCTGACAATCAAGGTCGACGATATTGAGTACAGCAGGTCGAATATTGCCATTGGTAGCATTGAGGCTGGACAAGGTTTTGTAACAGTTGCCCGTCATCTAAATGTTCATAAAACAACAATCTCCGGACTATGGAATTGATATACTCAGTTCCATGCAACTGAAGACCGCCGAATGATTGATAGACCAATGATCACCACAACGGCTCAAGATCGCTACATCTGTGTCACCCACCTACGTAATCGGCAGGCCACACAAACCCTCACTATAACACAGGTGCCTGGCCCAAACCGTCAGGAACTGATTACGTGAGGCCAATGTACGTGCATGAACACCATTTATCGGACGCGTCCTGAGACGCCAACATCGACGCCAACGTCCCAGATAGGCACTTATGTGACGAAATGGGCCCTTAGAAACTGGAGACGAGTCAAGTTCAGCGATGAGTCCCGTTTCCTACTTTACCGGCGTTACAGAAGGCAACGTGTCTATAGACGATAAAATGAACGTTTTGCTCCAAACTGCGTTCGACAGGTTGACAGATTTGGAGGAGGCAGTGTCATGATATAGGGAGCCATGTCTTACAACCAATTACACACCTGGTCATCATTTCCGACATTTTGACGGCCAATCGATACATCAATGACGTTTTATAGCCTCATCTTCTGCCGATAATTGACCGACAGATGGAGCAGTTTCAACAGGACAATGCCCGCCCTCACACATCTCATGCAATTCTACGGAATTCCAATGTCAACATCTTGCCATGACCCTCCAGATCGCCCGACAATCAGCCCTATCGAACATCTATGGGACCCTCTTTATCGTCGTATCCATGCACGTACACCACCACTGCAGACGTTTGAAGCACTGGCCACAGCACTACAGGAGGAGTGGAGAGCAACACCCCTGGAAAGGATTCGCTGTCTTATCCGTTCCGAGGAGGTGCAATGCTGTGAATACAGCTCATAAGGCTCATACGATATACTGAATACAATTGCAACGGCCCCTAGTTTGAATTGTGACGCTTTACCATACAGACATACGTTTCACCATGCCAAAATTCATTGTGGTATCTTTAATAATACCTGTGTAATAAAAAAATTAAAAAACTGATATAAACACTTTTTAAATCCAGGGGTTACGTTTCTTTTTTGAGAGAGTGTATATGCTGGGACTTTACTCATAGGCTGAAAAATGATTTGTATTTCATTCAACAGTTGAGATAAGCAGGGCATGTTATGGATCACGAGGATCAATATGTACCAGACACAACCTTCGGTGCAGCAGTGGAAGTATAGCAATACAGGAAGCCTTCTACACTGACAGTACAGTATGTGGGACTGGCTTAACTACTTGTACAGTGGAGTTAGGCAGTATCCCACTCACTGGTACAAGATACAACCTCACTGATACAGAACTGGACTCATTATACGGAAACTGTTCTACACGACCAACGTGCAGTTTCCAAGCTGGTAGAAGAGATGCTTTGGCATCTTTTTCTGTGATTAGATACCGCTGCATCAGTAGTAAGTAAACACATGTACTAGTTGAATATTTGGTAACATATGAACGTCTATTTGTTCAAACAATTCCAAGAAATAGTTCATTGTCTTATTACATACATTACACGTGAGTGAAAACAAAATTTGAGTTTTTGCCAATAATATTATGTCATGTACCTTACATGTAATTTTGGTGATTTCTGATCGTTTATTCTCACAGAAACAAACGACATGTGCAATGTCACAAATTTCCAGAGAACGGATACATCCCTTATATGGAGAGGACCACGTGACTTGATTATCCACAAGCTTTAAGATAATCAAGCAATGTGTGTAATATTCATTCAATGAAAATAAAATAGAATGAAAAGGGGTAAATTTTCTAAACTGATGTTTGCTAAGCTAATCATTCAGCCCACTCATATGTAAAGCAAATTTTAATCATGGCCAATTGTCCTATTCTTGATTCTACAGGAACTCCTGAAGCTGGTAAGAAATAAAGGTCATTCGAAAACAAGACAACATTTTGCTCCCACATTGCATCCTTCATGAAAACATTGTTTGTGACCTTCACAAGCGTACCGTTTTGAAGGTCCTCAAAGACCTCATGTGCAACATTGTCCATACTATAATTGTACCATGTTGTTGGTTATTGACTGAAGTTATCAAAATTGGCAGTTTATTTCTGCCATTATTTTTACCATTCATTTTAAATACAGAATCAACAAAGTGGAAATTCATTGACTGTCTATTTCCTGAGTTTCAAAGGTTGGCATGAAGAACACAACCATTAACAATATATAGATATACATATTTTTAATTCATTTGTCACTTCATCCATCAAACAGTGACCACTGCAAATGCAAAACTGTCAGCAGTATCGGCGATAGCATCACTCACGAGTGGCACTCCTGCAGGATCGTCTCCCGTAGTTTCTCCAGACAAAACAACTACAACAGAAGTTACAACTGGTAAGTATGCTGCTTTAGGAGGTTCCTTACAATTGCTACTGCCCGGTCCCAGTTGTCAGATTCAGATGGTGCACAGCCTTGTAGCTTAGATGTTTTTTTAGTAACAGTTTTATGTAATGTATACACATTGGAAATTCAAATGACCTAGGAATACGATATGTACATTAATTGTGCCAAATAGTATTTGTGTCATGACTATTTTTTGGCTTTAAAATCTATTAAAAGTAAGCAGGATAATGTATGTTGTACTCAGTCAATTTGTGGAGTTATCTCCCTTTGAATTGTAAAGTCACTGTATCTCAGATATTATTTGTGTTAGCCTGGGTACATGTGATTTTTAAGGTATTTTTTATTGGTGGATAATATTTCTATCAGCAGTGTTTTGTCCTGCAATTCTTTAATTGACATAAATAATCGACCAAATTAGGTAAAATTTAAATTTCAGTCAAAATGCTTCAAAATAATAATAACTTGCATTTTCTTCTTAAATATCAGTGTAATCATGAACCTTTTATTCAAAGAAAGCTGTAATCATGAAATAAGTCTGTGTGCATGGAAACCCCTATTTTGTAATTACAGAACTGGATTTAGCAAATATTTTTCACGTACATAGAGAAAGATTATCAATTTCTTGAGATTTGGTTTTGAATTGGTTAGGAAGCTCATTAAAAGGACATAACCATGTTGGAGAGATCACATGTATGTCCAATGTAATAATTTAAGTTGTTTAATTGGGAATTATCAACTTTAACCGAAAATAACCGGTTTAAGGTCAATCAGTTCAGTATAACGAAAATACAACCATTCAAAGTCGTGGTTATGATCGTAAAACGGCCAATGAACATTGACTTGCTGCAGTCATAAAGTCACACGTAATTTTGGAACCTTTTATAAAGTAGACCGGAATTGCTTGTATATCGTTTTATAGGTCTTATAACGAGTACATACGTGAGATAGGGCCATAATTATCGGATACTACAGCTGCTGAACAAAAGTTTGTTTAACTATGCAAGATTTCCTATGTAAAATCATCATTTAAAAAAAAATACAATTTGGCACTATTTCTTAACGCAACACATTATGGATAATATTTTTGGTCATTTTTACACTACATATACAAGGGGCAGATTTGTAACATGCCAGAAACAATTTTGGCGTACAACAAAAGAGACAAGAGATCAAAATTTGAAAAATTAGAATTCATTGTTTCTGCAATAAAATATGAATCAAACATAGTGTCGGTAAAATTTCGACAGTAATAGAAAATATTGGTCAATATGGTGATAGGAATTACCTTTTTTCCCTAAAAAATTAAAAAATGACAATTTTATAAAACAATATCAATTTTTGAGTTTGGGATTTTTGGACCCCGGTGTTATATAAATCCTTGCCATTTTTGCTCCTGTAGAACTATAAGTATCATCTTTAAGTGTATGATACAGAAATGATTTGTTCTACGTCTAAACAAAGATTCATAACTTTTACGGGCATATTTAAGGAATATATCAAACTTAAATGAACACAGAATTACATCATATTTGCACTAAGTTCGGGAAATACATGTAGTTAAACAAACTTTTTTCAGCAGCTGTACATTCCTAAGTCTTCATTGAAATAAATTTTATATTTTTATCATTTGGGGGTAAATATGAATGTCGAGTAAGAAGATATAACCTAAACCAGCACCTGTAATTTGGAAGAACCAAATGAAATTTCATGCAAAACTGATCATGCATCTTTAATTTTTCGTGTTTCGTACGTTGATGTTGCATAATTTAAAATTGATTAGATTTATGAAACGTCTGTTAGGGAGAATGTAAAAATATTATAAAGACGAACAAATAAGAACGAAAATAAGAGGGTATATACAATGTAGATGTATTCAAAAGCATCTTAGCACTATGGTAATGTATGATAGGTACGACAACTTTCAGCCTAAAAATGTCAACCAAGGGTTCTATTTATATTGTATGATTACCAAAATTACGCTAGTATTCAAGTCTTTGAAGCATCCCTGGCAAATACGAAGTTCTTGTGCAAATCAATGATCTATCTATCCATCCAGTTTCCATTTTACCACATACGTTCTAAAATGTATAGAGAACTATATAGTAGAACATTACTGGATTTAATGATATTTTTAATTTCTTAATCATCACCGCACAATATTTCATCAAAGTAAACAACAACAACAACACTACCTACTAACTACCAATGACTTTCTCTACAAACAGAATTTCACGGTACAACTACGCCGAATCAGTCCAAGACAACGACAGAATAAGGTGAAACTGATGATGGCACTTATACATGTTGTATACATCTATATATTGTAAAAATCTACACTCTTCAGACGTATTCTTGGCAATGATAAGTACATTTGTAACGTACATTTTACAGATGCAGAATCTAATACCGGAACAGTTGTAGGAATAATCATCCCTCTTTGCATCATCATTGCTGGAATCGTCACTTCAGTTATACTGTTTCGAAGGCGGTAAGTTTTATGTTCTTTCTAATTAAGTGTCATTATGCATACACTTAGTTTCAGGAAAGCGTATGTTTTCGATAGCCTCTATTTTCTAATCTACGTTTGACAATTATGAACATCATATTTTCATCCATATAAATGGTTTGTAAATCTTCTTCAAACCCAAAATCCCAAAGTTATTTTATTGTTAGCTATATTTGTAAACAAACTGCATCAATTCACATGTATGTAAATGTTTATATTGATGGGTTTTAAATGCCAGCACTGTAAAGAATTTGTAAAATATTTTGGTAGCATGGCCTCTCTACGAAATACATTTCTTAACGTGAAATTTTAATCAATGTAAATAATAATGCTATGTTGCAACGAAAAATGTAACAACTGCGAAAAATGTAACAAACTGGAAAATTGTTACATTTTTCGTACGTGACGTACGAAAAATGTAACACAATATTTTGCTGTAACATTTTTTGTACATTATGTACGAAAAATGTAACAACTTTTTTTTGTTACATTTTTCGCAAAACATGTTTTGCGAAAAATACGGCTGCGTGATTGTTTAATGACATGCGAACATAATAACAATCACCAGTGTTTGTGCCTGCGAAATAGAATGATATATTTGGATAATTTGGTGGAAATTCGTCACTTATAAAACATGTTGATGAAATATTAACACTGAAAGTTATTTTTAAAAGAGCATATGCTAATGATACGCACATTATAGAACTATAAGATGTTTTATGGGTACATGTACAGCTGCGTACCGAAAATTTGTTCACCTACATGTGCATCTCAGTGCAAATGTCATGTAAATTGACGTTCATTGTAACATCAATAGGATTACATCATATACAATGACAATGAATCATTATATATCCATGAGTAAAACAGTCATTTGGAAACATACCCTGTGATCGTCACGGTAGTGCTACATGGTTACGAAATTTGGCATAATGATAAACACATAAGTTCCGAAATTTTTAAAATATCATTGTTCCTATGAAGACGTTGAACATTTCATCTATTTGAAAATAAAATGGCACTATATTTCTTCTAATGCTACATGTACAGGTAGTATATTATCAACCATGTAGCTAATAGCTATGCCAATGATATCGAACTAATCGTTTACTTAATTATTATTTAATTGTATTTTCTTTGTTACGTTCTTTCAAATAAGTATTTTGTAAAACTTAACTTTTGTTTGCTGTATATTGAGAATTTAATTCTAGAAAGATACCCTCTTTATAGATAGACCATATTACATTCGGTATAGTTAGAAACACTATCAAGGAAATCGAAGTAAATCAAAATGGTTGAAATAATATTTACTACGAACTAGCTTAATTGTATAGTTCTTCATACAACTATTGATGTCAGGAGAAGTTGTTTTTTGAGATGCGTTCTATCATTGTTATCAATATCTGACTGCATTTATGTGCTGTTTAATCCACGTCATTACTATTTTATTATGTATTACATCATTCTTATTGAGGATAAAGTAAAACAAACCAAGCTGTCTAATCGCAGGCTCGTGGTTACACGTTATTGATCTCATGACACGTTTGTCATGTGTTGAATGCGCCAAAGAATGTTTATTCTCACATACAACTGATTTGGCATATTTGTTAAATCATGTGAATAATGCTAGAAATGAGTAATTCCTAAAGAAGCGTTGAATAAGAGGTCACTAGGCACACACCAATATAGAAACGCACGTTTAGTGCCAATATTTAAATCTATGGTGACGTCACTATTCTTCGACAAGGTAAGTTGCATAGTCAGTTTTTCGTACATTCTCTAATATGCATCTCCATGACTTACACCACTTACTCAAATTCGAATGCTTAAATGTTAATGAAATTGGGGTTGAGCTTTAGCCCAGCCCCGAGGGCATGGGTTTTTTTCGAGGAAAAGTGAAGTGGCCTTATGGTCTTGTCTGTCTTAAATACCGAAACTCACCACAGATATTTATTTTCATAAATGGCTTGCTCAGCCTTTTTTTTGAAAAGAAGAAACACGAATCTTCCATTGAATACCGCTTAATAATGTCGGATGTTTAAGAGGACTAACGAAGCCGACCTCATTCAGCTCATCCGATGTGGGACAGTGGTATGACCGATGGGTTTACTGTGCAGTTTAATGAAGGTGTTGGGGTCTTAGAGGTCTTTCGGCAGAACATTTGCACACTGCAATCTCATTAAATGAGATCGTCATTAAGCTCCACTACGTTACACTTATACGTATATATACGATCTGACTTAGCTAATGGTAATTGATACTTCATGTATGATGTTGAAGTTATTAAACCAAGCAACGTTTCAATAAGAGAGGCGAATTTTGATTGGTCTGATTAAGCTTCGACATAAATCTTACTGGGAGGGCCTTTTAACGTTTTATAAAACACAAAATAAGCGTTTGGCATCAAGATATTTCGATTAAAGATTCTCAAATATTCAATTCTATTCTACATACCTATACTACCGATGTACAACCGTTAAACGTGTTTTTAATAGTGTGGCCATTGTGACTTGATTTCTTAACAAGCTGTGCCTAGAAATAACTCTTAAACATTGTAACTGTTCCAATTTTCAAATAAGGAAGTTATTCTAATTTGAATATTCTTATTAAATGCGATGAATTGTATTCAAATCTCTCAACTTTGTTTAAACGAGGGTATTTATAATTTGCGTATGAACTACACATATGTCTGTTATAAATTCGCAATAGCGCTTCCTGGCTCGGATTTGGTCTTCTTTCTTGATTAGCATGTTTATGATTAATACATTTTCATAGCATAGACTTTACGGCGAGTACAGTAATGTATAAGAAGAAAGGTTTATCCAACGTATGTGTTTCTACAAATAGCAATTATAGCTTGAAAGTTTAATAATGAAGCTTGGTCATGTCTGTAAATATATTTCATTGTGAAGTAGGAGGTTGCTTTGGGAATGATACTTCCAAAGCGTTCTCTTGGACCGATGCTTGGGCAATAGAGGGCGCCAGTTTCGATTTAATGCAACGTTGCACTAATTCATTTGATTTTTTAAATTTTGATTGTGGTCTAATAACTCATATTGAGAAATAGTTATACTGAAGCTTACTTGATTATTGCATTTTAGTATATAGATTAGTTTAGCAAGTCTATATTTCGATAATGATTGACACTACGTAACTAGAAACTAAATGAAGCACTATTTGAAGAAAAAATTCAGTTTTACCATCGTTTTTTTCCATTTTCAACAGGACACGTATACTTTACACAGCGCTAAATGTAATATGATGTGCTTAGCTCAATATAATAACGAATTCAGAAGTAATAATAAGGGGTAACTGAACTTTGTTTTATCACTGTAACGTCATTTCATAAATAAAGTTAATATCCTAGGTCACAGGAGTTTTGATCAATTCAAGTTAAAGTTTTACGGCCTATGGTGTAATTATTATTGGATACACTATCAATCTAAGAGCACATTGTGGAAGAACACATATAAGTTGTTTATACCAGGCAATTAAAAATCCTCATTAACTTTACTTATGTAGGTAATTGCAATAACAACAAATATAGTGACATATGTCACCTCGAATACAGATGACGATACCGTTATGTAACTGGTTATAAAAAAACTGTCGAAAAGGCGTTAGGGTAAATTAAAGCGCCTTCCGTCTTGTACTGATTTTCCTATATGTATACATTAATTTGATATTTTTATCATTCATGTTCATAACGTATAACTCTTTAGATTCTATACAATACGTATCTACACAGCATTAATTTTAATAATTGAAAACAAAAATAATGTGTATTCGTGTATATCCATTCTTACAGTTAAAATAGTTATGTCCTTAATACTATTAATCGAACCGCTATTTACATATATAGTATTAATGTATATGCAATCATCGGTGGTTTGTCCTTGTTAGAGCCCTTTCATATATTAATTTCAGTATTTTTCAGCAAATCCAAAAGAATCATGAATTCAGTCTTATGAGATTTAAAAAAAATCCCAAAATATTTACATCTCCAAAATCATACATAACAGAAATTGCAATTTTTCAAAGTTAGCCCAAACGAAAAATGTAACAACATTTTTGGTTGTTACATTTTTCGTACGTGATGTTCGAAAAATGTAACAAAAACATAATTTGTTACATTTTTCGTACGTAACATACGAAAATGTAACAATTTTCCAGTTTGTTACATTTTTCGCAGATGTTACATTTTTCGTTGCAACAGTGCTATAGCAAAATTAGTACATTGTAATTCTTCAGTTATGAATACTCAAACTATTTTCTTTTTCAGAAAATCACGACATACTGGTGGAAATGAGAAAGCTGCGAATGTGAAATCAACACCACATGATCAGGAATTGGAATTTCAAAAAGCTACGACAGGTGTGAAAGGCTCTTCTGATTACGACTATGCCGGGGGTAACACCTATCATATATTGGAACCCCAGTCAACTCAGAAGAGTGCCTCGGATTACGACTATGCTGGTGCGAATAACTATCATGAATTAGAACCCCAGCAGGGGGTACAACGTTATGATTACGACTATGCGAGGTGCGTGCAACAGACTAACAATGAACATTCTTCATCCAGGAAACCGCAGACACATGGTAGTGACTATGATCATACATGTATTGGATACAAACCAACAAATTCAGATGGTCATTATGCCACCACTTTGTCAGTTGCTAGCATGTTGAAAGAAAGTAATGCCACTGAAGAGGTCTACAGTTATGATCACCTTAATGATAGGAAAGATACCAGCAACGTTATTGATTCAACTTACAACACTACAGTCGCTACAAGACACAGAATGGATGCTTCAACCAACAAGATGGAAGACGACTATGGATATAACCATCTGGGTGTTGAGTCGAAGAAGAACTTACCTCAGAATGAATATGATACCTCTGCATCTGCACTTCGAGATATTGCCAGAATGAATGGAGACATGGAAGACTCAACTTAAGACCATGCACATTTGCTAACTCCGGAGGGCTCATCATCTTGATTGGCTAATGCATGTTTCGATGACTCAGACTATGACCGGGCTTATCTTACCAAAACTGCCAAAAAAAATTAATATGCTTCCAATGCAACACATTATGAAACTAGATGAGGTTTTTACCCGTAAGAACAGATGTCTCACCCTTCCTCAAATGCTCCAAACCTCTAAACAATACTATCATAAAGCACCATTAATGTTCTCTGTATAATTCAACTTGAATAAATAACCAACTCCACAATTGTAGCAAACAAAATATTCAATATCCTAAATGATTTGATGCTGAAATAAGACAGTTTAACATATATGGTGATAATTGGTCAAATAGTTTTAGAGATCTGCTTCGGAAACGAACACTACCCTTGAGAAAGACTAAGTTCAAATTGTTGAATGGAAATTAAAAAAAATAAAAAATTTAAATTATCTCTAACCCCAAAAGGCACATCTGCATGGTATGGAGAGGCAGCATACCAAGTTTGGTGATGATTGGTCACATAGTTTTAGAGATCTGCTCCGGAAACGAATACACCCTTGAAAAAAACTAAGTCCAAATCGATGAGGTGGAAATAAAAAAAAATTAAAAAAAAAAAAAAATCTCTTACCCTAAAAGGCACATCTACACGATACGGAGAGACAGTATACCAAGTTTGGTGATGATTGGTCACATAGTTTTAGAGATCTGCTCCGGAAACGAAATGGGAACGCCGCCGCCAACGCCGACGCCAACGCCAACGCCAATTCCAACGCCAACGCCAACGCCAACGCCAACGCCGACGCCGACGGGAACTCAGCTAAAACCAATATGTCTCCCGACCCTTCGGGGGGAGACATAACTCCCTGGAAGGAGGGGGACTCTAACGTCTACACGGTTGCTCAGGGGGAAGAGTCTAATCCTTATCATCACCCGAAATAGTCTACATAATATAATACATGTGTATATAGAGTTAATATAATGTCAACATGCCATTTGGTTTTATCAAATGCATCATGTTGGATCAGGATGGAGTCCTCTCGTGTCCTCTCTGTGACCTGTACCCACTTTTGATAAGGGACTCAAGTCTGCTCCTGGTAATGATGGTGGCTAATGAATGCAAATATTTTGATGGTAGTCCTCCATATATGGATATTAGTAATGTAAGGTAAATTTTAACCTAAAGTTTGGAAAACGAATGGACAATAAGATGTATATAGATGCTTATGATCTTGATATAGCTGGACATCACCGAATATCTTTTTTCTTTTTTTTGCACATTATTATTTATATAAACAATTGCTTTTAATATGAAACCTGTTGACAATCAGTTATGAATCTTTTGTAATGTTGAGAATGACATGTTTGTCTTGTTCTTTTGAAATTGATGTAAACAAAACTTTATGGAATAAATTTGACAATTGGACACTCCAAAACGTACAGACATTTGAAACAATTTCAAGTATATACAACGTCTATATATAACACTAATTTTGATATATTTTCTGACTTTTGGTTTCTTTTATTCCCAATGTTTAAATTTCATTTCAACTTTACTTGTTGAACCCTCGGCATTTTGACCATGCATTTGTAATTCAATATTACTTGTATGTGTGAAAAGGTATTGGCAAGGTTAAAGATTAAAGTTAAAGTGCTAAATACTACAATATCAAGATCTCAACTCGGCTCATCGCAATAGATTAACCTGGAAAATATATGAATGAAAGGTCCGTCACTGACCCATCAAAACTTATGACCAAGGTTAAAGGGGCAGTAGTACGTTTTTCCGCTCAAATAAGTCGATGAAAAATAATTTCACCAATTGTTAAACACCCTTTTCTCTTCGGAAAATCTAGTGAAAAATGAGTGTACATAGCTCAGAAAAGTCATGGGCATCGTTTTGTCTTTCGAAATAATAAAATGTGTTCACAATAAAATGGCCAACATGCAATGTTTGCTTTTTACACAACACTATTATTACTACAACGGAAACTGGTTTCTGTAATAGGATGTTTCACCATCTAAAGTAAATTTAAATGGTATAAACTATCATTATAAATAGGAAATTTGAAAAAAATTAATTTTGCAAAAGACGTGCTACTGTTCCTTTACAGACTAACAGAGGGACTAACAGAGGGCCGGACAGAAAAAAACCCCATTCCTAATTGAACTCAACTGCAATGCAAAGAAACATTACCAGATGTTCAGTAGTATGTAAACACACTAACCAGCCGTGCTGGATAAAGACGATTTTGAAATTGTTTGATAAATAAATATATTGACGTGCAAAAAAACCCGTTTCAACACGGTTAAGAGGGTATAAAAAGAAAGACATTTATCGCAGAAAGTATATATTGAATGAATTCGATAAACGAAAGACGTATGTTTAGTAAACTCACAATTTCATACACCAGAGTAAGATACTTTTATGTTTATGTCCTTTCAAATACACTTGAGGTGGCGAACTCGCTTTTTGAAAAAGTGTTTTGGCCAGAACGTTTGACATTATTTAACGTAGAGATTTAATTTATGTAATAAATTACCTACATTGCACTTGAACTTATATTTGTTGACGCTTCTTCACTGTTGGGCTCCATAAAACAAGTAAAAGGCCCTTTTGACTCTCCTATCTCGTTTACATGTAGTTGAGAAGATCGATTTCTTAAACCATAATATTAATTTTAATTAATTAATATTTATTTTATCACTTTATAAAACATAATATTATGTTTCTCAGATCTATGAACAGATACTGTTTTAAAATTAAGTTTAGTTCGCTTCTGAAGAAATGATGAAACTTTGACTGCATTCCTTTTTGCGCGTGACTGTATTTTGAAAAAAGAAATTAATACTGAGTAATTTGCGACGTGGATTTCAAACTAATAGGTATCGATAAAACGTTGCCGCAGGTGGCATCATGAGACTTGAATCTAATTATAGATTTCTTGACAAAGTGCTTAATTGATACGTAGTTCATAAGATAGATTGAATAATGACTATGAAAATGACAATGAAAAGGGTACAGTAAAATTTTGAAATAATTTTACAAGGTGGCGTCGAAAGCTGATGGTGACCCAACAATTTTCATACTCTTCCTCTCTGTCTTACACAATTAGAAATATGCAATATTTTTTCAATTATAAATTTTTCACAAACTCCTCACAGTGCTGCTACGACTCTCCTGCGTCAAGCTTTTATCAACACTGCATTCGGAGCCGTGACCTCGAACTAGATCAAGTTGACCCAGGGTTACCAATGACGCTTTATTTTATTATTTTTACAGAATATCATAACTATACTTATCGTACGAGTATGTACGTAATTATATCATTTTCAAAGTTTCATTATGGATGTTTTATATGTAAATGTAAATTAAGACGTCTGAACAAATCGCGTTTCACCCAGCTGTTATGCTCGCTCAGTGATTTTGCTTGTTTACTTCCGTCTACTCACAGAGTCGTTACGGTGAAACATAGTTTCGGATCATTTTGGCTATGTTTATGGATGTTAACAAGTTTTGCTATAAACTTAATAGCGGACTCATTTACATTAAGTGACAAGAGCATTTTCATTACATTATTACATGTTACAACTTCTTGAAAGTGGTAAATTTTGATGGTCAAGAATCCTGACAAAGAGAGCTCCGTGAACCCAGGGATGATAGTTGATCAGCCCTGGGGACGAGGTTGCATTTTTCACTTTAAATAGATTAAAGAGAAACACATATTTTTGTTATCAGAAAACACAGTCTATTTCATTTATAAGAAAATTATATAATGATCCTATTCAAACTATTTAAAATATTTAAACTTCCAATGTACATGTATGACACTGTTACTGAAAATGAACACTAAAATGAGCTATGCACTTCAGAACTTGACACTTGAGAATGTTAAGAAACAAGGTGTGTTGAACCTCTTTAAGCAATCACACACGGTGACGCACATGCAGCGGCATCCCGATACTTTCTATTTGTCAATACTAATGCAAATATGTAATTGGGATTTGGACGTCAGTTGCATTACTGCATCGACAAGGGATAATCATTAGCCATATGTACATTCTCACAATTATCACACGGTAATCGCCAGTTCAGTTTTGCAAGTTTTTTAAAAAACTTTGGCAATAAAATAAAAAGAGAAATTCCGATTTTCTCAATTCCAATATCTTTAATGTTGGAATTAATGAAAAAATGCCATCACTAGTATACTGAATGAATATAAAAGGGACTATCTGACCGTGTTAATGCTGTTGATTACATAATTGTGACTTTACAGAGAAAAATGAAAACTAGAGTTTTCAAAATTTCGACTCACTTCAACGAGCTGCCACAACTGGTACAGACAAGTGTTCATCATGAAATAAGATTATGTTATGGAACATTCAATCGAGTAAAATTGGTGTCGGTTTCGTTTTCGCCATGCTGTGATGCCTCAAAGACAAACAATTACTTGGTATTTGCACTTGGATCCACAAGTAGGTGAACAAACTCTCTGAATGCAGCTGTTGCGTTACAGACGCATTCATTTTCCATCTTTGATAATAATAATAATAATAATAGTCTATTTATAAGGCGCCTTTCCATGCTCAGTGCATGCTCAAGGCGCACATAGGAAGAACACGTGGATAGAGTTTATTTGGAGTAGGCAAGTCTGTAGAAATGGGTCTTGAGATAACAGCAGAATGAAGAATAGTCTTGACAGAGTCTTATTTCTACAGGAAGACTGTTCCAGGCCATTGCAGCAGCATGACTAAATGATCTTTGGCCAAATCGTTTAGTGCGGACTCGAGGGACAACAAGGAGCTGCTTGTTCTCAGATCTCAGGGATTTGGTGGGCTGGTAGACATCAATGAGGCTTGACAGATAGTACCTACATATACTATTGTCGACCATTTACAAGATTGCACATTCTTTCACTATCATTTAAATGGTTTTTTCGGTAAATAGGTGTAACACAAAATTCCAAGTTTATAAAACATTTTGTAAATATCATTTCTTTTTACATTATACAATCTAGGTTCAAAATTCAAGTTCAAAGCACACAACAAGCATACTCATGGAATGTAACAATTAAAGCAACAATAATGATGAATTTTACTGGAGAAATAATAGTATAGGAAAAAAGTAGTAAACATGTTGTCTAGCAGGTCATAGACGACCCTCGTTTGTGGTAATCACAGCCACGCCTCAAGGATTGTCTTCAAAGGGGATAGCCGCGCTGATTGCGAAATTGTAAAAATTAAAATTAAAATCGTCTTAATAATCAATTGCAAGTATATATTGTGTCGATTTTATGCTCAACTGATACCAATATATAATGTACGGTAATAATCTGTCATATGTGAGAAAAATGCATTACATGTGAACTTTAAAGCTTTTCTGTGGTACAGTGTACAGTTTAAGTGCTCACCTAAAAGCTAATGTTGATTAAGGAAGTTCACCTTAACGAAGATCGGAGTTAATATATAAAAACAGATTGATAGAAAAGCCCAAAAATATGTTAGCTAGCCCAAGAACTAAATTTTAGATGTCACATTTGTTACTTATATCAATGTACCGAGGAACTAGAAACAAGTTAAAAAACGATAAGACTGTAAGTAACATAATACAATCTACAGAAAAGACAGTGTATGTGGGTTATCTGGTTGAAACTAGAACGGAAACTAACCCTGCCAGGTTTGTTCACAGACTTAGTGTAACTGATATGAAAAACTGTCAGAAAGATCATAATCAGTATACAGTTTTATATATTCGGATTGAAAATCGTGGGAGACGCTATTGTCTAATATTTGTAAGTTCCCCCTTACATCGGTACCCTTTTGGAATGAATGTTAATATTCTCAAGAATTATTCTTTATACAATAATCTATTTTGGTAGTATTCATGCGGTATCTTTTGGCATAGTACTGTCACTTACAGGAGGATCTTAATCTAAAGACGGAGAGATCAGACTGAATCACAATGTTGTTGGTGCTTGGACTGTTGGTCTTACTGGCCAGGAACGCTTCAGGTAGGATGACCTCAGTTCTGTTCTTTTATAGATAGGACATTGTATATATTAGTATAATCACTTAAACGTTGATTTATTGTAACCATGTATCAACTTCAAGTGAAGGCTAAGTCTGCCTATCCTATGAAGGGTAACTTTCACTTTAGAACTAGTGGCAGAAGCGTTAAAACTTATTTCATGGACACAGTTACCGTACTAGGATGTACTCGGACTATGCCTCTGTTGATACTTGGAAAGACTAACCACTGATCGACCAATCAGCTTTTTAATGACCATCTTCATTTGCTAAAGATTCGAAACAAGTGAACATAGATGAGTAAAGTTTGTTCATCAATATCATCAATCAAAATAGCACCCTTTGCGCATTACAGGTGAATGTTGCGAAGACAACTGGATTCGTCGAGGCAACTCCTGTTATTTGTTTATTGGAAATAAAGAGACATGGATGGAAGCAAATGTATGTAGAATTCAGGTTTGAATAGCAAATTAATATTGTTTTTGTTATCATAAGCTCGTCTACACATAAGACGCCACGTTCTTTCAGAGGAACAACCATCCCAAGGTAACCCAACATTGTTGAATCTGTTCTGAATAGATTGAAGATAACATTTCAGTACAACCGAACTGACGCTATAAAAGATTGTTATTGGCGGATGTCACTTTATTATGGCATGGGATGCTTCCGTGCGATATCAACAAGGAAGCTATAATAATAGTTACATTATATTATATATGGAGCATCATCAATAGTGAAATAAACGTCCTTTATCCTTAAACGACGGAATAAACATGCCAGTCATGCCAGTCATGAATAAACCAGTGATAAATATATAGACAGTCAGGTTTGTGATATGTTCTACTGATACTGCGGTGTAATATTTATAAGTTTATAGTGCACAAGTGTAGTACCGCTGCACGGATATTATTAAATAATTGTGAACAATTCCAAGGTAACAACGTCAGATTACAATTGTCGTTATTATGGTTTGAACTCATCTTGTGTGATTCGCAATAGTGCCACAACATGGTTAACTGCTTCCAGTTAGTTATGATGGCGACTAATAAACAGAATACTTAACACGCTCTTGACATCAGTAAACCAGTGTCCGTCAACTGAACATTAGCAGACAGTTTTTCTTAAAATATTACTTTCAAAGTATCAGTAGTTTGACGAAAATAACACACATGTACGAGGTGGTTGTTGAAATCGGTACTGATTCTGAGCTACTATAGGAAAACATATTTGAGTAACGTCCATTTATATTTATTTCTCACAGGAAGGTTCTGTTATGAAGATGCATTTGTTACTTTAGTAGCTGGTGTTTCAACGATTTTTTTTATATAATATTTTATCTAATCGCCAGTTCATTGTAATTAAGGTGATAGAGTCGTTCATGTAGTTACGTTAACACATCTATTTGAACAAACCAATCTGTATGTTTGTCCTTGCAATACAACATATTGATACAGAGAACACACATGAAAACATCAAGTAAATGACAGCCATTTTAAACTTGAATATTATTTTTATTTCGTTCAAATATATTTTGAATGTAATCAATGTTACAAAAATGCCCTTAAGATGGCATAATCATTGAATGATTCCTTAGTTTTCGAGCCTGTTTTAAGAAATACAGCATACCGATATACGACTTCTCTCAGGGTTTTCTCTCTGTCCAACGAGATCCTATCCATACATGCAGGCTGTTATACCTTAGAACATGGTTCATGTTGATAAGACCGGAATATATCGTAAATATAGCATTTTCTGTAACAATATTAAAGCCACCACACTGGTAGGTTTTGCATACCATAAAGATCGTTCTTTTTTCACAGGGTATTTGTGTAAACCATAAAGCAGAACTGGCATCCATCCAGTCAACAGAAGAAGACCAATTCATCAAAGGTTACCTAAATGAATTTGCTGGTTTGTTTTATATAATTACATTTTAAATTTGTACAGGGTCTAACAAAGATTATGGTACCCTAACGGAATAATCCATTCTCCTCTCTAAGAGGTAGCTCCCTTCAGATTTCCGGTCCTAACCTCTGTTCTGCTAGAGTGGAATCAGCGACGCCGTTGTAATAGTGATATTAGTTAATTACACGTCATAGTGCTATTTTTGAAACAGAAACGAAAGATAAATGGCCAAGACAGAAAAAAAAAAAAAAAAAGCTTATTTGTGATAATTTCGTTAGACATATTCGAAGGCCATATGTTAATCAGCAAGACACTTTACAGTCAAATGCTAAAATCTTTGAAGTCACTCAGTGGACATAGTCGATTTTTATCATTAGCTTTAGGTGCAAGCATGACCACGTGGCTAGGCGGAACTGACATGGAAATAGAAGGAATATGGAGATGGGCTCCAAGTGGGAGAATATTTACTTACACTGACTGGTATCCTGGCCAACCAGAACTGCCGGATGGAGGGGACTGTCTCGTGCTGTGGTTACACAACCGTACAAGCGGCTACACATGGGGAGATCACAAATGTCATGCACAATACCATTTTATTTGTGAGAAACAGTAAGTTAAAATTGAATAAAAGAAGAAGAAGAAATGTATGTACAATCATTCGTGATGCAAAGTTCATGGACGAATACATATATTTAGCATTTTGTAAATCCTAATAAGAAAAGTAAAAGATAACTCGATGTTCACGTTAATACGATCAATGCTAATAATAAAGTGTCTATTGGAAATAATAATATTGCTTTTATACAGCAGCTATTGTTGGTTCAATCTGGTTCCCGAGGAGTAATGAACTGTTCATATATCTTTTCAGATTGACAGCTAACCCTGTTGTTGGTTGACCCAGCTGTAGTCGAACATTCATGTGGAAATGCAATATATATATATATATATATATATATATATATATATATATATATATATATACTTAATAAACCCCTTTTGAAATCTTCGTGGTTTTACGTTTACGTGTAGTTAGTTTCTAACCATAATCCCTCACTTTGAGTGAAAACATCGAGGAGCAGGGCTCCTAATCATCAGTTTTCTAACTCCAAACGGGACGATGTTTTCAACCGAGAACTGTCTTCTGTTAGTTCCAATACCTGCACATGTCACCCTAAGGGGCAGCTTCAAACGTCACAAGTACAAGTGATAGTTGGACACATTGGATCCGTCAATTTGATATAAAGAAAACAATTCAAAAAGTCTTAAAACTATTTAGTGAATTTCTTATTTATAATAATGTTGTCTGCTGTAATAGTTGATTATTACAAATATAGTTTTACTTTTGAGTTGTAAACGATAATATAATACGTTTAAGTTATGTATGTTGCATTAGGTTTGAAATACAACTACAATAAAAAAATAAAATAAAAATAAAAATTCTATGGTAATCATTAGTTTTGACAATTACATCGTGATGCTTCACTGCTTAAATCACGATTTCAATCAACAGTTTTAACATCTCCATTTACACATGAATCATCAACAATGTTATCTGCAATGCTCACATTGATAGAAAACAATGTTTTACTAAATCGTATTTTAGTAATCAAGTTATCAAGCCCTTAGGTTTATTTATTCAATGTATGGTCACACAGAATAAAAGGCAGTTGTACAGTTGACCCGTGTTACTATTCTGTATATACACGAACTCATTGTTGGACGAATCGTTGTTGGGTTAACCTGAACTCAGTGTAGACAATATTTACCTGAAAAATACCCTGTGTTGATTGGTAATAAAATCCGTAAAATTGGCTAGGCTTTTGTATATACACATAAACGCAAACATTACTGAGTAACGTGTTTGGAATTAATATGTTTGCAACTGGCTAACTTGTTCAACTTTGGTGCCCTTTTTCTTTTGATTGGTGTCGTCATGGTATGGTGACATTAGCTGTTTTGGAGTATTACATATACATCAACTGCTGATCAAAGTTGCTTACATCAGCAGTTAACCAGAACAGACATCTATCTAGTTTGTATACAGTATGTACCATCATGTAAGTATTTGTCTGAAAAAGAAAATAGTTATCATGTAAGTAGAAGTCTGTTTGTGTAGAGACTGTGGTGTCTTAATCCTGTGTATTTAATTTTAGGGTAACTGTGGTATGTAGGTAAATATGTTAATGTTGTTTCTGGATACCGAAAGTTGTATATCTACATATGTATTTCTGCAAATATCACGTTAATTGACGTTCATTGTATTGTCAATAAAATTCAATCACATACAATAACAATGAATCATCGTATATCCATGATCTTCACTTCAGTGGTGCATATTTATGAAATTTGTCATAAAGAAATCGACAGAAGTAGTCAACTTTTGAAAATTCCAATTTCATTAATTTTCAAATTAAAGTCTTCATATCGACTTAAACTTTCCATCTATATATAATAACATCGTAGTAAAACAGTATCATATACTTTATAGTTCCTACATTCGGTAATTACTTAGATATGTACAATAACATATTGGAGAGATAAGGACATTGTAAAAGATATATAAATAAGTTTGCAGCTTATACGAGTCACATTATTTTAAAAACAAAAATTGAGTAATATTTGCCACAGTGGTTGCAGGCACGTACACTTCTTCTGTTGTTTTGTTCCTTCTGTTTCCCGCCCATAATTGCATTATTAATGACCTCATATAGCCTCATTAATAAATTAATGATGATTATCACTACCGTTAGATGAATTTATGGGGTGTGTTAAATCGCAAAAAAACCCAATTATTATGCAATAATTATGTAATTGTCATCTGCGGAATTACCTTTACATTCGATATAGAGAAAATTTAATTTTATTTATTGAAGATTTGTTTTTGAAACTAACAATCAAAATGTTGCGAAACTACGTTGAATTATGACAGTGAGTCACGTAGGAATCGATGCAGGGACCACATCCCCGAATATTTTCATTCTGGCCACCCGGGCTAAATTAGGCGTTTTTAAAAAAAAGCCATATATAAGTAGTTTATTGGCCGATTTCCGAAATTCAAAATCGAGCAATTGTCAAATTGAAATCCCATGTTAATGAATCCAAATGTGACCATATGGCGTGACATCTAACCTTTAACCCATAGATTCTGCAATCATTATACATTTGGTTAGCTGATTTATGTACGAAAGAATTTCCCCATTCACCCGCTATTCTTTGTTTACATACCGACTGATTTCTGTGTTGGGATCAAGAAACATATTTTGATCGCAGTACCGTACCTTTTAATGCTTAGGTACATTTTAATATTTCCTTCACGTTTGAGGAAATGGGTTTTATTTGGTAGAATTAAAAAAATTAGGTTCGTGTTGACATGATTATATCCTAGGTTGTTGAAGCAGTATTGGGGTGACTGTTCATACAGAATATACCATACCCTGACACAAAAAAGATTTCAATATATGTGCCAATGATGATAATAAAATAACAGCATAGCCCAATGATTAAATATCAAAATGCTGACAATTGGACAACTCAGACTTGTCACTTATGTTTTTAATGACTCTCATGTAGGACTTTTGGTTGGCCTATTTACGGCTATGTAATGCGGTGTACAAAACATATGGGGTAGATAAGACCGTTATCAGACATAGAACTAAAATGAGCTGCCACTTTCTACAACATGATTTTAAAGGCAGCAATACTTCTAATATTTGCCACTGTGGTTTCAGGCAAGTGCGAATCTTCTGGGTTTTTTTTATCCTTTCTATTTCCCGCACACCATGTTTTATCATCAAGACACTGTCCATTTTCAAATTTTATATTGAAAACACGTTTTATTGTTTACAATCTTTAATAATATCCTTCGTCTTACAAAATGAAGTCAGTTGATCAATGTTGATTCTATACTGTGAAGAGGTCCTAATATCTCTAACATATTCGTCATGACCTACTATCATGAAGGTAGCAATTGTAGTGCATGTAAATGAAATGTACAAACTGTGCAAGCATCAACCGATGCTCGCACGTTTCACCACAATGCATAGCCACATGGCGTTGCGGGCTTTCTTCCTGCCATAATACTAGTAGCCGCGATATAAGTGAAAAACTCTTGAAAGCGGCGTTAAACCCCAACTCGCCTCACCTCACCTCAATGTTTATTTCGCTAAAGGACAAAGGCATACTATTTTACTACAAGATCCTTAATAACAATACAAACAAAACGGTAAGTCGTGCCGTAGTCGTCTAAAATTGTATTTATTCAAATGAACATGAAGTTTAAGTTCTCTAAAATATAAACCCAGAATTCGTGGAGTAGAATCAGTCTTGGATTAGGTTTGGAAATAATTGAAAATAATGAAAAAAGCTGAGAACAGTCGAAAGCGTTTGATAATTAACAGAATTGCAGTCAATTCAAAGATTGTTAAGAATGCTGTATCTTTTATTTAATTAATCGCAAAAATGTACTTTGTTTTTTTCCATTAACCGCTCGTCCATCCTTCCGGGTTTCGCTTTCGGACCAGAACTCAAAATCCATATGGCCTTGCCCAATGAAACTTGGTACTTGAACAATCATCATGTGCAGATGTGCTTTTTGAGGTTCTCAACTTCTTTAGAATATATTCTTAGCCGTTTCCATTGAAATGCATCTTAAAATATGTTTCCGAAGCAAAACTAGAAATACCATTTTAGATGCGATGTGCCTCTTTGTATTTTCCACTTTCTTTGTATTTCCGTTTAGCAGCTGTTTCCAAGGAAATGCAACTTACACTTCTGCTTATAGTCGAATCTGTCTGATTGGAGTTTAAAAAATTGCCGCATCAAGAGCTGGTAACTAATACTCCTTTCGAGCAAGTTTAACGAGTGTTACCAGGAGAGTAACACAAAGCTATGGTTGTTAATAATCATAAACAAATCGATGACGAAAAACAGTAATTCACGGACACAATTCAATGAGCTATTTGGGAAAATGTTATAAATCAAGATCTTAATGTGTTTTTGTAATTTGAAACTAATAGAAGGCCTTTATAATGGGTCATTTTCTAATTTCGCTCTATACTGATATTAAAGGGCGGTTGCCTGCACACTTAAACCTTATGTTGCGTGATTTAATATATAACTTAGCAGAATAACAGTTCACTGATTTACATGTACAATACTTTATTTAAAGTATTTCACATAAAACTTGTTTAAAATAGTGTAGTGTCATTATGCGCCGATTTCGATCATATATCAAATGTATATTCATATACCTAGAGGTTATCATGAGAGTATGTTTTGGGATGGTCAACATCCTCCATTAGGAATAAAGATTGTATTTTGCGAGCCATTAATTTTGCCCAAAAAGCAAGACAACATTAATTTCAGAGTTTAACTTTTTTTAATTATGCGTATTGATATATGCAAATGAACTATTCTCGCGGTGAAATGACACAAAATAAGGCCTCCTAAATTATGCTTTCAGTTAAAATAATTGTTATTTTTTACATGATCTTCATTTCGAATGTTCTAATTCGTTTTAAAATACGTTTTTCAAATGAAAAACTTTAACATGCATTTTTTTAGGACTGATTATTGTTGCAGGTCGATGTTGCAAAGACAACTGGATTCGTTACGGCCTCTCGTGTTACCTGTTTGTCGGTCAAAAAGAGAAGTGGAATAATGCAAATGTAAAGTAACAGAGTCAATCTATTCAAAATAATATACTTACTCTTGTATTCGTGATCTTGGTCGAACATTGTTCTTGTTTTATCCAACCAGGTGTTTACATTAGGAAGTTGGACCATAGGACCATCTCAGGCATAGACGATATCTAATTATACATACACAGACTACATTTGTAAATTCGTTTCATTGTCTTTAGAAAGATACAGGTTTATTAAGATCAATCTTGGTTTTGGACACTGTCAGAAACCTGTGTGCATAAAGCTGGCCATAAGATATCGCGTAAACAAGAGTGGGACGGACGGACGGACGGACGGACCTACGAACTGACGCCGCTGAATACATGATCCCCTCTTCCGTGTTCCGGCCGGGGACAACAATGCCATCGAGAATGTGACCACATTTACTTAAGTTGTCTTACGAGCTATATACGACGATAAAATAAACACACCTATGATTTTATCATGAATTAATCAATGAAAAGCTGAGTAAATGATTTACCGTGAAAGGAAACTACAATGTACAATATCTGACTGCGAGTCGGCTACAGTTGTATATTCTCCCCTCTCATATTGACATAAAGTATCCTAACTTTTCGGAACAGGTTGCTTGTCAACACCTCGGGGCCCATTTGGCATCCATCCAATCAAAAGAAGAGGATTCCTTCCTTAAAGGATATCTGTATGAATTTTCAGGTACATGTCTATTTTGGAACGAAACAATTATACTTCACTTGATATTTAAAACATGATCGGAATGTGTGATTCTGTTCGCAATTAATTGCATGCTTTAAAATTTTGTTTTTGTAATTGAAATGTCTCAAACGGAAATATCAATCCATGTTTTGGATTTAGATTAGCAAGTTACAAATACATACATATACATACATGTATACCCCCTATTCCGTAATGGATCCTGTCCTTAATTTATCAAACAATGGATGGTGTTCTCGACAGGATATAGGCAACGAATATTTGTTTATATCCGCTGGGGTCATGTACGGATAAAGATGCAAATAAATTACAGAGATCAAGTGACGGAATTGAAAATTGAAATGACGTCACACGCGTTAACATTTCGAAAGCCCGCAATAACGGATAGGGCTTCATGTAAATATACGTACATACACGTAATAAAGGCAGTTTGAGTCACATGTGTAATGAGTATTTAAGAATTAGCAGCTTAATATTCAGTTTAGCTTCCTTGTGATATGTGAGTCATTTGCAACCAAGCGGAAGGGAAGCAACTCTCGTCCCTTTCTTAAGAAAGACTCGCCCACAGTAATGATTACACGAAAGCGACAGGGCAGGACTTCGAATTCGCCTTCTTTACAATATTTTTTTCATTTGAAAAACGTATTTTTTATTTATTTTGTGTCATTTCACCGTGAGAATAACACGATGTTCATTTGCATATATCAATACGCCAGTTAAAGTTAAACTTTGAATTAATATTGTCAAGCTGTTTGGCGCAAACAGAATGAAGAATAACATTGTATGAAAAAGAGGTTATCATGGTCGTGTGTTTTGGGAGGGTAAATAGCCTGCATTAGGAATAAACACTATGTATTGAGCTCGCCAAGGCTCGCAAAATACAATGTTTATTCCTATAATGCAGGATATCGACCATCCGAAAATACACCCTCATGATAACCTCTATATTTTTGTCAAATTGTATAACGTTTGCATAGTTTTGAAGCTTTATTGGTATCTGATTACGGGAATAAAGTACATGTACATATCAAAACATTTAATGAAAACAATTCATGGTAAGGAACTCGCAAAAATGGAAATGTTGCCTCAAGAGTAGGCATTTAAGATTGGTTTAAACAAAAGACAATATGAACATGCTTTCTAGGTTAAACTTTACGAGCAATGTTCTGTTAAAGGTTGTCTTTTACGACACATTTCAAGTAAATATATCAAATAAACGTGAAATGTGCTTTCCTATTATCTTAAATAAGGAATGTAAAGAATAACATTTTTAAGGCAATGTCAGCTTAACCCTCTACAACAGTTTTCACTAATTTTAATCCCCATTAATCATCAACTTGTTTTCATGTGCCCATTCCACCAAGCAATGGGAGCTCACATGACTACGTGGTTAGGAGGTAGACGGGAGAAAAACGAAGATGCATGGACATGGAGCGCCAATGGAGAAAACTTTACCTATACTGACTGGTACCAAAGCAAACCAACCCGTTCCAATGGTACAGACTGTCTTTTGCTGTATAAACACAACCTTACAAGTGGGTACATATGGCAAGATTCGGTTTGCTCTCGTCAACAAAGCTTCATGTGCGAAACAGAGTAAGTATTAGTATATTTTAAAGCGATTTTTAATTCACACTAAATTTTGCATGTATGAGATTTGCCATTAATCATCTGGATTGTAATACACATAAACAATCAAGATATACAATATGGTTGCTTACGTTTTGTTTGAAGTCGAACATATTTTCAAAAGAAACTATCTGATGACGAACAGTTTAGGATTTACCGTTCTTTAATACATGGCCTCAATTTATCTCTTTTGGATTTAGTCAAGAAAAGTAACACCAGTTTGTTTATTTTCCAGATTCCCCAAGCTGACAGTTCTTGGGTAACATGCCTCCTTGTCGAACCACTTCAGTGGGATGTAATTGTCACTGTTGACCTACAAAGTAAAGGTTCTGATTCAAACTTTTCATTTTAGTTTCGTACTGAGTGTACATCAAGCTACACTGTCGGCCAAAAGAAACGCCTACTTGATTTTATTCCAAATGAAAGATGAATAATTTCTGAAATATAATTAATGGTGATCTTCACGTTATGCTGAAAATATAATTAATATGAAAGTCAAGTGAAATCGTGGGAAAACTGTGATTCGAGTCAATAACATTCATGAAAACCACGCCTAATGAAGACCGCTATTTCCGGTTGATTCACTTGTGCATTGTAACCACATACATCTGTAGCGTCACAACCACTGTAATGCGAATGCCTGCCTGTACTGTTCTCGTGGTTGTATGAAAAAATGTTTCAAATGTTTTTCTGATCAAGCACTGACTGAAAACTGAACAATTCTGTTGTCTCATTTCAACTATTGTCATTCTTGTTTGACATGACAACTTTAGAAATGTACATATTACACACATCAATTTTTCAATTTGAAAACATTTGACTTAATTGAAACTTATTCATATTAAACGTACGTTGTGATATCTACGGGTACATGTATACACAATTTAGAAAATGTCAATGACACCTGTCAAATGTGAGTAAGGTACGAATATCAAGTGAAACAGAAAAAAGATAAATCTTGAGACGGGCCGAATCTAGTAGACATGGTGTATCAGTTCGCCTATTGCTGATATTCGATTTTAGGATACTTTTTTCAAATGAACTAATCAAAATCAACGATACGCCAAATTCATGTCAAAGTAATGCCCGTTTCTGCTGATGAAAAAGAAGTAGCTTCCACGTTCATATAAGTTATGTTTAAGTACTTGCTTGTTTCAACTGAGCATATATGTTACATTTGTACATACAATCAATTGTATATTAACACTTTATTTTACTTGATTGGTTTCGATCTATGGTAACTTACGGATCACTAATCACGAACCTCCGTTAAAGGGAAAGTTTATCTCTCGAACATAAAGCTGTGTCTATGAGAAGCACTAAAGCTCCCACAACTGTCAAGATTTGACATCAAATCCGTGTGACAAATTAACGCTAGTAAAGCGAAAAATATGGAAAAACTTGGCGATGTATAACATGTAAAAATAGGTATCCATCATTCATCAGAACGTTTACATCATGGAACACTAGTCATGTTTAATTGTCATAACGAGTAACATGTTGTCTCTTGTCGAAACATTACCATATTTGCAAGTTCATGCACACTGTATAATATTCATGCACACCTAGTTTAATATTTTAAAATTTAACCCAAGAGATCATCACGTTTTGAAAATGTTGCAAATGTTATGCTTTTTTTCTACCTGAAAACAATCATTTAATTTTTAAAATCAATTAATAATTACGCAAGTAAAGTTGAGATTAGGGTTGATATACATGTATACACATTTACAATACTCCTTCTCCGCCAACAAACAATTAACGAGAGTCCAACATCGCAACATCGACCTTCCACAACATTTTAACACAGAATTCATTGTGAATGCACCCTTCCGGTTTTCTTTTGAAAAACATTAAGAACATCAAGGGGCAAACTTGTCCATACTAACAAAAATGTTTTGATCCACAGCGGACGGATACGACTGAAACATAGTTACACCATGTTTTTTTTAAGTCAACTTAACTTAATTTTTTTTCCTTTGTTTAAACCTTATTTGTTCATGTTTCTGAAAGACGCGGCTTTTGAACTATTGTCGTTTTGAAAATTCCTCAATTTCCTGTATGTATGCCTGAACCATTACTCGACTTTCAATTTGATTTGAACGGATTAGGCAGTTAGGCAATGTAATATAATCCGTACAAATTCCTACATGGAACATGCACTTAATAGTATTTTCAAGGAAGAACATTTTTTTTTATATAAATCAGAAGAAGTAATTATAAGCAGTACAACATGCGCATGCAGGAATTTGCAAGCTGTAAATTATCATATTAGTAATTAGTTTTGGTTGGTAACTCTAAGTATACCGTGTCTTTGAGACTTTGTGACAAATTTGAATCGTTTAATATATCCTCGGAAATAAATAAACAGTACATTTCATATAGCTAGCGTAGAGAGACTTTATTGTTACCCGCGCGGTTAAGAAGCCACGTAATAGATTGTAAATATGACTAGTTTCAGTTGTTTTGATACCAGATGTTGAAGTTTTGAACAGGACTATATTATCATATTCAACCGACAGTTTACAGTATCTGCAAGTTGAGAAAGCAACCTTACGCCGGCATCTTCCCACAGATCATTAATCAATGAAAAGCTGAGTAAATGATTTACCGTGAAAGGAAACTACAATGTACAATATCTGACTGCGAGTCGGCTACAGTTGTATATTCTCCCCTCTCATATTGACATAAAGTATCCTAACTTTTCGGAACAGGTTGCTTGTCAACACCTCGGGGCCCATTTGGCATCCATCCAATCAAAAGAAGAGGATTCCTTCCTTAAAGGATATCTGTATGAATTTTCAGGTACATGTCTATTTTGGAACGAAACAATTATACTTCACTTGATATTTAAAACATGATCGGAATGTGTGATTCTGTTCGCAATTAATTGCATGCTTTAAAATTTTGTTTTTGTAATTGAAATGTCTCAAACGGAAATATCAATCCATGTTTTGGATTTAGATTAGCAAGTTACAAATACATACATATACATACATGTATACCCCCTATTCCGTAATGGATCCTGTCCTTAATTTATCAAACAATGGATGGTGTTCTCGACAGGATATAGGCAACGAATATTTGTTTATATCCGCTGGGGTCATGTACGGATAAAGATGCAAATAAATTACAGAGATCAAGTGACGGAATTGAAAATTGAAATGACGTCACACGCGTTAACATTTCGAAAGCCCGCAATAACGGATAGGGCTTCATGTAAATATACGTACATACACGTAATAAAGGCAGTTTGAGTCACATGTGTAATGAGTATTTAAGAATTAGCAGCTTAATATTCAGTTTAGCTTCCTTGTGATATGTGAGTCATTTGCAACCAAGCGGAAGGGAAGCAACTCTCGTCCCTTTCTTAAGAAAGACTCGCCCACAGTAATGATTACACGAAAGCGACAGGGCAGGACTTCGAATTCGCCTTCTTTACAATATTTTTTTCATTTGAAAAACGTATTTTTTATTTATTTTGTGTCATTTCACCGTGAGAATAACACGATGTTCATTTGCATATATCAATACGCCAGTTAAAGTTAAACTTTGAATTAATATTGTCAAGCTGTTTGGCGCAAACAGAATGAAGAATAACATTGTATGAAAAAGAGGTTATCATGGTCGTGTGTTTTGGGAGGGTAAATAGCCTGCATTAGGAATAAACACTATGTATTGAGCTCGCCAAGGCTCGCAAAATACAATGTTTATTCCTATAATGCAGGATATCGACCATCCGAAAATACACCCTCATGATAACCTCTATATTTTTGTCAAATTGTATAACGTTTGCATAGTTTTGAAGCTTTATTGGTATCTGATTACGGGAATAAAGTACATGTACATATCAAAACATTTAATGAAAACAATTCATGGTAAGGAACTCGCAAAAATGGAAATGTTGCCTCAAGAGTAGGCATTTAAGATTGGTTTAAACAAAAGACAATATGAACATGCTTTCTAGGTTAAACTTTACGAGCAATGTTCTGTTAAAGGTTGTCTTTTACGACACATTTCAAGTAAATATATCAAATAAACGTGAAATGTGCTTTCCTATTATCTTAAATAAGGAATGTAAAGAATAACATTTTTAAGGCAATGTCAGCTTAACCCTCTACAACAGTTTTCACTAATTTTAATCCCCATTAATCATCAACTTGTTTTCATGTGCCCATTCCACCAAGCAATGGGAGCTCACATGACTACGTGGTTAGGAGGTAGACGGGAGAAAAACGAAGATGCATGGACATGGAGCGCCAATGGAGAAAACTTTACCTATACTGACTGGTACCAAAGCAAACCAACCCGTTCCAATGGTACAGACTGTCTTTTGCTGTATAAACACAACCTTACAAGTGGGTACATATGGCAAGATTCGGTTTGCTCTCGTCAACAAAGCTTCATGTGCGAAACAGAGTAAGTATTAGTATATTTTAAAGCGATTTTTAATTCACACTAAATTTTGCATGTATGAGATTTGCCATTAATCATCTGGATTGTAATACACATAAACAATCAAGATATACAATATGGTTGCTTACGTTTTGTTTGAAGTCGAACATATTTTCAAAAGAAACTATCTGATGACGAACAGTTTAGGATTTACCGTTCTTTAATACATGGCCTCAATTTATCTCTTTTGGATTTAGTCAAGAAAAGTAACACCAGTTTGTTTATTTTCCAGATTCCCCAAGCTGACAGTTCTTGGGTAACATGCCTCCTTGTCGAACCACTTCAGTGGGATGTAATTGTCACTGTTGACCTACAAAGTAAAGGTTCTGATTCAAACTTTTCATTTTAGTTTCGTACTGAGTGTACATCAAGCTACACTGTCGGCCAAAAGAAACGCCTACTTGATTTTATTCCAAATGAAAGATGAATAATTTCTGAAATATAATTAATTGTGATCTTCACGTTATGCTGAAAATATAATTAATATGAAAGTCAAGTGAAATCGTGGGAAAACTGTGATTCGAGTCAATAACATTCATGAAAACCACGCCTAATGAAGACCGCTATTTCCGGTTGATTCACTTGTGCATTGTAACCACATACATCTGTAGCGTCACAACCACTGTAATGCGAATGCCTGCCTGTACTGTTCTCGTGGTTGTATGAAAAAATGTTTCAAATGTTTTTCTGATCAAGCACTGACTGAAAACTGAACAATTCTGTTGTCTCATTTCAACTATTGTCATTCTTGTTTGACATGACAACTTTAGAAATGTACATATTACACACATCAATTTTTCAATTTGAAAACATTTGACTTAATTGAAACTTATTCATATTAAACGTACGTTGTGATATCTACGGGTACATGTATACACAATTTAGAAAATGTCAATGACACCTGTCAAATGTGAGTAAGGTACGAATATCAAGTGAAACAGAAAAAAGATAAATCTTGAGACGGGCCGAATCTAGTAGACATGGTGTATCAGTTCGCCTATTGCTGATATTCGATTTTAGGATACTTTTTTCAAATGAACTAATCAAAATCAACGATACGCCAAATTCATGTCAAAGTAATGCCCGTTTCTGCTGATGAAAAAGAAGTAGCTTCCACGTTCATATAAGTTATGTTTAAGTACTTGCTTGTTTCAACTGAGCATATATGTTACATTTGTACATACAATCAATTGTATATTAACACTTTATTTTACTTGATTGGTTTCGATCTATGGTAACTTACGGATCACTAATCACGAACCTCCGTTAAAGGGAAAGTTTATCTCTCGAACATAAAGCTGTGTCTATGAGAAGCACTAAAGCTCCCACAACTGTCAAGATTTGACATCAAATCCGTGTGACAAATTAACGCTAGTAAAGCGAAAAATATGGAAAAACTTGGCGATGTATAACATGTAAAAATAGGTATCCATCATTCATCAGAACGTTTACATCATGGAACACTAGTCATGTTTAATTGTCATAACGAGTAACATGTTGTCTCTTGTCGAAACATTACCATATTTGCAAGTTCATGCACACTGTATAATATTCATGCACACCTAGTTTAATATTTTAAAATTTAACCCAAGAGATCATCACGTTTTGAAAATGTTGCAAATGTTATGCTTTTTTTCTACCTGAAAACAATCATTTAATTTTTAAAATCAATTAATAATTACGCAAGTAAAGTTGAGATTAGGGTTGATATACATGTATACACATTTACAATACTCCTTCTCCGCCAACAAACAATTAACGAGAGTCCAACATCGCAACATCGACCTTCCACAACATTTTAACACAGAATTCATTGTGAATGCACCCTTCCGGTTTTCTTTTGAAAAACATTAAGAACATCAAGGGGCAAACTTTTCCATACTAACAAAAATGTTTTGATCCACAGCGGACGGATACGACTGAAACATAGTTACACCATGTTTTTTTTAAGTCAACTTAACTTAATTTTTTTTCCTTTGTTTAAACCTTATTTGTTCATGTTTCTGAAAGACGCGGCTTTTGAACTATTGTCGTTTTGAAAATTCCTCAATTTCCTGTATGTATGCCTGAACCATTACTCGACTTTCAATTTGATTTGAACGGATTAGGCAGTTAGGCAATGTAATATAATCCGTACAAATTCCTACATGGAACATGCACTTAATAGTATTTTCAAGGAAGAACATTTTTTTTTATATAAATCAGAAGAAGTAATTATAAGCAGTACAACATGCGCATGCAGGAATTTGCAAGCTGTAAATTATCATATTAGTAATTAGTTTTGGTTGGTAACTCTAAGTATACCGTGTCTTTGAGACTTTGTGACAAATTTGAATCGTTTAATATATCCTCGGAAATAAATAAACAGTACATTTCATATAGCTAGCGTAGAGAGACTTTATTGTTACCCGCGCGGTTAAGAAGCCACGTAATAGATTGTAAATATGACTAGTTTCAGTTGTTTTGATACCAGATGTTGAAGTTTTGAACAGGACTATATTATCATATTCAACCGACAGTTTACAGTATCTGCAAGTTGAGAAAGCAACCTTACGCCGGCATCTTCCCACAGATCATTAATCAATGAAAAGCTGAGTAAATGATTTACCGTGAAAGGAAACTACAATGTACAATATCTGACTGCGAGTCGGCTACAGTTGTATATTCTCCCCTCTCATATTGACATAAAGTATCCTAACTTTTCGGAACAGGTTGCTTGTCAACACCTCGGGGCCCATTTGGCATCCATCCAATCAAAAGAAGAGGATTCCTTCCTTAAAGGATATCTGTATGAATTTTCAGGTACATGTCTATTTTGGAACGAAACAATTATACTTCACTTGATATTTAAAACATGATCGGAATGTGTGATTCTGTTCGCAATTAATTGCATGCTTTAAAATTTTGTTTTTGTAATTGAAATGTCTCAAACGGAAATATCAATCCATGTTTTGGATTTAGATTAGCAAGTTACAAATACATACATATACATACATGTATACCCCCTATTCCGTAATGGATCCTGTCCTTAATTTATCAAACAATGGATGGTGTTCTCGACAGGATATAGGCAACGAATATTTGTTTATATCCGCTGGGGTCATGTACGGATAAAGATGCAAATAAATTACAGAGATCAAGTGACGGAATTGAAAATTGAAATGACGTCACACGCGTTAACATTTCGAAAGCCCGCAATAACGGATAGGGCTTCATGTAAATATACGTACATACACGTAATAAAGGCAGTTTGAGTCACATGTGTAATGAGTATTTAAGAATTAGCAGCTTAATATTCAGTTTAGCTTCCTTGTGATATGTGAGTCATTTGCAACCAAGCGGAAGGGAAGCAACTCTCGTCCCTTTCTTAAGAAAGACTCGCCCACAGTAATGATTACACGAAAGCGACAGGGCAGGACTTCGAATTCGCCTTCTTTACAATATTTTTTTCATTTGAAAAACGTATTTTTTATTTATTTTGTGTCATTTCACCGTGAGAATAACACGATGTTCATTTGCATATATCAATACGCCAGTTAAAGTTAAACTTTGAATTAATATTGTCAAGCTGTTTGGCGCAAACAGAATGAAGAATAACATTGTATGAAAAAGAGGTTATCATGGTCGTGTGTTTTGGGAGGGTAAATAGCCTGCATTAGGAATAAACACTATGTATTGAGCTCGCCAAGGCTCGCAAAATACAATGTTTATTCCTATAATGCAGGATATCGACCATCCGAAAATACACCCTCATGATAACCTCTATATTTTTGTCAAATTGTATAACGTTTGCATAGTTTTGAAGCTTTATTGGTATCTGATTACGGGAATAAAGTACATGTACATATCAAAACATTTAATGAAAACAATTCATGGTAAGGAACTCGCAAAAATGGAAATGTTGCCTCAAGAGTAGGCATTTAAGATTGGTTTAAACAAAAGACAATATGAACATGCTTTCTAGGTTAAACTTTACGAGCAATGTTCTGTTAAAGGTTGTCTTTTACGACACATTTCAAGTAAATATATCAAATAAACGTGAAATGTGCTTTCCTATTATCTTAAATAAGGAATGTAAAGAATAACATTTTTAAGGCAATGTCAGCTTAACCCTCTACAACAGTTTTCACTAATTTTAATCCCCATTAATCATCAACTTGTTTTCATGTGCCCATTCCACCAAGCAATGGGAGCTCACATGACTACGTGGTTAGGAGGTAGACGGGAGAAAAACGAAGATGCATGGACATGGAGCGCCAATGGAGAAAACTTTACCTATACTGACTGGTACCAAAGCAAACCAACCCGTTCCAATGGTACAGACTGTCTTTTGCTGTATAAACACAACCTTACAAGTGGGTACATATGGCAAGATTCGGTTTGCTCTCGTCAACAAAGCTTCATGTGCGAAACAGAGTAAGTATTAGTATATTTTAAAGCGATTTTTAATTCACACTAAATTTTGCATGTATGAGATTTGCCATTAATCATCTGGATTGTAATACACATAAACAATCAAGATATACAATATGGTTGCTTACGTTTTGTTTGAAGTCGAACATATTTTCAAAAGAAACTATCTGATGACGAACAGTTTAGGATTTACCGTTCTTTAATACATGGCCTCAATTTATCTCTTTTGGATTTAGTCAAGAAAAGTAACACCAGTTTGTTTATTTTCCAGATTCCCCAAGCTGACAGTTCTTGGGTAACATGCCTCCTTGTCGAACCACTTCAGTGGGATGTAATTGTCACTGTTGACCTACAAAGTAAAGGTTCTGATTCAAACTTTTCATTTTAGTTTCGTACTGAGTGTACATCAAGCTACACTGTCGGCCAAAAGAAACGCCTACTTGATTTTATTCCAAATGAAAGATGAATAATTTCTGAAATATAATTAATGGTGATCTTCACGTTATGCTGAAAATATAATTAATATGAAAGTCAAGTGAAATCGTGGGAAAACTGTGATTCGAGTCAATAACATTCATGAAAACCACGCCTAATGAAGACCGCTATTTCCGGTTGATTCACTTGTGCATTGTAACCACATACATCTGTAGCGTCACAACCACTGTAATGCGAATGCCTGCCTGTACTGTTCTCGTGGTTGTATGAAAAACGGTTTCAAATGTTTTTCTGATCAAGCACTGACTGAAAACTGAACAATTCTGTTGTCTCATTTCAACTATTGTCATTCTTGTTTGACATGACAACTTTAGAAATGTACATATTACACACATCAATTTTTCAATTTGAAAACATTTGACTTAATTGAAACTTATTCATATTAAACGTACGTTGTGATATCTACGGGTACATGTATACACAATTTAGAAAATGTCAATGACACCTGTCAAATGTGAGTAAGGTACGAATATCAAGTGAAACAGAAAAAAGATAAATCTTGAGACGGGCCGAATCTAGTAGACATGGTGTATCAGTTCGCCTATTGCTGATATTCGATTTTAGGATACTTTTTTCAAATGAACTAATCAAAATCAACGATACGCCAAATTCATGTCAAAGTAATGCCCGTTTCTGCTGATGAAAAAGAAGTAGCTTCCACGTTCATATAAGTTATGTTTAAGTACTTGCTTGTTTCAACTGAGCATATATGTTACATTTGTACATACAATCAATTGTATATTAACACTTTATTTTACTTGATTGGTTTCGATCTATGGTAACTTACGGATCACTAATCACGAACCTCCGTTAAAGGGAAAGTTTATCTCTCGAACATAAAGCTGTGTCTATGAGAAGCACTAAAGCTCCCACAACTGTCAAGATTTGACATCAAATCCGTGTGACAAATTAACGCTAGTAAAGCGAAAAATATGGAAAAACTTGGCGATGTATAACATGTAAAAATAGGTATCCATCATTCATCAGAACGTTTACATCATGGAACACTAGTCATGTTTAATTGTCATAACGAGTAACATGTTGTCTCTTGTCGAAACATTACCATATTTGCAAGTTCATGCACACTGTATAATATTCATGCACACCTAGTTTAATATTTTAAAATTTAACCCAAGAGATCATCACGTTTTGAAAATGTTGCAAATGTTATGCTTTTTTTCTACCTGAAAACAATCATTTAATTTTTAAAATCAATTAATAATTACGCAAGTAAAGTTGAGATTAGGGTTGATATACATGTATACACATTTACAATACTCCTTCTCCGCCAACAAACAATTAACGAGAGTCCAACATCGCAACATCGACCTTCCACAACATTTTAACACAGAATTCATTGTGAATGCACCCTTCCGGTTTTCTTTTGAAAAACATTAAGAACATCAAGGGGCAAACTTTTCCATACTAACAAAAATGTTTTGATCCACAGCGGACGGATACGACTGAAACATAGTTACACCATGTTTTTTTTAAGTCAACTTAACTTAATTTTTTTTCCTTTGTTTAAACCTTATTTGTTCATGTTTCTGAAAGACGCGGCTTTTGAACTATTGTCGTTTTGAAAATTCCTCAATTTCCTGTATGTATGCCTGAACCATTACTCGACTTTCAATTTGATTTGAACGGATTAGGCAGTTAGGCAATGTAATATAATCCGTACAAATTCCTACATGGAACATGCACTTAATAGTATTTTCAAGGAAGAACATTTTTTTTTATATAAATCAGAAGAAGTAATTATAAGCAGTACAACATGCGCATGCAGGAATTTGCAAGCTGTAAATTATCATATTAGTAATTAGTTTTGGTTGGTAACTCTAAGTATACCGTGTCTTTGAGACTTTGTGACAAATTTGAATCGTTTAATATATCCTCGGAAATAAATAAACAGTACATTTCATATAGCTAGCGTAGAGAGACTTTATTGTTACCCGCGCGGTTAAGAAGCCACGTAATAGATTGTAAATATGACTAGTTTCAGTTGTTTTGATACCAGATGTTGAAGTTTTGAACAGGACTATATTATCATATTCAACCGACAGTTTACAGTATCTGCAAGTTGAGAAAGCAACCTTACGCCGGCATCTTCCCACAGAGGTTACTCCCTTCAGATTTCCGATCTTACCCTCTGTTGTTTTTCGCTTGAAATCGAGAGCAGAAGCAACGTCGGAAAGCAAGACTTTTACCCGGGGTCCCTGCTTCTTAACAATGACAACTCATATGTCAGTAGCCACGTCGACCGAGTGACTTCGAAGATCTAGGCATTTGACTCTGAAGGATCTTACATATGTCCTTCGAATATGTCTTGTGTAAATAACGCAAATGAACTATTTTTGCTATTTATCTCTGATATGGTCTTCTTTATTTATAAGGATGTTTATGATCAATAGTATTCACAAAATCAAATTGCATATTTCGAGGAAAACACGTTAAACGATTTTTTTTTATCAGTATGACGTGTCATTGACAAATGTCACTTTTACAACGGCGTCGCTGATTGCACAACTAGATTCAATTGCAACCAATCAGGTCAGCTCCTTTCTGACCCCGATTTCAAGTGTAAAACAAAAGAGGTAGGATCGGAAATCTGAAGGGAGTAAGCTCTGTGGGAAGAGAATGAGCTCACTGCTCAATAGGTCTTATTTCTATCTTTGATTGAGAGGATTCCAATCAACAATTATTAAGGTTTTGTAATGCCCTCTTTGCAACACTCTGTTAAATGATACCTAGAGCATTAACATAAAATTATGCCCTTCTATATCTGATCTGGGGATATATATTTCAAGCTAAAATTTGACATACTGCAAATTAGGGGAAACAAAATAACACGCTTTTCATATTTTGTTTTGTTTAAGATTAACCTCTAACGAAAAACGTACCTGACAAACTTATTTATGAAGTAAAGCTATGTCATGGTAGGACATGTTATCTACAATAAGAAGGATTTCAGTCTAAAGGTAGATAAACCATTCTAAATCGCAATGTTTTTGGTACTCGGATTATTGTTCTGGCCGGGAAAGCTGCAGATAGGATGACTAAAATTTGTATTTGGTTTAGGTTCACTTGACGAGGAATTATTGTGTTCATGTAACTTCTTAAAATGTCATTCATACTTAGAAGGTTAAGTAACTCTCAATTCCCTACAGAAAACGGAGCTCAGGTCACGAGGACACTGACCTACTTACATAACATACAAAACACTAAAAGTTTAAAAAAACAAAATTTTAATGATAAGTGGTTTGCATATCTCGATTACTAAAACTGAGTGGAGTGACAGAACATTAGGATGACGTAACAAGTGACAGTTTGGCAGTTATCACCGTTTTGCAGCCCAGTCACACATGGTATACAGCACAACCTCGTGTGCAAATAAACCCATGCTCAAAAGAAAGTATACAAATGATTTGAAGAAGCATGAAAGAAAAACAGATGAAGATAGAGACTTACAATCTGTATACATGTATATCAGTATAGTGACGTTTTAACATAATTTATGCACACATTCCTTTCAATAAAACAGAAACTGAATGCCTAACAGAGTCACATGGGGTCAAAATTACTGCAAAGCTGTATATGCTGAAAATGAGGTCGTAAGTAATATTATGGAAAAGTCCTTGGACACGTGTTCTATGCCGAGTATGTCCACCTTTGGCATCAATGCATACCAGAGCTCGCCGCCGCATCGATGACGTCAAACGCCGGATGACGTTGGGAGTCAGTCGCTGCCATTCCTTATTTAGACACTGTTCTCAGGCTTGAAGGTTGTCCGTTGGTGCTGGTCGTCCCCTGACTTGACTGTCAAGGTGATCCCACAAGTTTTCAATGCGGTTCATGTCCGGAAAACATATGTATGCGTATTGTAACGTATGCGGTCGAGCATTGTCCTGCTGAACGATAATCCCACGTGGTTGTTGTTGAATGAATGGCTGCACGACTGGTCGCAAGATCTCGTCACGATACCTCTGTGCATTCAGGTTGTCATTAATAACAATCAGCCTTGTTGTTTATCAGATTCCTCCCCAGATCATCACGCCACCGCCTCCAAATGGCACAACTTGCTGGACATGGTTTGGCGCTAGACGTTCCCCCTGCCATCTTTAGACTCGCTGCCGACCATCACATCTGAACAAGGTAAACCTACTCTCATCCGAGAACAGAACACGGCACTTGCCAACGTCGAACTCGTCGGGCCCATATCAATCTGTTAACTCGATACACCACGGTAGGGTCGACGTGCTCGAATACCATGCTCACGCAATCTGCGGTACACTGTGTGTCTACTGATCCGATGTCCAAATGCCATCGCTGCCGTTTCCGTCGCGATGATGAAGCGGTTTCTCAGGTGAATAACCCGGATGTGACGGTCTTCCACGGCGTGGTGAGCCGGTGTCTACCACTTCTAGGCCTGTCTAATGTCTGACCTGTCTGACGAAATCGATGCATTCCCCGGCAAATGCAAACATGTAGGCAGCCAATTGCAAACGTTCTGGCAATGGCGTCATGTGTGGCCCCTTGCTGGGCTCCATAATCTAATGGTTCTCTCTCTGTGTATTGCCTTTAACCTCGGCATTTATTTTATGTGCCTTTCGCTGCTGCTGTTTTGATTTGCAGTGTCATGTGTTTTTATGATTTTGCAAGTGCATTACATGAGATAAGACTTAAAGGGGCAGTAGCACGTTTTTTCACTCAAAAAAGTTGATGAAATGTATTTGAAAAATAATTTCACCAACAGTAAACCATCATTCTCTCTTCGGAAAATAAAGTTTAAAATTAGTTTACATGTTTCGGTAAAGCCATGGGAATCGTTTTTGTAATACAAAATAATAAATTGTGTTCACAATAAAATGGCCGCCATGCAATTTTTGCTTTATACGCAACAAAGTTATTACCACTACAGATAATTGGTTTGTGTAATAAGATGTTTTACCCTCTAAAGTTAATTTAAATGACATTAACTATCATTATAAATGGGAAATTTGAAAAAATAAATTTTGCAAAAAACGTGCTACAGCGCCTTTAACGTGCTTTTCGGTAAAATCGCGTGTTACATGGAAATTCTCAATATACTCCACTTATTGTCAATGAAAACATTCTGTTATGTTACTGTGACATGTTTAGTAACCATTATACATACATAAACATTGTATTTCGCTAGCCTCGGCAGGCTAAATACATTGTGTTTATTTCTAATGCAGGATATTTACTATCCCAAAACACACGAGCATGATAACTTCTTTATCATACAATGTCATTCTTTACTGTAACTACGCGTATTGATATATGCAAATGAACTGCGTGCTATTCTCACAGTAAAATGACACAAAATAACGCCTCCTAAATTATACGTTCAGTGAAATAATTATTATTTTTGGCATGATCTTAATTTTCCATGTTTTCATATGTTTTAAAATACGTTTTTCAAATGAAAACTATTTAACGTGAGGCCAGCGAATTCGAACTCACGTCCTATTGCTCCGTGTATTAAATCATGAGTGTAGGGGATTCCATCTTGAAGGGGCGAGAGTTGCTTCCCTTCCGCCCGGTTGCAAATAGCGATTCACACATCACACGGACAGCTAAACTGAATGTTAGGCAAGGAATTCCTTAATTTCCTTTACAAAAGTCACATTATGGAACATTGAAGAATGACGTTCTATAAATGCATATGTGACTCAAACTACCTTTGTTACCTGTGAGTATTTATTAAATGTTTACTCGGTAGTTTTAAACTCGCGATAAACTAGTTCAGATAATCTAAACGTCGGTTTATGTGCGATGACTGCCCACCCAACGTTTAGAGTCTCAAGCCTATTTTATCATCAGCAGAGGGCTGGCGGTATTTTCTTCCGTGGTGTTTTTATTTCTACGTCAATAAATACGAATCATCTGACATAAATCGGCACACGGATCGAAAGATGAACCCTTTGGTTACAATTTCCGATCGCTGTCTCACCTTAAAAAAAATTCTTTAATTTTCAGCAACATTTAATTCGTCGCTACCCCCTTTCTTCAAACGACTTGACAGACGCCATCTTGGGTCATGACCTCGAAAGTGAAATTGTGGAACGGTTCAGAAACGAACCGAAATTCAGTCACAGGGATCGCAATCGATTAGTGAATGCAAACATTTGCGTGTTTTGAACGATAATTTCACGTTTTATTCCCATTAAAGCAACAACATTATTCTTTATTGCTGAAACAATAATTTTGTTTGCTAATAACTATGTTTAATCATTGACCTTTTTCTTTTGTTAGGCCTAATTGCAATGCATTCTTGAAGTAACAAATTCAAATTATTTTCTTTTTTCAAATTTGGTTTCTGTTTTTCCTTTTTATTTTGTTTTTAAAGAAAAAGAGAATCACACTTTGAAAATAGTCATGGCATATATATCATATACTCTTTCATGTCCACAGGTCATTGCGTCTTCATTACCTCCAAAACCAATGGGCTGTTATAAATATTTAAGTTTGATTCTTTCCTTGCCGATTTTTATTTCAATACGATGTTTCATTTTGAGAGCTTAGATAACAATAGTTGATTTGTGTTAATTTATACTATAAAAATATTAAAAATGAGGTAGGTATGAGTTATCATATTTCTTATTACGCAAAACAACAACAACGTATTTGAACAATTAAGACGCAAATATGAACTTGAAATTTGGATATTAGTGACTTTCATAAAAATGATAATAGACAAACCAATTTATCTTACGTTTCATCGTGATTTGTTTAAAGTGTGATATAAATATATAAGCTAAAACAGTATGTGTTTGTTTCTAAAGTACTATTACCCATTGACCGCAACTTACCGTTATATCTTCTCATATACATTTGTTAATCGAGGTTGATATCCAAATTCGTGTTTTTTTAATATGTGGTGTATTTGTAAATTGAATAGAATCATATACTTACCAGATTTCTTCATTTACTACTTATTAAAAAATATTCACCAAAAATACAACAACGATCGGATCCTTTTATGGAATTTCGTAATAAAAACGATCTCACATATCATAGACACATTTGAAAAAATATGTCAATTGATTTGATCAGATTCACCTCAAATTTATATACCCGGTATATCAAACTATCAATCACATAAACTGTGCTTTACGAAGTGAGGGACTTTTTCGGATCTACCAATCAATCGATTTACAGGAGTTGATATTTAAGACATCCCCTGAAACATTAATATATACTTCTTAAATATGATTATTCATATAGAATAACCAACTAATTTAATAATTTAATTTAATAATTCTCTATAGCCGATTGTATGGAAATAAAAGTGGCAAAAGTTGAGTTTAGAAAAAAATATTTTCAATAAAAACGATCATAAATCTCTATCATTGGATGAGCGATATATGACTTTTTTTTACTGTCGACATCCCTTTTTATGTTAGAAATAGTCATCGTAATTTGCAGCATATGCCATGTGTCTTCTTTTCTGCCAGTCTCTATTTGACAGCAGTTAATTTTGTAGACAATTACGTATTACAACGATTATAATGACTTCGTAATAAAAAAAAATTGCAATGGTTCGGTTTCTGCACATATACAAATAATTAATTGTACATCGTACTTTGATATCATTAAAACAAAGTATCATCTTTATTTTGATATAACAGGCTTTTACTAAGTATTTGAATTATAAATTAACAGAAATGAGAGAGCTGACAAATGAAGGTTAAGATATATTGAATGTCGTAGTCTAGTGAAAATAAAACAGGAAAATCAACATGTGAAAAAAAAGTTTATATGTACTGAAACGAAATTTCTTTGATGATAAACGGCTTTGGCAAACATCAATGTCAATAATAGCAATATGATACAAAGAAGAATGACTTAATATGTCCTGTTGCTGTGTTTGAAACAAGTGAATACATAAAAGAACCCGGAGATGCCGCGATCACTGTAACTGAATTCCGGTTCGTTTCTGAACCGTTCCGCAATTTCGATTTCTAGGTCATGACATCTGAAAAGAAGGGGGTAGCTTTGAATTAAATGTTGCTGAATATTGAGAAAAATTTTCTTCAGTAAAACAACGGTCGGATGTAGTAACTAAAGGGTTGATCTTTCGATCCGTGTGCCGATTTACACCAGGTATTTCGTATTTATCGAGTCAGAACTGTTTGAAGGTGAAAAAAGCCTTCCGATCAAGAATCGCATCGGAAGCTGCTGATGATAAAATAGGCTTGGGATCCTAGACGTCGACGTAGGAAGACGTCTAGCATGCTGGACTAGCGATAAACATGTTTTGGCACTGCTTGATTATAATAATATTTTCCGTAATATGCATTGCATGTTTGTTTTGTCATTTCTCAAATTAATGTATAGAGAATACTTCGACATCCCGTTTAATAACATATTTATGAAACGAGTGAGTGGTTTGTGTTTAACGAGCAAAAGCGAGTTAAATACAAATACCATCTCACAAGTTTCATAAATATGTTATTAAACGGAACCGAGTTTAGTATTTTATTTATTACTCACTGATTTGAATGTCACTTAATTCCACTTAAACTCGTCGATAAATGCGACACACTCCATTGCGAGCGCAGAGCTAATATTGTGAAGTTATTTATTTATACCATTATGACGTCACGTCAATCGGCAGCACGCGATAATATTACACAATGTCAATACGACTTTCTACACTATGGATGACACTACATACATTGTAGGTACATTGTAGTACATTCTTTTTCTCAAACTTTTCATTCACGTTAAATAAAGGATACTAATTTACTATCTTCCATTTAATACCATGTTATTAAATGAGTTAATTATTGAATGTATTTAAACCTAACGGAAGCGAAATCTTTCAAGAATGAAATTTAGTATTCTGTATATTACTCGCCCATGTGTTGTCATGAATCTTAGACTTTACCGAAAATGAGTTCGGTATTAACTTTGTTATGTCAAAACTATTGTGATATGACGGTTGGGTATTTCATTAGTTTTACAATGTCTTATTAATATTTGCAACGGATGTGTTATTTGGAACGTTTATGTCATAATACATTCTTCAATAAAAAAAACGCAGCAAACATTTCTTAACTGTATGAAACAGGTAGGTCTAATGGTTTTTGATTTCTGCTCGGGGAACAGACTTCTAAGTTGGGTTTCCTTGGAAACCGCTGAATGCACAATTCCAGAAAGTTGGACACACCAAAGCCACAACTACATGTTATGATTAGTCAACATACCGAATTTTCGTTCTGCTCCAGAAACAAATTTCTAAGTTGCGTTAACGCATTATAGGCTTGTGGGATAAGAATATAAAACACGTCTGTTCCGTCGAGCTGTCCGGCAGTGTTAGCAGCACATGGTGACCATGCTTTGAGCTAAATTCAGAGACATCTAGTGGATACATACAGGTTGAACGGATGCGCAATGATCACACTATGACCATTAAAATTTGCATTTGTATACGAGTGATGTACCTTGATTCACATTTCAATAGTAACGTCTCAAAGTTGTGTCTGAAGCACTTCTCCTTTTCGACCAGTGTATACATTAAACGTAGTGGAGCTTTGAACAACACTAAACCGTCATGCTTATATTTGTGCATATCATAACAGTAACTTTCTTCACAGGGTATTTGTGTAAATCACAGAACAGAACTGACATTGTTCCATTCAATAGATGAACACCAATTCATAAAAGGGTTCGTAAATGGATTTGCAGGTATATATCGACTTTTTATAACGTTTTAGCATTTTGGGTAAGCCAGTTACTCAGATTTGGTGTAAAACACCTCACGGCAGATATTTTAAAAAAGACATTTAATGGATTAGACTGTGAAGATGACAAATCCTTAGAATAAAATAGTCTGCAACGAACTATGAGCATATTTCAGGATAACCTTCTGATATTCATCCTCGATTAACAATTAACATTTCGATCCACTACACTCACTCATCCCTGGGGTTTTTCATGATAGAACAGTTTTACTAATAATTCACTATAATCGGATAGATCACAGTAGATCTTCAATGTGGTATTTAGCAGTATATTTTCAAACGAACTAGTTTACCATTAGCTTTGGGTGCAACCATGACAACATGGCTTGGCGGAACCGACATGGAAATAGAAGGAATATGGGGATGGGCTCCCAGTGGGAGTAAGTCTATGTTCACGAACTGGTACCATGGTCAACCAGGACATCCGGATGGAGGGGACTGTATTGTGCTGTACCAACACAATCGAACAAGCGGTTACACGTGAGGAGATTATAAATGCCACAAACTCCTAAGTTTTATTTGTGAGAAAAAGTAAGTTAACAGAAATCAAATTCATTAAATGCATGACTGTAATTGCGAGAAACATAAATCACTATTTTTAATATGATGAGAATGACGATTTGTTAAGACCGTTTAGGAACAATGTAAAACACATCTGATGAATACTGAAACGACGATCGATGCTCGTCACACCTATTAAGCTGTCATATTTATTTGTTATCTGTTTTCAGATTGTCAACTAACTCGATTATTGGTTGATTCCGTATTACGGTACCTAAATAGATTCGCCCTTGGGTCAATAAATAAATCCATTTGAATGTTTGGATTTTGTTAATCGCGTGGTCTTACTTGTGTCTAATTTTAAACAGAAGTCCAAACGACGGGGGAGAAAAATAATGATAATGATATTTTAGCACTTTTGACTTGGATTGATATACGAGTACATGTTTATGCGATTTAACTTTTTTAATGGAAACAGATTATCTTATTTCAAGTAGGAGGTTATTCCAAAGTTGTGAATATGAAGTGAAAAATGATTGTAAAGAGTTGTGTGAGAAGAGGAAAAGGACAGATAATAATGTCACAAAGGTATGATTAGACATTACTGTTTTATATAATATAAGAAAAAGAATGTTAACGATATGTTCTTCTCTTTTTAACGACTTCCATCCTGTTTCATAAGTCAACGATTCTCTTCAAGCATATTTTGGTAGACCAGTAACTATCCTGGCAGTCTCGAATTTAACTTTTTCAATTTTATCTGATAATACCCTGCTCACCAACCGTACCAAACTTCACAGTCGTACTCTAGATGCGGTATTTATCAATATAACAATGGATATCTTTCTGATGAAAACCATGGCGGAGGATGTTTTGACAATGCTGTTATGGGTATATTCTATCTGCAATCATATGAGAATGTATTTGCAAGATGATTATGGGATGTTTTAAAAGTCACACTCTCTTTCAAATTTCAAGGTTTTTTTCAAGACTAAAATGAATAGCTTCCGTTTTACTCGGATAGATAACTAGCCAATGTTAAGTCTTAAGCGATAAAGTTTGGATGAAAATCCCATTGATGTATGCTCAGCGAACACGAGCACAACACAATCTGGCTATATAGTTTACATAAACATAAATAGAAAGGTCCACGAACTGAACCCTGGGGTACCCCAGCGGATAACAACTGTGGATTCGATAACTAACGTTTGGATTCTACCATTTAGGTAACATAGAATCAAGTTAAGTAATCACTTTCTATGCCGTAATGTTTATGTACTAAACCCCTGTGCCATATTCTATCAAATGCTTTTGACATAGCAAGACACCATACAGTTATCTTCTCTTTGCACTATTGTGATATAGCTTTATTAATTGATCAGATGTAGAATGACGTACTTGGACTCTCGATTGGTACTTGTATAACAACTGATTCTAAGGAAAGTACTTAGATACATACATTACAACTCTTTCAAATAATTTTCCCAAAAAGCTGATCACGGAAATGGGTCGTTAATTACTACAACAAGAAAAATACTTGTCACAATCGACCATCTGTATCCGATTATATTTTACAGTATGCAACCGCACATATATATACATATATATTGGAAAAGGCTAATAAGGAATTAAATTGACAAAGCGTACATATGTTGCTCACCAGACAATGCATTATATGGTCTATGTTACGGTTCAGATACTCATTGGTCAAGGCATGTAAACACAAGCCATCTTCCTTTAAGATCTTGGACTTCTTTGGCGGAAACAAGCAAATGCAACTAAGGTGACATCATTTCCGCCGAAAATTTTTAAATCAAAATAACGAAAATCAAAACAGAGGTCATAAAGTGCGTGTTAAAAACTTAGATAAAGATTATAGGGATATACAACTTCTTTAATATATGTATAGGCGACGGTTCCACATAGCTACTAATATTCTCCAAGAAGCGATTGACATTCGAAGAGAACAACCTGCAATAAACCGCGATCAAGACATATTCCTACCATGTGCTTGGGATTCACTCATCTAGAACTTCTATCTCCTGTCGGAGGAAATATCCGAAGAGAACCAAACCAAATCCAAGTATCCCTACCTTCCATCCACTCCTGTCGGAGCAAATTGACCGAGCAGTCCCCACCAATCAACACCTATCAGCTCCAATCACCATACAACAAATTCAAAGCCACCCACAACAACAATTGGCCTCTCTTCCAATTAACTGTAATTATTATTTGTTTAACAATTTCAACAAAACCAATTGGCCTCCCTCGTTTCATCATGTGTGTTTTTAATTACATCTTCAATGAAGCCTACTTACTCCCCCTCATGTTTGTATTGCAAATCCTCATTGTATACCATTCTCATGCTTCACCCCCATCATGTTTGTATTACAAATTCCCATTGTAAAACATTCTCATGCATGTTAATCTCCCTGATTGAGTTTCCTCACCATTGTTTTGTTTGCTATATAAATGTAGCATATTTTGTTATTTCTTTACATTCCACCTGATGGAGGAGTGAGTATGTACTCCGAAACGTCGTGTATTTTCACTTTAAAGAAGTTGTTATCCAGAAAATCTTCATGTCCTTATGTATACCACTTCTAAATGCCCTTCAAAGACCTACTAATATCGTCGTCAAGCAATGATACATTATGACACAAATGCTGGGGAGTGTATAGTATACATGAAATGTGTATACAAACGATGGGGATGAGAAGAATTTGAGTTATTTCTTAGTCGGGTTGAAGTACCAATACTTTTAAGTTGATGTGTAAGTAAACTGTGTGTTTTGTTTTAAATATGATTATGTATAGTTTTAGAGTAACAATGGTATGGGTTTTAAACCATTTAAGGTTTAGTTAGAGGATAACTATGGTACATGTGTTTAGGTTATCATTTTGATTAAGTTGAGTCTAAAACAACTGTGGTATGTGTTTTAAATATGTTTATATTGAGTTTAGGGTAACTGTAGTATATGTTTTAAATCCGTTATGTTGAGTATTAAGGGTATCTGTGGTGTCAGTGGTATGAACAAAGCAATACCTGTCAACCTTAAGCTACCATGTACGATGAAACCAGAGTGTCGAGTGACAAGCTCCTTTCCCCGCTATATTGGATTCCGATGGCAGCGACCCCTGTCGGAGATTTGTAAGAACTCTCTATTTAAATCTATTTATTTCCTCCTCCATGCTACTTTTTTCATCTGAACTTCGACTGCCAGTTAATGCTTCCACCTGGTTACTCATTGCTATTTATAGCATATATGTGTCATCTAATGAAATGTCGTGTTGTGAAATTTAGCCATTTCCTATTGGTTTCCTCATCTGGACATTGTCAATTGTGCTCGATATTAGGTAATTTCATTGGCTGGTTATTTATGTTACGAGTGAAAAACGTCAGATGACCAAAGTGCTTGTTAGAGAATTACGGATGTACCTCATTGAGCAGGGTATTTGTTGTTTTACCTTTGATCAAAGGGTAAATCTTCATTTTGTAATACTACCAATGTTTCATTAACATGATCAGGGAAACTGATTCAAACATATGTACTCTTCCAAACCAAAACTGTAATAGTGTATCGGAGCCGTACCAACTGTTGCAGTATTCACAATGCTTGTTCGGTGTCGGTTTATTAGTTTGTAAACCTCCAATTCTATGATTACGATATAGTTTTTACATCCAACATGGGTATGGTGTAACGGGGCTGTTGATTGGTTTATCGTTATGTAGTCGAATCAGTGATGACACGGGTAAAGCATGGAACTGTGGTAAATAAGGTCCCTGCACTTAGTTGATTTAGATGATTTTGGTCACGATCTTCGGGAACTTGATGATCATATACCTATCTAAGGTTATGTGTAAGCGATATGAACCCATTTGAAGAGGAGTGTTCAGCTGAAGTTTTTTTTTGTTTATGTATATTCACATTAGAGTTTTTAAAATTCCGTTACTTCCAAAAAGTGTTATTGTTAATATTGGGATACATTTTTATTATGATATGACACGGTCAATGGATTAGTTTACAATGCAGTCACAGCAAATGGCGCTAACGTACACACAACCTACATGTACACAAAGCTATTTGCAAAGCGTGCACGCACATATACATAGAACTTAGCGTTAGAAACATGAATATATACATGTGATATGTATACATGTATGCATCATCCAAACTGCTGATTTGTCTTGTGGATCTTAAAATGTGACGCGTCCCAGCTTGGGACGTCCTGTCGTAAGATTGGACAGGGTGTGTTGGAATATACGGATAATACTGACTGTCACTTTGATATAAAAATATAAAATATATTTGACTTATACAATAATTAACTTTATCCTTTTAAAACCTTAAAAATATAACCAATTAAAGTCGTAGTAAATGATCTGCTGTTAACTTTAAGGTAACTGATTTTGGCTACATGATGGAATTGATGTAAAAGATTGGAACAAAATGCTTGTAAAACTTCGGGACACAAACTTTCGGGGACATTCATATTGTCCCATTAAATAATAACATTTATTATATAACTAGCAGTGACATATGTGATTATACGATGAAAATATAATCCATATTTTCACATAATCAGTAGAAAGTCATATTTTCACTGCAGTGAAAATATAACTCATATTTTCACTTCAGTGACTAACGTGTGGCCGGAATTACTTTTCATGAGTGTCTCTTTTTTAAATGAAATTATCTCCCTTTGTAAAGTGATTACCTCCCTTGCTGTACACGTCCTACGGTGAACGCCAATGTTTTGTTGTTTTAGTCAATGACTGTTGATCTTTTGTGGTGTTAATATCATATTCAACATTTCTTAACACTCTGAACTTGATTTATTGTTGATATGTCTCATAGTAGTTCTTTTACTCGTGAAAAACTTGTTGAGGCGAGAGGTATGTGACAGACAATAACGAACGTCACTCGCTGTATGATGTGTATCACTTCGCGTTTGAAATAACGACACAACTTGCGTTTTTCAATGTCTTAGGCATCTTCACTTGACTAGATGGTACTGTAAATAAACATTCACAACAGATTTATTTTTGTAAAACATTGTCCTGTTTTGAATATCGACTTACTTCAGTCGAATTATTTTCTCACTGCATTTACTCTGAACATATAACGAGGAGTTAGGATTATGACAATCAAGACCGCTCTCACCTTTCAATGACACGTTTTTATGCAGATTAAAGTTATATAATAAATAGACTATCTCATTGTTTTTGCCGAATATCATTTCTATCTCATCTCGTGGAGTGAGAAAGTGACATTTTCACTCGTGGCTGCACCACTCGTGAAAATATCACTTTCTCACTCCACTCGATGAGATAGAAATGATATTCGGCAAAAACAATGAAATAGTCTCTATAACTTCAATACCGTATTTTTGGTTTTTAAACTTCATCAACATGTCTCATTGTGGTGGAACATCATTAAAATATCTCATTGCCTGTATGAAGAACTGTAGCGTTAACAGCTTAATAATATGATATTACATGTTACATGCATTGTTTACATTGAGTACATGTAGTTGATCAATGTTCCATTTATCTAATGTAAGTCAACTATCATTTTTATGCCCCCGAATCGGAGATTCCGGGTGTATATTGTTTTTCACCTGTCCGTCTGTCCGTTCGTGTGTTTGTCCACAAAAACTGGCATGTGCATACCTTGTGATGAGACCTTTCACACGAGGTCATCATATTTGACCTTGTAACCTTGACCTTGCCGCAATTGACATTTTCAGAAAACGTTAAACTTGGCCATAACTTTAGATTGCTCAGAGCTCGGGCTTTCTTATTTTGCATGTGCACACCTTGTGATTAGACCTTCAAATGAGGTCATCATATTTGACCATGTGACCTTGACCTTGCCTCAATGAACATTTTCAGAAAACTTAAACCTTGGCCATAACTTTTGATTTTTAAGAGTAACAGCTTTCATACTTGGCATGTGCACACCTTGTTATGAGACCTTCAAATGAGGTCATCATATTTGACCTTGTGACCTTGACCATGACCATGCCGCAGTGGACATCTTCAGTAAACTTTAACCTTGGCCATAACGTTAGATTGCTCAGAGCTACGGCTTTCATACTTGGCATGTGCAAACTCATGATGAGACCTTTCAGATGAGTTCATCATATTTGACCTTGTGGCCTTAACCTTGACCTTGCCGCAGTGGATAATATTTAGAAAACGTTAACCTTGGCCATAACTTTGGATTGCTCAGAGCTACGGCTTTCATACTTGGCATGTGCATACCTAATGATGAGACCTTCAGATGAGGTCATCATATTTGTCCTTTTGACGTTGACCTTGCCGCAGTGGACAATATTTAGAAAACTTTAACCATGGCCATAACTTTAGATCGCTCAGAGCTACGACTTTCATACTTGTCATGTGCATACCTTGTGACGAGACCTTTCAGATGAGGTCATCATATTTGATCTTGTGACATTGACCTTGCCGCAGTGGACAATATTCAGAAAACGTTAACCTTGGCCAAAACTTTGGATTGCTCAGAGCTATGGCTTTCATACTTGACATGTGCATACCTTCAGATGAGGTCATCATATTTGTCCTGTGACCTTGACCTTGACCTTACTGCAGTGGACATCTTCAGAAAACTTTAACCTTGGCCGTAACTTTGGATCGCCCAGAGCTACGGCTTTCATACTTGGCATGTGCATACCTTGTGATGAGACCTTTCAGATGAGGTCATCATAATTGACCTTGTGACCTTGTCGCAGTGGACAATATTCAGAAAACTTTAACCTTGGCCATAACTTTGGTATATCCGGGGGCATCCGTGTTTAACAAACACATCTTGTCTATAATGTTTTCATCTACTGTAATCATATCTTGAACTTGAAATCAGATTCCGGCAGACTGTAGTAATGGAAACAAACCTCAATAATACCAATACTGTGTAACTCTATACATGCTCGTCAAAATATTCTGATGGACACTGTCGCTGTGTGTCCCTGTTTTTATCTACTTTCCTCGTCACTATCAGCTCATCCCATTGTAATTGACAGTAAAGGTAACTTGAGCGCTAAAACAAATTTGAGCAGGGAAAATATAGCCAGGACGTAAAGAAGCTTATCTTTCACTTTGATGTAAGGAATCTACCTTAATATGTCATTTTGGTCATCTTTGAATAGTCCACCCAGGGACAGTGGCCTACAGGTTTGGATATATTGGATATAATTACCTACATGTACATGAAGTTAGGTGAATATGGGCAAGGTTACTGGAGTTTTCTACGGGTCTGTTATTTTCCTGATATTAGGAACAAAGCTTGGAATATCAGGTAAGTTAGTTTTAATGAAATGTACGTTTTGTTCATTAATTATAAATAACAATAATATATTACTGTTGTCCATTAAACAGAAACATATAGGCCAACACCCTACCTCAAAGTTGATTTATGTGATGTTTGCAAACCTTGCATATATTTGTCTTGTGTTACTGTAGTTATAATAGTGTTATGTTAAACAGAAAACATAGCAAAAGCTAGAAGGTTATATGATCGTGTATTTTTTTTATCAAATGAAATTTGATATGAATTAATCATTTCGGTATGACAGGTTGTATGTTCGCAACAGGTCTCTTCACTGGGTTGTGTATTGCAGCCGTTAATGCTGGTGTTGTGTACTTCGTGTATAAGACGTACTGTATCATTAAAAAACCTGATTAGGAAGAGATGGAGGAAGAAATCGAACTCACTTACGGTACACGTAGTATTTTGCGACAACAATTTATTGTTGTAATTAGGTTACACACTGTATGCATTACATCATAGATTCACCAATACGCTTACGGAAAGTATTCAAATTTACCATTTCGTATTTTTAACGGCTATTTAACGACATGCCGAATGACGTTAACGTCACCTATTTTCGCGGTAAATATGTTACTATGTGTGTTGTTTTCAATTATATACATATATTCATATAGTAATGAATTTAAATCAACTTGTATATTAAGCGGATAGTTGTTCTTCCATCATGTACTCTGAGATTGATAGTATATTCAATAATGATTTGACGATAGACCATCAAAGTTACACTTGAATTGATCAAAACTGCTGTTTGTTCATTCAATCGCGCAGATAATATTAAAGTTTTAGCAATATCTAAAATATGTGTCTCAGTGAAAAATCCTGTTAAAAAAGAGAAACACAATATCGATGGTAAAAATGCTGTTTTTATTTTAACGATGTTTACGTTAACTTTGTTTCTCTTAAGAGTGTCATTAATTTTCAAAATATAGACTTGGTATGTAGCCCTGTATGTGACCGAAATGTATGTGAAATGATTCTGAGTTTATTCGTTGAACGTCCGAACTTCATGTAATTATAATTAGTTGAAATAGGTAAAATTGTCGTATTTTGCCGAAAGGGATATTACTATTAATGCCAATAACTCCTTAAATCATTCGGTGACCCCAAAATGTTCTTACATTTTTGGATAAGAGACATATTAAACTTGCCTTTATGAAAATATAAACGAATCCTGAAATATTTTATTTCATCGTCCAATCTCTGCTTAACTGAGCTATCATTGAAGGTATATGCATTTGGTTTTATTGATATTGTATTATTCGGTATGTACCAATGTGAATTGTCTTTGTTGATGAAGGGAAATGTTACGTTATTTTACTTTGAATGGCGTTGCACAACTCATATATAGCCGCGTAGTCTGTTCTAATCCGAAAGCTTTCTGGTGCCAATAAAATTAAACCCTGGTTGCAATCAAAGGTATAGTAGCTGTGCTATCACTTGAGTATTCGCTTTGTGCCCGCTCCGTTACCTTAAGGACTTGCGCATATTTCTCATAAGACAGAAGCCAGTAGAAAATGTAAGACCATTGTTGATTTCATGAAACGGTATCTGTATTGCAAATGGTCATCGCCAGAGGAGTTTATGAGAACTAAAAATATGGGTTTATGTTTAACAGATGTTTTCTCGCAACAGACAGCGCTGTATAATCAAGAAACCAGACGCTGGCTCATCTTCGCTGACTCATCCTACATATGCTTGACTCACAGACCTCGATCGTCCTGACACGTATGACGTCATCAACAGACCGGAAGGACCGAGCTGACCCTCTGGATCAAGCCAGACACCTGTCCATCAGAATGTGGACGATGACTCTTAGACATTCAAATATGGATTATTTGTCCATATTTGACGTAATGTGATATCATTTTCTTGTGTTCGTTTTGTACTTAAATGTTTTAGAGAACTGGAGGGAACTGCCCATCGTTAATAATTTCAAACCATTATTGTTTACCTGTCTCAAAATACAAACAGCTTAAACCTAAATGAAAATTAGGTCATCTAGAGTAAATCACGTTCCATCAACTCCTTTTTTTGTCTATATCTGTCTCCAACGCCTAGACTATCCCAAATCTGAAATGTGACCTTTGAACTGATAAACGAACACATATATTTATCTAAACTGCCAGGCACAAGGAAGTACTCACCTCAGATATTATCATATGTATGCACATATCTCAAGTTTTCGATGTCATAATCTTAAACTGAAAAGTACAGGTGTTAAGTCCGAAGTCAAAGAATACTTCTACATGTTTTTTAATTTGTTCATAAATCTGAAATTTTAAAGTTATTCAAAATTAATTTTGGATGACACACAACTGCTCATCGACATATTTAAATCAAAAATTATTAATTGCCTGATTCTGAACACATTTAGAACATTTTAAACATGGTAGGGGTTATGTTAGTGTTAATTTAATTTTCTAACTCCTGTCTTCATGAAACAAAGGGGGGGGGGGGGGGGGGGGGGGGGGGGGTTCTCAAAGTGCAGGCACCCTATTGTTCAGGTACAGAAGCAGTGAGGCATATCAGATTAACTAAACAATGGGCCTGTATGGGGGTCGTATCAAGAAATAAAACTAGTAACTTTACTACATTTTTTTATTTATAGCAGTTTATTACATGTTTCATTATACATTACATTTTACAGTATATATAGTATCGGGCAAAATTAAACTCCTTCATTTAATTTTTGACATAGATTTATGAAAATTGGCACATTATGTTGATAATCTATTTACAAATTGTTTAAAATAGGACAATAGCCATTCAGGCCGCTATTTCGCTCCAAACACTATTTTATCTGCCGAGACATGGAATAAACCAGATCGTCTTTGACTTTCTCGCATAGCCTGATCGACTTTTCATGACTCGCTCGTTTCTTATCTTCAATATATTTTTGTTCTAACTATTCAAATTTGTCCTCAAAGATTTGCCAAACCTTTAAATTTGCAATGGGGTTGAGATCTAGATCTAAAATTATACTCTGCTTGTCATTTCACGCTATTCAAGTTTTGCTGCGCGCGTAAGTGCAATCAGTCATAGTCAAACAAATGCCAACTTTATTCAGTATTTAAACCCGGCACACCCACTTGCAAAAGTTTATAGTACTTCCTCTAATCAATGCGACCTGTAATTATAAAGAACGACATTAACCTAAGTTTCCAATCTCATCCACGTCATCTGAGACAGCGAAAACTTTGATTCCGGCTTGCACTGGAAACTCACTGCAACTTGAAATGTGACTAACTGAACATTAGCCTTGATGAATGACACGGTGTAGGTTATTTACCTCCATATATATAGAGGTTAGTCTAATTATTGTAATTACTAATCAACATCATTTATTGTAAAATTGAACAGATATCATATATCATCACCCAACGGTGAACACTTATCAGCTGCCAAGGTACAGGTTAATAAGTAGAAGGCTAACAGTGCTCACTCCAGGGACTGCTGACACGGCCCCTTTCCTTAAAACAACGCAGCTAATCCTAATCCCCTTCAGGCTGCCTGCACAGTGAGAACAAACCAAACAAAGATATTGTCTTTAAAATTCAACCTCAGTCACCAATTAATTAATTCAAACTACTGTAGATAAGTATCATTGTATCGTACCATTGTCAAATACATCTAATTTCTTTTAAATATTGAATCAATCGAAACCAACCGAGGTGAGTACTTTCTTTGCCTGGCAGTTTATTTGCCAAATTAATGAATTTCGGCTGTTTAAAATAAGCATTAAAGGGACGCGTCAAGGATAATTATAGGATCAGATTTATCAACCAATAATGATTACCATGTCTGCTGAAGAGTCACGCCTCGCTTCGTTGTACACATGGAGTTGTATTTATAACTAATACTTCAATGTGTCTGCAATAAGGGGTCTTTGACTCATTACCAGACACGTTAATTAGTATAGGTATCCAGATAAATCTGATCTCGGTGCGGTGTCCATTTAATTAAGGTGCGTTTTTATTAAGCGCGTTCTTTTATCAATGTATGAACAGTTGTTACTATTTATTTATAATGTATTACTATATATAAATCAAAGCATAGCCTATTGGTTTTTAATTTGTACAATATGTGAAGACTGGAAACATGTTTGAGATACATTGCTTGAAATCATGACTTCGTTATTATTCTGACTTTAGATATAACATGTGATATTTTAATATATATATTGTTTCACTGTCTTAAATGTGTCATGTGTCTTCTGTGTATTGTATATACAAATGTATGTAAGGTGCACGGAAAGGTACCATTTGCTTGAAACTAGGCCAATGAGATAAACTACATTCAACATTCTACATTTAACCAAACCAATGAATGAAATGATTGCTATGCTTTATTACACATGCACAATATATCAATATTTATCACATGTCATATTGTGGATGATAACACTTGTTCCTGCTGCGTTTCGATCTAACTATTTTATCTGCATGCTCAACTCACGTTTTAACAAAAAATCCTCTCACTCTTGACCTTCATTTAATTCAGCCAATTGCATGCCTGCATGCCTAATTGACCCTTACCTACCGTATGTAGATTATCCTAAGTTTGTTAGTACCCTAACTGCTGCATGCACATATAACGCCTCGATTAGTATGTCAAAACTCGATAGCATTGACACAAGTTTAATATTATGACATGACTATGACATTTTTCAAAACAAATGTTCTTCAAACACCATCCAAACAAATTGAATGAAAGAATGTCACACACGGTATCAAATATTTGATATGACATGATAATATGATATGATCAATTGAATAACTGTTTACAGTACAGTCGGGGCATATAGCTCTCAGTGTATGCTTTCAATGATCGGTTCAGAGTGTGCAAGTATTTTTAAACATGAAAGTCGTATTTGTCTTCACATTTTACTTAAATTCAAGTAAACAACTGAATTGACTAATAAAACTATCGATAGTTAACTTTGCTATCGATGCTATCAATCGTTTTTTTGTAAATCACTATCCATAAAGTACTATCGATACAGCAACTATCGTGATAAGTCGATAATGAGAGTTTTTTTCTTAATATGTATCATCCGAACCGAGATCTCGTTAACAAAATCGGGATTCAAAGTTGGGACGTCTTAAATATGCAAATAATACTGTTTTTAAGTGTGGTTTAATACGTTTGACGTAAACATTGAACCTATCCTATTTTATGTGTCTGTTACCATTGCAGGGTAAACAACATTCCATCCATTAAAACGAATTGAAGGAATATCTGAATGACAAATATATTTTTTTCTATTAAATATTATTACTTCAGTAACATATTTGCGATTTTTAATATCAGAATGAATTATTCTGATTGTAAGTTAATTCGTTTTTGATATCTCAGTCTGTTAATCAGTTATCTAAATGTTAGCAGAGAACGAAACTAATCAAGTAAAGTAAAGAGATGATTTACAATCAATTTCCCATAATATACTTTCAACTGCATATAGCGAATACTTATATATAACTTTTATGACAGTGGGGGTTACCAACTTGGTCACCTTACTCGCTGTAGTCCTACTACGTTCAAGAGACTTATCATCTAACCCAGTACGAACATTCTCTGATCCGACCTCACGAATGCAATAGGGTTGACCGGTAAAGTATAAATATTTAATTTGCAATGTGACATTATATGAGAAAAACATCATTCACTTCAAACAATGCAGTTATTTTCTTTAAATATAGCTTTCATCTCTAGCTGATATTTAGCTGTATATATAGGTATAACAAAAAAATCACATTTTTGTGAAATTAGATGCTGTATGAAGTCGGTCAAACAATTAGCAAAACCCAATAAAAAATACTTTGTTTTTTTTGTGAACGTTAGTCAAAATGTCCCAATAATATTTCGCTTTAATAATAATGATAATATTTAAACCACTATGTATAGAATTAAAATTTCAGAATTTCTGCCAAAAAATCAATAGTTTAACATGTCTCTGTCACTAACATTCCTATAATTGTTTACTACAGCATTTTATTTATTAACAAGTGCAATAGATACAGATTTAGAAGTTGTTTTGACAAAGTTTAGAATACCCTCTCATAACTAGAAAATTCAGAAACACCATTATCAGAAAACTAGAGAAGAAACTAATCTATCTGTATTCATATGTGAGAAGTGTGACACTATGACTGTCGAAGATGAATTCTAATTCATTTTACGCAATCATAATATGATTGTAATTATATGTAAGCTATCCACACATAAAAATTGTATACAAAGAAAATGTATTCAATACTGTTGTTATCTTGGCGACAAAGCCTACAATACTGAATAATGACTTGAATAAAGACTTTGAATATATCCATTTATAAATTGCACTTATATCCTTTCACTCAGCTCAACTCGTTGTAGACAGCACAACTAACTTGAACGCAGCACAATTGAACAAGAAACACAACACCAGGAAGTAAATCATAAATATTTTTTAATCTTATATGTAAAGGAGTCAGGACAGTTAGGTCGGTATTCGGAGATAGATAGTTTAGAGCTGCAGTAGGGAAATACAACGACGTATATGAAGTGAGGTAAATATGAGTCAGGTTTCAGGAACTTTCATCGGGTCTGTTATTGTTCTGATATTAGGATCAAAGCTTGGAAATGCAGGTAAGTTATTCTAAGTTATTTTACTGAACAAAAAGAGTTAGGGATATATGGATATTTTGTAAATATATTATATATTATTTTTATATATATTATAAAACTAATGATCTTCATGTATTTGTTTATTGGTACACTGATGAAATAGCAATCATAAACATACCAATATCACTCTGTCCCAGTCACTGTGATCAGGTTGCACTCTTTCTATATGTCGTGTTAAGTTCCTTATGTAGGTCAATAGATAATCAGGTAATCTGAAAAGCGAAAGGACGACTATCATGTCCACGTGTGCGAATATTGCTAGAAATATAACTCTTGTGAGGAAACGTTAAACTTCAATTGACCATTCTTTACCTCTTTGTTTTTCTCACAATAAATACCTGACGTTACATACTATTTTACAGTATTGTGAATGAAATATACTGAACATACGGTTGATCGATTTAGTATCTGTTATAGTTCGTCTAGTTATCAATTCCCCCTCAGCTTCTCCTAAGGATAGAAACTATGCCTTACACGAAGTGTGTACAGCTGTATCTGTTTACAGGATCTGACAATGGTAGCATTGCTGAGTGTTGAACTGTTTTCAGACTATTTTCTAGTTATAGTATATGGAGTTGTCTCCCTTAGACCACTTGATATAAGTATCAGTTTGTGCTAGCATAACATGTACATTATCAGATTAAATCGATGACAGTAATGTGTTTCAACAATAATCCCACAAATTGTTTTTCATAAGTAAAACATATAAATTGAGTTTTGGGACATATTCATTATGTCTTGAACCCTAATATACTGTCCAGTCTACTATGACATATGTAAATCACAGAAATAAACACCCACTGTGACTTTTAAAAAAAATCGATGTGTTAAGCCCTGGTATACTGTCAAGTGGCTCTTCTATAAACAGTATGGTAATCACAGAAGTAGGACAGCCTAATACAAAACTGGACAGTCCAAACATATTAATAAACATATTATCGTTATAAAGGTTCCTGTTACTCGTTGTGAGTGATTAAAATAAGATGGAAAAAGTAAAACATACCAATTGGAAGTAATATGTATATGACTCCTACACACATAGAAATATAAAGACAAGAGGTATTTCACCTAAATCAAATCTGGCGAAAGTTTCATTAAAGTTTAAAGATGGCAGTGACAAGACCATCTTGTCAACAGATAGCAGATCGCAACACGGTCAAACATACGACTATATAACTATAACATTGTAACATCGATGCAAGAAGGGTATGGAATGTGATGCTTACTTGTGAATTTAACGACACAAGTAATACACTTTTAACGGATACCTCTTGATGTAAAACCTCGTTGTCAAACACATATGTTTATTCAGCATTTGGAGCCAACGTCTTCGGCACGTGTTTTTATACATACCTACTTCTTCGTGCTGGTGTAAAATTAATAAAAGTAATATTATGTTATTTATATTTTTGTGTTTCAATAGTTGAGGTAAGCAAGGCATGTTATGGAACACGAGGATTACCATGTACAAGACACAACCTGACGTGCAGCAGTGGACATATAGCAATACAGGAAGCGTTCTACACTGACAATACAGCTTGTGGGATTGCCTTAACTAATTGTAGAGTGAACGTCATCAGTATCCCAATCACCGGTACCAGATACAACTTCAGTGATTCAGAACTGAACTCACTGTATGGAAACTGTTCTACAAAACCAACGTGCAGTTTCCAAGCTGGTAGAAGAGCTGCTTTTGTATCTTTTTCTGCGATAAGATACTCGTGCATTAATGGTAAGTAAATTCACGGCAATATTTGAACATTTATTTGACCAAACAATGACAGGAAACGGTACATTATCTTATTACACACACGTGGTTGAGAACACTTTGAGATATGTTTGGTGGCTATCGTATGTTAGATACTGCGAGCGTCGCATCCAATTGGCCCTTCCATGGTGATGACCCGGGGTCATGAGTAATCAAATAAAGTAACCTCAAGATATCACAAGAAAAACATGCCAAATTATATATGAAAACAATGACCAAGCCGATTGGTCACACTGCCGTCAAGATAACCGTCACACGCTGCAGCTACAAATAATGATAATAATACTTTATTGGCCCGAAAGGGAACTCACTGTATGGAAACTGTTCTGCACAATCAACGTGCAGTATCAACGCTGGTAGAAGGTTAAGGGGTGTCTTACCTTTTTCGGCGATTACATATCAGTGCATTGGTGGTAAGTAAACAGTGTACTTACATGGAACTATATAACTATTTGTTCTAACGATTCCAATTGCAAGCAATTGTGATAGTACGATATCCATAATCAAGAAGGGAAACAATGGTATTCAACCAGTCCAAATTTGCATCCACTGAGGGATCGAAATACTATCAAGTTAGAGATAGACATTGCTATCAATGCACGATCCACCACAAAAATAGTTCTATATACATTTGGACATTGGTCGACAATGTTAATATGATACCAAAGTACCAAAGAAATATCTTTTGAACCAACACTTCTATTCTTCTTTGTCTGTTATACAGAAAAGATAAATGTAATACATGTAAGTTTACTTAGTAATCGACAGTCGGTACTGTTTACACATAATAAATAATAAAGTTACAACGGTGATACAGAGTAATTCAATATAAATCAAACAATGTTTGTGGTGTTTTCGGCAAAATAAATCCAATGAATGTTTTTTGCTATCCTTTTGGGCATATTCGGATATGCAAATTAAAGATGTCAAGTTGAAAATTACGATGACATCAACATTTCGAACGCCTGTAACAATTAAAAACCGGATAGCGTCATCAAGATATAACTGAGATATTTCATATACACTTATTTACGAATTGACAAACCAAACAGTATGGAGTAACAACCTGTGTGGCTATGATAATTTTGGTAGGCACCCCAAATGGTTCACACGTGCAATGGGCTAACAATTAAGGCTTTGAAAAATCATTCCTTTTGCTATGTATCGATTTTGTTTTATGTTTGAAAGCTTATTTTAAAGAAACATGTATTGGCTTTGACGTGCGTATAATATTGAATTATAATATGATGACAACATTCTGAAATATAATTTCAAACGGACATGGGGTGTTGACCTCGTTACATCCCTTTATTTTTTATAGTATAAGGGGCTTGATCGTCGACTTCATACGCTTACTAATCGCTAGTGTTCGAATGCACCGTCGAAACGTTACATATTTTTCATTTGAAACATATTGAAATGAAAATGTTTAGGTCTTGAAAAAATGACGGCTATGATAAGTGAAATGAATATGCAGGAGGAAAACTTTTGTTTTTACCGTGAGAGTAATCATACTTTGCATATATCAATTCGCGCATTTGAAGAGAACTCTAACGTTGTAATGTTGTCAATCATATTTGCGCAAAATGAATAAATAATGACATTGTAGTATGAAGACGTTATCATGCTCTAATGTTACGAGATTGTGAATCTTTTGAATAGGAATAAGGTTATTTATTTAGCTCGCCAAGGCTAAAACACTGTTTATTCCTAATGAAGGATATTGACCATCCCACAACACACTAGCATGGTGATCTATTTGTTTCTTAGAGAGACAAGGAATTTATGGATGTTCAACTTCTTCATTTCACAATGGCGACGTTTAGGTATATATCCTTATACCGTTATTATTATGTTTGATAACAGTATAAGGACCTATACCGAAACGTCGCCATTGTGGAACTCGACTGGGCATATTTCTCGTTTTTAACAAATTCCCTTATTGGTGAAACTTTCGATCACTGATACCGTCATTTTATTTCTATCCAATCAATCATCGTATTACACCTACATTTTCGATTGAAACCTTGCTAGTGAGAAATATATGTGCGTCCCAGTCATCTCAATGGTCACTGCAACATACCGAATGCTTACTTTCAATAACGTAGCTGAATCCACATCAGACTACTTGAGAAGAAATGACTTTAAGTGGAGAGAAAGGTAGGATAGTACAGAGGTATCGATTTAATTCAATCTTCATTACTTTTAGTAACAACACAGACTAAAGTGACAACAGATTCTCGAACAACCATAACAGATTTGACGGAACTGTCCTCTCCACAACAACCAACGACAATAACACTTTCTGGAACAACCAAAAACGACTTGACGGAAGTATCCCCCTCAAAACAAACAACTGGAACACATATTAGCATCGGTAAGCTGTACAAACATTTAAAGCAACTGTTATGCAATGTTTTGTCAATTCCACGTTTACCAAGAAAGGAAATGGACTTATACAACTTATGTCTGCTGTAGATATTCGGAAAAGGTGAGTGTATATTGTTTGTACGATCGATCTAGGTTCATATACATGTTGAATGTCCATTAAACACATGGCGGTAAATACCCAAACTCAAATATGCACATCTTGTATATATTCGTCTTGTGTTGAATTACTATAATGATATTAGCATTTTCGTAAAACCCACAGCATATAAAAATCAAGAAGGGTATGATATTGAATTTGATATGAATGTATCAATTTTTATGACAGGTGGCATCTTCGCAGCAGGCCTCTTCGCTGGGTTGTGTATTGCAGCCATTATTGCTGGCATTGTGTACTTCGTGTATATCAGGTACTGTATCATTTCAGACACCTGAGTATAGTAATCCAATAAGCTCACAATCTTCAACGATTTCTGTATTTAGTTTTATTGATGTGTTATTCTTTGCGGATTACCTTGTACTTTCATGAGAGGAATAGTGACGTTATTTTACTTTAAATGGTGTCATTTTGATTTCTTTCATATAGAGGTAACACAACTCGTATCTTCCCACATAAAGTCTGTTGTCACCCTTCAGTTTTTGGTTCCAATAAAATAGAATCCCGATTGCAATCACAGTTAAGTGTGCAATCAGTTTCAACTCAAACATTTGGTCTGTGTCCGAAACCGTAAACTTTGAAATTCCTCCGCTTGGAGGATGCATCAAATAAGTATTTGTTACGCGACAGACGAGGACCGTATCAGTGATGCAATGTCTAGCCGCTAGAGGAATTTCTGAGAGCCGAGAAAAATGGTATTATGATTTACATAAATGTGTTCTATCCCACAACAGACGGCGCTGTATAATCAAGAAACCGGATGATGGCCCATCTTCAGTGATTCATCCTACATATGCTGGACTCACAGAGCTCTCTCGTCCTGACACGTATGACGTCATCAACAGACCGGAATCCTCGGAATCAAGCCAGGCACCTGTTTACCAGAATATGGACAATGACTCTTAGACATTCAGTACATTACTATTTCCTGATATATTTCCTTTAATACTAGTTATTGGCTACTAATATGCAACACAGGTGGTTCTCTTTTCTGACAAATTTAATTTCCTAGAAGTGTATATCCCGATACCACTGTCTACGATTGGTCCTGAATTCAATTTTACTCAAAATCGTCCGAGATTGTATAGTATCGGGATCATATCGATAGTGATCATCAAGCTTCGCGGATGCATATGTGGCAGATGGTGATGGACAATGTCGTAGGTTATGTGTGACTGATCAGGAAACTCAGAAGTGTGTCAGAGATTGTCAGTGTGAGCAACTGTCTAGACCATGGATGAAGCGTTTATAGTCGTGCCATTACTAAGAAACAGAAACTCACATGTTTTATTCCCAAAATGCAACGCATCACATCCGATCAATCTCGATTACCGCCCTACACATTTCTGGTATGTGACCCTGATTTTTCTTCTCAGTAACACACGATCCACATTCCATTGTTAACACTTTAGTTCCGATTACTTGATTAACATCCGACAGACAGAAAGGATATCAAACACTTCAAGTCAACATCAGCTGTTACCATCAGTATGTATAGCCTAGGACATCCTGAGGAACAGGAATGCTAGCTGGATAACACATTCTTTAATGTGAAATACACAACGTTCGGGGTATAAACCTACTCCGTCATCAGATGGAATGTGAGAAATAACAAAATTGGATACATTTATATAGCTAAGATACCAATAGTGCAAAAACTCATAAAGAGCGATTTTAATGTAGAATTTTTTTTTGAATATATAGTTACTCCGTCATCAGATGGAATATGAGATATAACAAAATGGGATACGTTTGTATTGCAAGTACTCATTGCCTACCAGTCTCATACATTTTCATTCTCTCTGATGAGCTTCCTCACCATTGGTTTATTTGCATAAATATATCTTTGCATACATATATCCCATTTTGTTATTCATTATGCTTAGTTTTTATTAAATAGGGATTTAAGTTTGCACATATTTGATACATATGGTAGCATTTGCGACTTAATTTTCTCTCCTAATTGATTCTTGTTCTGGATGTATAGATAACTAAAGAAATTTTTCCAATTTCATTTTAATTACAGAGATAACATTTCTGCCAATGACTGAGTCGCTATCTGCAGATCTTAATGAGCACAATTCTAAGTCGTTCATAATAAACCAAGCTTTAATGAAGATAACTAAGCTTAAGGTTATGTGAAAAAGGGAGAAATTGATTTTAACGGTACTATAAGCAATTGTTTTTTAAAGAGAAATTGCAACTGTTTAGATTGGTCTTTGTTATATCGACTTACACCTACGCATTTTATTTTAACAAGGAACATAAACAAGGAAGTACATTTCTTAACATGAAGTAGAGTTGTGTGAATCAACATATCAGTTGTGTTTTAGATAAATGAGATGTGTGTGAGATAAATGGCCTATACTTTTGTAACAGAAGACGAAACGGAAACATAATTTCGTATATTAAGTGAGGTGCAAGTAACAGTAACTTTGTCGGGTCTACTATTTTCTTGTTATCAAGATTAAAACTGGAAGTTAATGTCTGAAATAATAGACACAGGTCGATAATGCAGGGTCATGTCCGTTATGTAGGTCAATAGAAATTGATAATCGGGTTATGGTAATGGCAGAGGGTGGCTCTCATTTCTCATTGTGCTGATAGTAAAATTATTGTAAATTTAGAATATTGAATAAATTTGATCGATTTGGTATCTGATTTTGGTTAGTTGTAAACATATCCTTTATCTTTTCCGAAAGAAAGAAACTACTCCTTACACGAAATTTGTGCAGTTGTGTTTGTAGATTAGTGGTGTTAGATTACAGAGCTATGGTACATAGAGTTGCCTCCCTTAGATGACTAGAACCACGTGTGTGCCAACTAACGTGTACATTATCCAGATAAATCGGAATCGTTATACCATAACAAATCTTTAGATTTTGACCAAGTTTAATGTATTGTTGACAGAGAATAGGGATGAGTATTCTGGTGTTTGCGCAAGTATCAATGACTCATGTAAAGGATACATGTAGATGAGGGTACGTGTCTAAATTTTGTAAGTGCAAATCAAACAACCATACGATATGCAATCCCTTTGATAAACACGGTAACATTGCAAGCTTATGTTTCGGGTTTACATCCAGAACACGGATGTCAGGAACACCACCCGCACAGCTTAAAGGGGCACTAGCACGTTTTTTGCAAATTTTATTTTTTCAAATTTCCAATTTATAATGATAGTTTATGTCATTTAAATTAACTTTAGAGGGTAAAAATCTTATTACACAAACCACTTATCTGTAGTGGTAAAAACTATGTTACGTATAAAGCAAAAATTGCATGGCGGCCATTTTATTGTGAACAAATTTATTATTTTGTATTACAAAAACGATTCCCATGGCTTTACCGAAACATGTACACTTATTTGAAACTTTATTTTCCGAAAGAGGAGGATGCTTTACTTTTGGTGAAATTATTTTTCAATTGCATTTCATCAACTTATTTGAGTGAAAAAACGTGCTACTGCCCCTTTAACATACACGAGGTCACGATAATTGAAAAGATAAGCTGATGTATGGTACAGTCAGTGGTACAGTACAGTGGTACAGTACAGTGGTACAGTACAGTGGTGCAGTACAGTGGTACAGTCAGTGGTACAGTACAGTGGTACAGTACAGTGGTACTGTCAGTGGTACAGTACAGTGGTACAGTCAGTGGTACAGTACAGTGGTACAGTCAGTGGTTCAGTCAGTGGTACAGTCAGTGGTACAGTACAGTGGTACAGTACAGTGGTACAGTACAGTGGTACAGTACAGTGGTACAGTCAGTGGTTCAGTCAGTGGTTCAGTCAGTGGTTCAGTCAGTGGTACAGTCAGTGGTACAGTACAGTGGTACAGTACAGTGGTGCAGTCAGTTGTACAATACAGTGGAACAGTCAGTGGTACAGTACAGTGGTACAGTCAGTGGTACAGTCAGTGGTACAGTACAGTGGTACAGTACAGTGGTACAGTCAGTGGTACAGTACAGTGGTACAGTACAGTGGTACAGTCAGTGGTACAGTACAGTGGTACTATCAGTGGTTCAGTCAGTGGTACAGTCAGTGGTACAGTCATAGGTACAGTACAGTGGTACAGTACAGTGGTACAGTCAGTGCTACAGTACAGTGGGACAGTACAGTGGAACAGTACAGTGGTACAGTCAGTGGTACAGTCATTGGTACAGTACAGTGATACAATACAGTGGTACAATCAGTGGTACAGTACAGTGGTACAGTACAGTGGTACAGTCCAGTGCTGGCGGTTGATTCAATACTCGAGGTTATGGGAATCCCTTAATTGCCCTTTCCCAAACAAGTAACAGAATCTGTACGTTTTCAGAATGATCCCAAGTATAACACCTTTTATGAATCTACAATGCTTAAATAGTAGCCAAAATTACATGATTATCTTTAGAACCAGCAATTATATTCAACAGAGTAGTTTGTTTTAACAAAATACGAAAATTCCCACAAAAACGAAAACACCCGTATCCTAACAGTGCCTTTGCAGTAGATAGTGTTCTAAGGCATTATATCCTATCAAAACATTTAGATGCCGTTTCAAATCTCTTTCCCCCGATACATTCATTTGTTCAAGATTTTTGATAGCAAAATCAAACCAATTTTTTCTTTATGGAGCAGAAATATGGGGAACAATGTATCGTCATAACATTGAAAAAGTCCATTCCAAGTTTTGCAAGTTTTTCATGGGTGTCGGTTACAGCTCCCCTTCTCAGGCGGTGTTAGCGGAATGTGGAAGCATGGACATTATGAAACAAAGGTTATAGCTTACTGGTTACGGTTACTGAGACAACCAATTACAAGGCATTCTATTCGTTGTTATAATATGATGTAAATCTTTGATGATAATGGAGATACTAACTGGACCTCATCAGCTAGGATATTGTTCTTCCAATACACGTATAGATTCACCAAACAGTTGGAGATCCTGCAAAGTTCCTTAATCTACCGTATTCATCCTTATAAACGCCCTCTCCTAATAAACGCCCCCCCCCCCCCCCCCCCCCCAACCCCCCCTCCCCAAACCCCCCACAAGCCATTTTTAACTCGAGTCGAGGAAAATGACCCCTAATAAACGCCCCCTTTTGTATCGACTTACCTTACTGATGTTTCACTGAAGAAGAGTTTTCAATCTTGCTATCAACCTCCAGTGTCCAGTAAAGTGTAAAGTACATGGTATTTGCAGTCCCCCCGGCGACTGTCGAATGTCTGTAACGATCAGTCACTACACATTCTATTCGCGCACGTTTATGAAATTTGGCATAATGAAATGACAGAAGGGGTCAAATTTTGAAAGTTCAAATTTCATTAATTTTCGAATAAAAGTTTTCATATTGACTAAATGAGAACAATTTCATCACAAATAAATTAACTGAGTATTAGAGGAAATATATGATGTAGTTGATCACTAAATGAATATTTCACAAGAGAAAATAAAAACTGTAGTTTTGAAAAGATTGACCCCTTGTCACTTCAACGAGCTGCCAAAACTGTTCACTATAAGATCTCAAATAAGATTATGTTATTGAAAACTCAACTATCTTTTATGAAGCGAAAATGCTAAATGATCGGTTTAATTGTCGCAATGATACGATGGTTCAAACACATTCCAATATACATGATATTTGCACTAAAAATAGCAATGTAACTAAGGTATGCGTCATGACCTCCTCCGCAAATTATGATAAGAGAAACGAAAAAGTCTCAGTTCAGTACGAAATATTATTTCAACAGACATATTACATTAAATTAAGTAGTAAACATAGAGGGAGAGGTTATAATTTGAAAGAAACATGATTCATATTAATTCTCTTGATATGTTAGTGTGGTTGTATAAACAACAAAAATGTTAAAACTCCCTGTACACTTTAAACAATAACAAAGTCATACTGAAAGGTTTAACTTGCAGATCACATGGTGCAAAAGTTAAAGCTTCATCGTGACACTGAAAATGACCCTTAAGCTCACAAAAATCAAATTGGTCCTACACCAACCCAAGGAGAATCCTCGTGTTAAATATGAAGAAAATCCTATGAATTTGCGATCTTGGAATCTGCTTCCAGAATACACAGGGATTTCATAGCATTGTTCTGATGACGTCACGCTAGTGACGGTAGACTTTGACACCGCTCAATAAAGTGACAATAATATTTACCGCCACCGTTCTCTTACAGAGGTTTTAATGCACCTAGAATCGAGTATGTCACTCCCAATAAAATGTATTTGAACACTTTATATGAACATGTTACATTTTTAATCTATTGTCTGCCTTAAACAGTTTTGTAATTTTACAGAAAACTGATCACACAAAAAATATCACATTGTCCCTGATCAAAGTTACATACATATATGTATGTGTCGTTATTTCTGTTACAAAATACACTCCTGATAAAGCAATATACTTATGACAACAACAAGAGTTATGTTATCAGGGACCCGATTGGACCAGGAAGTGTATCCATAACACCTCGCACACGCCATTGTGAAATGAGACTTGCTAGAAAACAAACTCGGAGGAGGTATTTTTTCATGCTTGAGTATTCGTTTCGATGGATTTTTTGTTTAAATTTCTGTTTGCCCTACTGATTCACTTATTTCCTTGTTTTGCAGGTAAGTTTAAATTATATTATTTCTGCTTCACGAGATGAGTATGTACACATGGAATTTTACGAGACATGTCGAATGTTCTATTTATTAGATTTAATAAATTATTCATAGTTGGAATAAAGTTCATTTATGAATACAGCATCCATGATCGCCTTGCTATATCACGGTCATCATATCGTCGTCCTATTGTTACGATGACGTCATGATTGAAGTTGTTATTTCACTCAGAGAAAATAAGGATTTGTTTTAACCGATAAATACTTTATTTCTGAAAGCATTAAACGATAAAGTTGGTTGAAACTAAATAATGTAACATGAATGTTCTACTTATTTATGCTTTAGATACACCAATATTAGGTTAGCAGCATAAGCAAATGAATTGCAGTTAGGTTGAATACTATAAATATGCCCAAATGCTAACTAGAGCCGTTGACCATTACATGTCTATGACGAAGTGTTTATTATTGTAGTAAGGCGATCATATGGTTAGTCATAATATTCCAAGAAAAAAACCTGTTGTTACAGAAAACTTATAAATATTGTATTGTTTTGAGGAATTATCTTAATATTTATATCAATGCTAAATGAGATTGACTACACATGCGCTAGCCCACTGCAGAAATACAGTTTGTTCACTTTAGGCAAATGAGTTGGATTTTCTTTCAAAATTGCTTTGTTGCGTTGATAACGTTGCATATATTGCTGAAAGCCCAACCACGTTCAACACAAGGCACGCTGCTGAGGTCCGAAAGACCAAAACAGCTGGCTTTCTTTCCATGAATTCACATCACACAACAGATGGTGTTCTGGGTAGGATAAAGACAACGGACATTTGAGATATCTGTTTGGGCCATGTGCGAATAAAGATGCAAATTACAGAGGTAAAGTGACGGGACTTTAAAATGTCGCCACACACGTTAAATTTTAGATATAGTCCCAAATAAATAAACATGCTTTATTTAATACATATGAATTTGAGAAATAACAAAACAAACATTGTGCCATGCATAGTGCGGCAAAATTCATCATGATCCAGCAGTGAAAAGACATGTTCATCAAAAGTTGAAATCTACCAAGGAAACATTTTACTCACAAGTGCCACAGTTTGGGTCACATATTCATTTTAATGTTGAATGTCGATCTTCCTTCTTCCATACATGTGGCGTGTGTAAAGGGGATTTGAGAATTAGGAGCTTAAAATTCAGTTCTTGTGTGGTATGTATGTTGCCATATTCAACCAAGCGGAAGGGAAGCAACTCTCGTCCCTTAGTGAGATAGACTCGCCCACATAATTACACAAAAGTGACAGGCCGCGAGTTCGAATTCGCCGTGCTAACGTTAAATACGTTTCATTAAAAAACATTGTATGTTGAAATCTAATAAAACGACCATGACAAAATAACAACTATTTTAACTGAAAGCATAATTTAGGGGTCATTGTTTTATGTCAGGTTACTGTAAAATAACACGCTGTTCATTTGCATATATCAATACGCGTAATTTAAGAACGTGTAACTTTGAAATTAATGATATCAAACCGTCATGCCGGTGTGTTTAGGGATGATAAATATCATGCATTAGGAATAAACACTGTGTATTTAAGTCGCAAAATACAATGGTTATTCCTAATGCAGGATATTGACCACCCGAAAAAACACACGAGCATGATAAATTCTCTCTCTCTCTAGTAGGTATTAGATAGATTATTCTTAGCTCCTTCACATAGCTATTGAAATTTAGTTTGATTCTATGCCTGTAGCACTCAAATAATCAAGAAGTAAAATATTATATAATATCTGATTTTAAATTGGTGCTTAGTTGTGTTTACAAATAAATCAATGTTACAAATGAAACATACATGCAGTAAAATGATACCAATGTCGCTTTATCTATCACATTCGCGAATAGGGATTCCATTCATAGTAAACTCTCTCAAAAAAGAAACACGAGAATGTGCAAAAAAGTCATGTGCATAGTGCTAAATGTCGGTTGCACGTGCAAATTAAAGAAAACACAGTTGATGTATAGGTCTATAAAAGGACGCACATTTTGGCAATTCTGTCATTTCATTTACTCCGACAATCAAGGTCGACAATATCCAGGTTGAGTACAGCAGGTCGAAATATTGCCATTGGTATCATTGAGGCCGGGCAAGGTTTTGGAACAGTTGCCCGTCATCTAAATGTTCATAAAACACCAATCTCCGGACTATGGAATCGATGTACTCTGTTCCATGCAACTGAAGATCCCCCAGGAGTGATAGACCAATGATTACCAGAACGGCTCAGGATCAAAACATCCGGGTAACCAACCTATGTAATCAGCAGGCCACACCAACTGTCACTGTAACACAGGTGCCTGGCCCAAACCATCAGGAACCGATTACGTGAGGCCAATCTACGTGCATGAACACCATTTGTCGGACGCGTCCTGAGACGGCAACATCGACGCCAACGACCCAGATAGGCACTAATGTGATGATATGGACCCTTAGAAACTGGAGACGTGTCTAGTTCAGCAGTGAGTCCCGTTTCCTACTTTATCGGCATGACAGAAGGCAACGTGTCTATAGACGATAAAATTAACGTTTTGCTCCAAACTGCGTTCGACAGGTCGACAGATTTGGAGGAGGCAGCGTCATGGTATGGGGAGCCGTGTCTTACAACCAATAATCAAACCTGGTCATCATTACCGGCAATTTGACAGCCCAACGATACATCAATGACGTTTTATAGCCTCATCGACCAACAGAGAGAGCTGTTTTAACAGGACAATGCCCGCCCTCACACATCTCATGCAACAATGAATTCTCTACAGAATTCCAATGTCAACATCTTACCATGGCCCTTCAGATCGCCCGACAATCAGCCCTATCGAACATCTATCTATCTATCTATCTATCTATGGGACCATCTTTATCGTCGTATCCATGCACGTACACCTCCAACGCAGACGTTTTAAGCACTGGCCACATCACTACAGGAGGAGTGGAGAGCAATAGTATTATAACCCAGGAAAGGATTCACTGTCTTATCCGTTCTGTTCCGAAGAGGTGCAATGCTGTGATTACAGCTCATAAAGGCTCATACGAGATACGGAATACAACGTCCCCTAGTTTGAATCGAGTGTTTGCTAGAGGCCTGTAAGATTGTGACATATTACCATACAGTCATATGTTTCATCATGCCAAAATTCATTGTGGTATCTTAAATAATACATGTGTAATAACAAGTTAAAAATGATATAAACACTTTTTTTAATCCAGTGGTTGCGTTTCTTTTTTGAGAGAGTGAATATGCTGTGACTTTACTCATAGGCTGAAAAATGATTTGTATTTCATTCAACAGTTGAGATAAGCAAGGCATGTTATGGATCACGAGGATCAATATGTACAAGACACAACCTTAGGTGCAGCAGTGGAAGTATAGCAATACAGGAAGCATTCTACACTGACAGTAAAGTATGTGGGACTGGCTTAACTGCTTGTACAGTGGACTTCAGCAGTATCCCACTCACTGGTACAAGATACAACTTCACTGATGCAGAACTGGACTCAGTATACGGAAAATGTTCTACACGACCAACGTGCAGTTTCCAAGCTGGTAGAATAGGTGCTTTGGCATCTTTTTCTGTGATTAGATACCGCTGCATCAGTAGTAAGTAAACACGTGTATTAGTTGAATTTTCTGTAACATCTGAACATTTATTTGTTCAAACAATTCCAAAAAATAGTTCATCGTCTTATTGCATACATGTACATGTGAGTGAGAACAGATTTTGAGTTATTGCCAATAATATTGCGCCATGTACCTAATATGTAACTTTGGTAATTTCTGATCGATTATTCTCACAGAAACAAACAACATGTGCAATACCACGAATATCCAGAGAAGGGATACATCCCTTATATGCAGAGGACCAAGTGACCAGGAAACATGTGTGTGTGCAATATGTAAACCTTCAACCAGGGAAGAAACAGTGTTATCTCTGTTTGCACTGGATATGCGTCATCACTGTCCAGCTGTTACTTTATCAGTAGATGGGACAACATTACCTGTTCCATGTTCACATTTCATTTCGCCTCGACCTTTGTTCAATTCAACAAAATGGATGCATGTAACGATGGCCGTTAATACAACACATTTCAATAACAATGCTGTTATTTGGATCGGAATTCAAGGTAAACCAATGAAAGTATATCTTATTACAAACAAAAATGGAATTTCATGTTTGCCTACTAAGCGGTGAAAAAAACGTGTACATGGAATTTGATTGATAAAAAGATTTGAAAATGTCGGACCCTTACGAAAACACTGCTGCCGGATAAATCCCTTTTCTGGTTCAATGAATCACACATTGGCATTGCCAATGAAAAAAGGTCCTCACCATAAAATTACCTTGAATAAATTATGGTTTCTTCATTAATTCAAAACATACAATCCACAAGCTTTAAGATAATCAAGCAATGTGTGTAATATTCATTCAATGAAAATAAAATAGAATACAAAAGGGGTAAATTTTCTAAACTGATGTTTGCTGAGTTAATCATTCAGCCAACTTACATGTTAAGCAAACTTTAATCATGGCCAATTGTCCTATTCTTGATTATACAGGAACTAAGCGTCTGGATATAATCTGCAATGAAAGTTCAACAACTCCTGAAGCTGGTAAGAAATAACGGTTATTCGAAAACAAGACGACATTTTGCTCTCACGTTGCACTTGTAGGTATCTTTCATGAAAACATTGTGTGTGACCATCACAAGCGTACCGTTTTGGTCAAGCTGAAGGTACACAAAGACCTCATGTGCACCGTTGTCCATACCATAGTTGTACCATGTTGTTGGTTATTGACTTAAGTTATCAAAATGAGCAGATTATTTCTTCCATTATTATTACCATTCATTTTAAATACAGAATCAACGAAATTCATTGACTGTCTATTTCCTGAGTTTCAAAGGTTGGCATGAAGAACACCATTAACAATATATTAGAAGTTAACATATATATAATCCATTTGTCACGTTATCCATAATTCAAGCAGTGACCCGCACGGCACACATTTTCCCAATCACTGCAAATACAAACCCATCAGCAGTATCGACGACAGCATCACAAGGAACAACATCACTCACGATTGGTACTCCTGCAGGATCGTCTCCCGTAGTTTCTCCAGACAAAACAACTACAACAGAAGTTACAACTGGTAAGTATGCTGCTTTAGGAGGTTCCTTACATTTGCTACTGCCTGGCCCCAGTTGTCAGATTCAGATGGTGCACAGTCTTGTAGCTTTGATGTTTTTTTTTTAACAGTGTTATGTAATGTATACACATTGGAAATTCAAATGACCTAGGAATACGATATTTACATTACTTGTGCCAAATAGTATTTGTTTCATGACATTTTGTGGCTTTAAAATCTATTTAAAGTAAGAAGGATAATGTATGTTGTACTCAGTCAATTTGTATACGCCTTATTTTAACTATGAACAGTTTGAGTCATTGCATTATTGTTATGCACAATGACAAATGATCATTAATAGTATGACCTTGAAGGTGTAAGTTCAAGGTCATGAAATATTCGTTAAGGCCAAGTTAATCCTTTGATCCAATTTTGAAATCAGAAATAGGTTTTAAGAACAAACTTGTGAAAAGTGACCCCAGTGATGATTAAACTTGTTAGAAATAACTCGAATAGTGAAAAACAATTTGTTAAAAAAAATTACCATTTTATTGATGCTGACAAGAATGCGGAACAGGAAAAGGCGGGACCATAAGTTTCGGGGCTGCTCTGCTTTTGCGGTGTCCCACAAACGCTCATCTAGTTCTGAAACAAGTTGTTCAAAGTTTACACTATTAGATATGTACAATCACCATGATGTGTACATATGCCTTGTGTATGTTTCATACCCTCATTTGCATAATTGATGGAAATTTTCTTGGTTTTTTTACTTCGCCATTCACACGTTTTGTTCCACTCATAACTCAAACACTAACTGTTTAAATGTCTTGTAACTTGATACATAACATCACCATGATGTGTACATCTGCCTTATGTATGTTTTATAGTCTCATTTAAATAATTTATGCAGATTTCTCAGTTTTCGACCGTCATTCACACTTCTGTTTCACTCATAACTCAGACACTAAAAGTTCAAATGTTACGAAACTGTGATCACTGTGATGTGTACATCTGCCTTTTGTATGTTTCATACTCACATTTGCATAATTTATTCAAATTTTCTCAATTTTTGGACTTCGTTTTTCACACTTTGATCTGTCCAACTCATAACTTAGACACTATTTGTTCAAATGTTACTAAACTTGATACTTATAATCAATGATATCACGTGTACATCTGTCATTTGAATATTTTACAACCTCATTTGGATATGTTTATATTTCATACCCTCATTTGCATACTTAATGCAAATTTTCTAAATTGTGCAACTTTTCACTCTAAAGCACTGTTATAAGTGTATCTTTTAAGTCATACTTACTATGAAGACATATATACTCTGCTTTCATAATACTTCTGTCTGTTCATATAAAAGACTAACCATTAATGTCCTTTTGCTATAAAGAAACTTTTTTTTTGACCAATATTAAAAGCCAGGGTATATGAGTGAGCTGTGCTCACTAATTCTCTTGTTATCAACTTTAACCGAAAATAACCAGTTTAAGGTCAATCAGTTCATCCATATTTCAAACAGAGTGACCCGCATGACACACGTTTATTTTTGTAGCAACAAGTTTAACATCAACCCCTGCAAATACAAAACTGTCAGCAGTATCGACGACAGCATCACAGGGAAGAACATCACTCACGAGTGGTACTCCTGCAGGATCATCTCCCGTAGTTTCTCCAGACAAAACAACCATAACTGAAGTTACAACTAGTAAGTATGCTGCTTTAGGATGTTCCTTACAATTGCTACTGCCCAGCCCCAGTTGTCAGATTCAGATGGTGCACAGCCTTGTAGCTTTGATGTTTTTTTAGTAACAGTGTTATGTAATGTATACATTGGAAATTCAAATGACCTAGGAATACGATATTTACATTAATTGTGCCAAATAGTATTTGTTTCATGACATTTTGTGGCTTTAAAATCTATTTAAAGTAAGAAGGATAATGTATGTTGTACTCAGTCAATCTGTGGAGTTATCTCCCTTTGAATTGAAATGTCACTGAATCTCAGTTTTAGATAGTATTTATGTTCGCCTGGGTACATGTGATTTTTTGGGTAATTTTATTGGTGGATAATATTTGTATCAAGCAGTGTTTTGTCCTGCAATTCTTTAATTGACATAAATAATCGACCAAATTAGGTAAAATTTAAATTTTAGTCAAAATGCTTCAAAATAATAATAAAATTGCATTTTCTTCTTAAATATCAGTGTAATCATTAACCTTTTATTCAAAGAAAGCCATTATAATGAAATAAGTCTGCGTGCATGGAAACCCCTATTTTGTAATTACAGAACTGGATTAAGCACATATTTTTCACCTATATAGAGAAAGATATCAATTTCTTGAGATTTTTGTAAATTGGTTAGGAACATCCTTAAAAGGACTTAACCATGTTGGTGAGATCACATGTATGTCCAATGTTATGATTCAAGTTATTTAATTGGGAATTATCAACTTTAACCGAAAATAACCGGTTTAAGGTCAATCAGGTCAGTATAACGAAAATACAACCATTCACAGTCGTGGTCATGATCGAAAAACGGCCAATGAACATCGACTAGCTGCAGTCATAAAGTCACACGTAATTTTGGAACCTTTTATAAAGTAGACCGAATTGCTTGTATAGCGTTTAATAATAAAATTGCATTTTCTTCTTAAATATCAGTGTAATCATGAACCTTTTATTCAAAGAAAGTCGTAATCATGAACTAAGGCTGCGTGCATGGAAACCCCTATTTTGTAATTACAGAACTGGATTTAGCACATATTTTTCACCTATATAGAGAAAGATTATCAATTTCTTGAGAGTTTATAAATTGGTTAGGAACCTCCTTAAATGAACATAATCATGTTGGTGAGGTCACATATTTGTCCACTGCTTTAATTTGTGTTATTTAATTGATGATTATACCCTCGATACAAGTAGAAGGGGGTTTATTTCGGTCAGTGTGTCCGTGCATCTGTCCGTCCCTCCGTCCAGTTTTTGGTCCGCTCGTTATTCTGAAACCAGTTGTTCAAATTTTACAATATTAGATATGTACAATCACCATGATGTGTACATCTGCCTTTTGAATGTTTCATACTCACATTTGCATAATTTATTCAAATTTTCTCAATTTGTCGACTTCGCTTTTCACACATTTATCTGTCCAACTCATAACTTAGACACTATTTGTTCAAATGTTACTAAACTTGATACTTATAATCAATGATATCACGTGTACATCTGTCATTTGAATATTTTACAACCTCATTTGGATATGTTTATATTTCATACCCTCATTTGCATATTTAATGCAAATTTTCTAAATTGTGCAACTTTTCACTCTAAAGCACTGTTATAAGTGTTTCTTTTAAGTCATACTTACTATGAAGACATATATACTCTGCATTCATAATACTTCTGTGGTCTGTTTATATAAAAGACTAAACATTAATGTCCTTTTGCTATAAAGAAACTTTTTTCTTTGACCAATATTAAAAGCGGGGGTATATGAGTGAGCTGTGCTCACTAATTCTCTTGTTATCAACTTTAACCGAAAATAACCAGTTTAAGGTCAATCAGTTCATCCATATTTCAAACAGAGTGACCCGCATGACACACGTTTATTTTTGTAGCAACAAGTTTAACATCAACCCCTGCAAATACAAAACTGTCAGCAGTATCGACGACAGCATCACAGGGAAGAACATCACTCACGAGTGGTACTCCTGCAGGATCATCTCCCGTAGTTTCTCCAGACAAAACAACCATAACTGAAGTTACAACTAGTAAGTATGCTGCTTTAGGATGTTCCTTACAATTGCTACTGCCCAGCCCCAGTTGTCAGATTCAGATGGTGCACAGCCTTGTAGCTTTGATGTTTTTTTAGTAACAGTGTTATGTAATGTATACATTGGAAATTCAAATGACCTAGGAATACGATATTTACATTAATTGTGCCAAATAGTATTTGTTTCATGACATTTTGTGGCTTTAAAATCTATTTAAAGTAAGAAGGATAATGTATGTTGTACTCAGTCAATCTGTGGAGTTATCTCCCTTTGAATTGAAATGTCACTGAATCTCAGTTTTAGATAGTATTTATGTTCGCCTGGGTACATGTGATTTTTTGGGTAATTTTATTGGTGGATAATATTTGTATCAAGCAGTGTTTTGTCCTGCAATTCTTTAATTGACATAAATAATCGACCAAATTAGGTAAAATTTAAATTTTAGTCAAAATGCTTCAAAATAATAATAAAATTGCATTTTCTTCTTAAATATCAGTGTAATCATTAACCTTTTATTCAAAGAAAGCCATTATAATGAAATAAGTCTGCGTGCATGGAAACCCCTATTTTGTAATTACAGAACTGGATTAAGCACATATTTTTCACCTATATAGAGAAAGATACCAATTTCTTGAGATTTTTGTAAATTGGTTAGGAACATCCTTAAAAGGACTTAACCATGTTGGTGAGATCACATGTATGTCCAATGTTATGATTCAAGTTATTTAATTGGGAATTATCAACTTTAACCGAAAATAACCGGTTTAAGGTCAATCAGTTCAGTATAACGAAAATACAACCATTCAAAGTCGTGGTCATGATCGAAAAACGGCCAATGAACATTGACTAGCTGCAGTCATAAAGTCACACGTAATTTTGGAACCTTTTATAAAGTAGGCCGAATTGCTTGTATATCGTTTAATACGTCTTATAACGAGTACATACGTGAGATAGAGCCATAATTAACGGATACTACAGCTGCTGAACACAAGTTTGTTTAACTATGCGAGATTTCCTATGTAAAATCATCATTTTAAAAAAAATTCAATTTGGCAGTATTTCTTAACAGAACACATTATGGATAATATTTTTGGACAAGATGTAGAGAAGTCATTTTTACACTACATATACAAGGGGCAGATATGTAACATGCCAGAAACAATTTTGGCGTACAACAAAAGAGACAAGAGATCAAAATTTGAAAATTTAGAATTCACTGTTTCTGCAATAAAATATGAATCAAACATAATGTCGGTAAAATGTCGACAGTAATAGAAAATATTGGTCAATATGATGATAGGAATTACGTTTTTTCCCTAAAAGATTTAAAAATGACAATTTTATTAAAACAATATAAATTTTTGAGTTATGGATTTTTGGACCCCGGTGTTATATAAATCCTTGCCATTGTTGCTCCTGTAGAACTATCAGTATCATCTTTAAGCATATGATACAGAAATGATTTTTACTACGTCTAAACAAAGATTCATAACTTTTACGGGCATATTTAAGGAATACATCAAACTTAAATGAACACAGAATTACATCATATTTGCATTAATTTCGGGAAATACATGTAGTTAAACAAACTTTTTTCAGCAGCTGTACATTCTTAAGTCTTCATTGAAATAAATTTGATATTTTTATCATTTGGGGATGAATATGAAAGTCGAGTAAGAAGATATAACCTAAACCAGCACCTGTAATTTGGTAGAACCAAATGAAATTTCATGCAAAACTGATCATGCATCTTTAATTTTTCGTGTTTCGTACGTTGATGGTGCATAATTTAAAATTGATTAGATTTATGAAACGTCTTTTAGGGAGAATGTAAAAATATTATAAAGACGAACAAATAAGGACGAAAATAAGAGGGTATATACAATGTAGATGTATTCAAAAGCATCTTAGCACTATGGTAATGTATGATAGGTACGACAACTTTCAGCCTAAAATGTCAACCAAGGGTTCTATTTATATTGTATGATTACCTAAATTACGCTAGTATTCAAGAAGTTGAAACATCCCTGGAAAATACGAAATTCTTGTGCAAATGATCTATATCTCCATCCAGTTTCAATTTGACAACATACGTTCTAATTATAGAGAAATACATAGTAGAACATTACTGGATTTAATGATATTTTTAATTTCTTAATCATCACCGCATAATATTTCATCAAAGTAAACAACAACAACACTACCTACTAACTACCAATGACTTTCTCCACAAACAGAATTTCACGGTACAACTACGCCGAATTCAGTCCAAGACAACGACAGAATAAGGTGAAACTGATGATGGCACTTATACATGTTGTATACATCTATATTTGTATAAATCTACACTCTTCAGACATATTCTTAGCAATGATAAGTACATTTGTAACGTACATTTTTCAGATGCAGAATCTAACACCGGAACAGTTGTAGGAATAATCATCCCTCTTTGCATCATCATTGCTGGAATCGTCACTTCAGTTATACTGTTTCGAAGGCGGTAAGTTTGATGTTCTTTCTAATTAAGTGTCATTATGCATACACTTAGTTTCAGGAAAGCGTATATTTTCGATAGCCTTTATTTTCTAATCTACGTTTGACAATTATGAACATCATATTTTCATCCATATAAATGGTTGGTTAATCTTCTTCAAACCCAAAATCCCAAAGTTATTTTATGGTTAGCTATATCTGTAAACAAACTGCATCAATTCACATGTATGTAAATGTTTATATTGATGGGTTTTAAATGCCAGCACTGTAAAGAATTTGTAAAATATTGTGGTAGCATGGCCTCTCTACGAAATAAATTTCTTAATATGAAATTTTAATCAATGGAAATAATAGTGCTATGTTGCAACGAAAAATTTAACAACTGCGAAAAATGTCACAAACTGGAAAATTTTTACATTTTTCGTACGGGACGTACGAAAAATGTCACAAAATATTTTGCTGTTACATTTTTCGTACATTATGTACGAAAAATGTAACAACTTGCTCAGCCTTTTTTTAAAAAGAAGAAACACGAATCTTCCATTGAATACAGCTTAATAATGTTGGATGTTTAAGAGGACTAACGAAGCCGACCTCATTCAACTCATCCGATTTGGGACAGTGGTATGACAGATGGGTTTACTGTGCAGTTTAATGAAGGGGTTGGGGTCTTAGAGGTATTTCGGCAGAACATTTGCATACTGCAATCTCATTAAAATGAGATCGTCGTTAAGCTCCACTACGTTACACATATATGTATATATACGATCTGACTAAGCCAATGATAATTGATACTTCATGTATGATGTTGAAGTTATTAAACCAAGCAACGTTTCGGATTAAGCTTCGACATAAATAGATCAAACTAGAGTCAAAGGTTAATCTGACGGGCTGACTGTCACTTCAATCAGTCAGACTGTATATTGTTTTAACGTAGTGCTACTGAATACGGTCTGATATTAAGGAGACTGCATACTGGTACTTGAATATGAAGTTATTTTAACCATTACACACACTAGCTTTCACAATTAGATGTTCCAAGATGGACATTCCAAGATAAAAATCCTTACTGGGAGGGCCTTATAACGTTTTATAAAACACAAAATAAGCGTTTGACATCAAGATATGTCGATTAAAGATTCTCAAATATTCAATTCTATTCTACATACCGATACTACCGATGTACAACTGTTAAACGTGTTTTTAAAAGTGTGGCCATTGTGACTTGATTTCTTGACAAGATGTGCCTAGAACTAACACTTAAACATTGTAACTGTTCCAATTTTCAAATAAGGAAGTTATACTAATTTGAATATTCTTATTCAATGTGATGAATTGTATTCAAATCTCTCAACTTAAAACGAGGGTATTTATAATTTGCATATGAACTACACATATGTCTGTTATGAATTCAACAATCGACCAATAGCGCTTCCTGGCTCGGATTTGGTCTTCTTTCTTGATTAGCATGTTTATGAGTAATACATTTTCATAGCATAGACTATACGGCGAGTACAGTTATGTATAAGAGGAAACGTTTATCCAACGTATGTGTTTCTACAAATAGCAATTATAGCTTGAAGGTTAATAATGAAGCTTGGTCATGTCTGTAAATATATTTCATTGTGAAGTAGGAGGTTGCTTTGCGAATGATACTTCCATAGCGTTCTCTTGGACCGATGCTTGGGCACTAGAGGGCGCCAGTTTCGATTTAATGCAACGTTGCACTAATTCATTTGATTTTTTAAATTTTGATTGTGCCAAATTGTGGTCTAATAACTCATATTGAGAAATAGTTATACTGAAGCTTACTTGATTATTGCATTCTAGTATATAGATTAGTTTAGCAAGTCTATATTTCGAAAATGATTGACACTACGTAACTAGATATTAAATGAAGCACTATTTGATCGTTTTTTCCCCATTTTCTACAGGACACGTATACTTTACACAGCGCTAAATGAAATATGATGTGCTTAGCTAAATATAATAACGAATTCAGAAGTAATAATAAGGGGTAACTGAACTTTGTTTTATCACTGTAACGTCATTTTATAAATAAAGTTAATATTAGGTCACGGGAGTTTTGATCAATTCAAGTTAAAGTTTTACGGCCTATGGTGTAATTATTTTTATCCCCCGCCACGAAGTGGAAGGGAGATATAGGTTTGAGCTCCGTGCGTCCGTCCGTGCGTCCGTCCGTGCGTCCGTCCGTCCGTCCGCTATAAAGGGGACAGCTTTTCTCGGAAACTATTTAAGATGGGTTTCCAAATTTGGTGTGTGGCTTGTGGACATAAATACCTTGATGGAGTTTTAAAATAAGAACCGTGTGATTTTTTACCCGGAGTTATTGCCCTTGTTCCGTATATATGGACTCTGTTCATGGTATCTCCAAAGGGGACAGTTTTTCTCAGAAACTATTTAAGATAGGATAACCAAATTTGGTGTGTGGTTTAATGGTATGGATACCTTGATGGAGCATGTGATTTTTTTTCCGGAGTTATTCCCCTTGTTCCGCTTTCTACTCTGTTCCAAGTATCTTCAAAGGATATAGTTTTTCTCAGACATTGTTTAACACCAAATCAGTTGTGTAGCTTGAGGATATCGATACCTTAATGGAAAGAAAATGGGAAGTGCACAAGTATTTATTCTTAAATTATTGCCCTTGTTCTCATTTCTTGTGTCTGGCGGGGGATGTTGATGACTATGTCTTCTTGTTGGATACACTATCAATCTAAGAGTACATTGTGGAAGAACACATATAAGTTGTTTATACCAGGCAATAAAAAAAACTCATTAACTTTACTTATGTAGGTAATTGCAATAACAACAAATATAGTGACATATGTCACCTCGAATACAGATGACGGTACCGTTATGTAACTGGTTATAAAAAGACTGTCGAAAAGTCGTTAGGGTAAATTAAAGCGCCTTCCGTCTTGTACTGATTTTCCTATATGTATACATTAATTTGATATTTTTATCATTCATGTTCATAACGTATAACTCTTTAGATTCTATACAATACGTATCTACACAGCATTAATTTTAATAATTGAAAACAAAAATAATGTGTATTCATTAGGACTGCACGGTTTAACCGGTACACCGGTTTACCGCGATATTAAAACCAAGTGATTACGTATCGCAATACGTTTATTGTTTACCAATATACCGTGAAAATTGTAATTATAGTATTTGCTTTAATTATCAATAAAAATTAGATTAAATACGTGTCTTGAACACCCGCCGAGTCGATCATGTCGTATAATAATACAAAACGGAAACTGACAAGAGTTACCGAACTTTGTCCCTAGCAACAAAATGGCGACCGCGCCAAATTTAGATTTCGAATTGATAGGAAATAAGAGGGCAAAATCAAACATTTGGAAACATTTCGGACTGAAAAAAAGGAAAAACGATGGTATTATTGAGGACAATGTGGCAGTGTGTCGTCGCTGCCATGTAAGTGTTAAGTACGCGGGGGGAACAAGTAATCTTACTACGCATATTCGACGCCACCATCCAGCGATCGATACAGGTATACCAAAGTCGAGTTGTTCACCTCCGGTTTCCCCATTTACATCGGTTTCATCACAGAGCCAAACTAAAATAAACTTTCAATTTGAAACATCTAAACCATACCCAAACAACTCGCCGCGGGCGCAACAGATCAATGACAAAGTTTCAAGATTTATCATCAAGGGACTTCGACCAATCAGTGTAGTTGACAGCCCAGAATTGAGGGACTTAATGAAAAGCCTCGACAGTCGGTACAAATGTCCTTCCAGGACGACATTTTCGGAGAGGATAATACCCAAGATGTACCAAGACACTAAAGAAGTAGTGAAAAATCAACTTGCCAATGCTGATCAGGTACGAGTTTTATATTTATTTATTTTTCAACTATTTAGAGTGACACATTTGATAATATAACATTAACAATTACCCTATCTAAAAGGGATTTCTTCCTACATCAATTATTTAATTTTTCTCTCTATTTGGAAATTGATATTACTTGGTAAATAAAAGTAAAATAAATTATAAATATACATATTTATATCTAAATCTTTAATAAGGGTCCTTACATGAAATGTTCATGTTGACATTATCTTTGTTGTTACTTGTATTGTAGATTTGTTGGATTAACTTCATTGTTCATTTTTAAAAAACAATTTAACAAAAGAAATATACATCTGCATAATATTTAGTATTATTTACTACAATATTTTTTCAAATGTCTGAAGTGATAAGATAATATTCTACATAACGTTTAAAATAGTTTCTCATAGATCTTTTTTATTTCAACAGGTAGCCCTGACCACAGATGGATGGACTTCATGCGCCAATGACAGTTATATCACAGTCACATCTAGCCACATTAATGACCAGTGGGAGTTGGTGAACTTTGTATTACAAACCCGGATTTTGAATGAAAGTCATACAGGTAAATTCATGCATTTTTTAAAAATCAATACCATATGTTTTTAATTAGTCTGGCAATAAATTATAGAATAAATGATAAGCGATAGCCAGCATATAAATAGATATTACATTATTTCGGTTTTTCTTTATTCACAATTCAACAGAAAATCAGGTATGCACATAAATTTAGATTAAAGGCATTCACATTTTAAATATTTCAATTTTCTATTTCTGCAAAGATATAGTACTAAAATAATTATTCCTCTGGTGAGATAATAGCATAAAACTAATGATTACAAACAGTTGAATTAATTATGAATTTCTTTTTAATTGGGTTACATTTTACATATATATAAATAAATAATTAAATATGGACAGGACACTGGCAATATTTACAATTAACATACTTACATGAAAAGTAGTTGTATATTTGAATTATTTATTTTGATTTTCTATTTCTACAAATGGCAAATGGTATTTGTTAGATTATGAAGTGCTAACTACAGATTACAATACAGAGTAACTGATAGATTTTTGTGATCATTTTAATTTAAATTAATTTTGATTTATTTCAGCTGACAATTTGGCAGATGTTATTAAAGAGGCGGTGGAGGAGTGGAGAATACCATGTCGCAATGGATTTCAACCCGTTACGACATATAATGCTGCGAATGTGACCAAGTCAGTGAAGTTGACCGACTCCACTCTGCATGTCCCTTGTTTGGCGCACACAATAAATCTTGCCGTACAGAAGTCGTTGAAGGTTAAACGTGTTGCCAACATTCTTGGGAAAATTCGCCGCATTGCTGCCTTTTTCCACAGAAGTCCAACCGCAAACGAGCTGCTGAAACAGAAGGCCCTTCTCCTGTCACTTCCTAGTCACGATCTGATCATCGATGTGGTGACCAGATGGAATAGCGCTTTCGACATGATGGCCAGATTTCTGGAAATGCAGTGTGCAGTGATCACAGTCCTTATCAGTAAAGAGATGCCTAAAGGTAAAGATTTGTCCACTCTGACAGAAGAAGAAATGCGCATCACGGAAGACATCATCCAGCTGTTGAAGCCCATGAAAGATATGACAACGATGTTATGCACAGAGGACTCACCAACTCTGTCTATAATCATGCCGCTGATGCACCACATGAAGCTGTCTCTTTCTGCAAAAGATGACGATGTACCAGCTGTACGAGAAATGAAGGCCATCATGCTTGCCGACCTCCAAGACAGGTACAACGACCAGCGCGAAAAACTACTTGTTGCATCAGCAGTTGACCCCAGGTTCAAACACCTCCCTTTTCTCTCTGATGCGGAACGGTATGATGTCTACAACAATCTCACATTGAAAACAAGTGAAGTGATGGAGTCACGTGTACACAGGGTTAAGAGTGAACCAAACACTGAGGAGAATGCAGCTCCTGCGTTGCCAGAGTTGAACTTACCAGAAATCGAATCTCAGGCAGTTGTGACTGATGCTCCTCATGATGACGACTTGAGTTCATCAACCGCAGATTGTGTTCAAGATATGAAGCCAACTACTCTCCTTGAAGGCATTCTTGGGGAAGTGTTCCTGGTCAAGTATGAACCAGCAAAATCTCCATTTGAGATGTCTAAGCTTGAAATTGATAGCTACTTCAGCCATTCTGGCATTACACTGAAGGAAAGTTGCCTTCAATGGTGGAAGTGAAATGAGGAAACGTTTCCAAATCTATCAAAATTAGCAAAGAAGCTACTGTGTATTCCTGCGACAAGTGTGCCTTCGGAACGCGCATTCTCAACGGCAGGAGACATTGTTACTCATCAGAGGGCTTCCCTTAAAGCAAAAAATGTTGACATGCTTTTATTTCTGAAGAAGAACTTAAAAGACTGAGTTGACATTTATTAAAGAAGTCACAATTTCATGGATCTGTTTGACTAGTGGGCAGTTGTGGCTACTGGATCTGACTGTTACTGACTTTCTTTGTAGTGTTTTGCTGTTTTATTAACAAAGTTTGTTCCCATTCATGAATTATTATCCAAGTGTTGAAGTTAGTGGATAAACAATCCAACATTATAAAATATTGAACTCAATCTTGTGACAAACTCATGTGAACTTATTCAAGAGTTGTGTTTTTTCATTGATGAATCATTCCTCAAGTGTGTTCTCATGTGAACTTATTCAAGAGTTGTATTTTGTCATTGCTGATTATTCAAGTGTGTTATGTCATCGATGAAGTGTTCAAGTTAATATAAATCAGCAACTCAACATTATGTAAAAAGTATTAACCCCTAAGTTATAAAGTAACATGAACTTGTAGAATTGTTTTTGTTCATTATTGAATCATTATGCTTGTGTTCAAGTTACTAGTATACAATCTTGTGGCAGGCTCATGTTGTTGAAATCTTGTGATAGACTCATGTGAACTTGCTGAAATGTTGTGGCAGACTCATGTTAACTTGCTGAAATGTTGTGGCAGACTCATGTGAACTTGCTGAAATGTTGTGGCAGACTCATGTGAACTTGCTGAAATGTTGTGGCAGACTCATGTGAACTTGCTGAAATGTTGTGGGCCGTGGCAGACTCATGTGAACTTGCTGAAATTTTGTGGCAGACTCATGTTAACTTGCTCAAATCTTGTGACAGACTCATGTGAACTTGCTGAAATGTTGTGACAGACTCATGTTAACTTGCTGAAATTTTGTGGCACTCATGTGAACTTGCTGAAAATATAAGGCAGAGTCATGTAAACTTAATGAAATCATATGGCAGACTCATGTAAACTTGCTGAAATGTTGTGGCAGACTCATGTAAACTTGCTGAAATCTTGTGGCATACTCATGTAAACTAAGTGTTGAAACCTTGTGAACTTGAAGAGTTTATCATTCAGTTATTTTAACTTATTTACATACTGTTATGTTTAATTGTGTTTGTTACATGAAAATGAAATAAATTATTGTTTAATTTGAGTCAAAGATCACTTTATCTTTTCCTTGCAATATATTGCAATACGTATCGCAATACAGACTTGTGTATTGCAATATATTGCAATACAAAATTTGCTGCAATATCCAGCCCTAGTATTCATGTATATCCATTCTTACAGTTAAAATAGTTATGTCCTTAATACTATCAATCGAACCGCTATTTACATATATAGTATTAATGTAAATGCAATCATACATTGGTTTGTCCTTGTTAGAGCCCCTTCATATATTAATTTAGTATTTTTCAGCAAATCCAAAAGAATCATGAATTCAGTCTTATGAGATTTTTTAAAAAAATCCCAAAATATTTACATCTCCAAAATCATACATAACCCATATCAACTAAGAAGAGTGCCTCGGATTACGACTATGCTTGTGCGAATAACTATCATGAATTAGAACCCCAGCAGGGGGTACAACGTTCTGATTACGACTATGCGAGGTGCGTTGATCAACAGACAAACAATGAACATTCTTCATCCAGGAAACCGCAGACACATGGTAGTGACTATGATCATACATGTATTGGATACCAACCAACAAATCCAGATGGTCATTATGACACTACTCTGGCATTTGCTAGCATGTTGAAAGAAAGTAATGCCACTGAAGAGGTCTACAGTTATGATCACCTTAATGATAGGAAAGATACAAGCAACGTTATTGATTCGACTTACAACACTACAGTCTCTACAAGACACAAACTGGATGCTTCAACCAACAAGATGGAAGACGACTACGGATATAACCATCTGGGTGTTGAGTCGAAGAAGAACTTGCCTCAGAATGAATATGATACCTCTGCATCTGCACTTCGAGATATTGCCAGAATGAATGGAAACATGGAAGACTCAACTTAAAGGCGCTGTAGCACGTTTTTTTCAAATTTTATTTTTTCAAATTTCTCATTTATAATGATAGATTATGTCATTTAAATTTACTTCAGAGGTTAAAACATCTTATTACACAAACCAATTACCCGTAGTGGTAATAACGGTGTTGGGTATAAAGCCAAAATTGCATGGCGGCCATTTTATTGTGAACACATTTTATTATTTCGAATGACAAAAAATGGCTTTACGGAACAATGTACACTCATTTGTAACTTGATTTTCCGAAGAGAGAAGGGCGTTTTACTATTGTTGACATTATTTTTCAGATACATTTCATCGACTTATTTGAGCGAAAAAACGTGCTACAGCGCCTTTAAGACCATGCACATTTGGTAACTCCGGAGGGCTCATCATCTGGATTGGCTAGTGCATGTTTCGATGACTCAGACTATGACCGGTCTTATCTTACCAAAACTGCCAACAAAAATTAATATGCTTCCAATGCAACACATAATGAAACTCCCCGGAAGGAGGGGGAATCTAACGTCACCACGGTTGCTCAGGGAGCAGAGTCTAATCCTTATCATCACGAGAATTAGTCTACATAATATAATACATTTGTATATTGAGTTAATATAATATCAACATGCCATTTAATTTTATTAAATGCATCATGGTGGATCAGGATGGAGTCCTCTCGTGTCCTCTCTGTGACTTGTACCCACTTTTGATAAGGGACTCAAATTTCCTCCTGGTAATGATGGTGGCTAATGAATGCAAATATTTTGATGGTAGTCCTCCATATATTGATATTGGTAATGCAAGGTAAAGTTTAACCTAAAGTTTGGAAAACGAATGGACAATACGATGTATATACATCACCGAAGATTGTGAACGTTCTTTTGTGCACATTGTTTTTTATATAAACAATTGCTTTTCATATGAAACCTGTTGACAATCAGTTATGTATCTTTTGTAATGTTTAGAATGACATGTTTGTCTTGTTCTTTTGAAATGGATGTAACCAAAACTTTATGGAATAAATTTGGTCACTCCAAAATGTACAGACATTTGAAACAATTTCAAGTATATACAACGTCTATATATAACACTAATTTTGATATATTTTCTGACTTTTGGTTTCTTTTATTCCCAATGTTTAAATTTCATTTTGATAACTTTACTTGTTGAACCCTCGGTATTTTGACCATGCATTTGTAATTCAATAGTACTTGTATGTGTGTAGAGGTTTGGCAAGGTTAAAGTTTAAAGTTAAAGCGCTCACTGCGACTATATCAAGGTCTCAACTCGGCTCATCGCAATAGATTAACATGGAAAATGCATGTATGAAAGGTCTGTCACTGACCAATCAAAACCAAGGTTTAAGGTGCAGAAGCACGTTTTTCCGCTTAAATAAGTGGATGAAATGTATTTGAAAAAATAATTTCACCATTTGTAAAACACCCTTCTCTCTTCGGAAAATCAAGTTGAATATGAGTATACATGGCTCAGAAAAGCCATGGGCATCGTTTTGTCTTTCGAAATAATAAAATGTGTTCACAATAAAATGGCCAACATGCAATTTTTGCTTTAAACACAACACTACTACTACTACTAACTGATTTGTGTAATAGGATGTTTCACCATCTAAAGTAAATTTAAATGGCACAAACTATCATTATAAATAGGAAATTTGAAAAAATAAATTTTGCAAAAAACGTGCTACTGCCTCTTTACAGACTAACAGAGGGACTAACAGAGGGCCGGACAGAAAAAAACCCCATTTCTAATTGAACTCAACTGAAATGCAAAGTAACATTACCAGATGCTCAGTAGTATGTAAACACACTAACCAGCAATGCTGGATAAAGACGATTTTGAAAATGTTTGATAATAATATATTGACATGCAAAAAAGTCGTCCCAACACCGTTAAGAGGGTATAAAAAGAAAGACATTTATCGCATAAAAGTGGATATTGAATGCATTTGATAGACGAAAGACGTATATTTAGTAAACTCACAATTTCATACATCAGAGTAAGATACTTTTATGTTTATGTCCAAATACATTTGGGGTGGCGAACTCGCTTTTTGAAAAAGGGTTTTAGCCAGAACGTTTGACATTATTTAACGTAGACATTTAATTGATATAATAAATTACCTACTTGAACTTAAGTTTGTTGACGCTCCTTCACTGTTAGGCTTCATAAAACAAGGAAAATGCCCTTTTGACTCTCCTATCTCGTTTACATGTAGTTGAGAAGATCGATTTCTTAAACCATAATACAATTTTTTTATCACTTTATAAAACATAACATTATGTTTCTCAGATCTATGAACAGATACTGTTTTAAAATTAAGTTTAGTTCGCTTCTGAAGACATGATGAAACTCTAGATCTGACTGCATTCCTTTTTGCGCGTGAGTTTATTTTTAGAAAAAGAAATTAATACTGAGTAACTTGCGATTTTGACACGTGGATTTCAAACTAATAGGTATCGATAAAACGTTGCCGCAGGTGGCATCATGAGACTTGAATCTATTTATAGATTTCTTGACAAAGTGCTTGATTGATATGTAGTTCATAAGATAGATTGAATACTGACTCTATGAAAATGACAATGAAAAGGGTACAGCACAATTTTGAAATAATTTTACTAGGTGGCGCCGAAAGCTGGTGGTGACCCAACAATTTTCATACTCTTCCTCTCTGTCTTACACAATTAGAAATATGCAATATTTTTTCAATTATCAATTATGGAGACAATATCAATGAAAGTTTGATTAACAATGTTTAAAAACAAAAAGTATACGTGTGTAAAGAAATGTTCTCTAAATGTTGAGGATTTCTGGGGGGGGGGGGGGGGGGGGGGGGGGGGGGAGTTTTGCTAAATCAAAACCCATTACAGTGGCCCAATGAACCATAACATTCGATAAACAAATCAGTATGATGAAAGAAACAAGATGTGTTTATTAAACACGGATGCCCCCGGATATACCAAAGTTATGGCCAGGGTTAAAGTTTTCTGAATATTGTCCATTTCGGCAAGGTCAAGGTGACAAGGTCAAATATGATGACCTCATCTGAAGGTCTCATCATTAGGTATGCACATGCCAAGTATGAAAGTCGTAGCTCTGAGCAATCCAAAGTTATGGCAAAGGTTAACGTTTTCTGAATATTGTTCACTGCGGCAAGGTCAAGGTCACAAGGTCAAATATGATGACCTCATCTGAAAGGTCTCATGACAAGGTATGCACATGCCAAGTATGAAAGTCGTAGCTCTGAGCAATCCAAAGTTATGGCAAAGGTTAACGTTTTCTGAATATTGTTCACTGCGGCAAGGTCAAGGTCACAAGGTCAAATATGATGACCTCATCTGAAAGGTCTCATGACAAGGTATGGACATGCCAAGTATGAAAGCCCTAGCTCTGAGCAATCCAACGTTATGGAATTTACAGAAACAAGGTGGGTTGAACCTCTTTAAGCAATCACACACGGTGATGCACATGCAGCGGCATCCCGATACTTTTATCTTCTATTTGTCAATATTAGTGCAAAAATGTAATTGGGATTTAGACGTCAGTTGCATTACTGCATCGACAAAGGATAATCATTAGCCATATGTACATTCTCACAATTGTCACACGATAATCGCCAGTTCAGTCTTGCCAGTTTTTTTAAAAAACTTTGGCATAAACATAAAAAGAGAATTTCCGACTTTCTCAATTCCAATATCTTTAATGTTGGAATTAATTTTTTAAAAATGCCATCACTAGTATACTGAATGAGTATAAAATGGACTATCTGACCGTATTTATGCTGTTGATTACATTATTGTGACTTTATAGAGAAAAATGAAAACTAGAGTTCGAAATTTCGACTCACTTCAACGAGCTGCCACAACTTGTACAGACAAGTGTTACTCATGAAATAAGATTATGTTATGGAAAATTCAATCAAGTAAAATTGGTGTCGGTTTCGTTTTCGCCATGCTATGATTCCTCAAAGACAAACAATTACTGGGTATTTGCACTCGGATCCACAAGTAGGTGAACAAACTCTCTGAATGCAGCTGTTGCGTTACAGACGCATTCATTTCCATCTTTGATAATACCTACATACATGTATACTTTTGTCGACTATTTAAAAGATGTTAATTGCACATTCTTTCACTATCTTTAAATGGTTTTGTTTGGTAAATATGTGTAACACAAAATCCAAAGCCAAATTAAAAGATCATTTTATTATTTGGTGAAAATTTTGTAAATAACATTTCTGTTTACATTATACATTCTCGGTTCAAAGTTCAAGCTGAAAGCACATAACAAGCATACTCATAGAATGTAATAATTAAAGCAACAATAATGATGGATTTTACTGGAGCAATAATAGTATAGGCAAAGTAGTAAACAAGCTGTCTAGCAGGTCATTGACGACCCTCGTTTGTGGTAATCACAGTCACGCCTCAAGGATTGTCTTCAAAGGGGATAGCCGCGCTGATTGCGAAATTGTTAAAATGGGTAAATTAAAATCGTCTTAATAATCAATTTCAAGTATATATTGTCTCGATTTTATGTTCAACTGATACCAATATATAATGTACGGTAATAATCTGTCATTCGTGAGAAAAATGCATTACATGTGAACTCTAAAGCTTGTCTGTGGTACAGTGTACAGTTTTAGTGTTCACCTAAACGTTAATGTTGATAAAGGAAGTTCACATTAACGAAGCTCGGAGTTAATAAATATAAATAGATTGATAGAAAAGCCAAGAATATGTTAGCTAGCCCAAGAACTAAATTTTAGATATCACATTTGTTACTTATATCTATGTACCGAGGAACTAGAAACAAGTTAAAAAGACTGTAAGTAACATAATACAATCTACAGAAAAGACAGTGTATGTGGGTTATCTGATTGAAACTAGAACGGAAACTAACTCTGCCAGGTTTGTTCACAGACTCAGTGTAACTGTTATGAAAAACTGTCAAAAAGATCATAATCAGTACACAGTTTTATATATTCGGATTGAAAATCGTGGGAGACGCTATTGTCTAATATTTGTAAGTTCCCCCTTACATCGGTACCGTTTTGGTATGAATGTTAATAATCTCAAGAATTATTGTTTGATACAATTATCTTTTTTGTTAGTATTTAGGCGATATCTTTTGGCATAGTTTTGTCACTTACAGGAGAATCTCAATCTAAAGGCGGAGAGATCAGACTGAATCGCCATGTTGTTGGTGCTCGGACTGTTGGTCTTACTGGCCAGGAACTCTGCAGGTAGGATGACTTCAGTTCTGTTCTGTTATAGATAGGACATTGTATATATTAGTATAATCACGTAAACGTTGATTTATTGTAACCATGTTATCAACTTCAAGTGAAGGCGAAGTCCGCCTACCCTAGGAAGGGTAACTTTCAATTTAGAACTAATGGCACAGGCGTTAAAGGGGCAGTAGCACGTTTTTTGCAGAATTTATATTTTCAAATTTCCTATTTATAATTATAATTTGTGTCATTTGAATTTACTTTAGAGGGTAAAGCATCCTATTACACAAACCAATTGTCCGTAGTAGTGATAACGGTGTTGCGTATAAAGCAAAAATTGCATGGCTGCCATTTTATTGTGAACACAATTTATTATATCGAATGACAAAAACGATCCCCATTGCTTTATGGAACCATGTACACCCATTTTTAACTTGATTTTCCTAAGACAGAAGGGTGTTTTATGATTTTTGAAATTATATATAATACATTTCATTGACTTATTTGAGCGAAAAAACGTGCTACTGCCCCTTTAAAACTTATTTCATGGACATTGTTACCGTACTAAGATTCGAAACAAGTGAACATAGCAGAGTAAAGTCTGTTCATCAATATCAACAATCAAAATAGCACCCATTGCACTTTACAGGGGAATGTTGCGAAGACAACTGGATTCGTCAGGGAAACTCCTGTTATCTGTTTATTGGAAATAAAGAGACATGGATGGAAGCAAATGTAAGTAGAATTCAGGTTTCAATAGCAAATTAATATTTTTTCATCATAAGCTCGTCTACACATTAGACGCCACGTTCTTTCAGAGGAACAACCATCCCAAGGTAACCCAACATTGTTGTATCTGTTCTGAATAGATTGAAGATAACATTTCAGTACAACCGAACTGACGCTATGAAAGATTGTTATTGACGGATGTCACTTTATTATGGCATGGGATGCTTCCTTGCGATATCAACAAGGAAGCTAGCTATAATAATAGTTACATTATATTATATATGGAGCATCTGTCAATTGTTGATGAGTAACACGTTCATCTCATATATAGTGAAATATAACGTCCTTTATTCTTAAACGACGGAATGAACATGCCAGTCATGCCAGTCATGAATAAACCAGTGATAAATATATATACAGTCAGGTTTGTGATATGTACTACTGATACTGCAGTGTGATATTTATAAGTGTATACTGCACTAGTGTACTACCGCTGCACGGATATTATATAATAATTGTGAACAATTCTTAGGTAATAACGTCAGATTACAATATTTTATAATTATTGTCGTTGTTATGGTTTGAACTCATCTTGTGTGATTCGCAATAGTGCCACAACTTGGTTAACAACTTCCAATTAGTTATGGTGGCGACTAATAAACAGAATACTTAACACGCTCTTGACATCAGTAAACCAGTGTCCGTCAACTGAACGTTAGCAGACAGTTTTTCTTAAAATATTACTTTCAAAGTATCAGTAGTTTGAAGAAAATAACACACATGTACGAGATGATTGTTGAAATCGGTATTGATTCTGAGCTATTAAAGGAAAACGTATTTGAGTCATGTCCATTTATATTTATTTCTCGCAGGAAGTTTTGTTATGAAGATGCATTTGATACTTTAGTAGCTGGTGTTTCAACGATTTTCTTTGATATAATATTTTATCATAATCGCCAGCTCATTGTAATAAAGGTGATAGATTCGTTCATGTAGTTACGTTAACACATCTATTGGAACAAACCAATATGTATGTTCGTCCTTGCAATACAACATATTGATACAGAGAAAACACACGAAAGGATAATTTCAATCAAGTAAATGAAAGCCATTTTAAAACTTGAATATTATTTTCATTTCGTTCAAATATATTTTGAATGTAATCAATGTTACAAAATGCCCTTAAGATGGCATAATCATTGAATGATTCCTTAGTTTTTCCGGTCTCATTAAAATCGAGCCTGTTTTAAGAAAAACAGTATGCCGATAAACAACCTCTCTCAGGGTTTTCTCTCTATCCATCGAGATCCTATCCAGAAATTCAGGCTGTTATTCCTTGGAACATGGTTCATGTTGATGAGACCGGAATATATCGTAAATATAGCATTTTCTGTAACAATATTAAAGCCATCACACTGGTAGGATTTGCATACCATAAGGATCCTTCTTCTTTCACAGGGTATTTGTGTAAACCATAAAGCAGAACTGGCATCCATCCAGTCAACAGAAGAAGACCAATTCATCAAAGGTTACCTTAATAAGTTTTCAGGTAGTCGACAGTTTATCTTATATAATTACATTTTAAATTTGTACAGGGTCTTACAACGATTATGGTAACCTAACGGAATAATCCATTCTCCTGTCTAAGAGTAACTCCCTTCAGATTTCCGGTCCTAACCTCTGTTCTGCTAGAAGAGTCGTGATTGGTTGCATTTGAAGCTAGTTGTGCAATCAGCGACGCCGTTGAAAAAGTGATATTAGTTAATTACACGTCATAGTGCTATTTTTGAAACAGACACGAAAGATAAATGTGTTTTTGTTAATGTGTTTTCCTCGAAAGATGCTATTTGATTTTGTGAAAACAATTGATCATAAACATGCTGATAAATAAAGAAGGCCAAGACAGAAACAAAAACAAAAGCTTATTTGTGATAATTTCGTTAGACATATTCGAAGGCCATATGCTAATTAGCAAGACACTTTACAGTCAAATGCTAAAATCGTTGAAGTCACTCAGTGGACGTAGTCGATTTTTATCATTAGCTTTAGGTGCAAGCATGACCACGTGGCTAGGCGGCACTGACATGGAAACAGAAGGAATATGGAGATGGGCTCCAAGTGGGAGAATATTTACTTACACTGACTGGTACCCCGGCCAACCAGAAAAGCCGGATGGAGGGGACTGTCTTGTGCTGTGGTTACACAACCGTAAAAGCCGTTACACATGGGGAGATCAGAGATGTCATTCAAAATACCATTTTATTTGTGAGAAACAGTAAGTAGAAAAATAAAATTCAAGAAATGTATGTAAAATCAATCGAGAAGCATGATGCAAACTTCATTGGCGAAAGAATTAAGTTAGCATTTATAAATATACATAAAAAGGAAAAAGATAACTTGGATAATCAATTGTCTTTGAAAATCACAATAATATTGCCTTTATTCAGCATCTTTTGTTGGTTCAATCTGGTTCTCGAGGAGTAATGACATGTTTCATATCTCTTTTCAGATTGACAACTAACCCTGTTGTTGGTTAACTCAGCTGTAGTCAAACCTTCATGTAGAAATGCAATATGTATCTTTATACATCATAAACCCCTTTTTAATTCTTCATGGTTTTACGTTTACGTGTAGTTATTTTCTAGCCATAATCCCTTACTGTGAGTGAAAACATCGAGGAACAGGGCTCCTAATCATCGGTTTTCTAACTCCAAACGGGACAATGTTTTAACCGACAATTTGTTTGTATGGGTTTCAATATGTAATTTTGTAAAAAAAACGTGATCTATTTTGACACATTGTTTCAGTCAGTCTGTTTAAAATAATGAAAAAAAAGTCTTGAATTAATCTAGTCAAATTCTTATTTATTTTAATTTCCTCTGCCTGAATAATTGATTATGGTAAATATTGATTGAGTTTAGAGTTATAATCCATAGTATAGTAATGTTTTCTTATTATTTTTGCATTAATTTTGAAATCAAATTCCAATACAAATTGAAATAAAAATACATTTCCTATCGTAATCATTAGTTTGAACAATTGCATTCTAATGTTTTCCAACTTGCAGAAAGGTCACAGGTGAATTCACGATTTCAATCAACAGTTTAAAATCTTAATTTACACATCATGAATCATCCAAAATGTAATCTGCAATGTTCATATTGATATCCAACGGCATTGTACTAACTTACATTCAAGTCTTCAGTCTGTTTATTCAATGAATTGTTACAAAAAATAATTGGCCAAATGGAAATGGTACAGGTGACATGTGCTACATTTCTGAAAAAGATAACAACGTACGAATTCATTGTCGGACGAATCGAAGTTGAGTTAACCCGAACCCAGTGTAGAGGATATTCATCGGATTGAAAAAGAACCAATGCTGATGGATAATGAAATCCCTAAAATTGCTATGGTTTTCTGTTTCTCTTTATATTGGCAAGTTACTAATATCTGACATATATTGTTGTAAGTTTCTAAATTGTATATACAAGTAAACGCCAAAATTACTCCCAATTTGAGTTCGTTGTTTGAAAGAAAATGTTTCAACTGACCAACTTTGTTCGACTTTGTGCCTAGTTTGAAGCGACGTGAATATCTCATATTGCCCTGCTCATAAACCGATAGCCTTCGGTTCTCAGCCCAGCGGGTTCAGCTCTCACACCAGCGGTTTCAACTCTCACAACAGCGGGTTCAGCTCTCACACCAGCGGTTTCAACTCTCACACCAGCGGGTTCAGCTCTCACACCAGCGGTTTCAACTCTCACAACAGCGGGTTCAGCTCTCAGCCTAGCGGCCCTCAGCTCTCACCCCAGCAGACTCTAGCTCTCAGCCCAGGAGACTTCAGCACTCAGCCAAACAGGTTCAGCTCTCAGCCGAGAGGGTTCAGTTTTCAGCCCAGCAGCCCTCAGCTCTCAGCCAAGCGGGTTCAGCTCTCAGACCTGGATCCAGTTTCACAAAAAATCGTAACTTAGTTTACGTGTGATTTTAACACGTAAACGTAAATCTACGTTTTGGCTGCGTTTCACAAAGAAGTGCAGGTGTAAACTAGTAGCGATATCACACGTAAATCTAAGAGTGCCCTTTTCCACTCGTAAGTACGTACGTGCAATATTTATTGCTTTAATGTATATCCCAACGCACCTGTAAAACAAAAGATTTTGTTTTGTTTGGGAGCAAAACTTTATCCGAGCGACCGGTGTCATCTCAGTTTGCTTCCTGTGACTGTTTGAGGATTTAATAAACATTTTCAAGTTAGAAAATTGGCTTCGTTATATATCTAAGTTGCATGAAAGTCACTCTTAACAAATTTGATACACAAATCGTTATAACTATTGTATTTAGCTTTCGAATTGTTGATTATGATACAATTATAGAGATACGTCCCTTTAATTCAAGTGTCACGCGAATTTGAGCCCTGTGCAAAATCATGCCGACACAAAGCGCCGTGTGGCCTATATTTTAATGACTTTTGCCAAAAGTATTCGTTATTGTATTTGCAAAGAATTACCAGCTTGCTGCTTTATAATCTCCATAACTATATTCTTATCTTATAAGTTTAACCCCCGAAAGCAGTAAAATTTGCACATTTGTGAGGTCTCATCTTAGGTAGTGAACAGCTACATTTAATTGTTTTATCCAGTGTGTATCTATTGAATGGAATTAATGTATTCAACACATATATATTATTGTATGAATAATTAGCATTGAGGTCTGTGGGATACCACTCAAGTTGTTTTTTTTTATAAGTAATGAGCTACATGCAACTTCGATATTTGAGCTGAGTTGATTTCAAATATACCTGCATAAGTTTTACTAGGTCATCATATGGATACAGTTTATACATATCAAAGGTCTAATAAAAAAGAGGCACGGGCTCTGTAGTTCATCAGGGTCCTTATTGTTTAATGATGAAGACTGAAATAGATGTTTAGTTTATGGCCCTTGAGGCCTCTATTTGGGGCACCACAGGTCACCAAATCTACAATTTAAAATTTTCATTGGCTAAGAGTCTGCACACAAACAGCCTTCTAGGTCCTTTTGTTCTGGAGATGAAGATGAAAATAGGTTTTTAGGTCATGGCCTGTGAGGCCTTTATTTGAGGCCCCAAGGTCACCAAATCTACAATTTAGAATCCCCATTGGCCAAGTAGTCTGCACATATAATTTCAGCTTTCTAGAGTTATTGGTTCTGGAGAAGAAGTCGAAAAAGCGTAAAGTTAAAGGACGGACGGACGCCAGACGCAATACCATGCCATAAGCCCATAAATTAAGTCTTTCAGGCCTGATGAGCTAAAAAAAAGTATTCAAGATATCCAATGCAGACAATTTGAAAAAGTTACATAAAGTATGCAAATTAGGTAATACCTGATAAATTTCTTCAAACTGCACAACTTATTCATAGAATGTCTTCACTATATGGATTTCAAAGGTTTCTTGTAAGTATTGATGAAATAAATATGTTGAAAATATTTAAAATAATTTAGAATAAAGTATGGTCAGTTGATAAATTGTTTGAAAAAAAGAAACCTATGCCATGAGTCTACTAACAAAAAAGGAGCACTCCAATGCAAACTCAAAATTTATGAAAATTAAAAAAATTAACATGCAAATTTAGTCAAACCTAATAAATTTTTTCAAAAGGTACAACTCAATACTTTAAATTATTAAAACATAACCTGTAAAATATCAAAAGTGTCTTACAAATACTGTTGGAAAGGCTCCAACATTCTTGGACGGACAGACAAATGGACAGGCTGAGTGCTATATACCCTACACTACTTTGTAGGTGGGGTTTGATAAACTACATGATATTGAAAACAACAATCAGAGAGAAGTCAGCTTTTGTTTTATTTTTCCAAAATTGAGTCAACATGATAAAGACAATCACCCATTACTTACATAAATCATCTTATTCATCTGATATTTCTATGAATTGGAAATTTGACTAGATTGAGTGGGCCAGAATTGACCCTAATATCACATTCTCAACAAAGAACCATATGATGAGCTAAAAAGTAATATTATGATAATAATGATACAGTGTACACTGTTTATTTTTAGCTGGATTGTGTTTTTAATTGTATTATTATACTGTTTGTAATAAGATTACATAGATCATATTAGCTCAATGAGTTCAAAACATATTGATAATGTCTCACTGATTAAAAATATATCTGGGGAACTGAGCATGTTTAGGGACTGACATGACTAAAGGCCATACTAAAGTCTATTTGTTTTTCTCCATGAAAGTCTCTGAGGCACATGGGTCTCTGATGTAGGATGGATTAAAACCACAATCTCCTTCCTTCTCCAGTTGTTTCATTGAAAACTGTTCACTCAAGAGTACTTGATCTCCTATACATACTTCTCATAGAACATCTGAAACAAAACAAGAATAGTTTGACATCAACAATGTCAGGCTGAATAGTTTCAGCTCGCTAGTCACTGGTTCTGCAGACACCAATAATCTATGTAAATAAATCACTGAGCTACACAGAATATAACCGATTATCAAATAATATTCATCATAGAAGGTGTTATGAATATCACAGTATTGATTTTATCACATCTTCATAAATGATTTAGAGAACATCTGTCTTTTCTTGACACATACCATGTTTTTTTCTCATTGAGTGAGGTTAAAAAGTAGATATTGACTTTTCTACCTCACGAGATGACATAAACATGGTATTTGTTAAGGAAAAAGATATTCTTTTTATTATATCATTATTTCTGTGTTGTATTTTGAAGGTGAGAGATTTCAATAGTAAATATACCACTGTATTGGACCTGCGTCAGCAGAATTAATTTTTTAACGGGTATTTGTTACACTGCTTCACCCGGGTGGTTCGATTTTGCAACGGGGAGGTACCCCTACATTAGAAAAACACGTGAGTGAAAGAGACGGATCTTCTATGGTAATATGTGTAACTGTTCGCTGATCACTTATACATTTGTTAAGAAGTTGGTAGGATTTCATGAACATTGGTAATCTTTTATTAACATAGAAGTCAGTTTTGTGTAAAATTTATATTTTCTGACTTTCGAGACATAATATTCACTAATTAAGTACTATTGTTTAATAATTATTATGGAGATGGTGTTCAAAACCTCTTATCTTCTAGTGACTATGATAATGCAAAATATCACTACAAACTACAGTGTATTTTCCTATATATCTAATTCTCAAAGTTTAAATCGTTCATTTTAAAGAATAATAGCTAAATAGTTAATGTTTTCGAGGAATACGTGATATATTTTGTCATATCTACATAAATAATGCACAGATTACAGTCAGAAGTTAGGAATTTTTGCTCGAACATTTCATCTTGATCATACACCCATTTAAATGTACATAGAAAGTAGACTTTACCTTGAATTATAATAACACTTTATTGTCCGCAATACAAAGTACATTGGAAATTTTGTTTGAATTTGAATAGAATGTCATCACTGTAGCCTGATAGAGGGTTCATTTCATTGATAGAACTGAGTATTTCATTTCAGATTATATAATAAAACTGTATAGAAATGGAAATTAGAAATTGCATTTGATTTATTTATTCATTAAATATATATTGATTATTTACCTTATTGAAACAACGAGGGCAAATTTGCTGGAGGCATGGATGAAAATTTCAACTGTTCATATGGTCCACATTCACATCTGGAAAAGATAATTATTATGTTTAACATCCTCCAAATATGTCACAATTAACAGTGTTGTTCCTAGGTGATCTCCTGAAGGGTCATTTAGGCCATTTCTGAACAAGTGGGACCCTTTGCAATTATAAAAGTATCCTACTTCTCCAAATCTTAAGGGAAACCTAGCCAAAAAAGTAGGCAAATGTCCCCAGGTTCCCCTCTAGGAACACTGTATGCTATAATTATACATTAGAGATGGGACTTAAATTCTCACTATTCACTGTATTGTAATATCATGGATCAATTTAAGAAATGTTAACCAAATTGCACCAGGCGCATCTTGAACATTAGACCTAGTTACACCAACTAAAGTCAAGTTGCACTGCTTGTGTTCTATTTTAATTGAAAGAAATATTATGCATTTGATGTGTATAATCACTGTACTCACTGCTTTATTACATAACTATAATTATTTTTATCATGAATTCATCATTTCAAAAATAAAATCAAGGCAACAATTTGTATTGACATCTTTGATAATTTTATAATTTTATTTTTTTAGCATAGGTTTTTTAAATTTAAATTGGGTGTATAAAAGGTATACTGATAATGAGGTTGCACATTGAATATTTAAGTTTCACCAGTGCAAGTTAAAAAGCACTAAATCTAGTGATACACTGAAATACACCAGTGTCCAACAGAAAAAATAATTAGTTCATCTTCCTTATATATTAATTGTAAGCAAAAATTATCTTTGCAATTTTCCTCCATGTCATTATCTTTATAGGTTTTCATTTATAATCTAAGTAGTAGAATTGCAATTTCATGAACCTATTGATTAAAAAACAAGGGGGATGTACTTGAGGAATATAGATTTATAAACGGTATGAAATAATTAAGTTGGTAGGCTGCAGGGCCTATAATTAACATATGCTAGATATTCCAAGTAATATTGTGTATTCCAAAAACATTTAGAGACTTTACAGGTCCACTTGGCTAATAGTATTCAATTTTGTTAGCAAGGGAATTTCTAGCCATGAAAATTATATTTCATTGAGGTGTTGTAATATCAGCAATTGTTATTGTTGGTCATTCATGAATCTATGCCAAGCAGCTGTTGAAAATAGGTTATATATTTTGAGAAACATACACACCATGAGTTTTTTTAAGAATATATGTGCTATGTACAGTATTACCTTGACATTATTTACATATACTAAAAATTAAGTTACAGACATGTTAATTAATTAATGTATCGACAGCAAAAATAATGTTCATGACATCAGTTCTGGTTGGATCAATGTTAAACCTAGCATGTTGATTTGACATAATTTCAGCTTGAAGTACATAATTTAAATTAAATTTTCGGAAGACCATGGCATCAGATTTCCAGTATATATGAAAAGTATGTAGACTACGGTATTCTAATTCGTGAACCAACATTGAACACGCACCTGTATAGTTTTAGACTGCACAGCCGAGTTGCAACCGGTTCCACGCTGTTATCGGGTTAGCCGAAGCCAAGTTTGTGCCTGTTGGTGAATTTGATGAAGTTGCACAACTTTCCTCGTCATTTTGACCAAATCTCTCGCTGATCCGACTGAAGCGTTGGGCATCTTTGACGGGTTTGTCATCTCTATCGGGTGAAGCGGAAATAAACGTTGCAAGAACTTTTTCGTCTTTTCGAACAGGAGAGTTCCAAACGTAAACTACGATAAACGTAGTTTAGTATTGAAACTACGTGTGGTTTTGTGAAACGGACGTTCGCTCCTCGTAAACGTTATATTTGTTGCACGTAAATATTACAAATATTATTATAAATATTACGATTTTTTGTGAAACGGGGTCCAGGGGCCTTCAGCACTCATGCCAGGAGCCCAAATCGCTCAGCCCAGCAGGTTCAGCTCTCATCCCAGCAGCCCTTAGCTCTCAGACTAGCAGTCTCAGCTCTCAGCCCAGCAGGTTCAGCTCTCAGCCCAGCGGGTTCAGCTCTCAGCCCAGCGGGTTCAGCTCTCAGCCAAGCGAGTTCAGCTCTCATGCCAGCATCCCTCATCTCTCAGCCCAGCAGGTTCAGCTTTCAGCCCAACGGCCCTCAGCTCTCAGAATACAGATCAACAATCAACCCTCATCAGTCACCAATCCTCAATAGTCCTTGGTCTAGTGGTAGAGCCTTGGGCTACAAAGCAAAGGGTTGTCGGCTATAAACATTTTAAACTTGAAATGTTGATTGATTACCTTACTAAATGAGACTTAATTAGTATTTATTGGGTGCAAATAATTGTATTTTAAGGGCCTTATACTGGATAATACCCTGTTGGAAGGTTATTATTCTGTTCAAGGCCCTCTCAGCGGAGTATTATCCAGTATAAGGCCTTCTCTCTATAGTTCCTTTCGTAGGGAAATTCTCCCGGAAAAATCAACTGAATTCAAAGATTTTAAATGGGCATTAAAAGTAGCCAATGTGACAACTACAATAACTTCACGTATTCTTCACTTCTCGCTACACTGATCACGACCTAAGTAAATATATTAAGATTCACACCAACTGCTGTTCAAAGAAGTGTACATCAACAGTTAATATGAACCATACTTTTAAATACATCATATAATTATGTATCATGAAATACAAATATTCGTCTCTTTATTTGCATGCAATGCCAAGTATTAGTTAGTTTATGTTGAGTTTTAGGGTGACAGTGGCATATGATATAAAACTGTTTATGCTTTATGGTAAATGTAAAATGTTTAAATGCATTTATTACCCACATAGTTAAGAACCTAGTTAATATTATTGATAGGAGCACATGTGCACATATCACGTTTGCCTAGCAACCATTGTTTCACTGTGTTTTTCCGTATTTCGTCGTCTGTCATGTCATAAATTATTCATCACTGTATCTTGCCGTCGCAAGAGGTGTGGGTGGTTTCCTGACTAGCTTTATGCTAATCAAGTGGAATAGAATGGGTAATAAATAAATTATTACACTCGAAAGTGTACCAAAGGACTTTTACGAAACTCGTGCAAATTCATTTATAACCCTCGCTCTCGCTCAGGCAATACAAAAATTCACACATGTTTCGTAAAAGTCATATCGTACACTCGGGTATTAATCTCTGCGTATAGAATATTTTTTATAACAACATTTAGTTTATTGATAAACAAACAGGAAGATTGCCAAAAGTCGATCTCATCACAGTTTTGTTTGAAACAAAACAAACGGAGAAATCGCACTAACTAGTATTTCCAAGTGCAAATGATTTGGTCTACTCGCTTGCAAACACAAGAAAGAGAAACAAAGTTTATGAGCATCCACACATATGGAAATATAAAAGTTTTTGGCATTAATATATTAATAATTTTATTTAGTTTTTGAAATAACCGTGTTCCCCAAATACAATAAATAGGTATTTTGCTTGATTCCTATAACCAAGGAGAATACATGTATGTACTTAGTAGTTGGCAAAAAAATGGGATAACTTTGGATAATTCAACTCCTTAGTTTAATTTGTTTAGATAGATTTAGGACAATATCCAGTAAGGTACACATTCCATCTGTGATATCTGTCGACACATGAAATAAACCAGATCGTCTTTGAGTTCCTCAGATAGCTTGAACCACTATCCATGACCCACTCGTTTCTAATCTGCAATACATTTTGGTTCAAACTATTCAATGTGTCTTCGAAGATTGCCAAATATTCTCATTGGAGTTCAGGTCTGATGAAACGGCAAGAAAAATATATTTTGCATATCATTTAAAACAAATAACGTTTTGATGTGCGCGTATGTGCAAACAGTCACGGTCTTGTTGTATACCAAACAAATGTCCACTTTATCCAGGAATTGAATCCAGCACATCCTCCTGTTAAAGATTATTATACTTCCTCTAATCAGCATTAAACCTTATTTTGAAATATTCCTTAAGAGACAGCGAACACTTTGATTCCGCCTTGTCCTGGAACTCACTGCACTTTGAAATTTGACAATAAGTCAATATGACCCCTAGGTTGCCCCGATGTTTTCTTCAACTTCTTAACCCTGTTTCATAAAATGCGTGAAGTAAATATTTTGCTTCCGTTTTCAACATCACATCGGTAACTAGGAAGTCGTCTGCTAAAGCGTTGTCACGTGACTCTACCAAACGACAGGGGAGATAATGCTGAGAACATTAAATTTATGTCAGAGATGCAGAGTATTAACAAACATGTTTGAACACACTGAACGGCAACGCAAGAACTACTTTTGAAATGTGTCTTTTTTAGCTAGGTACTATATTTGTGTCGTAGTTTGCTGGTGTAATCACAATAAGATAACGACTGAAATGTAACAAAATAAAAAGCAAATAATGTCTATATATAAAATGAATGAATGAGTTTTATTTCCTCCATGGTTATGAAGAGTACAATGTGAAAAAGCATATCACATAGAAAGCAAATACAATAAATTAGTTATGGCGAGGCAAATACAGTATGGAATGGTAGTGATATGTACAACATAGATCAGGGCCCATTAAAGGTAAATGATAGATTGTAGGTTCCAGGAGCTGATCTCTCGTGCAATAATTGTCATAAACATAGTCCATGTATCAAGGTCCATATCACCCACACGACTGGTTATACCACCGAGCATTGTCACTAGTAGCATCTCATCATCGTGGCAATTTTCAATGTCCATATACTTTGCTAAACTCATTTGATCAAACAATCTCTCATACAACGTGTCACGTTTTGTCTGCAATTGTTCACATTGTATTATCTGGTGATTGACAATATCGTCACATTCACAGTCACACAACAAACACATACCTGTCAAAACAGGTAGAATACCAAGTTTAACTAGGGCGTACATGTGTTTACAGTTAGTCTTACTCCAGTTACACAACTGCCATAGTCTGTGAGGTAAGAGTCTCTCATGGATTGAACGGAATCGGTTCAGGTCTGGTCTCGTAGACAGAGTCTCATACCATCTAGCAGATTCTTTATCAGACACAGTTCTTTTTACAAGTCGATTCCATTTCACCTTTTCAGGGAACTGTCCATTCTCAAGATAATTTACAAATAATGAAAAAAGATCATATTTTCGTACATTTTGTATCAGATCATGCATGACTGACAATGAGGATACATTATTACACATGTATTGTCCAATTCTAAAATAAAACAATCGTTTGAGAAACTGAGATGGGTGTGTTCTACACAACCTACCAAAGTACAGAAGCTTTGCTTTGTCTATCTTTGCTTCCATACTCCACAATCCAAGCGTTTGAGTAGTTACTGCAACAGGTGACCTTACATGGAAGTTTTGGATGCTTCTTGCATAGAAGCGTTGAAGTTTTTCTAGATCTGTGATTTCACTAGGTTGTATGGTTGACCAGAGTTCACACCCATACAGAACACTGGGTAGGATAACATTTTGCCATACTTTTGTACAGCAGACTGGATCGAGTACTCCAGGTTTGAGCCCTATATCACGGAGAGATATGGTTTTCCTCACTTTTAAACGAGCTCTTTGAGAGCGTTCAGTGACCTTTTTCGTGGTAACTAAGGTCCCTGCATATATATTGCTCTCTTTGATGGGAATAACACACTTATCAAGCGTGAATCTACACTGATCTGTAGTTTTGTAAATGTCGTTAAACACGAGCACACAGCTTTTCTGGGCGCTGTACACAAGTCTCCACTTGTTAGCATAACACTGTACAGCATTAAGGGCTGTCTGGAGTCCTACTGGAGTACAACTAGTTATAGTTGTATCATCCGCCAATAAGACAGCTGGAACATGTTCTTCAGCGACGATTAAACCACACTTCAATTTATCAAGTTGCACAATCAGATCATTTATATACACAAAGAACATCCACGCCGAAAGCACGCGACCCTGTCCTACACCTTGTTGTACTGGGAACATTTCACTCGTACATCCATTGACTTTCACACACGCTGTAGCACAGTGATACGAGTGACTTATCAGCTTCCATGCCCGACCTTGTACTCCTAGTTCATGCAATTTCATTAGAAGACCATTGTGCCATATTCGGTCAAATGCTTTGGCATTGTCAAGGAATGATGTAAACACTGGCGACTTCCGTTCTGTATAGAAAGCGATGACCTCCTTCAGGATGTGAACAGCTGTGGTGGCGCCGTGGTTTGCTCTAAATCCGCACTGTAGAGTGTGGGGGAAAGATGGGTTCAATTTGGATATGTAGTATTCAACTCTCGATAATGTTATTTTTTCAAAGACTTTTCCAATTGTTGATGTTAGCGTTATCCCTCGATAGTTTGATGGATTCGATCTGTCTTTATTCCCACCCTTGAATATAGGTATGATTGAACCAATCCTCATAGCTTCCGGTATGTAGCAAGTTTGTCGTATCAGATTGAACAGCTGTGCGAGACGGACAAGTAAAGTGAAGCCACCATACCGTATATGTTCATTTGTCACCATATCAAGTCCCGGAGCCTTTCTTAATTTAAGCGACTTCACAATTGCCTTTATTTCATCAATCGTTATCGGATTTTCCAGTATAGGATCAGTTTGTATTACGGGTGCTTGTTCAATCTCATGTATTCTGTCGTTGACCACTGTATGAAACTGTTGGTCGAAATTGTGCAATTCCAGCGGTGTGAATAAGTCTCTATAAAATCAGCCCATAGTGTGCAAGTATCCTCAGAGGTCTTACCAGAGTTTCCGTTGTATACAATGTTAGAGTTTATCACTTGGGGATTACGATGTTTCTTGATAACTCTGTAGAATTCTCTTATATCGATCTCGGCAGCTCCTTCTATTACAATGTACTTGTGCTTTTCCCACAATCTTTCAGCTCTACGTTTCTGTTTCCTAAATTCGCATTTGGCTGTTTTATACATTTTCAATGTTACACTCTCAGCATCACGAGGTTTGTTCTCCGCCACCCACTGTCGTCTAGCACTCCTCATTTGATAGTGATACGTGTCTAGCTCTGACTTCTTCCAGTATGGTTTGAGATAGGGTTTGAGGTTTCCAACTGGAATACACTGTGACGCCGCTTCATGTATAGAGGATGTCAATACGTCAATGTATGATTATATGTAGTCCGATGTTACATCATGTGCATTATCAGGTGTAGGTCCCAGCATACAGTCTACAGTCGCCTGGTACATATCCAGCTTTTCGGGTGAGCATTTGTTCCACTGTAATGATGTGTAGTTCAATTTACACTCAATCCGGACAAGCTTTTCAGTCATTAAAGAGAGAAAAATTGGGCAGTGATCAGACACTTCAAATGGTATGGATAAATCAATTGTTGTGTCAACTATTGAAGTCTTCAACATTTCCGGGAGGAATATATAGTCGATTAGAGTACTACAGCTGTTGGATTTGTTTCTCCATGAATACAACTTCCCATTTACCAGACAACTGCAGTACGATGGCAATAACTCACGGTTAGCTAGTTCATCCAGCAGAATTCTTGACCTTATAGAGTTCATATTATTTCGTATGTCTGTGTTTAGGTCACCACAGAGTAAAGTTATACTCTTACTACTGAGTTCATCTACAGTTTCAAATACACGATTAAGGCAATCAGTATATTGGCTTGTAGACTGATTGGTAGAGGGTAGTAATGCACACACAATGGAGAGATCAACACAGTTAGGACTACTCAATGTTACCGCTGTTACATCATCATTGTTTGTTTCATGAGTGATAATGTCACTGAAGCGTGAAGATCGCACCATGGTTCATTCGCTTAAAGTCGACACCTGGAGGGGTGTAACAACAAACAGGAAAATTTTGTGCGAATTTGAACCTGTAACTTATTAATGGAAACAATAGATGGCTTGTGTTTACATACGCATTAAGCTATATAAAAAGTAGGAATGGATAAAAAACGAATATAATTGATCGAAGTTTAGGTTTATTCTTGCATTTGAATTCGCACATAAATATCAAATATGTGCACATCACAAATTAATAAGCACTAGTACAGATACAGAAAACAATATAAATACATAGATGTACAAAATTGTAGCAAACACATACATCATACCTGTCATAAACAACGATTTATTTCATCAAAACAAACATAATAAAAGCACGTAAAAGCAATATTGAAACAGTAACACACATTAAGACAATTTGAGCAAGACCGAGACATCATCGGTGAAGGTCAAGGGAGTGATTTGACCATTTATCAATCTGTCCTTCAGGGAAGCTATCCTCCTGTCATAGTTGTATATCTCTTTTTCCTCGGTGGGAGGGAATGGCCAGCTTCAATTTGCACCAGAGTGATTTCACATTTCTTTTGTTCACCTTTCAAAAATGCCATTAATTCGAAAACTATAATAAACTAAAGATAATTCTAATTCTATAATAATAATAAACAATCAATATAGCAATCATTCGCAAGAGATACTACTATACTTGGAAGCGTGCACTTATATAGATAGATGTACTTCGGAATGTTTCGTTTCGTCGTTCGATCCAAACTTTGTAGATAACTGTCTAGTTAATCCCTTGTTAAACAAACAGAAAACAACAAAGCGAGCCGCCTGTCGACAATCTCAAAATTGAATTTTTCAAATGTCGACGTCCTGCGAAGACACCGTTGTAAGATATCCATACACTCGCAACATTAGTTATTTGTGTTGTGCACTTCCTTTCATCTGGGAATAGGGTATCCATTCACGACATTTAACGTTTTCTGGCCAGAATAACTCGTTATTTTCTAACTGATCTACAGTTTTACTGTACACGTAATACGGAGTGTGTAGCTTGGATTGTATCCTTCCCAGTGTTTCAGCAAGCGCACATAACTGATTTGTACAAAGCGTTGCCTAGCATAGTCTATTATGGCATCCTAAATCACTTCAAACGATGAGTCTGCTTTCACATTTGACAGTACATACCGCTTGGACTTGACCCTGGGAGCTGCTCCACGAAAAGCTCTTGACCATGCACTTTGAAAATTAACATCCCTTGGCTTTTGTTGTGTCTGCTCATCAGTTGTAGTCTCAGATTCTAGCTGATTGGCCGGCGTTTCTATTGAGTGGTGTCCGGGTGTATCAGCCTGTGTGTCATCGCGGTTTGAGACATCGATGATGACGTCACTTGCTTCATCAATACTCAATGTCCTCGTTTGAGAATTTTCGTGGCTTTGAGTATGTCTATCACTGTTCAGATCAATTGTTTCAGTTTGAATTGATTGATTAACCAAGCTGGGACTTTTCAAAGCTTCCGAATATAATAATTTGTTCCTAGTATACACTGTATCCAGTTTAGCCTCAATAGAGTTTGTTTTGCGGCACACTTTGTCCAACGATAATTTCACTTCACTTTCAAGCACTTTTATTTTTTAGTCTTTTTCCCTTATTTGAACTACAAGGAATCGAACATCATTTTGTAACTTCATTTCAACGCACTTGAGTCGTTTTATCTCTCTGGATGCACCGATAATGTCACGATTTCTTTCATCAACGGTGTGTTTCAGTTCTGATATGTGTGACGTGAACTTCTCATGAAGATCTTCAATCTTCCTATCCAACATTTCATTATTAACCTTGTTGTTGTCTGACATTTCTAATATTTTTGCATACATCATTGTCATAATGTCATTATTCCTAGGTGTGACTCTAGGGTTTTCAGCAAGACTAGAACACGACGGTACAGTCTTAGGTTTCTGCTTGCTCAGACCATTCTTTTCCAGAACAATTGCAGAGATAGAACCAAAGATATATCCATATAAATAAAACACATCTGACGCATACTTTTCAAGCACCGATTTGCCAGATACACCTCTCTGCATCCTCTTAACAAGATATCCATTAGACATGTCAGATTTCCGTTCTCTCGCTGTATCATATAAACTCTGTCTTACTTCATTCAACTTCTCGTCATCATTGTCATAGGCTTCTAAAAGCTCACCTTCAAACGACACTTTGTCCATTCGTCCATAGTTCTCATGAATAAAGTTGAAAATATCATTGTCTATTTCTTCAACATGTTGCGTGTTGATATATACAGAACATTAAGAAACATATCAAAATGGCAATCATCATATTTAGCAATGTGTGATAAGAGTAACCTGCAGGACAAAGATAGTCAAGAAGATTCCCTTTCACGTGCGCTGCTATGGCGATTATAAAATGACAAGCCAGCATGCCTTGAAACCCTTGCTGGTGTTTACCTTGATATGAAAATGAATTTTTCATATGTTGTTACAAAAGGATTTGGATGTGTTGAAAAAGTAAGTTTGGATTAGAAACATACTCAATGGTTCTTTAAACCTTAAAGTTGAATGTAAGCGAGTTGTACAATCGCCATTGTAATATCAGCTTTGAGTTGTCAGTTGTGAAAAGTTTCTCGCGATTCTTATAATATATTTTTTTACGATCCCAGATGTTTATTTTCCGATAGGATTTCTCGTTTTGTTAAGGCCCAACACGTGAGGAAACGGGACAGACATCCATCGCATAACGTTAATGACATCTGAATACCCTCCCAAATGAATTTCACAGAATAAAGAGAATCGATCTAACGATTGTGTCCACCTGTAGCATCTCGTACAGCGACACAAAAGAACGTAAAGTGAACACTGCCCGAGGAAGACGTCGCCATTGCTCAACGCCATTTCATTTGTTTCGTTTCGTTGGTGTTCACATTTTGGTGTAACCCCATTCCTACTTTTTATTAAACTTCCGGCCTCGCCGTGTTTGCACTGAAGCATTGGTGTTGTCGTTTACTGGCGTGGTGGCAGCGGTTTTACCTATGTCGGAGAACAATAACTTGACAAACAAAGTAACTTTCAGCACCTTTCACCTTCGGTAAGCAGTACGGTCGAGTGTCTATTACGTTTTACCGTAACATTCATGGAGGTGGATAGATAGCGTCTATGACGTCACAGTGCGTTGCGTTATTCCCGCATTGCTTATTATCAACCAAAATTGACTCTGTAGTGCTATATTCGCACAATGACACCTCAATCAAACCTTATGTGACCCTCCAGCAATTGTGTGATTGAATAATCAACTTGTTGCACTAAATACTATCCATATTGACTCAGTGACCTAGTTTTGTGCGTTAGAAATCTGCACTGTGCAATTCGATAGAAGTACATATTCATGAAAACGGCGACCATCCAAAGTAAACATTATCACTTATACTTCAGTTTTGTGAACAATCTATACCTCCTAGTTCTACCACTTTGAGACTTTTATAAAGAAGAGAATTTCCCTTTCACCTTTATTAACTGATGAACCATATATTTTTCGTGTTAATTACTTGCATTTAGATTGGAGCAGTGCAATTCAGTATTAACGAAAATGGCTGCAGCCCGTGCCCAAAAGGAGTGGCAACTAACAACAAATGAGACAATAAACTCCTTCGAAAACTGGAGGCAAAACCTTTTATATATACTCTCTTTGGATAATAATTTTGCACCATTTCTTGTTAACGGATTCACTTGGCAAAAAAAAAGTGCTGCACACCCAGACAGAGGGCTGCAACCAGACGGTGAGGCAGTACGCGAAGCACTTCGTAGAACAGCCGCCCAGAAAAATGCTCAGTTTGAACTTATGCTAGGCCAAATAGCAAACTATTGCTCAGTGATTTCAAGGAACTCTATCATTAAAGGATCAGTCTCGCTACCTGATATCTGGCAAAAGATAAGACTGCACTTCGGGTTTCAGTCTTCCGGTGCTCATTTTCTAGACCTTGTCAATATCAATCTTAAACCGGCAGAACGACCAGAGGACCTTTTCCAGCGCCTTATGGCGTTCTTTGAGGACAATCTCTTATCAGCTGACGGAAATATCACCCACCATGGTGTTGTAATAGAAACTGATGAGGATTTAACCCCCACGCTTGAGAACACAATCGTTGTTCTTTGGCTCCAGCTTATCCACCCAGGTTTGCCTCAGCTTGTCAAACAAAAATATGGTTCTGAACTTCGCAATCGGTCTATTGCTTCCCTTAAGCCTGAGATATCGCAAGCCCTTTCTTCTCTATTGGATGAACTACGGACAATTGAAGACACCAAAGTACTGAGGAGCTCAACCTTCAACCAGAGTAGAAAATTCCAGAATACCTCTCGCAACACTTCGAGACGCAGAGAGTTCAAGACTTGTATACTATGCAAGACCGCTGGCCGCCCTTCCCACTCATCTCACAACCTTGTGGACTGCAGATACTTACCTGCATCAGATAGAAGAAGCTTGGGTCTCTCTCGCCTGGTCATTGATCACCCAGTTAAACTCACCCTAGACACTGGTGCAACAACCAACATGGTTACAGCAACCTTCGCCAAAAACATTGGTCTCGCAATCAAACCTGCTTCGCAATCGGCTCGACAAGCAGACGGTATAACCCCTTTGGAGGTTACAGGCGAAGTACACTGTAACATGACGAGGGGGTCCCATTGCTTCAAACTGGATGCCCTAGTCGTAAAGCATCTTGATGTGGATATCATTGCAGGGATCCCAATTCTCTCTGCAAATGACATCGCTACCCGTCCAGCAAAGAGACAGATAGTAATCAAAGGATCTGAGATAGTTCAATACGGCAACATCCAACACAAAGATGCTTCCATACGTAGGACCCAAGCATACGTACTCCGTGGACCCTCACATCAAACAGTGATCCTACCTGGAGAATGTTTTGTTAACTACACCGAGCGACTGTGAACCTGACTCCCAGTGGGCCCTGGAACCCAGACTAGACTGCCCATCAAACTCTATTGCACAACTGCAGAAGGCTTGGCCTCCCCCTCAGGAAATAAGTTCTGTTGGTCATAGCCTGCGAGTCACCAACAATCTTGAAGATCCAATTGTTATCAAGCGCAACGAGCATCTTTGCCAAATTCGATCCATTACCATCCCCACAGACAGACTGGACTGTCTAGATAATCCTTCTGTCACCATGAAGGCATCATCCCCATACTCTACAAGTGTCTCTCTTGACCCGGACAACCATCTTCCCAAAACCATCAGAGACCAGTTTCGTGATCTCAACGAGGAGTTTGATGATGTCGTCATTTCCAAGTACAACGGCTTCAGTGGTAACATCAAGGCAATAGTGAATATGGGTCCCACACTTCCACCTCAGAGAAAGGGTAGACTACCACACTACAACCGGGACATGCTTGTTGAACTTCAACACAAATTCGATGAACTTGAATCCGCAGGTGTGTTTGCCAAACCTGAACAGGTGAACGTAACTGTTGAATACCTTAATCTCTCCTTCCTTGTCCGCAAGCCTAAAGGAGGAAGCCGTCTTGTTACCTCCTTTGGTGAAGTCGGCCATTATAGCAAGCCTCAGCCATCACTTATGCCAAATGTTGACAACGTCTTGCGTGATATCGGCAAATGGAGGTACATCATTGTGTCTGACTTACTCAAAGCTTTCTATCAGATACCACTGGATCATGCCTCTATGAAATATTGCGGTGTCGTTACCCCATTCAAAGGTGTGCGAGTGTACACTAGATGTGCCATGGGGATGCCTGGATCCGAGACCTGTCTTGAGGAGCTGATGTGCAGAGTCCTTGGAGATCTCATAGAAGAAGGCTGTGTGGCTAAGCTTGCCGATGATCTGTTCTGTGGAGGTGACACTCCTGAAGAAGTTATGCATAATTGGAGACGGGTACTTAAAGCCTTAAAGGACAACAATTTGAGACTCACTGCAGCGAAAACTATCATTTGCCCGCAATCTACAACAATACTTGGATGGATTTGGACACAGGGTACTCTTACAGCCAACCCTCACCGGATCGCTGCCCTGTCATCAGTTGATCCACCCCAAACTGTACAAGGTCTTCGCTCCTTTATTGGAGCCTACAAGGTACTCAGCCGAGTCCTCCATGGATACGCCCAGCTTCTTGACCCCCTTGACCCCCTTGACAAGGTTACAGCTGGCAGACAGTCTCAAGAGAAGGTTGTATGGACAGATGATCTGATAGATACCTTCAAAACTGCACAATCGTCCCTGTCCAACTGTAAATCCATAACACTTCCTAGATCATCAGACTGTTTATGGATTGTCACAGATGCCTCTGTCAAAAACAAGGGTCTCGCTGCTACCTTGTATGCTCTCAGAGACAGTAAACTCCTCCTAGCCGGATTCTTCAATGCAAAACTGAAGAAGCACCAACTTACCTGGCTCCCATGTGAAGTCGAGGCTTTAGGCATTGGGAGTGCCGTCAAGCATTTTGCCCCTTATGTCATTCAGTCCAAGCAAACTGCACAGGTCCTTACTGACAGTCGCCCGTGTGTACAAGCCTATGATAAACTAAGAAGGGGCGAGTTCTCCGCTAGTTCCAGAGTTACAACATTCCTTGCCACTCTCAGCAGATACATGGTTCAGATACGTCACATAGTTGGTGTGGCCAACTTACCTTCTGACTACGCGAGTCGTCATCCGAACGAGTGCTCAGACCAAAGCTGCCAGATCTGTCAGTTTATCTCACAAACTGAGAGCTCAGTCATCCGAGGCTTGTCAATAAAGGATGTTACAGAGAACGGTGTCAGAATGCCTTTCACCAGTCGAGCAGCCTGGCTGGATACTCAACAAGAGTGTCCTGATCTTAGACGTACTCATTCCCACTTGACCCAGGGTACTCGCCCTTCAAAGAAGATGACAGCTATTCCTGACGTGAAACGCTACCTCCGTGAAGTTACAGTTGCTCGTGACGGTCTTCTTGTTGTGAGGGACAGTCAACCCTTTCAACCAAGTCGGGAAAGGATCGTGGTTCCAAGTGGAGTCCTAGATGGTCTACTCACAGCGTTACATATCCGTTTCGACCATCCTACACAGCACCAGACAAATACACTTTTCAACAGATACTTCTTCGCCACAGGCATTGACAAAGCTGTCACCAAAGTATCTTCCTCTTGTCACCACTGTATGTCATTGAGATCCTTCCCCAAACAACTCTACCCACAGACTTCAAACCCCCCACCTACCATTATTGGCGCTAATTATGCTGCTGATGTCATGCGCAGATATCGTCAGATGATATTTGTTCTTCGAGAAACAGTTTCCTCCATGACCTTCACCATGATGATCGAGAATGAACGCCACGAATCTCTCCGTGATGCTATGCTCATACTCTGTGCTCGAGCAAGGCCTCTCATAGACGGTGGAATAACAGTTCGTGTTGATCCTGCACCAGGCTTTGTAGCCCTTGCAAAATACTCCACTCTCTCTCAACATGGCATATCCCTAGTCATCGGTAGCCCGAAAAACATCAACAAGAACCCTGTTGCTGAGAGGGCAATCCAGGAACTAGGCATAGAATGTCTTCATCACTCACCTGAAGGGGGCCCTATCTCGAATGTGACTTTAGCCATCGCCACAGCAAGTCTCAACACTAGGGTGAGAAGCAGCGGTCTATCCGCTCTTGAGATCTGGACACAGCGCGACCAATTAACTGGAGACCAGTTACCAATCTATGATGAGGACATCATATCCCTTCAACAGAACACACTGAACTCAAATCACCCCTACAGTGCTAAATCGAAAGCTGGCAATCGACCAGTTCAACCATTTGCCCAGCTGAGCGTTGGTGATTTGATCTTTCTCAAAGGAGATCGTGACAAAACTAGAGCAAGAGACAAATACATCATCACTAACATGTCAGGAGATGGAGACACATGTACAGTTCGCAAGTTTACCAAATCCCAGCTCCGTTCTAAATGCTACGATGTCAAGACCATAGACCATTACCCAGTCATATCGACGATGATTGCTGCGCCATCACCTGGTCCGATTCGTGGTCTTGAGGACTGTGACACCACGGTCTACACTAGTCCTACCCCTACTCATGCGCAAAATTCCATGAACTATCAAACACCTGTCACTATTCCAAACTACCAACCTCCTCTTCCACCAGATATTGCTGAACCATTATCACCCAGTATGACGGTACGTGAAGGGGAAACTGATCGTTGCTACCTACATCTCGATGATCACCAACCGGAACAGGATGTCGGGTCACCTACGACTCCACATGACACCCATGTGTTGCCTCAACCTCGTCGATCTGCCCGATCCTGACAATGTCCGAGCTGGCAGGAGACGGGAGAATGGGAAATGGCATAAATGAACTTTAATTACTTCATGTGCATTACTTCTACTTCAACAGTTTTTTCTACATTTAATCTTCATCCTATTGTCCATCACTCAAGATAGAGTTAAGGGAATAATGGAGAGGCAATCACGCCATTTCATTTGTTTCGTTTCGTTGGTGTTCACATTTTGGTGTAACCACATTCCTACTTTTTATTAAACTTCCGGCCTCGCCGTGTTTGCACTGAAGCATTGGTGTTGTCGTTTACTGGCGCAACAGGTTAACTTGAAGATCTTGCAACGTCTGATTAACCCAGTTCGTCCCAGATGTGTTCGATCGGATTGAGATCGGGGCTTCGCGATGGGAAATCCAGGACTTGAACACCAGCATTTGTGAGAAAAGCGTCTTGCTGAAACGTCAGTCCAGGGCCGTGTCTCTGCATGGACGGAAGAAGAACAGGTTGCAAAAGCTGATCTCTGAACTGGACAGCATTTAAGTTCCCTTGAACAACAACCAATGGAGAACGACAGTGTTGCACAGAAAGACCCCCAAACCATGACGCTGCCGCCACCAAATCGGTCAACTTCATGTACGCAAACTTGAGCGTGGCGTCTGCGATACACACGGTCCTCTATAGGGTCTCCATGCGCCAAGTCCAGAGGCATGCAAGCGAAGTTCTGACTGTGGAGTTATCCTTCCACCAAACATCTCCCAACTTGTGGAAGTTGCAGTTACAAATCGGTTGCAAAGATGACATAAACGTATTACTGCATCTTCCCGGAGTGTCGTCACACGTGACGCTCCTGGCCGTCGGCGGTCTGCAACCATTCCCGTCTGATACACTCTCATCCTGAGATTTAAAATTGTTTGTCGTGAACAGTTGAAGGCTCTTGCCACAGTGACCACATACTGACCAGCTTGGAGCCTCCCCATAGCACGTTGACGTTCTTCATTTGTAAGACACGGCATTGCCAAAAGGTCATCAAAATTAAACTTTCTATTTGATTTTCCAAAATGAGCTTCAATGTGCTTACTCAGTTGATGCTAACATACGTCGATTGACCGCAGTCATGATGTTTTGTTTGCACGCGCATTCACAGTTTTCTGATGTTTGTGGCTACAAAGTCAATGATTGCACGTGACTTAACAAATTCCTTACATCAAACAGGTCAAAACCATTACTTTCACTACAGATAGTGTTTCAATGAACAGACAGAAACGATTTCATAAAGTTACATGCGTCAAGGTTTCCATTTTGCTCAGTCTAAAATCTAGACAACATACACTTGTAATTGATTAATAAGACGATTTTAATTTACCCATTTTAACAATGGCTGATCAGCTTTGAAGACAATCCTCGAGTCGTGACTGTGATTAACCACAGACGAGGGTCATCTGTGACCTGCAAGATAGCTTGTCAATGTAGCCTCATTGATAAAATAATGATGATTTTCACTACCGTTATATGAATTCATGAGGTGTGTTAAATCGCCAAAAACACATGTTTATGCAATAGTTATGTAATTCTCATCTGTGGAATTACCTAGTTGGATATCTAAACATTCGATAAATGGAAAATTTACGTTGTTTTATTAAAGATTTGTTTGTGAAATTAACAATAAAATAAGGTACGTTTCATTTTGACTATCGCTGATATTGAGATTACTCCAGTGAAATCACAGTAATTGCTTCAGGGACAATTCCCACAGATTTTAATTCTGGCCGCCGGAGCTATATTAGGCGGGGTTGTTTTGTTGTTGTTGTTTTTTTTTTTATAAAAAAGGCCAAATTAGTAATTATTGAGCCGATTTCATAACTGTAAAATCGAGCAATTGTCAAATTGAAATCCCATTTTAATGAATCCGAATGTTACAATATGGCATGACATCTAACCTGAAATACAGAGTTCTAAAACAAGGTGATAAGTCATTTATATTCATAAGTTGTAAGTTCTTTCTTAATATTGCTAAGATTACCCAGCATCTACGACAGGTGAACCAAAACAAGTATATATTTGTAATCCTTTAAGTGTTTGATGAGAAATAAATGCAGTGTGACTTTGCGATATAGGAATAAATATGTGAATCAGTGTTGTTAGTTCACTCTTGAAAATAAATGAAAGACCAACCGATTTGGTTTTATTATAAAAATGAACATTCTTCATCATTATCGAATTTTAATGAATTTGATAAAATAAGGTTGTTATTTCACTAATATGACGAAAAACAACTTGTAATTCAATGATAACATAATCTTTCCAAATATGATAATATCGTAGGAAAATAACTAAAGGTAAATGATAAGACAGGAAACATTTGTGAAAAAACTGCTTGAAATCATGGCTGTACGTTTTCCCCCTGTTTTGAATATACCAGTATCATATCAATCTTCTTTTCAAACTTTGATGGTTTATCAACCATATTTATGTTATGCAATCTCGTTTTCCCGTTTCATATATGTATGTGATATATCATTTTATCAGACTTTATTTAAACTTTGTGACTGTTTTATACATGTATTACGACCTTAGGTACTTACTTAACAATGTATAATAACATATGGGTGAGATAAGGCCATTGTTAGAGATAATTCGAAGACTTCTGCAGTTAATTCTATTAATATTTGTCACCGAAGTTACATACAAGTAAAAATATTCTGTTGTTTGTCCCCTCTGTTTCCCGCCAATGCTTTGGGAACATGTAAGGTTATTTATTACCCATTTGATTAAAAATAACATTCAAATTCACGAGCACATACCACGTTTGACATTGTTTTAGCGTAAGTCCCTGTATTTCATATCGCCTCCAATGGCTGCGATACTGCCGAAGCGCGTTAAACAATAACTCACTCACTGTTTTTCATAAATCAATTTCCATGATGTCATTTAAGCTGTGATTATTTATTGTTACGAGAAGCAAATGGAATACAATAGGTAATAAAGAAATTATTTCACTCGAAAGTAAGCTCAATGACTCTAGGACAATTCAAACAAGTGTTTGCCACTAACATGGCAATGTCCCCCGCCGATGACATTGAGTTAGTAAGACATATCATTGGAGCTACTTTATATATTGCATTACTGGTAAAAAGTGCCATGATGATCAGCAAATTTTAAGACTTTGGGTGCTTGGGTTCATGCTATATCGTGTTAATAAGAGTTCTAAAAATGGTCAAAGTGTTGTGGTGACCTTGAAAATAAGGTCAAGGTCACTAAAATGTACTGGTGTGTGTGTGTCATCCCCCAATGTTGGCTGACACCAAATTTGCAGACTTTGGATGCAACACTTCATGAGATACCGCGTTAACAAGAGTTCAAAAAGTGGTCAAAGTGTAGAGGTGACCTTGAATATAAGGTGAAGGTGACCAAATGGACTGGTGTCTGCGTCATCCTCCAATGTAGACTGACACCAAATATGAAAACATTTGGTCCAACCGGTCATGATATATCGCGTAAGCAAGAGTTTGAAAAGTGGTAAAAGTGTTGCAGTGACCTTGAAAAAAGGTCAATAAAATAAAGGCCAAGGTCACCAAAATTGACTGGTGTCTGCGTCCTCCCACAATGTAGGCAGACACCAAATTTGAAGACTTTGGATGTAACGCTTCATTAGATATCGCGTAAACAAGAGTTCAAAAAGTGGTCAAAGTGTCGTAGTGACCTTGAAAATAAGGTCAAGGTCACCAAACTCGACTTGTGTCTGCGTCTTCGCCCAATGTAGGCTGACACCTAATTTGAAAACATTTGGTCATAATAAATGGTGATAACAAGAGTTCGAAAAGTGGTCAAAGTGTTGCCGTGACCTTGAAAATAAGGTCAAGGTCACTAAAATCAACTGGTGTCTGTGTCTTTCCCCAATTTAGCCTGACAACTAATTTGAACACTTTGGATGCAATGTTTCATGAGATATCGCCTTAACAAGAGTTCAAAGAGTTGTCAAATGGCTGTGGTGACCTTGAAAATAAGGCCAAGGTCACCAAAATTGACTGGTGTCTGCGTCCTCCCACAATGTAGGCAGACATACAATTTGAAGACTTTGGATGCAACACTTCATAAGATATCGCGTAAAAAAGAAATGTGACGTACGGACGTACGGACGGACGCCGCTGAATACATAGTCCCCCGTTCCGCGTTGCGGTGGGGGACAACAAGAGTGATCTGATAGCACAATAGCCCCAGCCCAACATGTCAAATATCATGGCCTATTACTGATTAGGCTGGTCAAATTCTTAGAAAATGCATCTTACGCCAAAGTCAGAGTTACAAGGTCAAAGTTTATGAAATTCAAATAGCACTTAGAGACTTGAAACTTTAAAAAAATTATGCTCAATAACAATGCCAGTAAACAAGTAAATCATGGCGAATTCGTAAGTCACGTGGTTTCAACGCCAAATTGAATTTTAAAAACTTTTTGGACTTTTGCGGAAACACCACTCTGTAGATATCTACATCTGAGAGCTGAGACTTCGATTTCTGACAGTTGTAGCATAGAGATTCAACAAAAGTTTGTTTATTATTTCACCGGCGAACTATTAATACTTTGTTCACATTGACCTTTCAAAGTATGGTATGGTAAAGTATTGACTTTGAAAATTTTACCCAATTTAAAGGCGATAATTGGATCCCAAATTGCATGATTTTCCCAGGACTACTAGATAACAGTATAGTGTTTAGGAATCAATAGAGAAATCGATCGCGAACAGTCATTTCCGGTCGTGAGAAAGGGTACAAAAGATAGGATGAATGAAAAAGAAGGGTTCCTATCTTAACATGGGATTTAAAAAAGAAATCCAGATAGAGACTTGAATTCTATTTTTTCAGAAGATACACAATAACAAAATAAGCAAAAAAGTAAATCATGACGATTTCGTAGGTTACGTGGATTTGCTGCAGTTTTGATGTTCAATCGATTGGGGATATAGCTCAAAAATTCAAAATCTCTATATCGATTTTCCCGAGAGTACTAGATAGCATGAGAGTAAACAGGAATCAATGAATAAAAGAAGGCACACAGATCTGGAATCATCTGGAAGGAAAATAAAAACTCACAACGAATTTTAAAAATGCACCTTGTCGAAGACATGTCCAGTAACTACCATATTGACATGTGTGTACCTACCTTTGTATATTCCACCACCCAATGCATCTTTAAGGCACATCACAAAGTAACATGTTGATACAATACACTTCCAAACTTGTTCATGAATATTGATCAGAAGTAATCAGCGTGGAATATTTGCAGAGTGGGCTGATTTATATAAACTTTGCTATGTTCAATTTAATATATTATACTCAGTCACCTAAGAATGTCTATAGGGTAGTTTTAGACACTCCATGTCATGTTTTCAATCAATCACTTATGGTTGCATACCTCTATTTTAAGTGGCATGGACACAGTTATTCACAGTAAGTTGAAAAGAGAAATCTTATTACATGTTTATTCGAATTTGTAATAAAAAATAAATTTGTATTCATTGTATGTATATAATAAACTACCTTTCGGATTTAAAGTGGACAGAGCGATGTATCCTGTCGGTCATTATAGCATATGAAGACGGCAGTCCAATCGCTTAACAATTACAGGATGTTGAACTTACAGCGATGTGTTTACTTTGTCTTGATTTCAGTATTGAATTGTTGCAGCTCGATGTTGCAAAGACGACTGGATTCGTTACGATCTGTTACCTGTTTGTTGGTCAAAAAGAGACTTGGCTAGATGCAAATGTACAGTAACAGAAATGATATTAATTTCTTACCATCTCAACGTCATTTAGAACATGCTTCATGTTTCTGGTTCCTGTACAGCGTTTCTCTGTTCATATCGAATTCATAAGGATGTGTAGTTTTTCTTCAAAATTGTATTTACATGTACATTTGCTTATAGTTGATGTTGGAAAGCGGAATGACAAATTTCGACTTGAAGATTAAGATATGTTCTATCATGATGAAAGGATCATATTCGATAATCTACAAAAGATCACATTTTAACAGGTAACTAACAACACCTGGCATCCATCCATTCAAAAGAAGAGGATTCCTTCGTTAAGGGATATTTGAATGTTTTTTCAGGTACATGTTTATTATTTTCGCATGAAACAAGTCTATTCTTATCAATTCTTCTATATGTATCGTATGTAATTACACTGCTTCAAAGTTGTGCAATTTTTAAACCATTTCAAAATGTCTCATTATGGAAGTTAATTTAATCTCTAGAGAAAAAAAATAAAATGAAATGGTTATGAAAATTTAAAATTAGAAGATACGTGTAAACTGGTGTAAGTATCCTTTAAATGTAATCATTTAAATCCTTAAGTAAAAAATATTACAGGTAAAGGAACATTTGCATAGATTTAGACAATAGTTAATGAATGACAACGAATGACAGATAATCTTTCCCGAGAACACAATTAATATAACGGGGGACAGATAATCTGCCTTTCCCTGTCAAGACTTGTTGATATCACCAACATAACAAATTAAAGTAAAAACGCGAATATTAAAAGCGAAATGAGCTAAATCTCCATATCCACACGTGTGTGACGTGATGACACTACACTACTTCGTACCTATCCGTGTTTACTACGCGCCATTAATTTCATATCCAGAGGTCTGTGAAGCTCCAAAGCAAGTCTGCTCAAACCGAAAACCCCTGACGTTACAATCAACACTGTGACATCATATCTGCTCGCGCCTATGACGTCATTGCATTCGCCCTTGAAGCTTTCAGTGGTTATAGAGTAAATTAGTAATCGGAAGTTTCTTTAATTTCCCAACACTCTAAATGCTAGCTCCAACGTTGATGCATGGGCACATGTAAAAAACGCTTATTTCAACTCCAAGAAACAAATAAAACATGCAGAGGACGGTTTCTCAAGTTTCCAGTCGGGAAAAAAAAAGATGAATGAAGTAGTTCCGGCAATCAATGAAATTTTTTGTTTTCTGTAATAGCCAATCACAAGCCAGGAAGCCATGTGTAACTCCCATGTGACTACTACTGTAAATCTTCCCATATGGGTAATATCTGAATAATAATAAGCAGACAGCGTCGACTATATCCCCCGTCAAATTGGACATGTTTAAAACATAGTGAACAATACTAATATAGCTTTATTCCTTATTAAATGTTAATTCACTCATTAGTCAAAAACTCATACATATAATTTCCAAAATGTATGAAATACTTCACATGATGATTGTTCCACACACCAAATTTTTTATTGAGCTATGTCTTACAGTTTTTGAGTTCTAGTCAAGAAACGAAAGTTTAAAGTATGTTTCCATGGAAACGGCTAAAAGAAGTCGAAAACCCAAAAAGGCACATTTACACATGATGACTGTTCCACATACCAATTTTCATTGGGCTAGGACCACACATTTTTTTAGTTCTGGCACGGAAACGAAATGGCCAATTCCATATTTAAGTGCATTAAATCATTAAATAAACGGAACGTGTTTTTTATTTTCTTCACCATTATGATTTTACATAATGGATATTTGCATCTAACATTTAAAATCATGAAATTTAAACATTGAGAGGCCTTTACAATAATGTCCGTTTTAAATCCCCAATAATTCCTTACACTGTTTAAATGTGCATTCTACTCAAGGTCTAAGAGGTGTCGTACACAGATGTGTGGAAATGGAGTGCTAGTTTCCTATACTGATTGGTTCCTCGGGCAACCCAAAACATCCCAATGGTGAAGACTGTCTCGTGCTGTATCGAAAGAAAGTGAAAGTGTACACACATGGCAAGATGGATATTGTTCTCATCGACACAGCGTTATGTATGAGAGTTTGTATGAGAGTAAGTTTGAAGGTGCAAACTCATAGTTCCGGGGTTACGTTTCCCAAACCTCTAAATCTACTGTTAACAGTCTGATATATAACATAACAAGTTAATGTTTTGTTTACAGTGAATACATTAATTGCCAATTCTCTATTAATAAAGAATAGACAAAATGCAATCCGCTAGGGACTCTGCCCGAAAAAGTACAAGAATTTGTACTATTGAAGGTACATGTAGTGTTATACCAAATGTAACAATGTTATGTTTGTTCATCTAAATTGCACGTATTTCTTCTTTTTTTTTTTAACTTCTTTATGTTTGTTGTACATGTACATGGCATGAAAGATTTACATAACATAGATCAATATATACAAAGACATGATTAAGGACAATGTGTGTTTTTTTCTATACATTTGACAGAAGCTGGTATTGGATATTGTAAGCATTATAATTTTTTAAACTTGTTTCTCCTCATTGGCAAAATGGAGGTATCAATAATAGGGACAAGGTCTAATCAATTAAAACAGTAAATGACAACTTGACCAAAATTTCATAAATTTGGTGTAATTACAGGTTGAGTATGAGTTGTATTTATCAACATTGTATGCGGTTTTGAGATCTTGTTTTATGTAACTAAAGGAAGGTTTAATTCCAATATGGCTGGATTTGAAGATATTATATTTCGTGATGGTTATTATCATGTTAAGTACTTTATTTCAGTTTTCCGGATACCCGAGACAAATGTTTCTTTTTGTGAATTGAAGTTTTGCATTTGTTTTTTCCTCTAACCACTCTTTGATCTTTATCCAAATACTTGTAACATATTGACAATCAAATAATAAATGGGGTATTGTTTCAATTTCTTTCTCACAGAAATTGCATATATTTGTATCTTTTAAGTTCATCTTATGTAAGAGATCATTTGTCGGTAAAATTCTATGTAAAACAGAGTATTGAAACCATATAAGTTTTGAGTTTAGATTAGATGCAAAAGGCATTTTATGTATAATTCTCCATTCATCTTCGTCTAGTGAACACTGCAGATCTCTTTCCCATTTCCGTTTATATTTATTTTGATTTTCGTGACTTGGTTTTTTTTGCAATATATCATAGAACACTCGACATCCTTTTTTCTTGTTTATAATATCTTCAATTAAATATGGAATGAATGGGGATTCTAGCTTACTATTTGTAACAATGTGTTTTTCCTTTGTATATGATTTTATTGAATGTAGTATACCACCATAGTCGAGAAAATTTAATTTACATTGATATTTTTTTTATAAGTTCCTCATATTTGAAAAAGGTGCCGTCAGAGTTGATGATATCATTAATAAAATAAATACCGGATTTTGACATATTTATGTTATTTATTACCTTTTTATCTATTTTTATATTGTCATTTCGCCATATTGATTGAGAAAGGATTTCAGATTGACTTGTAACAATATTTCCTTTTTGTTTGATAAAATGCCCCCATGCATGCAAAACATCTTTCCAAAAATCGTTTGTTTTGGGAATAATGACATCTTTTATGATTGATGCTTCGTTGTACTGATAGAAATCCTTGTGTGAGGGGGATATATTTAATTCAAAGAGAGTTTTCAGTTTTGATTTATCAGTAGAATGAAAGAGTCTCCTCACCCAGCTTATCTTTTGTGAAAGCAGTATATTTCGTATATCTGGTACTCTTATACCTCCTTCATCGTAACTCTTAGTTACTATTTTACGTTTTATCTTATCTGGTTTTCCTTTCCAGACGAAATTAAAGCATAGTTTTTCGATTTCTGTAATCATATAATCATTTGGGTTAGGTAGCACACTAGAAATATGGTTTAACTTTGGCAAAATAAGGCTTTTTAGGACAGTGGTCCTGCCAAGGGGAGTGATATCTCTACCAAGCCATTGGTTCATTGTAACCTTAATTTGTTTTAGTTTATCTTTGTAGTTTCTTTCTACCTTTTCTACCAAATTGTGAGTAAATGTTATGCCAAGGATTGTAAATTCTTTTTTTGACCAGTCTAGTTTATAATTTTTGCAAAATGTTTTGTTTGAATGTTTCAAAGAACCTATCCAAATAACTTGCGTTTTGCTGGTGTTTATTTTTAAACCTGAAAAAGAAGCATAGTGATCTAATGTTTGAAGGGTACTCTGAAGGCAAGCTTCTGATCCATCTAACGTCAAAGAGGTATCATCTGCGAACTGCGAATTGAAGTATTCCGTATTCCCTATCTTTATCCGCTTTATAATCTTATTATTACGTATCATAATGCTTAAGATTTCAGCGCAAATAATGAATAGATATGGCGATAACGGATCACCCTGTCTACAACCGCGAGTAATTTTGAAAAATTCTGATGAATAACAGTTCACAAGCACACTTGACTTTATATTTCTGAAAAATGTAGCGACCCATTTCTTAATAGAAAAACCAAAATTAAAATAATCAAGTACATGTTCAATGTTCCAGTCAACCGAGTCAAACGCCTTTTCAAAGTCTATAAGCAGGAGCAATCCTGGTATTTCCATGCTTTCTACATAATCTATAACATCGTAGATTTGGCGTGTACATTCTCCAATATATCTATTTGACATAAAACCTTTTTGATCGTCGCTTATTATTTTTGGAAGTATTTTCTTTGTTCTATTTGCTATTGTAGCTGATGCTATCTTATACGATACATTGAGTAACGATATAGGTCTCCAATTTTTCAAGAATTGTTTCGGTTTATTTCCTTTTGGTATACATGTGATCACTCCTTGTTTTTGGCTCACTGATAACTCTCCTGTTTTAAAGGACATGTTTAAAGACCGTATCAAGTATGTATGAAGATCGAGCCAGAACAATTAAAAAAATTCCACTGTGAAGCCAGATGGACCTGGGCTTTTGTCGTTTTTCATATTTTTTAGTGATGCTAATACTTCGTCATAGGTCAGTTCGCCTCCAAGGGTCTCTTTATCAATATGATTTAATTTCGGAACGTCAAACTAAAGTTCATTTAGATCAACTGGTGAACAAGTTTGCTTGGTATAAATATTTTGGTAGTAATTTTTTGTTTCTTTTAAAATTTGCGTTGTATCAGTTATTATTCTGTTATCTTTTGTTTCTAATTTGGATATAGATTTATTAATGAAATTCCATTTCTCAAGTGATAAAAAATATTTTGTTGGTTTTTCGCCCTTTTCTTTCCATTCACATTTCGATCTCATCATTATACCTTCAGCTTTTATGTTGTTTAGCTTTTCGAAGTTACTGTTAGCTTGATTGATTTCATTGAGGATAATATCTTTTTCCGTAATATCGTTTGTTGCATCGAGATCTTCTTGAAGATTGTCGAGGGTTTCCCTTAAATACTTTTCATGTTTTTCTCTTTCTCGTTTACGTTCCGATGAGTATTTAATTGTAAAACCTCGAACCATGAGAAGTAATGTTTCGAAGAACAGTTGATCATCTATTTTGAATAGAGGATTACCGTTCAAATCTGACCCTGTTTTGTTCTTTTGTGGCGTTTATTATTGATTTTACCTCTGTGACGTAATCTTTATCTGAGAGAAGTGAATTATTGAATTTCCAAAAACCTTTTCCTCTTTCAACATCTTTTAATTTCAAGTTTACCCAGGTTATTGAGTGATCTGATAGATAAGCAGACTCAGTCTTTGCATGATCAACCGATGGTTCTAAATCACGTGACAATAGAAAGAAATCTAGTCGGGATTGTTTTATGGGCTTCGTTTGTCTCCATGTGTAGCGTTTACTCTCTGGATATAAATAGCGCCATGGATCAAAAGCATTGTATTCTTCAATAAAGTTCAGTATTACATCTCTTGCCTTTGGGTTATTTATATGTTTATAATTGAAAAGGTCGACTTCAGGGTTTTGAACGAGATTCCAATCACCACAAAGTGCGAAGTGATCTGAATCAAAGTCTCTTATTATTTGCAGCAGATTTTCATAAAACTTAGGACTATCTGTGTTTGGTCCATATAAGGTTATCAAAGTAAATGTTTTTTCGTAGGTTCTAATTTAAAGAGCAAGGTAATTGCCATTAGATTTATCTTGTCTTTTCTCTAATATATCAACATCAAAGTTTTCATCAAATATAATGGCTACGAGTTGCTTTTATATGAACTAAAGAAACATTTTGTTGAGCCCCACTCGACTTGGGTGACTTTTTCTAGATCTGGGATAAAATGCGTATCTTGCAGACAATATATATCAGCTTTTCTCCGTTTGAGATTGGAAATAACATCTTTTCGCTTTTTTTTATTATTTAGTCCTTGGCAATTTGATGTTAATATTTTTAAATTACCATTCATTTAAATATTGTTGTGCTTGGTTGTCTGTTCCAGTATTGCCATGTACATGTACTGTTATGTAAATAAGGGGTGCAGAAAAGAAAGTCAGAGAGGAAAATATGTACACAGAAGAAAGAAAAAAAGAGGTTACTTACAAATAGATAGGAAGAAGGCAGTTGTCGGTTGGGGCGGACTACCGGGTGGATGCATTTTTACCTGCGGGCTTAACGAGCGGGAAAAACTCGTGCTTTGCATGTGTGTGTAGATTACAGACATGGGTTGGTGTTGTTAGCATGCTTTACCTGTTTTTTCCTGAATGGTGTGAGGGATATTTGCAGATTGATATTTTAGGAATGATTTATATTAACATGTGTTATCACAAGTTGTCATTTTTGTTCACTTGGACTGTTTTGGGTGAGTTAAATTTTTTAAAATTATCTTACATATATGGAAATATTTGATAATGCTTTTGTATCCATGACTGAAGATTAGCAGTAAAATGAGATACCATGAAAACAAACAGCATACAATTAGGACAATAAAAAAAATCAAACTGAAAGTGCATTTCCACACGCTACACTATAAACAATCAAAACGTGCTAATTAACTCATAAATTATAGATTGAATATACAAACACATTGCGTAATACGTTTGGTATTCTATATTCACCTTTATAAATAATAATGCAAAATATGAACATAAATATGTTGCTATGATAGTCATATTATACCATATAGTATATAACATATTAACAAATATCAACAGTGTAGACTTAGAATAGAAGTGTTAAACTATAAACATTGGATATTGTATTATTGTATAGAAGAAGTTTATAATATTTATACAAATTAACTGACATTATTATACATGCACGTATTTCTAATGATAAACAATGCTATTAAAAACGCTAAAATTGTTTCTTACCGCAACTTATTACATCTTCTACAGATTAAAGTGTTTTTTTTGTTCAAAACTTAAGGAATTGCATGTAACATTAACCTTCTAGATTGTAACACAGATCGAAACCATCAAAATATACAATATGGTTGCTTATTTAAACTATACGTAAAAACAACACAGACATTTTCAGAAAAGAAAGATGTAAAGAGACACAGGTGAACATTCTTCTCCCCATAACTTAAAACACTAAATGTTCACTTCAGTCAGTTATAATTGTTGAAATATTCCATGAAAAATATCATTGGCTTGTTTTATGTTTCAGATGTCCAAAGCTCACAATCATTGGATAGCCAGAATCAATGTCGAAAAGCAAACTGTATTTATCGCCAATGCTCTACAAATTAAAATCATATACTACTCGTAACAAAAGAATACTTGAAATATCTTTTTTAATTCTTTTCCTAATTTTCAATAATCATATCTGGTGTCACGTAGTTTGCATGTGTGTCTTTTCCGCTGCCTTTTATCAAATACATGAATTTGTTCTGTTCACATTAATTGTATATTTTAACGAGAAAATATTGCTCTTTACATGAATATATCGTATTTAATTGTTGTTTGTCATCATCGGTTGTAAGATAACAGCAATTTAACTATTTTAAGTGCAGAAAACGGATATTTCTAATTTCGCATTTCTCTCTATGCCATGCAGTAAGTATGTACATTGGATGTACAGAGATTGGGTTTTATTAATGATACTACATGTTCATAGGTAACTTCATTTATTATTGAATTAAAGCCATGTCTTCCTACCTACATGTAGTGAAGCATACCTACAGCCGCAAACTATCACAGCCAAGCAAGAATTAATACTTACATTGTCCTTGCATAGAATTAAAAGGTAAACACACATACTTCTTATAAATCTTACAGCTAGAGCCGACATAACACAAGGTTAGTGCGACAGTTACTGCAAGATGTTATCTCAAACTAATGCCGCAATCTGCATAGCCATGCTCATTTAATCACTCTGTACATTGAGGTGACATCTTATTTAATTTGTTTCAAACATTATACGCTTAGGTATTCCAGTACAGCGAAAATCATTGTGAAAAGTCAAATGTTGACTACTGAGGACGTGATTATTGATGCAGGGGAACCTTTATAAATGACGTTATGAGACATCATTCATTTAGAGCTTCTTCTGTGGTCTTTATTTGGCATACCAATTTTAGGTTTTAACCTCTAAATGATGTCGACTGAGGATGTTACCAACACGAAGCTATTTCAAAAATAGAGTTATTGGCTTTGTACCTCATCGGGCTTTGATTACTACATTTAAGTGGGAAATCCTCATTTAGAGAAGTAGCTGTCCGTGGGGTTAACAAATCTACAATATATTATCTACATTTGCGAAGAGCGTCTGTACACAATATTTTACAGTTCAGTTTTGCTAAGTATACGAATATAGACTTCAAGTTGGTAGTAATCAAATCACAAATTACAGTTATAGGTATATTCATGTATCAAGACATTTAGGGTTGGTAAAGAAGACACATGTTAGTTTTTCAGGATGTAACTACTGCGGTCCAGTTATGGGATCACAGAGTCTTCAAATTACATTCTATACTAAAAGAAAAATGTTAAGCACCCTGATATTTTCATATAGCTGAATGTCAGAAACAAGTAAGCTCTGCTATGACCCTAAATTAGTCTGAGATTTTTTTTCAGATAAAACAGCCATTTGGCAAGACAGAAACGCAACAATATGTAGCTGTTATCATTATTTGATAGCGATGACGTCATGTTTACACTGGTACTGTTTTTACCATGACACAATGTCCACAAAAGTATGGAACTGCAAGTGAAAAACACATTCGCATCGGTATTGTCACTTCTACATGTTCTTTGTAGACCCTAGTGTACATGTTCAATAAGAATGAAGTATCTAGGAGGACTGTCATAGCATCCACTCAGCGAGCAGAGCTGCCTTCAACTCATGTAATTTATGTACTGAAGAGTTGCCGCCCTAGAATATCCCACACATGCTAAAGAGCGTTCAGATCTGGGCTTACTGCTGGCCAGGGTAAAGTTGTCACTGCGGTGGCTCGCATGTAATCGACAACGTGATCGGTGAAGCAGGGCGTTGTCGTCCATGTACTGTGGTCGTGCAGCAAGTGCATGGTTATCGAAATGAGGAACAACGACCGCTGTAGCACGTCCCGGATATATAGAGCTCCCATTTAGTTGACTCTGATGGTGACCAAATCCAGCTTGCAGTCATGAGACAGACATCCCCATACCATAACAGAGCCACCGTCTTATGCAACAGTTGGCTGGATGTTCCTGGGGGTATAAGCTGCATTATTCTGTCTCTAAACACGTGCGCGCCCATCCGTAACATGGAACAAAATCTACTCTCGTCAGACCAATGGATTTTCCGCCAGGTCCTCAGATTCAAGTGTTGTCTGTCTAAACACCATGCCAAACGTGCACGTTGATGATGGTCTCTCAACAAGTGACGTTTAATTACCCTTCTTGCCTTAAGTCCTGCCGATTTGAGGCGATTTCTGAATGGTCTGGTGCTGATGTTTCGATTTGGTAACCACAGACGTTACAGCTGAGGACTTGTAAGGAAGGGGTACGGCGTACATGTCGAAGAAGGTGCCGGTCCTCTCGAGGTGTAGTGACATTAGTTCTTCCAGACTTTGGACGGTCCATTGCACTTCCTGTATGCGCATGCTTCCAGACTAAACGACTAACAACAGTGTAATGGTAGCCCAGATTTCGTCCTATCGCCTTAAAGGACATTTCTGCAGAGTTCATACCAATAATTTGATTTACGCATCACTGGTTGGAACGTATCGCACAAACACTACTCTTCTCATAAATGAACCTTGTTTAACTATTTAAAATATTCTCGAAAATATTTTTTTCTTTGTGTATATTATTCCCATTCACAAAAGAGTCGCTACATGTATACGAAAATTCAGCTTTCTAAGGCTTGTATTCTTAATATTCAGCAAAGAAAGTGGATGTGCCTTATCTTAACTATATCGGAAGCTAACCTGTCATATTTCCCAGAGGTAATTGAGAATTAAAAATTATCTCTTATATAGCCTCTGTTTGTTGTAAAGATATGTTGGCACAGTACTGTCGAACTACAGGCGGACAGAACAGACTGAATCACAATGTTCGTGGTGCTCGGATTATTGCTCTCACTGACCAGGAACGCTGCGGGTAGGATGACTTCATTTTCTTTTGACTGTCTCACAATACTATAATTACATTAATATATGTATATAATCATAAACATCGAAATATTGTTCCCATGTATCAACTTAAAGTGAGTGCTAAGGTTGATTATACAATGAAAGGCTAACAATTAGTTTCAATTCAGAAATAGTCACACATACATGTACATAGACAATTATATCATGGAGCAATTATGTCATTATTCAGCCCAGTCACAAAACTTGTGAAGCCCAACTTAGAGGACCATGCTTTAGTCTGACCATGCCTCTGTAGATAGTTGGACAAAGGTCAGAGTAACTATTGATCTTCCAATCAGCACATTAAACACTAAACATTCAAAACAGGTGAACTTGTCTGAGTAAATTCCGTTCATCAATGCGGACAAATTATATCGCCCTTTGCACTTTACAGGTGAATGTTGCGAAGACAACTGGATTCGTCGAGTCAACTCCTGTTATTTGTTTATTGGAAATAAAGAGACATGGATGGAAGCAAATGTAAGTAAAATTGAGGTTTAAATAGAATAATATGTTCATATCATATGATTGAATTAAACGCCTTATACCCCACTCCGGTCTCGTTCCTATGGTTTATTTTGTTACAAGTGTAAGTGTATATCCGATCGCGCACAGACAATTTACAATTTTCTGAGATTGATATTTTTTGTCGTTTCCATGGAAACGTCACTTTTTGGACTTAGTTTTATTGTGTTCAATGGGGACAAGTTTTCTCGGATACTGTTCAACCTAGGTGAATGAAATTTTGGTTGTGAGTACTCATGACCATACTCTTTATCGAGTTCGAAAACCAGTTCCGAAATATTATTTTTTACAGAGTTATGGCCCTTGAAACCGAAATTGAACTTCGTACCAGAAGAACTGTGATGCTCCAATGGGGACAAGTTTTCTCAGAAACTGTTACATCTAGGTGAATGAAATTTAATATGGGGGTAGTCTAGATGATACTCTTCATCGAGTTCGAAAACCAGTTCCGAAATATTATTTTTTACGGAGTTATGGCCCTTGAATCCGAAATTGAACTTCGTACCAGAAGAATTGTGATGCTCCAATGGGGACAAGTTTTCTCAGAAAGTATTACATCTAGGTGAATGAAATTTAATATGGAGGTAGTCCAGATGATACTCTTCATCGAGTTCGAAAACCAGTTCCGAAATATTATTTTTTTACAGAGTAATGGCCCTTGAATCCGAAATTGAACTTAGAACCAAAATAACTGTGACGCTCCAATGGGGACAAGTTTTCTCAGAAACTATTACATCTAGGTGAATGAAATTTAATATGGAGGTAGTCCAGATGATACTCTTCATCGAGTTCGAAAACCAGTTCCGAAATATTATTTTTTACGGAGTTATGGCCCTTGAATCCGAAATTGAACTTTGTACCAGAAGAATTGTGATGCTCCAATGGGGACAAGTTTTCTCAGAAACTATTACATCTAGGTGAATGAAATTTAATATGGAGGTAGTCCAGATGATACTCTTTATCGAGTTCGAAAACCAGTTCCAAAATATTATATTTTACGGAGTTATGGCCCTTGAATCCGAAATTGATTTTAGTACCAAAAGATCTGTGATGCTCCAATGGGGACAAGTTTTCTCGGAAACTATTACATCTAGGTGAATGAAATTTAATATGGAGGTAGTCCAGATGATACTCTTCATCGAGTTCGAAAACCAGTTCCGAAATTATTTTTTTCGGAGTTATGGCCCTTGAATCCGAAATTGAACTTTGTACCAAAAGAGCTGTGATGCTCCAATGGGGACAAGTTTTCTCGGAAACTATTACATCTAGGTGAATGAAATTTTACATGTAGGTAGTCCAGATGATACTCTTAATCGAGTTCACAGTCCATTTCCGCAATATTATTTCAAAGCCCTTGAATCTGTAATTGAACTTGGTACAAATTCACGGTGTGATGCCCTAATGGGAAAAATTAAGTTACCTAAAAAATATTACATCTGGGTGAATTAAATTATGTAATAACAGTCAGTTCCTAAAATTATTTTGGACAATATTATGATGCTTGAATTTTTTTTTAAACATAGTAACCTTCACATCTATAATTCTCAATGGACGGATAGCGGATGACGGGGGTATGTGAGCCATGCTCACTTTTTTCTTGTTTATATAAGAATATTATTTAATTTTTGGGTGCAAAATGTCTCTTCAGTGGTTCGTCTCATATTTACTTGATCGTACTCAATTCGTCCAAATACAGAACGCCAGATCACATGATCACATCCTCACATGAGGTGTGCCCCATGGATCGGTCCTGAGACCTGTTCTTTTCAGTTTGTACATGGGTTCTCTTGGTGAACTGATCAGTAACAACACTGCCAGATACAAGTCCTATGCCGATGACACACATATGTGGAAATCATTTGCTCCCCAAGTCCTCGCGTCTGAAATTTACCATCTTGAAAAATGTGTCACTGATAATGGTTTGTGGATGAAACTGAATGAATCCAAAACAGAAGTTCTATTGTCAGGCTCCACGACGAACGCAGCTAAGACCTCTGTCGACTCCATCCTTATTGGCGATTCAGCCACCTGTTTCAGTGTCTCTGTGAAAAACTTGGGTGTTCTTTTTGATTCAGCTTTGACAGTGGAGGTTCATGTCAATTCGGTATGCAGAACTTGCTATTTCCACATCAGAAGCATTTCATCAATTCGCTATTTGTTAACAACAGAGGCAGCCAATCACCCTGTCAGATCCATGATACTCTCTTGTTTAGACTACTGCAACAACCTTCTTGGAAATGCATTTATTATCTCAAAGCTCCAGTCTGTGCAGAATGCAGCAGCTAGAATTGTTTCTAAAACCAAAAAGTATGACCACATATCCCCGATCCTTATCCGCCTACATTGGTTACCAGTTTCAAGAGTATTTCACTTATATCGCGGCTGCTAGTATTACGGCAGGGAGAAACCCGCAACGCCATGTGGCTATGCTTTGCGGTGAAACCTGCGAGCATCGACTGGAACTAGCGAACCATGGGTTGTACTACGCTGAAATTCAGTGTAGCATTGCACCCAAACCTTACCGCTTTTAGAAGTCCTTCGGCCATAAACGTTTTGCCGTCACTGCGTACTATGGAACTTTTTGCCGCTCTCAATCAAAACAAGTTCCTCGCTCAGCAGCTTACAATCAAACCTGAAAACTTTCCTTTTCAGGAAGCACTACAGCCTGTGAACATTGCACCATAGTTTTTATATGTAGCGCCTTGAGCAATCACTTGCTGATTGGACATTTGGCGCGTTAAAAGAGGACATATTATTATTAGTAGTATTTACATACTGAAAGTTGCTTCTGTTTTCCCTAAACTTGTGCCATGTTAACATGCAGTTTATGGCGTTTGATGTACATGCGCGTGGGTCTGCGTTGACAATACCGTCATTGGGCATGGGCCATATCAATTAGATTTCGAGCCTCAAAGATGGGTAACTATACAACGCAGCACGGGCTGAACGTACCCGTAGTTGTCGTAGATAAGGCCGTATTTGGCTTGTGTGATTCATACATTCGTAACGGCACCACAGGGAAAAGTGTAGGGTATCATTCGATACATTCGGAAAAGTATGGGTATATCTCTCACATATCCTATAAAGGAAACAACAAGCCTGAGATAATGAACACATGTATTTTCTCTGATAAGATTAAAGATAACAATTTAATACTACTCTAAGTTTACAGATGGGACATTGCCGATAGAAAACAATATTTTTGAAATATGACACGTTATTGCGTCAAGGGATGCTTCCTTGCGGTCATCAAGCAAGAACATGACAACGAAGTTTCAATAGAATAACATTGTATAATATATATTTAGAATCCGTCAATTGATGATAAATACCACGTTCATCCCAACACTTGTGAAAATATAAGCTTTATACTTTAATCGACGAGATTAATATATCATTAGTCATAAATAAAAAGAGTGGTCAATATAAAATCTGCAGTGTAATATATATTTATACACCACGTGGTGTGGTTATCAGGTCAATATCGGAGGTAGTTAGTTTTAGATAACCGACCTCCAAGCTATCGAGAGGTCGGTTATCAAATAACCAACCTCGTGATAACTGACCTCTCGGTCCGATATGGTGAACATGTCTCGGCTTCGCCTCACCATGTTCACCATATCGCACCTCGATAAAAACTTACCCTCGGCTTACGGGTCTAAATGACCCTTTGCCTCTATTTGTGACTTTCGACATTTTTTAAATAATTTAATTAGTCAGTTTTGTTATGCCAATATATTCATTTAGTTTACACAAAATATGACAAATAGGCTGATTTAAAGAATATCAAATATCGAAAATACGTGTTTATGAAAGAAAACATTAGACAGAATCCACATGATTTATTTACCAGCATTTTAATTTAAAATTACATGTTCACACAAATATTCGTGTTATCGATCCTAGTTACAAACACAATCAATCACTTCGTTTATTAACATATCCGTAATTGAAAGTAAAACTTTAAAATGTTCACAAAAGTACACAAATCAGCATAGAGTATCCGTGGTGGTATTTTCTTCAACTGCAGGAAATGTCACAAAACAATGGAGAGAAGTCAGTAACATAGAATAATCCCTTTTCAAGCAATCCACCTGATCGTCAATTTGCTGAAGCATTCAATAAAACCTTATCTTTGAAGACGACTCCAGCTAAATTCGTTCGGTTGTCCCTGAAACAAGCAAAAATGTTATTAACAGACTGAAATGTTCATCCATTGTGTCGTTGGGGGGGTCACATATGCCAAACGTTATAAATGGTATTATTATACTGACTTGCCGAAAATTACCATTTTGATGATAGTCGATTCAGTAAAGCTGATGTAAAGCTAAAAGTAGTGATTTCTGATCGAAAACCGGACAATGCACCGGGACTGAATCGCGCCAATTAGTCAAACGTAATTTTGAAAATTAATTTACAATAATGAATAAAGACAATTTGAGGTTTAAAATGTTGAATAGGTCATATAACTACTGTACATGAAAATATGACGTGTAGTTTAGGTTTCTAAACATGTATAATGTCGTTGCTCGATTTAGTTGGAAACCAGCTAGTAATTATGATATACATGTAACCTATTTGACAAATGGGGATGAATATGCAAGTTGAGTGAAATTATTTGACTTTTAATCCGCACGTATGGTATGTTGGCAAAATATAATATTATGAAACAATTGATGCATCTTTAATAGTAGTATATTTACGAAATATCTAAATGATTAAAATACCAATTTTGAAAGCAAGAAAATCAACGATTTTAATTTAACACTACATATTGATTATCGAACATCGAGTGTGATAAGCATGCTATTTATTGTTGAAAATGGCATACAAAAATATTGTGCAAATCAATATTACGATTTGAACAAAGCTGTATCGTACTCGGAATAAAACAATATCGTGAACGTGTTGATGCTTCGTTTGATCAGTCACTTGAAAACGGCAAATAACATTATCCATACTCATAGGTGTTTTACATTTAATATCAAACAAGGTTAAAGAGCAAATGAATTAGTGTAACATACGATCTAACTCACCTTTATTTCGCTCCGAACAGACCTTGAAACACGTATTATGTGTATTATTGTTTGACATCAGACCTCTCAATTTTGGCGACCTCCTTGAAACCACGCGTTTTGTATTGTGTGCAGCACGTGAAGTTAGAAAATCAGCTTGACAACATGACATTCATAATGTCCGTGCATCACAAGATGAAATGAACAACGTCCGTGCAGCCACGGTTTTCACTTAACGCCAATAGATAGTTGGTCATGGATTGAGTGGCTAGTTAAAATAGTATATGTTGTCTTAAAACATCTCATAAGCGTTTTTATTTACAACTGTTCTTCTTTATTTCATATATATTCAAGATAGATGTGATGAAGTTTCTGAAGTAAAAACGAAAGGAATTAGTTGGTTACTTGCTTGAAATTTCTGATTGACATCTGAGAATGTTCACGAATCGATTTGCACGTGAATTTCGCGCAGTGTGCACGTGAAGTTGAAGCAATGTTTGGAGAAGAGTTACTCAAGCATTACAACATTACAACTATTCAAAACGTTAATATAAAGTAACTATTTCGTATTTACATGAATAAAAATAAAAATGCCTTGACGCTTTATCAATCATAACCATGTGGTGTATGTGAAATAATGACCCTGACCTCGTGAATATCTGTGATAACCATCTCGCGTACCGCTCGATGGTTATCACAGATATTCACTCGGTCAGCGGTCATTATTTCAACCATACATTCATAATATTTTTTAGAATATTTAACGAGTTATGTATCCTATTTAATACAAACTTGTATTTCATACAATTTATACTGTTTCACAACATATTGTTTGATCATGTGTACCCAACAGTTTGTGTCCTGTTTTCATCAAGCGACTAAGAATGGCGTTTTCTTATAATGCTTAACAATTAGAATGAGGGCAGGACAAAACCCTGGCTGCACTTTTATCCTGCTAATTAGCTCTATAAAAGGGGAGTAGGAAAACGTGATCGTGAGACAGTGCAACAATACAGGCACACTTGCTTGGTGTTTCTGTGGTTTGCTTTCAGATACATGTAGTTTTATCTTTCCTTACAGTAAAATACCCGTTTCTGATTGACTAACGGTCGTTACTTTACTCACGGTGTACAAATGTCATGTACCCCGCTGCCATAGTAACAGCTCTTAGCAAAGAGTAGGTGTCGGTCACATTATGGCCAGATGGCCTTATAAAATGATGCACGTGGTGTACTGAGTTTTGAACAATTTGATCAGCTGTTTACGAGTCTATTAATTACAAACTTATTTTCGCCTTATTTGCTGCTTGGTTTGGAAACACATCTTTTTTAGCATTGCTTGCACACTCAATTAAGCTAACATTCTCTCGTTTTAAGGCATCCAAAAGCTTGTAGTAATACGTTATACGACTTTTAACATTTCAGTCGAGGCGGATGACGCCATTTTGTTTACGTTTACTCCGTTTAGGGTCAAGCTCATTCAAGCTATATCAGCTGATCAGTCACTCGCAGTTAAAACGCAATAACTATAATAGTACTAATTTGATTAACATGACGGAGAGATAAATACGTTGTAGACTTCTCCCTCGGGTAATACCGTCAAATGTACCATCTTTGCATCAGAGTCATCCCTCGCCTAAAGGCTTGGGAGACACTGGTAAAAAGATGGTACATGAGACCGTATTACCCGAGGGAGAAGCATACAACTTATAATGTCAACACATCTATTGAAACAAACTAATCTGTATTTTGGTCCATGCAAGAGAACACGACGATAAAGGTTCAACTCGATCATGAAATTACAGCCAATTAACAGTGTAGGAAACTACCGCCCGCCGGAACGCCCGTGATGGGTTAATTCTGTTGAGGGCTGGCAAAAAATTTATCTTACCAGCCCGATGGTCGGGCTAATATATTTCGTGTAATTATTATCATAAAATCTGTTCTGTTTTAAAATTAATTTGTGTGTATCAGTTCATTGAAATTATTTTGGACGAACAAAAGCTTGTTTGTGATTATCAGTCAGGATGCGTGTCGAGTTAGTGGAAGAAGAGCACCCATTGGTTAACTTTCGTATTTTGACCAATCATAGCGATTCTTGCATCCGCTTATAGCAGTGCAAGATGGCAGCGCGCTGTCGTGTGTGTTATTATGAATTACTAAAAATGATTTATAATCATGCTACGTAAATTCCTTGGTTTGTCAGGAGAAACAAGTAAACGTAAGTCGACAGAAGAATCAAAGAAAGAGTATGAAAAAACAAAACGAAAGCGTAAGATAGTACCTAGTTGGAAAAAGGAATTTGAGTGGTTGGTGACGGACCATAATAAAAATGTTGTCTACTGCCGAATATGTCGGGCTGTTTACGGGCCATTAGCGGGAAGAAAAACTACGACAGACAAATTCAAGAAATATTCCAAGGGGCCAATTGTCACTGGATGTACAAATTTGCGACATGACGGACTAGTTGTGCATGGTAAATCTGAAGGCCATAAATTTGCTTTTGAACACCACGTTTCACATTCTGCAGACCATAGTCAGGCAGAACAAATTATTCAGACTTTGAATAAATGTACATTTGATAAACTTGACAAACTTTTTAGAATATCCCATTCTATTGCGAAGAAAAGTAGACCTATTTCAGATTTTTCTTGGATGTGTACTGTTCAAGAAAAAAACGGCGTCGATCTTGGTCAGACATATAGAAACAGAAAATCTTGCAAGGAGTTCTTAGTGGCTATATCGGAAACAGAACGTAAGAAAATTGAAAATGAACTGGCTGAGGCAAATTATTGTACTATAATGTCTGATGGTTCCACGGACATATCAGTGACAGAAAATGAGATTGTATATGTGCATTTTGCTCATCATGGATTAACAAAGTGTTACGTCTTGGGAATGATAGCTTGTGAAAACGCAACTGCAGTTGGTATTTTCAGTGCAATTAAACAAGCCCTCAACTTTCAGACTTTATCAAAGGAAACTTTGGAGAAAAAAGTGATAGGATTTGCAGGCGATGGTGCAAGTGTCAATACTGGAAAATTCAATGGCGTGATTGCTCAGTTTCGACATAACATTGATCCTTCAATAATGATGATATTGAAGTATTTATTAAAGTTCAGAATAATTATTTTGAACACATTGCTAATGTTAGGACTGTTTTCTCCCTGTTTAAGAGCACTGTTATCTGTTTGGAGTGTTTATTGAAGTTAACTTTAAGAATTAAACACATTGCTATTGTTGGGACTGTTCTCTCCTTGCTAAAAACACTGTGGTAAACATGTTTGAAGTGTTTAATGAAGTTCAGAGCACTGTGGTTAAACTTTTTCCAATTATGACATGTTGTGTATCTGAATAAATATGAAACAAAGTTCTTGATATTTACTCTTTAACTTGTCAGTTAAAATGTGAAAATAATAGGACTGGCAACTTTTGAGGTAAGTTTTTTAAGTAACCAGCCCTGGTGTCTGGTAGAGTTTTCTGTTAAGTTTCCTACACTGCGATTACAGACTGAAGTATTAATTGTCGTTTTATGTTTCGTCCATATATATTTTGAATCCAATGAAAACTTTTTGGAGAAAGTGTAATTTTTTATTCTTACATATACTTCCATCGCCCCCTGAAGCGTTCCTCAACACAGATCGCACAGATTAAAAAGGGACCCTCTGTAGATGGCGCTTTTCGGAGGGCCGAGATAGGGCGTATTGTAAGCGTCAATGACTGCTGACAACATATAAACCCCTATGCCCGTTTGTCAAGCTCTTTAGCACTGCTTGGTGATCATGGGTGAGGGAGGTAAAGCTGACGCCTCCCTTGTCTGATGCTCCTGGTTCGCTCCTCATAAATGCGGAGGGCGCGACCAGACATAGGGAAAGGTCTGTCACCTCTACCGAACCGGCTTCAGGACAAACTGATGCAATCAGAAATGTCCGTCCTCTCTCGTCTGCAGCCTGGTACCTACAGACAACCATTGAGTCGGAGGAGGGTTGTATGTGCGAGAGGTCTCTTTCAAGGACGTCCTCGGCCCCTGGAATGTACTCTGTCCGGATTGTCAGCCCAATACTGTCCACCAGCTCGAACAGATGGAGTGCAAGCTGGAGAAGGGGTTCGCCCTGATGTAGGAGTACATCTCAACAGAATTGGAAATGATGACGTCACAGAAGTCATGTGGCTCGATTATCACCTGTACAGCAGTGTCCCTATTTAGCTCAACAGGACTGAAAGGCCCAAAAGGCTTATGACATGGCATGGCGTCCACCCATCCCCTTGTAATTTTTTTGCCTTTTTCTCCAAAACTGCCGGACTGAGGGAGCTAGCGTTTAATGTACAAACTCCTTAGCCAATGGGGATTATAAATTGTATAGTTGGTGACCCAGTGACGCAAAATGTGGGTCACAGTGGTAATGACCAAAAACCCTATTTCCATCTCCTACTCCAGTCTGCAACGCCCTAAGAAAGCTGACATTTTGTGTACACATTCCTTGACCAATGGGGTTTATTCATTGTAAATTTGCTTATAATTGCTGGGTAATGGCTTAAAAACCTATTTACATCTTTTTCTCGAGTATGGAAAGCTCTAGAAAGCTGAAATGTTGTGGACTCCTTACTGGAGACGATGCTAATTTTAAACTGTAGATTATTGACCCTGTGGCCCCTTGTTAGGGCCTCAGAGGCCATGGCTTAAACACATATTTCCAGCAATATCTTAGCAGGAATGTTGATACTTGGAGAACCAATTTCATCCACATATTGAGTCAAGTCAGGTTTTTGTTATGTACTGACAAATTTGAAGAATTTGTGCATCATAGAACAATTTCGTTTGGTGTTCTACTTAAAAAAATACATATCTCGATGAGCTACAGAGTGGCCCTATTTTTAATCTTTGTGACCTATGTTGTGAAACGCAATGCTGTTGTTCGAACCTAATAAGTATGTAAAACATCATATATTTACATATTGCATGATGACAAATTCCTTGATCATATGTATTCATCCATCTCCTCATTGTGCCTGTTAGGTTAAAGTCAACAAAGACGATTCGAATGAATTCTGTACACCGTATTTATTTCATCCTCATTGCAACGGATTCAAACGGAAATAACAACAAATCCTTATTTCTCAAAAGTTCCATAAAGATATATGTTTTAATACTAGCACTTTTGTTTTATCCAAAGTGATAGTCAACTTCGAATTATCACAATAGTTTTCAAGTTCATAAATTTGTCTTTGAAGACAACTGTACTTGATAATAACACAATATCATCTGCAAAAAGCAAAAGAAATACATGTAGGTGGAAGACATCAGGATGTAATTGTACTCCATATGAACAATTATTCTCAATCTGCATAGCCAATTCATTGAAAAAAATGAAAATAAAAAGGGACTCAGTGCACACCCTTGTCTCACTCCTACCTGTATTTCAAAGGTTTCAGATAATACATCATTATTGCTGACACATGCTTTAACATTCTCATATATGTTTCGCAGTAGGTTGTTCATTTTAGGGCTTATACCACCAATGTTTAGAAGATTCCATAATAAACAATAGTACATGATGCATGTTGATACTACTTACAAATTTCGTGGAGGAATCAGCTTATATAAGGGTAAACATCACCACTTTCATATTTCACAGCATTCGATGCTTTCCCTCTCATCATACCATGTGCTTTTTTTTTTACATCTAACTGCAGTTCTCTCCCCTAGAGCAGTCAACTAAATTACTAGAAACTACGTATACTTCCTCAGCAATTAGCTCCCTTTGAACCTTAAAATAGCTGTCACATGAATACGTTCAACCACACAAAAATTAAATAGTTTGAACTTTAACTTTATAGGAAAAAATACTTAAATAAGCTACAGTGCCCATGTTTTAAACTGCTTGATATCGCCCCTAATGTACCAACTTTTCTGAATATCATACATGTAGATATAAACCTAAAATGTTGTACAGACCCTTGTTTCTAATCATAAATTCATTTGATATAAATGTTCGATTATTTTGTGATTACTATTTCTCATAGAAAACATTGAACGTTTCCAATCGGAATAAAATTGACCCTGTTCTAAGTAGCAGAAGTTATACAATAATCCTCCTGGATAAAGAGTCCCTCTGTGTTTCTCTCTGCCGAAGAAGTTCCCTCCCTCCCTCCGACTGTTATTCTGTGGAACATGGTTGATTTTAATCAGATCATAACTATAGCATTTTATTATCTGATTGCAGGTGAAATACCGGGATCTATCAATGAAAATAACTAGTGAAAATAACAATGGAACGTGTTATCAGTCACTAGTGACTGATATAACAATGACCTGACGTCATAAAACAATGCTCCGACGTCATGACACGTTCATGACGTCACGTTGTTGCTGAGGCGACAGGCTCATTCTGGAGCCGACTTAACGTAAATGCAAGTCGATTTCGGTGAATATGCAAGGATTTGGTCATATACTAAATAGAAAATGTGTCTTTTCTTGACAAATACCATGTTTATCTCATCTCGTGAGGTTGAAATTTATGTATTTTCACTCGTGGCTGCGCCACTTGTGAAAATATAACCTTTCTACCTCACTCGATGAGATAAACATTGTATTAGTCAAGAAAAGACAAATATCCTCTATTTCTTGACCAAGATTAAAGCCATCATGCGAGTAGTTTCTGTATACAATAAGAAGGTATTTCTTCTTTCACAGGGTATTTGTGTAAATCATAAAGCAGAACTTGCATCAATCCAGTCAGCAGAAGAAGACCAATTCATCAAAGGGTTCATAAATGAGTTTGCAGGTATGTCACTGTTATCTTATATAATTACATCTTTTAATTTGGTTTGTAATAGTGTTCAAATGAGTAATCAGGAACGTTTTGAAGAATGGGGAGTAAACATATCTGAAACCTTTTTTGCATTTGCTGAACCTTAAGCCTGGTTTCTGGGAACTTTCCTGATGATCAGCGTAGCCTAATTATGATTATATATATGTCACTTAGGCATACAAGGCGCCTCCGGGAAGCTGAGTTGGTTAGTGGTAAGATGTGTAGTCTTCCATGTCTTGTCAGTAAAGATGCGTTAAAGTTGAATGGAAGCAATGTGACGTCATAATTTTTACATAAGTAGTTAAAGAGCCATCAAGGATGTTAGTGTTTCAAATTTTAGGAAAATATACTTATAACGTCATTCGCAGAGAAATCTTTTATCTACAACATGGCATATGTTAACTAATTTTCATATCACGACAATGTAATGAAATTTGGTTTCAAAGAGAAGTACCACTTCGACTAGCGCGCGCTAAGGGTATCTGACGTCATATAAACAGAATCTCCTTTTTTGCGTTATACATACTACACAAACAGTTAGCGCTTCCGAAGCGTGAAGGCTCGTCTCTAGCGCAAGTCGCCATAACAACCCATGTGCTGCACGTGCTGCACGTGTCTCTCTTGCAAGTTACCCTTGTCACACATTACTGAATGTGACGATTGCTTTACAAACAAGGTTTCTAAATGTCAGGAGAATATACACATTATTGCCTGTTTAATGTACTTTTTATTGAGATAAGACCAGCAAATTATGACAAATTTTTACTCTCATTAATTATAAAATTCAAGAAAAATACCTAGTTGGGTAAAACAATGATTCCAGTATCTGTAGCAAATACATAATTAAATGAAATGGTAAATAAATAACCGCCTACAAAATTATATATTTCGATTTCTTTCATTGCTCAGTCATAATTTTTTAAATTTTTCGTGTCTTTGTTTACTGTGTTCGAGCTAGACCATAATGCTTTGCGCTTGAAAATAATAGACTGGATCTATATTTAGACTAGAAAACAACTTTACTAATTAATGCAATTTCTCGGCTTATTTTAAGATGGAAAAATTTGGGAACCATTAAGTGTGTTTATTTCACGGAGATAGATTTTTGGAAAATTTTCGATATTTTCATCAACATCCTTGATGGCTCTTTAACAATGTGATTTGGTGCTTATCGAATGTATCAGCAATATCAAGGCTGTTGAGTGGAGAGCGGATTTTAAAGATTTCAGTTTTTTCAAAAGAGCTTCAGGTTCAAGTTCAGGTTAGTGTTGACCAGAAAATGACATAATAAAAAGACTATAATGGGATAATGGAATAATCGTACTTTAGGGATATCTCGTATGGACAAATAGTATTGAATGACCAACTGTGTTAATGTTAAGTTAATGTAGAAAGGGAATCATATTTTAAAAAGGAATATTCTCCAGTAACTGTAAATATTTTTTGGGAAAATACTCATGCATAAATTAATTCTTCGCTACCAATGTTGTATTTTCCCAAAACTCTACACTCGAGTTTGGCATGGCTGAATTTGATTCAATTTGTCAGTATCAATTTCAAACTATTTCATTAGCTTTAGGTGCAAGCATGACCACTTGGCTAGGCGGCACTGACATGGAAATAGAAGGAATATGGAGATGGGCTCCAAGTGGGAGAATATTTACTTACACTGACTGGTACCCTGGCCAACCAGAACTGCCGGATGGAGGGGACTGTCTTATGCTGTGGTTACACAACCTTACAAGCGGTTACACATGGGGAGATGCCAGATGTCATTTAAAATACCATTTTATTTGTGAGAAACAGTAAGTAGTAGTAAGAGAAGCATGATGCAAACTTCATCGGCGAATAAATTAATTAAGCATTTATAAATATTCATAAAAAGGAAAAAGATAACTTGGATAATCAATTGTCTATGAAAATCACAATAATATTGCCTTTACAAAGCAACTAGTGTTGGTTCAATCTGGTTCCCGAGGAGTAATGATCTGTTTATATATCTTTTCAGATTGACAACTAACCCTGTTGTTGGTTGACCCAGCTGTAGTCGAACATTCATGTAGAAATGCAATATATATGTATATATATATATATATATATATATATATATATATATATATATATATATATATATATATTAATAAACCCCTTTTGAATTCTTCGTGGTTTTACGTTTATGCGTAGTTAGTTTCTAACCACAATCCCTTACTTTGAGTGAACACATCGAGGAACAGGGCTCCTAATCATCGGTTTTCTAACTCCAAACGGGACGATGTTTTCAACCGAGTACTGTCTTGTGTTTGTTCCAATACCTCCACATGATCACCCTAAGGGTCAGCTTCAAACGGCACACGTACAAGTGATAGTTTGACACATTGGTTCCGTCAATTTGATAAAAAGAAAACAATTTAAAAAGTCTTGAAACAATTTAGTGAATTTCTTATTTATAATAATGTTGTCTGCTGTAATAGTTGATTATTACAAATATAGTTTTACTTTTGAGTTGTAAACGATAATATAATACGTTTAAGTTATGTATGTTGCATTAGGTTTGAAATACAACTACAATTAAAAAAAAATTAAAAATTTTGTTCTATGGTAATCATTAGTTTTGACAATTACATCGTGATGCTTCACTGCTTAAAGCACGATTTCAATCAACAGTTTTAACATCTTCATTTACACATGAATCATCAATGTTATCTGCAATGCTCACATTGATAGAAAACAACGTTTTACTAAATCGTATTTTAGTAATCAAGTTATCAAGCCCTTAGGTTTATTTATTCAATGTATGGTCACACAGAATAAAAGGCAGTTGTACAGTTGACCCGTGTTACTATTCTGTATATATACACGAAGTCAGTGTTGGACGAATCGTTGTTGGGTTAACCTGAACTCAGTGTAGACAATATTTACCTGAAAAATACCCTGTGTTGATTGGTAATAAAATCCGTAAAATTGGCTAGGCTTTTCTAAATTGTATATACACATTAACGCCAACATTACTCAAAATATGAGTAACGTGTTTGGAATTAATATGTTTGCAACTGGCTAACTTGTTCAACTTTAGTGCCCTTTTTCTTTTGATTGGTGTCGTCTTGGTATGGTGACATTAGATGTTTTGGAGTATTACATATACATCCACTGCTTATCAAAGTTGCTTACATCAGCAGTTAACCAGAACAGTTTGTTGTTTACTATGTATACAGTATGTACCATCATGTAAGTATTTGTCGGAAAAAGAAAATAGTTATCATTTAAGTAGAAGTCTGTTTGTGTAGAGACTGTGGTATATGTCTTAACCCTGTGTATTAAATTTTATGGTAACGGTATGTATGTGAATCCGCTAATGTTGTTTGCTGGAAACCGAAAGTTATCTACATATGTATCTCTGCAAATATCACGCTTATTGACGTTCATTGTATTGTCAATAAAATTGAATCACATACAATAACAATGAATCATCGTATATCCATGATCTTCACTTCAGTGGTGCATGTTTATGAAATTTGGCATAAAGAAATCGACAGAAGGAGTCAAATTTTGAAAATTCCAATTTCGTTATTTTTCAAATTAAAGTTTTCATATCGACATAATCTTTCCATCTATATATAATAGCATCGTAGTAAAACAGTTTCATATACTTTAAAGTTCCAACATTCGGTAATTACTTAGATATGTACAATAACATATTGGAGAGATAAGGACATTGTTAGAGATATATAAATAAGTTTGCAGCTTATACGAGTCACATTATTTTAAAAACAAAAATTTAGTAATATTTGCCACAGTGGTTGCAGGCACGTACACTTCTTCTGTTGTTTTGTTCCTTCTGTTTCCCGCCCATAATTGCATTATTAATGACCTCATATAGCCTCATTAATTAATTAATGATGATTATCACTACCGTTAGATGAATTTATGGGGTGTGTTAAATCGCAAAAAAAAACAATTATTATGCAATAATTATGTAATTGTCATCTGCGGAATTACCTTTACATTCGATATAGAGAAAATTTAATTTTATTTATTGAAGATTTGTTTGCGAAACTAACAATCAAAATGTTGCGAAACTACGTTGAATTATGACAGTGAGTCACGTAGGAATCGCTGCAGGAACCACATCCCAGAATATTTTCATTCTGGCCACCGGGGCTAAATTAGGCGTTTTTAAAAAAAAGCCGTATATAAGTAATTTATTGGCCGATTTCCGAAATTCAAAATCGAGCAATTGTCAAATTGAAATCCCATGTTAATGAATCCAAATGTGACCATGTGGCACGACATCTAACCTTTAACCCATAGATTTTGCAATCATTATACATTTGGTAAGCTGATTTATGTACGAAAGAGTTTCCCCATTCACCCGCTATTCTTTGTTTACATACCGACTGATTTCTGTGTTGGGATCAAGAAACATATTTTGGTCGCAGTACCGTACCTTTTAATGCTTAGGTACATTTTTATCATTTCCTTCACGTTTGAGGAAATGGGTTTTATTTGGTAGAATTTAAAAAATTAGATTCGTGTTGACATGAGTATATCCTAGGTTGTTGAAGCAGTATTGGGGTGACTGTTCATACAGAAGATACCATACCAAGACACAAAAAAGATTTCAATATACATGTATGTGCCAATGATGATAATAAAATAACAGCAAAGACCAATGAATAAATATCAAAATGCTGACAATTGGACAACTCAGACTTGTCACTTATGTTTTTAATGACTCTCATGTAGGACTTTTGGTTGGCCTATTTACGGCTATGTAATGCGGTGTACAAAACATATGGGGTAGATAAGACCGTTATCAGACATAGAACTAAAATGAGCTGCCACTTTCTACAACATGATTTTAAAGGCAGCAATACTTCTAATATTTGCCACTGTGGTTTCAGGCAAGTGCGAATCTTCTTTTTTTTTTTTATCTTTCTATTTCCCGCACACCATGTTTTATCATCTGGACACTGTCCATTTTCAAATTTTATATTGAAAACACGTTTTATTGTTTACAATCTTTAATAATATCCTTCGTCTTACAAAATGAAGTCAGTTGATCAATGTTGATTCTATACTGTGAAGAGGTCCTAATATCTCTAACATATTCGTCATGACCTACTATCATGAAGGTAGCAATTGTAGTGCATGTAAATGAAATGTACAAACTGTGCAAGCATCAACCGTGTGCGCAAAATTGAGCTTTAATTTTCAGTTTATTGTGACTGATTAACTTGATTTGATATTACATCTAGCTGTATGTTGTTTATCATTAAATTTGTATTCCTATCTTAAAACATCGTCACAGCTAGCGCGACATTGATTGGTCTTTATAAGTCCTGTGTCAGGTTGTCTATCACACCAGAATATATTGAATCATGAATAATTGATAATAATTTATCCTTTTAGCATGCAATGTGCCGAACTGACCTTTCTATTGGTAAAAGTTCAATGTTTATTTGGGGCTGGATAGCGCAGTGGTAAGCGCGTTCGGCTTCGGATGAAGAGGTCCGGGGTTCGAATCCCGCCAGGGGCACGGCAACTTTGTCTGCAGTAGAGAACTGTTCTACACGCAGTAAGGTTTGGATGCAATGTTACACTGAATTTCAGCGTAGTACCATCCATGGTTCGCTAGTTCCAGCCGATGCTCGCACGTTTCACTGCAATGCATAGCCACATGGCGTTGTGGGCTTTCTTCCTGCCATAATACTAGTAGCCGCGATATAAGTGAAATACTCTTGAAAGCGGCGTTAAACCCCAACTCGCCTCACCTTACCTCAATGTTTATTTCGCTAAAGGACAAAGGCAGTCAATTCAAAGATTGTTAAGAATGCTGTATCTTTTATTTAATTAATCGCAAAAATGTACTTTGTTTTTTCCATTAACCGCTCGTCCATCCTTCCGGGTTTCCCTTTCGGACCAGAACTCAAAATCCATATGGCCTTGCCCAATGAAACTTGGAACTTGAACAATCATCATGTGCAGATGTGCTTTTTGAGGTTCTCAACTTCTTTAGAATGTATTCTTAGCCGTTTCCATTGAAATGCATCTTAAAATATGTTTCCGAAGCAAAACTAGAAATACAATTTTAGATGCGATGTGCCTCTTTGTATTTTCCACTTTCTTTGTATTTCCGTTTAGCAGCTGTTTCCAAGGAAATGCAACTTACACTTCTGCTTATAGTCGAATCTGTCTGATTGGAGTTTAAAAAATTGCCGCATCAAGAGCTGGTAACTAATACTCCTTTCGAGCAAGTTTAACGAGTGTTACAAGGAGAGTAATACAAAGCTATGGTTGTTAATAATCATAAACAAATCGATGACGAAAAACAGTAATTCACGGACACAATTCAAGGAGCTATTTGGGAAAATGTTATAAATCAAGATCTTAATGTGTTTTTGTAATGTAAAAACTCAATGATTGAAAATAATAGAAGGCCTTTATAATGGGTCATTTTCTAATTTTGCTTTATACTGATATTAAAGGGCGGTTGCCTGCTCACTTAAACTTTATGTTGCGTGATTTAATATATAACTGAGCAGAATAACAGTTCACTGATTTACATGTACAATACTTTATTTAAAGTATTTCACATACAAAATGTTTAAAATAGTGTAGTGTCATTATGCGCCGATTTCGATCATATATCAAATCTATATTCATATACCTAGAGGTTATCATGAGAGTATGTTTTGGGATTGTCAACATCCTGCATTAGGAATAAAGATTGTATTTTGCGAGCCTTGTCATTCTTTGCGAGCCTTGTCATTCTTTATTAATTTTGCCCAAAAAGCAAGACAACATTAATTTCAGAGTTTAACTTTTTTTAATTATGCGTATTGATATATGCAAATGAACTATTCTCGCGGTAAAATGACACAAAATAACGCCTCCTAAATTATGCTTTCAGTTAAAATAATTGTTATTTTTTACATGATCTTAATTTCGAATGTTCTAATTCGTTTTAAAATACGTTTTTCAAATGAAAAACTTTAACATGCACATTTTGAGGACTGATTATTGTTGCAGGTCGATGTTGCAAAGACAACTGGATTCGTTACGGCCTCTCGTGTTACCTGTTTGTCGGTCAAAAAGAGAAGTGGAATAATGCAAATGTAAAGTAACAGAGTCAATCTATTCAAAATAATATACTTACTCTTGTATTCGTGATCTTGGTCGAACATTGTTCTTGTTTTATCCAACCAGGTGTTTACACTAGGAAGTTGGACCATAGGACCATCTCAGGCATTGACGATATCTAACTATACATACACAGACTACATTTGTAAATTCGTTTCATTATCTTTAGAAAGATACAGGTTTATTAAGATCAATCTTGGTTTTGTTACAATATGACACTGTCAGAAACCTGTGTGCATAAAGCTGGCCATAAGATATCGCGTAAACAAGAGTGGGACGTACGGACGGACCTACGAACTGACGCCGCTGAATACATGATCCCCTCTTCCGTGTTGCGGCGGGGGACAACAATGCCATCGAGAATGTGACCACATTTACTTAAGTTGTCTTACGAGCTATACGACGATAAAATAAACATACCTACATGTATGGTTTTATCATGAATTAATCAATGAAAGGCTGAGTAAATGATTTACCGTGAAAGGAAACTACAATGTACAATATCTGACTGTGAGTTGACTACAGTTGTATATTCTCCCCTCTCATATTGACATAAAGTATCCTAACTTTTCGGAACAGGTTGCTTGTCAACACCTCGGGGCCCATTTGGCATCCATCCAATCAAAAGAAGAGGATTCCTTCCTTAAAGGATATCTGTATGAATTTTCAGGTACATGTCTATTTTGGAACGAAACAATTATACTTCACTTGACATTTAAAACATGATCGGAATGTGTGATTCTGTTCGCAATTAATTGCATGCTTTAAAATTTTGTTTTTGTAATTGAAATGTCTCAGACGGAAATATCAATCCACGTTTTGGATTTAGATTAGCAAGTTACAAATACATACATATACATACATGTATACCCCCTATTCCGTAATGGATCCTGTCCTTAATTTATCAAACAATGGATGGTGTTCTCGACAGGATATAGGCAACGAATATTTGTTTATATCCGCTGGGGTCATGTACGGATAAAGATGCAATTAAATTACAGAGGTCAAGTGACGGAATTGAAAATTGAAATGACGTCACACGCGTTAACATTTCGAAAGCCCGCAATAACGGATAGGGCTTCATGTAAATATACGTACATACACGTAATAAAGGCAGTTTGAGTCACATGTGTAATGAGTATTTTAGAATTAGCAGCTTAATATTCAGATTAGCTCTCCTTGTGATATGTAAGTCGTCATTTGCAACCAAGCGGAAGGGAAGCAACTCTCGTCCCTTTCTTAAGAAAGACTCGCCAACAGTAATGATTACACGAAAACGACAGGGCAGGACTTCGAATTCGCCTTCTTTACGTTATTTTTTTCATTTGAAAAACGTATTTTTTATTTATTTTGTGTCATTTCACCGTGAGAATAACACGATGTTCATTTGCATATATCAATACGCGTAGTTAAAGTTCAACTTTGAATTAATATTGTCAAGCTGTTTGGCGCAAACAGAATGAAGAATGACATTGTATGAAAAAGAGGTTATCATGGTCGTGTGTTTTGGGAGGGTAAATAGCCTGCATTAGGAATAAACACTATAAGTTGTATGCTTCTCACGAGGGTAATACCGTATCATGTACAATGTACCATCTTTGTACCAGTGTCGCCAGAGCCTTCAGGCCAAGGCCAAGGCTCGCAACATACAATGTTTATTCCTATAATGCAGGATATCGACCATCCGAAAATACACCCTCATGATAACCTCTATATTTTTGTCAAATTGTATAACGTTTGCATAGTTTTGAAGCTTTATTGGTATCTGATTACGGGAATAAAGTACATGTACATATCAAAACATTTAATGAAAACAATTCATGGTAAGGAACTCGCAAAAATGGAAATGTTGCCTCAAGAGTAGGCATTTAAGATTGGTTTAAACAAAAGACAATATGAACATGCTTTCTAGGTTAAACTTTACAAGCAATGTTCTGTTAAAGGTTGTCTTTTACGACACATTTCAAGTAAATATATCAAATAAACGTGAAATGTGTTTTCCTATTATCTTAAATAAGGAATGTAAAGAATAACATTTTTAAGGCAATGTCAGCTTAACCCTCTACAATAGTTTTCACTAATTTTAATCCCCATTAATCATCAACTTGTTTTCATGTGCCCATTCCACCAAGCATTCGGAGCTCACATGACTACGTGGTTAGGAGGTAGACGGGAAAAAAACGAAGATGCATGGACATGGAGCGCCAATGGAGAAAACTTTACTTATACTGACTGGTACCCAGGCAAACCAACCCGTTCCAATGGTACAGACTGTCTTTTGCTGTATAAACACAACCTTACAAGTGGGTACATATGGCAAGATTCGGTTTGCTCTCGTCAACAAAGCTTCATGTGCGAAACAGAGTAAGTATGAGTATATTTTAAAGCGATTTTTAATTCACACTAAATTTTGCATATGTATGAGATTTGCCATTAATCATCTGGATTGTAATACACATAAACAATCAAGATATACAATATGGTTGCTTACGTTTTGTTTAAAGTCGAACATATTTTCAAAAGAAACTATCTGATGACGAACAGTTTAGGATTTACCCTTCTTTAATACCTGGCCTCAATTTATCTCTTTTGGATTTAGTCAAGAAAAGTAACACCAGTTTGTTTATTTTCCAGATTCCCCAAGCTGACAGTTCTTGGGTAACATGCCTCCTTGTCGAACCACTTCAGTGGGATGTAATTGTCACTGTTGACCTACAAAGTAAAGGTTCTGATTCAATGTTTTCATTTTATTTTCGTAATGAGTGTACATCAAGCTACACTGTCTGCCAGAAAAAATGCCTACTTGATTTTATTCAAAATGAAAGATGAATAATTTCTGAAATATAATTAATGGTGATCTTCACGTTATGCTGAACATATAATTAATATGAAAGTCAATTGAAATCGTGGGAAAACTGTGATTCGAGTCAATAACATTCCTGAAAACCACGCCCAATGAAGAACGCTATTTCCGGTTGATTCACTTGTGTATTGTAACCACATACATCTGTAGCGTCACCACCACTGTAACGCGAATGCTTGCCTGTACTGTTCCTCGTGGTTGTATGAAAAACGGTTTCAAATGTTTTTCTGATCAAGCACTGACTGAAAACTGAACAATTCTGTTGTCTCATTTTAACAATCGTCATTCTTGTTTGACATGACAACTTTAGAAATGTATATAAACTGACGTCCAAAAGAAACTTTACACTTTTAAAACATGAAAATATCGAAATCTAAACAATCAATTGGAACTTAAGTAGTCGGTAATACATCGCCCGAACCCAACATTGCTGTGTGTATAACATGATCTTTGTACCCCTCATGGTTTTTGGTAAAAGTGCAAAAACTGGAAAAGCACGTTCAGGACGTGTGGCCTATATTGCACGTGCAGTAAGGATATAAAAGAGATACCAACAACCTGTCTGGTGTCCACAATGAAAAAACCCCACCAAAGATATGCCATGCCTAAGACCAGAAGAACGCGAGCGAGCCCTGGGAGTGCTGGAAATGGCTGCCACCCACACTCATGCTGGAAATGGCTGCCACCCACACTCATGCTGGAAATGGCTGCAAGAACGTTTGGTTGTTCACCCGTTGCAGTGAATAACTTAAAATAACGTTACAGACAGACAGGGCAGACATCGGACAGTCCAAGGACGGTAAGACCGAGGGTGACAACCCCTATGATGACGTCACTTGCGTACATAGCATTTACGCAATCGCTTCCTAACAGTGACGTCATCAGCTAGGAATGCCCTTGGTCACGTGGCCAGCCGACAAACAGTTGCCAGTAGACTCAGGGCCTATAGACTTAGAGCGTACAGGCCACACATGGGACAGCGGTTGACAGTGGAAAATCGTCGTCAGAGATTGAAATGAGCTCGAACTGTACGCCGTTGGCAGCATCGTGACTGGCAGAGAGTCATCCTTTCTGATGAAAGTCGATTCAACATGTACAGGGCTGATGGATCGTCGTATTAGACAGAGACCACACCCACCAGCCAACAGACAAGCATTGATTGTGGCACTCAAGAAGAATGGCAGCGTATACCACGTGACGTCATCAGACGACTGACTAAAGGTATAAGCGTGTATTGAGGCACGGGGTGGCCACGCACGTTACTAATACGCCACATTAATGAACCTAGGGTTTTTTCTGTGTGTAGTATCGTTTCCAAAGGATGTTGAAAGTGCTGTTTTTTGACCCCACCTCCATATCAGCAACCGTGACGTCATCACCAGACACTTTATGCTCATCATCTCCAGGGGTTGTGATGTAGACATGTTGATCTTTTCAATACACTTTATTTCATGCATCCATCGTTTGTCGTTTTTGTTCTAGAGCGTTTTAAAACGAGTGTAAAGTTTCTTTTGGACGTCAGTTTATTACACACATCAATTTTTCAATTTGAAAACATTTGACTTAATTGAAACTTATTCATATTAAACGTACGTTGTGATATCTACGGGTACATGTATACACAATTTAGAAAATGTCAATGACACCTGTCAAATGTGAGAGTAAGGTACGAATATCAAGTGAAACAGAAAAAAGATAAATCTTGAGACGGGCCGAATCTAGTTGACATGATGTATCAGTTCGCGTATTGCTGATATTCGATTTTAGGATACTTTTTTCAAATGAACTAATCAAAATCAACGATACGCCAAATTCATGTCAAAGTAATGCCCGTTTCTGCTGATGAAAAAGAAGTAGCTTCCACGTTCATATAAGTTATGTTTAAGTACTTGCTTGTTTCAACTGAGCATATATGTTACATTTGTACATACAATCAATTGTATATTAACACTTTATTTTACTTGATTGGTTTCGATCTATGGTAACTTACGGATCACTAATCACGAACCTCCGTTAAAGGGGAAGTTAATCTCTCGAACATAAAGCTGTGTCTATGAGAAGCACTAAAGCTCCCACAACTGTCAAGATTTGACATCAAATCCGTGTGACAAATTAACGCTAGTAAAGCGAAAAATATGGAAAAACTTGGCGATGTATAACATGTAAAAATAGGTATCCATCATTCATCAGAACGTTTACATCATGGAACACTAGTCATGTTTAATTATCATAACGAGTAACATGTTGTCTCTTGTCGAAACATTACCATATTTGCAAGTTCATGCACACTGTATAATATTCATGCACACCTAGTTTAATATTTTAAAATTTAACCCAAGAGATCATCACGTTTTGAAAATTTTGCAAATGTTATGCTTTTTTTCTACCTGAAAACAATCATTTAATTTTTAAAATCAATTAATAATTACGCAAGTAAAGTTGAGATTAGGGTTGATATACACGTATGCACATTTCCAATACTCCTTCTCCGCCAACAAACAATTAACGAGAGTCCAACATCGCAACATCGACCTTCCACAACATTTTAACACAGAATTCAAGAAGAGTCAGGATGTCACTGTGAATGCACCCTTCCGGTTTTCTTTTGAAAAACATTAAGAACATCAAGGGGCAAACTATACCATACTAGACGATGTAATGCTCGCCGTGACTATCTCCGGTAAACCTCCGTTCCCACGACGAGGTGCCGTCCTATCTAAAAAGCGGGACTTTCTCAAATGAAGCGCTTATTTATTCTTATGCACAAAAACGAATAAAATCCAAACCGTCCACGTCGATAATTAAACTAGGAGATTTTGATCATGACGCTAACGAGCCATATAGTGCATCAAATGTTTCAAGCGATCCCAGTTTGTTTGTTTGAAACGTCCGCCATTTGCAAAGTTAGTTTGCGCATGCGCACTGCAGATTCTACGATCAGCTGGACGTCGCTGCAATTTTTGACAGGCAAATTAAAAGTTACAAAGTCGAATCTACTAGCCTATGGTATATTTATAAAGTTGAAAGATATTTTAAATGGAAATTAATGCAATTTTATTAGCTAAGTGAAGCGCAATGAACTGTTGACAAAGGTGAAAAATAAATAATTAAAAAATAATTTCAGTCAGTAGGCCTACAGCAATGAATTAATTAGGCTAGTATTTAGTTTTAGGCCCCATATTTTATAATATATTAGATATTCTACTTTATTCAAGTAACCCAGTCTACTGTTTAAATGTACAATAATCTATGATTATAATATGACTATCATTTCCAAAATAAAATTAAATATTTAAATGATTGTGCATGCACATTTTTGTAGTGTTAAAAAAAATCTTGAAATACCGCATTGAAGTTTTGACTTGCTTTCAGTATTAAGATACTGTAATCTGTTAATTATATAATTTACATAAAATATAGGCCTACCAGTCAACACAAGCTATATATGTGTCCCTAGTTTGAGAATAGTAAATTAGTGTCCGGGCTTACAGTCAATTGTGATTCAAATTCATGGTTTTCAAAGTGTCCTGAAAATATAAATGTTGATTAAAAATATTTGTTAATTCAGCTTCTGAAAATGTTATGTTATGCAATGTTTTTCCCTCCGAGTTTATTCACTTGAATCAGGGAGTCTTGTGTTACAGGCTGTTGCTTGGATGGAGCTGCTTCATACTTTCATCTTCTCCACAGTTTCATGATGCATCAATCCCAGATATACATCTGAGTTACAATCAGTCAGACGAAAAGCAGACCAACTACATGATTTTGTGTTTAATGTCACGGCACAGACATCTTCCCTTTCTTCTAGTGTATATGTACACCCATTTCCAAGAACTTCACATTTAATTTAACTTAGTGCCCTAATAAATTTCAAGAATGTTGTGTGTACCATGTTTTCTTTTTATGATGTTATGGCCATCAATATTCAATTTGAAATACAGGTAAGTTTAGGATAAGTAAATCTTACTTTAAGTATCCTTGAAGCTGGTGACAGCATTTGCAGAATGAATAAGCAAAAGAAATCAAATGAAACACAATTTTTCAGGAAATGATATCCACAATACATGTGATTTAATTCCATTTTATTTTCACAATTGTATTGTTTGTTATTTTAATTATAGCAAGTTGCAATGTGAAAACTATTTGGCAGTTTAATATTTGTAAATTGGTGGAGAAAATACAAACCAAACACAAAGACATTTTAGCATAAGTTTACAAATCAATGAAAAATAAGTGTATACTGTATATGAGCAATGTATTGATAATTGTAACAAAAGCACACCTTACATGCATGTATCTGTTGATAACTGAGTTTATGGATGAATAAATTAAGTTAATTAATACTATGTGAACAAAATTATTTCTAATTAATTAATTCTAATCTATTATAAAAAATTATTTAAAAAGTTCAACAATAATGGTTAATAATATGTCATGGTAATGTATAAATTTAATTATTGTCTTTGGTAATGTAATATGTCACTCTCTTTCCACAATGTTTACTCCTTAGGATGATGTAAAAAGAATTGCCTTTTGGGTAATAAAGTGTTATCTTATCCTACATTGAGTTTAACTAGCCTTCTGTAATAATATACACTTATGATGAATATTGTTATATAAAAATCAAATTAAGTTCTAAATAATAATCTTCACTTAATCTGGAAAAACAGTACTCAATGACAATTGACATTTTGATAGAATTATGGTCACATATAATTCCTATCAAATACCACATGATAACGTTAATTATTCCATATACTAATTTCTGGGTTTGTTGACGATCAAGGAGCATTGTGTTGACACAGTGTCATAATACAAAAAGCACATGTTGAGTTTGGGTCAATTTGACATCTCATATCTCGTAGTTTTCTCTACAACTGTCAACTGTCACTGCTTGAACAATTGTAATTGAATCGATGTTTCCTTTATTATTACAAAGATTTAGTTTTCAAAATGGATTCTTACTGTCTCCAGTCTTGAAAATCGAAATTATTAGCCAAAGAGTGCGAGATTTGTTTTCCTTGAGAGGTCAAGTCATGATTGCAGTGTTCTTTCCGGTTCGGTTCGCATGCGCAATTGATGAAAAAACAAACGAAATCGTAAACTTACACCTTCTAGAAAATTACTAATTAAAACATAATTATGACACCGAGAGCTTTGATTTAATTAAAATCAACAATTTATTTGATGAAGAACACGTGGATAAATTTTCGTGTGTGAATTTGTAGTATTTCTTGTAGTAATTAATAGCCAAAGGCCGATTAGGATCCTTGTCGGGCCCGTTTTTCAAATCGTCGATTTCGGCAAATTATTGGAAAAATAAAGCAAATAATAAAAAATACACTGACTGGATGATTAGATTTCATAATTTTACATTGGTATATGACAATAATTTGATCGGGAAACTCCTATTATTTCTTTATTTCAACTTTGAAAATTTCGGAGGAAAATTTCCACTTTTTTCAATGCGAGGCTCCTCGTCTCGGTAACTGCGGAACGTAGCCCAGCGTAGGGGAGCATGACCGAGGCGAGCACGATCGTCTAATACCATACTAACAAAAATGTTTTGATCCACAACGGACGGATACGACTGAAACATAGTTACACCATGTTTTTTTTAAGTCAACTTAACTTAATTTTTTACTTCGTTTAAACCTTATTTGTTCATGTTTCTGAAAGACGCGGCTTTTGAAATATCGTCGTTTTGAAAATTCCTCAATTTCCTGTATGTATGCCTGAACCATTACTCGACTTTCAATTTGATTTGAACGGATTATAGTGGAGTACCTTAGCGTCAAATTTGGGGCAAATTGAAAAAAAATGGCTTAAAGTATGAAACTTGGCATGAATGATCATTAGGCATGTAGATACTCATTTTGCCTAGGATCCAAATTTTTGGACCGCGGGAACCTGGTCACGTGACCTAAAATCCAAAATGGCCGCCAAATTTTCGTGAAAATCAGTTCTAAGCTAAATAAATAATTATATGCATGAATTTAGTCAGATTTTTCATATATTTTAAATGAATGTCTACAGAATACATGTTCTCAAGCATACGAAATCCCTTAATTGGTTTATTTTATTGCATATTTTGTAGTTAGAAAGTCAAAATTTAAGTTTTTATAGATTTCCGGCTGTAGCTTTTTAATTGTTCTTTACTTTGTCTGATCTATGAACATTATTGCATGTTGGACATGCTGATACACAATATGGGACATTAGAAGTTTATTTATACGATTTTGGATATATATTTATTTAATATGTACACTTAATTTATGAATTTTATGTTTGAAAGTCAACACCTGATTTTTTCTGTTTCTAAAGCAACTTGTATGATCACCGACATCGGTATATTTTTATGGATATATCTTTTTCAAACATATTCAATATTTTTTATATGTTGAGGAAAATTCAATGGGTCAGGTCATGGTCAAGGTCAATCTTGACAATAGTCAAGATCAATTGTAGTGTCACCATGTTGTAAGCAGCAATGACTGATCAACCAAAACTCATATGTAGCATATTGATGACGCACAAGAATTGACTAAATGTTGTTCTTGGTTAAGCAAACCTAAACGTTAATGATGTATGTTCACTTTTATGTGTTGGCGCGTGTTGTTACTCTTGATCTGTATACAACTCAGTCGACCACTTTCAATGAAGTTCAGCGACAATGACTCGCTTCATGGCTGGACAATCTGCGAGTTTTAATGGGTGAATTCCTGTGCGCACTGAGACATAAGTTAAGAAATGGTGTAGCCTTTGGCTGGAGACTTGTGCCAAAATGTTCCTCTTTTCACCAAAAGTAGGCCTCTGGGTGGTACTTAGTGAAGAATGTTGCGTTGGAGGTGACCATCTATAGCACCATATATGACATGCAGTTTAGTTAAACCAGTGTAATACTGTTGGTAGCACCATAAGCATACATTAATGGATGAATATTACCGACAATATTGTTAAAGTAACCATGAAACCCAAAGAAGAGCCCTCTATTGAAAATCCTTCCCCAAAGGCGATACATAATTAGCACATCTAGTTCATTGATACAGGCCAATATAATAAACATCACACCCTAAAAACATATCTGTTTACTTCTTTCTTAGATTGTAAAGGTTTATAATAATTGTTTTGTGTGTAGACACATATTGACCAATGTGGAATATAAATTGTAAATGTATTGACTGTCCAAACAATAATACCTGACAAGTTACAGAGACAAGTATCTAATGCATTGTTTAGGCAAATCTAATTAGGGTTTCCAACTGTAGTATTACAAGATACATTTATGATCTAAGATATACAAGAGGTCTGTACCTTGATGTTAAATTACCGAGCTACAGTGAATATGCAATGCTTGGAAGCCGTGGATGTACTGTCACTAAATTACTCTATTTTCCCTAATTATTCCTCCATACATAGCTTTATTATCAAATGAATATATCATATTCATCAAAGGAGTACACCACTACTACGTCCTAATTTTCAGGAGTAAGGCAATTAAATTTACAAATCCAACAAAGATCATATTCCCCAAATTATGGTTCTTTGCTAGAAGTTGTTTTCAGGATTGGTTCCCTGTAACACCTAGTTTAGGGTGTGAAGCAGCTGAGGCTTATGAAGAAGTCGAAACTTATAAAAGTTTTTAGACAATATTATTGACAACGGCCTATGCAAAAAGTATATATGGCCCTGAAACATAGTTAAAATCTTAAACATTAATATTGGTACAATTCGGTGACACTTTATTTTCTCTCGAATAGAGGAGGAGTATGAGATTGATTAGGGTCTCTGCAGCATAACTCGAACTTGTTACATGTTCTACCTGAAATCAAACCGCAGTTGTTATGAGCGCATATAGATATAATTTGTGAAGTGAAAAAACTCTCGAATAAATGGATCCATTTAAAGGAAGAATATATTAATTCGTTTTAGGCAATATACAAGCTATGTTATTTTCAAAGTCGCTAGACCTCTTCTAAAGAAGTTCAAGTGATATGTTCAGAGACTGTCTGCTGTAAGTAAACACACGTATAAGTACAGTGTTTAGATAGATGTCGAATATATATATATAGCTCTTATGTGATAACTTTTCAATTAATATCAGTAGTGTTTATTAATGTTTTCAGAAAGCAAGATTTCTGGATAACAACCGTTTTATTCTAAACATATGTGATCCATCTGTTGAAGAAGTAAGCATACACTCTGAAACAGTGTGTATATTCACAATAAAGAATATGTGTTTTCTACAATATATGTAAGCTTAGCAATGTGAATGGCATAAACTATATACATGTATATACATACACAGAAAATGTTATAAACATCTACGTTTTTCAATAAATTTAATAATCTGCTCAGACCAAATCTTATTGATGTTACATTATTGCAATCCTATGTCATTCATCCCCAAATACCAAATATATGACAATTACATGTATTTAATGAAAACTAAGCACAAACCGTGAACCTGTTCAAAGATGAAATTACAGGTCCCAATTATTCATAAATAATAAATAAGTATTTATATAGCGCTTTATCCATAAGTTTTCTGCTCAGAGCGTTGTACAAGGATGAAAAATAATTGACAATCTGGTTAATGTTTTTGAAGAGATGTGTCTTTAAAAAATGGGCACGTTCTCATGTCAATCGTCAGAGAATTCGAGAGCGAAAAAGCACAGTAAATGTATACTAGTTACTATTGACCAGTACCAACCGAAGTTTGTCTTTGTACCTGCTATAGAAAAGAAAAGAAGACTAATTGGTGCGCACCAGTCGACATACAATGTCTGGTTGTCAATCACATTTGTTCAAATTTATATTTTCACTGTACAGAACTGGTTAGCATTAAATGATTTTCAGCAAATGTCAGTACTTATTATCCCCCGCCACGTGTGTCCGTCCGTCCGTGCGTCCGTCCGTCCGCTATGATGGGGACACTTTTTCTCAGAAACTATTTAAGATAGGACAACCAAATTTGGTTTGTGGCTTGTGAATATAAATACCTCGATGGAGTTCGAAAATAAGAACCGTGTGATTATTTTTTCCGGAGTTATTGCCCTTGTTCCGTATGTTTTGACTCTGTTCATGGTATCTCCAAAGGGGACAGCTTTTCTCAGAGACTATTTAAGATAGGATTACCCATTTTGGTGGATGGCTTGAGGGCATAAGTACCTTGATGGAGTTCGAAAATGAGAAGCACACAATTAATCTTTGCGGAGTTATTGCCCTTGTTCTGTACATTTGGACTCTGTTCAAGGTATCACCAAAGGGGACAGCTTTTCTCAGAAACTATTTAAGATAGGATAACCAAATTTGGGGTGTACTTTGAGGCCATCGATACCTTGACGGAATTTGAAAAAAAGAAGCATGTGATTATTTTTTCCGGAGTTATTCCCCTTGTTCCGCTTTTTCGACTCTGTTTCAAGTATCCAAGGATATAGCTTTTCTCAGACATTGTTTAACATCAAATCAGTTGTGTGGCTTGAGGATATTGTTACCTTAATGGAAAGAAAATGAGCAGCGCACAATTATTTCTTCTTGAATTATTGCCCTTGTTCTCATTTCTTGTGTCTGGCGGGGGATGTTGATGACTATGTCTTCTTGTTTCTTAATACAAATATCTAGATGACATTTGACTATTAAATGACTATATATAACGTTTGGCATATGTGACTCCAACAATATACTCAATGTTTCTTTAAGCGTTTATATGTACATGTGTACTTGGCCTTAACCTTTACCATGACAGACCCTTACCTTTCCAGTTTTATCCAGAACAATTCAAAATTCTTATATATGACATCTGACATAATGATAATAACCTTGAAATAAAATATCATGTCGCCGCTCGGTTGTCTTCATACTACATCACATGTTACTATGGAAACAATACAAAGGTGTTGACTTCTAAATCTAAGTTTTAGAATTTTAGGCCTACCGTTTCTGCAAATACTAAACGTGTAACATTTCAAATTTTATATCAACATGACCCAAATACAACAATTTGCATCAATCCTTCGAAGTAGAACCCTAAAATCTCAGACAAAAATTTTATAAAAAAAAATAAACATTTTAACAAATATGCACTATATGCATTTAAATAGTGAAAATTGTCACAAACTAGACATTGTAAAAGCGTTATTTTATCTATTTGATATGTACATATTAATTTAAAAAGGGTGTCTTAACTAAATGTATTGAATTCTTTATTATGTAATAATATAATAATATTGATTTATATTATTTTAACTAATGGAAATTTGGCTGCCATTCTGGAATTTTGGTAATTGAGGCAAAGCAAATTCAGAGGTTGACTTTCAAATTTAAACATGGGAAAATAACTGTACATATTAAATAAATACATATTAGATATTGTATAAACAAACTTCGTATATCCAACATTGTGTATCAGCATGTCCAACATTCAAGAATGTTCATAGATCAGACAAAGTAAAGAGCAATTAAAAAGCTACAGCCGGAAATCTATAAAAACTTAAATTTTGACTTTCTAACTACAAAATATGCAATAAAATAAACCAAATAAGGGATTTCGTATGCTTGAGAACATGTATTCTGTAGACATTCACTTAAAAAATATGAAAAATCTGACTAAATTCATGCATATAATTATTTATTTAGCTTAGAACTGATTTTCACGAAAATTTGGCGGCCATTTTGGATTTTAGGACCAGGTTCCCGCGGTCCAAAAATTTGGATCCTAGGCAAAATGAATATCTACATGCCTGATGATCATTCATGCCAAGTTTCATACTTTAAGCCAATTTTTTTCAATTTGGCGCTAAGGGACTCCACTATTAGGCAGTTAGGCAATGTAATATAATCCGTACAAATTCCTACATGGAACATGCACTTAATAGTATTTTCAAGGAAGAACATTTTTTTTTATATAAATCAGAAGAAGTAATTATAAGCAGTACAACATGCGCATGCAGGAATTTGCAAGCTGTAAATTATCATATTAGTAATTAGTTTTGGTTGGTAACTCTAAGTATACCGTGTCTTTGAGACTTTGTGACAAATTTGAATCGTTTAATATATCCTCGGAAATAAATAAACAGTACATTTCATATAGCTAGCGTAGAGGGACTTTATTGTTACCCGCGCGGTTAAGAAGCCAAGTAATGGATTGTAAATATGACTAGTTTCAGTTGTTTTGATAGCAGATGTTGAAGTTTTGAACAGGACTATATTATTATATTCAACCGACGTCAACAGTTTACAGTATCTGCAAGTTGAGAAAGCAACCTTACGCCGGCATCTGTATAACCATGTCATCATAGCTCACTGAATTCTCTTCCCACAGAGGTTACTCCCTTCAGATTTCCGATCTTACCCTCTGTTGTTTTTCGCTTGAAATCGAGAGCAGAAGCAACGTCGCAAAGCGAGACTTTTACCCGGGGTCCCTGCTTCTTAACAATGAAAACTCATATGTCAGTAGCAACGTCGACCGAGTGACTTCGAAGATCTAGGCATTTGACTCTGAAGGATCTTGCATATGTCCTTCGAATATGTCTTGTGTAAATAACGCAAATGAACTATTTTTGCTATTTATCTCTGATTTGGTCTTCTTTATTTATAAGGATGTTTATGATCAATAGTATTCACAAAATCAAATTGCATATTTCGAGGAAAACACGTTAAACGATTTTTTTATCAGTATGACGTGTCATTGACAAATGTCACTTTTACAATGGCGTCGCTGATTGCACAACTAGATTCAATTGCAACCAATCAGGTCACCTCCTTTCTGACCCCGATTTCAAGTGTAAAACAAAAGAGGTAGGATCGGAAATCTGAAGGGAGTAAGCTCTGTGGGAAGAGAATGAGCTCACTGCTCAATAGGTCTTATTTCTATCTTTGATTGAGAGGATTCCAATCAACAATTATTAAGGTTTTGTAATGCCCTCTTTGCAACACTCTGTTAAATGATACCCAGAGCATTCACATAAAATTATGCCCTTCTATATCTGATCTGGGGATATATATTTCAAGCTAAAATTTAACATACTGCAAATTAGGGGAAACAAAATAACACACTTTTCATATTTTGTTTTGTTTAAGATTAACCTCTAACGAAAAAAGTACCTGACAAACTTATTTATGAAGTAAAGCTATGTCATGGTAGGACATGTTATCTACAATAAGAAGGATTTCAGTCTAAAGGTAGATAAACCATTCTAAATCGCAATGTTTTTTGTACTCGGATTATTGTTCTGGCCCGGAAAGCTGCAGATAGGATGACTAAAATTTGTATTTGGTTGAGGTTCACTTGACGAGGAATTATTGTGTTCATGTAACTTCTTAAAATGTCATTCATACTTAGAAGGTTAAGTAACTCTCAATTCCCTACAGATAACGGAGCTCAGGTCACGAGGACACTGACCTACTTACATAACATACAAAACACCAAAAGCTTAAAAAAACAAATGATAAGTGGTTTGCATATCTCGATTACTAAAACTGAGTGGAGTGACAGAACATTAGGATGACGTAACAAGTGACAGTTGGGCAGTTATCACCGTTTTGCAGCCCAGTCACATGTGGTATACAGAACAACCTCGTGTGTACATAAACCCATGCTCAAACGGAAGTATACAAAGGATTTGAAGAAGCATGAAAGAAAAACAGATGAAGATAGAGACTTAGAATAGTTATTTATCAGTAGAGTGGCGTTTTAACATAATTTATGCACACATTCCTTTCAATAAAACAGAAACTGAATGCCTATCAGAGTCACATGGGGTCAACATTACTGCAAAATGAGGTCGTAAGTAATATTATGGAAAAGTCCTTGGACACATGTTCTATGCCGAGTATGTACACCAGTGCCGGATGACGTTTGGAGTCAGTCGCTGCCATTCATTATTTAGATACTGTTCTCAGACTTGAAGGTCGTCCGTTGGTGCAGGTCGTCCCCTGACTTGACTGTCAAGGTGATCCCACAAGTTTTCAATGGCGTTCATGTCCGGAAAACATATGTATGCGTATCGTAACGTATGCGGTCGAGCATTGTCCTGCTGAACGATAACCCACGTGGTTGTTGTTAAATGAATGGCTGCACGACTGGTCGCAAGATCTCGTAACGATACCTCTGTGCATTCAGGCACAGGTGAAGTTTAGCGCAAATATGTTGCGCAACAGAGTTGAACGACCAGTGTTCTCTATGTGCGAACGAAGTGAGCAAAGGTTGGCAACGTATTTCTCTCGACTCGAATCGAAATCATTTTCAACTATCCAAATTCATTGTCCCAAAAATTCAAACTCGACACCCATTTGAACACAGGGTCGTGCTCTCTTAATCCCAACCCCATATGTTACATTTACTCACGTAAAACATATACAATTAATAATTTTAAGCGCCCAAAGAGGCTTCTAAATTCGTTCTTCGGCACCATTCTCACTCGCAAACTTCCGCTATACGGAGCGATAAAATTACCAGGGGAGTTAACTCCTAATACTGTTAGTACGACACGACCTTTTTCACTTTAAATAGTTTATAGAGCAAACTAAAAAAATATATCTCTTTATCATAAAACAAATACTATATTGCACAATTATAATAAAATGGTTTTATTATCATATTTCTCGACAGTTATTAAAATTTCTAATGTGCATGACGAACACTGTTGCTTGAAATGTACCTTAAAGCTACAAGGCTATGTGGCTACAAAACCTACCTGAATTTGACAACTAAGTGCTAAGAACCAACGATATTAATACAAGATACAAGAATAAAAAATAAAATATTCCTTTTCATTTGCTCCGTAAAGCGGAAGTTTGCGAGTGAGAATGGTGCCGAAGAACGAATTTAGAAGCCTCTCTGGGCGCTTAAAATATTTAATTGTATATGTTTTACGTGAGTAAATGTAACATATGGGGTTGGGATTAAGAGAGCACGACCCTGTGTTCAAATGGGTGTCGAGTTTGAATTTTTGGGACAATGAATTTAGATAGTTGAAAATTATTTTGATTCGAGTCGAGAGAAATACGTTGCCAACCTTTGCTCACTTCGTTCGCACATAGGGAAAACTGGTCGTTCATCTCCGTTGCGCAACATATTTGCGCTAAACTTCACCTGTGATTCAGGTTGTCATTAATAACAATCAGCCTTGTTGTTTGATCAGATTCCTCCCCAGATCATCACGCCACCGCCTCCAAATGGCACAACTTGCTGGACATGGTTTGGCGCTAGACGTTCCCCCTACCATCTTTAGACTCGCTGCCGACCATCACATCTGAACAAGGTTAACCTACTCTCATCCGAGAACAGAACACGGCACTTGCCAACGTCGAACTCGTCGGGCCCATATCAATCTGTTAACTCGATACACCACGGTAGGGTCGACGTGCTCGAATACCATGCTCACGCAATCTGCGGTACACTGTGTGTCTACTGATCCGATGTCCAAATGCCATCGCTGCCGTTTCCGTCGCGATGATGAAGCGGTTTCTCAGGTGTATAACCCGGATGTGACGGTCTTCAAGGGCGTGGTGAGCCGGTGTCTACCACTTCTAGGCCTGTCTAATGTCTGACCTGTCTGACGAAATCGATGCATTCTCCGGCAAATGCAAACATGTAGGCAGCCAATTTCAAACGTTCTGGCAATGGCGTCATGCGTGGCCCCTTGCTGGGCTCCATATTCCAATGGTTCTATCTCTCTGTATTGCCTTTAACCTCGGCAATTCTTTTATGTGCCTTTTGCTGCTGCTGTTTTGATTTGCAGTGTCATGTGTTTTTTTTATTTTGCACGTGCATTACATGAGATAAGACTTAACGTGCTTTTCGGTAAAATCACGTGTTACATGAAAATTCTCACTAAACTCCGATTATTGTCAATGAAAACATTGTGTTTTGTTCCTGTGACATGTTTAGTAACCATTATACATATATAAACATTGTATTTTGCCAGCCTCTGAATGCACAATTCCAGAAAGTTGGACACACCAAAGCCACAACTACATGTTATGATTAGTCAACATACCAAATTTTCGTTCTGCTCGAGAAACAAATTTCTAAGTTGTGTTAACGTGGAGACTGCCAATATGACAACTTCCAGAAAGTTTAAAAACCCAAAAGGCACAAGTTCAAATGATTGTCAGTCAACACACTAGCGTAATGGTTTTCGAGGACCGATCTGGAAACCATGCGATCACGGAGCTAAGGATTATGCCCCTCCCCCCCCCCCCCCCCCCCCCCCCCCCCCATTCACACACACACACACACAACACACACATTATTGGCTGGTGGGATAAGAATATAAAACACGTCTGTTCCGTGGAGCTGTCGGCAGTGTTAGCAGCACATGGTGGCCATGCTTTGTGCTCAATTCGGAGACATCTAGTGGATACATACAGGTTGAACGGATACGCAATGATCACACTATGACCATTAACATTTGCATTTGTCTACGAGTAATGTACCTTGCTTCACATTCCAATAGTAAAGTCTCAAAGTTGTGTCTGAAGCATTTCTCCTTTTCGACGAGTATTCATTAAACGTAGTGGAGCTTTGAACAACACTAAACCTTCATGCTTACATTTGTGCATATCATAACAGTAACTTTCTTCACAGGGTAAATCACTGACAAATCTTTAGAATAAAATAGTCTGCAACGAACTATGAGCATATTTCAGGATAACCTTCTGATATTCACCCTCGATTAACAATTAACATTTCGATCCACTACACTCACTCATCCCTAGGGATTTTCATGATAGAAAAGTTTAACTAATAATTCACTATAATCGGATAGATCACAATAGATCTTCAATATGGTATTTAGCAGTATATTTTAAAACGAACTGGTTTACCATTAGCTTTAGGTGCAACCATGACAACATGGCTGGGCGGAACCGACATGGAAATAGAAGGAATATAGAGATGGGCTCCAAGTGGGAGTAAGTCCATGGTCAACCAGGACATCAAGATGGAAGGGACTGTCTTGTGCTGTACCAACACAATCAAACAGGCGGCTACATGTTTTATTTGTGAGAAAAAGTAAGTTAACAGAAATCAGATTAATTAAATGCATGACTGTAATTGCGAGAAACATAAATCACTATTTTTAATATGATGAGAATGACCATTTGTTAAGATTGTTTAGGAACAATGTAAAACACATCTGATGAATACTGAAACCACGATCGATGCTCGTCACACCTATTAAACTGTCATATTTATTTATTATGTTTTCAGATTGTCAACTAACCCGATTATTGGTTGATTCCGAATTACGTTAAATAGATTCGCCCTTGGATCAATAAATAAATCCATTAGAATGTTTGGATTTTGTTAATCGCGTGGGCTTACTTGTGGCTATTTTTAAACAGAAGTCCAAACGACGGGTGAGAAAAATAATGATAATGATATTTTAGCACTTTTGATTTGGATTGATATACGAGTACATGTTTATGCGATTTAACTTTTTTAATGGAAACAGATTATCTTATTTCAGGTAGGAGGTTATTCCAAAGTTGTGAACATGAAGTGAAAATGATTGTAAAGAGTTGTGTGAGAAGAGGAAAAGGACAGATAATAATGTCACAAAGGTATGATTAGACATTACTGTTTTAAATATAAAGAATGTTAACGATATGTTCTTCTCTTTTTAACGACTGCCATCCTGTTTCAGAAGTCAACGATTCTCTTGAAGCAATTTTTGGTAGACCAGTAACTATCCTGGCAGTCTCGAATTTAACTTTTTCAATTTTATCTGATTATACCCTGCTCACCAACCGTACCAAACTTCACAGTCGCTGTTTATATGGGTATATTCTATCTGCAATCATATGAGAATGTATTTGCAAGATGATTATGGGATGTTTTAAAAGTCACACTCTCTTTCAAATTTCAAGGGTTTTTTCGAGACTAAAATGAATAGCTTCCGTTTTACTCGGATAGATAACTAGCCAATGTTAAGTCTTAAGCGATAAAGTTTGGATGAAAATCCCATTGATGTATGCTCAGCGAACACGAGCACAACACAATCTGGCTATATAGTTTACATAAACGTAAACAGAAAGGTCCACGAACTGAACCCTGGGGTACTCCAGCGGATAACAACTGTGGATTCGATAACTAACGTTTGGATTCTACCATTTAGGTAACATAGAATCAAGTTAAGTAATCTCTTTCTATGCTGTAATGTTTATGTACTAAACCCCTGTGCCATATTCTATCAAATGCTTTTGACATAGCAAGACACCATACAGTTATCTTCTCTTTGCACTATTGTGATATAGCTTTATTAATTGATCAGATGTAGAATGACGTACTTGGACTCTCGATTGGTACTTGTATAACAACTGATTCTAAGGAAAGTACTTAGATACATACATTACAACTCTTTCAAATAATGTTCCCAAAAAGCTGATCACGGAAATGGGTCGTTAATTACTACAACAAGAAAAATACTTGTCACAATCGACCATCTGTATCCGATTATATATTTAACAGTATGCAACCGCACATATATATACATATATATTGGAAAAGGCTAATTGACAAAGCGTACATATGTTGCTCACCAGGCAATGCATTATATGGTCTATGTTACGGTTCAGATACTCATTGGTCAAGGGATGTAAACACAAGCCATCTTCCTTTAAGATCTTGGACTTCTTTGGCGGAAACAAGCAAATGCAACTAAGGTGACATCATTTCCGCCGAAAATTTTTAAATAAAAATAACGAAAATCAAAACAGAGGTCATAAAGTGCGTGTTAAAAACTTAGATAAAGATTATAGGGATATACAACTTCTTTAATATGTGTATAGGCGACGGTCCACATAGCTACTAATATTCTCCAAGAAGCGATTGACATTCGAAGAGAACAACCTGCAATAAACCGCGATCAAGACATATTCCTACCATGTGCTTGGGATTCACTCATCTAGAAATTCTATCTCCTGTCGGAGGAAATATCCGAAGAGAACCAAACCAAATCCAAGTATCCCTACCTTCCATCCACTCCTGTCGGAGCAAATTGACCGAGGAGTCCCCACCAATCAACACCTATCAGCTCCAATCACCATACAACAAATTCAAAGCCGTCCACAACAACAATTGGCCTCTCTTCCAATTAACTGTAATTATTATTTGTTTAACAATTTCAACAAAACCAATTGGCCTCCCTCGTTTCATCATGTGTGTTTTTAATTACATCTTCAATGAAGCCTACTTACTCCCCCTCATGTTTGTATTGCAAATCCTCATTGTATACCATTCTCATACTTCACCCTCATCATGTTTGTATTACAAATTCCCATTGTAAAACATTCTCATGCATGTTAATCTCCCTGATTGAGTTTCCTCACCATTGTTTTGTTTGCTTTATAAATGTAGCATATTTTGTTATTTCTTTACATTCCACCTGATGGAGGAGTGAGTATGTACTCCGAAACGTCGTGTATTTTCACTTTAAAGAAGTTGTTATCCAGAAAATCTTCATGTCCTTATGTATACCACTTCTAAATGCCCTTCAAAGACCTACTAATATCGTCGTCAAGCAATGATACATTATGACACACATGCTGGGGAGTGTATAGTATACATAATGTGTATACAAACGATGGGGGATGAGAAGAATTTGAGTTATTTCTTAGTCGGGTTGAAGTACCAATACTTGTAAGTTGACTTGTAGGTCTTTTTTAATTTAAATATGATTATGTATAGTTTTAGAGTAACAATGGTATGGGTTTTAAACCATTTAAGGTTTAGTTAGAGGATAACTATGGTACATGTGTGTAGGTTATCATTTTGATTAAATTGAGTCTAAAACAACTGTGGTATGTGTTTTAAATATGTTTATATTGAGTTTAAGGTAACTGTGGTATATGTTTTAAATCCGTTATGTTGAGGTTTAAGGATATCTGTGGTGTCAGTGGTATGAACAAAGCAATACCTGTCAACCTTAAGCTTCCATGTACGATAAAACCAAATTGTCGAATGACAAGCTCCTTTCTCCGCTATATTGGATTCCGATTACAGCGACCTCTGTCGGAGATTTGTAAGAGCTTTCTATTTAAATCTATTTATTTCCTCCTCCATGCTACTTTTTTCAACTGAACTTCGACTGCCAGTTAATGCTTCCACCTGGTTACTCATCGCTATTTATAACATATATTTGTCAGCCAATGAAATGTCGTGTTGTGAAATTTAGCGATTTCCTATTGGTTGCCTATACTGGACATTGTCAATTGTGCTCGATATTAGGTAATTTCATTGACTGGTTATGTATGTTACGAGTGAAAAACGTCAGATGACACAAGTGCTTGTTAGAGAATTACGGATGTACCTCATTGAGCAGGGTATTTGTTGTTTTACCTACGATCAAAGGGTAAATCTTCATTTTGTAATACTACCAACGTTTCATGAACATGATCAGGGAAACTGATTAAAACATATGTACTCTTCCAAACCAAAACTGTAATAGTGTATCGGAGCCGTACTAACTGTTGCAGTATTCACAATGCTTGTTCGGTGTTGGTTTATTCGTTTGTAAACCTCCAATTCTATGATTACGATATAGTTTTTACATCCAACATGGGTATGGTGTAACGGGGCTGTTGATTGGTTTATCGTTATGTAGTCGAATCAGTGATGACACGGGTAAAGCATGGAACTGTGGTAAATAATGTCCCTGCACTTAGGTGATTTAGATGATTTTGGTCACGATCTTCGGGAACTTGATGATCATATACCTATCTAAGGCTATGTGTAAGCGATATGAACCCTAATGAAGAGGAGTGTTCAGCTGAAGTTTTTTTTTGTTTATGTATATTCACATTAGAGTTTTTAAAATTCCGTTACTTCCAAAAAGTGTTATTGTTAATATTGTGATACATTTTTATTATGATATGACACGATCAATGTATTAGTTTACAATGCAGTCACAGCAAATGTCGCTTACGTACACACAACCTACACAAAGCTATTTGCAAAGCATGCACGCACATATACATAGGACTTATCGTTGAAAACATGAATATATAATGTGATATGTATACATGTATGTATCATCCAAACTGCTGATTTGTCTTGTGGATCTTAAAATGTGACGCGTCCCAACTTGGGACGTCCTGTCGTAAGATTGTGTGTTGGAATATACGGCTAATACTGACTGTCACTTTGATATAAAAATATAAAATATATTTGACGTATACAATAATTAACTTTATCCTTTTAAAACCTTAACAATATAACCAATTAAAGTCGTAGTAAATGATATGTTGTAAACTTTAAGATATCTGATTTGGGCTACATGATGGAATTGATGTAAAAGATTGGAACACAATGCTTCTAAAAACTTCGAGACACAAACTTTCGGGGACATTCATATTGTCCCATTAAATAATAACATTACTTCAATACCGTATTTTTGGTTTTTAAACTTCATCAACATGTCTCATTGTGGTCGAAAATCATTAAATATCTCATTGCCTGTATGAAGAACTGTAGCGTTAACAGCTTAATAATATGATATTACATGTTACATGCATTGTTTTTAGAGAGTACATGTAGTTGATCAATGTTCCATTTATCTAAAGTAAGACAACTATCATTTTCTATAATGTTTTCATCTACTGTAGAAATCATATCTTAAAATTGAAATCAGATGCTCGCAGACGGTAGTCAGGAAACAAACCTCAATAATACCAATACTGTGTAACTCTATACATGCTAGTCAAAATATTCTGATGGACACTGTCGCTGTGTGTCCCTGTTTTTATCTACTTTCCTCATCACTATCAGCTCATCCCATTGTAATTGCAGTAAAGGTAACTTGAGCGCTAAATATTTGAACAGGGAAAATATCACCAGGACGTACAGAAGCTTATCTTTAACTATGATGTAAGGAATCTACCTTAATATGTCATTTTGGTCATCATTGAGTAGTCCACAGTCGCCTATAGGTTTGGATATTATAGGGGTAACGTTGTTTTTCAGGGCATTATCATTTGCAGAAGCCCGAGGTCTTCAATTAACTGCCCGACGAAGGAGGGCAGTTGAAGAAGACTGAGGGCTTCTGCAAATGACAATGCCCTTAAAAACAATGTTACCCCTATTATAGCTTAAATGGATGGGATTTGTTCTTTTGTACCCGAATTCTCTTACAAGTTTTAATTACAGTTGTATATGAACAAAGCAGCAAAAACTGCATCGTGTTACCGCCGAGAACCTCTGTGACGTCACAAGTGAAGAATGACGATATAGTCGCTTGCGTTTTACGGCTGATGAACGTAATGTCAGTCGTTGATCAGGAAAACGAAAGCAGTCTATATGTAATGATTAGCATACTGTTGCATAGTCGTGTTTTATTATATAACCAATCAGAGAAATAATGAAAATCAACAAATCATTACATATTTTGCAAGTTTAGGATGCATGGGTAATTAGGCTACCTAAATCTAACATTGAAGGTCTGCCGGTGGTGACTGAGAACGACATTCTTCTTTATTTTGTTTAAAACACGTAACTATCAGTGCGGTTGTATTGTCACATCGTGTTTATGATATTATTTGGCAAAATTGCGTGTCCTCGTTTGAAAGAAAGGCATGTAAAACGTTTTAAAATGTTCGAATCGATACGCTCATTTGGTCGCCATATTTGTTGAAATTTCAAGAGGAGATTCTAAAGTGACGTCACTTAGAAACGAAGTTTCTAAGCCCGTCTTCAGCGTTGAGAGGGCCGTTATCATTTGCAGTGGCTCGCTCATTTCTGATTACAAGAGGGCGGTTTCATGATAATTCCATCCATTTTAGCTGTAAATTGGATATAATTACCAGGTTACAGGAATTTTCTTCGGGTCTGTTATTTTCCTGATATTAGGAACAAAGCTTGGAATAGCAGGTAAGTAAGTTTTAATGAAATTTACGTTTTGTTCATACCATTTTCCTGGACGTTTATATCAGAACGCTTAACATTTTAAACTAAATATCTTTTACGTGAGTAAGTGTGCCATAAAAGGTTGGAATAAGAAGACCATACCCCTATGTACAAATGGATGTCTAGTTTGAATTTTTGGAACATTGAACTTTGTCAGTTGAAAATCATTTCGGTTTGAGTCGAGAGAAATACGTTGCCAACCTTTACTCGCTTCGTTCGCACTTATGGAAAACTGGTCGTTCATCTCAGTTGCGCAACATAATTGCGCTAAACTTCACCTGTGCGTGTATATACGTAGTGCAGATGAAGTCCGGCGCTAAGCAGAACAACATGATCGGTAAGTTTATATATTCAAAACATTTAAAGCACATTGAGAAGTTTGTTTTGTTAATTCCACTTGCAACCAGTAACAATGGAATAATGGAATGGAATAATACAATTGAAGTGATTTATCCAGATTGTTAAAGGGGCTGTAGCAGGGTTTTTTTGTGTGCACAATTTATATTTTCAAATTTCCCATTTATAATGATTATAATGAATTACAAAAACGATTCTCATGGCTTTACCGAACCATGTACACTAATTTTTTAAACTTAATTTTCCGAAGAGAGAAGGGTGTTTTACTATTGGTGACCATTTTTCAAATACATTTCATCGATGTATTTGATCGAAAAAACGTGTTTTAAAGGCTGAGTGTAGTAGGTCTGATTATTGATCTATACATTCCACTTATCTATTAATTATGAATAATAATAATATATTACTGTTGTCCATTAAACAGAAACATATAGGCCAACACCCTACCTCAAAGTTGATTTATGTGATGTTTGCAAACCTTGCATATATTTGTCTTGTGTTACTATAGTTATAATAGTGTTATGAAAACATACCAAAAGCTAGAAGGTTATGTGATCGTGTATGTTTTTTTATTAAATGAAATTTGATATGATTTTATCATTTCGGTGTGACAGGTTGCATGTTCGCAGCAGGTCACTTCACTGGGTTGTGTATTACAGCCGTTAGTGCAGGTGTTGTGTACTTCGTGTATAACAGGTTCTGTATCATTAAAAAGACCCCGATTAGGAAGAGATTGAGGAAGAACTCGAACTCACTTACGGTATACGTAGCATTTTGCGACAACAATTTATTGTTGTAAATAGGTTACACACTGTATGCATTACATCATAGATTCACCAATACGCTTACGGAAAGCATTCAAATTTACCATTTCGTCTTTTTAACGGCTATTTAACGACATGCCGAATGACGTTAATGTCACCTATTTTCGCGGTAAATATGTTACTATGTGTGTTGTTTTCAATTATATACATATCTTCATATAGTAATGAATTTAAATCAACTTGTATATTAAACGGATAGTTGTTCTTCCATCATGTACTCTGAGATTGATAGTATATTCAATAATGATTACACGATAGACCATCAAAGTTACACTTGAATTGATCAAAACTGCTGTTTGTTCATTCAATCGCGCAGATAATATTAAAGTTTTAGCAATATCTAAAATATGTGTCTCAGTGAAAAATCCTGTTGAATATGAGAAACACGATATCGATGGTAAAAATGCCGTTTTTTATTTTAACGGTGTTTACTTTAACTTTGTTTATCTTAAGAGTGTCATAATTTTCAAAATATAGATTTGGTATGTAGCCCCGTATGTGACCGAAATGTATGTGAAATGATTCTGAGTTTATTCGTTGAACGTCCGAACTTCATGTAATTATAAGTAGGTGAAATAGGTAAAATTGTCGTAATTTGCCGAAAGGGATATTACTATTAATGTCAATAACTCCTTAAATCATTCGGTGACCTCCAAATGTTCTTACATTTTTGGATAAGAGACATATTAAACTTGCCTTTATGAAAATATAAACGAATCCTGAAATATTTTATTTCATCGTCCCATCTCTCCTTAACTAAGCTATCATTGAAGGTATATGCATTTGGTTTTATTGATATTGTATTACTCGGTATGTACCAATGTGAATTGTCTTTGTTGATTAAGGGAAATGTTACGTTCTTTTACTTTGAATGGCGTTGCACAACTCATTTATTCCCGCGTAGTCTGTTCTAATCCGAAAGCTTTTTGGTGCCAATAAAATAAAACCCTGGTTGCAATCAAAGGTATAGTAGCTGTGCTATCACTTGAGTATTCGCTTTGTGCCCGTTCCTTTACCTTAAGGGCTTGCGCATATTTCTCAAAAGACAGAAGCCAGTAGAAAATGTAAGACCATTGTTGATTTTATGAAACGGTATCTGTATTGCAAATGGTCATCGCCAGAGGATTTTATGAGAACTAAAAATATGAGTTTATGTTTAACATAGATGATTTCTCGCAACAGACAGCGCTGTATAATCAAGAAACCAGACGCTGGCTCTTCTTCGCTGACTCATCATACATATGCTGGATTCACAGACCTCGATCGTCCTGACACGTATGACGTCATCAACAGACCGGAAGGACCGAGCTGACCCTCTGAATCAAGCCAGACACCTGTTTATCAGAATAACTGTCTCAAAATACAAACAGCTTAAACCTAAATGAAAATTTGGTCATCTAGAGTAAATCACGTTCCATCAACTCCTTTTTTTGTCTATATCTGTCTCCAATGCCTAGATTATCCCAAATTTGAAATGTGACCTTTGAACTTTGATAACCGAACACATATATTTATCTAAACTGCCAGGCACAAGGAAGTACTCACCTCAGATATTATCATATGTATGCACAAGTTTTCGGTGTCATAATCTTGAACTGAAAAATACAGGTGTTTAGTCAGCAGTCAGAGAATACTTCTTCATATTTTTTTAATTTGTTTATAAATATATATAATAAATAAATAAATATTTAAATCGAAAATTAATAATTGCCTGATTCTGAACACATTTACAACATTTTAAACATGGTAGGGGTCATGTTGGTGTTAATTTAATTTTCTTACTCCTGTCTTCATGAAACAAAGATATTGTCTTAAAAATTCAACCTCAGTCACCAATTAATTCATTCAAACTACTGTAGATAAGTATCATTGTATCGTGCCATTGTCAAATACATCTAATTTCTTTTAGATATTGAATTAATCGAAACCAACCGAGGTGAGTACTTTCTTTGCTTGGCAGTTTACTTGCCAAATTAATGAATTTCGGCTGTTTGAAATAAGCATTAAAGGGACACCGCGTCAAGGATAGATATGAGATCAGATTTATCAACCAATAATGATAACCGTGTCTTCTGAAGAGTCACGCTTCGCTTCATTGTGCACATGGAGTTGTATTTATTACTAATACTTCAATGTGTCTGAAATAAGGGGTCTTTGACTCATTACCAGACACGCTAATTAGCATAGGTAGGCAGATAAATTTGATCTCGACGCGGTGTCCATTTAATGAAGTTGCGTTTTGAAGCGCGTTCTTTTATCAATGTATGAACAGTTGTTACTATTTTAATTTGTACAATATGTGAAGACTGGAAACATTTGTGAGATACATTGATTGCTGGAAATCATGACTTCGTTATTATTTTTAATTTAGATATAACATGTGGTATTTTAATATATAGATTGTTTCACTGTCTTAAATGTGTCATGTGTCTTCTGTGAATATACTAATGTATGTAAGATGCACGGAAAGGTACCATTTGCTGGAAACTAGGCCAATGAGATAAACTACATTCAACATTCTACATTTAACCAAACCAATGAATGAAATGATTGCTATGTTTTATTACACATGCACAATATATCACTATCTATCACATGTCATATTGTGGATGATAACACTTGTTCCTGCTGCGTTTCGGTCTAAATATTTTATCTGCATGCTCAACTCACGATTTAACAAACCATCCTCTCACTCTTGACCTTCATTTAATTCAGCCAATTGCATGCCTTCATTCATATAATTAACCCTTCCCTACCATATGTAGATTATCCTAAGTTCGTTAGTACCCCAACTGCTGCATGCACATATAACGCCTCGGTTAGTATGTCAAAACTCGATAGCATTGACACAAGTTTAAGTATATGACATGAATATGACATTTTTCAAAACAAATGTTCTTCAAACACCACCCAAGCAAAGTTGAATGACAGCATGTCAGACACGGTATCAAATATTTGATATGTCATGATAATATGATATGATCAATTGAATAACTGTTTACAGTACAGTCGCGGCATGTAGCTCTCAGTGTATGATTATACTTTTCATGCTTTCAATGATCGGTGCAGAGTGTGCAAGTATTTTTTAACAGGAAAGTCGTATTTGTCTTCACATTTTACTTAAATTCAAGTAAACAACTGACTTGACTAATAAAACTATCGATGCTATCATTCGTTTTTGTAAATCACTATCAATAAAGTACTATCGATACAGCAACTATCGTGATAAGTCGATAATGAGAGTTTTTTTCTTAATATGTATCATCCGAACCGCGATCTCGTTAACAAAATCGGGATTCAAAGTTGGGACGTCTTAAATATGCAAATAATTTAAGTGTGGTTTAATACGTTTGACGTAAACATTGAACCCATCCTATTTTATGTGTCTGTTACCATTGCAGGGTAAACAACATTCCATCCATTTAAACGAATTGAAGGAATATCTGAATGACAAATATATTTTTTCTATTAAATATTATTACTTCAGTAACGTATTTGCGATTTTTAATATCAGAATGAATTATTCTGATTGTAAGTTAATTCGTTTTTGATATCTCAGTCTGTTAATCAGTTATCTAAATGTTAGCAGAGAACGAAACTAATCAAGAAAAGTAAAGAGATGATTTACAATCAATTTCCCATAATATACTTTCAACTGCATATAGCGAATACTTTAATATAACTTCTATGACAGTGGGGGTTACCAACTTGGTCACCTTACTCGCTGTACTCCTACTACGTTCAATACACTTATCATCTGACCCAGTACGAACATGCTCTGATCCGACCTCACGAATGCAATAGGGTTGACCGGTAAAGTATAAATATTTAATTTGCAATGTGACATTATATGAGAAAAACATCATTCACTCCAAAGAATGCAGTTATTTTCTTTAAATATAGCTTTCATCTCTAGCTGATATATAGCTGTGTATATAGGTATAACAAAAAAATCACATTTTCGTGAAATTAGATGCTGTATGAAGTCGGTCAAACAATTAGCAAAACCCAATAAAAATACTTTGTTTTTTTGTGAACGTTAGTCAAAATGTCCCAATAATATTTCGCTTTAATAATAATGATAATATTTAAACCACTATGTATAGAATTAAAAGTTCAGAATTTCTGCCAAAAAATCAATAGTTCAACATGTCTCTGTCACTAAAATTCCTATAATTGTTTACTACAACATTTTATTTATTATCAAGTGCAATAGATACTGATTTAGAAGTTGTTTTGACAAAGTTTAGAATACCCTCTCATAACTAGAAAATTCAGAAACACCATTATCAGAAAACTAGAGAAGAAACTAATCTATCTGTATTAATATGTGAGAAGTGTGACACTATGACTGTCGAAGATGAATTCTAATTCATTTTACGCAATCATAATATGATTGTAATTATATGTAAGCTATCCACACATAAACATTGTATACAAAGAAAATGTATTCAATACTGTTGTTATCTTGGCCACAAAGCCTGCAATACTGAATAATGACTTAGAATACAGACTTTGAATATATCTATTTATAAATTGCACTTATATCCTTTCACTCAGCTCAACTCGTTGTAGACAGCCGACTCACTTGAACGCAGCACAATTGAACAGGAAACACAACACCAGGAAGTAAATCATAAATATTTTTTAATCTTATATGTATAGGAGTCGTGACAGTTAGGTCGTTATTCGGAGATAGATAGTTTAGAGCTGCAGTAGGGAAATACAACGACGTATATGAAGTGAGGTAAATATGAGTCAGGTTTCAGGAACTGTCATCGGGTCTGTTATTTTTCTGATATTAGGATCAAAGCTTGGAAATGCAGGTAAGTTATTCTAAGTTATTTTACTGAACAAAAAGAGTTAGGGATATATGGATATTTTGTAAATATATTATATATTATTTTTATATATATTATAAAACTAATGATCTTCATGTATTTGTTTATTGGTACACTGATGAAATATCAATCATAAACATACCAATATCACTCTGTCCCAGTCACTGTGATCAGGTTGCACTCTTTCTATATGTAGTGTTAAGTTCCTTATGTAGCTCAATAGATAATCAGGTAATCTGAAAAGCACAAGGACGACTATCATGTCCACGTGTGCGAATATTGCTAGAAATATAACTCTTGTGAGTAAACGTTAAACTTCAATTGACCATTGTTTACCTCTTTGTTTTTCTTACAATAAATACCTGACTTTACATACTATTTTACAGTATTACGAATGAAGTATACTGAACATACGGTTGATCGATTTAGTATCTGTTATAGTTCGTCTAGTTATCAATTCCCCCTCAGCTTCTCCTAAGGATAGAAACTATGCCTTACACGAAGTGTGTACAGCTGTATTTGTTTACAGGATCCGAACAATGGCAGCATTGCTGAGTGTTCAACTGTTTTCAGACTATTTTATAGTTATATTATGTGGGGTTGTCTCCCTTAGACCACTTGATATAAGAACCAGTGTCTACTAGCATAACATGTACAGTATCAGATTAAATCGATGGACAGTAATGTGTTTTAACAATAATCCAAAATATTGTTTTTCATAAGTAAAACATATAAATTGAGTCATGGGACATATTCATTATGTCTTTAACCCTTATAATATACTGTCCAGTCTACTATGACGTTAAACTTCAATTGACCATTGTTTACCTCTTTTCTTACAATAAATACCTGACTTTACATACTATTTTACAGTATTGTGAATTAAGTATACTGAACATATGGTATATCTGTTATAGTTCGTCTAGTTATCAATTCCCCCAGTCTACTATGACATATGTAAATCACAGACATAAACACCCACTGTGACTTTAAAAAAAAAATCGATGTGTTAAGCCCTGGTATACTGTCAAGTGGCTCTTCTATAAACTGTATGGTCATCACAGAAGTAGGACAGCCTAATACAAAACTGGACAGTCCAATTGGAAGTAATATATATATGACTCCTACACACATAGACATATAAAGACAACAGTTATTTCACCTTAATCAAATCTGGCGCAAGTTGCAATAATGTTTAAAGATGGTAGTTCCAAGACCTTGTCATCTTGTCAACCGATCGCAGATCGCAACAAGGTCAAACATACGACTATATAAGTATAACATTGTAACATCTATGCAAGAAGGGTATGGAATGTGATGCTTACTTGTGAATTTAACGACACAAGTAATACACTTTTAACGGATACTTCTTGATGTAAAACTTCGTTGTCAAACACATATTCAGCATTTGGAGCCAACCTATTCGGCACGTGTTTTATACATACCTTCTTCTTCGTGCTGGTGTAAAATTAATGAAAGTAATATTGTGTTATTTTACTTTTTGTGTTTCAACAGGTGAGGTAAGCAAGGCATGTTATGGAGCACAAGGATTACAATGTACAAGACACAACCTGACGTGCAGCAGTGGACATATAGCAATACAGGAAGCTTTCTTCACGGACAATACAGCATGTGGGAGTGGTATATCTAGTTGTACAGTCGACGTCAGCAGTATCCCACTCACTGGTACAAGATACAACTTCAGTAAAACAGAACTGAACCCACTGTATGGAACCTGTTCTACACAATCAACGTGTAGTCTCCGAGCTGGTAGAAGAGGTGCCCCATTTTTTTCTGCGATTAGATATCAGTGCAGTGATGGTAAGTAAGCAGTGTACTTACATGAAACTATATAACTATTTGTTCTAATGATTCCAAGCAACTGTGAAAGATGATATCCATAATCAAGAAGGGAAACAATGGTATTCAACCAGTCCAAACTTGCATCCACTGAGGGATCAAAATACTATCAAGTTAGAGATATAAATTCCTATCAATGCACGATCCACCTCAAAAATAGTTTTTATATACATTTGTACATTGGTCGACAATGTTAATATGATACCAAACTACCAAAGAAATATCTCTTTAACCAACACTTCTATTCTTCTTTGTCTGTTATACACAAAAGATAATTGTAATACATTTAAGTTCACTTAGTAATCGATAGTCGATACTGTTTATATTTGTAAAAAAGTTAACTGTGATACAGCGTAATTCAATATTAATCAAACAATGTATGTGGTGTTTTCAGCATAATAAATCCAATGAATTTTGTTGCTGTCCTTTTGGGGCATATTCGGATATGCAAATTACAGAGGTCAAGTTGAAAATTACGATGACATCACATTTTTTAACATTTCGAACGCCTGTAACAATTAAAAACCGGATAGAGTCATCAATATATAACTGATATATTTCATATACACTTATTTACGAATTGACAAACCAAACAGTGAGCAGTAACAACCTGTGTGGCAACATTTATTATGATCAAGCAGTTCTAAGAAACGTTCATAGCGAGGTGAAATCTACTGAGCATAGAATTTTATTCACGGTAACCGAGGCAGTTGAGTTGCGTGTTCCTTTACTTATCCATCTTCGATGTTCCAGACATGTGACTTATGTGTAGAAGATTGGAGAATATACTAAGCATCTATTAGTTTAGCTCTGAATGTCTTACTTACTCGAGCTTAGCAGCCATTGATAAGCGAGCAGAAGGGAAGCAACCACCCGTCATCTTATAATTCCTGAGCCATATATACTGTCCAGTCCAATTGGAAGTAATATATATATGACTCCTACACACATAGACATATAAAGACAACAGTTATTTCACCTAAATCAAATCTGGCGCAAGTTGCATTAATGTTTAAAGATGGTAGTTCCAAGACATTGTCATATTGTCAACAGATCGCAGATCGCAACAAGGTCAAACATACGACTATATAACTATAACATCGTAACATCTATGCATGAAGGGTATGGAATGTGATTTTGCTTACTTGTGAATTTAACCACACAAGTAAATTATCCTTATTCAAAATTAGGGCAAATTAGAAATAAAAAGTCTTTATTGTGTAAGTACTTTACACGACGCTGAATTACACTTAACACAATGTGTGTTTACTTGATGTAAACGTTTATACATATATTTACTTTACTAGCATATTATTAGCGTGTCATTTACACTCATGTGTATTCAATAATGATAATTGATGCACATGCCGTTGACTAACAACCTGTTGTAGGTATTTCTTGTGTGAAGGGTCAGTCAAACCATAAATTAATAAACTATTATTAAAGTCAACATTTCAAACTAAACCAAAGTCAATAAAATAGAAATATTAATATTTCATGATATAAACAAACTTCGCCAAAGTCAATACATATTTCCAAAGTCACATAATTCAACAATTCGCTCAAAATATCTTTTAAAAGTCAATATTTCATCAAAGTCAATATGTGATCAAAGTCAACATTTCACTAAATTCAAAATATCCTTTTCAAAATCAACATGTCACCAAGTTAACTTTTTATATAAGTTAAACTTAAACTACACAACATTTCACTAAAATGAATATTTCATAAGTCAACAATTTTGGTTTTCGAAAGGAATTTATACGATTAGAGATATATGTGATTCTAAAGGTATATTATCTTTCGCACAATTAAAAAAAAGTATGATTTAAATGGAACCATACTGCATTACAATAAAATGATATTAAATATCCCTCTGCAATGGAGAAAATCTATTGCGGACGAATACTTCATTAATGAAAATATGAATATTTCAGAACCTTTAAGAAACGTTGAAAAGTTCTAAAGGTTGTAGATACTTCTATGACATTTTGATAAAGAAAGATAATCTACCCCAGGTCTGTACTAAATGGAAAAAAACAATTTCCAGAAGATATAAACTGGAAAACTGTTTTCACCAAATTTAGAAAATGTACAAAATATGTTAAATTGATAGACTTCCAATACAGATTTATTCATAAGAAAATTGACACCAAACATGAGTTATTATACATGAAAATTGTTGATGATGATATATGTTCTTTCTGTATGGAAGAAAAAGAAAATGTGAAACATGTATATTACTATTGTAAGCATATCAAAAACGTTTGGTCTCGCTTAGAAAGTTATTTAAAAGAAAAAATACCGGATTTTGCCTTAACTAAATTCATAGTCTTTTTTGGTTCCCAAAATTCAGATCATCTTACTAATCATATCATTCTCCTAGCCAAGAAACATATACATAATATACTCGCCGCTAATGGCTGTGATACTGCCGTAGCGGTGTTAAACAATAACTCACTCACTCACTATACATACTATGAGCATAAAAAGTAAAGTCCTAACATTTAAACACTTTATCAAATATTTGACTGAGAAAATGAAAATAGAGAAATATATTGCAACAAAGAACAACAAAAGTTTTATATTTGAACAAAAATGGAGACCAATGGTGAACGATATGCTTCAGTAGTTGAAATTGCAACTATCCCAGTCTACATGTTCATATATGTTTAAATGATGAATGAGTGCAAGACTTGAATGTATGTAAAGAACTTGTAAACAAAGAACTTTGAACTGAATAACAAATTTAAAAAAAAAAAAAAAAGTCAACAATTCATTTAACTCAAAATATGTATTAAAAGTCAACATGTCATCAAAGTCAATCTATATTTTTAAAGTCAATAAATATTTTAAAAGTGAACATTTCACAACCATTCTATCTTTTCCAAAGTGAACATTTCACAAACATTATTTTTTTTCCAAAGTGAACATTTCACAAACATTATATGTTTGCCAAAGTCAACATTGGCCCATGGGAAATCTAGCCCATAGGAAATCCGGCCTACTATTAAAAATAAGAAAATATTTTTTGTGTAACACTAATTTGAACAGCCTCTCGCCCATGGACCGGCCAATGGCGAATTTTCCCATGGGACAGCCCATGGGCAAGGGTGCCTGTATCTCACGTACGGTGCGGGGTAGAAAGTTGGAATTTTCGTCAATATATTAGTTAAAGTATAAATATAGGTTTTTGATAGAATTTGAACTTCTCACTTATGTTATTCTTGTTGGTCAGTTATGGAATCTCGGGTTTCCATAATCAAATCTGGTCGCCTTTAAGACATTTTTAACGGATACCTCTTGATCAAAAACCTCGTTGTCAAACACATAAGTTTATTCAGCATTTGGAGCCAACGTATTCGTCACGTGTTTTTATATATACCTACTTCTTCGTGCTGGTGTAAATTTAATGAAAGTAATCTCATATTATTTATATTTTTGTTTGTAACAGTTGTGGTTAGCAAGGCATGTTATGGATCGGGAGGATTACCCTGTATGAAGCACAACCTGATGTGCAGCAGTGGACGTATAGCAATACAGGAAGCCTTCTACACGGACAATACAACTTGTGGGAACGCCTTATCTTATTGTAGTGTAGTCTTTTTTGTACATGTTTTTATAGATATATAAAAGTATGTTATGTTATCATAATTTACTTTTTTACAGTTGAGGTACATGTAAGTAAAGCTTGTCTGGGATCACCAGGATTACCGTGCACAACGCACGCTTTGACGTGCAGCAGTGGCAGTATTGCTATACAGGAAGCGTTCTACACGGACAATACAGCTTGTGGGAGTGGCTTAACTGCTTGTACAGTGGACTTGAGCAGTATCCCACTCACTGGTACAAGATACAACTTCACTGACACAGAACTGGACTCACTGTATGGAAACTGTTCTACACAATCAACGTGTAGTCTGCCAGCTGGTAGAAGGGTTGTCTTACCTTATTCGGCGATTACATATCAGTGCATTAATGGTAAGTAAACAGTGTACGTACATAAAACTATATAACTATTTGTTCTAACGATTCAAGGCAATTGTGATAGTACGATATCCATAATTAGGAAGGGAAACAATCATTATGGTATTCAACCAGTCCAAACTTGCATCCACTGAGGGATCAAAATATTATCAAGTTAGAGATAGACATTGCTATCAATGCACGATCCACCACAAAATATTTTTATATACATTTGTACATATGATGCCAAAGTACCAACGACATATCTTTTAAACCAACACTTCTATTCTTCTTTGTCTGTTAAACAGAAAAGATAAATGTAATTCATTTAAGCTTACTTAGTAATCGACAGTCGATACTTTTGACATTTGTAATAAAGTTACAATGGTGATACAGAGTAATTCAATATTAATCAATCAAAGTGTGTCGTGTTTCCGGCATGATAAATCCAATGACTTCTTTGGCTTTCCTTTAGGGGCATATTCGGATATCGATCCAAATTACAGAGGTCAAGTTGAAAATTACGATGACATCACATTTGTAGCTCATCTGGCCTGAAAGGCCCAATGGGCTTATGGCATGGCATGGTGTCCGGCGTCCGTCCGTCTATCCGTCCGTCCGTCCATCCGTCTGTAAACTTTTCGCATGTTCATCTTCTTCTCCAGAACCAATTGGTCTAGGGAGCTGAAATTTTGTGTGCAGACTCATTGGCTAATGGGGATTCTAAATTGTAGATTACATGACCCCATGACCTCAAATGGCGTCACAGGGGTCACAACCCCAAAAACCTATTTTCATCTTCTTCTCCAGTTCGAAAAGGTCTAGAGTTGAAAAGTTGTGCGCAGACTCCTTGGCTAATGAGGATTCTAAATTCTAGATTTGGTGACCCCGTGACCTCAAATGGGGTCACGGGGGTCACAACCCAAAAAAACTATGTTCATCTTCTTCTCCTGTTCCAAAAGGTCTAGAGAGCTGAAAAATTGTGTGCAGACTCATTGACTAATGGGGATTCTAAATTGTAGATTTGGTGACCCCGTGACCTCAATTGGGGTCATAGGGGTCACGACTTTAAAAACCTATTTTTATCTTCTTCTCCAGTTCCAAAAGGTCTTGAGAACTAAAAAGTTGTGTGCAGACTCCTTGGCCAATGGGGATTGTAAAATGTAGATTTCATGACCCAAAGACCTCAAATGGGGTCACAGGGGTCACAACCTTTAATACCAATTTGCATCTTCTTCTACAGTTCCGAAAGGTCTTGAGACCTGAAAAGTTGTGTGCAGACTCCTTGGCCAAAGGGGATTCTAAATTGTAGATTTCTTGATCCTGCGCCCCCAAATATAGGTCAAAGATGTCATAACCTGAAAACCTATTTTCATCTTGAGATTTTATGTGCTCTTCAAAGGGAGGTAATTTTAAGGAAACAACGATAATGAATTAAATCTTCAAGTGTGTCTTTATTTGTAGGGGATTTTATCTCTTGCCTCAAAGATAGGTCAGAGTGATAAGGACCTTAAGACCCCAACTTTCTGAAATATAATTTCAAACGGACATGGGGTGTTACCTCGTTACATCCTTTACTTTGTTTTTATAGTATAAGGGGCTGGATCGTCGACTTCATACGCTTTCTAATCGCTAGTGTTCGAATGCACCGTCGAAATGTTACATAATTTTCATTTGAAACATATTAAAATGAATATGTTTAATAATGACAGCTATGATAAGTGAAATCAATATGCAGGAGGAAAACTTTTGTTTTTACCGTTAGAGTAATCATACTGTTAATTTGCATATATCAATTCGCGTTGTAATGTTGTCAATCATATTTGCGCAAAATGAATAAATAATGACATTGTATTATGAATACGGTATCATGCTGTAATGTTACGAGATGGTGAATCTATTGAATAGGAATAAACATTATTTATTTAGCTCGCCAAGGCTAAAAACACACTGTTTATTCCTAATGAAGGATATTGCCCATCCCACAACACACTAGCATGATTATCGCTTTGTTTCTTAGAAAGACAAGGAATTTATGGATGTTCAACTTCTTCAGTTCTCAATGGCGACGTTTCGGTATAGATCCTTTTACCGTTATCATGATGTTTGATAACGGTTTAAGGATCTATACCGAAACGTCGCCATTGTGAAATAAAGAAGTTGAACATCAATAAATTCCTTGTGTTTCTATTACACCAACTTCTAGAATGCCTCTCAAACAGTTAATTTGTTTCTTATAGTAAAACAATATTGTTGGTAAAATGATATCAAACCCAATCTTGTATCATCTCTTGTTTTAAGATATTCGTTCATGGCTTTCAAGATTCCATTTTGTTTCATAAACAAAATATATCTGCCTTGTTGTGCACTCTGTTTTTGCCTAGAACAATAATAGATATCTGTTAAGCACAATGTACAGCATAACGTACAGCGTGCGTTTCGTCTTCAATATAAAAGTGACTTTCATAATCTGAAATGGTTTATTTTTGCAGAAAACGACACGTGCAACATGTAACAACGATTCAGAGAACCGATACATTCTTTATATGATCTAAAGAATTTTCAGTAAACTGGATGCAGTCTATCCCAACAGAACATATTTATGCCATTTTTTCCCCACGAAAACTCTGTTTTGAATGGGCATAGTTTTCGTTTTTAACAAAATCCCTTATTGGTGAAACTTTGGATCATTGATACCGTCCTTTTCTTTATATCCAATCAAACATACTATTTCACCTACATTTTTTATTAAAACCTTGCTAGTGAGAAATATATGTACGTCGCAGTCATCTCAATTTTCACTGCAACATACTGAATGCTTACTTTGAATAAGGTAGCTGAATGCACATCCGACTACTTGAAGGAATGACTTTAAGGGGAAAGAAAGGTACGGATAGTACAGACGTATCGATTTAATTGTATCGTCATTACTTTTAGGAACAACACTTTCCTCTCCACAACAACCAACGACAATAACACTTTCTGGAACAACCGAAAACGAAGTATCCCCTTCAAATAAAAAAACTGGAACATACATTAGCATCGGTAAGCTGTAAACACATTTAAAGCAACTGTTATGCAATGTCTTTTTTCAATTCCACGTTTACCAAGAAAGGAAATGGAATTATACTTATGTCTGCTGTAGATATTCGAAAAAGGTGAGTGTATATGGTCTGTACGATCGATCTTGGTTCATATTCCTACTTATCTAGCAAATACATACACGTTGAATGTCCATTAAACACATGGAGGTCAATACTCAAACTCAAATATGCACATCTTGTATATATTCGTCTTGTGTTAAATTACTATAATGATATTAACATTTTCGTAAAACCCACAGCATAGAAAAATCAAGACGGGTATATTATTGAATTTGATATGAATTTATCAATTATTATGACAGGTGGCATCTTCGCAGCAGGTCTCTTCTCTGGGTTGTGTATTGCAGCCGTTATTGCTGGCGTTGTGTACTTCCTGTATATCAGGTACTGTATCATTTCAGACACCCGAGTATAGTAATCCAATTAGCTCACAATCATCAACGATTTCTGTATTTAGTTTTATTGATGTGTTTTTCTTTGCGGATTACCTTGTACTTTCATGAGAGGAATAGTGACGTTATTTTACTTTAAATGATGTCATTTTGATTTCTTTCATATAGATCGTATCTTCCCACATACAGTCAGTTCTCATCCAACAGTTTTTGGTTCCAATAAAATAGAATCGCGATTGCAATCACAGTTAGGTGTGCAATCAGTTTCAACTCAAGCATTTGGTCTGTGTCCGAAACCGTAAACATTTGAAAACTAGAATTCCAACAAGTATTTGTTAGACCATAGTCGAGGACCGTATCAGTGATGCAATGTCTAGCCGCTAGAGGAATTTGCTTGAACCGAAAAAAATGATTTTATGAGGTGTTCCGATTCAAATATTTTGAAAGACAGTGAAATAAATGATTATCTGTAAAATGACAATTTCGGCAAATCAAAATATAAAATATAAAATAGTTTACTCGATTTCGACATAATATGCTGAATTGCTTTCTTTTAACCGAAAAATAACGGTTTCAGTTGCGTATACCAATTCGCCCGAGGTTCGGACAGTAGCCCCTAACTGATCCATCATGCCTAAATGGTTTAAACGAGTTATCAAAATGATTCTTTATGTCCAAAAACACATGATGAATAGTCCTTGAACAATAATATATCCGTACTAAACTACTGGAAGTAATTTGTCACTGATACAGAGCATGCTTTCCGATGATAATTTCTAAATAACTGCCGCAAGCATCGTTAAAATATATGACGAATTCACAGACATTGACGCAAAAAAGGTTTTCAGCGGTAAACTTCTCATTTTCTAACTCAATTTTGTTGCCGTATGTGAAAATGTAGTGTTTCTTTATATTTCTAGTTTCCCCCCCTGTCATTTAAACTGTTGAAAACAAAGTATAAAAGTGTCCGAACCATAGTTAAAACTGTCCGAACCAAGGTCATTTTGACATATTATCAAAATCTCAATATTTAATCCTAGAATCGCATTTACATGTAAAGTACCAATATTCCTAGTCATTGTAATAAGTTATTGTTTATTTTTCTATTTTCATTCAATTTAATATATTCCGTAGCGTCCTAGATGTTCTGAACTGTGCGCCAACATTTACATTAAAACAAATATTTCGCAAATTTCTTTCATAATCTTCACGCAAAATTTTATATTTAACAAAAAAACAACTATCAAGCATTTATCAAAGGAAATAACAAATAGTACATATTGAAAATGAACATTTTGACATAACATATTACAGTTATTTCAGTTATTATTAAGTCCGCTCCAAGTGAAAAGTGTCCGAACCTCGGTCAGTTTGCCCTACATAAATGTGTTCTATCCAAAAACAGACGGCGCTGTATAATCAAGAAACCGGATGATGGCCCAGCTTCAGTGATTCATCCTACATATGCTGGACTCACAGAGCTCGGTCGTCCTGACACGTATGACGTCATCAACAGACCGGAAGGACCGAGCAGATCCTCGGAATCAAGCCAGGCACCTGTCTACCAGAATGTGGACGATGACTCTTAGACATTCAGTACATGACTATTTCCTGATATCTTTCCTTTAATACTAGTTATTGGCTACTAATATGCAACACAGGTGGTTCTCTTTTCTGACAAATTTAATTTCCTAGAAGTGTACGTATATCCCGATACCACTGTCTACGATTAGTCCTGAATTCAATTTTACTCAAAATCGTCTGAGATTGTATAGTATCGGGATCATATCGATAGTGATCATCAAGCTTCGCGGATGCATATGTGGGGAAATGGAGATGGACAATGTCGTAGGTTATGTGTGACTGATCAGGAAATTCAGAAGTGTGTCAGAGATTGTCAGTGTGAGCAACTGGCTAAACCATGGATGAAGCGTGAATAGTCGTGCCATTACTAAGAAACAGAAACTCACATGTGTTACTCCCAAAATGCAACGCATCAGATCCGATCAGTCTCGATTACCGCCCTACACATTTCTGACATGTGACCCTGGATTTTCTTCTCAGTAACACACGATCCACATTCCATTTTTAACACTTTACTTCCGATTAACTTTAAAATCCTACAGACAGAAAGGTATCAAACACTTGAAGTCAACATCAGAAGACAGCCTGTCTGATAAGCAGCTGTTACCATCAGTATTTATAGCCTAAGAACATGCTTAAGAACAGGAATGCTAGCTGGATAACACATTCTTTAATGTGAAATACACAACGTTCGGGGTATACACCTACTCCTTGATAATATGGAATGTGAGAAATAACAAAATTGGATACATTTATATAGCTAAGATACCAATAGTGCAAAAACTCATTAAGAGAGATTTTAACGTGGAAAAATACGTTTTTTAGTATATAGTTACTCTGTCATCAGATGGAATGTGAGATATAACAAAATGGGATACGTTTGTATTGCAAGTACTCATTGCCTACCAGTCTCATGCATTTCATTCTCTCTGGTGAGCTTCCTCGCCATTGGTTTATTTGCATTAATATATCTTTGCATAAATATATCCCATTTTGTTATTCATTATGCTTAGTTTTTATTAAAAACGGATTTAAGTTTGTACATATTTGAAAGATATGGTAGCATTTGCGACTTAATTTTCTCTCCTAATTGATTCTTGTTCTGGATGTATAGATTATAGAAATACAGATTTTCTTCCAATATCATTTTAATTACAGAGATAACATTTCTGCCAATGACTGAGTCGCTATCTGCATATCTTAATGAGCAAAATTCTAAGACGTTCATAATAAATCAAGCTTTAATGAAGATAACTAAGCTAAAGGTTAAAGGGAGAAATTGATTTTAACGGTACAGCTGCTGAACAAAAGTTTGTTTAACTATGAAAGATTTCCTAAGTAAAATCATAATTTTTTTAAAAACTTCAATTTGGCACTATTTCTTAACAGAACACATTATGGATAATATTGTTGGACAAGGTGTGTAGAAATCATTTTTACACTACATATACAAGGGACAGATATGTAACATGCCAGAAACAATTTTTGCGTACAACAAAAGAGACAAGGGGTCAAAATTAGAAAATTTAGATTTCATTGTTTCTGCAATAAAATATTAAATAATAATGTCTGTAAAATTGCGACAGTAATACAAAAAAATGGGCAATGTGATGATAGAAATTATGTTTTTTCCCTAAATTATTAAAAAATGACAATTTTATAAAACAATATATTTTTTTTAATTTAGGATTTTTGTATCATCTTTAAGTATATGATACAGAAATGATTTTTCTACGTCTAAACAAAGATTCATAACTTTTGCGGGCATAATTAGGGAATAAAGCAAACTTAAATGAACACGGAATTACATGATATTTGCACTGAGTTCGGGACACAGTTAAACAAACTTTTGTTCAGCAGCTGTACTATAAGCAATTGTTTTTTTAAAGAGAAATTGCAACTGTTTAGATTGGTTTGTGTTATATCGACTTACACCTACGCAGTTTATTTTAACAAGGAACATAAACAAGGAAGTACATTTCTTAACATGAAGTAGAGTTGAGTGAATCAACATATCAGTTTAGTTTAAGATAAATGAGATGTGTGTGAGAAAAATGGCCTACAATTGTGTAACAGTAGTTGAAACGGAAACATAATTCCGTATATTAAGTGAGGTGCAAGTAACAGGAAGGTTATCGCGTCTAGTATTTTCTTGTTAACAAGATTGAAAATGGACGTTAATGTCTGAAGTAATAGTCACAGGTCCATAATGCAGGGTCATGTCCGTTATGTAGGTCAATAGAAATTGATAATCGGGTTATGTTTATGGCAGAGGGTGGCTCTCATTTCCAATTGTGCTGAAATTATTGTAAATTTAGAATATTAAATAAATAAGATCGATTTGGTATCTGATTTGGTTAGTAATAAAGATATCCTTTATCGTTTCCGAAAGAAAGACACTACTCCTTACAAAAATTATTTGCAGTTGTGTTTGTAGATTAGTGGTGTAAGATTACAGAGCTATGGTACATAGAGTTGCCTCCCTTAGATGACTAGAACCACGTGTGTGCCAACTAACGTGTACATTATCCAGATAAATCGAAATCGTTATACCATAACAAATCTTTAAATTTTAACAACGTTTAATATATTTTTGACAGAGAATAGAGGATGAGTATTCTGGTATTTGTGCAAGTATTAGTGTACTCATGTAAAGCATACATGTAGATGAGGGTACGTGTCTAAATTGTGTAAGTGCAAATCAAACAACCATACGATATGCAATCCCTTTGATTAACACGATAACATTGCCAGTTTATGATTCGGGTTTACATCCAGAACACGGAGTCAGGAACACCACCCGCACAGCTTAACATACACGAGGTCACGGTAATTGAAAAGATAAGCTGTTGCATAATACAGTCAGTCGTACAGTCAGTGGTACAGTACAGTGGTACAGTCAGTGGTACAGTACAGTGGTACAGTCAGTGGTACAGTCAGTGGTACAGTACAGTGGTACGGTCAGTGGTACAGTACAGTGGTACAGTCAGTGGTACAGTCAGTGGTACAGTACAGTGGTACAGTCAGTGGTACAGTCAGTTGTATAGTACAGTGGTACAGTACAGTGGTACAGTCAGTGGTACAGTCAGTGTTACAGTCGGTTGTACAGTCAGTGTTACAGTCGGTTGTACAGTCAGTGGTACAGTCAGTGGTACAGTCAGTGGTACAGTCAGTCGTACAGTCAGTGGTACAGTACAGTGGTACGGTCAGTGGTACAGTACAGTGGTACAGTCAGTGGTACAGTCAGTGGTACAGTACAGTGGTACGGTCAGTGGTACAGTACAGTGGTACAGTCAGTGGTACAGTCAGTGGTACAGTCAGTGGTACAGTCAGTCGTACAGTCAGTGGTACAGTACAGTGGTACAGTCAGTGGTACAGTCAGTGGTACAGTACAGTGGTACAGTCAGTGGTACAGTCAATCGTACAGTCAATCGTACAGTCAGTGGTACAGTCAGTGGTACATACAGTGGTACAGTACAGTGGTACAGTCAGTGGTACAGTCAGTGGTGCAGTCAGTCGTACAGTCAGTGGTACAGTCAGTGGTACAGTCAGTGGTACAGTACAGTGGTACAGTCAGTGGTAAAGTACAGTGGTACATTCAGTGGTACATTCAGTGGTACAGTCAGTGGTACAGTCAGTGGTACAGTACAGTGGTACAGTACAGTGGTACAGTCAGTGGTACAGTCAGTGGTACAGGCAGTCGTACAGTCAGTGGTACAGTACAGTGGTACAGTACAGTGGTACAGTCAGTGGTACAGTACAGGTACAGTCAGTGGTACAGTACAGGTACAGTCAGTGGTACAGTACAGGTACAGTCAGTGGTACAGTACAGTTGTTCAGTACAGTGGTACAGTCAGTGGTACAGTCAGTGGTACAGTACAGTGGTACAGTACAGTGGTACACTCCAGTGCTGGCGGTTGATTCAATACTCGAGGTTATGGGAATCCCTTAAGGGACTTGTCCCAAACAGGTAACAGAATCTATACTTTTTCCGAATGAATGATCCCAAGTATAACACTTTTTATAAATCTACAATGCTTAAAGAGTAGCCAAAATTACATGATTATCTTTAGAACAAGCAATTATATTCAACAGAGTATTTTGTTTAAACAAAATACGAAAATTCCCACAAAAACGAAAGCACCCGTATCCTTACAGTGCCTTTGCAGTAGATAATGTTCTAAGGCATTATATCCCATCAAAACATTTAGTTGCCGTTTCAAATCTCTTTCCCCCGATACATTCATTTGTTTAAGATTTTTGATAGCAAAATAATCAGAAATTCTTTATGGAGCAGAAATATGGGGAACAATGTATCGTCATAACATTGAAAAAGTCCATTCCAAGTTTTGCAAGTTTTTCATGGGTGTCGGTTACCGCTCCCCTTCTCAGGCGGTGTTAGCGGAATGTGGAAGATACCCACTGCATGGACATTATAAAACAAAGGTTATAGCTTACTGGTTACGGTTACTGAGACAACCAATTACAAGGCATTTTATTCGTTGTTATAAGATGCTGAAACTCCTTGAGGATAATGGATATACTAACTGGACCTCATCAGCTAGGATATTGTTCTTCCAATATGGTTTTGCACAAGTATGGATTCACCAAACATTTGGAGATCCTGCAATGTTCCTTAATCTATTCAAACAACGTTGTAGATATATATATATATATGTCGTGCCCAATTCCCGGAATTGCCCATTCCCTGGGTTTGGGCAACCACCCCTGCCCAATTCCCGGGAATGGGCAAATCAGATTTAAATTTGCCCAATCCCAGGGAATGAGCAAGGATAAAGATATAAACCAAATGAGAGCCAACAGTTATTACACTTGATTAATGTTTATTCTGTACAAACAGTTCTTGATACAATGTAACACATGGTAATCAGGCAGTTAAAATGCAACACTATATCATTAAAATTGAACTTAATCTTTATTTATTTATCAAAAACTTCAAACAAAATTTATATACTCATTATTATCAATATTTAACTTATTCTAGCACTAATAATTTTAAAAATCAAAATTTAACAAATGAACTTAAAAGTAAGATCATTAACAGCAAATCATTATTAAGACTGAAATGTGTATAAGGTAAACAATCTAAAATATCCAAAACCAAAACAACTGTACTAAAAATACATTATTAATAAAATTTGAAACCAAACTTATTCTGACATTAACAGCAATTAAAATGATCCTTATTACACAAATAAATGAAAAGGGACAACATTTAACAATAGTTCATGACTAAAATAGAAAATTATTTAAACAATTTAAAATAGCAATTTCAAACAAAGTTAAAGCAACTACTTATTTTTGCATTCAGCATTTCGTGGATGCACTCACATGACTGGAGCACTTATTTCCAGCCTTAAAGCACATGCAACGCTTGCTGCTACATTGCCCATTGCAGTTACATTTGTTGTAGCCCTGACCAGTTCCAGTTCCAGTTTGCATGTCAATTAAATCAATTTGACAATGAGAGAGAAACAGTCCGTTTTTCGCCACCGTGTCCACAGTTATGGTGAGCCTTTAATAACGTAATATAACTCCTCAAATGGTACGAAGTATTTGGAATCCTTTTGAGTTCCTTTCTTAATCAATTTCTTCAATCCGCCGATATCAAACACATCAAATTTCTGCAGAAGTCTATATTCTCTCTTTTCTTTAGTTGCTGTCTTGATTTTTTAGCTGATACGACATCTTCTATTGTAATGTCATATTCTTCTTTTAAAATAACTGAGAAGGTGTTCGTGTTGACTACTGTTATGTGAAGCAAAATGACAAATACATAGTATATAAAGAGGCTAAGTAAAGTTCACAGCCCAGCAATACAATCAATCAGCTTGTGTAAGCGTAATCATCCAATCCCAGGGAATGAGCAGTCGTTAACACTGCTCATTCTCAGGGATTAGCTGACCAATCACTGGGATTGGGCAAGCCCCCGACCATTGACGGGGATTGGGCAACGTTGTTGCCCAAACCCAGGGAATGAGCAATTCCGGGAATTGGGCACGACATATATATATATATTACCAAGAATGGTCATCCGAGATTGCAAGCTCGAAATTTCTGAATACTTATTCATTATTTAAAAATGACATTGTCCATGAAACTTATTTAAATGGATTAACATCCATACAAGTCCGAAGATATCTCACACAATTTAGATTTGACATTAGTAAACTCAATGTACAAGCCTGTAGAAGATTAAAAAATGATGATATAAATTTAGCCATGTGCTCCCATTGTGTAAACGTTCTTGACGATGAGTATCACGTATTGCTGCAAAGCCCGTTGTACTCTGATAACCGTAGCAGATATATCCCACAACAGTATTATTCAAACCCAAGCATGCCGAAGTTTGTAGATTTACTTAAAAACCAAAATGCAAAAATTATCTTACGTCTAGCCATATGTGAACACAAACTACAACAAATTATATAAATGTTTATACCGAGGAACTGTTTTATATGATTGTCATTGTACTATTGGCCTCATGGCCACTCTACGAAATACATGTGTCTGTCTGTCTGTTTGTGTTCTAAGTTCTGTGTTATTCGAATAGAAGTAGTGTTCCTGATTTCAGAAGTTTTCAGAAGTCAGTCAATAAACTTCAAGTTTCAAAATCAATACTACGTGTAACCAACTAACACCATACTCAAAATGCCCTTACGAATATGTTACCTTTGTAACTTTGTCATATCTATTTTCCTGTACTGTTAGCTCAACATCGTTATATTTAAGAAATAAAGTTCGCTGTACCCGAATGTGTTTTGTAATAAAGTATAGTTTTGCCCTGAACGGTAGTCCGAGTACTTTGACGTTATAATAGTTCAGGGAAAAACTATACTTTATTACAAAACACATTGGGGTACAGCGAACTTTATTACTTTTCTAAGATAACCCATAACACAACATTCTGCTTTGAGTAATTTTGCAAGAAAAATAGAATTTACTTCCTTAATATTAATAATCCATGATCAGGGCCAACTGACGAGCCGTGCGACAACAGCGACTATGACGTCACTGTTCTGTTGTGACGTCATAGTGGTTCCTGGGGTTGCCTAATGCGGATTTCGTCGTTTAGTTTCAAGTACAAATGTAGGTTAAAATTTAAGACTAATTCGGATACAAAAGAACACATTCCTTCAATGATTGTTATAACAACGCTTCCGTTGTTTTAGGACATTATCATTTGCAGAAAAACACGGTCTTTTCAACTGCCCTCTTTCGTTGGGTTACCATGGGCACACGTGACTACGAGGGGAGCGGAAACGTCATTCAATTGCTACGTCATCACAAAAACTATTCCTTTATCGTCTGATAAAGTACTTTTATTTCGATTGTTCTAGCCGCTACTCATCTTAGAATATGGTTGTACAGGTAACTTGATTTGAACAAGTACATGATGAACTCAGTGTTGAAATGAAAATAGAGGAATCATCCGTCTCAACCTGTCAGTTTCTATTGAGAAGTCCATCCGAGGACAAAATGGATTTATGTTACCTTGAGTCTCCCTAAGACAGCTTGCAATTGTAAATGATGGCATAACTAACATGTACGATATTAAATCAAATCGATGGACAGTACAAACTAAATCATTGAAGTGTAGTCAAGTAGTCTTTGAAGCCTTCATTTTTGTGATTTACCAGTTGAGGTAAGCAAGGCATGTTATGAAACACGAGGATTACAATGTATGAAACACAACCTGAGGTGCAGCAGTGGACATATAGCAATACAGGAAGCGTTCCACGCGGACAATACAGAATGTAGGAGGGCTTAACTAAGTAGCCTCAAGGCGTCAGCAGTATCCCACTCCCTGGAACAAGATACAACTTCAGTGATACAGAACTGGACTCACTGTATAGAGAGTGTTCCACACAATCAACCTGTAGTCTCCTAGAGTTTGGAGGAGGTCACTGGCACTTTTCTGTGATTAGATATCAGCGTATAAATGGTAATTACACACAAACAGTTTCTTTCAATGGGACAATCTACCAGTTCTATTGTTCTAACGATTCAAGGCTATTATAATTGCATTATGTCCATTATCAACAAGAGAAAGAATGGAACGGATTAGAACATGCCATCACCTACGCATTAAAATATTTTCAAGTTGAACTCAACATTGCAATCAGTGAACAATCCATCGTACAAAGTTGATTCTGTAAGTCGACAATGCTATAATTGTAGCCAGAGTTACAGAAAGAATCCCTTATTTGTACAGAAAACTATAATCGCATACATTTAAGTTATTCTAAACATAACTCAAATATGGGTACTCCTTAGGTTAAAAATGTGGCGATAAAAGATGTGCTTCATGTAACATTTTTCTGAGAGACAATTTGAGGATATCACACCAAATGAAGTGTTTTTTTGTGAAAAGAAATATGACATGCGACTAAATAAATTCATAATATGATGTTTTGTCATGGTTGTCAATCAATATATCGAAAAAAAAGAACCTAATTAAAATTAAAAAAGAGAATGAATCTGCATCGTTCACAAATTAAACAAAAACATAATCGCACTATCCTTCTCAGTGCGCATTTAGATACATGTGGAAACAACAATATTCCGTTTTCCGTAAAGGTTAATGTCTGAGTAACTCTCCATTTTTATTTTTAAGGAATGGAGAGTTACAAGGTCATTAACCTACTTAAATTACACTCTAATTATTGCTTTTTATCAAAATTACTTCACAAAGTTAAAGAAATTAAATTTCTACTTAAACAATATGATGTGATGTGTAAGTGAACTGTCCATTACTGAAAACTAATGAAGTGAAAGAACAATAGGATGACGTGACAAGTGTAATTTAACGATGTATAAACTTGATGCTACTAAATCGGATTGATTGGCAGAAAAAGAATTGTTATTTATCAATAGTTTTAAGCCAAAGCTCAACTATAAAATGTATTCTTATCTTCAATTTGATGTATATCTATATCTATTTATGATATTTATGTATGTATCTTTGTATGTATGTCATAATGACGCACTTTGACGCTTTAAATAAGAGACTCAACGTCATTCACCTGATGAGACCTCTATGGGTCGAATGCTACCTGGTGAATATGAACAACTCATCGTGATTTTTTCAAAAATAGTATTTATCCATATGAGAACTGATGGTTGGACAATTTTGAAATGATTTTTGTTGTTGAGCAGGTTGTTTATTTTACCGAATCCACTGCTCAAAATGCAATCCCCATATTCACCAATCTATAACGTCACAAAACAATTATGATTGTTTTGGATTTTTAATAATTATATTACAATGCCGGGACTCATCAAGTGATTATTTTGCAAATTACGGTGCTCCTTCATTGATTATGGTGCTCGTAGCTGCTACAAACATAAGATGGATTTTATCAAGCACCTGTTATTGGCAGCCAAATCTCTTTACCTCTCCAGAGAACGCAGAGTTCTTACGGACAAACAATCACACTAACCGCAATGGATAAAAGCGCTAAGCGAAGCGTTGCATGTTCGAATCCCTGTTCATACATTACACAATGAAAACTGATATATTTAAGATCCTATTTGGATATATCAAGACAAACGTTCTTAAATTTCTTTAATCATTTTTAAAAATAATTTGTCAGGTTAGTTTTGTGTATTACTTGAAATGTCAAACCTGACACCCGCCCTGCCAAGGACAGTCAATGACCAGTAGGTTTTTAAAAATAATCAACTGTTCACACAATATAGGGACGTCATCACCATAGACTAGACATGAAAAACACGGCCTTATTATATCTGTCACTACCGGCCTGAAAAGAGCAGGGAGATAGAAGTAAGTGACTCATTTCATTACAATCAGATTATACGGATGTAACGAAGTGACTGTTGTACTCACTAATAGCGCAAGTGGACATTTGTAAGCAACACAAACATTAATACTATTGATATATATACCACAAACAAATACAGTAGCAAAGAGAATGAGAAGAACATTATTGTAATGTTATAGGTGCCAGTATCAACCAGAAATATATAAAACAGAATGATATAATTGTAATCTAGCTGGTTCCCAGGCGCCATGCAGAAAGCTAAATTGCACAATTGGTATCATTTGCGTAGTAGAGGAAACATTAGCTGCAATAGTGCCTTAAGAACCAAAAGTACGTTTTACATATATATCAAGAACACAATTCATGTACAGTTAGACATGTACACATAGGATTTAACACAGATTTGAATAATTGAAACGCTGTATTTCAATACATTTACGGTAATGTATTTCATCATGACTTCAATGTCAGAAACTCTTTAGATTAGGTCATGAAACATTCAACACAAATCCAATTTGTTAAGATCCATTCAAAACATATTTCAGAAATCAAGGTCTGAAGAGTATTCAACAATTCACAGCATTTTAGATAAACTTAGACATACACATCCGGTTTCGTTATCCGGAACTCCGACGGTCTATTCCACAATGTCACTATGACAATCACGCATTGTAAGAGTCGTAATAATTACATTATGACTAATCTGTGATGCAACACAAGTACGGTATCCGGATCCAGAGAACCTGTCCAGACAACAATATCCACACTGTTGATGGAGTCACACGCTATAAATGGTGTTAAGTTATCGAGAAATACTCACTGTTGATGAAAATGATAAATTTAATTTGCTAGTTCATTCAGTATAGTGACAATATAAAGGTGAAAGTCGCGATTTATGATCGAAAAACAGACAATGACGCGCGCGACTCGATTTAGCGTAATTTTTAAAACTCAACGGACACAAATAAAGAAGATGTGGGTTAATTTCCCTACACAAGACATAACTCGCGCTAGCCTCTATCACTGGCTTAGTTAAACCTTGACGCATTTCCTTAAAGTTTCTAAACAAGTGAATCCGAGAACTATCCCTTTAAGGTGATTAATTCTGCTTCCCCAACAACTGTTTATCACCTCACCTCTTAAAATAAAATCGAGTCTTTCTATTTCAATTAAATCAATTATTTCCTCTCACTTCACTGCATGAAAGGTCACAGTTCGGAACAACTGCTTCTCACCATTAGGTTTGGCTGTGCAAGTCGAAATAAACATATGGACTAAGGGACTGTCGGGATAATATAAACAAATCATGACTTTCTTGACTGTTGGAAAGTGTACTATCAATTGGTTTTATTTATATTTGCGCTGATTGAGTGATATGTACATTTCGGAGAGATAATAATTAGTTCTAGATTCAGCAGTTTGTGGCATAATCTCACAAATGTATGATTAGGCATTACTGTTTTATATATTATAAGATAAAGAAAGTTTACGATATGTTCTTCTCTTTTTAACGACTGCCATCCTGTTTCATAAGTCAACGATTCTCTTGAAGCATATTTTGGTAGACAGGTAACTATCCTTGCAGTCTCGAATGCAACTTTTTAAATTTTATCTGATTACCCTGCTCACCAACCGTACCAAATTTCACAGTCGTACTCTAAATGCGGTATTTATCAAAATAACAATGGATATCTTTCTAATGAAAACAATGGCGGAGAATGTTTTGACAATGCTGTTTACATGGGTATATTCTATCTGCAATCATATGAGAATATATTTGCAAGATGATTATAGGATGTTTCAAAGGTCACGCTCTCTTTCAAATTTCAATGGTTTTTTTCAAGACTAAAATGAATAGCTTCCGTTTTACTTGGATACTTAGATAGATAACTAGCCAAAGTTAAGTCTTAAACGATAAAGTTTGGATGAAATACCCATTGATGTATCGTCAGCGAAAACGAGCACGACACAATTTGGCTATATAGTTTACATAAACATAAATAGAAAGGTCCAAGAACTGAACCCTGGGGTACCCAGGCGGATAACAACTGTGGATTCGATAACTTCCGTTAGGATTCTACCATTTAGGTAACATTGAATCAAGTAAAGCAATCTCTTCCTATGCCGTAATTTCCCTAGTTTATGTACTAAACCCCTGTGCCATATTCTATCAAATGCTTGTGACATAGCAATACACCATACAGTAATCTTCTCTTTGATCTAAGGCATAGCGCTATTGTGATATAGCTTTATTAATTGATCAGATGTAGAATGACGTACTTGGACTCTCGATTGGTACTTGTATAACAACTGATTCCAAGGAAAGTACTTAGATACATACATTACAACTCTTTCAAATAAGTTTTCCAAAAAGCTGATCACGGAAATGGGTCGTTAATTACTATAACAAGAAAAATACTTGTCACAATTGACCATCTGTATCCGATTATATTTTACTGTATGTTACTGCATATGTATTGGAAAAAGGCTTATAAGGAAATACATTGACAAAGCGAACATATGTAGCTCACCAGGCAATGCATTATATGGTCTCTGTTATGGTTCAGATACTCATTGGTCAAGGGATGTAAACACAAGCCATCTTCCTTTAAGACCTTGGACTTCTTTGGCGGAAACAAGAAAATGCAACTAAGGTGACATGATTTCCGCCGAAAAATATCAAATCAAAATAACGAAAATCAAAACAGTGGTCATAAAGTGCGTGTTAAAAACTTGGATAAAGATTATAGGGATATACAACTTTTTTAATCTATGTATAGGCGACGGTTCCACATAGCTACTAATATCGTCGTCAAGCAATGATACATTATGAAACAAATGCTGGGGACTGTATAGTATACAAGAAATGTGTATACACTAGATGGGGATGAGAAGAATTTGAGTTATTTCGTAGTCGGGTTGAAGTACCAATACTTGTAAGTTTACGTGTAGGTTAACTGTGTTTTTTGTTTTAAATATTGTTTATGTTTAGTTTTAGAGTAACAATGGTATGGGTTTTAAACCCTTTTAGGTTTAGTTAGAGGGTAACTATGATACATGTGTGTAGGTTATCATTTTGATTAAGTTGAGTCTAAAACAACTTTGGTATGTGTTTTAAATATGTTTATATTGAGTTTAGGGTAACTGTGGTATATGTTTTAAATCCGTTATGTTGAGTATTAAGGGTATCTGTGGTGTCAGTGGTATGAAGAAAGCAATACCTGTCAAGCTTAAGCTTCCATGTACGATGAAACCAGATTGTCGAGTGACAAGCTCCTTTCCCCACTATATTGGATTCAGATGGCAGCGACCCCTGTCGGAGAATTGTAAGAGCTTTCTATTTAAATTTATGTATTTCCTCCTCAATGCTACTTTTTTCATCTGAACTTCGACTGCCAGTTAATGCTTCCACCTGGTTACTCATCGCTATTTATAACATATATTTGTCAGCCAATGAAATGTTGTGTTGTGAAATTTAGCGATTTCCTATTGGTTGCCTCATCTGAACATTGTCAATTGTGCTCGATATTAGGTAACCAATTAGGTACCAAAACTGTAATAGTGTATCGGAGCCGTACTAACTGTTGCAGTATTCACAATGCTTGTTCGGTGTTGGTTTATTAGTTTGTAAACCTCCAATTCTATGATTACGATATAGATTTTACATCCAACATGGGTATGGTGTAACGGGACTGTTGATTGGTTTATCATTATGTAGTCGAATCAGTGAAGACACGGGTAAAGCAGGGAACTGTGGTAAATAAGGTCCCTGCACTTAGTTGATTTAGAGGATTTTGGTCATGATCTTCGGGAACTTGATGATCATATGCCTATCTAAGGTTATGTGTAAGCGATATGAACCCATTTGAAGAGGAGTGTTCAGCTGAAGTTGTTTTGTTAATGTATATTCACATTAGAGTTTTTTAAATTCGGTTAGTTAAAAAAGTGTTATTGTTAATATTGTGATACATTTTTATTATGATATGACATGATCAATGGATAAGTTTACAATGCAGTCACAGCAAAAGGCGCTAACGTACACACAACCTACACAGAGCTATTTGCAAAGCAAGCACGCACGTATATATAGAACTTATCGTTGAAAACATGAATATATACATGTGCTATGTATACATGTATGTATCATCAAAACTGTGGATTTGTCTTTTCGATCTTAAAATGTGACGCGTCTAAACTTGGGATGTCCTGTCGTAAGGTTGGACAGGGTGTGTTGGAATATACGGCTAATACTGACTGTCACTTTGATATAAAAATATAAATGTATTTGAAGTATACAATAATTAACTTTATCCTTTTAAAACCTTAAAAATATAACCAATTAAAGTCGTAGTAAATGATCTGTTGTAAACTTTAAGGTATCTGATTTGGGCTACATGATGGAATTGATGTATAAGATTGGAACAAAATGCTTGTAAAAACTTCTGGACACAAACTTTCGGGGACATTCATATTGTCCCATTAAATAATAACATTACTTCAATACCGTATTTTTGGTTTTAAAACTTCATCAACATGTCTCATTTTGGTCGAAAATCATTTTTTTTAATTTAAAATTTTGTTTTGTTTTGTTTTGTTTTTTGTTTTTAATTTTTTTATTCATCCTACATATGCTGGACTCACAGACCTCGATCGTCCTGACACGTATGACGTCATCAACAGACCGAAAGGACCGAGCAGACCCTCTGAATCAAGCCAGGCACCTGTCTATCAGAATGTGGACGATGACTCTTAGACATTAAAATATGGATTATTTGTCCATATTTGACGTAATGTGATATAATTTTCTTGTGTTCGTTTTGTTCTTTAAATGTTTTAGAGAACTGGAGGAAACTGTCCATCGTTAATACTTTCATACCATTATTGTTTACCTGTCTAAAAATACAAACAGCTTAAACCTAAAAGAAAATTTGGTCATCTAGAGTAAATCACGTTCCATCAACTCCTTTTTTTGTCTATATCTGTCTCCAACGCTTAGACTATTCCAAATCTGAAATGTGACCTTTGAACTTTGATAACCGAACACATATATTTATCTAAACTACCAGGCACAAGGAAGTACTCACCGCGGATATTATCATATGTATGCACATATCTCAAGTTTTCGATGTCATAATCTTAAACTGAAAAGTACAGGTGTTTAGTCCGAAGTCAAATAATACTTCTACATTTTTTAAACGTTTTTTTTTATAAATATGAAATTTTAAAACCCTTCAAAATTAATTTTTGATGACACACAACTGCTCATCGACATATTTAAATCGAAAATTAATAATTGCCTGATTCTGAACACATTTACAACATTTTAAACATGGTAGGGGTCATGTTGGTTTTAATTTAATTTTCTTACTCCTGTCTTCATGAAACAAAGATATTGTCTTAAAAATTCAACCTCAGTCACCAATTCATTCATTCAAACTACTGGAGATAAGTATCATTGTATCGTGTCATTGTCAAATACATCTAATTTATTTTAAATATTGAATTAATCGAAACCAACCGAGGTGAGTACTTTCTTTGCCTTTTTACTTGCCAAATTAATGAATTTCGGCTGTTTAAAATAAGCATTAAAGGGACACTGCGTCAAGGATAGTTATGAGATCAGATTTATCAACCAATAATGATTACCATGTCTGCTGAAGAGTCACCCTTCGCTTCATTGTACACATGGAGTTGTATTTATTACTAATACTTCAATGTGACACGCTAATTCGTATAGGGAGGCAGATATATCTGATCTCGACGTGGTGTCCATTTAATTAAGGTGCGTTTTGAAGCGCATTCTTTTATCAATGTGTGAACAGTTGTTAATATTTATTTATTATTTATTACTATATATAAATCAAAGCATAGCCTATTGTTTTTAACTTGTACAATATGTGAAGACATGGAAACAAGATACATTGCTTGAAATCATGACTTCGTTATTATTCTTAATTTAGATATAACATGTGATATTTTGATATATAGATTGTTTCACTGTCTTAAATGTGTCATGTGTCTTCTGTGTATTGTATATACTAATGTATGTAAGATGCACGTAAAGGTACCATTTGCTGGAAACTAGGCCAATGAGATAAACTACATTCAACATTCTACATTTAACCAAACCAATGAATGAAATGATTGCTATGTTTTTTATTACACATGCACAATATATCAATATCTATCACATGTCATATTGTGGATGATAACACTTGTTCCTGCTGCGTTTCGATCTAAATATTTTATCTGCATGCTCAACTCACGTTTTAACAAAAAATCCTTTCATTCTTGACCTTCATTTAATTCAGCCAATTGCATGCCTGCATTCATATAATTGACCCTTCCCTACCATATGTAGATTATCCTAAGTTCGTTAGTACCCCAACTGCTGCATGCACATATAACGCCTAGATTAGTATGTCAAAACTCGATAGCATAGACACAAGTTTAAGTCTATGACATGAATATGACATTTTTCAAAACAAATGTTCTTCAAACACCACTCAAGCAAAGTTGAATGACAGCATGTCAGACACGGTATCAAATATTTGATATGTCATGATAATATGATATGATCAATTGAATCACTGTTTACAGTACAGTCGCGGCATGTAGCTCTCAGTGTATGATATACTTTTCATGCTTTCAATGATCGGTTCAGAGTGTGCAAGTATTTTTAAACAGGAAAGTCGTATTTGTCTTCACATTTTTCTTAAATTCAAGTAAACAACTGAATTGACTAATAAAACTATCGCTGCTATCGATCGTTTTTGTAAATCACTATCAATAAAGTACTATCGATACAGCAACTATCGTGATAAGTCGATAATGAGAGTTTTTTTCTTAATATGTATCATCCGAACCGCGATCCCGTTAACAAAATCGGGATTCAAAGTTGGGACGTCTTAAATATGCAAATAATACTGTTTTTAAGTGTGGTTTAATACGTTTGACGTAAACATTGAACCTATCCTATTTTATGTGTCTGTTACCATTGCAGGGTAAACAACATTCCATCCATTAAAACGAATTGAAGGAATATCTGAATGACAAATATATTTTTTTCTATTAAATATTATTACTTCAGTAACGTATTTGAGATTTTTAATATAAAATAGAATGAATTATTCTGATTGTAAGTTAATTCGTTTTTGATATCTCATTCTGTTAATCAGTTATCTAAATGCTAGCAGAGAACGAAACTAATCAAGTAAAGTAAAGAAATGATTTACAATCAATTTCCCATAATATACTTTCAACTGCATATAGCGAATACTTTAATATAACTTCTATGACAGTGGGGGTTACCAACTTGGTCACCTTACTTGTTGTACTCCTACTACGTTCAATACACTTATCATCTGACCCAGTACGAACATGCTCTGATCCGACCTCACGAATGCAATAGGGTTGACCGGTAAAGTATAAATATTTAATTTGCAATGTGACATTATATGAGAAAAACATCATTCACTTCAAACAATGCAGTTATTTTCTTTAAATATAGCTTTCATCTCTAGCTGATATTTAGCTGTGTATATAGGTATAACAAAAAAATCACATTTTTGTGAAATTAGATGCTGTATGAAGTCGGTCAAACAATTAGCAAAACCCAATAAAAATACTTTGTTTTTTTATGAACGTTAGTCAAAATGTCCCAATAATATTTCGCTTTAATAATAATGATAATATTTAAACCACTATGTATAGAATTAAAATTTCAGAATTTCTGCCAAAAAATCAATAGTTCAACATGTCTCTGTCACTAAAATTCCTATAATTGTTTACTACAGCATTTTATTTATTAACAAGTGCAATAGATACGGATTTAGAAGTTGTTTTGACAAAGGTTAGAATACCCTGTCATAACTAGAAAATTCAGAAACACCATTATCAGAAAAATAGAGAAGAAACTAATCTATCTGTATTAAAATGTGAGAAGTGTGACACTATGACTGTCGAAGATGAATTATAATTCATTTTACGCAATCATACTATGATTGTAATTATATGTAAGCTATCCACACATAATAATTGTATACAAAGAAAATGTATTCAATACTGTTGTTATCTTGGCGACAAAGCCTACAATACTGAATAATGACTTTGAATAAAGACTTTGAATATATCCATTTATAAATTGCACTTATATCCTTTCACTCAGCTCAACTCGTTGTAGACAGCACAACTAACTTGAACGCAGCACAATTGAACAAGAAACACAACACCAGGAAGTAAATCATAAATATTTTTTAATCTTATATGTAAAGGAGTCAGGACAGTTAGGTCGTTATTCGGAGATAGATAGTTTAGAGCTGCAGTAGGGAAATACAACGACGTATATGAAGTGAGGTAAATATGAGTCAGGTTTCAGGAACTTTCATCGGGTCTGTTATTGTTCTGATATTAGGATCAAAGCTTGGAAATGCAGGTAAGTTATTCTAAGTTATTTTACTGAACAAAAAGAGTTAGGAATATATGGATATTTTGTAAATATGTTATATATTATTTATATATATATTATAAAACTAATGATCTTCATGTATTTGTTTATTAGTACACTGATGAAATATCAATCATAAACATACCAATATCACTCTGTCCCAGTCACTGTGATCAGGTTGCACTCTTTCTATATGTAGTGTTAAGTTCCTTATGTAGCTCAATAGATAATCAGGTAATCTGAAAAGCACAAGGACGACTATCATGTCCACGTGTGTGAATATTGCTACCTCTAAACTTCAATTGACCATTGTTTACCTCTTTGTTTTTCTTACAATAAATACCTGACTTTACATACTATTTTACAGTATTGTGAATGAAGTATACTGAACATACGGTTGATCGATTTAGTATCTGTTATAGTTCGTCTAGTTATCAATTCCCCCTCAGCTTCTCCTAAGGATAGAAACTATGCCTTACACGAAGTGTGTACAGCTGTATTTGTTTACAGGATCCGAACAATGGCAGCATTGCTGAGTGTTCAACTGTTTTCAGACTATTTTATAGTTATATTATGTGGGGTTGTCTCCCTTAGACCACTTGATATAAGAACCAGTGTGTACTAGCATAACATGTACAGTATCAGATTAAATCGATGGACAGTAATGTGTTTTAACAATAATCCAAAATATTGTTTTTCATAAGTAAAACATATAAATTGAGTCATGGGACATATTCATTATGTCTTTAACCCTAATAATATACTGTCCAGTCTACTATGACGTTAAACTTCAATTGACCATTGTTTACCTCTTTTCTTACAATAAATACCTGACTTTACATACTATTTTACAGTATTGTGAATTAAGTATACTGAACATATGGTATATCTGTTATAGTTCGTCTAGTTATCAATTCCCCCAGTCTACTATGACATATGTAAATCACAGACATAAACACCCACTGTGACTTTAAAAAAAAAATCGATGTGTTAAGCCCTGGTATACTGTCAAGTGGCTCTTCTATAAACTGTATGGTCATCACAGAAGTAGGACAGCCTAATACAAAACTGGACAGTCCAATTGGAAGTAATATATATATGACTCCTACACACATAGACATATAAAGACAACAGTTATTTCACCTTAATCAAATCTGGCGCAAGTTGCAATAATGTTTAAAGATGGTAGTTCCAAGACCTTGTCATCTTGTCAACCGATCGCAGATCGCAACAAGGTCAAACATACGACTATATAAGTATAACATTGTAACATCTATGCAAGAAGGGTATGGAATGTGATGCTTACTTGTGAATTTAACGACACAAGTAATACACTTTTAACGGATACTTCTTGATGTAAAACTTCGTTGTCAAACACATATTCAGCATTTGGAGCCAACCTATTCGGCACGTGTTTTATACATACCTTCTTCTTCGTGCTGGTGTAAAATTAATGAAAGTAATATTGTGTTATTTTACTTTTTGTGTTTCAACAGGTGAGGTAAGCAAGGCATGTTATGGAGCACCAGGATTACAATGTACAAGACACAACCTGACGTGCAGCAGTGGACATATAGCAATACAGGAAGCTTTCTTCACGGACAATACAGCATGTGGGAGTGGTATATCTAGTTGTACAGTCGACGTCAGCAGTATCCCACTCACTGGTACAAGATACAACTTCAGTAAAACAGAACTGAACCCACTGTATGGAACCTGTTCTACACAATCAACGTGTAGTCTCCGAGCTGGTAGAAGAGGTGCCCCATTTTTTTCTGCGATTAGATATCAGTGCAGTGATGGTAAGTAAGCAGTGTACTTACATGAAACTATATAACTATTTGTTCTAATGATTCCAAGCAACTGTGAAAGATGATATCCATAATCAAGAAGGGAAACAATGGTATTCAACCAGTCCAAACTTGCATCCACTGAGGGATCAAAATACTATCAAGTTAGAGATATAAATTGCTATCAATGCACGATCCACCTCAAAAATAGTTTTTATATACATTTGTACATTGGTCGACAATGTTAATATGATACCAAACTACCAAAGAAATATCTCTTTAACCAACACTTCTATTCTTCTTTGTCTGTTATACACAAAAGATAATTGTAATACATTTAAGTTCACTTAGTAATCGATAGTCGATACTGTTTATATTTGTAAAAAAGTTAACTGTGATACAGCGTAATTCAATATTAATCAAACAATGTATGTGGTGTTTTCAGCATAATAAATCCAATGAATTTTGTTGCTGTCCTTTTGGGGCATATTCGGATATGCAAATTACAGAGGTCAAGTTGAAAATTACGATGACATCACATTTTTTAACATTTCGAACGCCTGTAACAATTAAAAACCGGATAGAGTCATCAATATATAACTGATATATTTCATATACACTTATTTACGAATTGACAAACCAAACAGTGAGCAGTAACAACCTGTGTGGCAACATTTATTATGATCAAGCAGTTCTAAGAAACGTTCATAGCGAGGTGAAATCTACTGAGCATAGAATTTTATTCACGGTAACCGAGGCAGTTGAGTTGCGTGTTCCTTTACTTATCCATCTTCGATGTTCCAGACATGTGACTTATGTGTAGAAGATTGGAGAATATACTAAGCATCTATTAGTTTAGCTCTGAATGTCTTACTTACTCGAGCTTAGCAGCCATTGATAAGCGAGCAGAAGGGAAGCAACCACCCGTCATCTTATAATTCCTGAGCCATATATAGTGAACAAATACTAGGCTTTCGCAACTGTGTCACTGTTAGCTGACAGGATATTATAAGCGATTTTATAAACAATTTCTTCAAGCGAGTTTTTTTTTATCATTTTGGTAGGCACCCCAAATGGTTCACACGTGCAATGTGCTAACAATTAATGCTTTGAAAAATCATACCTTTTGCTATATATCGATTTTTTTATGTTTGAAAGGTTATTTTAAAGAAACATGTATTGGCTTTGACATGCGTATAATTTTGAATGATAATATGATGACTATTTTCTGAAATATAATTTCAAACGGACATTTGGTGTTACCTCGTTACATCCCTTGACTTTTTTTTATAGTATAAGGGGTTGGATCGTCGACTTCATACGCTTTCTAATCGCTAGTGTTCGAATGCACCGTCGAAACGTTACATAATTTTCATTTGCATTATGTTGAAATGAAAATGTTTCGGTCTTGAAAACAACATGTTGAGGAATCAGATATTGACCTCTCAACAATAGCAGAGCACAGTTTGCTTGCCACTCCACCATGGCAGCTGGTCAAGCCCCGTGTTAATCTCTCTTTAACCAAATATAACAAATCTGACACTGATCAATTGGTATTTCAACAGGCTTTCTATGAGCTCTGTGATTTTTTTACAGATTATAAACAAATATATACAGACGGGTCTAAGGATGGCCCCACAGTTGCTGCTGCAACTGTGACTCCATCTAAAACATATGCTTCCAGACTGCACAATGGCAGTAGCATCTTCACTGCAGAAGCTAAAGCCATCCAAAAAGCCCTTCGGCACATTAAAAATTCCACTGCAAATAATTATATTATCTTTTCTGACTCTTTGTCCTGCTTGCAGGCCATTAAAAACTGCAAAACTGATCACCCCATAATTCGGGATGTATTATCACTTCATAATACATGTCTCCAATGTGACATCGTCTTTTGCTGGCTTCCTAGCCATATGGGTATTAGAGGCAATAACAAAGCTGATTCAGCAGCTAAATCAGCATTAAACCTCAAACTTATTTCCCCAACTAAAGTTCCATATACAGATTCAAAACCAGTTATTAACACTACATGAAATAATGATATTTACAAAGGATTAAATATCTATTAAAGATGGTATTTACAAGCTATTTAAAAATATTAAGATACTTCTTTACAAAAATAATAAAGGTAATAAATATCTTTTAAAGATGGTATTTACAAGATATTTATTATTTTGTAAACATTTGTAAAGCTTTGTAAAGCTTTGTAAATATCATCTTTAATATGGTTGAAAAGTTTTGTAAATATCATCTTTGACTTTGAATTAAAAAAATATGACTTTTGATGAAAACAACTAACTTTGATTAAAACAAAATAATTTGATGAAAAAATAATTTGATGAAAAAATAATTTGATATAAGAACCAATGTGTGCTAGCATAACATGTACAGTATCATATTAAATCGATGGACAGTAATATATATTGTTTTTTCATAAGTAAAACATATAAATTGAGTCATGGGACATATTCATTATGTCTTGAACCCTAATATACGGTCCAGTCTACTATGACATATGTAAATCGAAGGAATAAACACCCACTGTGACTTTTTAAAAAAAATCGATGTGTTAAGCCCTGGTATACTGTCAAGTGGCTCTTCTATAAACAGTATGGTAATCACAGAAGTAGGACAGCCTAATACAAAACTGGACAGTCCAAACAAATTAATAATCATATTATCGTTATAAAGGTTCCTGTTACTCGTTGTGAGTGATTAGAATAAGATGGAAAAAGTAAAACATACCAATTGGAAGTAATATGTATATGACTCCTACACACATAGACATATAAAGACAAGAGGTATTTCACCTAAATCAAATCTGGCGCAAGTTGCATTAATGTTTAAAGATGGTAGTTCCAAGACATTGTCATATTGTCAACAGATCGCAGATCGCAACAAGGTCAAACATACGACTATATAACTATAACATCGTAACATCTATGCATGAAGGGTATGGAATGTGATTTTGCTTACTTGTGAATTTAACCACACAAGTAAATTATCCTTATTCAAAATTAGGTCAATTACAAATAAAAAGTCTTTATTGTGTAAGTACTTTACACGACGCTGAATTACACTTAACACAATGTGTGTTTACTTGATGTAAACGTTTATACATATATTTACTTTACTAGCATATTATTAGCGTGTCATTTACACTCATGTGTATTCAATAATGATAATTGATGCACATGCCGTTGACAAACAACCTGTTGTAGGTATTTCTTGTGTGAAGTGTCAGTCAAACCATAAATTAATAAACTATTATTAAAGTCAACATTTCAAACTAAACCAAAGTCAATAAAATAGAAATATTAATATTTCATGATATAAACAAACTTCGCCAAAGTCAATACATATTTCCAAAGTCACATAATTCAACAATTCGCTCAAAATATCTTTTAAAAGTCAATATTTCATCAAAGTCAATATGTGATCAAAGTCAACATTTCACTAAATTCAAAATATCCTTTTAAAAATCAACATGTCACCAAGTTAACATTTTATATAAGTTAAACTTAAACTACACAACATTTCACTAAAATGAATATTTCATAAGTCAACAATTTTGGTTTTCGAAAGGAATTTATACGATTAGAGATATATGTGATTCTAAAGGTATATTATCTTTCGCACAATTAAAAAAAAGTATGATTTAAATGGAACCATACTGCATTACAATAAAATGATATTAAATATCCCTCTGCAATGGAGAAAATCTATTGCGGACGAATACTTCATTAATGAAAATATGAATATTTCAGAACCTTTAAGAAACGTTGAAAAGTTCTAAAGGTTGTAGATACTTCTATGACATTTTGATAAAGAAAGATAATCTACCCCAGGTCTGTACTAAATGGAAAAAACAATTTCCAGAAGATATAAACTGGAAAACTGTTTTCACCAAATTTAGAAAATGTACAAAATATGTTAAATTGATAGACTTCCAATACAGATTTATTCATAAGAAAATTGACACCAAACATGAGTTATTATACATGAAAATTGTTGATGATGATATATGTTCTTTCTGTATGGAAGAAAAAGAAAATGTGAAACATGTATATTACTATTGTAAGCATATCAAAAACGTTTGGTCTCGCTTAGAAAGTTATTTAAAAGAAAAAATACCGGATTTTGCCTTAACTAAATTCATAGTCTTTTTTGGTTCCCAAAATTCAGATCATCTTACTAATCATATCATTCTCCTAGCCAAGAAACATATACATAATATACTCGCCGCTAATGGCTGTGATACTGCCGTAGCGGTGTTAAACAATAACTCACTCACTCACTATACATACTATGAGCATAAAAAGTAAAGTCCCAACATTTAAACACTTTATCAAATCTTTGACTGAGAAAATGAAAATAGAGAAATATATTGCAACAAAGAACAACAAAAGTTTTATATTTGAACAAAAATGGAGACCAATGGTGAACGATATGCTTCAGTAGTTGAAATTGCAACTATCCCAGTCTACATGTTCATATATGTTTAAATGATGAATGAGTGCAAGACTTGAATGTATGTAAAGAACTTGTAAACAAAGAACTTTGAACTGAATAACAAATTTAAAAAAAAAAAAAAAAAGTCAACAATTCATTAAACTCAAAATATGTATTAAAAGTCAACATGTCATCAAAGTCAATCTATATTTTTAAAGTCAATAAATATTTTAAAAGTGAACATTTCACAACCATTCTATCTTTTCCAAAGTGAACATTTCACAAACATTATTTTTTTTCCAAAGTGAACATTTCACAAACATTATATGTTTGCCAAAGTCAACATTGGCCCATGGGAAATCTAGCCCATAGGAAATCCGGCCTACTATTAAAAATAAGAAAATATTTTGTGTGTAACACTAATTTGAACAGCCTCTCGCCCATGGACCGGCCAATGGCGAATTTTCCCATGGGACAGCCCATGGGCAAGGGTGCCTGTATCTCACGTACGGTGCGGGGTAGAAAGTTGGAATTTTCGTCAATATATTAGTTAAAGTATAAATATAGGTTTTTGATAGAATTTGAACTTCTCACTTATGTTATTCTTGTTGGTCAGTTATGGAATCTCGGGTTTCCATAATCAAATCTGGTCGCCTTTAAGACATTTTTAACGGATACCTCTTGATGAAAAACCTCGTTGTCAAACACATAAGTTTATTCAGCATTTGGAGCCAACGTATTCGTCACGTGTTTTTATATATACCTACTTCTTCGTGCTGGTGTGAATTTAATGAAAGTAATCTCATATTGTTTATATTTTTGTTTGTAACAGTTGTGGTTAGCAAGGCATGTTATGGATCGGGAGGATTACCCTGTATGAAGCACAACCTGATGTGCAGCAGTGGACGTATAGCAATACAGGAAGCCTTCTACACGGACAATACAACTTGTGGGAACGCCTTATCTTATTGTAGTGTAGTCTTTTTTGTACATGTTTTTATAGATATATAAAAGTATGTTATGTTATCATAATTTACTTTTTTACAGTTGAGGTACACGTAAGTAAAGCTTGTCTGGGATCACCAGGATTACCGTGCACAACGCACGCCTTGACGTGCAGCAGTGGCAGTATTGCTATACAGGAAGCGTTCTACACGGACAATACAGCTTGTGGGAGTGGCTTAAAGAGCCATCACGGATGTTAGTATTTCAATTTTTTTGAAAATATACTTATAACGACATTCGCCAGAGAAATCTTTTATCTACAACATGGCATATGTTAAATAATTTTCATATCACGACAATGTATTGCAATTTGGTTTCAAAGAGAAGTACCACTTCGACTAGCGTGCGCTAAGGGTATCTGACGTATATAAACAGAATCCCCTTTTTTGCGTAATACGTACTACACAAACAGCAAGCGCTTCCGAAGTGTGAAGGCTCGTCTCTAGCGCAAGTCGCCATAACCACCCATATGCTGCACGTGCTTCACGTGTCTCTCATGGAAATTACCCTTGTCACCGTTACTGAATGTGACGATTGCGTTACAAACTATGTTTCTAAATGTCCTGAGAATATACAAATTATTTCCTGTTTAATGTTCTTTTTATTGAGATAAAACCAGCAAATTATGACAAATTTTTACTCTCATTAATTATAAAATTCAAGAAAAATACCTAGTTGGGTAAAACAATTATTCCAATATCAGTAGCAAATACATACTAAAATGAAATAGTAAATAAATCACCGCCCCAAAAAAATATATTTCGATATCTTTCATTGCTCATATTTTTTGTTATTCTTTCCTGTCTTTGTTTACTGTGTGTGACCTAGACCATAATGCTTTGCGCTTGAAAATAATAGACTGGATCTATATTTAGACTGGAAAACACCTTTACTAATTAATGCAATTTCTCGGCTTATTTTAAGTTGGAAAAAATTGGGGAAAATTAAGTGTATTTATTTCACGGAGATGGATTTTTGGAAAAAAATTGATATTTTCATCAACATCCGTGATGGCTCTTTAACTGCTTGTACAGTGGACTTGAGCAGTATCCCACTCACTGGTACAAGATACAACTTCACTGACACAGAACTGGACTCACTGTATGGAAACTGTTCTACACAATCAACGTGTAGTCTGCCAGCTGGTAGAAGGGTTGTCTTACCTTATTCGGCGATTACATATCAGTGCATTAATGGTAAGTAAACAGTGTACGTACATAAAACTATATAACTATTTGTTCTAACGATTCAAGGCAATTGTGATAGTACGATATCCATAATTAGGAAGGGAAACAATCATTATGGTATTCAACCAGTCCAAACTTGCATCCACTGAGGGATCAAAATATTATCAAGTTAGAGATAGACATTGCTATCAATGCACGATCCACCACAAAATATGTTTATATACATTTGTACATATGATGCCAAAGTACCAAAGACATATCTTTTAAACCAACACTTCTATTCTTCTTTGTCTGTAAAACAGAAAAGATAAATATAATTCATTTAAGCTTACTTAGTAATCGACAGTCGATACTTTTGACATTTGTAATAAAGTTACAATGGTGATACAGAGTATTTCAATATTAATCAATCAATGTGTGTCGTGTTTCCGGCATGATAAATCCAATGACTTCTTTGGCTTTCCTTTAGGGGCATATTCGGATATCGATCCAAATTACAGAGGTCAAGTTGAAAATTACGATGACATCACATTTGTAGCTCATCTGGCCTGAAAGGCCCAATGGGCTTATGGCATGGCATGGTGTCCGGCGTCCGTCCGTCTATCCGTCCGTCCGTCCATCCGTCTGTAAACTTTTCGCATGTTCATCTTCTTCTCCAGAACCAATTGGTCTAGGGAGCTGAAATTTTGTGTGCAGACTCATTGGCTAATGGGGATTCTAAATTGTAGATTACATGACCCCATGACCTCAAATGGCGTCACAGGGGTCACAACCCCAAAAACCTATTTTCATCATCTTCTCCAGTTCGAAAAGGTCTAGAGTTGAAAAGTTGTGCGCAGACTCCTTGGCTAATGAGGATTCTAAATTCTAGATTTGGTGACCCCGTGACCTCAAATGGGGTCACAGGGGTCACAACCCAAAAAAACTATGTTCATCTTCTTCTCCTGTTCCAAAAGGTCTAGAGAGCTGAAAAATTGTGTGCAGACTCATTGACTAATGGGGATTCTAAATTGTAGATTTGGTGACCCCGTGACCTCAATTGGGGTTACAGGGGTCACGACTTTAAAAACCTATTTTTCTCTTCTTCTCCAGTTCCAAAAGGTCTTGAGAACTAAAAAGTTGTGTGCAGACTCCTTGGCCAATGGGGATTGTAAAATGTAGATTTCATGACCCCAAGACCTCAAATGGGGTCACAGGGGTCACAACCTTTAATACCAATTTGCATCTTCTTCTCCAGTTCCGAAAGGTCTTGAGAGCTGAAAAGTTGTGTGCAGACTCCTTGGCCAAAGGGGATTCTAAATTGTAGATTTCTTGATCCTGCGCCCCCAAATATAGGTCAAAGATGTCATAACCTGGAAACCTATTTTCATCTTGAGATTTTATGTGCTCTTCAAAGGGAGGTAATTTTAAGGAAACAACGATAATGAATTAAATCTTCAAGTGTGTCTTTATTTGTAGGGGATTTTATCTCTTGCCTCAAAGATAGGTCAGAGTGATAAGGACCTTAAGACCCCAACTTTCTGAAATATAATTTCAAACGGACATGGGGTGTTACCTCGTTACATCCTTTACTTTGTTTTTATAGTATAAGGGGCTGGATCGTCGACTTCATACGCTTTCTAATCGCTAGTGTTCGAATGCACCGTCGAAATGTTACATAATTTTCATTTGAAACATATTGAAATGAATATGTTTAATAATGACAGCTATGATAAGTGAAATCAATATGCAGGAGGAAAACTTTTGTTTTTACCGTTAGAGTAATCATACTGTTAATTTGCATATATCAATTCGCGTTGTAATGTTGTCAATCATATTTGCGCAAAATGAATAAATAATGACATTGTATTATGAATACGGTATCATGCTGTAATGTTACGAGATGGTGAATCTATTGAATAGGAATAAACATTATTTATTTAGCTCGCCAAGGCTAAAAACACACTGTTTATTCCTAATGAAGGATATTGCCCATCCCACAACACACTAGCATGATTATCGCTTTGTTTCTTAGAAAGACAAGGAATTTATGGATGTTCAACTTCTTCAGTTCTCAATGGCGACGTTTCGGTATAGATCCTTTTACCGTTATCATGATGTTTGATAACGGTTTAAGGATCTATACCGAAACGTCGCCATTGTGAAATAAAGAAGTTGAACATCAATAAATTCCTTGTGTTTCTATTACACCAACTTCTAGAATGCCTCTCAAACAGTTAATTTGTTTCTTATAGTAAAACAATATTGTTGGTAAAATGATATCAAACCCAATCTTGTATCATCTCTTGTTTTATGATATTCGTTCATGGCTTTCAAGATTCCATTTTGTTTCATAAACAAAATATATCTGCCTTGTTGTGCACTCTGTTTTTGCCTTGAACAATAATAGATATCTGTTAAGCACAATGTACAGCATAACGTACAGCGTGCGTTTCGTCTTCAATATAAAAGTGACTTTCATAATCTGAAATGGTTTATTTTCGCAGAAAACGACACGTGCAACATGTAACAACGATTCAGAGAACCGATACATTCTTTATATGATCTAAAGAATTTTCAGTAAACTGGATGCAGTCTATCCCAACAGAACATATTTATGCCATTTTTTCCCCACGAAAACTCTGTTTTGAATGGGCATAGTTTTCGTTTTTAACAAAATCCCTTATTGGTGAAACTTTGGATCATTGATACCGTCCTTTTCTTTATATCCAATAAAACATACTATTTCACCTACATTTTTTATTAAAACCTTGCTAGTGAGAAATATATGTACGTCGCAGTCATCTCAATTTTCACTGCAACATACTGAATGCTTACTTTGAATAAGGTAGCTGAATGCACATCCGACTACTTGAAGGAATGACTTTAAGGGGAAAGAAAGGTACGGATAGTACAGACGTATCGATTTAATTGTATCGTCATTACTTTTAGGAACAACACTTTCCTCTCCACAACAACCAACGACAATAACACTTTCTGGAACAACCGAAAACGAAGTATCCCCTTCAAATAAAAAAACTGGAACATACATTAGCATCGGTAAGCTGTAAACACATTTAAAGCAACTGTTATGCAATGTCTTTTTTCAATTCCACGTTTACCAAGAAAGGAAATGGAATTATCCTTATGTCTGCTGTAGATATTCGAAAAAGGTGAGTGTATATGGTCTGTACGATCGATCTTGGTTCATATTCCTACTTATCTAGCAAATACATACACGTTGAATGTCCATTAAACACATGGAGGTCAATACTCAAACTCAAATATGCACATCTTGTATATATTCGTCTTGTGTTAAATTACTATAATGATATTAACATTTTCGTAAAACCCACAGCATAGAAAAATCAAGACGGGTATATTATTGAATTTGATATGAATTTATCAATTATTATGACAGGTGGCATCTTCGCAGCAGGTCTCTTCTCTGGGTTGTGTATTGCAGCCGTTATTGCTGGCGTTGTGTACTTCCTGTATATCAGGTACTGTATCATTTCAGACACCCGAGTATAGTAATCCAATTAGCTCACAATCATCAACGATTTCTGTATTTAGTTTTATTGATGTGTTTTTCTTTGCGGATTACCTTGTACTTTCATGAGAGGAATAGTGACGTTATTTTACTTTAAATAGTGTCATTTTGATTTCTTTCATATAGATCGTATCTTCCCACATACAGTCAGTTCTCATCCAACAGTTTTTGGTTCCAATAAAATAGAATCGCGATTGCAATCACAGTTAGGTGTGCAATCAGTTTCAACTCAAGCATTTGGTCTGTGTCCGAAACCGTAAACATTTGAAAACTAGAATTCCAACAAGTATTTGTTAGACGATAGTCGAGGACCGTATCAGTGATGCAATGTCTAGCCGCTAGAGGAATTTGCTTGAACCGAAAAAAATGATTTTATGAGGTGTTCCGATTCAAATATTTTGAAAGACAGTGAAATAAATGATTATCTGTAAAATGACAATTTCGGCAAATCAAAATATAAAATATAAAATAGTTTACTCTATTTCGACATAATATGCTGAATTGCTTTCTTTTAACCGAAAAATAACGGTTTCAGTTGCGTATACCAATTCGCCCGAGGTTCGGACAGTAGCCCCTAACTGATCCATCATGCCTAAATGGTTTAAACGAGTTATCAAAATGATTCTTTATGTCCAAACACACATGATGAATAGTCCTTGAACAATAATATATCCGTACTAAACTACTGGAAGTAATTTGTCACTGATACAGAGCATGCTTTCCGATGATAATTTCTAAATAACTGCCTCAAGCATCGTTAAAATATATGACGAATTCACAGACATTGACGCAAAAAAGGTTTTCAGCGGTAAACTTTTCATTTTCTAACTCAATTTTGTTGCCGTATGTGAAAATGTAGTGTTTCTTTATATTTCTAGTTTCCCCCCTGTCATTTAAACTGTTGAAAACAAAGTATAAAAGTGTCCGAACCATAGTTAAAACTGTCCGAACCAAGGTCATTTTGACATATTATCAAAATCTCAATATTTAATCCTAGAATCGCATTTACATGTAAAGTACCAATATTCCTAGTCATTGTAATAAGTTATTGTTTATTTTTCTATTTTCATTCAATTTAATATATTCCGTAGCGTCCTAGATGTTCTGAACTGTGCGCCAACATTTACATTAAAACAAATATTTCGCAAATTTCTTTCATAATCTTCACGCAAAATTTTATATTTAACAAAAAAACAACTATCAAGCATTTATCAAAGGAAATAACAAATAGTACATATTGAAAATGAACATTTTGACATAACATATTACAGTTATTTCAGTTATTATTAAGTCCGCTCCAAGTGAAAAGTGTCCGAACCTCGGTCAGTTTGCCGTACATAAATGTGTTCTATCCAAAAACAGACGGCGCTGTATAATCAAGAAACCGGATGATGGCCCAGCTTCAGTGATTCATCCTACATATGCTGGACTCACAGAGCTCGGTCGTCCTGACACGTATGACGTCATCAATAGACCGGAAGGACCGAGCAGATCCTCGGAATCAACCCAGGCACCTGTCTACCAGAATGTGGACGATGACTCTTAGACATTCAGTACATGACTATTTCCTGATATCTTTCCTTTAATACTAGTTATTGGCTACTAATATGCAACACAGGTGGTTCTCTTTTCTGACAAATTTAATTTCCTAGAAGTGTACGTATATCCCGATACCACTGTCTACGATTAGTCCTGAATTCAATTTTACTCAAAATCGTCTGAGATTGTATAGTATCGGGATCATATCGATAGTGATCATCAAGCTTCGCGGATGCATATGTGGGAAATGGAGATGGACAATGTCGTAGGTTATGTGTGACTGATCAGGAAATTCAGAAGTGTGTCAGAGATTGTCAGTGTGAGCAACTGGCTAAACCATGGGTGAAGCGTGAATAGTCGTGCCATTACTAAGAAACAGAAACTCACATGTGTTACTCCCAAAATGCAACGCATCAGATCCGATCAGTCTCGATTACCGCCCTACACATTTCTGACATGTGACCCTGGATTTTCTTCTCAGTAACACACGATCCACATTCCATTTTTAACACTTTACTTCCGATTAACTTTAAAATCCTACAGACAGAAAGGTATCAAACACTTGAAGTCAACATCAGAAGACAGCCTGTCTGATAAGCAGCTGTTACCATCAGTATTTATAGCCTAAGAACATGCTTAAGAACAGGAATGCTAGCTGGATAACACATTCTTTAATGTGAAATACACAACGTTCGGGGTATACACCTACTCCTTGATAATATGGAATGTGAGAAATAACAAAATTGGATACATTTATATAGCTAAGATACCAATAGTGCAAAAACTCATTAAGAGAGATTTTAACGTGGAAAAATACGTTTTTGAGTATATAGTTACTCTGTCATCAGATGGAATGTGAGATATAACAAAATGGGATACGTTTGTATTGCAAGTACTCATTGCCTACCAGTCTCATGCATTTCATTCTCTCTGGTGAGCTTCCTCGCCATTGGTTTATTTGCATTAATATATCTTTGCATAAATATATCCCATTTTGTTATTCATTATGCTTAGTTTTTATTAAAAACGGATTTAAGTTTGTACATATTTGAAAGATATGGTAGCATTTGCGACTTAATTTTCTCTCCTAATTGATTCTTGTTCTGGATGTATAGATTATAGAAATACAGATTTTCTTCCAATATCATTTTAATTACAGAGATAACATTTCTGCCAATGACTGAGTCGCTATCTGCATATCTTAATGAGCAAAATTCTAAGACGTTCATAATAAATCAAGCTTTAATGAAGATAACTAAGCTTAAGGTTAAAGGGAGAAATTGATTTTAACGGTACAGCTGCTGAACAAAAGTTTGTTTAACTATGAAAGATTTCCTAAGTAAAATCATAATTTTTTTTAAAACTTCAATTTGGCACTATTTCTTAATAGAACACATTATGGATAATATTGTTGGACAAGGTGTGTAGAAATCATTTTTACACTACATATACAAGGGACAGATATGTAACATGCCAGAAACAATTTTTGCGTACAACAAAAGAGACAAGGGGTCAAAATTAGAAAATTTAGATTTCATTGTTTCTGCAATAAAATATTAATTAAATAATAATGTCTGTAAAATTGCGACAGTAATACAAAAAATTGAGCAATGTGATGATAGAAATTATGTTTTTTCCCTAAATTATTAAAAAATGACAATTTTATAAAACAATATAATTTTTTTAATTTAGGATTTTTGTATCATCTTTAAGTATATGATACAGAAATGATTTTTCTACGTCTAAACAAAGATTCATAACTTTTGCGGGCATAATTAAGGAATAAAGCAAACTTAAATGAACACGGAATTACATGATATTTGCACTGAGTTCGGGACACAGTTAAACAAACTTTTGTTCAGCAGCTGTACTATAAGCAATTGTTTTTTTAAAGAGAAATTGCAACTGTTTAGATTGGTTTGTGTTATATCGACTTACACCTACGCAGTTTATTTTAACAAGGAACATAAACAAGGAAGTACATTTCTTAACATGAAGTAGAGTTGAGTGAATCAACATATCAGTTTAGTTTAAGATAAATGAGATGTGTGTGAGAAAAATGGCCTACAATTGTGTAACAGTAGTTGAAACGGAAACATAATTCCGTATATTAAGTGAGGTGCAAGTAACAGGAAGGTTATCGCGTCTAGTATTTTCTTGTTAACAAGATTGAAAATGGACGTTAATGTCTGAAGTAATAGTCACAGGTCCATAATGCAGGGTCATGTCCGTTATGTAGGTCAATAGAAATTGATAATCGGGTTATGTTTATGGCAGAGGGTGGCTCTCATTTCCCATTGTGCTGAAATTATTGTAAATTTAGAATATTAAATAAATAAGATCGATTTGGTATCTGATTTGGTTAGTAATAAAGATATCCTTTATCGTTTCCGAAAGAAAGACACTACTCCTTACAACAATTTGTTGCAGTTGTGTTTGTAGATTAGTGGTGTAAGATTACAGAGCTATGGTACATAGAGTTGCCTCCCTTTGATGACTAGAACCACGTGTGTGCCAACTAACGTGTACATTATCCAGATAAATCGAAATCGTTATACCATAACAAATCTTTAAATTTTAACAACGTTTAATATATTTTTGACAGAGAATAGAGGATGAGTATTCTGGTATTTGTGCAAGTATTAGTGTACTCATGTAAAGCATACATGTAGATGAGGGTACGTGTCTAAATTGTGTAAGTGCAAATCAAACAACCATACGATATGCAATCCCTTTGATTAACACGATAACATTGCCAGCTTATGATTCGGGTTTACATCCAGAACACGGAAGTCAGGAACACCACCCGCACAGCTTAACATACACGAGGTCACGGTAATTGAAAAGATAAGCTGATGCATGGTACAGTCAGTGGTACAGTCAGTGGTACAGTACAGTGGTACAGTCAGTGGTACAGTACAGTGGTACAGTCAGTGGTACAGTCAGTGGTACAGTCAGTGGTACAGTCAGTGGTACAGTACAGTGGTACAGTCAGTGGTACAGTACAGTGGTACAGTCAGTGGTACAGTCAGTGGTACAGTCAGTGGTACAGTACAGTGGTACGGTCAGTGGTACAGTACAGTGGTACAGTCAGTGGTACAGTCAGTGGTACAGTACAGTGGTACAGTCAGTGGTACAGTCAGTGGTATAGTACAGTGGTACAGTACAGTGGTACAGTCAGTGGTACAGTCAGTGGTACAGTCAATCGTACAGTCAATCGTACAGTCAGTGGTACAGTCAGTGGTACATACAGTGGTACAGTACAGTGGTACAGTCAGTGGTACAGTCAGTGGTGCAGTCAGTCGTACAGTCAGTGGTACAGTCAGTGGTACAGTCAGTGGTACAGTACAGTGGTACAGTCAGTGGTACAGTACAGTGGTACATTCAGTGGTTCAGTCAGTTGTACAGGCAGTCGTACAGTCAGTGGTACAGTATAGTGGTACAGTACAGTGGTACAGTCAGTGGTACAGTACAGGTACAGTCAGTGGTACAGTACAGGTACAGTCAGTGGTACAGTCAGTGGTACAGTCAGTGGTACAGTACAGTGGTACAGTCAGTGGTACAGTCAGTGGTACAGTCAGTGGTACAGTCAGTCGTACAGTCAGTGGTACAGTACAGTGGTACAGTCAGTGGTACAGTCAGTGGTACAGTACAGTGGTACAGTCAGTGGTACAGTCAATCGTACAGTCAATCGTACAGTCAGTGGTACAGTCAGTGGTACATACAGTGGTACAGTACAGTGGTACAGTCAGTGGTACAGTCAGTGGTGCAGTCAGTGGTACAGTCAGTGGTACAGTCAGTGGTACAGTACAGTGGTACAGTCAGTGGTACAGTACAGTGGTACATTCAGTGGTACAGTCAGTGGTACAGTCAGTGGTACAGTCAGTGGTACTGTCAGTGGTACAGTACAGTGGTACAGTACAGTGGTACAGTCAGTGGTACAGTCAGTGGTACAGGCAGTCGTACAGTCAGTGGTACAGTACAGTGGTACAGTACAGTGGTACAGTCAGTGGTACAGTACAGGTACAGTCAGTGGTACAGTACAGGTACAGTCAGTGGTACAGTACAGTTGTTCAGTACAGTGGTACAGTCAGTGGTACAGTCAGTGGTACAGTACAGTGGTACAGTACAGTGGTACAGTACAGTGGTACACTCCAGTGCTGGCGGTTGATTCGATACTCGAGGTTATGGGAATCCCTTAAGGGACTTGTCCCAAACAGGTAACAGAATCTATACTTTTTCCGAATGAATGATCCCAAGTATAACAATTTTTATAAATCTACAATGCTTAAAGAGTAGCCAAAATTACATGATTATCTTTAGAACAAGCAATTATATTCAACAGAGTATTTTGTTTAAACAAAATACGAAAATTCCCACAAAAACGAAAGCACCCGTATCCTTACAGTGCCTTTGCAGTAGATAATGTTCTAAGGCATTATATCCCATCAAAACATTTAGTTGCCGTTTCAAATCTCTTTCCCCCGATACATTCATTTGTTTAAGATTTTTGATAGCAAAATAATCAGAAATTCTTAATGGAGCAGAAATATGGGGAACAATGTATCGTCATAACATTGAAAAAGTCCATTCCAAGTTTTGCAAGTTTTTCATTGGTGTCGGTTACCGCTCCCCTTCTCAGGCGGTGTTAGCGCAATGTGGAAGATACCCACTGCATGGACATTATAAGACAAAGGTTATAGCTTACTGGTTATGGTTACTGAGACAACCAATTACAAGGCATTTTATTCGTTGTTATAATATGCTGAAACTCCTTGAGGATAATGGATATACTAACTGGACCTCATCAGCTAGGATATTGTTCTTCCAATATGGTTTTGCACAAGTATGGATTCACCAAACATTTGGAGATCCTGCAATGTTCCTTAATCTATTCAAACAACGTTGTATATATATATATATATATATATATATATATATATATATATGTCGTGCCCAATTCCCGGAATTGCCCATTCCCTGGGTTTGGGCAACCACCCCTGCCCAATTCCCGGGAATGGGCAAATCAGATTTAAATTTGCCCAATCCCAGGGAATGAGCAAGGATAAAGATATAAACCAAATGAGAGCCAACAGTTATTACACTTGATTAATGTTTATTCTGTACAAACAGTTCTTGATACAATGTAACACATGGTAATCAGGCAGTTAAAATGCAACACTATATCATTAAAATTGAACTTAATCTTTATTTATTTATCAAAAACTTCAAACAAAATTTATATACTCATTATTATCAATATTTAACTTATTCTAGCACTAATAATTTTAAAAATCAAAATTTAACAAATGAACTTAAAAGTAAGATCATTAACAGCAAATCATTATTAAGACTGAAATGTGTATAAGGTAAACAATCTAAAATATCCAAAACCAAAACAACTGTACTAAAAATACATTATTAATAAAATTTGAAACCAAACTTATTCTGACATTAACAGCAATTAAAATGATCCTTATTACACAAATAAATGAAAAGGGACAACATTTAACAATAGTTCATGACTAAAATAGAAAATTATTTAAACAATTTAAAATAGCAATTTCAAACAAAGTTAAAGCAACTACTTATTTTTGCATTCAGCATTTCGTGGATGCACTCACATGACTGGAGCACTTATTTCCAGCCTTAAAGCACATGCAACGCTTGCTGCTACATTGCCCATTGCAGTTACATTTGTTGTAGCCCTGACCAGTTCCAGTTCCAGTTTGCATGTCAATTAAATCAATTTGACAATGAGAGAGAAACAGTCCGTTTTTCGCCACCGTGTCCACAGTTATGGTGAGCCTTTAATAACGTAATATAACTCCTCAAATGGTACGAAGTATTTGGAATCCTTTTGAGTTCCTTTCTTAATCAATTTCTTCAATCCGCCGATATCAAACACATCAAATTTCTGCAGAAGTCTATATTCTCTCTTTTCTTTAGTTGCTGTCTTGATTTTAGCTTATACGACATCTTCTATTGTAATGTCATATTCTTCTTTTAAAATAACTGAGAAGGTGTTCGTGTTGACTACTGTTATGTGAAGCAAAATGACAAATACATAGTATATAAAGAGGCTAAGTAAAGTTCACAGCCCAGCAATACAATCAATCAGCTTGTGTAAGCGTAATCATCCAATCCCAGGGAATGAGCAGTCGTTAACACTGCTCATTCTCAGGGATTAGCTGACCAATCACTGGGATTGGGCAAGCCCCCGACCATTGACGGGGATTGGGCAACGTTGTTGCCCAAACCCAGGGAATGAGCAATTCCGGGAATTGGGCACGACATATATATATATATTACCAAGAATGGTCATCCGAGATTGCAAGCTCGAAATTTCTGAATACTTATTCATTATTTAAAAATGACATTGTCCATGAAACTTATTTAAATGGATTAACATCCATACAAGTCCGAAGATATCTCACACAATTTAGATTTGACATTAGTAAACTCAATGTACAAGCCTGTAGAAGATTAAAAAATGATGATATAAATTTAGCCATGTGCTCCCATTGTGTAAACGTTGTTGACGATGAGTATCACGTATTGCTGCAAAGCCCGTTGTACTCTGATAACCGTAGCAGATATATCCCACAACAGTATTATTCAAACCCAAGCATGCCGAAGTTTGTAGATTTACTTAAAAACCAAAATGCAAAAATTATCTTACGTCTAGCCATATGTGAACACAAACTACAACAAATTATATAAATGTTTATACCGAGGAACTGTTTTATATGATTGTCATTGTACTATTGGCCTCATGGCCACTCTACGAAATACATGTGTCTGTCTGTCTGTTTGTGTTCTAAGTTCTGTGTTATTCGAATAGAAGTAGTGTTCCTGATTTCAGAAGTTTTCAGAAGTCAGTCAATAAACTTCAAGTTTCAAAATCAATACTACGTGTAACCAACTAACACCATACTCAAAATGCCCTTACGAATATGTTACCTTTGTAACTTTGTCATATCTATTTTCCTGTACTGTTAGCTCAACATCGTTATATTTAAGAAATAAAGTTCGCTGTACCCGAATGTGTTTTGTAATAAAGTATAGTTTTGCTCTGAACGGTAGTCCGAGTACTTGACGTTATAATAGTTCAGGGAAAAACTATACTTTATTACAAAACACATTGGGGTACAGCGAACTTTATTACTTTTCTAAGATAACCCATAACACCACATTCTGCTTTGAGTAATTTTGCAAGAAAAATAGAATTTACTTCCTTAATATTAATAATCCATGATCAGGGCCAACTGACGAGCCGTGCGACAACAGCGACTATGACGTCACTGTTCTGTTGTGACGTCATAGTGGTTCCTGGGGTTGCCTAATGCGGATTTCGTCGTTTAGTTTCAAGTACAAATGTAGGTTAAAATTTAAGACTAATTCGGATACAAAAGAACACATTCCTTCAATGATTGTTATAACAACGCTTCCGTTGTTTTAGGACATTATCATTTGCAGAAAAACACGGTCTTTTCAACTGCCCTCTTTCGTTGGGTTACCATTGGCACACGTGACTACGAGGGGAGCGGAAACGTCATTCAATTGCTACGTCATCACAAAAACTATTCCTTTATCGTCTGATAAAGTACTTTTATTTCGATTGTTCTAGCCGCTACTCATCTTAGAATATGGTTGTACAGGTAACTTGATTTGAACAAGTACATGATGAACTCAGTGTTGAAATGAAAATAGAGGAATCATCCGTCTCAACCTGTCAGTTTCTATTGAGAAGTCCATCCGAGGACAAAATGGATTTATGTTACCTTGAGTCTCCCTAAGACAGCTTGCAATTGTAAATGATGGCATAACTAACATGTACGATATTAAATCAAATCGATGGACAGTACAAACTAAATCATTGAAGTGTAGTCAAGTAGTCTTTGAAGCCTTCATTTTTGTGATTTACCAGTTGAGGTAAGCAAGGCATGTTATGAAACACGAGGATTACAATGTATGAAACACAACCTGAGGTGCAGCAGTGGACATATAGCAATACAGGAAGCGTTCCACGCGGACAATACAGAATGTAGGAGGGCTTAACTAAGTAGCCTCAAGGCGTCAGCAGTATCCCACTCCCTGGAACAAGATACAACTTCAGTGATACAGAACTGGACTCACTGTATAGAGAGTGTTCCACACAATCAACCTGTAGTCTCCTAGAGTTTGGAGGAGGTCACTGGCACTTTTCTGTGATTAGATATCAGCGTATAAATGGTAATTACACACAAACAGTTTCTTTCAATGGGACAATCTACCAGTTCTATTGTTCTAACGATTCAAGGCTATTATAATTGCATTATGTCCATTATCAACAAGAGAAAGAATGGAACGGATTAGAACATGCCATCACCTACGCATTAAAATATTTTCAAGTTGAACTCAACATTGCAATCAGTGAACAATCCATCGTACAAAGTTGATTCTGTAAGTCGACAATGCTATAATTGTAGCCAGAGTTACAGAAAGAATCCCTTATTTGTACAGAAAACTATAATCGCATACATTTAAGTTATTCTAAACATAACTCAAATATGGGTACTCCTTAGGTTAAAAATGTGGCGATAAAAGATGTGCTTCATGTAACATTTTTCTGAGAGACAATTTGAGGATATCACACCAAATGAAGTGTTTTTTTGTGAAAAGAAATATGACATGCGACTAAATAAATTCATAATATGATGTTTTGTCATGGTTGTCAATCAATATATCGAAAAAAAAGAACCTAATTAAAATTAAAAAAGAGAATGAATCTGCATCGTTCACAAATTAAACAAAAACATAATCGCACTATCCTTCTCAGTGCGCATTTAGATACATGTGGAAACAACAATATTCCGTTTTCCGTAAAGGTTAATGTCTGAGTAACTCTCCATTTTTATTTTTAAGGAATGGAGAGTTACAAGGTCATTAACCTACTTAAATTACACTCTAATTATTGCTTTTTATCAAAATTACTTCACAAAGTTAAAGAAATTAAATTTCTACTTAAACAATATGATGTGATGTGTAAGTGAACTGTCCATTACTGAAAACTAATGAAGTGAAAGAACAATAGGATGACGTGACAAGTGTAATTTAACGATGTATAAACTTGATGCTACTAAATCGGATTGATTGGCAGAAAAAGAATTGTTATTTATCAATAGTTTTAAGCCAAAGCTCAACTATAAAATGTATTCTTATCTTCAATTTGATGTATATCTATATCTATTTATGATATTTATGTATGTATCTTTGTATGTATGTCATAATGACGCACTTTGACGCTTTAAATAAGAGACTCAACGTCATTCACCTGATGAGACCTCTATGGGTCGAATGCTACCTGGTGAATATGAACAACTCATCGTGATTTTTTCAAAAATAGTATTTATCCATATGAGAACTGATGGTTGGACAATTTTGAAATGATTTTTGTTGTTGAGCAGGTTGTTTATTTTACCGAATCCACTGCTCAAAATGCAATCCCCATATTCACCAATCTATAACGTCACAAAACAATTATGATTGTTTTGGATTTTTAATAATTATATTACAATGCCGGGACTCATCAAGTGATTATTTTGCAAATTACGGTGCTCCTTCATTGAGTATGGTGCTCGTAGCTGCTACAAACATAAGATGGATTTTATCAAGCACCTGTTATTGGCAGCCAAATCTCTTTACCTCTCCAGAGAACGCAGAGTTCTTACGGACAAACAATCACACTTACCGCAATTAATGGATAAAAGCGCTAAGCGAAGCGTTGCATGTTCGAATACCTGTTCATACATTACACAATGAAAACTGATATTTTTAAGATCCTATTTGGATATATCAAGACAAACGTTCTTAAATTTCTTTAATCATTTTTAAAAATAATTTGTCAGGTTAGTTTGGTGTATTACTTGAAATGTCAAACCTGACACCCGCCCTGCCAAGGACAGTCAATGACCAGTAGGTTTTTAAAAATAATCAACTGTTCACACAATATAGGGACGTCATCACCATAGACTAGACATGAAAAACACGGCCTTATTATATCTGTCACTACCGGCCTGAAAAGAGCAGGGAGATAGAAGTAAGTGACTCATTTCATTACAATCAGATTATACGGATGTAACGAAGTGACTGTTGTACTCACTAATAGCGCAAGTGGACATTTGTAAGCAACACAAACATTAATACTATTGATATATATACCACAAACAAATACAGTAGCAAAGAGAATGAGAAGAACATTATTGTAATGTTATAGGTGCCAGTATCAACCAGAAATATATAAAACAGAATGATATAATTGTAATCTAGCTGGTTCCCAGGCGCCATGCAGAAAGCTAAATTGCACAATTGGTATCATTTGCGTAGTAGAGGAAACATTAGCTGCAATAGTGCCTTAAGAACCAAAAGTACGTTTTACATATATATCAAGAACACAATTCATGTACAGTTAGACATGTACACATAGGATTTAACACAGATTTGAATAATTGAAACGCTGTATTTCAATACATTTACGGTAATGTATTTCATCATGACTTCAATGTCAGAAACTCTTTAGATTAGGTCATGAAACATTCAACACAAATCCAAATTGTTAAGATCCATTCAAAACATATTTCAGAAATCAAGGTCTGAAGAGTATTCAACAATTCACAGCATTTTTTTTTTTTTTTTTTTTTTTTTTTTTTTTTTTTTTTTTTGAGCTTGGTCCTAGTCAACTCTCGTTGAGCTTTTTTTTTTTTTTTTTTTTTTTTTTTTTTTTTTTTATTACAAAAATAGAAGGCCACGATTTCAAAACATGACGCCCCTACATGACCCACGTGGCTAGGGGACGGCGTGGGTTTATGTTTCATTATCTTCTTTACATGCGGCATACGGCAATTGTGTAAACTTTGAAGATTTAATTTATGAAAATAAGAAAAAGGTTGTGATAGAAAAGTAAAAGTAAGAAGAGAGGGGGGGGGGGGGGGGGGGGGGGGGGGGGTGTATGGATTAGGATTGTTGAAACAATAAGGACCATTTCCCTTGCAGTGTGGTATTTGTGGGGCCATAAATAAAGCTTTCAATTTCATAGGTTTCCTTGATGCTTGATAACAGTCATGGAAAATGCAAGTGTGTTGCTCTGTGTTTACATTTATAAATATACATTTTGAGGAGGTAGTACAGATGATTTACCAGAGTGCTCTGATTGGGATCTCCTAGTAGGATGGTAGGTTTTGACATTATTAATTTCGTCTTTGTTTTTCCTTCAAACCACATCCGAAACTGTTTTATCAAATTTTGAGTTTTTCTGCAATCATAGAATAGATGTTCAAGTGTCTCAGGTTCCTCGGTACAAAAGAAGCAATAACTACTGTCAGATATCCCTATTTTGTGAAGAAAAGTTTCTGTTGTTAAAATGCGATGCAGAATTTTGTATTGAAAAATTCTTGTCTTATTATCGATGCAAGTGCTGTTGATGAAATGAAAACATTTTGACAAAAAATCTATTGAAATTGGCATTTGTAGTTTCATTGCCCATTTGTTTGTTATATTTTCTAGTGAAGTTCTTACTTTATCGCATAAGATTTGGTAAATGAATTTGCTGTCTTTTGATGTCATTAATCGTTTCACGATTTCACACCTACTTTCCTTATCAATGTCTTTAATAGAGTCCCAATTCAACTTATTTCTGAATTCTTTTGGAAGAGCTTTCAACAATTTGAAATATAACAGATAAGTTCCAGTAAGATTATACTTCGCTTTGAGCGTACCGAAATCAATCAATGAGCCCCTATCTGTGTAAAGGTCGAGGATTGTTTTTAAACCACAGTCATGCCATTTGAGGAATTCTTTGAAGTCGCTTAGTTTGATAAAATTCAAAATAGAAAGATTTACGAACTCGTGAATGGTTGTTACTTGTTCATTTGCTATAAGACTGTAACTGAAAATAACATTTTGCCAAAATTTATTGGTTAATGATTTGCTTATACATTGTAATTGTTTTCTTTGGAAATCAAATATAGTCTTATTTCCATATGGGCGAAGGATTTCTTTAACTAACGATTGCCATATTCCTTCCGATGATATAAGTCTTTTTATCCACGATATTTTCATGTACCTATCAAACATTTCAAGATTTATCATTTTTAGTCCACCATTTTCATATTCATTTATAATCATTGTTCTCTTTATCTTATCCCTTTTGCCAGACCATAGAAACTGATAAAACAAAGAGTTTAATCTTTTGAAAAATTCTTTGTCTGGACTTGGAAGAGAAATGAAAAGATGTGTGAATAATGGCAATACTTGTGATTTAAGTATGGTTACTTTACCCCTGAGAGTAAGACATCTCTTTGTCCATGAAAATATAATTCTTCTAGCTTTTTCAAATTGTTTATCAAAATTCTTTGCTATCATCTCATTAAGATTTGTGTCAAAAATAATGCCTAGGATTTTGAATGGTTCTTTTGACCACTCCATAGGGATATGGGGGCAGAGTTGTTCATTGCTACTTTTTTTGGATCCTATCCATATTGCTCTTGTTTTCTCACAATTTATCTTAAGTCCTGAACACACAGCAAATTTCTTTAGAATTGAAATGAGTTCAGCAAGGCTAGTTGCAGATCCGTCAAGCGTGAAATTTGCGTCGTCCACGTATTGGAAAGTTGTATAGGTTACGCCATTTATGTCAATACCTTGGATATTTTTATTATTTTTAATTGCGTTTGACAATAATTCAGCGCAAATGAGAAACAAGTATGGCGACAGGGGATCTCCTTGTCTACATCCTCTACCAAGTCTAAAATAGTCTGATATATGGCCCGCATTTATGGTAGCGCTACAGATACCTGACTGGAAAAGTTTCACCCATTTTCGAAAAGCTGGTCCAAAGTTAAACGATTCTAGCGCTTTGTCTATAAAATCCCATTCAATAGTGTCAAAAGCTTTTTCAAAGTCAACTGTAACAAGTAAGCCAGGTATTTTGTTTAATTCGCAATATTCTAAAAGATCGTATAAGACTCGTGTATTTTCTCCAATAAATCTACCTTTCAGAAATCCGGTTTGTGTATTACTTATAATATCTGGTAATACTTGCTTCATTCTATATGCAATAGCACTCGCGGCAATCTTATAGTCTATATTCAATAAACTTATAGGTCGCCAATTTTTAAGATAATGGCGATCACGTCCTTCTTTTGGAAAACATGTAATAACTCCCTGTCGTTGAAATCCTGATAGACTATTGTTCTCAAAGGCGTATTGGATTGATCTCCATATGAATACACCTATATCTTTCCAAAAGAATTTATAAAATTCAGCAGTGAACCCATCGGAGCCAGGGCTTTTACCGTTTTTCATATGCTTTAAGGCTTGAAGACATTCATTTAGCGAAATGTCCCCTTCACAGCATTTTAGATAAAATTAGACATACACATCCGGTTTCGTTATCCGGAACTCCCACGGTCTATTCCACAATGTCACTATGACAATCACGCATTGTAAGAGTCGTAATAATTACATTATGACTAATCTGTGATGCAACACAAGTACGGTATCCGGATCCAGAGAACCTGTCCAGACAACAATATCCACACTGTTGATGGAGTCACACGCTATAAATGGTGTTAAGTTATCGAGAAATACTCACTGTTGATGAAAATGATAAATTTAATTTGCTAGTTCATTCAGTATAGTGACAATATAAAGGTGAAAGTCGCGATTTATGATCGAAAAACAGACAATGACGCGCGCGACTCGATTTAGCGTAATTTTTAAAACTCAACGGACACAAATAAAGAAGATGTGGGTTAATTTCCCTACACAAGACATAACTCGCGCTAGCCTCTATCACTGGCTTAGTTAAACCTTGACGCATTTCCTTAAAGTTTCTAAACAAGTGAATCCGAGAACTATCCCTTTAAGGTGATTAATTCTGCTTCCCCAACAACTGTTTATCACCTCACCTCTTAAAATAAAATCGAGTCTTTCTATTTCAATTAAATCAATTATTTCCTCTCACTTCACTGCATGAAAGGTCACAGTTCGGAACAACTGCTTCTCACCATTAGGTTTGGCTGTGCAAGTCGAAATAAACATATGGACTAAGGGACTGTCGGGATAATATAAACAAATCATGAATTTCTTGACTGTTGGAAAGTGTACTATCAATTGGTTTTATTTATATTTGCGCTGTTTGAGTGATATGTACATTTCGGAGAGATAATAATTAGTTCTAGATTCAGCAGTTTGTGGCATAATCTCACAAATGTATGATTAGGCATTACTGTTTTATATATTATAAGATAAAGAAAGTTTACGATATGTTCTTTTCTTTTTAACGACTGCCATCCTGTTTCATAAGTCAACGATTCTCTTGAAGCATATTTTGGAAGACAGGTAACTATCCTGGCAGTCTCGAATTTAACTTTTAAAATTTTATCTGATTACCCTGCTCACCAACCGTACCAAATTTCACAGTCGTACTCTAAATGCGGTATTTATCAAAATAACAATGGATATCTTTCTGATGAAAACAATGGCGGAGAATGTTTTGACAATGCTGTTTACATGGGTATATTCTATCTGCAATCATATGAGAATATATTTGCAAGATGATTATAGGATGTTTCAAAGGTCACACTCTCTTTCAAATTTCAATGGTTTTTTTCAAGACTAAAATGAATAGCTTCCGTTTTACTTGGATACTTAGATAGATAACTAGCCAAAGTTAAGTCTTAAACGATAAAGTTTGGATGAAATACCCATTGATGTATCGTCAGCGAAAACGAGCACGACACAATTTGGCTATATAGTTTACATAAACATAAATAGAAAGGTCCAAGAACTGAACCCTGGGGTACCCAAGCGGATAACAACTGTGGATTCGATAACTTCCGTTAGGATTCTACCATTTAGGTAACATTGAATCAAGTAAAGCAATCTCTTCCTTTGCCGTAATTTCCCTAGTTTATGTACTAAACCCCTGTGCCATATTCTATCAAATGCTTGTGACATAGCAATACACCATACAGTAATCTTCTCTTTGATCTAAGGCATAGCACTATTGTGATATATCTTTATTAATTGATAAGATGTAGAACGACGTACTTGGACTCTAGATAGGATACATACTTCAATACAACTCTTTCAAATAATTTTTCCAAAAAGCTGATCACGGAAATGGGTCGTTAATTACTATAACAAGAAAAATACTTGTCACAATTGACCATCTGTATCCGATTATATTTTACTGTATGTTACTGCATATGTATTGGAAAAAGGCTAATAAGGAAATACATTGACAAAGCGAACATATGTAGCTCACCAGGCAATGCATTATATGGTCTCTGTTATGGTTCAGATACTCATTGGTCAAGGGATGTAAACACAAGCCATCTTCCTTTAAGACCTTGGACTTCTTTGGCGGAAACAAGAAAATGCAACTAAGGTGACATGATTTCCGCCGAAAAATATCAAATCAAAATAACGAAAATCAAAACAGTGGTCATAAAGTGCGTGTTAAAAACTTGGATAAAGATTATAGGGATATACAACTTTTTTAATCTATGTATAGGCGACGGTTCCACATAGCTACTAATATCGTCGTCAAGCAATGATACATCATGAAAAAAATGCTGGGGACTGTATAGTATACAAGAAATGTGTATACAATAGATGGGGATGAGAAGAATTTGAGTTATTTCTTAGTCGGGTTGAAGTACCAATACTTGTAAGTTTACGTGTAGGTTAACTGTGTTTTTTGTTTTAAATATTGTTTATGTTTAGTTTTAGAGTAACAATGGTATGGGTTTTAAACCCTTTTAGGTTGAGTTAGAGGGTAACTATGGTACATGTGTGTAGGTTATCATTTTGATTAAGTTGAGTCTAAAACAACTTTGGTATGTGTTTTAAATATGTTTATATTGAGTTTAGGGTAACTGTGGTATATGTTTTAAATCCGTTATGTTGAGTATTAAGGGTATCTGTGGTGTCAGTGGTATGAAGAAAGCAATACCTGTCAAGCTTAAGCTTCCATGTACGATGAAACCAGATTGTCGAGTGACAAGCTCCTTTCCCCACTATATTGGATTCAGATGGCAGCGACCCCTGTCGGAGAATTGTAAGAGCTTTCTATTTAAATTTATGTATTTCCTCCTCCATGCTACTTTTTTCATCTGAACTTCGACTGCCAGTTAATGCTTCCACCTGGTTACTCATCGCTATTTATAACATATATTTGTCAGCCAATGAAATGTTGTGTTGTGAAATTTAGCGATTTCCTATTGGTTGCCTCATCTGAACATTGTCAATTGTGCTCGATATTAGGTAACCAATTAGGTACCAAAACTGTAATAGTGTATCGGAGCCGTACTAACTGTTGCAGTATTCACAATGCTTGTTCGGTGTCGGTTTATTAGTTTGTTAACCTCCAATTCTATGATTACCTTATAGTTTTTACATCCAACATGGGTATGGTGTAACGGGACTGTTGATTGGTTTATCATTATGTAGTCGAATCAGTGAAGACACGGGTAAAGCAGGGAACTGTGGTAAATAAGGTCCCTGCACTTAGTTGATTTAGAGGATTTTGGTCATGATCTTCGGGAACTTGATGATCATATGCCTATCTAAGGTTATGTGTAAGCGATATGAACCCATTTGAAGAGGAGTGTTCAGCTGAAGTTGTTTTGTTAATGTATATTCACATTAGAGTTTTTAAAATTCGGTTAGTTATAAAAGTGTTATTGTTAATATTGTGATACATTTTTATTATGATATGACATGATCAATGGATAAGTTTACAATGCAGTCACAGCAAAAGGCGCTAACGTACACACAACCTACACAGAGCTATTTGCAAAGCAAGCACGCACGTATATATAGAACTTATCGTTGAAAACATGAATATATACATGTGCTATGTATACATGTATGTATCATCAAAACTGTGGATTTGTCTTTTCGATCTTAAAATGTGACACGTCCAAACTTGGGATGTCCTGTCGTAAGATTGGACAGGGTGTGTTGGAATATACGGCTAATACTGACTGTCACTTTGATATAAAAATATAAATGTATTTGAAGTATACAATAATTAACTTTATCCTTTTAAAACCTTAAAAATATAACCAATTAAAGTCGTAGTAAATGATCTGTTGTAAACTTTAAGGTATCTGATTTGGGCTACATGATGGAATTGATGTATAAGATTGGAACAAAATGCTTGTAAAAACTTCTGGACACAAACTTTCGGGGACATTCATATTGTCCCATTAAATAATAACATTACTTCAATACCGTATTTTTGGTTTTTAAACTTCATCAACATGTCTCATTTTGGTCGAAAATAATTTTTTTTTATTTAAAATTTTGTTTTGTTTTGTTTTGTTTTTTGTTTTCAAAATTTTATTCATCCTACATATGCTGGACTCACAGACCTCGATCGTCCTGACACGTATGACGTCATCAACAGACCGGAAGGACCGAGCAGACCCTCTGAATCAAGCCAGGCACCTGTCTATCAGAATGTGGACGATGACTCTTAGACATTAAAATATGGATTATTTGTCCATATTTGACGTAATGTGATATAATTTTCTTGTGTTCGTTTTGTTCTTTAAATGTTTTAGAGAACTGGAGGAAACTGTCCATCGTTAATACTTATATACCATTATTGTTTACCTGTCTCAAAATACAAACAGCTTAAACCTAAAAGAAAATTTGGTCATCTAGAGTAAATCACGTTCCATCAACTCCTTTTTTTGTCTATATCTGTCTCCAACGCTTAGACTATCCCAAATCTGAAATGTGACCTTTGAACTTTGATAACCGAACACATATATTTATCTAAACTACCAGGCACAAGGAAGTACTCACCGCGGATATTATCATATGTATGCACATATCTCAAGTTTTCGATGTCATAATCTTAAACTGAAAAGTACAGGTGTTTAGTCCGAAGTCAAATAATACTTCTACATTTTTTAATTATTTTTTTTATAAATATGAAATTTTAAAACCCTTCAAAATTAATTTTTGATGACACACAACTGCTCATCGACATATTTAAATCGAAAATTAATAATTGCCTGATTCTGAACACATTTACAACATTTTAAACATGGTAGGGGTCATGTTGGTTTTAATTTTATTTTCTTACTCCTGTCTTCATGAAACAAAGATATTGTCTTAAAAATTCAACCTCAGTCACCAATTCATTCATTCAAACTAATGTAGATAAGTATCATTGTATCGTGTCATTGTCAAATACATCTAATTTATTTTAAATATTGAATTAATCGAAACCAACCGAGGTGAGTACTTTCTTTGCCTTTTTACTTGCCAAATTAATGAATTTCGGCTGTTTAAAATAAGCATTAAAGGGACACTGCGTCAAGGATAGTTATGAGATCAGATTTATCAACCAATAATGATTACCATGTCTGCTAGAGAGTCACCCTTCGCTTCATTGTACACATGGAGTTGTATTTATTACTAATACTTCAATGTGACACGCTAATTCGTATAGGGAGGCAGATATATCTGATCTCGACGTGGTGTCCATCTAATTAAGGTGCGTTTTGAAGCGCGTTCTTTTATCAATGTGTGAACAGTTGTTACTATTTATTCATTATTTATTACTATATATAAATCAAAGCATAGCCTATTGTTTTTAATTTGTACAATATGTGAAGACATGGAAACAAGATACATTGCTTGAAATCATGACTTCGTTATTATTCTTAATTTAGATATAACATGTGATATTTTAATATATAGATTGTTTCACTGTCTTAAATGTGTCATGTGTCTTCTGTGTATTGTATATACTAATGTATGTAAGATGCACGGAAAGGTACCATTTGCTGGAAACTAGGCCAATGAGATAAATACATTCAACATTCTACATTTAACCAAACCAATGAATGAAATGATTGCTATGTTTTATTACACATGCACAATATATCAATATCTATCACATGTCATATTGTGGATGATAACACTTGTTCCTGCTACGTTTCGATCTAAATATTTTATCTGCATGCTCAACTCACGTTTTAACAAAAAATCCTTTCACTCTTGACCTTCAGTTAATTCAGCCAGTTGCATGCCTGCATTCATATAATTAACCCTTCCCTACCATATGTAGATTATCCTAAGTTCGTTAGTACCCCAACTGCTGCATGCACATATAACGCCTAGATTAGTATGTCAAAACTCGATAGCATAGACACATTGTCAAGTTTAAGTATATGACATGAATATGACATTTTTCAAAACAAATGTTCTTCAAACACCACCCAAGAAAAGTTGAATGACAGCATGTCAGACACGGTATCAAATATTTGATATGTCATGATAATATGATATGATCAATTGAATCACTGTTTACAGTACAGTCGCGGCATGTAGCTCTCAGTGTATGATATACTTTTCATGCTTTCAATGATCGGTGCAGAGTGTCCAAGTATTTTTAAACAGGAAAGTCGTATTTGTCTTCACATTTTACTTAAATTCAAGTAAACAACTGAATTGACTAATAAAACTATCGATGCTATCGATCGTTTTTGTAAATCACTATCAATAAAGTACTATCGATACAGCAACTATCGTGATAAGTCGATAATGAGAGTTTTTTTCTTAATATGTATCATCCGAACCGCGATCTCGTTAACAAAATCGGGAATCAAAGTTGGGACGTCTTAAATATGCAAATAATACCGTTTTTAAGTGTGGTTTAATACGTTTGACGTAAACATTGAACCTATCCTATTTTATGTGTCTGTTACCATTGCAGGGTAAACAACATTCCATCCATTAAAACGAATTGAAGGAATATCTGAATGACAAATATATTTTTTTCTATTAAATATTATTACTTCAGTAACGTATTTGAGATTTTTAATATAAAATAGAATGAATTATTCTGATTGTAAGTTAATTCGTTTTTGATATCTCATTCTGTTAATCAGTTATCTAAATGCTAGCAGAGAACGAAACTAATCAAGTAAAGTAAAGAAATGATTTACAATCAATTTCCCATAATATACTTTCAACTGCATATAGCGAATACTTTAATATAACTTCTATGACAGTGGGGGTTACCAACTTGGTCACCTTACTTGTTGTACTCCTACTACGTTCAATACACTTATCATCTGACCCAGTACGAACATGCTCTGATCCGACCTCACGAATGCAATAGGGTTGACCGGTAAAGTATAAATATTTAATTTGCAATGTGACATTATATGAGAAAAACATCATTCACTTCAAACAATGCAGTTATTTTCTTTAAATATAGCTTTCATCTCTAGCTGATATTTAGCTGTGTATATAGGTATAACAAAAAAATCACATTTTTGTGAAATTAGATGCTGTATGAAGTCGGTCAAACAATTAGCAAAACCCAATAAAAATACTTTGTTTTGTTTATGAACGTTAGTCAAAATGTCCCAATAATATTTCGCTTTAATAATACTGATAATATTTAAACCACTATGTATAGAATTAAAATTTCAGAATTTCTGCCAAAAAATCAATAGTTCAACATGTCTCTGTCACTAAAATTCCTATAATTGTTTACTACAGCATTTTATTTATTAACAAGTGCAATAGATACGGATTTAGAAGTTGTTTTGACAAAGGTTAGAATACCCTGTCATAACTAGAAAATTCAGAAACACCATTATCAGAAAACTAGAGAAGAAACTAATCTATCTGTATTAAAATGTGAGAAGTGTGACACTATGACTGTCGAAGATGAATTATAATTCATTTTACGCAATCATACTATGATTGTAATTATATGTAAGCTATCCACACATAATAATTGTATACAAAGAAAATGTATTCAATACTGTTGTTATCTTGGCGACAAAGCCTACAATACTGAATAATGACTTTGAATAAAGACTTTGAATATATCCATTTATAAATTGCACTTATATCCTTTCACTCAGCTCAACTCGTTGTAGACAGCACAACTAACTTGAACGCAGCACAATTGAACAAGAAACACAACACCAGGAAGTAAATCATAAATATTTTTTAATCTTATATGTAAAGGAGTCGTGACAGTTAGGTCGTTATTCGGAGATAGATAGTTTAGAGCTGCAGTAGGGAAATACAACGACGTATATGAAGTGAGGTAAATATGAGTCAGGTTTCAGGAACTTTCATCGGGTCTGTTATTGTTCTGATATTAGGATCAAAGCTTGGAAATGCAGGTAAGTTATTCTAAGTTATTTTACTGAACAAAAAGAGTTAGGAATATATGGATATTTTGTAAATATGTTATATATTATTTATATATATATTATAAAACTACTGATCTTCATGTATTTGTTTATTAGTACACTGATGAAATATCAATCATAAACATACCAATATCACTCTGTCCCAGTCACTGTGATCAGGTTGCACTCTTTCTATATGTAGTGTTAAGTTCCTTTTGTAGGTCAATAGATAATCAGGTAATCTGAAAAGCACAAGGACGACTATCATGTCCACGTGTGCGAATATTGCTAGCTCTAAACTTCAATTGACCATTGTTTACCTCTTTGTTTTTCTCACAATAAATATCTGACGTTACATACTATTTTACAGTATTGTAAAAATTAAATATACTGAATATACGGTTGATCGATTTAGTATCTGTTATAGTTCGTCTAGTTATCAATTCCCCCTCAGCTTCTCCTGATAGAAGGATAGAAACTATGCCTTACACGAAGTGTGTACAGCTGTATCTGTTTACAGGATCTGACAATGGTAGCATTGCTGAGTGTTGAACTGTTTTCAGACTATTTTCTAGTTATATTATGTGGAGTTGTCTCCCTTAGATCACTTGATATAAGTAACAATGAGTGCTAGCATAACATGTACATTATCAGATTAAATCGATGGACAGTAATGTGTTTCAACAATAATCCCACAAATTGTTTTTCATAAGTAAAACATATAAATTGGGTCATGGGACATATTCATTATGCCTTGAACCCTAATATACTGTCCAGTCTACTATGTCATATGTAAATCGAAGGAATAAACACGATGTGTTAAGCTCTTGGATACTGTCAAGTGGCTCTTCTATAAACAGTAGTGTAATCACAGAAGTAGGACAGCCTAATACAAAACTGGACAGTCCACACATATTAATAAACATATTATCATTATAAAGGTTCCTGTTACTCGTTGTGAGTGCTTAAAATAAGATAGAAAAAGTAAAACATACCAATTGGAAGTAATATGTATATGACTCCTACACACATAGACATATAAAGACAAGAGTTATTTCACCTAAATCAAATCTGGCGCAGGTTGCATTAATGTTTAAAGATGGTAGTTCCAAGACCTTGTCATCTTGTCAACAGATAGCAGATCACAACAAGGTCATACATACGACTATATAATTATAACATCGTAACATCGATGCAAGAAGGGTATGGAATGTGATGCTTACGTACTTGTGAATTTAACGACACAAGTGATACACTTTTAAGGGATACCTCTTGATGTAAAACCTCGTTGTCAAACACGTATGTTTATTCAGCATTTGGCGCCGACGTATTCGGCAAGTGTTTTATACATACCTATTTCGTGCTGGTGTAAAATTAACGAAAGTAATGTTATATTATTTATATTTTTGTGTTTCAACAGTTGAGGTAAGCAAGGCATGTTATGGATCAGGAGTATTACCATGTACAAGACACAACCTGACGTGCAGCAGTGGACGTATAGCAATACAGGAAGCCTTCTACACTGACAATACAGCATGTGGGAGTGGCTTAACTGCTTGTACAGTGGACGTCAGCAGTATCCCACTCAATGGTACAAGATACAACTTCACTGATAAAGAACTGAACTCACTGTATGGACACTGTTCTACACAATCAACGTGCAGTATCAACGCTGGTAGAAGGGGTGTCTTACCTTTTTCGGCAATTACATATCAGTGCATTGGTGGTAAGTAAACAGTGTACGTACATAAAACTATATAACTATTTGTTCTAACGAGTCCAAGCAATTGTGATAGTATGATATCCATAATCAAGAAGGGAAACAATGGTATTCAACCGGTCCAAACTTGCATCCACTGAGGGATCAAAATACTATCAAGTTAGAGATACACATTGCTATCAATGCACGATCAACCACAAAAATAGTTTCTATATACATTTTACATTGGTCGACAATGTTGATATGATACCGAACTACCAAAGAAATAATTTTTTAACCAACACTTCTATTCACCTTTGTCTGCTATACACAAAAGATAAATGTAATACATTTAAGTTTACTTAGTAATGGACAGTCGAAACTGTTTACATTTTTAATAAAGTTACAACGACGATACAGAGTAATTCAATATTAATCAAACAACGTGTGTGGTGTTTTCGGCATAATAAATCCAATGTATTTTTTGGCTTTCCTTTTGGGGCATATTCGGATATCGATGCAAATTACAGAGGTCACATTTTTAACATTTCAAACGCCTGTAACAATTAAAAACCGGATAGCGTCATCAATATATAACTGATATATTTTACGAGGGGCGTTCAATAAGTGTTGCAAGCGGGGCATTGTTGTTTACATAAACAGTGTCAGCTTATAGCAGGTGTTACTATAGTCAAAACATAACATTGACACATGTCAAAACATTTTCTAGACATAACAATTATTTAGATATAATAGCTGCGCTGACCTAGGGGTCTCCATAATCATGGATTCTCTCAAACATGAACAACGCGCTGTGATCAAGTTCCTTACTAAAGAGGGATGCAAAGCTACAGAAATACATAATAGTATGTGTAATGTGATGGGTAAGGATGCTCCTAACTTTTCAACAGTTTGTCGCTGGTCTCTTAAGTTCAAGAGGGGCAGGGAGTCCTTAGACGATGACCCACGGTCAGGCAGGCCATCTGAAGTCACCCGACCGGAAGTTATTGCCGCTATCGAAAGACGAATTTTAGCTGACCGCCGTGTGAAAGTTTCTGAACTGTCTTTGGAATTCCAGATATCAGTTGGAAGTGTTGAAAAAATAATTCATGACCATCTTGGTATGTCCAAGGTATCTGCAAGTTGGGTACCCAGAAACCTCACAGCACAAGATCGCCAGAAAAGAACCGAAAGTTGCATGGAGCTCCTGGATCGGTTTAATGCGGATGAAGCCAGGTTTTTGTCTCGTCTGGTGACAGGTGACGAAACCTGGATCCACCACTGGGACCCGGAAACTAAACTGGAATCCAAGCAATGGAAGCACCCGAGTTCACTGCCTCCCCTGAAGTTTCGCACTCAACCATCAGCTGGCTTGTGTCTATCACCCAAACGCATTATCACTCAAATGTAGCAAAATTCAAGCAGCATGTGCATGAACTGAATGCTTCTATAGGGTATAAAAGGTGTCTACTTTGCATGATATGGCACACATGTACGAAATCATGCCGCGATTGACCAGTGGAGAAAGAGAAAAAGCACTGGGGATGTTGCAGCTTGGGTCGACCAACAACGATGTTGCCAATCAATCAATCAATGGCGGCATGATTTCGTACATGTGTGCCATATCATGCAAAGTAGACACCTTTTATACCCTATAGAAGCATTCAGTTCATGCACATGCTGCTTGAATTTTGCTACATTTGAGTGATAATGCGTTTGGGTGATAGACACACAAATTAAAAGTTTTCATTTTCAAGCGAAAATGTTCACATAAATAATCGTCTGTGTTCCTAAATACTATTAAGTCATTTGACAACACAGTAAACTCGTTTTCATTAAGGTAAATTACGAGAAAAGATCTTTAATGACTAGAAAAATATATTTCATAATTTTCACACTTAAACTTACTCATTAACACTCTTTTCATCGTTTAGGGATTATGATGTAAAGCATACAACCTTTTTGTCTATTCACAAACGTAAACGTTTACTTTCAACTTCTTCTGGACATCTAAATCACATTTATTGGTTACTACCAGCCTGGTCGAAAACCGGACAATTTTAAACTTCTTTAACAAGCTGCATTTTGCCACAATATGAATCAATCAGGATTTTTAAACGTGTTATTAGCATACAGCTACGTTATTCAGCTTTCTTTTGAACCATTCATTTCTCAAATATGTTTGATACTTAAAAAGTTATTAAAAAAAGAAATGAGGTAACGTTTCTTTTGGCGTTTAGTGTATTGGTGAAACTTTGGATCACTGATACCGTCATTTTATTTCTATCCAATCAATCATCGTATTACACATACATTTTCGATTGAAACCTTGCTAGTGAGAAATATATGTGCGTCGCAGTCAACCCAATGGTCACTGCAACATATCGAATGCTTACTTTCAATAACGTAGCTGAATCCACATCAGACTACTTGAGAAGAAATGACTTTAAGTGGAGAGAAAGGTACGGATAGTACAGAGGTATCGATTTAATTCAATCTTCATTACTTTTAGTAACAACACAGACTAAAGTGACAACAGATTCTCGAACAACCATAACATATTTGACGGAACTGTCCTCTCCACAACAACCAACGACAATAGCACTTTCTGGAACAACCAAAAACGACTTGACGGAAGTATCCCCCTCAAATCAAACAACTGGAACACATATTAGCATCGGTAAGCTGTACAAACATTTAAAGCAACTGTTATGCAATGTTTTGTCAATTCCATATTTACCAAGAAAGGAAATGGACTTAAACAACTTATATCTGCTGTAGATATTCGGAAAAGGTGAGTGTATATTGTTTGTACGATCGATCTAGGTTTATATTCATACTTATCTAGCAAATACATACATGTTGAATGTCCATTAAACACATGGAGGTCAATACCCAAACTCAAATATGCACATCTTGTATATATTCGTCTTGTGTTAAATTACTATAATGATATTAGCATTTTCGTAAAACCCACAGCATATATAAATCAAGAAGGGTATGATATTGAATTTGATATGAATGTATAAATTTTTATGACAGGTGGCATCTTCGCAGCAGGTCTCTTCGCTGGGTTGAGTATTGCAGCCATTATTGCTGGCGTAGTGTACTTCGTGTATATCAGGTACTGTATCATTCCAGACACCTGAGTATAGTAATCCAATTAGCTCACAATCTTCAACGATTTCTGCATTTAGTTTTATTGATGTGTTATTCTTTGCGAATTACCTTCTACTTTCATGAGAGGAATAGTGACGTTATTTTACTTTAAATGGTGTCATTTTGATTTCTTTCATATAGAGGTTACACAACTCGTATCTTTCAACATAAAGACTGTTCTCATCCTACAGGTTTTGGTTCCAATAAAATAGAATCTCGATTGCAATTACAGTTAGGTGTGTAATCAGTTTCAACCCAAGCATTTGGTCTGTGTTCGAAACCGTAAACGTTTGAAAACTAGAATTCCTCCGCTTGGAGGATGCATCAAACAAGTATTTGTTACACGACAGACGAGGACAGTATCAGTGATGCAATGTCTAGCCGCTAGAGGAATTTGTGAGAACCGAGACATATGGTATTATGATTTACATAAATATCTTCTTTCCCACAACAGACGGCGCTGTATAATCAAGAAACCGGATGGTGGCCCAGCTTCAGTGATTCATCCTACATATGCTGGACTCACAGAGCTCGGTCGTCCTGACACGTATGACGTCATCAACAGACCGGAAGGACCGAGCAGATCCTCAGAATCAAGCCAGGCACCTGTCTACCAGAATGTGGACGATGACTCTTAGAAATTCAGTACCTGACTATTTCCTGATATCTTTCCTGTTACACTAGTTATTGGCTACTAATGTGTAATACAGGTGGTTCTCGTTTCTGACAAATTTAATTTCCTAGAAGTGTATATCCCGATACCACTGTCTACGATTGGTCCTGAATTCAATTTTACTCAAAATCGTCCGAGATTGTATAGTATCGGGACCATATCGATAGTGATCATCAAGCTGCGCGGATGCATATGTGGGAGATTGAGATGGACAATGTCGTAGGTTATGTCTGACTGATCAGGAAATTCAGAAGTGTGTCAGAGATTGTCAGTGTGAGCAACTGGCTAAACCATGGATGAAGCGTGAATAGTCGTGCCATTACTAAGAAACAGAAACTCACATGTGTAACTCCCAAAATGCAACGCATCACATCCGATCAATCTCGATTACCGCCCTACACATTTCTGGCATGTGACCCTGGTTTTTCTTCTAAGTAGCACATGATCCACATTCTATAGTTAACGCTTTACTTCCGATTAACTTGATTAACATCCGACAGACAGAAAGGGTATTAAACACTTCAAGTCAAAATCAGAAGACAGCATTTCTGATAAGCAGCTGTTACCATCAGTATTTATAGCCTGAGAACATACTTAAGAACAGGAATTATATCTGGATAACAATTTCTTTAATGTGAAATACACAACGTTCGGGGTATAAACCTACTCCGTCATCAGATGGACTGTGAGGAATAACAAAATTGGATACATTTATATAGCTAAGAAATCAATAGTGTAAAACAAAAATTAAGAGAGATTTTAATGTGGAAAAACAAGTTTTTGAGTATATAGTTTCTCCGTCATCAGATGGAATATGAGATATAACAAAATGGGATACGTTTGTATTGCAAGTACTCATTGCCTACCAGTCTCATACATTTTCATTCTCTCTGGTGAGCTTCCTCACCATTGGTTTATTTGCATAAATATATCTTTGCATAAATATATCCAATTTTGTTATTCATTATGCTTATTTTTTTAATATTAAATATGGATTTAAGTTGTACATATTTGATACATATGGTAGCATTTGCGACTTAATTTTCTCTCCTAATTGATTCTTGTTCTTAATGTATAGATAAATAAATCAATTCGTCCAATTTCATTATAATTACAGAGAGAACATTTCTGCCAATAACCGAGTCGCTATCTGCCGATCTTATCTTGCCGAAAAATTGATTTTAACGGTACTATAAGCAATTGGTTTTTTAAAAGAGAAATTTTAACTGTTGAGATTGGTCTTTGTTATATCGACTTACACCTACGTAGTTTATTTTAACAAGGAACGTGTGAATCAACATATCAGTTGTGTTTAAGATATAGAAGTCCGCCCTGAGATAAATGGCCTCAAATTGTGTAACAGTAGTCGAAATGGTAACATAATTCCGTATATTAAGTGAGGTGCAAATAACAGGAACTTTGTCGGGTCTACTATTTTCTTGTTAACAAGATTAAAACTGGACGTAAATGTCTGAAGTAATAGTCACAGGTCCATAATGCAGGGTTGTCCGTTATGTAGGTCAATATAAATTGATAATCGGATTATGTTCATTGTAGAGGGTTGCTCTCATTTCCAAATTAAGTAAAATTATTGTAAATTTAGAATATTGAATAAATTTGATAGATTTAGTATCTGATTTTGGTTAGTTATAAAGATATCCTTTATCTTTTCCGAAAGAAAGAAACTACTCCTTACACGATATTTGTGCAGTTTGTTTTGTACAGAGTTTATTTGTACAGAGCTATGGTACATAGAGTTGCCTCCCTTATATGACAAGAACCACGTGTGTGCCAACTAACGTGTACAGATAAATCGAAATCGTTATACCATAAAAAAAATTATTTTTATTTTTAACAAGTTTAATGTATTGTTGACAGAGAATAGAGGATGCGTATTCTGGTATGTGTGCAGATATTAATGTACTCATGTAAAGCATACATGTAGACGGGGTACGTGTCTAAATTGTGTAAGTGCATATCAAACAACCATACGATATGCAATCCCTTTGATAAATACGATAACATTGCCAGAACACGGAAGTCAGGAACACCGACCGCACAGCTTAACATACACGAGGTCAAGGTAATTGAAAAGATAAGCTGTTGCATGGTACAGTCAGTGGTACAGTACAGTGGTACATTCAGTGGTACAGTCAGTGGTACAGTCAGTGGTACAGTACAGTGGTACAGACATTGGTACAGTACAGGTACAGTCAGTGGTACAATCAGTGGTACAGTACAGTGGTACAGTACAGGTACAGTCAGTGGTACAGTACAGTGGTACAGTCAGTGGTAGTGTACAGTGGTACAGTACAGTGGTACAGTCAGTTGCACAGTACAGTGGTACAGTCATTGGTACAGTCAGTGGTACAGCCAGTGGTACAGTACAGTGGTACAGTCATCGGTACAGTCAGTGGTACAGTCAGTGGTACAGTACAGTGGTACAGTCAGTGGTACAGTACAGTGGTACAGTCAGTGGTACAGTACAGTGGTATAGTACAATGGTACAGTACAGTGGTACAGTCAGTGGTACAGTCAGTGGTACAGTACAATGGTACAGTCAGTGGTACAGTACAGTGATACAGTACAGTGGTACAGTACAGGTACAGTCAGTGGTACAGTACAGTGGTACAGTCAGTGGTACAGTCACTGGTATAGTACAGTGCTACAGTACAGTGGTATAGTCATTGGTACAGTCAGTTGTACAGTACAGTGGTACAGTCAGTGGTACAGTACAGTGGTACAGTCAGTGGAAAAGTCAATTGTACAGTACAGTGGTATAGTCAGTGGTACAGTCAGTGGTACAGTCATAGGTACAGTCAGTGGTACAGAACAGTGGTACAGTCAGTGGAAAAGTCAATTGTACAGTACAGTGGTACAGTCAGTTGTACAGTCAGTGGTACAGTACAGTGGTACAGTCATTGGTACAGTCAGTGGTACAGTCAGTGGTACAGTACAGTGGTACAGTCAGTGGTATAGTACAGTGGTACAGTACAGTGGTATAGTACAGTGGTACAGTACAGTGGTACAGTCATTGGTACAGTCAGTGGTACAGTCAGTGGTACAGTCAGTGGTACAGTCATAGGTACAGTCAGTGGTACAGTACAGTGGTACAGTCAGTGGTACAGTCAGTGGTACAGTACAGTGGTACAGTCATTGGTACAGTCAGTGGTACAGTACAGTGGTACAGTCAGTGGTACAGTCAGTGGTATAGTACAGTGGTACAGCCAGTGCTACTGTACAGTGGTACAGTACAGTGGTACAGTACAGTGGTATAGTACAGTGGTACAGTCAGTGGTACAGTACAGTGGGACAGTCAGTGGTACAGTACAGTGGTACAGTCAGTGGTACAGTCAGTGGTACAGTCAGTGGTACAGTCAGTGGTACAGTCATTGGTACAGTCAGTGGTACAGTCAGTGGTACAGTACAGTGGTACAGTCAGTGGTATAGTACAGTGGTACAGTACAGTGGTATAGTACAGTGGTACAGTACAGTGGTACAGTCATTGGTACAGTCAGTGGTACAGTCAGTGGTACAGTCAGTGTTACAGTCATAGGTACAGTCAGTGGTACAGTACAGTGGTACAGTCAGTGGTACAGTCAGTGGTACAGTACAGTGGTACAGTCATTGGTACAGTCAGTGGTACAGTACAGTGGTACAGTCAGTGGTACAGTCAGTGGTATAGTACAGTGGTACAGCCAGTGCTACTGTACAGTGGTACAGTACAGTGGTACAGTACAGTGGTATAGTACAGTGGTACAGTCAGTGGTACAGTACAGTGGGACAGTCAGTGGTACAGTACAGTGGTACAGTGAGTGGTACAGTCAGTGGTACAGTCAGTGGTACAGTCAGTGGTACAGTCAGTGGTACAGTCATTGGTACAGTACAGTGGTACAGTCAGTAGTACAGTCAGTGGTATAGTACAGTGGTACAGTCAGTGGTACAGTCAGTGGTATAGTACAATGGTACAGCCAGTGCTATTGTACAGTGGTACAGTACAGTGGTACAGTACAGTGGTATAGTACAGTGGTACAGTACAGTGGTACAGTCAGTGGTACAGTACAGTGGGACAGTCAGTGGTACAGTACAGTGGTTCAGTGAGTGGTACAGTCAGTGGTACAGTCACTTGTACAGTTAGTGGTACAGTCAGTGGTACAGTCAGTTGTACAGTCAGTGGTACAGTCAGTGGTACAGTCAGTGGTACAGTCAGTGGTATAGTCAGTGGTACTGTCAGTGGTACTGTCAGTGGTACAGTACAGTGGTATAGTACAGTGGTACAGTACAGTGGTACAGTCAGTGGTACAGTCATTGGTATAGTCAGTGGTACAGTACAGTGGTACAGTCAGTTGTACAGTCAGTGGTACAGTCATTGGTATAGTCAGTGGTACAGTACAGTGGTACTGTCAGTGGTACAGTCAGTGGTACAGTCATTGGTACAGTCATTGGTACAGTACAGTGGTACAGTCAGTTTTACAGTCAGTGGTACAGTCAGTGGTACAGTCAGTGGTACAGTCAGTGGTATAGTCAGTGGTACAGTACAGTGGTACTGTCAGTGGTACAGTCAGTGGTACAGTCATTGGTATAGTCAGTGGTTCAGTCAGTGGTACAGTACAGTGGTACAGTCAGTGGTACAGTACAGTGGTACAGTCAGTGGTACAGTACAGTGGTACAGTCAGAAAATTCTAACAAAACAAAACAGTGCCTTTGCAGTAGATAGTGTTCTAAGGCATTATATCCTATCAAAACATTTAGTTGCTGTTTCAAATCTCTTTCCCCTGATACATTGTTTAAGATTTTTGATAGCAAAATCAAACCAATTTTGCTGTATGGAGCAGAAATATGGGGAACAATGTAGCGTCATACCATTGAAAAAGTCCATTCCGAGTTTTGCAAGTCTGCCATGGGTGTCGGTTACCGCTCCCTTTCTAAGGTGGTGTTAACGGAATGTGGAAGATACCCACTGCATGTACATAAAACAAAAGTTATATCTTACTGGTTACGGTTACTGAGACAACCAATTACAAGGCGTTATATTCGTTGTTATAATATGCTGAAACTCCTTGAGGAAAATGGAGATACTACCTGGACCTCATCACCTAGGATATTGTTCTTGCAAAATGGTTTTGCACACGTATGGATTCACCAAACAGTTAGAGAACCTGCAATGTTCCTTAATCTATTCAAACAACGTTGTATGGATATATTTATATATATATATTACCAAGAATGGTCATCCGAGATTGCAAGCTCGAAATTTCTGAATACTTATTCATTATTTAAAAATGACATTGTCCATGAAACTTATTTAAATGCATTAACATCCATACAACTCCGAAGATCTCTCAAAAAAATTAGATTTGGCATTAGTAAACTCAATGTACAAGCCTATAGAAGATCTAAAGATGATGATATACATTTAGCCATGTGCTCCCATTGTGTAAACGTTGTTGACGATGAGTATCACGTATTGCTGCAATGCCCTTTGTTCTCTGATATCCGTAGCAGATATATCCCACAACACTATTATTCAAACCCAATCATGCCGAAGTTTGAACATCTACTTAAAAACCAAAATGCAAAAATTATCTTACGTCTAGCCATATTTGTACACAAACTACACCAAATTATATAAATGTTTATACTGAGTAACTGTTTGCCTATGATTGTCATTGTACTATCGGCCTCATGGCCACTCTACGAAATAATATGTCTGTCTGCCTGTCTGTCTATCTGTGTACTAAGTTCTGTGTTATTTGAATAGAAGTCGTTGTCCTGATATCAGAAGTTTTCAGAAGTCAGTCAAGAAACGGCAAGTTTCAAAATCAATACTACGTCAATGGGTTACCAACTAACACCATACTCAAAATGCCCTTACGAATATGTTCTCTTTGTAACTTTGTCATATTTATTTTCCTGTACTGTTAGCTCAATATCGTTATGTTATGGTTTTACAGGTAACTTGATTTGAACAAGGAAGATATCACCAGGAAGTACATGATGAACTTAGTGTTGAAATGAAAATAGAGGAATCATCCGCCTCAACCTGTCAGTTTTTATTGAGAAGTCCATCCGAAGACCAAATGGCCTGCAGTTTGGGACAGTAGTCTAAAGGGAAATATAATCAGGAATATGAAGTGATGCTTATATGGGTAGGCTTACTCGAACTTTCGTCGGGTTTGTTATTTTCCTGATATTAAAATCAAAGCTGGGAAATACAAGCATGTATGAAGTATCAATTTAACATAAATACTGACAATCAGGTTTATTTTGAACTGGGTGATGACTGCTCTCATTTCCACGCGTGCGTCTATTTCTAGACTTATCACTCGTTGTGATGAATTGTGACGCTTGAATTGATCATTGTTTCCCTCTTTGACTTTCTTTAATTATAGACTTAACATAATATCTATAGTGAGTTAACTATTTAACTATACCTTTTTTTTTTTATCGATTTAGTACCTGTTCAGTTCGTCTAGTATTCAATTCACCCCAAATATTCCAAAATGGCAGACATTTCTCTTTCCACGAGGTTTGTACATTGACCCTGATGGATTTATGTTATATTGAGTCTCCCTAAGACAGCTTATGATGGCATAACTAACATGTACGATATTAAATCAAATCGATGGACAGTACAAACTAAATCATTGAAGTGTAGTCAAGTAGTCTTTGAAGCCTTCATTTTTGTGATTTACCAGTTGAGGTACGCAAGGCATGTAATGGAACACGAGGATAACAATGTATGAAGCACAACCTGATGTGCAGCAGTGGACGTATAGCAATACAGGAAGCCTTCTACACGGACAATACAGAATGTAGGAGGACTTAACTAAGTGTCCTCAAGGCGTCAGCAGTATCCCACTCACTGGTACAAGATACAACTTCAGTGATACAGAACTGGACACACTGTATAGAGAGTGTTCTACACAATCAACGTGTAGCCTCCTAGAGTTTGGAGGTGGTCACTGGCACTTTTCTGTGATTATATATCAGCCTATAAATGGTAATTAAACACAAACAGTTTCTTTCAATGGGACCATCTACCAGTTCTAATGTTCTAACGATTCAAGGCTATTATAATTGCATTATGTCCATTATCAACAAAAGGAAGAATAGAACGGATTAGAACATGCCATCACCTACGATTCAAAATATTTCCAAGTTGAACTCAACATTGCAGTCAATGAACGATCCATCGTAAAAAGTTGATTCTTTAAGTCGACAATGCTATAATTGTAGCCAAAGTTACAGAAAAATCCCTTCTTTGTACAGAAAACTATAATCGCATACATTTAAGTTATTCTAAACATACCTCAAATAGGATACCCCTTTAAACATGTGGCGATAAAAGATGTGCTACATGTAATATAACATTTTTCTGAGAGACAATTTGAGGATATCACACCAAATAAAGTGTTGTTTCTGAAAAGAAATATGACATGCGACTAAAACTAAAAAAATGTTATAATATGATGTTTTGTCATGTTTGTCAATGAATATATCGGAAAAAGAGAACAGACTTTAAATTAAAAAAGAGAATCAATCTGCATCGTTCACAAATTAAACAAAAACACAATCGCACTTTCCTCTTCAGTGCGCATTTAGATACATGTGGAAACAACAATATTCCGTTTTCCGTAAAGGTTAATGTCCGAGTAACTCTCAATTTTTATATTTAAGGAATGGAGAGTTACAAGGTCATTAACCTACTTCAATTACACTCTAATTATTGCTCTGTTATCAAAAATACTTCACAAAGTTAAACAAATTAAATTTCTACTTAAAAAATATGATGTGATGTGTAAGTGTAACTGTCAATTGCTGAAAACTAATTGAGTGAGAGAACAATAGGATGACGTGACAAGTGTAATTTAACGATATGTAAAGTTGATGCAACTGAATCGGATTGCTTGGCTGGAAAATAATTGTTATTTATCAATAGAGTTAAGCCAAAGGTCAACTCTAAAATGTAATATTATCTTCAATTTGATGTAAATCTATATCTATGAGTCGAATGCTAGCTGGTGAATGTGAATAACTCATCTTGATTTTTTCAAAAATAGTATTTATCTATATGAGAACTGAGGGTTGGACACTTTTGAAATGATTTTTGTTGTTGAGCAGGTTGTTTATTTTACCGAATCCACTGTTTTGCATTTGTTATAATTATATCACAATGCAGTGATAATTTTGTAAATTACGGTACTCCTTCATTGATGATGGTGCTCGTAGCTGCGACAAACATTAGATGGATTTTACCAAGCACGTGTTATTGGCAGCCAAATCTCTTTACAAATCTTTTTACAAATAATCAACTCTTCACACAATATAGGGACGTCATCACCATAGATTAGATATGAAAAACACGGCCTTATGATATCTGTCACTACCGACCTGAAAAGAGCAGGGAGATAAAAGTAAGTGACCCATCTCATTACAATCAGATTATACCGATGTAACGAAGTGACTCTTGTACTCAGTAATAGCGCAAGTGGAAATTTGTAAGCAACACAAACATATATTTTATTGATATACATACCACAAACAAATACAGAAACAAAGAGAACGAGAAGAACGTTATTGTCATGTTATAGGTGCCAGTACCAACCAGAAATATATAAAACAGAATGATATTGTATGCTTGTTGGTTCCCAGGCGCCATGCAGAAAGCCAGATTGCACAATTGGTATCATTTGCGTAGTAGAGGAAACAATAGCTGCAATAGTGCCTTAAGTAGCAAAAGTACGTTTTACACATAATACCAACAAATAATGTTTATATCTCAAGAAAACAATACCTGTACAGTTAGACATGTACACTTAGGATTTAGTACAGTTTGAATAATTGAAATGCTGTATTTCAATACATTTACGGTAATGTATTTCATCATGACTTCAATGTCAGAAACTCTTTCAAAGATTAGGTCATGAAACATTCAACACAAATCCAATTTGTTAAGATTCATTCAAAACATATTTCAGAAATCGAGGTCTGAGGAGTATTCAACAATTCACAGCATTTTCGATAACATTAGACATACACATTCGGTTTCGTTATCTGAGACGGATTGAAAATAAATTACTTGAAACAAATCCTGAATTCCCTGATAAGCTACAATTTGGATTTCGTAAAGAACACGGAGCAATAATGTCTGTGTTTACTCTCATGGAAAGTATTCAATATTATAATCATAGAGATTCCCCTGTTTTTGCAGCCTTTCTAGACAACGCAAAAGCTTTCGATAGAATATGGCACGATGGTCTATTCTACAAATTTTTTGAACTACGTATCAGAGGTAATGTCTGGAAACTATTACATGATTGTTATACACATAGTCAATCTTTTGTCGCATACCAGGGGGAGAGGTCAGAAACCTACCTAGTCAAACAAGGTGTAGGGCAAGGAAGAGTTATATCCTCTTGTTTTTTTCTCATTTTTAGAAATGGCCTAATTACATTTTTAAGACAAGCTAACTGTTGTATAAGTGTATTTGATATGGACGTTCCGTCTGTCTTGCTTGCTGATGATACATCACCTAATACCCTACAAGCATCACTTAATATTGTCTCTTCATACGCCTGCAAATGGCGTTTAACATATAACCCATCAAAAAGTACCATTACAAAAAGAAAAGGCTAATTTTCACTGTAAACTTGGCGACATCCCAATCCCCCTATCAGAATCAACAGTATATGGAGGTGTACTAATTACATGTAACCTTTCCACAAAAACTAGAAGTGAAAAGTATTGTCAGAAAGCAAGACATAATATAAACTCTCTAAGATCTATTGGATTGAATGATTCTAGCCTTCATCCGTTTACGTGTGTAAAAATATGGCTCAGAATGATTCTTACAACTAGCCTGTGAAGTATGAGCAAATATCAAAGGCCAGCAAGCAGACATTTTTGAGCAAACACAAAATTATTTTGCTCGACTTGTACAAGGTCTTCAATATCTACCATTGCAAACCTGGGGTTATAGTCGCTTATAGGTTATATCGATAAATGTAAGCTTTTATTTCTTGGTCGACTATGTAACACTGGGTGTAACAACTTTGCAAAGCATATATTTTGTGCTGCTATCACAGCTACAGTTACATCCAATAATATATGTGATGATCTTTTATCAACATCTAAAAAGTATAATCTAAATGCACAAATATATTGCGCAAGGCACATTTCCTCCGAAAGATGTATGGAGAAAAATTGTAAATACTACTGTATATAATTATGAAGAACAATTGTGGCGTTCGCAAACTTCCTATCGTTCAGATATGTCATTTTATGCATGAATTCATACGAGACTCTATTATCATATTCTATGGCAACTAGCACATAAATACCAAAAGTATAAATCTCCCTTGTAACTTTGTGTCAAATATCATCAAGCGGTATATTATCAAGAGAGTGTACTCTTTGTAATAAACAAACGATTGACTATGATTTGCATGTACTTCTCCACTGTGAAACTTTATTACACCAACGAAATACTTTCTTTGCATATCTAATTGACAAACTTGATGTTGAAACATATGTAATGTTCGAAATGCAAGATGAACAAGATATGTTATCATCTCTGTTTGGAGCAGAAACTAACTTTTATCACACAATTGATTCAGTATTATGGGAAAATATTTTGTTACGCTTTTCACTGTACGCTTATGAACTTTGTCAACTGCTACAATGCATAATACACTTGATGTCCATTATTGCCGTATAAAAATCTGTAAATATGCAAAAAAAAGTTTATATCCATGCCTATTTTGTAATACAATGTAATGTATTTTCATATGTAATCTTCGGTAAATACTGGAGGATATAAAGACTCTCTCTCTCATTATGACTAAGCTGTGATGCAACACAAGTACAGTATCCGGATCAAGGATCCTGTCCGGACGACACTCCACACTGTTGATGGAGTCACACGCTATAAATGGTGTTAAGTTATTGAGAAATACTCACTGTTGATGAAAATGATGAATTTAATTTGCTAGTTCATTCAGTATAATGACAATATAAAGGTGAAAGTGGCGATTTATGATCGAAAAACGGACAATGACGCGCGCGAGTCGATCAAGCGTAATTTTTAAAACTTAACGGACACAAGTAAAAAGGTGTGGGTTAAATTCACTACGCAAGACATTACTCGCGCAAGCCTCTATCACTGGCTAAGTTAAGCATTGCCGCATTTCCTTTAAGTTTCTGACAAGCGAATCCGAGCGCACTACCACTTTGAGGTGATTAATTCTGCTTCCCCAACAACTGTTTATCACCTCACCTCTTAAAATAAAATCGAAACTTTCTATTTCAATTAAATCAATCATTTCCTCACACCTCACTGCATGAAAAGTCACAGTTCGGAACAACTGCTTCTCACAATTAGGTTTCGCTGTGCAAGTCGAAATAAACACATGGACTAAGGGACTGTCGGGACAATATAAACAAATCATGAATTTCTTGACTGATGGAAAGTGTACTATCAATTGGTGTTATTTATATAATAATAATAATAATAATAATAATAATAATGGATATTTATATAGCGCCATTTTCCATATACTGATACATGCTCAAAGGTATATAAATTATGTACAGAAAAGGGTTGAGTATATACAAATGTACATTGAAGAATATTTGCGCTGTTTGAGTGATAGGGGGAGAAACAGTTCATTTTAGTATCATATGCTTGAAATGGGATCGCTTCCGCTTTTCTGGGCGTTGTATGCACACATAGTGTGTAAGTAAAATGGGGTTGGTAGACCAGGAAGTTCTTTACTAACCACTCACGCTGAAACTGATGGAGAAAATATCGCAGTGATGACGTTTGTTGCTTAGAATAGACTAGCGTTTGTCGTTGACAGTTATATCTTAGTAGACATGACAGTGAAGATACCGATAAATGCCATGATCAGATTCGTTATTCTACTCCTCGCGAGATCATCGTGCGTGGAGTCTGGTAAGTTACATTTGAATCTTCGTGCTTTATTGAGCAAAACTATGAGTTAGGTGAAAGTATCACGAAATGTAATACTCTCTCTTCTATTATCTGTATAACCCTTTCTTTCGGTCGTAGATTGGTTATACGGATTTCTATGTGAACTCACTGTAAATAATAAAACATCTTTGATTTAATCCTTGAATGAATTCACTGAATGAATGGTTTACTGCTTCTGTACTTCTTCCAGTATAATAATGTTCATAAGATGATAAGATTAGAGTGTTTTGATCATAACTTCATTAATTATCATCCTAAACACCTCAAACTGGTAACAAATTAAAGGATATAAACTTGCCATTACATTTTTAATTTTAGACTAAAATCAATAGTTTTATATCTACAGAATGTAAAAACAATGTTAAACAACATCGTTTGCGCAATAGATATGTCATCACAGATAATGTGATCAACTGACAATGTTTCCATGTACTAACGGAATCTTTATTAGGATTAATATGACTGTTTCCATGGTAACCAACATATGTGATGATTTCATCTAGAAACGAGTGTTTTGATCATAACTTCATTAATTATCATCCTAAACACCTCAAACTGGTACCAAATTAAAGGATATAAACTTGCAATTACATTTATAAGGTAGCATGAAAATTACCTCATTTGCATATTCTTGCATATTAATTAATGTGTGACATTTTTCACAATGTCAGTCGAAAAACAACTGTTTTAAATCTCTAGAATGTAAAAACCATGTTAAACAACATTGTTCATGCAATACATTTATTCTAACAGATAAAGTGATCATCTTAAATTGTCTACATGTAAGAATGGACTCTTTATTATTCTTATATATGGCTGTTTCCATGCCAGCCGTCGTCCGATCAAAATCCAGGATTTAGTGTTAAAGTCCCAAATTGTTGCATGTTAGTATCTCTTGAGAGTCAATTCAATTTGAAAACATCTAGATGGCTTTGATATAATAATGCAGTAATGGAGAAATCATTTCCTTCTTATTTGCATCCAATTCGCATATTCTAAATAGTTAGTAAATACTGATGAACTATCTTTATACCTAATTTGCATATCTATGCATATTAATTAGACTTTCAAATAATAATTAACATACAATGTGTAATTACAATGGAGTTTGAGCAAGGAACTTACTGCCATCTCACAAAATTTTGTTTGTAGTTTTGAACCTTTTCAGGTTCACATATCACCTTACTATTAATGACTAGTTGTATTTCTGGCACTACATTGGCAGCCATTGTTATGCAAGCAGACGATGAGTTGATGGACACTTTTTACCAAAAATACAGCTTACTGGGGTCGCAAAGGTAAGTGAAACATATGAAATTATCGATATGTTTAATCATAGAGTGCATAAATATACATAACCATTCAAATATACCGTTAACTTGGCAAAAATATGTAAAAATAATTGAACAAACATCAAATCTACTATCAACACAGATTGTGAGAAATCCAACAGCTCCCTCTATATTTCATTCGGAATTTGACAATTTTGACCAACTTGTCAACACATTGACTGGAAGTGGCTCAGTCCACACTGCACACGGAATAATGATGCAGGAAGTTCTGATGAATGAGGATGAGAATCATGGTGGCACTACTCCAGAGCCTGTGACTATCCCTAGAACCAAAGATCGCTCTTTGCACATGGATGCGGAATACATTCCAGACTGTTATGTATCACAAAGAGCAAGTCCACAGTATCCAGTTATCAACAATGTTTATCCTGGATGTGAAGGCCTTGTAAAACGCATCAATGGTGAACATCTTATCTGGCTATTCCTGCGAATGGACAAGAGGTTTGGTGAACATGTGATGTCTGGGTGGGCCGGTTTCATTTCTCACATTGGCAATACTCGAACATTGCTTACCACCATTGACTATTATCCTGTGATCAACCGTCCAATTACTGAGTACAAAACTGTACAGGAATGTTTGCGTTATGCTTAAGAAGCTACAACAGATGTTGGCCAAACGTACACAGTTACTACCTTTGACCTTGGAGTTTGTATGAAGGCATTCCCACTCATATGGAAAAACCCTGTCAAATATGAGAAGCACATTGTAATGATTGGAACATTTCACTTGGTGTGTGCCTATCTGAAGATGGTCGGAAAGAAAATCCCAGGATCTGGATTGTCTGATATTTTGTTAGAAGCCGGATTGATTGGTACTGGTTCAATTCACGGTGTTTTATCGGGAAAGCACTACAAGAGAGCAATGCATTGCTACAAGACACCTCTGGAGGCTCTTGAAAGAATTTTGATTGAGCAATATCTTGCAGACGGAAATAAAACCAGCATGTTTGATCATTTGAGTCAGACGGCGAAGTCCAAGGTGTTCTCCATCAAAGGAAACATTTGATTGTGTTTTGAATGATGATGCCGTTGCTGATGTACAGAGAGCATACACACAGTATCGGGAGGATGTGGAGGAAGGACAGCTGGGAAAAACTGCAAAGTTCTGGATGTCTTACATATTTGGTTGGTTCTTGCTCTTCTACAGTCAGTCAAGATGAATGATTTCCTTCTTTATGCTGATTGTCTTTATCGCATGTCAGATCTATTCTTCAGCTTTGATGGACATAACTATGCACGTTACCTGACCTTCTTCTCACTGTTCTTGGCAAACATAGAACGTTCTCATCCTGGAGCATCAGACCTGTTGAAAAGGGGAGCAATCAGTGTAGCAAGATCCTTTATCTCTGGAAACAGATGTCAAGTTGACAAAACAATGGAGGAAATATTTATGAAGCATGCAAAAAGTCGGAGTGGAGCTGGTGGAATTGGAGCTGGTTTGCATGGGATAACTATGATTCGTACCAAAGATGGATTAGGATAAGTCATGAAAGATAAAAATTCGTCGAAACAACGTTGTCCATGACTGACATGGTGGAAGACGCAGTCAGTGAGACAGAGGATGCAATTAAGGGTTTTATTAACCCTTTCACCGTTCAAGAGAAGGATCGTGTGCATTGCCTATCATCAGGCGACCGCATACCATCTGAAAAAGAAAATGGCATCCTCAGGGCTGAAGAAAGAGGAAAGTCATGCAAGGATGCTTTTATCCATGAGAGACTGAGAAAAAATGACCATTTCTTTGAACCAATAAAGAAAATGAACTTAAAGACAATGGAAGATTCAAGTAAATCAGTGAAACTGAAAACGGCAAAGAACAAAATCATTGAATATCGACAACAAGGTAACATAGCATTCCAGCTTCTCGGAAGTCACAAAATGAAGACCTTCATTTGGATATGAAAGATGTCCTGAAGTATCCTCTGACCCCTGTTCCCTTTGCTCTAGGCACAGCTGACGGTTACCTCTCTAAAACAGACAAGTCCAAATCACTCAAGTTTCTCCTCAGGGAAACAGAAAATGCTGAGATACCACTCCTTGATTCAGATGTTCTTGTGATCGTGGATGTTAATGCTCTATTCCACAGTATGAAGGATGTTCCACCTAACTTCAGACAGATTTCCATCAAACTTTTCAACATGATTCCAAGAAATGTTGATGTGATATTCAGTACAGACATGTACATTGACAGCTCAATCAAATCAATGGAACGGAAGCGTAGAGGATGTGGTGACAAACTACTTTTGCATGGTGAAAATACCAAAAAGTCTGCTGATTGGAAGTCTTTTGAGGAACGATGAAAACAAGAAACAGTTGGTAAATGTTATGGCTGAATCATGGAAGAACAACTCTTATGCATCTCATCTAAAAACCAGAAAGGTGTTCCTCATTTGTGATGGAAAAGGGTACTGCTATTCATCGGCTGATGGAAAGACAACAATGAGGACAGATGTACAAGCTCTCAATTATGGACAGGAGGAGACAGATACTAGAGCAGTCTTTTACAGCATCTATGCCAAGGACAATGGATACAAGACCATACAAGTAAAGACACCGGACACTGATATCTTCTTCATTCTTCTCCATCATATCCATCATCTTGAAGGAGTAGAAGTTCTCTTTGATACTGGAGCTGGAAACAACAAGAGGTTGATCAATATGACCGAATATTAAAAGTCCTACACACAGGAACAGCGTTCTTCTCTGCTTGGTCTACATGCTTACAGTGGATGCGACACAACCAGTGCTTTCAAAGGAAAAGGAAAGATCAAACCTATTAAAATACTAGAGAAAATGCCCAGGTACACGTCAGCTTTTGCAACAGTTGACAACTCATGGGACCTCACACAAGACATCATTGGACAAATTGAACAGTTCACATGTGCTCTCTATGGAAAACCAAGGTTTGTAAGTGTGGATGAACTGAGACATTTTCTCATTCATGTAAAATGTGAAGACAAACCACTAGACGCAGCACAGAACATTGACATGGACAGCCTACCACCTTGTAGAAGAAGTTTGCTTCAGCATCTGAAAAGAGTCAACTTCCAGGTAGCAGTATGGAAAATGGCAAACATAGCTCAACCGCTCATACCAGAGAACCGTCATGACCATGGCTGGGACACATCCAATGGAACCACGGAACCTGTGGATGGATGGTGACATTTTACCACAAAATCTTCTGTCTTTTGCAGAATGTGATTGGTGGTGAAGATGATGATAGTGATGACGGGGAAGATAATGATGACTCAGCGGAAACCTTCTCTGATGAGGAGGACTAGACTTATCTGTCTTGTGCACAAATTGGTTCTGACATGCATTGGACACTAACATAAATCTTTATCAAGACCAATGTGAAGACAAACACTTATTTTTTCAAACTGATGAAATACATGAACATTCGTTATTGTATGGATGTGAAATCACCAGTGGACTATACTATACTATATTTTAAAGTATAAAAATGATATGCAAATTGGATGCAAATAAGATGGAAATGATTTCTCCATTACTGCATTATTATATCAAAGCCATCTAGATGTTTTCAAATTGAATTGACTCTCAAGAGATACCAACATGCAACAATTTGGGACTTTAACACTAAATCCTGGATTTTGATCTGACGACGGCTGACATGGAAACAGCCATATATAAGAATAATAATGAGTCCATTCTTACATGTAGACAATTTAAGATGATCACTTTATCTGTTAGAATAAATTTATTGCATGAACAATGTTGTTTAACATGGTTTTTACATTCTAGAGATTTAAAACAGTTGTTTTTCGACTGACCTTGTGAAAAATGTCACACATTAATTAATATGCAAGAATATGCAAATGAGGTAATTTTCATGCTACCTTATAAATGTAATTGCAAGTTTATATCCTTTAATTTGGTACCAGTTTGAGGTGTTTAGGATGATAATTAATGAAGTTATGATCAAAACACTCGTTTCTAGATGAAATCATCACATATGTTGGTTGCCATGGAAACAGTCATATTAATCCTAATAAAGATTCCGTTAGTACATGGAAACATTGTCAGTTGATCACATTATCTGTGATGACATATTTTATTGCGCAAACGATGTTGTTTAACATTGTTATTACATTCTGTAGATATAAAACTATTGAATTTAGTCTAAAATTATGCAAATTTTCACGTTCTCATTAATATGCATGCATATGCAAATGAGGTCATTTGCATACCACCTTACAATGATAACAACAATTATATATCCTTTAATTTGGTACCATTTAGAGATGTTTAGGATGAATATTAAAGGAAAAATGGCCAAAAAGGTATGTTATATATGTATTAGTCGCGCATGGCCGGTTGCCATGGAAACACGTACATATAACATTGTTCAAATGAGTTTATTTTTTGGGAACATCACTTTTTGAAAGGTTCAGATACAGGGCCACATTTTGGTACCCATGACGATTAGTCCTTGGTGGGTGCACGGTAAGTTGTCCTGGCCCCCGGCCTATAGTATATAGGTGTTTGTGCAATACTATGTACACGACACAATTCCTGAATAATAGTGTTTCCCGACCTAGAGCTAGGCGATAGAGATATTCAAGCGCGAGTGTTGATAACATACTATCAGATAGACACGAATATAATGTTGTAATTATTACCGAAATCAAATTGAGGAAAATATGCTAACATCTACTTTCAAGCATAGGTTGCAGCTCGCCGTTGCCAAGTAAGAACGCAACGTCATAGAAGCATGACGTTACAATATTGTTTATAACGTCTAGTCACCATGATAAAATGATATTTCACCCTAATGCGTCGTATGAAACAGGGGGCGGGATAGCGCTGTTGTTAGTGCGTTCGGCTTCCATTCGCGATATCTGGGTTAGAATTCCGCCAGGGGCTCGGCAACTTTGTCTACTGTCCTACATTTGCACATGCAGTAAGGTTTGGTTGCAATGCTACACTGAATTTCAGCGCAGTTCCACACATGGTTTGCTAGTTCCAGCCGATACACGCAGGTTTCACCGCAGTGCATAGCCACAAATGCATAGCAGCAGTGATATAAGTGAAATTATAATTGTAAGACCCAAACTCACCTCACCTCGTATAAATATATATAATAAATATCATATATATGATTAAGTTGAAAACAAATACAAATACGGGAGACCTCCATTCTTGAATGAAAACCATATTGAATATCGTATGTCATTTTTTGTCCAAGCTTTGTTATCCTACTTTTTAAACTGCGATTTTATATATATTAACAACTGTCTGGTCCAGGATTGACGTAATGTAAGTAATGTTATATCATGATAGGTGTGTGTATATGTTATTTCAACAGTTGAGGTGAGCAAGGCATGTTTTGGACAAGAAGAGTCACCATGTACGAGGCACACTCTGACGTGTAGAAGTGGACATATAGCCATAGAGGAAGCCTTTTATCAAGACATGAATATCTGTTGGATTTTGTATCGTTCAACTAATTGTCTTGATAACGTCAGCAGTATCCCTCTCACTGGTACAAGATACAACTTCAGTGAAACAGAACTGGACACTCTGTATGAAAACTGTTCTTCACAATCAACCTGCAGTATCAACGCTGGTAGAAGGGATGTCTTTTCCTTTTCTGCGATTAGATATCAGTGTATTAATGGTAGGTTTTATTGCATGGAACTATGTAACAACTTAATAACATTCTAAGAATTCCAAGCTATTGTAATACTATGATATCTGGTTTCAAGAATAGAAACAACGACACATACCGATTACTATTTATCTCTACTGATAGTTCCATATCTTTAGAACACACGGATATATTATAATAATATTAGATGTCAGTGCATAAATGGTAAGAAAACACGAATATATTTCAGGAGAACTATCTTCTTTTTTTAACAATTCCTAGCTATTGTAATACTATGATGTCAATTACCAAGAAGATAAAGAATGGTACTTAACGGGTTCATACTTCCTTCAATGATGAATCACAATAATGGCAACTCGGAGATAAACATTACAATCAATGCATGGTTGATAATATAAAGTAGATACTCTAAGACGACAATGCTAAATTAGTAGCCAGATTTAAATTACATCAATACATTTAGAACCAGCAATTATATTCGTCTGGTATTTATTTTTAAGAAAAAGATAATTCCATAATTAAAGTTACCAATGACTAAACATTCACTAATATAGTTACGTGGTATCAAATGCCGTGAATATAACGATTACGATGTGACTCACAGCGTAATGATAGTAAAGTTAGACTTCATGACAACAGTGATTTTGAAGTACTTTTGAAGTCAGTGGTAGAGCCAGAAGCATGTTATTCCTTCCATCCTCAAGTCAACGTGTAATAAGTAAACTGGCGCGGCATTGTCTCCCCTTGCTGATATTTCTCTCTTAAACTTAGCGCGCTGTAGTTTTGCATTTTGTTGTTTAGTATGAATATGTTATAGAAGGCTGATCTTTATGATTAAGTACACTAACACCTGAAGTGAAGATTAGTCATTCTCATAAATAATATATTCTCAGAAACTGACAGATTTCAACAACATCTATTGTATGTATCGTGTAATGGCCCGTTGGACGTGATGCAAGGTCATGGACAGGAACAAAATATGAAACTCAGGATTTGTTATGTAGGTATTAGTATATGGTAACTATGTCCTTAATGGATCAATACATTCACCGACTTCATAGATCCTAATATTTGGACGATAATATTATCTGTCTTAATAAAGAAATGTTTTTAACATTTTCGATGACAGGGTATATTGTTGAAGACTGTATTGTTTACATATAATAAAACAACAAATAATAAAGAAATGTTTATAACATTGTCGATGACAGGGTATATTGTTGAAGACGTATTGTTTACATATCGTAAAACAACACAAGATCAACTTGCCAAACTCAACAACGTCCATTATTTCATAAACATTTGCTCACATATAATATTTGAACCTGACCTGTGTTACGGACACTGTCACTAGTTTGAACTAGAGGTGTAACATTACATTGTGGTAATGCGATACTGACATCGTGACCCTCGCAGTATTTAGTATGGATATACAAACATTCTAGACAATATATCATGATACAAGTATCCGAAAGGTTGGCAATACATCGATGTATCTCCATCAATGACGATATATCGCAATACATTCGATATTTAATATCGATATAAAAACATTCTAGACAATATATCATGATACAAGTATCGGGAAGGTTGGCAATACATCAATGACGATATATCGCAATGCATTGTTCTCAGACACTATTAATCATAAATTCTCTATCGAAATTAATTGTACTTAGGTAAACAGAAATCCGTCAAATGTCGTCAATAGTTTGAATCAGCTAATTCAGTTTTCCATAATAATATTAGAAAATATATGTTAGATTTAACCTTTTAAGGGGAATTCAATAATTGTATTTTAAAGTATTCAACTGGTATCGTGATATGTATCGTATCGCTGTTCTATACAATCTTGGAAGAAAAAATATCTTAAGATTTGGCCTATACCATCTTGGAATATTTTTATATTCCAAGATGGTGTAACCAAACTTAAGATATTTCCGGAAATCTTAAGATATGATCTAAACCTGAAACCTCCTGTTCAACCTTGGAATATTTAAATATCTAAAGATTATTTTGTTCAATCTTGAGATATTGTAATAAAATGACTTTGAAAACTGTTTACATAAATTTATTTTAATGAAAAAATGACTTTGATGGGGAAAATGTCTTTGATAAGAAAAAAGTGACTTTGGTGAAAAAATTACTTTGATGAAAAAAATGTCTTTGATGAAAAAATTACTTTGATGGAAATATTGACTTCGATTAAAAAAATATTGACTTTGGTGAAAAATGAATATATCGACTTTGATGAAAAAAGTGATTTTGGTGAAAAAAATGATTTAATGAAAGTTTTGACTTCGATTAAAAAAATATTGACTTTGGTGAAAAATGACTTTGATGAAAATATTGACTTTAATTAAAATATTGACTTTCCTGAAAAAAGTACCTTTGATGGGGGAAAAAAGACTTTGGTGAATTTAATTTTTAAAAAGTGATTTTGGTGAATAAATTATTTGATGAAAATATTGACTTTGATGAAAAAATTAACTTTCATGGAAAAGAATTACTCTGATGAAAATCTTGACTTTGATAAAGAAAATCTTGACTTTGATGAAAAAAGTGATTTGGTGAAAAAATGATTTAATGAAATATTGACTTTCATTAAAATAATGACTTACTGGAAAAAAGTGACTTTTATGAAAATAATTACTTTGATGAAAAAAAATGACTAATGAAAAAAAAATGCCTTTAATGAAAATATCGACTTTGATGAAAATAATGATTTTGAAGAAAAAATTATTTGATGAAAATAATGACTTTGATGAGAAAGTGACTTTAATCGAAAAAAAATACTTTGATAACAAAAAATTACTTTGGTGAAAAAATGATTTAATGAAAATATTGACTTTGATGAAAATAATGACTTTGCTGAAAAAAGTGATTTTGATGAAATAAAATGACTTTGGAGAAAAAATGACTTTGATTAAAATAATGACTTCGATGAAAATGTTATTTGTATGAAGAAAATTACCTTCAATACAAACTGACCTTAGTTTAAATATATTACCTTGATGAACTGTAAATTTGAATTTGACAGACATAAAGATGATGATATTGCTACAGATACATAAGTACTTGTTTATGGACGAGTTTGTCATTTGATGAAGAAATAATTGCCATAACGGCAGAGTTACATTGGAAACACAATATTGTAAGGACAATTTTGGGAATGAGAGGTTATTAAACATATACATTTACATAAACAATACATACAAATACGTGAACATAAACACTTGATACATATTGATACTCATTGCTAAACAGATATATAAATACATATTAAGTTTTAAAAAGTAAGATTATCAAGTTCCTTTGTTAGGGGATTAATTAACAATTAACGAGACAACAAGAGGGATTAATTAGGATTAACTAAGGGACTGCCAGGGGATTAAAATAGTTTAAGACAGTTCACTGAAAGAGAGTTAGATTCAATATTTTATTCTGTTTCACATCGACACACATAACACAAAAATACATTTCTTAATAATAAACGACCAGAATCAGTAATTATTGTAAGCGCTACTAAACATTTTCCTATAAAATATACAACATTTTCAGTCATTTTATCATAGAATGTACAAGTCATCATCAAATATTGGTCTATGGTCAGTCTTCACAAGATCCTTCAAATTCGCTATAGGGACTTGTCTCTCCTTTCCTGGACCTGATTCTAAAAGTTATGTCATCTACACACTAAATTCTTACATTTTGTATCACGTTGAGGCGATACTTGAATAAAAAAATTGTCTATCTTTCTGTCTGTCAACTAAGCCATGAAACTGGCCCACTCGATCAAGCCAATTAGGGTCGTTAATTATAATCCGATATTCGTTAACTGTCCAGGGATTAGAAACTGGCATATCGGGGCGACTCCCTGCAGCACATGTTGCAATTTTATTTTAACTGCAAGAAGTATGTGTTTTAGTCGATAGTCCCTTACCTAGTTTCTTCTTTTTCACATTTACTTATAACTTTTTATGTTGTTTATATGTCGATATCTCTTAACAGTGTTTCATAAGACAAACAGGTTGTTAGCATATTTAATTTATTCTGTGATATTTACATTCATTTCAATCAAAATTTGTGACACATTTGACAGTCCTGTCTCTTAATCGTAAATACTTCAGGATTCCGTTATTTTATTCATGTGGCAGATAGAATTAGAGCAGGAAACGAATTTATTTAAAGTTGCTATGAGAAAATTAGACCACTGACGACAGATATATACTTCATATGTCAAGATTTGCCAATCAGTGAAAGGCGACAACTATGTAATGTCACCCTGTCTAACAGGATGCAACTGTGATTGCAACAATTAGCGTGGTGACAGGACAATACTGTCCCAACGTAATCACTTCATGATTCATTATGGCATTTCACAAAGCTGTTATTTCAGCATATACATATAAATTAATGAGGCATAGCGTTATAATGTGGGAAGAGGTGATTCAAATGTGGCATTTGATGATTAAACCTTTCACAAACTAGATGCACTTGATATGCCAAGATTGAATGGCCTTTTCAGAGAAAAGCGACAATTATGAAACTGCCATTCTGTCTGACAAGAGGCAACTGTGATAACAATGGGATATACAAAAATATGCATTGGGACGGGATTCTATTTTCCTGGCGTAATCACTTAGTGATTCGTTATGGTATTTTACAAACAAAGCTGTAATTTTAACATTTGTTTCCAAAATATTCCTATTTGATTATTACATCATTTGCGACAGATATTCACTGCATATTCCAAAACTGTATGGCCATTTCTTGGAGGGAGGTTTGTCCACATAACAAACAGGTCATATACTCGGTTGTGATCTTAAGATACATATTTAAAATATGTAACATGTAGTGTTAAAATATCTGCAGACTTTATATGAGTTTCGTATTTGACTATAACACCATATGAGACAGATATTCCAAGATTTGTATAGGTCATTTCTTGGAGGGAAGTTTATTCATGTATCATAGCATAGAGTTCATATGCGACATATATTCATAATATATTCCAAGATTGTATAAGTATTTTCTTGTAGGGAAGTTTATTCATATATCTTAGCATAGAGTTCATATGCGATAGGTATTCACTAGATATTCCAAGATTGTATAGATCTTTTTCTTGGAGGGAAGTTTATTCATATATCTTAGCATAGAGTTCATATGCGACAGGTATTCATTAGATATTCCAGTTTGTATAGGTCATTTCTTGGAGGGAAGTTTATTCACATATAGTAAAGTTCATATGCGACAGGTATTCACAATATATTCCAAGATTGTATAGGTCATTTCTTGGAGGGAGGTTTATTCATGTATCATAGCATAGAGTTCATATGCGACAGGTATTAAATTGATTTTCCAAGATTGTATAGGTCTTGTCTTGGAGGGAAGTTTATTCACATATAGTACAGTTCATATGCGACAGCTATTCACTAGATATTCCAAGATTGTATAAGTCATTTCTTGTAGGGAAGTTTATTCACATATAGTAAAGTTCATATGCGACAGGTATTAAATTGATATTCCAAGATTGTATAGGTCTTTTCTTGGAGGGAAGTTTATTCATATATCTTAGCATAGAGTTCACAGCAACAGGTATTCACTAGATATTCCAGGATTGTATGGCCATTTCTTGGAGGGAAGTTTATTCACATATAGTAAAGTTCATATGCGACAGGTATTAAATTGATATTCCAAGATTGTATAGGTCTTTTCTTGGAGGGAAGTTTATTCATATATCATAGCATATAGTTCATATACTACAGGTATTCACTAGATATTCCAAGATTGTATGGCCATTTCTTGGAGGGAAGTTGATTCACATATAGTAAAGTTCATATGCGACATGTTTTCACTAGATATTCCAAGATTGTATAGGTCATTTCTTGGAGGGAGGTTTATTCTTATATCATAGCATATAGTTCATATGCGACAGGTATTCACTAGATATTCCAAGATTGTATTGGTCTTTTCTTGGAGGGAAGTTTATTCATATATCTTAGCATAGAGTTCACAGCAACAGGTATTCACTAGATATTCCAGGATTGTATGGCCATTTCTTGGAGGGAAGTTTATTCACATATAGTAAAGTTCATATGCGACAGGTATTCACAATATATTCCAAGATTGTATAGGTCATTTCTTGGAGGGAGGTTTATTCTTATATCATAGCATATAGTTCATATGCGACAGGTATTCACTAGATATTCCAAGATTGTATTGGTCTTTTCTTGGAGGGAAGTTTATTCATATATCTTAGCATAGAGTTCACAGCAACAGGTATTCACTAGATATTCCAGGATTGTATGGCCATTTCTTGGAGGGAAGTTTATTCACATATAGTAAAGTTCATATGCGACAGGTATTCATTAGATATTCCAAGATTGTATAGGTCATTTCTTGGAGGGAGGTTTATTCTTATATCATAGCATATAGTTCATATGCGACAGGTATTCACTAGATATTCCAAGATTGTATTGGTCATTTCTTGGAGGGAAGTTTATTCACATATAGTAAAGTTCATATGCGACAGGTATTCACAATATATTCCAAGATTGTATAGGTCATTTCTTGGAGGGAGGTTTATTCTCCTACAGAACCTCTCTCATACAACATACAACACAACAATAATTAAATTGGAACACGGTGTGACAACCATGCGACGCAGTTTATTACTTGACGAGAAAATAGTACAATTTAGCACGACATACGTGCGAATGGTAATAGTATAATTCAAGTTTAATTCTCATTGGCAACCAACCCCAAGCAAAACCTGATGTAGTGTATTTATACAAAAACAGAAAGCACATGTACATATGAATGCCACAATACTTCAGGCAAAAAAACAATTGTTTCATAAACATCACTCCGAATTGAGGTCCAATTCTAATGGGTGACCAACCTCTTCAGCCTCATATCGTATACTGATATATATATACATATGCGGTTCAATTCTCATGGGTGACCAACCCGCCAAAACAATTCATGACATTTTTACATCTGGTTCAATTCTCACGGGTAACTCTGCCTAAGCCGGTCCCAAGCCCGGTTGTGAGAAGAGGAGGGTTGGACATTAGGCTAGCAACCCATTTCCATAAAAAAGACTACGCTACGGAAACAAGCAGTAGAATGGAACCAAGTTCAAATACCCAGGCCCAGGAGATGAATGAGCATCCACAAGATGTTAGTATGACGACCTCTGACGAAAGCCGAAAGGAAATCAGAGATCTGAAAACATCATTGATTGGACCTAAACAGACAACAAGGATAGCGTGCTGGAATGTAAGAACGCTATACCAAACTGGGAAAGCAGAGCAACTGGTACGAGAGATGAGAAAATACAAGATCGATATATGTGGTATCAGTGAGTGCAGGTGGACAAAGTCCGGGAAATGCAGGTTTACATCAGGAGAGACCATCGTGTACTCAGGCCACATGGAAGACCATCAACATGGAGTTGCTATTGTCATGTCCCAAGAAGCAGAGAGATGTCTGGAAGATTGGGAGCCAATAAATGAAAGGCTGATAAAAGCAACCTTCAAAACAAAGTTCATGAAAGTGATCATAGTGCAATGCTACGCACCAACAAATGGAAACAGCGAAGAAGAGAAAGAACTGTTTTACGAACAACTACAAGCGGTGAAAGAAAAGATCCCCAAGCATCACATTTACATCACAATGGGAGACTTTAACGCAAAAGTTGGAAAGGAAAATAAACACTTCGAACGAGTGATGGGAAGACATGGTTTGGGAGTGAAGAATGAAAATGGCCAAAAGCTTGTGGAGTACTGCAGTGAAAATGAGATGGTAATAACAGGCACACTATACCAACATAAAGACATTCACAAGAGTACATGGATATCACCAGACAACAAGACAAGAAACCAGATAGATCACATCCTGGTAAATGGGAAATATAAAAGATCCATCCTAGACACAAGGACCATGAGAGGGGCGGATATTGGAAGTGACCACCAACTAATCCTCTGTAGAGCAAGACTCAAGCTGAAGAAAGTCACTAAGAAGAAGGAGCTTAAAAGAACAAGGTTTGACACAAAGAAGCTCAAAGACCAAAGCCACAAAGACAGCTTCAAGCTAGAGTTAAAGAACAGGTTCGCAGCACTAGACTGTAGCAAGATAGAACATGAACATGAAAATGTGGAATCAATCTGGACAGAAATCAAGGCAGTCATTACAGAAACAGCAGATAAAACACTTGGAAAAAGCAAGAGACAGACAAAAGACTGGATGACAGAGGACACCATATCCACGATTGAGAGAAGGAAAGAGATTAAGAACAAAATGAATAGCACAAGATCTGAGAGATTGGTCAGCAAACTGAGAGAGGAGTACCGAAGTGCTGATAAAGATGTGAAGAAGAAATGCCGAAGAGACAAGAGAGCAAGAGTGAACGACATGATCCAAGAAGCTGAACAGGCAGCTGGGAGAGGAGACCAGGGCACTCTCTACAGAATCACCAAGATGATCAGTGGCAAGCACAAAACCACAACCACTCACATTAAGAACAAGAATGGGAAGACCTTGACAAAGGAAAATGATATAAAAGAGAGATGGCAAGAACACTTCTCAGAAGTTCTGAATAGAGAACCACCAAAAAGACCAGTGAGGATAGAAAAGAAGACCTCCGACACAGACATAGACACAGGAAAGATCAAGCTAGAATAAATTATTGCTGCAATCAAGAAACTAAAGAACAACAAGGCTCCAGGAATAGACAGTATAATAAGTGAAATGCTGAAAGCCGACCAACAGATATCTGCAACATGGTTAAAGAAGTTATATGACAAGATCTGGGAGGAAGAAGCAACACCCAAAGAATGGTCAAGAGGGATACTAACAACAAAACCCAAGAAAGGAGACCTGACACAGTGTTCTAACTGGAGAGGCATCACACTACTATCTGTACCAAGCAAGATCCTGGGTAACATACTCCTGGAAAGGATGAGGAAGATGATAGACCAACGCCTCAGGAAAGAACAAGCTGGATTCAGAAAAGGGAGAGGAACAACAGACCAGATCTTCATACTAAGGAACATCATAGAACAGAGCATTGAGTGGCAGGCCCCATTGTACATCAACTTCATCGATTTTGAGAAGGCCTTCGACAGCATCCACAGGGAGACACTCTGGAAGATAATGGAAAACTATGGAATACCTTCCAAGATAACAAAAGTGATCCAAAGCCTCTACCGCAACAACGAAGTGTGTGTCATCAACAATGGAATTGAATCAGACTGGGTGAAGATAGAAAGTGGAGTCAAACAGGGTTGCAACATGTCAGGCTTTCTATTCCTCATAGCACTGGACTGGGCCATGAAAAACAGCATATCGGGCAGAAACACGGGCATCAGATGGAACTTCACCACAAAACTAGAAGATCTCGACTTTGCAGATGATATCGCATTGCTAGCAAACAAACACACAGACCTACAAGAAAAGACCACCAGAATACAAGAATGGACAGAAAAAGTAGGACTGAAGATCAACAAGAAGAAAACCGAAACAATGCGGGTTAACGCCAAGACAGACAGTCCTATCATGCTTGACCATCAAGCACTTGACGATGTCCAAGAGTTCACCTATCTAGGATCCAAAGTCAGCAAGGATGGTGGTGCCAGCGAGGACATCCTAGCAAGACTGCAAAAAGCAAGAAATGCCTTTATGATGCTCACTCACGTATGGAAAACACCAACATACAGCACAAAGACAAAAATAAAGATCTTTACAACAAACGTCAAGCCAATACTAATGTACGGATCAGAGTGTTGGAAGCTAACAAAGGTCGATGTGCAGAAATGTGAGGCATTCCAAAACAGATGTCTAAGACGGATAATAAAGGTTTTCTGGCCCCAAAAGACCAGCAACAAAGAACTGAGGGAAAGAACTGGAGTAGAATCTGTGGAAGAGAGTTTGAAAAGAAAAAGATGGAGATACATCGGACATGTTCTGAGGAAAGACTCTACAGAAGACACAAAAAAAGCACTAACATGGGCTCCAGAGGGGAAGAGGAAAAGAGGAAGACCAAGAGAGACATGGAGAAGGACAGCAGAAAAGGAGAGGAATGCTATAGGCTGGAACACCTGGAGAGCCGTAGAGATTGTTGCCCGGGACAGAACAAAATGGAGACAGCTACTGCCTGCCTTTTGTTCCACAAGGAACCAAGAGGATAAGTAAGTAAGTAAGTAATTCTCACGGGTGACCAGCCCAACAAATTCATTAAACATATACATCTGGTTCAATTATAACGGGTAACCAACCCCCGCACATCTCGTAGCATATACACACTCCGGTTCAGTTCTCACGGGTGACCAACCCAGGCAATCTATAATCAAAATGCATAGGTTACATTTTAACATATCCAACCCCAGCATAATCGCAACATATGCTTACATGGTTAAATTCTCATGGGTTACCAACCCAAGTTGACAAACATGCATGATTAAACTATCATGAGCGCCAAACCAAGGCATTAGTCAGGCACATAAATGCGTAAAATGAAAGATAGTGTATACACAATGATATAATGCAAAGCACCATCTGAACAAATTCACTGACTGTAGTGGTAAAATTAAAGTGTTAGTCTCGTTGTCACAACTGAGAATGGTCTATTCAAATCAAGCGCCCTTATATATACACCATGTCCAGCGCCACCTATATCCCATAATACACTATGTTGTATTTGCCGACGCTAGGAGAAAGAAATTTCTGTCTTATTCGTACCTCAAACGAAAGAAATTATATTTCTCCTACAGAACCTCTCTCATACAACATACAACACAACAATAATTAAATTGGAACACGGTGTGACAACCATGCCGAGAGCCAAAGAAAGGGCATTTACAAACCTAGTGAAAGGGAAACTTTTAATCTATTCTCAATGTCATCTTTTACGTAGCCATCTTTTGCATTTTCGCTTCTCCAGCGTCCATGACGCTTAAATAGTCTATCTGGAATACCGCAATTTGCTGCTGCAGAAGCTCCACCCGACCCGAGACTATGTAAACCATATCTCTTGATATCTGGTACATGTGGCTTGAACATTTCTATGAATAATTCTCTCAAACGTGAATAGGACAATGGCACATTATTGGCCCTCAGAACATGCGTCCTTGCTGTCTTAGTCATATTCCTGAATATAAATTCATCACCTGAGCTATCAGGAATGTCGATCTTATCCAGATAGCGCTCCAACCACATCACTGGACAAAGCTTCGTCCCTGTCCTACCAATCACGACCCAAGACCCATCTCTGTAAATATCCGTCTTAGACTTTTGTATGAACAAGGTCATATAAGCTTTTAAAAACACAACATCTCCACGCTTAATGCATCGCACTTCAGCCGACCTTAGAAAACCCGCATATGCAATAAGGATCATGCACGATGATCTCATGTCATAAATAGAACATCCGTATCAAAACGATTAACTATCTTTTCAAAGATGTCAACAGTCACGGATTCCTTTTTAATAGTAGTCTTAGACAACTTACGTTTAGCTGCTTCAAGCACATTTGCCACCAGACTATTATCAGTAGGGGACTCTAATCCAACAACTTTATGCGCATGTCTGAGACTATAGAAAGCGGAGCTGACAGGGGAAAACGTACCACTTTGTTGCATCACTGCTAACAAGATACACCGCACAGTGCAACGGTGTGAGCGGGAAAGTAGTTGGCATACCGTTAACTTCTGCCCACCTTTTCCAAGCTTTAAAGCCGTATTCATACTTGTTTACCGTTGACTCAGCACGTGCATCCCTTCTATATACTCCCTCTCCCCAGGCAAATCCCAGAAACTGTGTATGCTCCTCATAGATGTCTATATGATGGTATGCCGAATGTATATCAAACTTGACCAACCAGTCCCCTTTACAAATGTACATTAATGCCGTTTTCCAATCTTCATACTTTACTGATTTCTTCCAGAGATGTTTGTTCACAATAGAGAGGTCCAATATTAATCGTTTCTTCCCTGAATTCTGCACTGAAACAGATAGTGGATTGACAACACTCGGTGGAGTATCACATTGAACAATGAGTCCCTTTATCAACAAATCATGAATGGCAGACTCAACAAAATCACTATGCAGTCTGGCTGACCTATTGTTTCTCATATCCATATTACGTGGAGTGGAGTAGAAAGATATCTTATACCCATGTTCGATGACGTCAACAATATAATCTATAGATCCTATAGACTTCCAAAAGGCCAAGTTATGTCTTAATCTACCTTTCACTATTATTTCGGCTGAACCCTGCTCGTATTCATAGTAATCAGTTGTCAATACATCATCAGTTATACAATCAACCTGAGAATACTTAGCTTCACTAGCTCCTTGTGCTTGTGCTCTGGGAGTATCTCGAGTCAGTCCTGCTTGAGGTGGTGAGCAGTGGGCAGTCTCGCCTCCAGTGGGACAAGTCTCCGCACATGTAGCACGGTCCTCTGTAGCTTCTATTCCGAAAGGGCTGGCTTGTCTGAGTGTAAGCACGCTTATCACTAGTATCCCCAAGCATAGGCTGAGTGATAGTGGCTGAAGACTGTGATCTTGTCCTCGGGTATGGCTGATTCCGTGTCGTCCGTGCGTGTCTACTCTTGATTTTTCTGACCGCTTTGTTCTCTGCCCGAGATATCTTCCTGTCATCATCCGAGTCCTCAGCGAGATCACGCGACACGTAATTCTTCACGGTTTCCCAACCGCCTTCTGATGTGTCTGCAATCTTGATATGTTTATTTCGTAACTTGATACGCTCGATCTCCGCCCCAACTAATTCTTTTGCGTACTCCACTTTATCGTATTGCAAAGCAAATTTGAACTGCTCCAAGTTTTCAAGAGTCTCTGTATTAAAAGTATATTGGATTTTATTACCCTCTCGTTTCCATGCAAAATCCCTCTCTGCCTTCAACCTGTTCACTTCTTTTGAAGTATTCCGAAATTCCTGGCGTAAACCTTCTATCTTGTTTTCCAAAGCCTTTTGTATCACACTTTCATTAGACTCTAAACGTTCCAAAATGGTGTCCAGTTTCTCAGATATCGGTTTCTCTGCGTCCATGTTAAAGTGTTAGTCTCGTTGTCACAACTGAGAATGGTCTATTCAAATCAAGCGCCCTTATATATACACCATGTACAGCGCCACCTATATCCCATAATACACAATGTTGTATTTGCCGACGCTAGGAGAAAGAAATTTCTGTCTTATTCGTACCTCAAACGAAAGAAATTATATTTCATGTATCATAGCATATCATAGCATATAGTTCATATGCGACAGGTATTCACTAGATATTCCAAGATTGTATAGGTCTTTTTCTTGGAGGGAAGTTTATTCATATATCTTAGCATAGAGTTCATTTGCAACAGGTATTCACAATAAATTCCAAGATTGTATAGGTCATTTCTTGGAGGGAGGTTCATTCATGTATCATATCATAGAGTTCATATGCGACAGGTATTACATTGATATTCCAAGATTGTATAGGTCATTTCTTGGAGGGAAGTTTATTCACATATAGTAAAGTTCATATGCGACAGGTATTAAATTGATATTCCAAGATTGTATAGGTCTTTTCTTGGAGTGAAGTTTATTCATATATCTTAGCATAGAGTTCACAGCAACAGGTATTCACTAGATATTCCAAGATTGTATAGGTCATTTCTTGGAGGGAGGTTTATTCATTTATCATAGCATAGAGTTCATATACTACAGGTATTCACTAGATATATCAAGATTGTATGGCCATTTCTTGGAGGGAAGTTGATTCACATATAGTAAAGTTCATATGCGACAGGTATTCAAAATATATTCCAAGATTGTATAGGTCATTTCTTGGAGGGAGGTTTATTCATATATCATAGCATATAGTTCATATGCGACAGGTATTCACTAGATATTCCAAGATTGTATAGGTCATTTCTTGGAGGGAGGTTTATTCATATATCATAGCATATAGTTCATATACTACAGGTATTCACTAGATATTCCAAGATTGTATGGCCATTTCTTGGAGGGAAGTTGATTCACATATAGTAAAGTTCATATGCGACAGGTATTCACTAGATATTCCAAGATTGTATACTGGGTCATTTCTTGGAGGGAGGTTTATTCACATATAGTAAAGTTCATATGCGACAGGTATTACAATATATTCCAAGATTGTATAGGTCATTTCTTGGAGGGAGGTTTATTCATGGATCATAGCATAGAGTTCATATGCGACAGGTATTAAATTGATATTCCAAGATTGTATAGGTCTTTTCTTGGAGGGAGGTTTATTCACATATAGTAAAGTTCATATGTGACAGATATTAAATTGATATTTCAAGATTGTATAGGTCTTTTCTTGGAGGGAAGTTTATTTCATATATCTTAGTTTTATTCTGTAAAGTGTCTCATAAGCCAAAAATTGGCTGGTTGTTAAATATATCTTCATGTCTTTTAAAATATGATTTTACAATGTATATTTAACTTGTGACACTATAATAAAATATATCTGTCTGTCTGTCTGTCTGTCTATCTTAGCATAGAGTTCACAGCAACAGGTATTCACTAGATATTCCAAGATTGTATGGCCATTTCTTGGAGGGAAGTTGATTCACATATAGTAAAGTTCATACGCGACAGGTATTCACTAGATTTTCCAAGATTGTATAGGTCATGTCTTCGAGGAAGGTTTGTTCACATAACACAGAGTTCACATACTAGGTTGTCATCTTAACATACATATTCAAAATATGTTATATACAGTGTAAGAATATCTTAAGAGTCAATATAAGTATCCTATTTGAGTATTACACCATTTGCGACAGATATTCACTAGATATTCCAAGATTGTATTTTTGGTAATATCCATCTGAACACAATTTTGTTAAACTGTTGCATCCTACTGACAATTATACCGTTCTGTATTTTGCCTACTTTAACAAACATTGTATGCATAGGAAATAATCCATGTCCTGCCTCATTCACTCATGTACACGTTAATCATCTATTAATGTAATGTAGATGAGGGGTTCAAATCTGAAAAAATTCTGATCTGTTCTAATAATTTACTGGTGCTCATTTTTCGCAGGTCAGTTCCACTATAACTACAACCCAAAGTTAATCCATAAAGACAACACATTATAACAACAAACTAAATCAAAAGTATTTTACCGATTCTAATTCCGGAAAGACACCACCTCCATTGTGCTATGTGTTTTAAGGCATTAATCTCAAATACAAATAAAATGTATAGAACAGACATGTAAACATCATGAACATATCATAGGGGACCATAAAGGAGGGGCAACTATTATCAATTTTGTACAAATTTTATATATGTATTTTGTCTGTGTACATATGGTGAGACGCTACTAAACAATCAGTCTGGCTGTCTGTCTGTCTGCGATTAGCTGTTCAATTAGCTTGTAATAAAATTATGGTAAGTAGTAAGTATTTCTGTCTGAATGATGTCTTCACTTGATACCAAGCTTGGTTAATCCGTGTGATAAACTGATAAATTCGAAATGTCATTGTGTGTTATAATTACGGTAATATGGCATTAACGAAATATAGTATGCAGTCTCAATGAAATTTAAATTGAAATCAGCAGTATCAGAGGTTGAGAGATTCAATTATTAAATGGTGCCGTAATGTTCATTTATATTTTCCTTCTAACGCTTAAGGAACCTTTAAAGCACGGTGGCTTGCGTCTAACTTTACTTCATTTTAGACGTTTTTACCGTACGTTGTGTAATGTGACAAAAAGCTGCGTAAAAGATAAGTATCACACTGTACATGCTAAACATGAACAACGAAAGCTTCATAACCGAAATACCATATACCGTTGACACAGCGCAGTACACAGAGCGAGCCAAGAAATAGTCCAAGGCTGAGACAAGCGTACTGAGATAATGGCGAGACGCATGACGATTGATTAATTATCCCACTTGCTTGAAATTCTAAAACGCTATACACGACAGTCTCTACACACAGATAGTTAATTAAGGGCGCTCCAGCAAAATTCATATTTGCCATCACAGTAATTATCAATAGTAATGCTATGCCTACACAGTGCAGTGTGAACGCCAACCATGAGGCTAATTAGACACCTTAGAGCCGTACATATCTTAAGATTTGTTATACCATCTTGGAATATAAAAATATTCCAAGATGGTATAGGCCAAATCTTAAGATATTTTTCTTCCAAGATTGTATAGAACATCGCCACCCATGCATGGTGATAATAATCGTCACGCATGCTTCTTATCAATACTTGCTCTATATATCGTATCGCTTCATTGTCGTCAATACAAAGCTCTAGTGTGAACATGTACACTGACGGGCAAAAGAAAGTTTATGGCTCAGTTGTATTTATCATATGTATAATTTTCAAAGTCAAATATCTCGAGTTTTCGACTTCGTATTACAAAACGGACTAGTTTGGCAAATTAGTCCAAAACATTAAATCAGTCAAAGAATACCTCTACGCGGTTTGAATTTTTTAAAATTAAAATTTAAAATTTAAATTTTGAAATTCCCCCAAATTAATTTTGATAAAACACAACTGGTCATCGACATATAATACACACTCTGTGTGGAAATCAATAAATGTGCTTCGTCCTGCACACAATTACAACATTTTGAACATGGTAGGGGTCCTGTTGGTGTAAATATCATTTCTTACCCCTGTCTACTTTAAATAATGATATTTTAGTTATAATAAGAAAACAGTCACCAATTAAGTCATTCAAACTACTGCCGAGGGGTGTTATTGTATCGTGCCATAATCAAATGCATCTCATTTCTTTAAAATATTGAATTAATCGAAAACAAGTGAGTGTTATACTTTCTTTTGCCCGTCAGTTTATTTATGAATTTATTATTCCTCTGAGTGCATGTTGCATTCAGCATTAACTTCTTCTGTGGAGATATAAAGTATATGTTGGTTTGATGATAAACCAATTCATTACTGTTCTTCTTCATGAACGCCATATACTTTAGGAAACACCACATTTACATTACAGTTACAACGGCACCGCCATCAACAACGTTAACAGTTACTGGTACAACGCAAACCGATATGCCAGATATATCCTCTTCAAAACAAACAGCTGAAACAGGTAACAGAATCGGTAAGCTTGCATATTTAAAACATTTAAAGCAAATTATGAAATTAGTGTGACATGTTTGTCAAATCGTCAAAGTATTAAGCGTGTGCTATTCGTATTGTATTTGTACTGAAGCATGGTTTTTACAGTAACACATGTCATTAAATGAATTATGTTAACCATGATTAATTCATATGTTTATGTATTTATGCATATAATGAGATGTTTCACGATTTGTTTGTATGCCTTACATTGTACATATATTCGTCTTGCGTTATTACAGTTTTATTAGAGTGTTTGTAAAACACAAATCATAGAAAAAAACTAGATGGGCATGATGTGTGGGGATTATTTTTAGAAAATACCTTACAATGGATTTGATATGACTTCATTCATTTTACCCAGCAGGTGGTATGTTCGCAGCAGGTCTCTTTATTGGGTTGTGTATTGCAGCCATTATTGCCGTCGTTGTGTATTTCGTGTATATCAGGTACTGTAATCTGATACGCTTACAATCATCAAATATAAACGTAGTTTTGTATTCATATGATATTCTTCATTATCGGCCATTGTGCAACGTTTGATGCAAATGAAGTTCCATAATAGGAAAAGTTTCGTTTATAAAACATCCGCGTCTTGGTTCCATCTTATAACCATTCGGTCTGTGCCAAAAACCATTGAATGAAAACACATTGACCATGAGCTCTTTAGCTCAACAGCATTTGTATTGTTTGATGTAGAAAATCAAAATAAATTGTTCCCAATATAATGCAAAATCCCTAGTCATGAAAAGTCTTCAATTGTCAGTAAATAAAAAAAACACGAATTGACAATAAATTCGGATATAATCGGTTTCTCAAAGTATCACAATTCCTGCAAATATATTGAAGAAAAAAGGTTTTAAGGCTTTAAACTCATTGGTTAAGGACATACATGTGATTTATCCCACAACAGACGGCGCTGTATAATCAAGAAAGCGGATGATGGTCCAGCTTCGCTGACTCATCCTACATATGCTGGACTTGCAGAGCTCGATCGTCCTGACACGTATGACGTCATCAACAGACCGGAAGGACCGAGCAGACCTTCTGAATCAAGCCAGGCACCTGTCTATCAGAATTTGGACGATGACTCTTAGACAGTCAAATATGGATTATTTTGACAATATTGGTACACAATTACATAGCAATGTCATTATTTCACTCACAGTAATTTGCTACAAACTTGTAATAAAAGTTTACCTTTTTTCTGACAGTTTTAGTTTCTCAGAAGTGTACGTATGTCCCATTATCACTGGCTACGATTAGTCCCGAACGTTCCCTGGAATTTCGTCTCCAAAAAAAAAGCCCTATAGAACTGTCCCTTTAAAAATATTGGTAGATTATCACCTTTGGCATTTATTCATTAGCACATAAGGCGACATTAATGGAACTAAAAATGATGAAAATAATAAAAACTCGCAGGTTCAACATTTTAATAGCAGAATTCAATAGCTTTCACGTTGTGAGATTAATCTTTGCTCCATTACACTCGACCGTGAACTGGATGGGTTTCGTCATCTCGTGGGGTGGAGGCAGAAGAAGTCGGTGCGGGTCCTGGTACTGTTGGGAGAGGAGAGGGGTCAGAGGTCGTGTGGTCAGTAGGCGTGGCAGGTCCAGGGCGGGTTACAGTTGCCGAGGCTGTTCCTGTCTTCCTCTGCACCATTCCGATAAAAAAAAGGTGGAGTAAGTGTCTTTCAGGACCCTTATTTTTGCTTCAAAACCTTTCAGAGTACCATATTCTTCGATATAGATTCAAATCAACATAACAATTCATCCCTAAATGCTAAATAAATGAAACATCTTTATATATGTACATAAGGAGAAATCAAATGTTTCATTTTTAGGTCTTCAAGACGAAAGTCATGAAGACCTATTGTTATTATCCGTGTTCTTATTCCCCCCCCCCCCCCCCCCCCCCCCCCCCCCCCCCCCCATAAGTTTCTAAAGTAATCACTGGGCCGATTTGCATGAAATTTCCAGGGATGATAGACTGTGACTCAACTTAGATCATAACGACCCACTTTTTTTATTTTCGACTTCTTTCGTGAGTTATCTCCCCTTGAAGTCAAAACTTTAAACCTTCAAAATCAGTATTGAAATTGACGTCCTTACCATTTTGGCGTAAGTAATACTGTATTGATATCAGTATTTCGTGGAGGGTGTTTCCATGGTATTTCAGGGCTTTTATTTCAGTTATAAACGGAATCATGATTCGGTTCAATTCATAATCATCAAATGTCAGTAGTTTTGCCCTCTGCCTTTCGACCATGTCTTTTGGAAAACCATGCATTAAATAACGTGACAGCCCACTGACTTTTCTTCTCCGTGTTTTTGTTTTGGCCACTAATCTCAAGGGCGTTCAACTCAGCCTCTGACAAAGGTTTTCCAAATATGGATTTAATGGTATTTCCCGAATTTTCATGTTCCTTGTTTGCCAAATAATCTGAACGGATATCTCTTGTGTCAAACCCTTGACTATTTCGAACTAGGTCTTCATATTTTTCAGCTGTAGCACTATATGAAACAACGTTGTCGTCTGAGGAAATGTCACTTAAAGTTTTGTCAGTTAATACAAAATCAGGGGTTAGTAGGCACACATCATCTAGGATATTTTCAAAATCCGAATTTATGTCATCTGCTATAAATGACTCAACTTGAGAAAATTTACTTTGGGTAATGAATAAACTATCATCGTTATCACTGGACATGCTAACCTACGATCTGGAAAGAGTGTAATGAGTTATTACGTGAAACACCTTTATATATAGCGTCATTATCACGTTTCTCGTCATTATCTCAGCGCGTGCATTCCTCGTAACAATCGATGTATGTGCTTGTGCACGTGAATCAAATGCGAAAAGAGACGTCATTAGTACACTGCGTGCATTGTGACGGCCTCAGACTAAACCTCGTGCACAACTTATGACGTGTTTGAGGAATGTATTCTATACATAAATGCACCTAAGAGAATTTGTACATTTGACGAGTCCGATGTAAATCATAAACTGTTTATTTACTCTATCTACATTCTGTATATACTTCAAACACTTAACACAAGCTTAACACGCATATTTAACAAACGAATGCTTGAAGTGAGCAAATAGGAATTCATTATGTTCATCTACACTGTACATTGAAATGCACAATGATATATACAGAAAACAGAGAGAAACATTGAATACATGTATTTACAAGAAAGTAAGAAAAACATGGACAAGTAAAATATAAGGAAATAACAGAGTTTAATACTAACAATGATAGATTATATGCGGGTTAATTAATGAATTAATAATTAAGAAACCCAGCATTAATAGTGTTGGTGATCCCTCATGTGAAAAATCGTCCTTGGTTTTGTCGAAATTACAAAGCGAACACTAAGCTCATTTGCAGCGTGATAGTTGTACATAGTTGTCTCATAACTACCTATCTTGAAGACTAATCATTGTAGATATATAATCAATATTTCCGGAAGTTAAATATTAACAACATGTTTGTTTATTGTCTTCTCTTCGGAATGGTGCTCAGGTGAACAACCTAGAAACGGTACACTAAACTAAAATCATCCATCAGGTTTGTATTTTACTTGATTACACCAATGTCGTAATGTCACTGGGGTATCACATTGTAGATATGTATAAATGTCCATACCTTATTAAGTATTTACAACATGATCGTATATGACCTTTCTTCTTCAACTGAACTATATGCAGATATAAGCTCCTTTGAGAGAGATGCACTATTGCTGTTAACATGTAAGGAACATCCAACTCTCGTCTACCGTATCGAGACGAATGCTATACTTTTATATCATATCCTACTGGCGAAACTCGGCTTCCTCAACACTGGCCTTCCACCATTGGTGACTGGACGACACAGTAAATATTATCCACCACCTCCACACGTTCCTGTGCATCTCCAACATGGTTGTAGGTTTCCTCCTCGTCTGACAGTACATCCCTACATGTATCTTTGGTTCTACTCCTCTGTAGAAACGCCAAAGTAGAAGCAGCGGTATCATAGTCACCGTCAACCCGTGGCCCAGGCTCGTTGAGATGGTTGTACACTGAATATTCCTCGACACTGTGGTCAACCGGAATTTCAGAATACTCGTGTCCTTCTCCTGTGTTTAGTACTGGGGGCTCCATGATGTCGTCATTTTCTCTGTTTTTGATGTTTAAATGTGATCTTGTTTTGTATCTAAAACAAACATATATCATATTGGTATGGCTCATGACTACAATATTAGTTTGGATATGATTGTTTTATTACGTGTACCGAATTTATTTGACACGGGTCATGTGATACCTTAAAATTTGCAGTTGAATAGGAACATAGAGCCTTTGGCGAGCATAATACATTATTTTTTATTCCAAATATATGATATTAATGATACGGAAACACACGAGGTTAATAATCTCTTTATCATATATGTCATTATTAAAATAAGCGTGTTTTTGTAGTAAAAGTGGAAAGATAATTGACCTAGTTTTAGCGGAGTAATATCACAGACGGTACATCAAAGTGATGGTCACGACATCGGCTGTGAAGTGCCTAAAATAGTTCTTAATTAAAACAATTTAAAAACACATGTGCGCGATTCTTTAAAAAATCAACAGTTGGTCCCTGGTTTCTTGTTCATGGAGATATTTTCAATCAGTTCATAAGCATCTATCTAAAGCACTCATAAATAATTTGGTCACGTTCCTAGAACAAGGGAAGTAACTCTAGTTTCAACGTTTTGAAAGCTGCGTTGCCGGGTTGATTCGGATTGCTGAATAACAGTCTCTTTCGCACTTAAACGGTAATTATTTGTGAGGTGGGGTTGTTCCCTTTGTTTATGACAATAAGTACATATTAATGTACCTAATACCGTATGCTCAGCCCTCATGAACTGCCAAAATGCTAGTGCGATCGACGAGGCGTGTCAGTAGGTCACACACTGACATATCAAGATTCATTTTGTACACAGGACACTGCAGCTACTTGCTGATGCTGTTGGTTAGCGCATTGAAGTTTTGAATGATTTTCTAAAACAAATCTACAATTATCTTGACTTTGTTAACACTATAAATGCACAGTGTACCATACCAGATGATTTCGTATTTTCGAATATCCATTCTTTCAAGCGGAAATACTCTGGTAAACTCCCGGTTACGCTTTTCAATGATACGTAAACAGTTTTAGGATTCGCACGAAAAGAGTGGAATATTCTGCAAAAGTAGTTCGTGTATTTGACCTTTGACCTGTTTTGCATATTTATCAGATTTGGATACAAAGTTTATCAGATTGCTTTATTGCATCGATAACACCCTCCATTATATGATAATGAATTATATTACCTAACATGAAAACCTTCAAAATATTATTTTTCGGACGCTTCGTGCAATATGTATGCCCGTTGTTTTTATAACAAACATCAAACATACATTTTGCGTGTGTAATAATTGATTGTAATATTGGTATGACATTTATACTGGAATAACAACTCTGTGTTAATCCATGGTTACTATTGAAACCATTTGTTACAACCCAATGACAATGCATACTGAATGTTAGGCTGAACCTTAAGTATACACTCATTGGCAAAAGAAACGACAACAACAAAAACTGCAAAATATTATAATCCACCAGGCATAGATAAGACTGGCACATAGTTACACCATGTCTCTTTAAGCCAACTAAAATTAGTTTGTAATAGTTAAAACATTCTGTTTTGAAACATATCTTTAACCAGGTTTTGGATTGGAGCAACGATTTAAAGTCCAAAAAGGCACACTTTGCCAACACAATCTTGTACTAAGACAATTTGCAAACATTGTATTTAATGACATTTACCTGAAATACCAAACAAACTGTCAAAACGCCCCTTTGAAAAAGCAATTATAGCACCCAATGTATGAAGATTTAAATTATGAAATATCATGCTGTCATGAATGAAATGTTTTATACATCACTATCTATATATCTTTCAGACATTTAGAATCAGGGATTCTTAAAATAATAATATTTTATGAAATACTTTTTTCAGCAACTTAGTGTAAGACCATCGAACTATTAAAGGCACTGTAGCATGCCTAGTCCCGCTCCATGACTGTGTACAATTAAAAGCCTTTAATATGGTCTAGATATTTATTCAGCAAGTTTTGAGAAACTGAATATGGAACTGGTAGTATTGAAAAATATAAAATCATAAGGATGAACGTACAGTTATTCAGTTACCCATAGACTAAATTTTAGTCAATAGCACGCCGTTCTTACTGAAACAAATTGCTCTCACCAAAATGTAAATAATTTGTCCAATGACTCAATAATTGTCCTTAATCAACAAAAAGAGTTCTAAAACGAATGTACATGGTTTGGTAAATCCATTCGAGTCACATTAAGATGGGCGTTCCTAGATATTTCAAGTGATCTGATTGACGCCTAACACTCACGCTATAGTTTCAAATAAAGCACCAATATGTTATGGTAAATCTTACTTCTGTGTAAACTCAACATCGCATGGGACCTACAAATCTACCTCTCACACTGAAGAGTTCCACAAACGATTTACACGACGCACCATTACCATTACGCACGAATACGGGTTATGGGGTCTAGTAATGAGATGTTTAATCCTCTAACGTAACAATAAGTTTGCATCAACATTTAAAATAAAAGGCAATTTTGATAAAAACTAATATGACAAAAGGTGCTACAGCGTCTTTAAAACTTTGAGTAATGAGTAATGTGACAAAGAGGTTTTAGCATCTACAAGAGGGCAGTTTTATGTCTGTAATGTAATGTATTATCATACCTTTTCATACAATACAGAAAAGTGACAAATCCCCCCAGTAGAAAGAAGCCGACACTAAGAGAGATTGGTACTGTCTTGCTTGAGGGTGGTGCCAAGGTGGTTGGTGGTTTGTCTTCTGTGATCAAAGATGAAGTTGCTGTAAAATTTGAAAGGGAAAGGTTCGAATCTGTGGTAACTGGAAACCGAGATATTGATTTTACAAATGAAATAAGCATTGTCCGGTCACATTGAAATTTCAAGATTTAATAGTTCTTAAATTTATAATAAAAACAAACATTATAAATACGTGGTGATGTAAAACTCATGAAAAAAAACCAACGTCAATGATGCACTCTGTAGTGAGTGCGATACACGTTGTGTTCAGCACTTTACTTAAAATGCTATTTTCTCATGGTATTGTTTTCAAATATTTCACAAATGAATAGAATAGTTTCAGCTACAATGTATAGAAAACTGGGGATGCAACTTAATACAAATTATGAATATGTCACATACCTCTTTTGCAGTGGTACTCCACAACTTGTAAATTTATAGAATTAACCAAAATTAATTCAGAACAGTTTTGTATATTATCACACAGTGTGATAGAAGCCATCTCTGAACTTGTAAAGTTGACAATTGAGTCGTGCTCGGTCACATTTGAACAACATCTTGATAAGTAAGTTGAATCACAATAATCTGTGGCATCAGAAAAATGACAGTTCCAACGTGTTTGTTTTTGCACATGGTATGCGTTCTGGATCTCTATCGTTTCCCCAGGGGGACATCCAAGAAATAACATTCGACACGGTTGTGTTGAAGCCCCGCATTGAACTGCTTGTTTTGCAGCTGAAATAAAACTTTGCTTATCATTTTGACAGCCTGATTAAAATTGACGGTTTTACGAGGAAATAAAATTGCAAAATAGTGCATCTACCGGGATACGAACTCATATCGTTACGAGGTTTCCTCGCAAAACCGTCTGACCCCCATGTTCTGACGCAATTCAGTTAACCAATCACAAGACCTCCAACAAAAGCTTCCGATGCGAGAACCTTGGGGCAGATAACTCCAAACAGCTATCCTTTCGTCTGTTCCGAATGCTTTCAAAACGACGGCAGTTTAAAAACGATGATGTGATTGGTCAGCTATTTGACCGGGCTTCGTCTACGCTAAACTAGTTCGCAACACACGCCTGTACGGGGTGTAATCAGACTTTGTGGCGAGAAATCTACATAACCTGTTCGTATCCCGGTAGTTGCATTATTTTGCAAATTTTATGTTTCGGAACCTACAATCCCTCAAAAAGTTCAATAATTATCTTCAATAAAAACAAAAACACTGAATCAAAAGCACAATATCGCCTGGGTGATACGCTTAACTCTCAATCTGAATCAACAGTATATGGAGGCGTTCTTCTAACTGATAAATTATCAACAAAAGCACGAATTGATAAGTATTGTCAGAAAGCAAGACAAAATGTAAATGCTCTTAGATCTGTTGGACTTAATCATTCTCAACTCCACCCATTTAAATGTGTTAAAATCTGGTTGAGAATGATACTTACAACAAGTCTCTATGGTTGTGAAATATTACCTTTTATTAAGGGTCAACAAGCAGCTGCACTTGAACTTACGCAGCGATATTTTACTCGTATTGTACAGGGGCTTGATAACAGATCATCAACAGGCTCTACTATTGCAAATTTGGGATTGTGGACTCTTGTTGGATATATTGATAAATGTAAACTCATATTTTTTGGACGCCTATGCAAACTTTCCTGTAATAACTTTGCCAAAAATATATTTTGTGCAGCAATTTCAACCTCCACAACATCCCCTACAATCTGCAATGATCTGCTATCAATACTCTCAAAATATAATCTAAATGTACATGTCGAAAAATATATTACAAAAGGCGTATTCCCCTCGAAACATGAATGGCGACGAATTGTAAATACATCTGTACATAGTTACGAGGAACATTCATGGATTATGAGAACATCCTTTAATGCAAATATGTGCTTATACCAACGTGTTCACAACAAACTAACCTATCATATTCTCTGGCAATTAGCATATCTATATCCTGACTTTAAATCTGCCCTTCGAGTATGCATACAAATTTCATCACGTGGTAAAATTTCAACAGAGTGCAAACTTTGCCATAAACATACCTTCGACTATGATACTCATAGTTTGTTACACTGTGAACATGTTAATTGTGACAGAAATAATTTCTTTACGTTTATGATAGATTTTCTTGATGTGGAAACGTATGTTGCATTTGAACTACAAGATGAAGCAGACATGTTAGCTTTCCTTCTCGGGGGCATAACTGATTTTAACCGATATATTGAACACGACACTTGGGAAATAATTGTTTTAAACTTTTCACTATATGTTTTCAAAATAAGACGCCACCTGTTACAATATTACACTTAATGATTAATGTGCTCTATTATCTCTCTTACACAATACTAGTAGATTGCTTATCAATGTGTATATATTTTGTTAACTACACTTGTTTTATAGAGCTGGTATAAACATGTTTTACATGTTGAGTGTCCAATAGTGACTACTCTTGTCTAACAGTTTTGTTAATATGTGTATATCCTCCAATTTGTAAAGTGTACATTTTCACGTATTAATGTATTGTATGTGATCTTCGGTGTAAACTGGAGGAAATAAAGAATCTCTCCTTGATGATCCTAGCTAGACAAATTAAAATGTTACAAATCCTTTAATATCAAAAAGCACCACACAACAAATAGATTTGGGTAGGTTCAGTTTTGTCAAAACTAGCCTAAACTTCGCTTCATAGAGAAACAGTCTGACTAACACATCATTTTTTAAAAAAACCGCTCAAATTAAGTAACCATTTTAAAGGCACTCGTCCACATGCATGCACATTTCCATGAGCAAAATAGTATGACCTAATGGTTGTCAAGATAAACAACACATATCAATATTCTGACAGACGATGTGATTACAACATGGGTGTCTTCCTTCTGGAGAGGGTGATAGAGAGAAAAGCTTTAATGATGCTAAATTCAACAAGTACAATATTACGTGATATTTAACATAATACCCAAAAGTAAGGAAACAAACCGTATCATCGCAGCTGTACACATACCTGAACAGTGGACCATGGCCGTTATAGAAAAAGCAACCAGCAGGAGACAATGTGACATGTTAACTGATTCAATGTAACTCATTGTGAAACCTTCCTTATCTCGCATCAATATACCAAGATTCCTCTAATAGACGCCAATATTTAATTCACACTAGTATCCTATAAACGACAGGGGATAAACATGGTGATAACAAAAAGTGTCTTTTGATTCCAATCAAAGATAAACATCTCGGTTCTGTTTAAACAAAAATAGAGTTCTAATTCTTTTAATCTCGATCTCCAAAAACAGAAGAAGTATTTTCGATAAAGTACTGTAATAACATTGCTAAAGATAATAAGGAAACATTTAAGTTTTCTCAGAATATCAATGTTATTGCTCATAATCATACGGTCCATTTATTCATCTAATTATTTCCGTAAACATGCACATTTAAAACATATATAACAGTATGGTTTTACACTTTAGGAAGATCTATTGAAAACTTGTTATGCAAACATATATATAATCTAAACACCAAAACTCATGAAAATGAAACTAGTTTACATCACAAACTGTTCAACATTCTCAGTTTCTTGGTTACGAAGTGCTTTATCTTACGATTATCTACACTATATCACCACGAAAGAACTCTATCCACTCGATCACCTACTCACATACTTCTATCTTATCATACTGATACCGATCCTTCATAGTGGCATATGCTTCTTTTAGCAAGGTTATACAACATTTAGTTTGAAGCTGTATTTTCCCTTTTAAAACTCCAGTGGGTGATATAACTGAATAGGAACATTTAGCCCTATGACTACTTATAACACTTTGAACAAGATTAAAGTATTCAATCACTCTCTGAAATGTCTCGATGTGGTTGTTGAAAGTTAAAATATTTGAGATTCACTATGAATTTGAAAACAAGGGCAATATCTGAAAACCGGGATGAAGGTTTGTGTTAAACATAAAATTAATGTAGCAAGTGAATGTGTCTTAACATACATTGACTGACTTCACATGCAGTTTCCCATGATGAACAATGCAAATTGGGTGGTCACTGAAATCAACTGGGTCCTGCTCAATGAGATGCTTTGTGTAAGATATTGGGGATCCATAAGAACAGCTGTTGAACCATAACGTTGGCTGTCTGAGGTAAAATATCAACAGTCTCGTTGTGACCTTGATATGGGGAGCTTTATATCAAGGTGATTAGTCTTTGTGGGAAAATATGAACATATTCAAGTAAATATTAAGTTTATTAAGATATTCTAATTCGTGCATGCGGAATTACCGGATACTATATGTACATCCACCATATTACACATGATTTCGTGTCCGTCCTGTTCATCTATAATATGGCCAGAGATGACGAACGAGATAACAGCCTCGGCTATTTTCGTGTTAACCCGCTTGATTTTCTTTGTAATGGTTACATAAAACGTGATGCTAGCTATAGGAAAAGGGAATTGTAAAATGTTTAAGTATGCTACAGATATAGTCGGAGAACTGGATATCAGTTTCAAATATATAATGTCGACCTGACCTTCTCGTCTATTCTTTTTTTCGTATTTTTAAAATCAATCCAGTAAGATTTCATAAATGTGTCTACTATTGTTTTAGTTTTATGCATATTCATAACGTTATATCATTTCATAATTTAAAAAACTAAGACTTTCTCACATTGTTGTGCTTGACGCGTGTTCACGTAAGACATAATCCACGTATCTAATGGTGACAATGTACACCCGATTTGGTCGAGTCACACCCGACGGAAAAGGTAAAAGGATTGCAAGCGTCCAAGTAAACTACACTACCATTTCACTACCATATGAAACATGCCAGGACCGCTATAGAGATATAGGACGAGATCACTTGTCCCATCGCTAGAAGATAGTGGATATGAGAATAAGCCGTAATTGCCGGCTTTTATAAACTGACGGGCAAAAGAAAGTATAACGACCACTTGTTTTCGATTAATTAAATATTTTAATAAGAAATTAGATGCATTTGATTATGGCACGATACAATGACAGCTTTCGGCAGTAGTTTGAATGACTTAATTGGTGACTGTTTTATCATTTAACTAAAATATCATTATTTAAAGTAGACAGGGGTATGAAATGAAATTTACATCAACAAGACCCCTACCATGTTTAAAATGTTGTAAATATGTGCAGGACGAGGCACAATTATTGATTTTAACAAATAGTATGTGTTATATGTCAATGAACAGTTGTGTTTTATCAAAATTATTTTGGGGAATTTTAAAATTTAAATTTTACATTTCATTTTTTTTAAACTGCGTAGAGGTACTCTTTGACTGATTTAATGTTTAGGACTAATTTCCCAAACTAGTCAGTTTTTGAATACGAAGTCGAAAACTCGAGATTTTTGACTTATACATAAGAACAAAAAAAACTGACTGATTTACTTTATTTTGCCCGTCAGTGTAGTAAAAACCAGAACCATGTTATACGTTGTTCACCAATTCCGAGTGTCTGTTTCGGGGCTATAACTTAATTATTCAGGATCGATCGGTAATCAGCTTCTTTATCGGGCAAATGCAGCACATGTGTATCAGGAAGGATATGATTCTTCAATTTCGTGATCCTTACATCGTGTCGACAGGCATCATGAGGAATCGAGTTCCATCATAGATATTTCACTAAATATGTGTTTGAATCACCAAATTTAAGTGAATATAACATATTTGTTTTTTGATACTAGAAATTCACAAATGTTCACGAATAGTTGAAAAGTAGAATCTAACCTTCGGCCTGCAGGTGTCTGTTGCTGTGAACTAACAATGTGAAACCAGTGGACAGGAATAACGGGAGTGAACTGTTCATGACCGAGTGACTAAGGTTCTTTGGTTTGCCTCATTAAAATGGTTAATTTGTGATAATATTTTATACGTATGTGCTATATGTCTATAAACAATTGAACTTGTGTTGACATTAGTTGTCCAGTTAAGTGTGCATTTCATCACGATTCGGCCAAACTTTGTCAGCTACCTGATTCCTGATAAACACTCAAAACATTGCTCTGTGATATATATGTACGGGTCACAGAAACTGATAGTCACTGAAACTGATAGTCACTGATACTGATAGTCACATAAACTGATAGTCACTGAAACTGATAGTCACTGATACACAATTAATAACAACGAACCATGCATTTTTATAAAGACAACATTCATTCGATATGTGGTTACATAGTGTTAAATCAGAATGTTCCCTTGTTCCCCGAATTCACCTTAGAAACCTCAAATAATTAATCATTTAGAGTTAACACTGCCATATCAAAATTCCTGCTGATAGGATCACTGAATTAAGTGTGTGGATGTATATCATAAATACATTTTTTGAGTTTGAAAATGAGTAGCATGTTTGTTTTTACAGAGTGAGTTCCCATATCTTCCTTCATTGCATGTAGTCAGACAAGGGCATACTCAAACTAATATCCCCTTCCACTTCATCCAGGCAGATGATAAAGTGGATACATAGACAAGAGTTGTTTGAGGTTAGCCAATATTGACTGGATAAAGTCTGAAAACTTGTTAGGATGAAGTAGAGTCATTTGAGCCTGGATAGAATCATCTGAGGCTGACGAAAAGTCTAGCCTCATTTGACTCTAGAGTTATTTCAGACCTGCCTGAACTGACCCTAGAGTCATTGTTGTGCTGTATTGGAGTCTCTGAAGGGTGATATACCGCCTGGATCTTGCAATCCTTGGATATGATGGTTGCTACTGCAATGACAACAATGCGCTAATCCTTACTACGTCTCTGTACATGTAGCAGACAAATTTGCGAGTCTATGACAAGATTCGAACCCCGGACAACTTCATGTACTGTCCAACTCTTTGAAAATTGATTTATTCTTGCACCTTTAGGAGCTAGCAGGGTGTAACCGGTTAAAACAATATTGGTAAAGTAAAACAACAAATATTGAATAATTACAGAGAAGTAAGTTTTATTTTATTATCCAAAATTGAGTCCAAATGATAAAGAAAAGTCACCCATTACCTAATATTTCGATTTCTTCATCTGTTCTTATTTGCAAATTCGTAATGGGCACTAGTATCACATCTTCTCCAAAGGACTGTGTGATAAATAGAGAATACTACACGAGGTCTCATTAGATACGAATTATACGAAACGAGTGTCCTTCCGACGGTATCTGACCATAGGAAGGTCACGAGTTTCGTATAATTCGTATCTAATGAGACCGAATGTGGTATTTATCTATTACACACGTTTTTATGCGCGGATTCGTCACACTGCTTAATTTTGTTATCTGCCATATGGGAAACAATTCCATGTAACCGAGTGCGTAATAATTGACGTAAACTGCGCTAGAGCTGACCCGAACGCTTATTTGCAACTCCTATTGCGTATACGACGAAATAATGTAGTTAATTAGATTCAGTTGAATTAATCAAAAGTGGACTGTAAAAATGAACAAAAAGATTGATGCAAATGAACTGTATTTGTTATGTTATGTTATGCAAAGTATTATTTTTAATGCAAACATTCACATTAATCTTATAGTCAACTCGCCTCGCCTCGCCTCGCCTCGCAGTCGGTCGGCTCGCCGCTGAAGAGTCGAGACTGTTGGCCTAGTGACTAGCGACAGCTGACGTTGTTTATTTGTGACGGGATGTCATTAGATATTACAATTTCCAAGTTTATATACAATCTATTGAAAGAATCGAGCAACAGTGCCAAGGTTTGAGGATAGGATGAACAGCAACAACCTACGCGTTATGACTGTAATCGTGGCTACGTTACAGTAGAGAGAACAGTCGGACAGTGACGTTGTCGACTCGCGATCGGCATGATGCCAACATCGAAGGGCAAGGTCAACGCAGAGTGAAAATATTTGACTTTGATATATACTAGTATCATTGCAAGTACGATATTTGCTCGCTGTTCATTACGTTTATGGTGATGGTTACATGATATTTGCATTTGACATTCGCCGCATTTGAAACATTTTGACACCGACAATGAATGTGAGATGTGTTCAGATTATCCCCCCCCCCCCCCCCCCCCCCCCCCCCACCCCCAACACACACACAAATGCTGTTTAAAGATTTGTAAAAACTTTCATAAAATTCAATGTTTCCCTCAATAAATGAACCATAAAAAGTGGGCATCCAAACATACTCAAGCCCATAAACTAAGTTATAGAATATTAGGATATTCATATCTACATGTATGAATACAAATGGCTTACTAAAATGTTAAACAATACTATAATTATGTTTTTAACAGGTAAAACAGATGTTCTTATTAACCCTCAGATGAATTTGTGAAAATGAGACATACACAATAAATGTAAATAATTTGTTTATATTTTATAATGTTTATTTGACCACTACATGCAGAGTTTCATGGCTGATCTGAGTCCTGCGATTGAGACAGCGGGAGGGTCAGTACATTAATTTTGTCATTAGAAACACATTTTATGAGAGAGTAATTTCTGCATTTCATGCGATTTTAACAATGTATGAATGTTACCAGATAGTATTAAGGATTAAGGTTCAGTTGATGTTTACATTCAATTTACCAGATATTTAGTTTTCTCGCTGGACACGTATATTTAGGACACATATATAACGAATAACAATTAATCTATCACATCAAAATAAGGCGAGTACATGTGTAGTAATGACTTTAAGACACATATATGTAATGCTCTTCTCCTTCTTCTCCTTGATTGTTTCCAACATACATTGCTTCTTCATTTGGACTTCCTGGATTATTTTTCATCCTGAAAACATAAACCGTCTCTAAAACACAGTTTTTTTTCAAATTAACACATTCTCATCTAAGTTTTAAACTATCATAGATCTGACTAAAATGTATGCATGCCTAAAAAGATAGATTGTTGAAAACTTCGATAAAATATTTTACGGACGCTTCGTTCAATCCGCATGCCTTTTTCTGGATTACCAACATCAAATATTATATATGTAGGAATTGATTGTAATTTGGGTCATAGCCCTATATGTTGGAGTAAAACCTGTATAGCTTAATCCACAATTACTTTTGCAACAAGATACTACCTTTCTCAAGAAAAAATGTCAATGATCCCTCTAACTATTAACACAAGTCAACAGTCATGGGTAATGTCCCAAAGAGTATTAAGCAAAAACAAAAGGGGCCATTTTTTGTCTTCATAATAAAATAGAAATAAGGTATATTCTCATACCTTTTCATACAATGCAGTAAAGTAAGGAAAGTCCCAAGTAGAAAGGCACTGACACCTACAACACTGAGAATGATTGGAACTTGGCAGATCTTTGTTGTTGTGTCATCGGTAATCAGAGAAGAAGTTGTTTCAATGTTTGCAGAGGTTGAGGTCGAATCTGTGGTAAATGAAAATCAAGATGTTGCAATTACAAAATTCAGTAAACAGTGTCCATGGAAACAAAATCCTGAACTGGTGAATAAACAATAACTTGGTTCTGGATTTTATCATACCTAAAATAAATAATAAACTTAGGTAAGTTAAGATTGACAAGCTTTATGATCATGATTATATTTCAAATAAAACATAAAATGAAATACAAACCATGGAAATAACATTAAATAAGTTTTAATATGTCACATACCTCTTTTGCAGTGGTACTCAAAAACTTGTAAATTCATAGAATTAACCAAAATTAATTCAGAACAGTTTTGTTTATTATCACACAGTGTGATAGAAGCCATCTCTGAACTTGTAAAGTTGACAATTGAGTCGTGCTCGGTCACATTTGAACAACATCTTGATAAGTAAGTTGAATCACAATAATCTGTGGCATCATAAAGATGACAGTTTAAACGTGTTTGTTTCTGCACATGGTATGCGTTCTGGATCTCTATCGTTTCTCCAGGGGGACATCCAAGGAATAACTGTCGACACAGTTTTGTTGAAGCCCCGCATTGAATTGCTTGTTTTGCAGCTGAAAACAAACCTTTTTTTAATCATTTTGATATGTTGATTGTCACTCGTATTCACCTAGTGGAAACAAGATAAATAATAAGGTAGAAGTCTTCTTACAATAAAAGCTGCATATCCATCTTTTAGAAAGACATTTAAGAAATTCAAAAAATATCAAACATATTTTCCTTTATGACGTTCAACGTATTGTACAACGTGTCGATTTCACAATCGTCATGGCAATCCACGTGAAAGTGACTCTTCTGAACTTATTTGCAGGTTACCCTTGTCACACGCGTGTACATTACTGAATGTGATGATTGTTATTATAGAATATTTCTAATTGTCCTGTGAATACACACATTAATAACAATTTATCTGTTAAATGATATTTTTGCTGTTATTATACCAGCAAACTATGCCACATTCATATGTTTATATTTTCTCTGATGTTACAAATCAAGCAAATTCTTATTGGGGTAAAACAGTTATCGAATCAAATAGTAGATAAACGTATATGATTCAATTTCTTTGAGTACTTATAAACTTTTTCTCCTTTAATTATTTTTGGGTTTGTTAACAGTGTGCGAGTAGACCACAATGCTTTGCGCTTGAAAATAATAGACTTGATCTGCGTTTGTGCTGAAACACCTTTACTAATAAGTGTGGTTTCTCCGCTTATTTTGAGTAGCAAAGATATGCGAAAAATGAAATGTACATAATTTCCCGGTATCTAAAGGTACTCGATAGACCTTTGACCCCGCGTGGGCAATGTGACAGCTATTAGCAACGAGTTTAATCATTAACGATAAGTGATTATATTTTCAGAGAGTCCGACGGCGTCCATACAAACACACACTTATGATCATATACGTGTAGTTCAAATAACATTTCTTTCAATGAATACGATATTCTTACAATGAAAAGGCACTCATCCATATACATTGTATGACCTAATGATTATCATTTAGGTGTCGGCCCGGCAAAGCGTACAATTAATAGTTTTGTAAATTACGCTTTCCCGGGCCATAACCGTCAGTGTTGATGTCAAATTAAACAAGTACAATATTACGTGATATATGCACTAATATATCAAAATGTGGAAACGAACTGTACTTATGCAGCTGTACACATACCTGAAAAATGGAATGTCGCCACGATAGAGAATGCAACCAGTATGAGACATTTTGACATTTTAACTGAATCTAGTATAACTCATTGTGAAACCTTCCGTATCTCTTTTCAATATACCCAACTTGCTCCAATAGACGCATGTCCTCTGTCAGGGTAAATGTATACGTTTTACGCTGGGACAGAATGATAGACGTCAAGAGACATCAGGAATCTTTAAACGACAAGGGTTTCACATGATGATAATATAATGGGTCCTAGAAAGTAACAGCAACAACACTTTAGATAATAAACACATATTTAAAGTTACATTTAAAGTTACACAGATTGTGACGGTGCTACAATGTCATTGCTGAATTTCGCCCAGTCCATGTATTTATCAAATATTTACAAAGCACATTTACAAAACTATAATAAATACAGTTAGTATTGTTTTACTAGTAATAGGAAGATCAATTTAACAACCAGATATTCTAAATACAAAATAAACATTCATGAAAATGAAACTAGTTTTCGTCACCAAGCGCCTATATTGCAATCCTTTCTTTACACTACACTACCGGACACATCTTCATACTTCATTATATTTACTTGTAACATTAAAGCATTTCTAAACTATTATCAATGGTGGTCTCCAAAATATGGTGAAACTATGAATTACACCACAGTCCATTGAAATCGCGGGGAAAGTGTTTTTCGATGAGACAACTTTTAAGAAAACAACCCCCAATGAACACCGCTACTTCCGGTTGATTCGCTTCCTCACCGCGATCACGTACATCTACAACGTAACCACCAAGTATATGCGAGTGCGTGCCTGTGTTGTTGCTCGTGGCTGTTTGCAAATCCGTTTGAATGCCATTTCTCTTATAAAACACTGAATACTGTCGAGTGAACATTTACCCTCATCGCATGTAAACAATCGCTATTATTCTTTCCTCAGAAACTTCGGAATGTTATACCACAGGTGAAGTTTAGCGCAAATATGTTGCGCAACAGAGATGAACGACCAGTTTTCCCTATGTGCGAACGAAGTGAGCAAAGGTTGGCAACGTATTTCTCTCGACTCGAATCGAAATAATTTTCAACTGACAAAATTCATTGTCCCAAAAATTCAAACTCGACACCCATTTGAACACAGGGTCGTGCTCTCTTAATCCCAACCCCATATGTTATATTTACTCACGTAAAACATATACAATTAATTATTTTAAGCGCCCAGAGAGGCTTCTAAATTCGCTCTTCGGCACCATTCTCACTCGCAAACTTCCGCTATACGGAGCGAATGAATTACCAAGGGAGTTAACTCCTAATACTGTTAGTACGAAACGTCCTTTTTCACTTTAAAAGACTTTTATAGAGCAAACTAAAAAAATATATATCTGTATAATAAAACAAATACTATATTGCACAATTATAATAAAATGGTTTTATTATCATATTTCTAGACAGTTATTAAAATTTATAATGTGCATGACGAACACTGTTGCTTGAAATGTACCTTGGCTACAAGGATATGTGGCTGCAATACCTCTCTGAATCTGACAACTAAATATAAGTGCTAAGAACCAACGATATTAATAAAAGATACAATAATAAATAATCAATCGAGTCGGAAAAGAACAAATCTAACATCAGGGATTGAATATCGAAAAGTGTTCAAAAACTCCGAAATTACTCGATCTCTACAGACGCTCAAATACCCAATCTATTGAAAAGTTGCACTGCTAATCACAGAGTTATTTCCCTTGGTTTTCAATATTTCGATAAAGGTCTTTTAAAGGCGCTGTAGCACGTTTTTTCGCTCAAATAAGTCGACGAAATGTATTTGAAAAATAATGTCACCAATAGTAAACCTCGCTAAAATCTTCAGAAAAAAATCAAGTTGCAAATGAGTGTACATGGTTCCGTAAAGCCATGGGAATCGTTTTTGTCATTCGAAATAATAAATTGTGTTCACAATAAAATCGCCCCCATGCAATGTTTGCTTTATACGCAACACCGTTATTACCACTACGTATAATTGGTTTGTGTAATAAGATGTTATATCTCCTAAAGTATATATAAATGACATAAACTTTCATTATAAATGGGAAATTGAAAAAAATAAAATTTGCAAAAAACGTGCAACAGCGCCTTTAAACTTCTAAAAAAAAATCAAGGAATACGACAAAACATCCCATAAATAAAGATTTAAAAGTTTAATGCAAAATAGGGTTATATTATAATTCTTCTTAATGTAAAATATTCCTTTTCATTCGCTCCGTATAGCGGAAGTTTGCGAGTGAGAATGGTGCCGAAGAGCGAATTTAGAAGCCTCTCTGGGCGCTTAAAATAATTAATTGTATATGTTTTACGTGAGTAAATGTAACATATGGGGTTGGGATTAAGAGAGCACGACCCTGTGTTCAAATGGGTGTCGAGTTTGAATTTTTGGGACAATGAATTTTGTCAGTTGAAAATTATTTCGATTCGAGTCGAGAGAAATACGTTGCCAACCTTTGCTCACATCGTTCGCACATAGGGAAAACTGGTCGTTCATCTCTGTTGCGCAACATATTTGCGCTAAACTTCACCTGTGGTTATACAGAAATAGTGAAGTTCTCAATGCTACATTATTACTGACAAGTTCCTTATATTTGTTTTAGAAATCTTATCAAATATCTTTCAAGCGTTTTTTCTGCCCGGTAATGTTTATCATCACTTAAAATATGTGTCGATTTCGAATTGAAATTTCACATCACCTATCCACATACTTCCATCTAGTCGGATTGTCTATGTATTGGTAAATATTTCCTTTAGCAAGATTCAAGAACGGTAAGTTTGACTACTGATTTTCTTGTTAATAATCCTCGGGGTACACGTGGAAGTGATAGGAATGAGTGACCTATTGTTTAACACTAGTGGCTGCACTATCGCAGTCATTCGTGGCGCAACACGAGGCTAGCAGCAGCAGCCCCCCTCCAGCCGGTAACACGTTACAGTATGTTTCCGTGCACAATCGTTGAATAAGATGAAGGTATTCAATAATAATACTCTTGATTTCTCTCTGTTTGGTTGTTGAAACGTTAACATATTTCAATATCCACTGTGAAGTTGAACACAATGGAAAGGGATATATGCAGTCGAGCAATACTGTAGTGAATCTTTCTTGGAATATCGCGTTTACAAGCTTCATATGTAGGTTCCCATGATGACAACAATCAATGACAATGTCACAAAAATCAACAGGTCCCTGCGTATTTAGTAGGAGGGGCGTTATTACTGACAAGAAGAACAAGAGTATTCTAACAGTATAGAGCCCCCGGGTTCCAGATCCTTAAAATAAGCAGTTTGCATGTAAGGGCCATTTAAGAAAGATTAAATCTTATCATCCAGAACTGGCTCCCACAGTAGATGTCGCTTGTGTGAGATCAAGCGATATCTACAAGCGATATCTACATTGTAGATATCGCAACAATCAAATCGTCACAATCCTATATAATTGCATCATCAGTTAATGACATCACTAAGAACACTGCTGACAATGTTATGACGTCACAAAGTTGATGACTGCTAATGGTCTATTAAAATTGATAAACATGTCAAATATCGAAGGCCAATCACCGACCAATACCCAATAATGGCCATGATTATATGTTTCTCACAAAATGGATCAAGTTCAATGTCACGAGTTGAAAGGTTATAACCTCAGTGTGTGACGCTGGATGGTTAAAGTTCCAAAGATTGTATCTTTCACCAAGGATAATGTTAGCGGGTTAAAACATTATTTATTATATGGTCTTCAGTCAAAGGAAAGACATTTATCAAGTTTAAAAGACATAAAAATTCAGAAAGATGGGTCAAAACTTTTGGAGGAGATCATTTCAGACCATAAGTACCATTTTCGGTACGGACGGACAGACGGACGGGCCTGCCACCCGGGGGTTAAAATCAGCGAAAAACTTTTGATCTATCGCGTTCGCAGGGGAGAACTGTCAAGAGTCCAGCTGTGACCTTGAAATGAAGTTTAACTCTATGACGGCCTTTCTCTCACTGTGGTGAGCCTATATATGTGCAAAATATGACAAAATTTCTATCAAAAGCCAGTATTAAGATATTTCTACTCGTACGTACATCCGTACTGTATACAACTCCCCTACTCCTGTCTCCACCAGTGGCTGAATTAAGTCTTGCCTTATTTCCGTAAGGATTCAGTGATAGGAAATCAGAGCTCACTGTGTATTTAGGTGCAACGCTCCACTATCGTAGCACGGGAAAATGAGGCGAATACTGCAAGGTTTAAATCAGCCAGTGATGGTGACTGGCACGAGTTATCCCCGATATTGTCTTAATCGTGAGACAGAGGATCGTGTATGTCCTATTCATCTACAATGACACCAGAGATCAGGGGCGAGAAATATCTTTATGTCATCAAATATTCATCATACCAGTTTGGGTTTTAAATTACAAGGGGGATCGTTTTTATCTTTACAGTAGATTAATATACCTGACGAAAAGCTGGGTAAAATAATACAATAAATTGATGTTCTAAGTAGTCGGTAATATATGCTGTGTTGGTGTAAACGTGTTGATCAAACGAATATGACTCTCATCTTGATGAGTAAGCATCATGAGTGAAGGCTGATTCATATTTCATAACTTGACAAGGATCCAGCATCAAATGCTGAGTAAACTAAAGCGTGTATCCGTTTCTACTACATTCGTGCTAATCCGCTAAATTTCCCATGTAATGGCTATACATTCTTCTTCCTGGTAAGAAAGAGAGTTGTAGGATCTTATAGTATAGTTCATATATAGTTGGAGAGCTGGATAGCAGTTTCACTGCTTTCAACTATGTCGACATTTTGGAGTTGTTTATCTATTCTTTCGTTGTTTATTTCTACCAAACATCTTTCCAGTAAGTACTGATTCTCGTATTTTCTTTGAATTTAAGATGTTTAGTCATAAATGTTCTAATGTGAACTCATACTATCTGATTAATGTATTGTTGTGCTTGAGGTTTGTTTAAGCCATATATTAGGAACATTTCATTTTAAAAGTAGAACTTGCATAACTTTATTATATTTGCCGTGTACAGGCCAAACAATTAAATAAAATAAATAAATTATAAACATCTATCTGCAATATATCAAATCAAATCTGGGATCAAATATCATAGTAAAACATAAATATTCATATCACCGATAATATTTAATATAACATTTGATGAAATTTATATTTATTTCTTATTTTTTTTTGCAGTTGGGCTTAGCGACGAAACGTATGGAAAACGTAATTTCTTTTGCAGAAGAATGGAGTTAAAGTGTGACATAGGGGAAAAAGTCAAAGTTCAAAGAGGGTTACTTTTCGTAGGAAGATATATTTTTAAAGTTCCACCAGTCTGCTTTTGTGATGAGTGTCCTATACATACCTTCAAATTTATACGAGGTTCAAATTTTACATCAGAAGAAATAAACCTTGTTAAGGAAAGATGCGAGGACAAAACCAACTGTTCAGTGGACCCGAGGTTGATTTCAAGGATAAACAGAATGCGTCTCTTTGGATTGAACATTACCTACACCTGTCAGCCTGGTGAGTGAATATAGATCCATCTCAATATGTGTATGTACATGTATGTACGTATATGTAGACCTCGTCTTGCAAGTTTCAAGCATATTACTTTCCCAGATGCAATATTGAATTTCGAAAAAGGCCAATAGCTCGCAGAATCAACACTCTAAAAATGTTTAACATGATTAGATGAATAAAGATATTTCAATCCCTTCTGTATTTGATATGACATTGAGTGTTTCTTCATTTGTACATGGTAAAATTGGTGCATGGTGAATGCACTAGACACAAATAGTGCATGATGCATTTTCAGATTAACGACTACCTTTGACGTATCTGTATGTTTGATTATTTATGAACTCTTCACTAATTTCAGATACAGGGACTGGAAAGGTCACTATTGATTCATCTTCTGAAATTAAGACAACAACGAATTTCCGTTTATTGGGTGTCAACTCCTCAACGACGACATGTCCTGACCGAAAATCACAGGAATTCTCTGGTTGGTACAACTAATCGATGTCCTCTCTCCTTACAGCAAACTTCTCTTATTTGAATGTCTGGCGTTCGATATATTATTATTCTTCTACCCTGTCAGTTTCACGGTGTACACATTCCATGTACCCCTCTGAAACTGTAACAGTAACAGTTCGATCAGCTGTTTGCGGGTCTCTTTATCACAAACGTATTTACAAGCTTATTTGCTACTTTCATCTGATGCAACTACTGCTCGCATACGTTACGCGACCTTTAAACTTTCTGTCGAAACGGATGATGCCATTTTGCTTACGTTTGGGGTCAAGGTCGTTCAATTGATATTCCCTTTCCCAGTCAAAATAAAATGAATATAATTATGATTCTTTTCATTGACATGACGGTGAGATATAAAATAGGTTACATGCTTCTCAATCGGGTAACACGGTCTGATGTACCATATTTGTACCAGGCTGGGAAGACACTGGTACAAAGATGGTACATCGGTCCGTATTACCCTCGTGAGAAGCATTCAGCTTATATCATTGCCGCCCAATATCAAGTTTGATGTGTTGGATTACCGTAATGAATATCATTACCGGATATCATTGTCTGTAAACAACTTTTAAAAACTAGAAACACTTATTTTAAATATGCCAAAGGTTAGCAAATAATGCTGAACTTCTCAGTAGAACGGACCCGACATTTGTTTTGGTCTGGGAACATTGAGAATAACATGTTATAACCACTTATAATTAGTACATACAGAATTACACGTTAGCATTACAAAACACAATAAAGCCGACATGAGAGTACAGTGAAATTGGAATGCTATCACACATGGATAACATTTTATCACTGACTATCTTTCAAATAACACCTTACCCGTTACCATGAGTTACTATGAGTTCCTGATATATGGTATGTGGGTTCTACTTTCGGTTCAACTTGCATCACTACGAAATGTTAATATCTAGGATTCTGTCGTCATCCTCTATTTCCGTTTCTATCTTATGGTTATTCGTCGCTACATTGACCTGGTGAGGACGAACTATTATTACATGTATATATAATGAAAATGATAGCTGTCTCTTGTTACAGGCACTGTAGTACGCTGTTCTAACTGAAATTAAGTGCTCCCACAAACAGGAAAAAGTATTATCAAAGGCTAAATAATATTCTACCATCAATAAAAAGAGTTGTGTAAAAAAATTATGTACATGATTAAGCCATGCGAGTTCATTTCCCTTCAAACGGTCATTTTAGGGTGTTCTCGAAGGTAGTTAAAGTGATCTGACTAATGTACATGTAGCGATACCTAAACACCCAAAGTATAGTTTTGAACAGTGCACCATTATGGAATGGTCGGTCATCTTGCTGTCTGAACACTCAACAAATCTACCTCTTACATTAAAGGTGCTACCATTGTGTTTCCTAAAAAAATATTTGGCTTTAATACGCTCAAACTCACCATATGAGCTGTTTACAGTACAAACAAATTCACACAGTTTGCATATTCTTCCCCAATTGCCTAATATATCATAATTACTAGTTTCCAATTAAAATCGAGTAACATCATTTTGCATGTGCAGAAACCGAAACTGCACGTTCCATTTACATGTACAGTAGTTATATGACCTATTGAACATTATCAACCAAAATATGTTATTCTATCTTTTTTAAATTAGATTCCAAAATAATTTATTACGTTTGACTCATTGTCCGGTTTCCGATCATAAATCACTACTTTTACTTTCACATCGTCAATATACCAAGTCGACTATCATCAAAATGGTAGTTTTCGGTAATAGTCGGTACTTCTCGAAACAGTAACACCATTTATAACGTTCGGAATATGTGACCCCCAACAACACACTGGATGGACCTTTAAAGAGTACCGTAAAACTGCCGCTGGTTGTTCGTCGCACCAGTTTCTTCCAATACAGATAACCGTTTTACATAGATCTTATACAGGGTCGTGCAATGGGATGTTTTACCCTCTAACATAACAATATATCGTATAAACTTTAATGATAACTGGCAAACTTGATAATATTAATTTGCAAAGGTAATCTGTCTCTGTTACAGTGCACAACTACCTGGCAGGTTTGGGGACAGGTATTGTTCTGATAGGATTATCTGCTGCTGTGCTGTGTTTTGTGTTAGTCAGGTATGTATTTCACATATATGGGGTTAGCATTATACCTGTGGAAACATAGACATATTTCATTAATCAAACTGTTTGAAAATACATCTTAGTAAACTGGATTTATAGATTAAAGGGCGCGAGGTGGAAACTCATTAGAAAGGTAAATTATAAGTAATACAATGTTAGCAGGAGTGGTTTTACTGTGGTAAATACTCCTACATCATGTAAGATTTATAACAGAACTTCGGGCTGTATGTTCGTTGTCGGAGTGTTAAGGTCGTACAATCCGATGTAATATCAACTTCCCTTGCATGACCGTCAAAGGTAAGAGTAGTGGTCGCAAACAAGTCAGGTGATGTTATACTATTATGTTATTAATTAAGTATTTCCGTATTGGCCCAGTTACGAAGTCGAGGGCCAATACAACGGACCGAGGACCTGTAACTCGGCCAATACGGAAATACTTAATTAATGACAATTTTATTAATTAACTTCTTTTCTATTTGCACAACACTAAACATCGCATTTATTTTGAAATAATAATTATAAAAAAAGATTGGAGAACAAATAGCAAGGGTCAAAGTTGTGAAGCGACAGCTTCGGGATTTCAACGAATGTGCAACTGCGCATGCTCAGATTCATATTGACCCAGTTTGTCTCGTATTGGCCTAGTTTTCGCGTATTGGCCCAGTTTTCCCGTATTGGCCCAGCTGTCGAACCATATGGTCTAGGCCGTTAATGTCATATAAGCACCACAACATTGATAGGTAATTAATAAAGTTCGATAAGCTGTTTACGGGTTTATTAATTACAACGTATTTACAACCATATTTGCTACGTCTTATCAAGAATAAAAAACCGATAGAAAGCTGAAAAGTTGTATACAGATTCCTTAGTCAGTTGGGATAACATAATTATTATTTGTTTGGTTAATTAAATCATTTCATCATAAACCAAATGCTGTATTGAATGTCACAGACTCGTGTTCAATCATATTTCATTTGTTCTATTTCAGAAGGCAACGTCTGAAGGACGAAGTGATTTCTCCAATTTCTAAAGATAACCCAACATATGCTGGACTGACAGGCACTCGTGTATCGAACATTTATGATGTTGTTGATGCGAAAAAGGTCACATCAAAATTACCAGGATAGGACAAGAATTTTGCACAATGTCGGACGGAATAAATGGGCTGAAACATGACAAAAACTGTTTGCTTTGTCGATTTCTTGTGTAAATCCTTGGATAATTTAAATTGTACATTTTGGGACTCTTTGACCTGTACTTAGGGTCACAGGGGTCACGCCCTAAAATACTAAGTATGTACAGTGTATGAGATCTGTTCTCAGACGACTTGGTATATCAACTGTAGATTGGATAAACCATAAAGTAACCGTATCTAGAACATTTAGGTTCAATCATTTTATATTTTACCTTATATTTAAGAAATAAAGTACCCCTGAACTATTATAGTTAAACTAAACAATGAAACATACATTGGGGTACAGAGACCTTTGTTTCTTTTCGAAGATGCCAAATGACCCATACAGGTAATCTCCAAATAATTTCGAAGTAAGAATTTTCTTTATCTTCTTTATATTTAATAATCCATGAACAGGGCCAACGGGCAGTTATTCCATGTATAAAACCCACCCCTAAGATGAAACAGACATTTTATTGGTTTCATTCAGTAGATTTAATATTGAACTTAAATTCTATCATTGATTTTATATGCATATTGTTTTCCCTGTGAACTGCTTCATTGTTTTCACTAAAAATAAGAAATAAACACTGATAATTTTTAAAACATTTTACTTTCAAACATTCATGTCGTGCGTTCATTTACTATCCATATATGGTTAATCACGTGATTAACATTCCAAAAGAATTATGGGTAGACCTTGATCAAGTCTAAGCGTGTTGATCGAACGTATATTTGCCTACATTAAATGTTTGCTGCTATCATAAAAGTTGAAGTTCACTGTACCACCGCCAAATCTAATCTGCAGGAGCTGTACACCATGGAAAGGATTGCACACTGCGATGTATGAGTGCAGACGACTGACGTGAATCCACGTTACGTTACCATGGGCACACTTGATCACGAGGGGAAGGCAGGGAACAGCGGAAACGTCATTCAATTGTTACGTCATCCAAAAAAAATATCTTTATTGTCTGATAGAGTACTTGTTTCGATCGTTCTAACCGCTAGACATCTTAGAAATAGCCATATCAGCTACTAGTTAATGTCTTATTTTTATTTAATCAAGTGTACTCATGAAAACAAGACTGCCCAAACATGCTACGGGCTTGCAGTGAGGGTAAGAATACCAGCGTACATACGGTTGCCAACTGGAAGCTGGTTAGTCACAGAGAACCGCGCATTCTTTTAATTCTTTAAGGAAAATGGAAGCCGTCTCCTACAGTGTGCACGCTACAAATAATCATATTCGAGATGTTCCAGAAATATGGTAAACTGCGCAGTAAACAAAATCAAAGTCTGACGCACTTCCAAAATGGGACAGCTATTGAGTATTAGATTCGGGAAAAAATAAAACAATGGAGTGACGTCATCATCAAGGATTAATTTTTGATCGTGTAATGATTTTAATGGCACGGGGTCTAGATCCAGTAGACGATGACGTCATGAAGGCATTGTGATGACCCTCAGTTGTTATATCCCTTTGGAGGAACAAGATTTGTGAAACCACTAGAGACGATACGACAAATTGCGGATAAACAGATGTTCAGTCCTGTAAAACACAGCAAACGTTTTAGAAAAATGTCAACAGCATTCGATAGCTGTACATATGTGGTTGTTAAAAGTTGTTTGAATCTTTATTCAAATGGGGAATCAGTTTATGATATAAAAAATAAATAAATTTCTGTAGTATATCACTTCAAATTTGTCAGTTATGAGTTAATTGCTTTGTATATCAACATTATATCGTTGATAATGAATGTTCAAATTGTGGCTTGAGTAGTAAAATTGGCATATCGTTCGTATACGATTTTGATAATGATTGAGTTTCCAAAAGAGTTCACATGACATGACAAACGTGGTTACTCCATAGTCTTCTAGAAAAGAGGGCGGTGTTACCGCGGAATGTCAATTTTTATTTTCCGTTTCTATCTTATGGTTATTCGTCGCTACATTGACCTGGTGAGGACGAACTATATTATTATATATAATGAAAATGATAGCTGTCTCTTGTTACAGGCACTGTAGCACGCTGTTCTAACTGAAATTAAGTGCTCCCACAAAAAGGAAAAAGTATTATCAAAGGCTAAATAATATTCTACCATCAATAAAAAGAGTTGTTAAAAATACTGTACATGATTGAGCCATGCGAGTTCATTTCCCTTCAAACGGTCATTTTAGGGTGTTCTCGAAGGTAGTTAAAGTGATCTGACTAATGTACATGTAGCGATACCTAAACACCCAAAGTATAGTCTTGAACAGTGCACCATTATGGAATGGTCGGTCATCTTGCTGCCTGAACTCTCAACAAATCTACCTCTTACATTAAAGATGCTACCATTTTGTTTCATAAAATAAATATTTGGCTTTGATACGCTCAAACTCACCATATGAGCTGTTTACAATACAAACAAATTCACACAGCTTGCATATTCTTCCCCAATTGCCTAATATATCATAATTACTAGTTTCCAATTAAAATCGAGTAACACCATTTTGCATGTGCAGAAACCGAAACTGCACGTTCCATTTACATGTACAGTAGTTATATGACCTATTCAACATTATCAACCAAAATATGTTTTTTAAATTAGATTCCAAAATTACGTTTGACTCATTGGCGCGCTGTGCATTGTCCGGTTTTCGATCATAAATCTCTACTTTTACCTTCACATCGTCAATATACCAAGTCGACTATCATCAAAATGGTAGTTTTCGGTAACAGTCGGTTCTTCTCGAAACAGTAACACCATTTATAACGTTCGGAATATGTGACCCCCAACAACACAATGGATGGACCTTTAACGAGTACCGTAAAACTGCCGCTGTTTGTTCGTCACATCAGTTTCTTCCCATACAGATAACCGTTTTACATAGATCTTATACCGGGTCGTGCAATGGGAAGTTTTACCCTCTAACATAACAATATATTGTATAAACTTTAATGATAACTGGCAAACTTGATAATATTAATTTGCAAAGGTAATCTGTCTCTGTTACAGTGCACAACTACCTGGCAGGTTTGGGGACAGGTATTGTTCTGATAGGATTACCTGCTGCTGTGCTGTGTTTTGTGTTAGTCAGGTATGTATTTCACATATGTGGGGTTTACATTATACCTGTGGAAACATAGACATATTTCATTAATCAAACTGTTTGAAAAAACATTTTGGTAAACTGGATTTATAGATTAAAGGACGCGAGGTGGAAACTCATTAGAAAGGTAAATTATAAGTAATACAATGTTAGCAGGAGTGGTTTTACTGTGGTAATTACTCCTACATCATTTAAGATTTATAACATAACTTCGGGCTGTATGTTCGTTGTCGGATTGTTAAGGTCGTACAATCCGATGTAATATCAACTTCCCTTGCATGACCGTCAATGGTAAGAGTTGTGGTCGTTAACAAGTCAGATGATGTTTAACTATTATGTTATTAATTAAGTATTTCCGTATTGGCCCAGTTACAGGTCCGAGGTCCGTTGTATTGGCCCGGAAATACTTAATTAATAAAAATTTTATTAATTAACTTCTTTTCATTCTATTTGCACAACACTAAACATCTCATTTCTTTTGAAATAATAATTATAAAAAAAGATTGGAGAACAAATAGCAAGGGTTGTGAAGCGAGAGCCTCGGGATTTCAACAAATGTGCAACTGCGCATGCTCAGATTCATATTGGCCCAGTTTGTCTCGTATTGGCCTAGTTTTCCCGTATTGGCCCAGTTTTCCCGTATTGGCCCAGTTTTCCCGTATTGGCCCAGCTGTCGAATCATATGGTCTAGGCCGTTAATGTCACATAAGTACAGTTAATTAATAAAGTTCGATAAGCTGTTTACGGGTCTATTAATTACAACGTGTTTACAACCATGTTTGCTACGTCTTATCAAGAATAGAAAGCTGAAAAGTTGTATACAGATTCCTTAGCCAGTGGGGATAACATAATTATTATTTGTTTGGTTAATTAAATCATTTCATCATAAACCAAATGCTGTATTGAATGTCACAGACTCGTGTTCAATCATATTTCATTTGTTCTATTTCAGAAGGCAACGTTTGAAGGACGAAGTGATTTCTCCAGTTTCTAAAGATAACCCAACATATGCTGGACTGACAGACACTCGTGTATCGAACATTTATGATGTTGTTGATGCGAAAAAGGTCACATCAAAATGACCAGGATAGGACAAGAATTTTGCACAATGTCGGACGGAATAAATGGGCTGAAACATGACAAAAACTGTTTGCTTTGTCGATTTCTTGTGTAAATCCTTGGATAATTTAAATTGTACATTTTGGGACTCTCTGACCTGTACTTAGGGTCACAGGGGTCACGCCCTAAAATACTAAGTATGTACAGTGTATGAGATCTGTTCTCAGACGACTTGGTATATCAACTGTAGATTGGATAAACCATAAAGTAACCGTATCTAGAACATTTAGGTTCAATCATTTTATATTTTACTTTATATTTAAGAAATAACGTACCCCAATTTCTGTTTGAATAAGTATAGTTTTGACCTGAACTATTATAGTTAAACTAAAAAATGAAACATACATTGGGGTACAGCGACCTTTGTTTCTTTTCGAAGATGCCAAATGACCCATACAGGTAATCTTCAAATAATTTCGAAGTAAAAATTTTCTTTATCTTCTTTATATTTAATAATCCATGAACAGGGCCAACGGACAGTTATTCCATGTATAAAACCCACCCCTAAGATGAAACAGACATTTTATTGGTTTCAGTAGATTTAATATTGAACTTAAATTCTATCATTGATTTTATATGCATATTATTTTCCCTGTGAACTGCTTCATTGTTTTCACTAAAAATAAGAAATATATAAACACTGATATTTTAAAAACATTTTACTTTCAAACATTCATGTCGTGCGGTCATTTACTATCCATATATGGTTAATCACGTGACTAACATTCCAAAAGAATTATGGGTAGACCTTGATCAAGTCTAAGCGTGTTGATCGAACGTATATTTGCCTACATTAAATGTTTGCTGCTGTCATAAAAGTTGAAGTTCACTGTACCACCGCCAAATCTAGCCGACTGCAGGAGCTGTACACCATGGAAAGGATTGCACACTGCGATGTATGAGTGCAGACGGCTGACGTGAATCGACGTTACGTTACCATGGGCACACTTGATTACGAGGGGAAGGCAGGGAACAGCGGAAACGTCATTTAATTGTTACGTCATCAAAAAAATATACCTTTATTGTCTGATAAAGTACTTTTTTCGATCGTTCTAACCGCTAGACATCTTAGAAATAACCATATAAGCTACTAGTTAATGTCTTATTTTTATTTAATCAAGTGTACTCATGAAAACAAGACTGCTCAAACATGCTACGGGCTTGCAGTAAGGGTAAGGATACCAGCGTACATAAGGTTGCCAACTGGAAGCTGGTTAGTCACAGAGAACTGCGCATTCTTTTAATTATTTAAGGAAAATGGAGGCCGTCTCCTACAGTGTGCACGCTACAAATAATCATATTCGAGATGTTCCAGAAATATGGTAAACTGCGCAGTAAACAAAATCAAAGTCTGACGCACTTCCAAAATGGGACAGCTATTGAGTATTAGATTCGGGAAAAAATAAAACAATGGAGTGACGTCATCATCAAGGATTAATTTTTGATCGTGTAATGATTTTAATGGCACGGGGTCTAGATCCAGTAGACGATGACGTCATGAAGGCATTGTGATGACCCTCAGTTGTTATATCCCTTTGGAGGAACAAGATTTGTGAAACCACTAGAGACGATACGACAAATTGCGGATAAACAGATGTTCAGTCCTGTAAAACACAGCAAACGTTTTAGAAAAATGTCAACAGCATTCGATAGCTGTACATATGTGGTTGTTAAAAGTTGTTTGAATCTTTATTCAAATGTGGAATCAGTTTATGATATACAGGATAGAATGGACAAGAGAAAAATAAATAAATTTCACTTCAAATTAGTCAGTTATGAGTTAATTGCTTTGTATATCAACATTATATCGTTGATAATGAATGTTCAAATTATGGCTTGAGTAGTAAAATTGGCATATCGTTCGTATAAGATTTTGATAATGATTGAGTTTCCAAAAGAGTTCAGATGACATGACAAACGTGGTTACTCCATAGTCTTCTAGAAAAGAAGGCGATGTTACCGTGGAATGTCAATTTTGATTTTCATTGGCTTTAAAACTTCGACTTAATTCACTCACAAACAGTTAATTATTCCCACATCAAATTCGTGTGTAATCCTAACACATATAAATCCAGTCCGACATTAAAAAGTAAAAGTAAACTGACCCAGCTGCAGCTAGCATCATAACTTTAACGTATAATAACCCCATTGGTGCTGATGATAATGATTTATTGATATTGATGATATTCTGCTTTAATAGGCTATGCAACTGCAGTTATTACATATAAACTAGTTCGACCAATTTCACCACGTAAAGCATTGACGATATAGAAGAAACATATACACAGAAGTGGACTGAGCATGAAACCGTGCTTTACCCCAGATGATGTGTTAAAGGCATCATACCTCTTATGACCGATTTAACACAAACACATATCTTATCAAACATATTTTAACAACTTTAAATTTTTACCTTCTGAATTACATTTAACATTATTTCTATTTACAAAATCAATGTTGTTTAAAATCAATAAAAGAACTGTTTGTGCTTTCCGAGATGTCAGTTTGCTTAGATATATCATCGATTGTGAAATGTCTGCTCCAACCATGCTACACTCATGTTTTACTCATATCCAACAATGAGAGTCACGATAATCTGTTGAATCGAGCTTATTAGCTTTACTTATTCGTGGTTACTCGTTTGCTTACAATAAATATCTAAAAGTATTTATAGATGATGCATATATCCTCTGCATGTCATCAGGAGTTAGAGACTGAGAAGTGAAATGGTTTCTGTCATTGGCAATATATCAAATTTACCCATATACATGCCTTGAACCTTATATTTATAACATGCTATTTTTCCTCGATTGTCAAAGAATGATATCGTCCAATGCCCCTCGATGTACCCCAAGGTGTCAATTCCATGAAATGATAAATGAACGAAATTTGGTCCTGAATGCACAGTTTCTGTACTATCACATTTTTTCAATTGTATACATAAATTTAAAAAATCATAACATCTCATTTTCCTGCTTAAACATGTTATCGTAACAAGGCAGAAAATTTGTTTCCTGTTTTTCATTGTTTTATGGCGTCGAATTTTGAACTTCAACCTTAAGCATTGATAACATGATATTGCACATTCACTTGATTGTATTAATAACATTAGACAGCTTGCTCAAGTCTGCTTACAGAATATAACATTGCACTGAAAAAGAGAGAGTGCTTGATTTTTTGACTGATTTAGTGAGTGATTGTTTGACTGATCAGAAACGAATCTCATGAGAGACTACTTAAGCGAAAGTAGTGTATCTTTGATACATGTATAATTACGTCGATGTTTGCATGTTTGGCTTTCATACGTGTCGAAAGACCACATGTGCTAATTTAAGTTCAAATTATGTCATTTGACTTGCATATCCATACCCTTTTTCCAATGAAAATTGAGCAACAGCCTTTTACATGTAAACTATCCATGTACAAAAACACCATTTATAAGGTTTGGCATAATGTGTTTCTATCAACACACTGAATGTCATTGTCCTTTTAAAAAACACTTATGTAGTGCTCTGCTCGTTCTTCTCCTTGAATGTTTCCAGCAAGTCCATTGACATTGATTGCTTCTCCTTGAATGTTTCCATCATGTTCATTGACATAGATTGCTTCTTCCATTTGGCTCCCTGGAATACTTCTCATTCTGAAAAAAAATTAAATTCTTTTACAGCAGTTTGTTTATATACGCAACATAACAGCAACAGAAGTTGAACTTCCATTTAACTATTTACATTGTAAATACATTAGCGCTTATTACCAATTATTTGATCAATATAATGAATGTAAGTTCATGCAATTTGAACTCTGTCCTTTCCTTCTATAAATGATATATTTCCTGTTTATCTGTTCCAATTTATGAACAATCATGGGGATATACTCAAACAGTGACATACACAAGAACAGGAAGATTTTCTGGATAACAAGTTTATTTCACATTTCAGAAGTTGTTCATAATTCTAACAGTTTTTGTTCTATTTATCTTATAATTTGATAACTAATTGAATTTACATGTACATGTATGTTGTTGTTAACCGATTCCGAGAAACAAGTCGACAGAATCGTCCATGAAAGCTTACTGGCTAGCTTACAGAGAAAACGGTTGATTATCTTTAATTATTTAGAGCAGGGACTCTTTAATTTAATTAAGTTATAGTCCCTGTTTATAGCGACGATAATAAGATGGCTCATGGAGCTTGAGGTTGTGAAGTGGATGGTTACAAATTTAAACTTTTGCAAAGTGTAACTAATATTTGTTTGAAATAGTTTCCAATTTGTTAGTTTCTTAGGATCGTTACTTCATATTGAATAAAGACAGCTGTACAATGTAAATGCATATTTGCATGTGAAACATACATCCCAGTGTTAACAACTCATATCCTGGTGATTTAGATAACACATCCAAGGGATTTATCATTAGTAAATTAATTTAACCATGTGATACACTCTTGGAGAGACTGAACGATGACACCCGAGTGAGTTTGATAAAAGTGTTATGACATCTTACATCAGAGAGAAATTAATTGAACTATAATATCCTGACCGATTGAAACGATAAATAGTTCCTTCCGCTCTTGGACATTCCCACGGGAATAACACCCTCAGACGTCCGTGGGCGATGTTTCATAATACCACAAACAAATCATGACAAAATGATTCAATTCATACAAGTACCTTGTTTTACAGACCCATAGTGTGATAAAAGTTCCAACTACAACGAACAAACAGATACCAACGGTTCCACTGATTGGTATTGCTATGTTGTAGTCGTCGCTGAGAGGCGTACGCGTGTATGGAGATGTTGTTGAATACAGAGTAGACCCATCTATCAAAAGAAGACGTGGTAATTACAGGTTATTTTTCAAAGGTCCAACACATACTCATGGTACAGGTTGTCACCAGTGCGTATGATCTCTATCTTGGAAACAAATATTTACCACCCCAAATTGTGTTCAACAAGAGATGTCGCTTATGTGAGATCATGCGATATCACCAAGGAGATACCGTTTTGACAGTAGCTTTTGCACAATGCCCAACTCACAATGTTCAACTGCATGACATCACAATAAGTTTACATCATCCGGTAATGACATCACAATTCTATTGCGTTATAGAAATGACGTCATCACAATTGCATTGCTATGACATCATCGCTTTGGAATTCAAATAGAATTGAAGTGCTGTGCTCAGATATGTTCAAATTTCATTGATTTTTGATGATGAATAGAATCTTAGCCTCGTGTCCTTTGATAACAACACATAACATTCAATTACGTTTTTAGGAGAAGACCTAGTAAGTGACTCAAGTGTGTCTAATGCTTTTGACCGTTATGTCAATAAAATATGTTTAAACCAATTACGCAAGTTAATGGAAATGAAGAAATGGCATACAGCGAATTGCCATTCTACCATAACTTTGCGAAATAGTTGTTTCTGATTAGCTACTGTAAAACATATAATTTGGTTTTACAATGCCCTGTTTACTTTGTCTTTTGCGCAAGATTTCACTTGTTACCAAGCAACGATAGCAAATGCGTTGATTCTACAAATACTTGCATGCATGAAGATGTTTTCAAAATGAGCTTTTGTTGTGATTAAAATGGCACAAAATAAATAGTTTGGATTATAAATTTTACCTGACACTGGGAAAGTTAACAATGCAGTTGTAAAAATCTATCAATGAACATCTTAGCATTTCATAAACGTTCTTGAATAAATTTTAATTTAGGTGACAAACTAGTTAAAATAGGAGAGCATATCATCCAAAAAGTGTCGGAATGCAAAATAACCTACCCAAAACTGTATTTCCGAACTCCACGCTGTAATACCGAGGTCAATTTTGAAAATATTGCAGAAATTATCCTGAATGCTAACGTCAATTCCAAAACACTACCGTCTAAAGAATAGAGTAAGCTCATAACTCTTTATATAGAGTCGCTCATTGCATTTTAAAAAACATATTTTATGTGTGTATACTTTGTCTGTAATATTGTCTTATAATGTAATGAGGTGAGACTTAAATGAACTATCTCTCTGTCTGTCTGTCTGTCTGTCTAAAAAGGGCGCGCATGCTCTGTTCAGGTGTCAAAGTTGTATTTATCAGGTACGGGTAGGCCATTATAAACGCTGTTGGAATGTCACGATTCATTCATTAACAGAATGATCCAATGTTCATTGTATTTACAAAAGCTACATGCGCCTTATAAGTATATATATATATCAGATTCTGTTTCAGTAGATAATGTATTCTTACAAAATGATATGTACGATGTTTATTGTCATTTGTTAAAATCAACTTAAGTTAATATCCAAATAAGGCATAACAGGGCCTCCCTATTTTATTCAAGTGATAGCTGAGATTAAAGTACTCATTCTTTGACTGGTTTTGATTAACAAGTAGGCATTTGATGGATCGGTACGTAACCTTTACTGACCTTGTCACACCCCCCCCCCCCCCCCCCCCCACACCCTCCCTCTCTCTCTCTATAATACCACATGGACTATTCCATTTTTACGGACATCTGCAATTCAACTTACATCAACGAAATTGAGCGTTGTATTATTTTTTAATTTGGTTGAGTAACACAATGTATATTGTTCACAGATAAATGCTCTAACTTTATTCCTTTTTATGAATAAAGTTATACTGGTTTATTCACTATGCTAATTTAGCCTCTAATTGATCACTGATCTAATATATTTATTATTCGTTTTGTATAAATGTTCAGCGTAAATGTTTACTTTTAGAAATGTAGTGATGTAATGAATTCAAAATGTCTTTATTTGTTGCGTTATCAAATTCGCCAGTTCCCTACAAAGTGTTTTGAACATCATATCCGGGAGTATAACAAATAAATGGTAAGTCTTACATTTTGATAAATCCAAAATGTAGTGAACAACGATAGATTGACAACATGATCACTTAGATGTTTCCGATCTGTGTGTATTACACTGCAAATTAATCTGCTAATTTATCGTCTGGGCTTTTCTGAAAGGTTGAAAACTTTCAAGTGGATATCAACGGCTTATTGTTTCAAATATTTCCAAACCCATGGCAATAACAACTATGTGAGACCAAAATATTGTCATAGCTTTGGCATTTATTAACTATCTGTAACCTACAATTAGTAGTGTATAAATCATCAGTCTTGATGACTGGTGTAATGTGGACAATAGCGTAGTCAAATGATCTAACATTTACTGTCTGAAACGCGATCCATTTCTCAGACATTATTGTTTTCAAAATGTCATTAAATTCAAACTTCAAAAATATTTCAAAGTGAACAAGTCAATCTTTTAAAAGTCAACAATTCATTAAACTCTAATATCTTCTCAAAGTCAATATGTCACCAAAGTTAACACATCATTAAAGATAAACTTTCACCAAAATCAACCAATAGTTCCATATTCAACGTGTCATCAAACTCGATATATCTTTTCAAAGTCAATATTTTATTAAAGTTAAACTTTCATAAAAGTCAATTAATATTTCAAGAGTCAACATTTCACTAAAATGAAAATTTCATAAGTCAACAATTCATATAACTAAAAATATATGTTAAAAGTCAACATGTCACCAAAGTCATAATTTATCAAAGCTAATCTTTCCGAAAGTCAATAAATATTTCAAGAGTCAACATTTCACTAAAATGAATATTTCGTAAGTCAACAATTCATATAACTCAAAATATATTTAAAAAGTCAACATGTCACCAAAGTCAATATTTTATCATAGTTAAACTTCCACTAAAGTCAATAAATATTTCCAAAGTCAACATTTTCCAAACATGATATTATTTCCAAAGTCAACATTTCCAAAACATTATATTTTTTCAACATTGGCCCATTGGAAAAATCGCCCATGGGAAATCTCACCTATTAGAATTCTCGCCCAATTCTCGTCCATACGAAACCTCGAAACGAAGCCCATGGGAAGTCTCGCCCATGGGAAAATCTCCTCTGTATGGAGGGAGTTCATTAATACCCAAAATATGTTACTGCTAGTCCCATTATTAAAAATTAATAAATAAGTTTGTTTTAAGACCAATTTGAACCGCCTCATCGACAGCCCATGGGCAAGGGGTTTCTGTATCTCACGCGTACGGTGCGGGGTAGAACGTTGGAATTTTCGTCAATCTCTTAGTTAAAGTATAAAAATAGATTTTTGATAGAATTTGAACTTCTCACTTTTGTTGGTCAGTTATGGAATCTCGGGTTTCCATGATAAATTCGGGTAGCCTTCTAAATTGATATCTTTTTGTGGAGGACATTAATTACTCAAAACGAGGTTAGTGACATTCCACATAACAGGGTCAAATAAATGACGATGATACTTATGATATATTTCATCATATCACTATCATGAATCTAAATGTTCTGTTAAATGACATATCCCACCGGTCACACATAATTTGGAAAACACATCTTTGTATATCTTTGAAGTACCACTTCACATATTCAGGAAAATACGATGAAGCCGGGTGTTTGGAGTTTACCTCCGCAAACGAATATATCCCTTAATAAGATCCAAATCCAAAGTGTTTCCATGAAAACGAAGAGAAATAACATTTTCAGAAAATATCAAAAGGCACCGCTTCAGTTAGTGTGTTTACAAATAAAACAGTTTCAAGATATTATGAACGGTTTTCGAGTTCTGCTCCGGAAACGAAACATTGATTACAGACGGACAGGTGACGACTATATCCAATGGCATTACACATACCGATGGGATATGAATCTGATCAGACGATGTACATTGTAAGACAAGTAGTGCAATTACTTAATTTCATCAAAAATACGATATGCAGACCTACCAGTATTACACTGGTACTGCACGGCTTGGAGGTTTCCAGGAAGAACCAAAATGAAATCCGAGCATTTTTGTTTGTTATCACACTGATTTCTGATATTATTTATCGCTGAGGTCGTAAAGTTCACAATTGAGTCATTTACGGTCACCTCTGAACAGCATTTGGACTTGTAAGTTGAATTACAACCCATGAGGTTTTCAATACATCCCAAACTTGCTTCACTTTTTACATAGTATGCGCTGTTGATCTCTATCGATTCTCCAGGTTGACACTCGAGGAAAAGCGGAGTACATTGTTTCCATGCGATTCCACATGAAAATGTTGTTCTTGCTGCTGAAACGATTGTTTGGATATAAACGTTTTATAAACAATATTTTCTTAACAGCATATAGTATATTGATTATAAACATTACAAATGCATAATCTTGAGGTGAAATAGTTTACCTTTTAATGATTAATTGAAATAGAAATATCACATTATACAATCAGATAACGTTTATCCCGATGCCGTATATACATCCGTAAACCCGCCCATCCTGATTGAAGTATTAGATCGTCTCTGTGCATTTTTGTGCAAATGATTATTCGCTTAACCGCACGACCAGCTTCCCATTGTAACCAAATCGTGAGGGGAAAAAAGCCTGATTAAAAGTTGTATGAAATGGGATACACAGTGAGTACAAACCTGATAACTCGATGCTACACGTTAAGAAACAAGCGACACGAAGAAGGAAAGGAACCATTATAACTGCTTCGTTGACGGATATCTCATCAGTTGTGAACACTGAATGTGAAACAATCATAAATGAATTGAAAAAAATAAACATTTCTAACGGTACAGGAAGGAGGAATAGATAAGACTTTGAGCTGTGACAGTGTATTTATTTTAATGTAAATCATATTTTTATTCACAACACACAATAAAGTACACACATACACACATGCACAATACGCAAATATGTATGCTTCTTTTGAAACAAAGCGTTTCCTCAAGTGGACATTCAGCTTATATGAACATGAGTACAAAAATAATAACGATTTGTTTTCATCATGATACTCATGGAGTTTGCACTGCAAGGATGATAACGTCTGTTTTCACACTCCAAGAATATCATTTATTTGACGTCACTTATCGTTATGTATGTAACAAACAGAAGGCATAACTCTTGCCAGTCTCCATTACTGACTGATTTAAGCCTTGTCGTATTTCCTCAAGGTTTCTGTGCCAGGAAATCAGAGCCCGCAATGCATTCCAAGTGCAGCGATCCACGGACACGCTAGGGAAAAACTGCAAGGCTTAAAGACGTTCGTAACAATTGCCCACGCACATCTTCAATTGTCAGTTTTTCGCTCGAGGTCAGAACCTCAAAGAAATCAGGGCCATTTTTCATCAACAGTGTGTTATGAGAAACATTAACAAAATCAAATAACCTTTGGATACTAATAAAGAAAGGTAATGGTATTATGGTTAGAAGTAGTTTATTTTTTATGGTAGAAACATTACTTGCTCCACAAGCTTAAATAAATGAATTATGTAATACAAATATAAATATTCCAGTGAAGAGTTATCTCCCTTTTCAATATTTTTCATAAATATTCAACTTCAGCATTAAATAACTCAGAAAGTAAATAAATGTTCACTTAACTGATTTTATCAATTTTAATTATCAGTAACAATGCTACATTTATCAGTGGCTGTATGTGAAAAACAAGTGTCAAAGAACGATGTCGACTTCATAAACTTTAACTTGATAACCCGCCACTAACACATAATCTGAAAACTGGTTTATAAACGGTTTGCTCCTTTCAAACCGTTTATAAGCCAGTGAACAAACACATAATCAAATCTATTTCTTAAATAAATGTCGGAGCTTGTCGACGGCATTTATACTACAGTTTAACTTGAACTTTCAAACCAGTTTACAAACCCGGGAAAAAACACATTATTAAATCTATTTCTTATAAATTCAAACTTTACAATTAAAGCGAGTAAATAAACTTTTGAAGAAAATAAATCAGTGCATGATAAAACAAATGTTTTGTATTGTCTTAGATCAGGGGCTAAACTCCGCCCACAATAATACCGCCTCTCTTACGTGTCACCACGCGCAAAAGGTAGTTTACAGGAAATATGATTAAAGTATTAGTTTTTGGTTCTAACATGCTGTTTTAATCAAACTTTCAATCAAACTACAATTAGAATTCACGTTGTGAGGTTTTTTAAAAGTTCAATTAAAGACAGAGCATGTGGTAGCAGTGTCATAATTGCACAATGATACAGTGATAAAGTAGTACCGCAGGTTATTTTATGTAAACGTCAGGTTATGAAAGTTATCCTTTTCAGCTGTCAATCTTGTATTTATAAGAATGTATACTGGTCACATGACCTTGTTTAATACAGTCAGCAGAGAGCATATTGCTTAAATTTCAAACTCTGAATATTATTGTCATATAAACATCTTTTTCTTTTCTGCATACTACACAACAACAAGCATTTTCGAGACGTGTTGGCTTGTCAATTACACGAGTCGCCATAACCCATATGATGCTCGTTTTCTTAACTGTTTTCGTTCCTTCTCACACATTACTGAATGTTACGATTGTTACATTAACCTGTTTCTAAATGTCATGTGAATATACAAATTATTGACATATTACCTGTTAAATGGTATTTTATTGTAATTATACCAGAAAACATAAATGACAGATATATTATGTATATATTTATTATCATTATCATTTCAAGCAACATACCTAGTAATGTAAAACATTTATTTCAATATCTGTAGAAACTACATAGTTGAAAGAAATGGTAAATAAATAATTCCAAAAGCTGTATATTTATATTTGTTAGACTACTCGTGAACTGTCTCTTTTATAATTTGTTTGTTTACATGTGGGAGTAAACCACTATGCTTTGCGCTTGAATTCTCCGCTTATGTTAGGTCGAAAAATCAAATCTGCCCCCAAAATAAGAGCATATATTTCAATACGATAGATTTTTTTTAAATGTTTCTGTATGTGTATTAACATACGCAATTGCTCTTTGAGGTATCGCTAAATGAGTCAGAATGCTGAACTACTTTCGAGCAGCCATTTAAATGTGGACACCTTAAAACAATGACCGCTCGAAGAAAAAAAATCATTATAGAACTCTCTGTTTCAGGGGTATTATTTAGCCATTTGTAATACGTATGTTTCTTTTCATGAGAGCAATTTATTTCAATAAGAACGGCGTGCTACTGAGCCATTAAAGTTATATAGATAAAATTACTATGCAAACTTATAACCATTTTGGCCCAATAAAATCTAAGAACTCAAAATCAATTTCTCAATCAATTGTCACTCGACCAGAAACCACCAAGTTGCAGGTTCGATCCCTCAGTTCCTCGGACGTATTTGTGATCGGTGTGAAAGTGTCAATTCATCTACCATCGTATACAAAAATGTAGCTTTTTACTGACATAATGTCAAAACATACTTGACTTTATAACTGATCAGACCTTAAATAATACAATATATAGGGTTGAAAACTAACATTTTCCAAATCGACAATAATTAGTATCCCCTTTTGGCCAAGGCGACCCATCTGCCAATGTGTACAGACTGTTTCAACTTTCTATTGCATTTACTTTTTAAGAAGAAGAAGAAGACACATGTTGTTTTTTGAGTGTGGCACTTGTCGTCCTTGTTTGGGGTCACATAGTCACCAAATCTACAATTTATAATTTATAATGGCCAAAGAGTCCAAACACAGAATTTAGATTTCGAGAGCCAGTGGTCCTTCATCCTGGAAACCAGGGGTACTTTGTTTCGCTCGCTTCACTTTGAAACTAACCCCTGGATTCCTAGGCAGCAAAAGGCTCGACGCGCGTTAAATATAACTACCAATCGCAGAAAAGGCTTTTCTATAGATCCAATCAGCGCTTTCCTTTTATACACGCCCCTTCCCTTGAAGTTTACTTGGACAACAATGACTGCCGTTCGTTATGGCACAGAGGCTTCATTTTCAGTACATTATTGCATTATTTCACCTTTTCTGTGTATATTGTTCATTGCATATATGCATCATAAATTTGTTGACAATCTATAACAACACATTATGTTGCTCAAAGCCTATCATGTTTTTACGTTAAATTTATGTTTGATGATGTATTATTAATGTATTAATTATTTAAAAATGCGCGAATGTTTGTCATTGTCAGTACATGACAAAAAATACTTCTGACGTTACAATAGAGCGCGAAATCCGCTCCGCTGGAAAGCGCTCGTTTAATCTCCTGCCATTTGAATGCTCTCTTTAGAACGCGTGGGCAGGAGTAAATATTAGAACTTAAGTGAACAAATGTCGATCTTTCAATGCCAGAAGTATAAAATACAATTTCAGGAATTAAAACGATATTGAACTGTTTCGTCAAACATGTGCGACACTGACACTCGCTTCAAGGTCATATTTTAAATCATAATTTACCTCCTTATTTGGTTACGCCAAGGAATTTAGAAAGACGGTTCGCCATTGGTGTACTATAATTTGCTTGATTAATTAAAAGAAATGATATACATGTTTTTGCATAGCCATATGTTGTAATATATTATCTAAGAGTATGCACAGTTTGATTTCAATCCTAGACACAGATATTGAGATATATCCATAAAATCACTATCACTCCTCTATCTGCTTTTCCATGTTTTTTGTAATTTTCTCTGGTCTGAAAGACATTACCCATCTTTTTGTGGTTCAGATCATCAGAGGGAAGGGGACATTTATTGTTTCCAAAATATTGGAGCTGTGACTGATCTTGTGTTTTCTATATGCTTGAATGAATGCATGGTTAAGCTATAATGTTATCGTGTTTAGACGGCATGTCGTCTAAAATCAAGGACGGAAAGCCGCCGTGTCCCTGACTGTTTATCATTGCGTAACTGATAATCAACAGACCAGGACATGTTGTTTTAAGACTGTAGGCCAACCGGGATGTAGAAATATAGGGAACATGCCATTCCGCGATGATGTATCGAAATGGTCCCTCTATACTTGGATTTCAGAAGGTAAAGCACAACTATACGTGGAACACGGATATAAACATACACAGAAGGGCAAAAGAAAAGATACCAAATTTTCGACTGAGTCACAACATAGTTCTGCCTGATAACGTCGATTGAAGACAGAAACATGTAGATAATTTCAATCAGGAGAATATGGTGCTTAATATTGCATATAACACATATGGGGTGCTGAATGAGCTGTTGTTTTGTGGACATAATGTTTCAATCTGTGTGTTGGTATTTAAGGTAAAAATTATGTAATTAATGTTATCAGCATAATGTACCTTCTTGGTCTTTAAGTCGATGACGCATCTTTCCTGTAGGAAGCCAGAAAACCACATTTCACTCTCATATCTCAATCGGTTAATGAGATTTCAAAACGACGAATTTTTAAAATTAATTTGAAATGCCGTACTCTTCAGAAACATGAACAGTCAGATAATGTTCCAACATTACAAATTATGTTGCCTTTAATAGACAATGTGTAACTTTATGTTTCAGTCGTAAGTATCTCTCGAGGATTAAAACATCTTGGATTTTATTGGGTATCGTTTCTTTTGCTTCTGCGTGTAGTGACGGTTAGAATAGGCTCAGATCGCAATAGTTCTCCCGTTCCCCCGACATGCAAGGTTAGTCCAATGTTCCAAAGGAGAAGGGGAAGAACCTCCTGAACCCTCCCTTTCAATGCGGCAATTAGGCTTATTTGCATTACATAAGCGTAAGGGAATACATGCTCTGTGGCAAGTAAAACAACACGTTTCTTCGACTTAACACATTACTTAAACGGAGAGGTCACCATCTTGATTTGTTTTATTTACGTGGAATGAAAGCATGTTTTATTGTACCTTATTTTACAACTTTTACTAATAAAAGACAATGAAAGAATATTCACATAGAAACACATAACATGTTATACAACTAATAAACAATTTGCTGTAGCGAAGTGTTCTCTACTCGCAGCGCCGATGAATGGCTTCAGTTTTCATTGCTTTTATTTTTCAACAAATGTGCGCTGGTGTTTATCAAGTTGTGAAATTTAAAGTCATCAAAATATTACCTCCATTAGTTTTTTTTTCAATTTGACTGTGTTTGAGTCATGTATCAATAACATATATGTGTAAACAGAAATATCCTCTCGAACTTTGTTCACACAAAATAAATACCCCGATAGAACCCTCCTTTTAAGGATCTCATCAACGGTGGTAAATTAAAGTTGATGGAGCTCGCCATTGACCCTCTTTAAACTGAATATTACAAGGTTCACGCAAGAGGCCTTCAGACAATGAGCGTGATCCATTGTAGTATCAGAAAGTGTTAGTCTAGATTTTTCCTTTCTCACACTTTCACTCAACTAGGAAGTAATGTTGTGCACCGAGATTCCTATCGGGAAATTGAAATATTTCCTGTTACAATTACACAATGGCAACATTAGTGTGAGGAGAAGGCAGAATAAGGCTTGAAAATCCCAGCTTCAAGTCTAATAAACTTTGTTTTAATTGTGCGATCCTCACTTTTGTTTTGAATTACCAATACACCATCTACATTTACAGTATTCATTAGGTGAGCTAATTTAATAATTTCTCTGCTCTGAATTTGAAATGGAGTGTATTGACGAACACATGGGGAAAATCATGCTCAAGGAACATACATTTTCGTGAAAATATTTTACAGAGAAATATGTTGATGGACACATTGACACATCTAACCATCTCCCGAAGAAATTATTTGTGTATATTTCATATTTTACGGAGTGAAAAGGATTTTCCGCTTTCGTTTTAATTTGTAATAACACAATTATTTCCTGTTTTACAAGCCTTGATTTAACACTTGGGCGTTAAACACTAGACTTCAAACCACGTTCGATCAAGACCAGTGTGTATATGCCCGGGGAATACAGATATCGTACAAGGTATGTCACATTTGTATTTCACATATACAATGTAGAGGCAGCTCTATTGCATGTGGTTTTGGGTTTAACGCCACTTTCAAGAGTGTTTCACATATTTTACGGCTGCAAGTATTTTTGCAGGGGAAGGCTCTCAACATAGCTATACATTGCGGTTAAACCTTCGCCGAAATTCAGGGAAGCATTGCACACAAATCTTACTGCATGTAGAATTGTTCTCTACAGCAGACAATGTTGCCGAGCCCCTGGCGGGATTCGAACCGGACCATATGATCCGGAGCCTAACGCTCCAAGCGCCTTCTGTTCAATCATAACGTTCGTTTCACATCAACAGCTAATAATGGTAGTTGTGATAGGGGAAACGCTATTCTTTCAAGTGTACACACAATATGTTAGTAATTGACAGCTGTCTGAAGTTCACATCACGTAAAACAATAACTATATAAAATTCAATGAAAGTTGATGAACGCTAAATAACAATTTCGCTTACAAGTGTTTTGGTCTCTGTGAAGGGAAGGACTCTATTTAACCCAAAACAATTCCATCATTATTCAGCATTCGTATGATTGTAGAATGTCTGTCAACACTGTAGAAAAGAAGGTTCCTTATCTCGCTAATATCCTAATTATGCAAACTGCTCAAACGAATTCCAAATGTTCACTGTATTTTGGACAATAAAACTTAATAGTTAAATTTACAACTTCCTTTGTCATCACAATTTCGTAAATTGTTAATTTCTATTTAACTAAATTAACAACTAATCAATCAGTCAAGTTACTTTTTCTTACATTATTAAAGTAGCACATGGAGTTCGGCGTTGCTTACTCTATAGGCGGGTGAATAAGCTCTTTCTTGAAACACTCTCGACATAGAAAAGTATATGTTGTAACAGATAAAGAAAAATTACTCAAGTTGACATTTTAAGAAAATAGGACTTAAATTGTAAACGTACTAAAAAATAACTATTGTTCGTGTGCATACACTGCTAGTAAAAAAATAAATGTCAGATTTCAGATGACAAAAAAGCAGTTCTGTTACCATGTAACTGTTGACTTTCACACATCAAAACATATTTTATGTTGCAAAATAAGGAAGTAACTGATTGTGAAATGTCATCCTTTTTTCAACATTTATTGACAACTTTGGTAAAAAGGCTTTTACATTCGATTTTTAATCCAGTTTTTATTCGTTCCAGTTCAAACCGTTAATTAAATTCTTCGCTGTGTTTTAGAGGAATTGTTACAGCAAAGACTGACCATATATCGTCAGTAGGCCACATATTATATATATAATTATTGAAATTGCCTTTTTTTCAAAATTCATGATTTTGAAGGTTCATAGTGCTGTTACTAGTGACTTTTGACTAAAAGGCAGATACTCAAGTTGATCAGTTGACTTGAAAGAATGGAGTTACTTACATTAGAGAAACCGATATAAACTTTCATTTCTCATGTTTTTGGAGACCAAAATACCAAACTTTTATAAATGCAAATATCCAAAGAAGCGAAATTTTATCTGAAAGGGTTTTCTTTCTTAAACTGCTAGATTATTATTCTCTTATTCCATATGGTTACTTTTACTGACTCATTGTCTTCTTTCTTATTAAACAACCTTTGCTAGTGAATGAAAGTGGGGTGCTTAAAATTTTTCCATATACATATTGTATGACGGTATGTTTAGTCTTGTAACTGTCACCATGTATTTTGATTTTGATTTAATGATTTGTAATTGTACCAGATACCCCTGAAAAACAGTTATGATTACGTAATTCTGAATGTGGGGCTCATGTTGCACTGTATATATCAGTATAGGAGACGTTACAAGGAAGTTAATAAGTTTCCGTTAAGGAAACAATACGATAAGAGAAAGTGTTGAAGTTATTGCTAACTAAATATAAATTGTCGTTATTGCAATTGATTAGCGCTGCTCGGTGCATTATAATAAACATATGTTATATATGAATATGTAATTATAATCGTTTATTTTATATTGTAGCAAGTTACACATTTATTCTGTGAAAGGCCTCGTTGCAAAAAGCACATTGAATACAGATTAAATTTAATTTTGACAAATGAGAGACTTCATAATAATTGTATGTTCTCATGATATGCTATACAATGATATGTCATACCGTTTATAACATCTCCTGGGATAAACAGATATGATGCATGTACATGTATATGTATGGAATAATTTAATTAGTGTCAATTAAAAAGTCCGCCATTCACCAGTGAGAGTATACGTTGACAACGTTATTTCCATGAGAAAGCAATGTGTTTGTATAATGGACCACAGCTGGTTCAGAGTACTTGATAATATTTTAATTCATAAAACATGTACACTGTGTTCTAGTTTCCTCTTTACATTCTCATTCTAATAACGTATGAGCTTAATGTTTTCCTCGTCAAAATGGGAGTTTTATTTAATTGCATATCTTCAGACTATTTTCTCCTGTCCTGGTGGTGTGGAATAACAGAATCTGTATAACACTTATCTTCTTGTTTTGTCTGGAGCTAAGTCGTGATACTTCGTGGTATAGAATTACGAAATCTGTATCGATCGAAATATTATTTTATAAAGCGTGTTTAATCCTATTGAAGAACTTGCACAAAGTTTCATTTGCATTATATTATCGTACATGTATATTCTAACTATTTATTTACGTTTGATTTGAGCAATGAATACTTTATGTAAATAGACCCATGTTTGAAATAATTATAAATAATTACTGCTTTTAGAACACTTTTACTTCTACGACTGTTTGGTTTTACAGACGCTGCGATGTCGGACGTAACCGCAGCCGTCTTAGGTTCGCTTTTCGCTGTTGCTGTTATTTGTGGGACCATTGCATTTCTTTACCTCTACTGTTTTTTCAAGAGGTATGTCCACTTGTCATATGACTTAATGTGAATTATAGTCTGGAAGTATTTGGGTTTTTTAAATGACAGCGTATCATGGTGGCGAAGAAGACTAATATATCCTAATTAACCTGATATACTTTTATATTTTCTTCATATTCAGTCTCACCGTAATTATACGTTTTGTGTTATCAATACATATACATTTTACATTATCAGTATTTGAAAGAGTCATTGGTTGCTTTTGTCTTAAGGAACAAACGATTGCCGTGGCATGAGGCTGCTGGCATATCCTACTGCCCGCCAGAAGCCAAATACAACGAGATTGACGACATCCGAGCCGCACTTCCTCGCAATGCCTACGATTATGCTGTCGTGGACGAGTTATCACCGCAGATTATTGTAAGAGGCAAAGATAAAGACGAGTACGACCATCTTGGGGAACATAAGAGAATTGGAGAATTCGCAGCTGTCCGTTATGACACCACAGCTTCAACTGTGCAGATAGTCGCTTCTGCGGAGAATTCAAGGTTAGAGGGCGAGCCCTTGTATAGTTATAACCACCTGGCTCAGAATCCTAATCCGAAGGTTCCCCACAACTCCTATGACGCTGTTGCACTCGTAGAAAGTACTCCCAGGTCATCAACTGTACAAGATGGTGGGAGTCCGAACTACAACTTGTTGGTTGTAGCCAGGCCAGATATGCATCTCAGCAATGAGTATGATAAACCTGCAACACAAGGGACAGGTTTCAATGAACACGAAGTAGGAACAGTTCTTGCTGTGAGCTCCTCGGAAGATACCCATGAGACGTTTGGAGGAATTAACAGCAATATGTCAGATGAACAGAAATCAATAGGAGTATATGCAAAAAGAAATGATGGCAGAATGGACTCAGGTGAGAGTATTGAAATGGAACATGGTGATCAAAGGATTCAAGAACGAGAACATGCCAGATACACGATCTATCAACTTGCGGCAGCAATGGATGCCCCAACAGTCCAGAAGAGTATCCAATCTCCCACGTATGAAGACGTACAAAGCCTCGGGGAGAATCATGGGCAATCCAAACCCCAACCAAAGAAACCAAGAGTCTTGAAAAGGGGTCAGGCCTACAACCTTGCTTCTCTACCATCAGGAAATAAAATAACAGTTCAGAGAGAAGTGAAAATTGAGAAGATGGAAATTAGGAACATGATCAAACAGTTTGAGAAATCACCATCGGAATCTGGTGCCATTCGAAATGATCAGACGAGCGAAAAAGAGGGTAATTCTAACGTCAACTCTGCTCGCGTGAAATCTGCTATCATAAGTACAACCAAACCTGAAAAGTCATTTGGAACAGGGCGGCTAGAGATTGAAGGTCAAATTTCGTCAATACCTATAGCTAAACCTGTACAGAAACCGAGTATTATCCCGCGAAGAAGTGTCAGTTCGAATTCAAGGAAGCAGACACTTTAGCTTCATCTGAAGAAATAAGGTATTGGTTCCCATAAGCTCCCAAGTTGGGATGGTTAGCACCCTGTCTCTACTCCTCGTCCACTACTGTAGCAGAAGTGATTATGAGATCACCCCCAAGTGGATTCGAACTCGGAACCTCCGTCTCCGGATGAGACACCTGCGCTCAACCAGTTGAGCCAAAGGGATCCCAACTTGTCAAAGTCAGAGAGGACACGTCCATTAGACCCTGTCATTATAACTTTTTCTTGTTGATCCCTTTCAAGGGTGCATTATGTTATATTGGATATGCATGGATAATTGTATAAGACACACTGTATCAACAGGACTTGTGTGTTACCTTATACGCTTGGTTAGACTGATATTTGACATATTAGTCTTGCAGTCAGTGGTGAACATACTATAATATACTAAACCCTGTTTGTTAATCAATAACGGTGTACAGCTTACGGCATTGAGATGATTTTGTAAATAGCTCAGAGGGGGATAACCTTTACACTGGTGTGACGTCACTTCTACAATAAACGGTACGTCATGGCTGTTGCTAAGTGACAGTGCAACAGCGGTATAGCATCGCTAGAGACTGCGCAAGTGGGCTGTTTTAAACGTCAAGGAGGACATCAAAATTAAGTTCACAATGAGACATGGAATATAAAGTCTGCTCAATTACTGTGGTTTCGTGGAAATGGATAACGCGTTCACTCAATGTACTCGAGTGGTCATGATTATGAATTTGCTTCCTGGTGTGACTAAACTGTAACGACTCAAGGACATAAACACATTAAGGAAACAATTCTACTTTATCAAGTGGCACGTTTCCTTCCCTGACTATGGTTAAACTGCATACATGAATACGAAATTGCACAATGTCTCCATAGGGAAACTATCACTTTATGCTGTGCATATATTTCAATTGTTTGAATTTTAATATTTCCTCATAAGGGATTATTACATCGATGAAAAACATATATGCTACAGATGAAATTTAAACAGGAAATACCGGTGTACATAGTGAAACAATTCTATGGAAATTGAATTGATTTATTGTGCAATGAAATATATTAAAATAAATATGGTCTGCTTTAAATTAAAATACTCGTTTCTGATTGGTTACCGAGTGATATATATATTGTTCCTTTCTGTCCCGTAGGACTCTTAGATATAAGAAGCTAAGAGGTAGCGTTTTATGTTAAATACGTTAATATCATTGATTTCTTATGTCTCAGAATCACACCAACGTTGCGTTAGGAACAATGCAAAAGGACAAACCCTCGCCAAATACAATAACCTCAATATGTCATACTGGTGCAACTTATGTAATGATTGATATATCTGCAGAAGATCGACACTACAAGCTTTAATTATTTTAGCCGGTTACTCGACTAAGTTAATCTATCTTGTGTCCTCCGGTAAAGTAGAATATATGTATGTATATATCAACACTCAATGGCGCTTGAATATAGCGTCCTGTAATTGTCTCAATTGCAACCTATTCATTTAAGTGTTTATGTCGCACTGATATATTCTGTATTTCTAATCAGCGGCTGGATCTGTGAGAAAGACACCATCTCCTCTTAGGAGTTTCATAGGTCGAGGGCGGAGAAACAATGTACTTTTAGACGTCAGGAAGAACGTATATGCCACCAAACGTTGCTCCATCAATGTATTTGTTCATCGCTAAATAGCATATTGTGTAATTTGTAGCCAGTGAAGTGTCGTGATTTGAACGTAGACGATCGCTCGTCGGTTTCCACATCCGGGTACTCTTCTGCTCGAAAGGAAGTTCTCTCATTGGCCGGTTATCTATAGTCAAAATGACAATTTTAGGTCAGTAGTGTAGCGGATACAAGTACACTGATTGAGCAGGATGAATATCAGTTTGTTATCACGCCCTCACAGGTGATAACTCTCTGATGTTTTGGATACACCGCTTGTATCACTGTGTATCTGTAAATACTATAATGACAGGTACAGGTTCATGCCTGGTGATAATACATTGCTAGTTAGCAACGATGGTCTGTCTTCTTTAGCATTCATTCAAAATATAGTCATTGTAAAATACCTACTATGTAACTATATTGAATATCCTAAATGTATATTGTAAAAAATGTTATTTCATGTATGAAATAAAGTGATTCGTGCTTGTTTGAATGTTCTGTTTAAATTGATGTACACAATTTGACGAATATAGAAAAAAAAACATGTAAATTTATAATAGATAACATCATTGCAAATTCAGTTGTGTAGAAACAAAATATTCGAAATACCACTCCCAATCTTTAAGAAAATTTATCATTTCGTAGTATTACATGTTTTTAAAATAACACAATTATTAATCGTAGAAGATTGCGCATGATAATAACACATATAAAGCAAATAATAAAAACTGTTTCTAGGAGTTTGGTACCAAACAGAAGACAACAGTATCGTTTTCTAATTTGTAAGTTTATAGGGTATTTAATTGGTAGGCGCTGTAAGCGCGCCTTCTTACTGAAATAAAGTGCTATCACGAAAAGTAGATATGTGTTGCAAATGGTTAAAGGATACTCCTCAATAATCAAAATGACCGCTCGAAGCTAGTTCAAGTGATCTGCTGTAAAGATACATGTACCTATACACACCTACACACAGTAGAGTTTTAAATATAGCAGAATGATGTAATAGTCAACCATCTTGTTTCGGAAGAATCAAAATCGCATGAGCCCTAAAAATCTACCTCTTACGATATAATACAATCGTCGTTTTATACATCACATCACATCACATCATTTTCTTCGAATACGGATAATCGTTTTTCTATGGCTATGGCTTATCGGGTCGTGTAATGAGATGTTATATCTTCTTTCGTAACAATAAATTGTATACACTTTAATGGTACTTGGCAAATTTGAGAACATATAATATGCAAAAACATTATTTAAAACAAGTTAAATGAGATTTATCTAAGTTTTACTTGTTCATTATCATTAACAATAAGATGAGAGTTCAGGGGCTCATTGATGTAACAATAAGGGACTCATTATTTATTTAGGTGTCTGGTAATGATACATTAATTATCATTAAATATGCAATTCAAATATAAAAAGGAACAATGGCAATTTAGTTGATGGTTAATTTGTTTAACTACCATTTTCAAAAAGCTACCAAAACTTGACATCAAGTATGTGTTGAACTTGTGATATTATTTACTTACTTTAATATTGTTAAAGATGCCATGTAAGCCAATGTATATAGTTAGGTAGGATATGAAACTTGGTAGAATGCTAGATGAAATGCAGTCATGTTTATATTACACAGGTGGTTGAATTACAACACATGGAGTTATCTCCCTTAGACTGCAGCGACACGCATCGCTGAAAGCTGAAGGACAACAAAACTAAGGTTGATGATTTATGAAATGAATATCGAAACCACTACATTCAATATGATTAAATGAACAGCGTTTGCCAATATTTCACATTCTGCAGTAGTACTTTAACATATAGATTGCACGTCACCTGCATGTACATTTATATGTTTAACTCTACAAACCAAGATTATATGTACACTAGCTCTAGTTATTACTTTGTAACAGCTTACTTCTATTCGAGTATCATATTTGGTTAAATACGTTTGACAGTAAATGCAACGTTGTAAATAACGACTCCAAACATCATACATTTGCCGTGGCCAAGAGAAACAAAAAATATGTATGCATTTTTAAATACACATATAAATACTAATATAACATTTCATGTAAATTAGAAAAGGCACAACGTAACATACTCCTTTGTTCTGTTCACCTGCTAGATTTTCTAGCGTTTCCTCGTGCAAAGCGAGTTTCATTATTACAATATTAAGCGACAACATGTTTATAATAAATGTACCAAGCCCATGTCTAATATCGAGTTCACATGACGTTACCATTGAAAATAATATTTCCAAGGCAGTATATGTATTTCAGCCGAGTGAGTACAGAGCCGTGCATAACCATGGACGCTGTGTTCTAAATGTACTGTTGGTAAAGTATTGAATTAAACATTCGATGTTTCTGCAGATCGCCGGCCTCATGTCTTAGGAAAATGGATTGAACATAACCTGCGGATATATATCCCGCATTGCAACGTATATACTCCTAGTACCTGTACTATGTTCTCCTGGAGGGTAAGCACGGTTGTGGAATGTTTATAGTTGAAAGTCCAGACTTCTTGTATGTGTTAGAGGGATTCTGCCTCTATTCATATACTCCCCACTCCGGTACCAACTCTCCTTCCTCACCATGGACCCACTCGGGTACAGGATCAGATGGATTGGACGTTTTAGACTATTGGATCTTGGACGAGGGTAGTGTCCACCAGTCGGTACTGCAACTCTCGTCATATAGGTATGCTCAGCCTCTATTGTCCTGCCTGTATTGATCTGCTCGGTGTTTCTCAGACTGAAATAGGTATCTTCTTCATCAATTGTGTGTTCTGTTCGGATCCTCTCCGTGTTCCTCCTTACGACCGGTCTACTTAAACTCATCGTACTTCCTCCGTGCAGAATCTCACTACTGAGTCGTAGGCTTCTAGAAGGCATTTTAACACTGCTGGCCCTCGATACAGGGTGTGAATACAGCCCATTGCCGTTTGGCATAACGACCTTGCTGATGTATTTGTGGTTGGCTTCAATGACCCCTCCGCTGTTGATGACTTCAGTGTTCTTCACTCCCTGCTTGAAGGCTTCAAGATCTGCCGCTGATAGTTCCTTCTTTTCAGTAATGCTAGCTTCACTCAGAGACGTGTCGTTAGTGTTGGGGCTGAGTGTTACCGGAGAATAACTCGCGTCAGGTGCACTTACGTGGATCGGAGAATATTTGACTGGAACAGAGTTACTTTTTAGGGTATTATCGTTTGTAATTATTATTTGAGGCACAGGCTTTGGCTTATGGGTGGAGTGTTCACTGCCAGAATCGTCATCATAACAATTGCTCTTGAAGCAAAAGCAACACGTTGACTGCCTTTTGGCCATTTTAAATTTTGGTAATACTTCCTTTTCAGCTTAAGTAGACATATATATCCATTCACTTTAGGTCGATTAAATCCTCTGTTTTGGTCGTAGGATAAATAGAAGGTGTATCCTCAATCGTGATAGTAGACTGTCGTAGATTGAGCCTCTTCTACACAGAGCTGGGTTCTGATTGAAAATACCCTGCTGAATGATCCGTTTCACACATACACATCGACGATGATGACGTTGATTAAGATGTCATCGATGACTGTGAATATAAGTAATAAGCATGTTCAATCAGTTAACAATGGAGAAAAAAAATAATTTAGTGTTCAGTGTTTGAACATTAAAAAAAAAGTATTGCACGTATCATTTGAACAGTAACAAGTTCTACCTGAAGTAACGCAAAGAAAATATACTCATGATATTTAATCTATGTTTCTGTTAGATGAAAGATATTTTAAACATAAAACAAATATTAACAAATTATATCATAAAGACCTACCAAGGAAATAGGTGTCAGTTGAAGGTCAAATCAGATCTGAAAAGAAAAGAAAACATATTCAGCTACTTGTATGCTTGGATATTATCAACTAATTGTCTTCTGATACTACCTGTCAACATGTCTTGATAAACTTTACAAATATGGAAGGCTTGATATATTTGATATAAGACAGAGAGGTTGAAATTGTATTTGTCCTCCGAAATCGTTCTTAATTAGTTATCAAAAGAACAGGTACATGACGTAACATAGCTTTGGCAGTAGATTGTCAGTGCACCGATATCATAACATTGTGACGTAATCAAGTTTATAACAAGCATTGTGGTATCATCAGAATATGAATAATAACATTGTGAGTCATATATCCGATGGTGTCAAACCATTGTGATGTCATACTGTTGATGATATCAGGGTGCAAATTGTACTTTAAAAATAATACCCCCTTGGGTGATAAGATTATTCTTCTCCTCAGATGTGATCATGACTATATTACACTTACTGTTGTAGACGTTTATTTTACGCTATTAATTATAAGACATGCTTATTAAACATATTGCAATAAGTCATCAAATCTGCATTTGAGTGCAATGCCTGGTCAGTTAGGATAAAACATGACAAGCAGTCATAGTTGTATTTAAATGTCTTGGTGTAATGCTGTCGGATCACAGGAAGCCTATTACTAATCAGTATTCGTAATGTCCACGATGACCATGGTGACATTATAGGTTCTACTGATACCTAAAAAGGGTATGAAAGTATTAATATTTATCCAGCGTTTCATATTCGTGTAAGACTATTTCCGAAATATTCATATCTTGTAAATCACATTGAGCGTGTCGTGTTGACAGGGCGATCTTCTTACCCCTCTATTATCTATATAACACTCTCACTGTCAGTAATATCCATCTAAGGCTTGTGTCTCTCTGCGTATCCCGATATCTCAGCGTGGTAGGATGAATCATAACATCCCACTTGGAGTATGCATTCACATATACACACATCACAGGGATGTTTAGTACATTGAGCGGATATAAGAACCTTAAGTACTTTCTAAAGAATGCTTTGTCAGTTCGCTGTGATAGCATCTCTTTGTCAAAGGTTTCCTATTGAACTGACGCACCACTCGTTCTGGACCAGGGCACAATCTGATGATAAGTTTATAAGATGTGTTATTGTCCAGCTTTAACCTTACCTTGTACTTACAGGACTTTCCCAAAGCTTGGTACAATGGTGTGCAGCTAATTGCTGTATGGAAAATGACATTTCACAAACGAGGACAAAAACGCTGAGCATTATCACGATGAGAATGCGACGCAGTGACTAACCGATTTGTCTATTATTAAGAGTATTCTTTAGAAAAAACTGTCAATTTAATGACTTAAATGTTACGCCCCAAATAACCTCAATAGTGTTTGTCATGGTGAACTGCAGACGAATCAAACCCCATATAGCTGCTCATAAATATGTCTGTCCCTCATACCCATATATTAAGAGGAAGTCAAAGCAAGTCTATAACATGTTAGCAAGTCTAGAAACCATAGTTGAAATAGACAATTAAGAGTCTTTGAGGTTGATTTTATGTTAGATCCCCTTTAGACAACGTTGACATATCTGTGGCATGTATTATAATTTCATAAACTGAATGTTAGTCTGTCAAAATCAATATACACATAGCATAAATTATTTGTAACCCAAAGGCAGTAAAATGTAAATCAATCGACTTTATGCAAGCGGACTGTACAGCTGTATTCAAACCGAACATATCCATATAAGAAGTGCAATAGAAGCATGTCACAAATAGAGCGGTATATGTGTCTTTCAAGCTCTCGAAACAATACTTACATGTATTTACGCAGCAGTAGAATTTAGCATTTTGAATATATGGTAATCTGTAGCTAAAGATCCCTCTAATATAAATATACATTAGTCAGATCGAATACAAACTGGGTATACACTAATTTTTTTTATATTTAACAGAAATGTGTCACGAAACAATACCCCAACTAGTAAACAATGAATGCTTTGTTTGTCTTGCTATGGAAGACGTGGGCATTGTATGGAAACACGATACACATATGTGTACTTTGAATGCAAATCGGTACATTCAAACACAAATCGAATTCCCTATAAAATGTCTATATAATACAAACCCAACACAACAAATCCATGTTGCATCGAAATATTCCTTGAAATCCCCAAAAAGCCGTTTCAGACTGTCCCGTTTGTAGACATAATATTCTACATTAAATTTCATATTTCAACACGCCCTGTTATGTTACAGAAGGCTATTCAAATGCAAAATGGTCACGGCTTAATACTAACCTTATAAAACTGCATAACCGGAACCGTGGATGAATTTGTTTACAACAAACCTGTGTATCCGTTTTTCTAACAGCCCTAGAGCTGTCTCGCAAGCCTTGTTCTATGCAGACAAGTTATTAACATAATCGTTGGTCTGTGTTTGCCACAACACCTGACAGTAAGGTTAATATCAACTTGTTACCCACAAGTGTTGATGTAGCACTCACCCACTCAAGGTTACGGCTATTCACTCTCTCACAGAAACTCGAGAAAGTCACGGGTACTCACACATTATTGGAAAGTAAATTTACTGAGGGATGTGCTCCTACCTTTAAATAGCTCGCTATCGGGTGGGTTTTTATGGCTAGGGTATCTCTGGGTATAAGAACACCCGACGTTGATACGGGTCGGGGCGTTTACTGAAACATTAATGTGAGGGTAACTCGATGTAGTGGGAACACCCTTATTGATGTGAGACGTCTTATTGAATTTGATACTATGGTATGCGTTAAGTGATACAATTTAGAATACACTAGTTTTCTTATCAAGAGTTAGAAAGGTTACCCTGTAAACCTCATCCTGGAGTCATAATTGGATACACAGACGTTTATTGATTATATATTGTGAAAACTGTCAATTATACAGTTTATTAAGGTCAGTCATATCGGGGTCATTATTTCCCTAGGCTATACTATCAATTTGGTATTGTGACGTGACGTCATCAGTAATGTTCTGACGTCATGTTTCGTCTGTGACGTTACGTTCTAAATGCGGCGAATGTGGCTTGTCAGACTATGTTTGAAAGATGAATTTGATTTCCGTTTGCTCAATGTCATGTTGGTAGTGTTCAAATGATATTCGTGTCCAAGTCATGCGTTATTGACACTATCGTTATACACAATAACTACATGTACATAACGGTATAACGTCGTTCTAAGCTCGGGATATACCGACACTTAGGAAATCGTGGAGTCAACACACATAATTGTAGATTGCGGGTTAAATAAGTGAAACTATTTAAAAAATATGATGCATTGCAATTGGATCAAAGTCATCACTGTAAATGATACACTAATGCACATAGATGGTGTTTCCATTATACAATAAATAAGATGAAAATACACCAACTTGAGTATAACAGTACTAACTACTATCCAAAATAAGATACAAGTTTATAAGTTGACTTAATGTCGCTGCTTTTAATACCAGGGATTAATACTTTCCGATACTTTGAATATGAATAGTAGAACAATAGAGAAAGTCTACACATGACACACAACACACACAGATGGATACAGGCGTCTTAGTGCGTCAATATATACAATCTCATTTAGTCATAACGAAAGTTAAAAAGTTTTCTCACTTGGATTTCTTTGCCCTGAATTCAACTCTTCCAAGATGCTAAATGTGGCCAGTAGTATTAAAGAGGATGTCTCCCCACACACTGCACACTAAACCGATATTTAGATACAGGTGTCGCGTAAGGTCAATACAATACATGTACTTGAACGTGAAGTTTAAGTGAAAACTTACTTTCATCCCTTTGTCGTATTGACGAAATGTACATCCGATATATGCATGTTAAATCTTGACGAAGGTGATATGGCCGGTTTCACATCCGAGAACATCTACATACACCTCAAGATACAGATGTTCAGTAAGGTCAATGCAATACCTGAAGTCTCCTCACCTGCCGTACAGGTAGAGGTAATTCAATTGTCGTTCCACAGCGACTGATATCATCAGAATCACAGCTGACCCATAAACGTCCAATTGTTGTGGCTGAATAGGCCCTGGGGTATAGGCGCAACTCAGGTAGAACTGTAATCACTGTTGTTTATTTCTCTAGCTCATACAGGTATGAGTGGAATGTCAGCGATCTTTGATATACTTATGACTGCTTTAACCTGTGGAACTGCCTACAGTTTCTTTGATACACAGGTGTTTGCTGGCACAAGGGAAAGGTCGATGTGAGTGCATTACCTATTCAATGTGTGACCTTTGCCGGTAATATATCAACTGGCGACTGCCAATTTTAATATTTCTCATAAAAAGAAGGAGAATGTGATAATCATTTCATCTTTTATGACACACAGTTGTCATATTTCAGAGAAATTATTCTGTTGTATGGACCTCATAGCTTCATGATACAATTGTACTTTTGTGACACTTTCATGTGAATTGAAAGATGCAATGCTACGTATTGAATCTCATAATTGCAATAATGCATATAATGCATATTTGTAACGTAATTGAAATGCTAAAAGTACATCTTTAATTCATAATATTAACAAAATATAATTAGGCTGTATATAGTGTGGCGGTAAAATACAATTCTGATTCTGTATTCTGAAATTTTATTTGTGACTAACAAGTAAGTATATATTTCGTTGAACTTAAATTTTTATTCTAACGAAAAGAGGACAGCATGTTTTCCTTTGATCTTCAAGCGACGTGACCTCCTCTTGAGAATATTACGGTTATGTTTGCTTTGCAAGTGCGTGGCCAGGTAATTGAAAATGAGTATCATTTTGGGCGGGACCTGTGTGTTTGAGTAGGGACCGGACTATTTTAGATAATCTCAAATAAACCGGCGTTAGTATACTTTCTTCGAGTACTTTAATAAGTCATGACTACTTTATGGAAGTCAAAGTTTTACATTATTGAAAATGATTAAATATTGTTAACAAACACAATAATGAGTTATAAATCACAAGTATACATGGATTGTCGAAAATTCCATCAGCAAATTCATTCATCAAAACTGCAGCTGTGTACTTTCCGTTTGTACTTTCGGTTTGAACGGACGTTACCTGTAAGACCCATAATTGTAGCACCCCACTGCTCTCATTATGTTAAATAGTTTCTATTGGTTAATTCAAAATAATAACTCTTATACATGAACGTGTACATGCATTCCTTGCATAAATTGATAGTCCAACATGTGCTGTAAGCAACCAATGTAGAATGATAAACAGGTAAACTACTTCATTCTCAATACTCTTATGAAGGTGATATATAGTTTAAGCTTCACATGACATGTCATGATTGCCTATTCATTCTATTGAACTGATAACTTAACTTACCGGAGAAGTCGGTAATCGGCGACGCTATAAGACTGAAACACGCGTCGGTGTGTCCTGTGTTTTGGTGATCTCAAGCTCCTTCAAAGAGGCTACATTAGTTATACCAAGTTACTGGGAGTCCAACGTGTCTCCTGATCGTCCCCACACTCACTGTGACCCTTCTAGATCCACACTGATAAATAGATATTTGAATGGATGAATCCAGTAAAGTCCTATGCTGAGTTAGTGGGTCAGATCACAGCTGTCGATGGTATGTGTCTATTGAATGTCCAAATGTGGCTGAAACAACTGCACCAGAAGAGTGGAAATGTGTATTACATATTCAAAGCATGCTTGCATATATTAAACAGCATTTATATCGAATATATATGTAGAATTAGTCATACAGTGTAGTGAACAAAACATATTGTTGAAAACGACAGTATGTGTAATATTCGTAAAACAAGTTTTGCAAGTTTTCCATTATTTACTGCTCGGGTGTTACAAGTGGAAGGGCCAGGAGGTCGCATACCGCTAGGAAATATATGCCAGGTAAAATTAACAGCAGCATGTAAGAGGGAGACGTGTGTGTACAGTGACGCATCGCGCTTACTTAAAGCTCAGAAAGTACTTCGCGTCTGGATACACAAAGCTTACAAGAAATACCTGTTGTGCTTTCTGCTGGAGATGAACCTTGTGTCAGAGTCATTCAATGGGGAGAAGTTCACATGCCGAGAGGTATAAACATTAACTGACTGGATTGAATGTGGCCTTGCTTTAAGGACTACATAATGAATCAAGGACGGGAAATTTAATTCTGTGCTCTATGCATTCCTAGTTGTAAATGAGTGTCCATATTTTAGTTAAATCAGTTACATTATAACAGAGGGTATAACCACATGCAGGATGGGTTGACAATGAAACACTTTAGTCCTGCATCAGGACGAGACATAACTGTGTATCAACCATTTATTATCTTTAGTAAGTCTAACTTCATGTGTCTGAACACGCTACGAAACCAGCTACCGAAAACCAATAACAGGCAAATTTCAACTACATATATTCACCTGATTAAACAAAATAATTCACAGAAAAAAACCCAGTCGACAAAAGCCAAATGTGCGTTTGAATTTTAATTTAAAAAAAACAAAGACTAAAGTTGTCATTACTATTGAAGGAGAAAGACGCAGACGTGCTTGTCAAATCTCAATGTTTGTTTAAAGGTGACAGCAGTGACCAAGGGACTGTGAGCCAGTCTAACGTGCTACACTGAACACGGAATGCTTCAAGCTATATCATGTATATATACCGAATGTAAAGACGCTATATATAGCTACATATACATATGTCACGCTGTGCTGTTATCATTCGAACTTTATCTTTAAGCAATAGGAAATCATAAAGCGTATCTAATGCAATAATGGTTCAACAATTTGATTGATGGTTTCATAGGTTAAAATAGATGTATTATCGTTTGGATAATATACTAGGTATTAGTTAACCATTACATAATTATACAAATGTTGGTCCTAATCTGAATTTAGCTGTGAAATTTAGTATATAAAACCGTACTTCAGAGGACTGTTCATATATCTCCATCACTAGCTTATTCAATACTTGCAGCATATCCTTCACTTTTCCGTGTTAAGATAGCGAAGCGCTGCACCTGTAACACATAGTAGGCTCTAATTCGCTAGCACAGAAATCTTAAAGGAAACGCTGCAAGGCTTAATTTAGACAGTCATCGAGAGTGGCGGGAGAGAAGTTCGAAGTTCGGCAGATGAACGATCAACGAATCAATGGATTTACAACTTCTTTATAGCAAGAGTCCGATTGTTCTGTACAGACCATTATCAAGTATGTGATACTGAATGTTGCGTATAAGAGGGATACATACATACATTGTGGTATGTTGAAAGGTTGAAGTGCTAAGATATATGATATGTGTATACAGGTAATTTAGTCGATGGACATTGAGATTGGATTATTGTTGCACTACACAAGCATGTTGCACTAACAATACCTTTACTATAAAAAAAAAATGGTAAATGCCGTATGAGATAAAATAACGGATTTATGTCTTTTCGTGACTTAAACCATGTTTATTTCATCGAGCGAGGTAGAAAGTTTATATTTTAACCGTAGCCACTTGTGAAAATATATAATTTTTCTACTTTACGAGATGCGGTAAACATGGTATTTGTCAATAATTGACATATATTTTATTAATTATATGATGTAATTACGCCACAACAAGATTGTTTTCATAATTAGCGGCCAATGTTACGTCATTAGATACTTCTTTTATCAGATGTTGCGAAAAGTAGTACGTTGCAAGCGTCAATGTTGCACGTGATGGATCATACTGTATGTGTCTCTCCTTTTGATAACGACGATAGACATACATGTATCTTTTTTGATAATTAAAACATTATTCCATTAAAGACAATGGAAGATAGTGCAGTGTAATATTAAGAGTCAGAATTAAAATAGTGTAATATGACAATACTGCTCACATCACAATGGTACAATGGACCTGATTGAAGGAACTCTTTGTTCAGCACACTGTCGGTAATTTCGCTTGATTAATATGGGCGAGTAACTTATATAATTAATTCATTTTAGATTATGTTTATTAAACTCGCAAAAGAGTTGTTGTCGTACTCGTTGTCGCTCGTTTGATACTAAATCCTGAACTAATTTGATAGAAATTGTTTTAAATGGGTCATGTAGTATCGTCTGTGTTATACCCATAGTCCATAATGTCAGGAGGTTATGAATTCAAAAATGTATTAATGCATTTCGTCTTGCTCTACTCAATGTTAGAGTAAAATCTAAGTTGTTTACCAGATCAACAAACACACTGCAGAGTCTATTCATAACTATTTTACCCTTAAAAACCGCTTTTCTAGTTAATGTATACTTGTTTATCACAAAGTATTGTATAAATATCATTTTCTTTTTTATGGGAGAGGTATTAAGATAGGCTACTAGCCTGTTTACCAATCCTTTTTTAAATAAATATTGTTTAAATAAGATCAGAATCACAGTGCAGAACAACATTTAATGAGATGCAAATTGAATTGAACAAAAAGTACGGAATGCATGTGTGACAGCTATATTGAAAACCTTAATTCATAGTTTTGACAAGATACATAAAACTTACATTTGGTAGCGACGAAATAGCATGGTTTACAACCACGAAGCACGTCAAATTTACATCGTGGTGAGAGCATGCTTCACATAGCTCAAGTTTCCACAAGCCAAATATTCACCACGAGAACAACAGAGCATGATGTTTTGATACAGGTCAAACACGAAATGCAATCATGTCATCTACACATTGCAAGTAAAATTATATATTCGAATAATATTCAAATGCCAAATATTTAGGTATGCTTCACGTTAGTTGATACAACGATTGAGACGCCATGGCACCAATGGAAATAGTGTAGTATGTGACATATGTGTATTAGTTAGATTTGATGAAAAGTGGTTCTTGCTAAAAATTGGATGTGGCAGTCGCGGCTCTTGTTATATCATCATTATTCTGCATTAATTATATGTTCCATAGGTTGAGGTGCAACATTGTGATTGTTACAGAATCTCTGAAGTTTCACATTGTGATTGTTACAGAATCTCTGAAGTTTCACATTGTGATTGTTACAGAATCTCTGAAGTTTCACATTACGCCGCCAGGCTTACAGAGTACAACGTTTTACGCTTTGCAGTTTTTCCGTTTGGTCGCGTTTACAGAGAATTGCTAATTTGTAAATATATTAGCAAAGGGAAATGTTTATGAACATTGATAACTAATACCTACCGCGAATAAATTTTTGTTATCATCTATGAAAAGTAATGGCAGAATGACATGTTTCTCTACATCATTCATTCACAGACCCAATAATAGAGACACTTTCATGTTGTGCCACTCACTTATCACCGAACATTTCTCACGATGATTGATGATGACAAAATGTCGGAAAAGTGCGAAATGTATAACTGGAGTAGAAGCAATACCATAGTAAACACATCAGATTACATACACTGCTACCTGTATGTCTGATTGCAATAATTTAAACCATTTTGGACGCTAAAAGTATTTGAAATGTGTCTTTTGTAATTGCTAATCGTTGTACCTGAACTGATATTTGAATGTAGAGTTTTCACAAATGCACATGCATGTTCATTGTATATATAATGTCATGTGTTTTTGACAGCAGATCGATATGTCCGGGGTTCGAATCCAAAGGTCGGTGAGTTTTATCTACAGTCTTACATGAAGTTGTTTAAGGCTGCATTGTTACCATAAAATTTAAACCAATGTCCGTCATGGTTTATTTTGTCACCTGGTTTCAAGAGAAGGTACACTACGATGGTATATCTCTCTGAGCTTATGCTAGCCCGTGTGATGTACATGTAACAGCGTGAAGCGACCACACCAAATAACCCAAAGTAAACATACATCTTATTCTACTAATACATTGTAGCTCAAACAATTAGAGGTTACAGTTAGAGGGAAAAAATACATGATTTACTTTGACATTATGTAGCTATATATTCTGTGAAATAACTACATGTATTTAAAGTGCATGGACATGTGACGGGTTACGCGTTGTGATGCATACATTTAATCACATAGCACTATCGCGTGCTTGTCAGCATATTCAAGACATAATATTTAATGAGTTAACGGTCATTTAGAGTTGTATTTTCAGACTTTGAATACATTTTGAAAATAAAGCTGCATGTGTATCTTAAGCCCCTTTCACATGCACAAGTTTACTCCTGTGAGTATATTTACTCCTGTAAGTATATTTACTTACGGTAAGTAAACGTGTCATGTGAACGGGTATACTCCTGGGTGTATCTATGCTCCTGGAGTATATTTACACCACCTCAGGGGGTCTAGTAAAAGTATTATACTCCTTAAGTAAATTTACTCCATAAGTAAACTGTGCCATGTGAACGCATTTTTCCTTTTACTCCCAGGAGCAAACGTTATGGGTACACGTCCAGAGGCGTAGGCCCCCCTCCTTACACACCACTTTTTGAGAGAGAACAAATATCGCTATCATTTTGTTCTCGCCTACTGGGGCCTGTATTGTCGAAAAAGTAAAGGGATGTAACGAGGTCAATAACCCATGTCTGTTTGCATTTCAGAATGTTGTCATCATATTATATCCTTCAATATCATATACCTAGTCACTGCAATTACATTTTCCTTTAAAATAAGCCATGAAACATAAAAAATACAATGCGTATTTACAAAGATATGAATTTTCATAGCTTTAAATATTAACATAATGCTGAACTGAGCCCACCAAATTGATAAGAAAATAAATCTCTTGAAATATTTTTTTTATATTAAATTGCTTAAAATATCCCATCAGCTAAAAGTGACCCAGTTAAAATGCCCAGTACTTGGTGCATCAGATAATGTGAGATTATAACATGACGAGAACTAATTGAAAGTGCATATTTTTCTAAACAAATGGCGTGAAAGGGGGCCTGTTTTTATTATAAAGAGTTTAACGTGTAAACCCAAATTCAAAAGTCTTATTTAATAAGCCCACATTTTGCTATGAGGTGTAAAATAAAGGATTTCATAGTGTCAGAGCTATGCACACATTTATTTTCCTCAAACACAGAATTTTAATCCAGAAATAATTATTTAAATGATGAGGTCGGACATTTTGTTCCTATCAAGGAGTGAAATTATAACTTTTCACCTAACATACTTCAATAAACTAAAGCCAGCATGTGATAAAAACATTCAATCCCAACTATTCCCTGATATTTGGCTGCCAAATTGTAATTTGAATGACATTTTTCGGCATACATAGGCTTACTCATCATCAAACTGTTTGCTAGGCTTTTATGAATTCATAAAAATCCATAAAGTGAGACCCCTTCTCTCTCTCGCCCAAATTGCCAATTCAGGTATAAGATGTCTGAATTGCATGCAAATTTAAGATAAACTCCCATTGGATAAAATCCCATGTGAATGCAAAGTAAAAATACTTTTACTCCTGTAAGTATATATACTCCACAAGTAAATATACTCACAGGAGTAAACTTGTGCATGTGAAAGGGGCTTTAGTGCAAATATGTTGTAAATTAGCATTCGTTGTGAAGTCAATGTAATTAGATTAATTACAGTGAGTGATAAAGAATCACCCAAAATCCATGTGATCGTTTGGTCAGTGGTGGTAATTTCGAAATTTTGCATAGTAAGGCCCTTTTCTCATGCACGAATTTACATACATGAGTAAATTTACACACTATGTAATTATACATACATGTGTAATAGTAAATATACTTTCTGTTCACATGTAGTTAAGCATTATGTTGTATTTGTCAATTACATACAGCCATGTATTATAATAAACGAAAATATATGAGTAGATTCAGTCTATTTATAGTTATTATGCTTTTGCATACAGGAGTAAATATACGTTCCATTCTCATGACACAGTTTGCATAGTTTGCATAGTGTGTATAAATACGTATATGTAAATTTACATTTACATGACCTCCTGAGGTCGTGTAAAGTTACTCCTAGTGCAATAATACTCATGTATGTAATTGCGTTCTGATGACACTTTTACATACCCCAAATACATTTACATACATACGTAAATTTACTAACATATGTAAAGGTGTGCATGAGAAAAGGGCCTAAGATAAATGGAATGCGTAAAAATGTGAAAATTCTAATTTCCATAATGTTTTAATTAAAAGATTCCATGACGATTTATTGAGAAAAAGTTATCATAAGTACATTGAATGCGATTAAGAGGAAATATATTATCAGTGTTTGATGCAGTTGGTCACTTGTAGTTCACAATTCATAGAAGAACGTAACAAACTTGTAGTTCAAAGGTCACTACAAAGAGATGCCAAAATAGTTACGGTTTACTATAAAGTACCTTATGGAAGATTCAACTGTCTATTTTTAAGCGTAACTGCAATATGATCGCTTGCGTTTTCGCGTTGATATGACGTTTTAACGACATCCCACATTGCATGAAAATTGCACTAAGAAACACAAGTAGGTTAACCATTGGCAACATTCCAAAATTACCATTATGCATTTCACAAGATCATCGCTTGGGGTGCACTTACAGCTATAGAAACATACTCTTGTATAGCATAGAGGGCTACCTTTCCATCGGCAGTGAGTATCAAAATTCAAACATCTGTTTTCATCTGCCATGTAAGGAGTTTAATAAGCTAATAAAGAAGTTAATAAATCATGTAAAATGCTTATTATGATCTGTATATCAACTCCTGTTGAATATATTTATTATTAAACATTCTCAAGGAATGTTTTCCAAAATAGTTAATATTATTATTCATTTAGCTTTTTGGAACATGTGTTTATCCCAATCGGGTATACACAAGTCATGTTTTAAGAAGATTTGTCCATTACAAATCTATGGAAATGATTTGCCAAAGTATTAATTGAATTATCCTTAACATTAACATTTTCAATATCTACTTCACTAATATTAAGACAAGTTTCAGGAAAACAAAAATCCTCCGAGAATAAGGTATTTATTGGAATGATTAATAATGTACTATGGTTGATATATGGTGTTTATTAAATGAGATGAGTATAGTTATAGTATAGTTATGTATAATATTAAGCATATAACAATATTGAACAGATTGTTTACAGGGACACATGATAAACAAAACATGTACAGTTATTAGATGATACATGTACACGGGTGTACATGTACCAACAATAAGGCAATCGGATAACAATTAAAGGGAAGTAACTCTCCACGTCTGTGGTAAGAGTGTGCCGCTTCAACAATTTGACAGAGCAATTCAATGATTCACATAATGTTCTCTCCAGAGCAATAACCTTAAACTGTGAAACATTATAAACTATTGTTAAATATAAAATAGAATTTAAAAAATATATATATATGTTTCACTTGTTACTCCATCTCTGCAGAGAACTTAATTTTAAGCTGGAAACCTAGGTATTCTCAACCATCAGATACAGACCCGTGCAAGTTATATTCGTACCGTGAGGTTATATCCATGGACATGCATGTTAATTTAGTCTGGGGTAAATAATTGTCATGAAATAAGTTCTGTTTGCATCAATGGTAAACTGTTCAGTTTGATTGGAACTCGTCTCAGCTTGAAGGACATACTTTAAATTAAATTTACGAAGGACACTTTTGTCATCCGATATCCTTCCATGTATACATTCAATAAAAACGTTTCCCATAGATTGTCATGATAAAGCTTTTCACAACTACAAGTATTATTTTGAGCATAGTATTGTACTTCCTTTGATTAAAATTGGAAAATTAATCTTTGAAATTATGAGGCTGTTGCCGAGACGATTTCCCACAAACCTAAAAAACGGAACGGACACCAATCGTATTCATGATTATTATTTATTCCAAACTAAATTAACATGCAATTCTATGGAAATAACGTCACCTTACGAATATAAATGACACGGGTCCGCACGTTTTGATATACGTCACAACGTGACATTGTTACAGTATAATAGAGTTAGAATGACAAGGTACATGACTTAGTGAAGTAGTTTTGATACAATGTAAAATACATCCAGATAACAATGGATAACAATGTCATATCATATAATATTTGTACAGTCTGATAATATGAAAATCTGATTGCATAAACGAGTATTTTTATGTGTACTTATATATGAAGTTATGTACTTAAGGCTGGAAGCATTTGCAAGGAAACAGTGTACAAGTAATTCTTTAGAAATATATAGCATTTAGATACAGAACAAATGTAACTGTAACATGATTGTTATATTTGGGATCACACAGCACAAGTAATTCAAATTCTTGTACTTTCACGAGGTCGACATGATCAGCTGACAGTATAGTCAGTGCTGGTATGTGGTTCGAATCCACCAAGGGACTCATCTCGACAACGTACTAGAACGTGTAATATTGCAGATAGTGTGCTCCTCTATATAACAACGCTACATTAGTTGTTTCATAATTTATCTTGTTAAAAATTAAACGACCTTAAATCACAAACCCTTTGTCATTATTATTTACACGCTGATAAAAATGTATTTAAACGATAAAACAATTTGAGACGGCACTTACTTGAATGTGTTTTCAGCTATGAAAAGCTGTAGCCATTCAGGTCAGGGTGACGTCACACATTTTTTTATTTTAAAAACATTTTTTTGTGAATAAGACTGACCAACGTCATGTGCCTAAAATAGACATTGAAATTGATTAGAATAAAATATAGCACGCTTTTACATACATGATCATCGTCGAAAATACCATACTGATTGTATCACTTTTAAGTTTAAAAGTTTATTTTTTCCGGTTCGTGCCCCCTAACACTTAACACTCTAACACACTTTGTATGTCGGTAAGTATGTAACTGGAGGAAACATAATATCAACACTTGGTTTGTACATCATTGTGGAGGCTTCGCTTCTTGGAAAGATGCTGCTGCGAGTTAAGAGGGTCCTTCTCCAACTTCCGTTTCCGTCGTAAGTGCTGACAGAATCCGTGTCAGAGTGAAGATAACGCCTTCGCCGATTGGCTGAAAATGTGGAGAATTGAATACGGGAATTCAACAAGGAAATAGTTTGAATATAACATGTTTATTACATGTATATATAGCATTTTCAGCAAAACTATTACGCAGATATTCAATTTACATAATGCTCAAATATATAAATATGTTTTTAATATAATATTATTTCTTTCCCAAATACATAGACAGATGAAACATATTTCATTCATAAAACAACCTCTTAAAATATAAATAGGTAAAATATTGACACAGAGTAACTGCAAGCTAATTTTGCAAATTCAATAAAACGTAGAGGTGATGGTTTTGTTCCATTTATTTGGACCTGGCATTTTCATGCATTCGTCCAAAATGCAGAGTGTCAGTCTTTAAAAATACATACATTTGTACAGACCAGAATTGTGTGAATACTTGCAATCTGAATAAAAGATGCGTTTATCGATTTCATAGACAGTTTTTAAATCTTGTTTTATAATGTTAAATTGCAGTATAGTTTCCTTTAACTTTGATATGCATATATTATTTTGAAATTTGCAAATATTTACAAATTAATATTAATATACATGGAATACAGTTGACCGTGAGTCCAAATAGCGAAACTATGATTGATATTTCTATTAAAATTATGATTTATGGAACAAGTGCAAAACTCACAATTAAACATTCTGCAGACAATACACATTCCAACTAGAAGTAGTGTTCCAAGGATACAGCCGACGACTATTCCTGAAATATCATTGAGTTTCAACATCAAACACGAGTTATTATATTATGAAGGCAATGGTATCAACACATAGTTTGAACTTACATATTTTACTTATCGTTTTAGAGGATTCTTAATCGCTTATGGTTACACGTAAACTACATCATTTTTGCACATATTACTGTGTTTTCTTTAACATATTATTAAAATATATTAAAGGGGCAGTAACACGTTTTTTCCGGTGAAAAAAGTCGATTAAATGTATTTAAAAAATAATGTCACCAACAGTAAAACACCCTTCCCTGTTCGAAAAATCAAGTTACAAATGAGTGTACATGGTTCCGTAAAGCCATGGGAATAGTTTTTTATCATTCGAAATAAAGTTTTGCTTTATATGCAACACCTTGTTTACCTTTACGGAAAATTAGTTTGTGTAATAAGATGTTTTACCCTCTTAAGTAAATATAAATGACATAAACCATCATTATAAATGGGAAATTTGAAAAAAAAAATGTTTGCAAAGAACGTGCTACAGCCCCTTTAACGGACAAATGCATAGTATGTGCAATAATAATATATTTATTCAATTATTGTGTTCGACCTTTTCAAATAAATGAAACCCTTTAACAACGCTCCTCACAACAAGACATAGGAGCATTGTACAATACAACGACCCAATAACGAACGTTATTGCAAACTACAAATTAACATCAATTGTGTATATTTTATATTTATGACATTGCATTTGCACGATATCTGTGGTTCTACAACCATACCTGATTTTAACCGGTGAAATGCTGGACCTTTTGCACTCACCTATAAGTTCCTTCGTACCTGTCTGTTGAGACGACACAGGTGCTATATAGGTTGTCGAAGTGCTTGCTGTTGTCTGCCCACCTGCAGTTATCGGGTTACCCGAAGCGCTTGAGTCAACTGTAGTGTCTGGGTTACCTGAACTCCCTGTACGATCTGAAGTAACTCCAGTACCTGTTGGTCCTGTGTTACCTGTAGTCAAGGTACCTGTATAATCAGTCACACCTGTAGCTGGTGGGGAGCTACCTGTGGGTGATGAGTTGGATACATCGCTTGTTAGTGGAGAGGATACATTGTTTGTTACTTTAGATGTCGAGGGTAACATAGTGGGGAAAGAGGTGGATTTGGTGGAATCAGTGTTGCTACTTCCTGTTGTTCCTTTGGTACCATTGCTTGTATCCTGGGTGACAGCGCTTGAGCCAGTATCTGTTGTTTTCTGTGTGTTGGTAGTGGATTCAGTTTTGGCGTCGTTAGTGGTGTCAGGCGTTCCCTGTGTGCCTTTAGTAGCGGTTGTTGTTTCCTGTGTAACTTTAGTATCATCAGTCGTGTCAACTGTTACAGCATTTGTTGTTCCTCTTGTGGCTTGTGTGATATCTGTTCTCCCCGTGACACTGGTTACACCATTTGTTGTTTTCGTCGTGGCTGCTGTCGTGTCTGTCCCTCTTGTAACATCAGTAGTCTTCTGTGTTACATTCGTTTGTGTTATAAAAGTTGTTGTTTTCTGTGTGTCCTTAGTGATACCTGTGATCCCGGTAGATCTGTCATTGACACTCGTTGATGCTGAAAATGATAACGTGTTTGTTGTTTGATCTTTAGTTGAAATACCAGGAGTGTTTCCAGAGGTTGTGCCAGTTTGTTCAGTGCTAGTGCTGTCTGTGGTGCTCAGCCCAATGCGAGGAACTGGTGTCTTCCCTGATGTGATGACTGGGGAAGATCCGGTCTGCCCTGCGACTGTTGAAGAACTGTCAGTTGTATCTGTTGACATGGTCTCCACAGTTGATGCTGTGACAGGCGTGCTACCAGATGGATTTGCTGTCGGGATAGAATAACTAGTGTTGACACTTAATGTTCTATCTGGAGCAGAACTTTCCAGACTAATGTGTGATTGGCTAGACGTGACATCAGTGCCTAAATCCACTAATTTCCCATCTGTTGTGAAGCTAAGCGAAGCATAACTAATCCCATCAACACTTGTACTTGTCAGCATTCCACCCGCAGTTGAACTAGATTGTTCAGAAATGGCAGTAAGAGAGACGGACGTAGATTGCCTATTGCTCTCAGTAGAAGCAGAACTAGAGTTCCCATTAACCGAAGTAGAAACACCAGAACTTACAACCGAGGTTTCAGTTGAAGATTCTCCATTAGAGTGCCCATTACCTGTGATAACACTGCTCAAAGATATTTTAGATTCTGTCACCTGTGAACTACCTCTATTGGTAATACTCTTCGTAGAAGTGGTCGTAGATGTTGAACCAGGGATGCGGGACATAACTTTCCCTGACAAAAATGTGACGAGGTTTGTGGTCGACCAATATGGTGTACTGATCAAACTGGACGTGGAAGCATCCGGTTTTGATGGTTCAGGCGTATTGGTAGCTTTTTGAAGGGTACTCAAAGTTGGTCCAGCAGACGGTAGTGATGTACTACTGGGTTGTGCTTCACTGACCAAAGTTGGTGTAGGAGTGCTGTGTGAAGGTAATGTGCTAACAGAGTCCAGTGCTAATGTGCTTTCTAGAAGTGTACCTGGAGCGTTAGTGGATACTACATCAACAGTGGTGTCAGTAGATACTAAATTAACGGCTGTGTCAGTATTTACAACAGCAACGGTTGTATCAGTGGATACTCCATCAACAGTGGTGTCGGTGGATGCCATATCCAAAGTGGTGTCAGTGGTTACAACGTCAACAGTGGTGTCAGTGGTTACAACATAAACAATGGTGTCAATGGATACTCCATCAACAGTGGTGTCATAGGATACTGAATCGACGGTTGTATCAGTGGATACTCCATCAACAGTGGTGTCAGTGGGTACTATATCCACGGTGGTGTAAGCGGATACTACATCAACAGTGGTGTCAGTGCTTACAACATCCACAGTGGTGTAAGTGGGTACTACATCAACGGGGGTGTCAGTGGGTACTACATCAACGAGGGTGTCAGTGCTTACAACATCCACAGTAGTGTCAGTGCTTACAACATCCACATCGGTGTCAGTGCTTACAACATCCACAGTGGTGTCAGTGGGTACTACATCCACAGTGGTGTCAGTGGGTACTACATCCACAGTGGTGTCAGTGGGTACTACATCCACAGTGGTGTCAGTGGGTACTACATCCACAGTGGTGTCAGTGCTTACAACATCCACAGTGGTGTCAGTGGGTACTACATCCACAGTGGCTTCAGTGGATATTGCATCAACGGTGGTGTCAGTTGAAGTCAAATGCAAACCAGGGATAACGTTCAAATGTGTTTGGGTCGATGTTTCGGAAATAAACGTTTCAGATGTTGGTTCCCTTGTATCTGTCGTTAATGGAAGGTTCGTAAATGATTCCGTTGTAGTTCTTTCTGATTGATCCTGCGTGGTTGTTTCCTGATACTGATGTGAAGTTGATAGTGGTGTCCCGGACAGAAATGTGACTATGGATATACCACCTGTTGACAAGTAGGATGATCTGTCTAGTCTTCCAATTGTCTCTTTAGTAGGTGAACCATTTGGGGTTACTTCAAGTGCTGCATCGGTTGTGCTCTCTAAATTGATTGCTGTCGTTTTGTTGGATTCGAAGTGATTTGTAGTCTCTGTGGACATTTGGAATTCAGGTGTTGTTGCAGGTGTTGTTTGATATCTTTTCATAGTTTCAGAAGTAACTGTTGTTTCTGGACTGATTGTACTCGTCTCTATATGGTTGGTAAGCGTCTCAGTAGAAAAATACGCTTCGTCTGTACCGTGTGTGTCCATTAGGCTGGTTGGAAGCGTACCAGAAGAACTTGGTGGTGCACTACGTCCGTGATCTACCGTGCTTGATGTGCGACTGGTGCTGTGCTCACTGACTAGTAAAGTGCTTGACATGCTTGGAGCTTTGTCAGTTGTTAGTTCTATTCGAAAAACGATTAGTTGCGTTAGTACATATATAGTTCAGTAGGCTTGAAGTAAGTACAGGGGAGGAAATAGTTAATTCAACTGAATCTAATATGATACGTTTAAAAGTAATAATAGATCGAAATCATTAACCTGACTTAAGTCGTTGATAAGTATTTACTCGTAATCTTTATTTAATGTGCCGATTTGTCTACATCCAATAGCGAATTTGATAGTTATGATGTTGATATATTCACAATAGCAATGAATTGAATGCAGTCTAAGATATAGTTTACTACAGTGTACTCACCGGACGTCCCAGCTGAAGATGACGCTGTAGACGTGGTAACTGAAACATATAGACGCACTATTCACAAACTGTGTCTAATATATTCTACACGCCAACATCAGTATTTAAAAAAAGCGAACATTCAAATGTGGTGGTTACTTAAGTCGACGTTTACACCGTCTTTGTACATTACGTGTTCATCATAATAGATCCCTTACTCACACCTACCTGTGTTATATTCCGTTTGTAAAATCCTTTAATTACGTAATCTAGGTCATGCGTATTTACTGAGCTCACCTTCGAACTAGGCTTCTTCTTAAATAACATATAACAAATTTAATGTCACCATAATGTAGTGACATTTTATAAATCCAATATTCGATAAAACCTACTTTTAAAGGAAAACCTGACATTAAATAACTGTTTTACATAACGTACTATTATAGGTTATCATATAAACTATTTCACTGTTTTAAATGTTAAGGACACATCTTACTCATTTGAAGAATGCACAGTTTGAAATGCATGTAAAAGTTAATGCTTATACATAAGAATTGCGAGATAACGTCTTTGAAGGGCACACACGTAATGAAATGTTTAAACAGAGTATGAAAAGAAAAAAACGACTGTTACCTGGTTTTGTGATAAAAGGAAACATTGCAACTGTTTCCTTCTGAGAGTTTGGACTTGTAATTTCTGTCGACGACGATAAGAACACTGATGAAGTATCTGTTGACGACAATGATGTCAACGTCGACAATGGCGTTGATGGTATAGACGTGGATGATGATGATGAAGATGGAGTAGGTGCGGGGGTAGAGACAGATGTTGAAGTAGAAATAGAAGATGATGGTGTAGACGTTGGTGTTAATGATGGCGGTGGCGTTGAAGATGATGTAGATGTAGATGTAGATGTTTGAGTTGATGATGGAGAGGTTGTTGCTGATGTCGTGGTTGTTGTTGGAACTGGTCTCGGGAAGGGGAACACATTGACCGTCTGGTTATTCCGCGCGGGTGAACTCGTTGTCGGTGTGGTGGGAGCAACTGTCGTCACGTTTTCTCCACAGATGACGGTGATTACTTGAAATTCACAAACATGACATTATCTTTATATTCCAACATTTACCTTGACTAGTTTATGAAGTCTTTATTTGTCCAAAGAAGATCATGATATACAACTGAAAAGATTGTTGAAAGAATTTCATTTAGTGTTTTTGACAATTAAGAGTAAAAAGTTGAGAAAACATTATAATAATAAAGAATGATTTATAATAGTTACAGAATTAAACAAATGACCAAAGCCTGAAAAACTGTTAATAAAATGACGTCACAAATACAAAGGCAGCATTTGTAACAATACGAACATGATTGCGCAGTGAGGAGAACACAATATCCAGAGTCGGTGGAATTGTCATTGGGATCTCGCTTCTTCAGGGCAAAGGCCAACTTTGAGTTCTGTCTAATTGGTTCGAGAACACCCGGAAATCCGTTCACGTTGTCACATGTCCAGTTTCCACTGTTCCCCGATATTGTATTCTCGAAGAACACATCCGTGTAGGAACAGTCAGGTGACGTCGGTGACGTTGCTGACGTCACTGTGACGTTTTGAGTGGTTTCAGAGACCACGCTACATTGACACTCTAAGTAACCCGTTGTCATGCCTCGTGAGTCCAGGTAGGCTCCAAACACAGTCAGGGCATTGCTGGTACACATTTGTAACACTGTAATCATATGTATCAAACATGTGTGTAAGCATTTGTACCACTATTGCCATACATTCTATATGATTCATATATAAACATGTGTAATAATGTAATCATATGTGTCATATGTAATCATGTTTACCACTAAAGTCATAATATATGAGTCATATATACACCTTTGTAACACTTTAATCATTTATGAGTCATATATTTAAAGGGGCAGTAGCAAGTTTTTTGCAAATTTAATTTTTTCAAATTGTCCTTTTATAATGATAGTTTATGTCATTTCTATTTACTTTAGAGGGCAAAACATCGTATTACACAAACCAAATATCCGTAGTGGTAATAACAATGTTGCGCATATAGCAAAAACTACATGGCGGCCATTTTATTGGGAACACATTTTATTATTTTGAATGACAAAAACGATTCCCATGACATTACAGAACACTTTTTTAACTTGATTTTCCGAAGATAGAAGGGTGTTTTACAATTGGTCACGTTATTTTTCAAATACCTTTCATCGACCCCTTTAAAAATTTTGTAACACTAATCATATGTGTCAAATATAAAAAATATAAAACACTGTAATTACGTCATTACATTTCATGTGTTATATATTATCACAAACATATCCGATCGTGAATTGCAATAAAATACATAAATTCGAAACTGTAAATTAAGTTGTAAAATGGATTAACTTTATCATATTAAATTTACTACAACACCATCGGTACAGATGATATCTTTTCATGAGTACTTATAAGATAGTTAAGCTACGCCACTTTGTTGCAGTTGGTTTCTAGAATTGATTATCACAATTGAAATGAAATTATTAACAGTGTATGCTGATTGACGCCTGAAGTAAAGATAACCTTACAGTGACCACATCATTGCAACTGAATATCGATATTTGGATATGAAAAGAAGTATTATTTTCAGAATGACAATAAGTTTTTATCATGTAAATAATAGTATTCTGTGTAAACTGGTTTTGATATTACAGATTACTGTAAATTAAGGGCAATGCTTTTGAAATGTCAGATATGTGTATTTCTTAAACATTATAATTGATTAGATACAGTTGTAAACATTGTTTATAGTAAAATCAATGCCAATCAAAGACCACTTTATAAATCAAACATGTATCAAGAAATCTTCAAAGAGATATTAATCCAATTTTCATTCCAAATGAAAAATAAGATCACAATATTCGAGAGGGTCAAGATTAATTTAAGAATGTATCCTGTAATCTCCTCTTGAAAGTATCAATGCAAGTCATATACATTTCCAAAGTGACAATGGTGACGATATATAAACAACTCCGCCTATTTACCTGGCGTTCCGTTATCTGGGCAAGCAGCAAGGGTATTATAGCCTGGGGATTGCAATAGAAGAGAAGCAGTGTAAATATCATTGCGAGTTGATAGGAAAGGGATATTGGTATAAAAAGAGGTAGACGCCATTCATGATAATGAACGATTCCAGTTAAAACACTTTACAGAATTTAGGAGAAATGTGAGATTTCAGGTTAAATTAGGAAGAAAATGATATGCTAATCATGAAAGAATGATAATTTGATTTAACAAATTTATTTAAAAATCTATTTTGTAGATTTTAGAATTGATGAAATAATGTGATGATAAGTTATGGCTTATTTGATTCATATATAATATTGCTAAATGATGGAAGTATCACTCTTGTGAGACACTGTCAAATGAGGCCACTCAAATGATATACATGTACCAGTAAATATTTAGCTATACATGTACACCATATTACCTGTTATACAATCATAATATGACGCTGTATATATGATATCGACTCGATTGTATATTTTAAATGACTGTACATGTATATGATAGATCGTGATAATAAAACGACAATTTTAAACAATAACGTTCAAAATAACAGATTACAAACAAGATGTATGCAAAATACAAATACTAGTGTCCCCCCACGAATTATATATGAATAGTAACATAGCCATTACCTCTCATTCATGCTACCCAAAAATAAAGATCATATATCACATACGGAAACACCGTGAACTGTATATTCTAAATGCCAAGTCGATATAACGATTAATAACACCAACCTTACAGAACCGTCCGTGAATTATTTGCACACATTTACTTATTGATATTGTCTCACAATTTGTAACGATTTCTATGACTGTATATTTGGCCTAGAAAAAGATCAACTAGCAAAGCAGATCATACATCAATAACAGCTTACCAAACAATAGAACCATGAATCCCAAGCCCAGAAGAGTTGTCAGGGGTAATTTTGTATCCATATTGGTCTTGGAGGTCGGGAATGCTACATTTCATAATCCATGTCACTCCATGATGTTACAAGATGGAAAACACAACATGGTCCCTTTGAACACCCTCTCATCTCAGTATTAACATTCTTTACTAAGGTGTCAGCACGATATATTGAAGTCTTCCTAAATCTTCCTTGTTGTATATTCACATATGTATATTCTCAACCGGTTTGCGGCATTGAACAAAGACTGTCCCAACTGTTCAAATACACATAGATACATGCGAGCCGTTCAGAACCAAGTTCAGAAGCTGAATATAGTGTACAGACTGCTTCAGGCTAACTTCTTCAAATATTAAGCAAACTGACACTGTATTAGAATTCTTTGTTGCCATACAGGGTGGAGACACTTAAGACTTGTAGTGGATTGAATATAACGGCGGTGATAAGCTATCTGAATGGTGGATGCACTGGTTAGCAACTGAGGTTAGATGTGTAACTACGTAAAACCTCTCCACTCCCTACCGGAGAATGTATGCATGGTTACGTGTTATACATCAACCGCAATATCTCGCTTTCGCCATTTAAATTCTGATTAACATTGCTTCAATACAATCAAGTGGTGTAGTGTTGACATTCTGCCGCCGTGTTAGAGGACGTCAGACCAGGTGATGATTGATCGTGATCAGTGATGAATACATCATCAAAGTTGCCTCGTTTCTTTTTGTCAACACATGGTCGTGTAACTCGGTGTCAATATTTTCACATGCTATTATTGCTTAGCCAAATATAACGAACATCATTGACATCGAAATATAGAGTAATTATGAATAATCTTTTCAAATAATATTATCTTGTCATGTAAGTTTATATGCATCCTGGTGATATTACAACTTGTGAAATACATACATGTACGTTAACCTGTGTTTGAGGAAGTACACCAACTTATGTGAACAGGTGAATATTTAATTTCTGTAGGGGCATTAATCGTATTTACGAAATCATGATCGTGTATAACAAATGATAAATAAATATATGATGTGACATTTAAATTCCGGTATCATTCTCTAGGTTTCCACCACAGTTCAGGGATCGATTTTGTCAAAAGAACTAATTAATTTATGACGATATGTTAACTTGTGATACATATGTCATGAAGTTCATTAAACTATGTACGACTAGTTAAATGCTGTTTAATTACATTCAACATTCAATACCGTTCATTCTATATAGGTTGAGGATTCAGTACGTACATGTAAAGCTAAGTCGGAATAATGTCAATATATTTTATTTTTATTATAACGTTAGGATGGAGCGAAGGCTTGATATTTCACATCAAATGAGCAAGAAGATAAAACAGATAAGCAGCTATTTATACTTGATCCACGTGCGACAGTTATTATGTAGTATCAATAAACTTGAAAATAATTCATGAGGTATTGAGTTAATTAGGTGTTTGATAACATAAAGTATTGTTTAAGAAATTGAATATGTCAGTACATATAAGATACAGGATAACTTGGTAGTGGATATGCATAGTAGACGAGAGGTTCTGGTGGAGAGAAGGACTTCCGTGCTTTAAGTCGGTTTCTTTGTCCTGAAATTTGAGGAAACAAGACATATTGATTAAAACTTGATCACTGAAACATACACACTATCAATATCTCAGACGCTGTACGTAGATGACAGCCAAATGATTTTGTTTGACAAGCGCAAGATTCAAATTACGAACATAAAACCTTGTTATTACATAAGGAACTATATTCTTTATAGAAGTAGAATTATCATAGTTTCCATAGCTATAGTCATAGAAAGTAAAATATATCAATAACCCACCTCAATTTATGAAATATATACAAAATGTAACTGCATTAGTATGATATTTTGCATTTCAAAGTAAAGTGTTAATTTGCATGTGTACCTTTTAAAGTTAGATTATTTCAAATTTGTAAAACGTATATGCTAATATTATTTCAACGACTAGAGTAAATCGATTGAAACAAACATCTATCTATTACGATACACTAATCTAGGTCAGAGATACAAGGGTACATGTAGAAGTAAGGTGCGTGATAAAATAAATCAACTTACTTAAAAATATAACTACAAGAGAGAGTATCAGCACGAGGAGAAGGCCGGCAATAGATGCAGCTACAATGACGTCCCCTTGAACAAAACATGGGTCGCCTTCAATGAAAATGTTAAATGAAACCTTTTCTGACATATAGTATCATTCTCATGAAAATGCTTCTGATCAAAGTGCAGGGAGGAACAGGAAAAATATGTTAATAATGTTTCGTTTGTTTGAAAAATATAATATGCAGATGAGGTTTGACATTCACTTCATATTTCTTGTTAAGCTTTCATGCCAAGGCCCTTTGGTATGGTTAACGACGACAACACAATATTATGACGTCATATTTTGTCTTTTACGTTACGTTTCAAAGTCATCAAATGCTTGAAGTAAATGTTTGCGCATTTTCTACATTTCATTTGTTCTATCGGGAATATAATATTTACATTTATGTCGATGTCCATGTCATATTAAGTTTACAGCATTCGTGCCTGATTACCTTATATCTAAATATCAATATTCAGGCACTTGTACCGTAACCATAATATGACATCGATGCTTATCGATGCACTCTGAGTTTTTCTCTTCTACTCTCAAGCTGTTTTAAGTCAAAAAATTCTCCAAATCTCAAAAGACGTAGTACAACCATTTAGAAAATTCTCACCAAGTGATGAAGTCTTTAATTCAACCTGACCGTCATCAGTAGGTAACATGTCTTCTGTGGTTACGGTAGTGGAACTGGTGATATCACTGCTGGTGGTTTCCGAGGAGTCCACAGGTGTTTGTTCTTCTTGTTCTTCTGTAGTTATATCAACTGAAGGCGTTGACACCGTTCCAAGTGTTGTTGGCGATGGTGTTGATATCTCCTCTGTTCCGTGAGATGTGATTAATGTAGATTCCGTAGACGTCGTTGTAGAAGTCTGTGTTGTCATGGTTGATATTGTTGTTGGTAATGAAATTGCTGTCACAGATGCACGAGGTGATCTAGTTGAAGTTGTTGCTCTTATAGTTGGACGTACTGTTGTTACTGTTGTCGGAGACACAAATGTAGTTGTTCCTGTATTTTTTGGTAATCTTGTTGTTGTTGTAGTTGAAAATAATATTTCTATTGTTGTTGGGGGTAATGTTGTTTTTATTGTTGATGAAGTTAGCGATCCTGTTGCTGTTGATGGAGGTCCTATTGTCGTATCTGATGTATCTGTCGATAGAGATGACGTAGATTCTGTTGGTACTGACGTTGTTGTTTTTGGGAATAAAAACATTCCGAAGTTTGTAGGCGGTGTTGGGTACTCATATGTTGTAGAATAAGAGATAGGTGATGTTGCCATTGGCAACGGAATGGGTGGGAAAACGTTCTGACCCGAGGAAACTAGGGCACCTGCAGTTTCAAACAGTTTTGTATGCATTAGCACTGACATGGATCAATTTCAGAAACAGGAGTTCTCATAATACATACACCTGACCCAATGTCAAATAATTTTGGTAAGAGCCTATTACCCTGTATGCGACCTTTGGTAGCTCAAGGAAAACATGCAGTTTCAAAAAGTGTTCATTGATTAAGAAATAAAGTTCCCTGTACCCCAATGTGTTTTGTAATAAAGTATAGTTTTGCCCTGAACTATTATAGTTAAAGTACGAGGACGGTAGTCCGAGTACTTTAACGTTATAATAGTTCAGGGAAAAACTATACTTTATTACAAAACACATTGGGGTACAGGGAACTTTATTACTTTTCTAAGATAACCCATAACACAACATTCTGCTTTGAGTAATTTTGCAAGAAAAATAGAGATAACTTCCTTAATTTTAATAATCCATGATCAGGGCCAACTGACGAGCCGCGCGACAACAGCGACTATGACGTCATTGTTCTGTTGTGACGTCATAGTGGTTCCCGGGGTTGCCTAATGCGGATTTCGTCGCTTTGGTTCAAGTACAAATGTAGCTTAGAATTTAAGACTAATTGGGATACAAAAGAACACATTCCTTCAATAATTGTTATAACAACGCTACCTTTGTTTTAGGACATTATCATTTGCAGAAAAACACGGTCTTTTCAACTGCCCTCTTTCATTGGGTTACCATGGGCACACGTGACTACGAGGGGAGCGGAAACGTCATTCAATTGTTACGTCATCACAAAAACTATACCTTTATCGTCTGATAAAGTACTTTTATTTCGATTGTTCTAGCCGCTAGGCATCTTAGAATATACAATAAGGCACATGTGTATATTTGTCGTGATATATTAAACATAGTCCGGTAAAGCTATTTCGCCTATTGGTCCAGCCAACCACGTGACATTTGACCTGTACGTTAAAGTGAAGCTGCAAACTTTATAAAATATTAATGTGTCCTTGACACTGCACATGCACATGCTTTATTACTACCAATTTCAAAGATTGTATATACAGGTGTAGAGTAAGCTACCCTCAAAACAATAGACGTAGATTATTTGAGTTCAATTTGGGAAAATCAATGTATTTGTCCACTAAATTAAAAACATCTCAGTAGCAGTTTGAATGATATAACCCAATTGATATAGAGAGCTACTGAAGTAAATAATATTATTGCGACATTAATGTATCATATATCAACTTTGCGAATGTGCTTGTAGAGAGATTTGAAACATATGTGCACATCTTTACAGAAAAGATACAAAGCACACCAAACGTGCAATACTTTTTATAGAAGAACAAAGATGAATAATTAAATAGTAGATTAATACATTTACTATATTCCAACAGCTTTACAAATAAACTCGAAAATTACAATACGAGATAAACTAAATACTTACAAAGTTGTAGTAGGCAAAATAAAATATGACATACGACTTTGGATTGGTAGAATCCAATCCACTCCATAGTGAAGACAAACACTCTCCGGGTCACAACATACACAACATTGTATCTTAATATCTAGGAAAACTTTTCGTTTTCATTGGTGCACGGATTGTTCATACTCCCTTGAAGAAATCCCAGAAAACAAATTGTTGTCCAGTGATAGATCGTTTTACAAGGGTCCGGTGACACAATACTTTAAAAGGAATTTCTTAGTTAACACTTGTTGACAGTTATGAAGAAGGTAAAGGTGTTTGCCTGACAAAGGTTACCTGAGAAACATTACGTAAAATGATAAATAGCATTCTTACATTTCAGGGACGTTGAACTTTGTAAAATCGTAAGATGAATTTACAACGTTAACAGATACATAATATAAAGAAAACTAATATAATGCTGAATAGTGTTTAACTTCATTTCCTCATAAACCATGTCTGATAAATTTTATAACGATTTAGAGCGAAGTTGTCCGTTTATGAAAATATATTTTGTGAAAATCTAAACATTTGATTATTTAGAAATTTGTCGTAACTACTTAGTTATTTATCTCCTAATATGTAACGACATTAACTAAAAGGTATAATAGGTATTATTTTAGCTCTGAACTTTATTTCTAAAGTAACCCTAAAGCATAAATAGTGATTTATATGACTCATGATATTATTCACATTTGATCAGTACATACATTTTTATAATCCCGAACCAGGTATTTATAATAAAGTAAAGAAGTACGAAGGTGGTTGAAATTCTTGACTTATCGAGCTTAACATTTTGTCTAGATGTATGATTCCCCGTCAATTATATGTATTAGAAATACACGTCATTTAGATAGTGAACAAATCTAACATTAGTTACATTTGGGATGACTACCTTTAACAGTACACATTCGAACCCACACCCTCAGAATAAGGCAACTATCGCGAGCACTGACCTGACAAAAAAGTACAAGAATGTGTACTAATGAAGGTAGTGTTATCCCAAATATATCAATGTTAAATATTCATGTAGGTAAACGTTGTATGGAATCATAGGATGCAACTCAGTAAACTAAGTATACATGTATCGTGTCTTCGGACAGGTTAGATCGCTCTACGTCACAACACAAACTACATTAGTGACACTGACCTTTGACCTATGACAACTGGGAATGGACGAGTGGCACGTGAGCGAGATACATGTATGTATGTTCATAACCTTGGACACGAACCTGAACCATTAAGTGTAATATAAGAGCTTACTCTATACGTTGTGTTCTACCGGTATGTGTGGTTTCATGTATACTCTCCGGTAAAATCATGTAAATTAAAAGTATTCTATTTGAAGTAGCTATAGTTTTAGAAAATGTAAACGTCGAAATGTGTTTTACAAAAGTTGAAGTATGTATGTTATATGGAACTGAAGTTATGTGAAAGAATCTTAATATAAAAGCTTTTAATTCCAAACTTTGCAATATTTGTCACCAAACATAATTGTGTTAAACGATTATCATTTTCCAGTTCATTTTGCATTGCTCTATGAACATATATTTGTTAGTGATATTTAAAATTTAAACATTGCATAAATGGCCGCAAAAAGAAACGAATTGATTTGCGAAAGAAATATAAGAAAAAATGAATACTTCCTTTATTTTTTTAAAATCTTCATGAGTATGACAGTTCATATAAATACAAAGTGTGTATAATTACAAATATGTACAGAGGGCGTACATGTACTTGCAATATAAGAAAACACATACAAAACATATGATATAAATTATGCATATGAATAATATACAACAAAAGCAAGACAACATAAGACGCAATGATAATTTCAACCAAGACAAATGGTCACAAAAATGTTATTAATGAAATGGTCATTTTTTGGTTTCCGGGGTGTATACAATATTATCCACGTCTTTGCTTGTGTATACTTTAGGACATTTCCGCCCTGAAACAAAAATTTCAGAAAGAAACCTTTTTAACCATGACATGTTAATTCATTGACAGTTTGAATATACGTTTCATTTTCTCTGTAAAAGCCACCAGTTATCATGCCAGGTAAAGCACTTATATTTCGAATGTTCTAAAATGGCGAACCATTAATTATAGGACTGGTCATACCATTCGAATTCGGTAGAGAATGTTATGGAAGTTTAAACTTCTAATATTCTATAGACATTACAATTGCAGTAGCACATTGTTTTCGCTCATACAAGTCAAAGAAATGTATTTGTAAAATAATGTCGCCAATAGTAAAAAAAACCCATTCTCTTCGGAAAATCATGTTAAAAATGAATGCACATGGTTCGGTAAAGCCATGATGGTAATCGTGTTTGTAATTCGAAATGATAAAAGGTGTTCGTGTTAAAATGCTTTATACGCAACACCGTTGAATCTAACATTACGAATAATTGATTTGTGTAATAAGATGTTATACCGTCTTAAGTATATTACATAAATGTAAAAATAAATGTGAAATTTGAAAAAAAATACAATTTCCAAAAATCGTGTTACAGCCCCTTTAACTGAATTGATATATCTTAAATGGTAACATTAGTGTCTTCTCTTTACATTTAAAAATACTTACTTGTATATACACACGCCAAGATGAGAACAATGAAAAGGACACAGCCAGCCGCAATGGATGCGATAATTACAGGCTCTGCAACTTATAATGAATGCTTATAATATTTAAATGAAACATGTGTGATACTGGACCTAGATTTTCGAAACACTCTTTGTGCTGAGAAAGTCCTAATCCCTTGAGTATATATGATATTTACTGATAATCATAGTGATAAGAGACCTTCGAAAATAAAGACCTTGGTTCTCATGGATCAGAAACAAAAACATAGAATACATAGAAGTATCAACAAAACATAACAATTGAAAATAATGGAAACCTTTCTGATATTCATATAATAATTAATCCACTGTAACATCCATGACTTATCTTTGTCATTTATAATTTCACTTTTTTATAATTTTACTACTTTTTTGGTAAAAAAATACTATTTTTAATATAAATTTATTAAAGACTGTATTGGTGAACATGCATATAAAATATCAAATTTGTTATTGTGCTTACTTAACACCCTGTCGTCTTCTTCAGGTTCCTTTTTATCATTACCAGAAGTCGTTGTTTGGAGTGACACAGCAGGCGTTTGCGATGTAGTTCGAACATCTACAACTGTTGTTTAATAGATGTTGAAAACTTGATAAACATGTATATCTTAATCTATTTATTAATATCTTCAATGGAAATTGTTGGATTGAGATACAGTTCTCCAATTTTTTGTCAATGATGTTTCATTATCTTAAGTGGAACCAAACATGTTAGCAATTCTTGAAGGTATTAGTAATGGACTTTCAAAAGGTGTGTGCTTAGACTAATGTAAAGACTGGGGAAATATTTTACATTGATTGATTGTATCTGTATCTGATTCGTGAAATAAGACACTTTAACTCTCTTTAATCGTAATATATAAACAGCTCCCATGACTTTGTAAATGAGAATTCAGAACTTAATATTGATTGGATTTGATGTACCTGGTATTGTATGAGTTGATGTAAGTGATTGGCCGTCTAGATCTGTTGTTGTCTGTGTTGTAGCTGTAACACTTCCTGATGTTGTTTCGGGTACTGAGTGTACAGGGTCTTTACAACTGATCATGAAATCTGTGATGATAAGCAAACAAATGTACAATTATACATGTACTGCTATCTATATAGACATGCACATGCAAACAGGTGTACTTACACAAGTTACAAAAGTTAATACAAACACTTTTACTAAAATTACTTATCTATGCACAGCTGCATCTTAACAGTCTGTCCAGTAACTAGTGTATCTCACTCCATTCATGTTGTCTCAGGTAACGTCGCTGATAGGCCTCAGGATTGATAAAAAACAATAATCGAAAAAAAGATCGATTTATATATTAAAGAATTGTTTTGTAATTGTGTTTACTTTAATGAGCTTTTTCTATCCACTATTAGCCTATTTTTTAAAACTATTACACTTATATTAGGCGTTTCATAACACTTTTCTTGTAAATATGAATATTACTTACTTTCTCCCTGATCAGCAGATACCTGTACACAGAATCCAGGGTCTTCAGGATCACGCGATGTGTTAGCCGTCTCAGTTGACCTTCGTTCAATTGTGAACGTCCAGTGATGAAGGGGGCTGATGGAACCCCCGATCAATACTGGGAACTCGCATTGACCATTCTTATATTCATATGAGATGAGTTGATTGTCCCCCAATAGTGTAATATTTGCTTTATACTGGTACGACTGACATTTTGGTGACGAGCTGTAATCTCTGATGTTAATCCTTGTACTCGTCTCAGCAATCAGATGACACGAACATGTCTCGAATTCTTCTGCCATATTCACAGAATCAATGTAGAAAGATGGTCCTGAAACCACACCTTTCTCACAGAGATTAGCTGCTGAAATTATTATATTGAGAATTCTTTCTATGAATTTTTAAACAAGTAATGGTAACATTAGTCATTCTGAATATTTATATTGTTTCAAGTTTAAATATTTATTGAGCCGTATTTAAATACGCTTATAGCATGTTTAACAATCCAAAATTGAAATAATTGTGTTTTAACCAAATTTATTATATGTAAAAGAGCACAAAGTAAGGAGTGGCACCGGGGGGTCACAGTCAAGCTGGAAAACAGAACCAGTGTTGATAAAAAGGCTTATAAGAAACTCACAGATAATCACACACGGACCCTTCATTATGTTAGTAACTATGCATAACATACTGTAGAATATATGTATATATCCTACGTGGTATGTTGAAAAGATGGAAAGGCTTCTTGAAATCTAGCAAACAAACACATATTTTACAGTACAGTTATAAAAAATGATCAAAGACTGTAAAACTCCAGACGAAAGGAACCTCAAGATCATATATCATTAAAAACGGGAAAGAAAAAATATGAAATTTATGACTTACTTATTTGTGATGTGGGACACGCACATTCCGTGACCAGTACTGTGGAAAACGATAAAACATTGCATAACTTAGTTCATACAACCGTATGTTACTTTGTAAAAAAAAAAAATCTTAAAAGTAGATTTTCACCTGACCAATTTCACTCACATGTACTTACATTATATGAAGTAGCTAACCTTTTGAGCGAAACAGTTATGAAATATTACCATTTTGATCCAATTTCACATAATTGCAATCTAAATTCCCTCTTAAAACCTCTTCGGTAGAGTTTAGGATATACACACACATACTATTTGTCTGAATTGTCTTAGATAAATACATTAGTGTCCACCTAGTAACACAAATAGAATGAAAGTAATGTCACTATTAGCAAGGTTCAATGTTTGTGTTGTTTAATTCAGTTTTCCTAACACAAACATGCAGAAAGAATATGACAATGTACATATGATGTCCCGTCGAATAGGTTTCCAAAGCTTTCCATGCACTATATACTTTTGATTCAGTAAATGTCATTATGCATTAACGGCGATTGTAAGTGCTGATCAAATCCGCCATCTCAACGTCAATCCCGTTAATTACTGTTTTCATAAAGAAATATTTACTTACCTGCTTTCAGAATAATCACCAAAACACGCAAATCCATGGTTACCATGTAATGTCCTGTCAAGAAGTAAATGTCAGTACATAATATTGGTATACTAGGTTTTATCACCAGTGAGGCCACATATATTTTGTAATTTGTAATAGTCAGAAACACAAACATAGAAACCAAATGTGTATTTTTTACGGCTTCTGTCAAGTATCTTGACATAAAAATTAATCTTGAGTTAATTCTCTCTACCAGGGACACATACAGTCCTGGCCTAAATTTGGAAACTGCAAAAGGAATAATACCACAAGTTCCTGTAACAAATACAATGTATTTAATTGTGTTTACATTAAATTAGGAAACTTTTAATCTATCTACATACACTGTATATCCAACTGTAGAGTGTAATGGGAAGACTATTGTCCCATTTCCCCCAATTCCCATGTTGTTACATGGATATGTGTGGCCCATCCGTCATCACGAAACACATGCCTGTTGACAGGATAGTGACCCTACCGACAACATGGTTAGAATACGACTTTACTGTAACCAAAAGGTGCGTGAAAGAATTGAGTTACTTGTTTTATGTGGAAATATGCATGACGTTTTATTCGTTAATATAAGTGTTCACATCAAAATGACATTGCAATGTGTACACTTATTTTCTGTTTGAAGATATATGTGGAGCGAACAAATAAATAAATTTGTTTAATGTTTTAACAGGATCATTCTTCTTCTTACATAAATCTATCTGATTCTGAATACTTCACAAAATAGTTTGACTTTGATATTTAGGTTAAAGGGGCAGTAGCACATATTTTTCAAATTCTATTTTTTCAAATTTCCCATTTATAATGATAGTTTATGTCATTTATATTTACTTTAGACCGTAAAACATCTTATTACACAAACCAATTATCTGTAGTGGTAATAACGGTATTGGGTATAAAGTAAAATTTGCATGGCGACCATTTTATTGTGAACACAATTTATTATTTCGAATGACAAAAATGATTCTCATGGCTTTACGGAACCATGTACACTCATTTGCAACTTGATTTTTTTCTGAAGATTTTAGCGAGGTTTACTATTGGTGACATTATTTTTCAAATACATTTCGTCGACTTATTTGAGCGAAAAAACGTGCTACAGCGCCTTTAAAAGACCTTTATCGAAATATTGAAAACCAAGGGAAATAACTCTGTGATTAGCAGTGCAACTTTTCAACGGAACCCTGTACACTCATTTTTTAACCTGATTTTCCGAAGAGAGTAGGGTGTGTTACTATTGGTGACATTATTGTTCAAATACATTTTATCGACTTATTTCAGTGAAAAAAACGTGCTACTGCCCCTTTAAAGGTGCATAGCAATAAAATCGATATTAGGAGTGAGGTCAAAAAGTCGCCAAGATGAGATTTGTAATATTTATGTAGTGTATATTCTCTAATCTATTATAACAATCGTGTACTTCAAGAATCTGACAATGCGTTCAAACGTTGCTTTAATGTATGGCGTTAATCGATGCTTAACGAAGAATGTATTTATCAGCAAACGTTTCAAACGTTGCTTTAATATATGGCGTTCATCGATGCTTAACGAAGAATGTATTTATCAGCAGTATTTATCTTCATATAAAACTCACCTCTTCAGATATATTTGTGTAATCTGCGTGTCACAGTCAGCATTGAAATAAGTTGAAAAATACACCTTACTTAATGTTTAAAACAAGAAAAAGGGTAAATGTATGTGGATGGTTTGTAATTAGGTTATCTGCACATTGACATTTTGACTTTAACATAGGAGATGTGATATTATAATGTAATATTTCAATTGATATCCGAAATAAAGTTTTAACATTAGACTAAAAGGAATGAATCATGGTGATGCATATATTTATCTTTAGTTTTTAAAAATTATATGAATATATATCAATTATTGTATGTCAGTAGTTATATGTCTTTCCACACTCGATGTGTTTTTTTCGAAGCGAAAGACATGTCAGATCGTGGTTTAATTTGTAAATGTTAAGAGTTGCCTCCCTTTATCTCATTACACGACGTCAAACCGTAAAAGGAGCTTAAAATATAGAAAGCGTAAGGTCCACTACACGTACATGTCGGCGATGGTTTAGTTGGTGCCATGACGGTAGACAAAACATACAATTTACTTGTTTTCTTAATGCAAGACATACATGTACCTTACGGAAAACAACTTTTTGAAATGAATTTTCTTACGACATTTTTGGACTACTTATTGCTTTTTCATGTTAATGGTGTTGATCTTTGTGGTGGCTTGTCATGTTGATAATAAGATATTAAAGTTGGTGGCAGTGTTGCTATTTAGGAGTCACCCAGCTTCATTTCAAAGTAAATGTTTCGAAATTCTCCAAAGTCATTTAGAAGTTCGTTTGGTAATACAAGACAAATCGTATGGATAACAAGTTCTTCTCACTACGTTTTGGGCTACGTGCATGTATTGCTCCTTCTTGTGATGGGTCTGATGGTCGTCGAGTTGGTTTCCGAGTCCTTGTTGAAAAGTTTGACTGCTTCAATTCCATTTATTTGCTTTTTGCTAACTTGAATTCTGTTTGAATCTACATTAAAATATTTTGTTTAGATTTGAAACAAAGAGTAGGAGTTGTATTCATGAACTCATCTTCAAAATCGTTTTAACTCTCTCTGGAAATGAACATAAACCTCTTCATTACTTGCATAACATACCTGTTGCGAGTTTGTAAATATATACCTTGCTAACAGAGCGTTAAGTTATTGTCTCCCAGACAATACAATATGAAAATGATATAACCTTCTTTAATAGCATACATACATGTGCATATACAAGGGAGCGTTTATAATAACATAATTGTTTATCGTCTGGTTTTACTTCCCAAAACCCGCATCATTTGATTGTATATATCCCTTTTCTTATTTATGCCATATTCGAAAAGGATCATCAACAATATGTATAATTCTTCAATTCTTTATTACGGAAAAAGGGTAGGCCATCGGCCCATGACAACAGTAATCGTCAAGACATGTGATACATACATCTTAATCAATATAAGAATCACTATCTTTAGAAGCATAGCTTTGCAAATATACAGTAGATATATTTCTGATTAATTCACAATGAAACGTTAACATTAAAATATTGAACTTTGACCTGGTTCGAAATTCATAAAACATACAAGGTACAGATCAGGAGAAAATGAAACTCATCCTCCACTTACCCAATCTTACACATATTACATTATTAAATAAGGATAGTGGGATGACATATACCTGGATAAAAGCTTTTTTTATGAAAACATAGACGACATTTGTATGTAAACGAAGATGTAATTCAAGAAAATCTGTTCTTACATCTTTCGCTTCTTAATGCCTTTCGAATACTTAAAAGGTACTATATTTGTCCATCGTTAAAAACAATCGAAACCACATCTATTGAACAGAATTTCAATATCATATATTATACATAATCTCTTTGTCTCCTTTGACTTTTCTTATTATAATTATTTACATTAATTTTCGTAGAGATAATCCGGTCTATAACTACTTGTATCAAGATAATAGACGTATCGTCCACCCTGCTGTTTGTATGGGTACCCGGCAGCGTTCGTGGTAGCGGTGACCACTGACACACGGTCGGACTCGACTTCCTCCTTCTTGCGTCCTGCATTATAACAAGGCATACACCTATTGACTGATTATGTGATAAAACTATCTGCAATATTGTAGATTCTTGAACTTTTTCTAGAGGCAAAACCTGTTTCTGGGACCCGAAAAAACACACTAATTTATCTAACCATAAGCACACGAATTTATCGAATCCGCCAGTCCTTGAATGAATTTACTAGGGACACCATTACAGTTTGATTGTTCAAGAAAAGGAAAAAACGACGTCATGAAACAGTAACACCATGTCTCTAAACAGCAACTCGATGACATTATTTATAGAAAGTAATTAGAGTTAATATTTGTTCAATCGAACTCGGGTGAAGTCAATAGTCCCCTCCCCCCTCCTATTCGCCTATAGCTAAATGTGCAATCACTTTACTTTTAAAAAAAATTCAATCAAAGAGTTGCTGCAATGTGGTACAAGGTTTTAAAAGTCTGAAGAGAATACTTTATACTTACTATTGCAGAAGTACAGCGCAGTAACTATGAGGAAAAATAAAAGCACTGCGGCAAATATTCCACCTAGTATTATTCCAACTGAAAGAACATAATACAGACGAAAAAATAAGGATTATATGCAAGATAAATAGAACAATAGTACAAGTATTGAATATATTTGCATATTTTGCTATTATTACAATGGGGCGTGTACTGATGCCACGATCAGCATTGTAATTGATTCAATAAGATATTATCCTATTTTTGAAGAGAATAAAGCACACATCCTTTTAAAAAGATCAGAATGACTTTATTTCTTATCAAATTAAGTGCACAAACATATGATAATAAACAAATCAATAATTGATCTTTGCTTTGTTTTTGAAAATATTTAATGACAACAACGTTAAATATTCAAACTCAAACTTATGATACTTACGTCCTGTGTCCGTTACGCCTGTGTTTCCTGAAATTAAAAAATATCAAATTATCTCGTTTTACCAAGTACTCTTAGTTCACTAAATGAATCGAATAATTATATTAATTAAATATAAATTGATTGATTGTTATTATATTGTTATCGTCAATGTTTACTGCTATATCAGATAATGAAACAAAAGAGGTTTAAAATTTAGTAGTCACGGGCTCACCTGATTCCTGCCGAGCTGGAGTTGCTGGCTGTGTTGTCTCCTCATCCGTTGTCGTTGCCGTGTTGTCTCCTGTTGATGTAATAAGACTTAGAGACGACGATTGAGGTGTTGCTGAAGATGACTCTAATGTTGTTTAAGGAGAATATGTTATTTGTGATGTAGAAGATGTTGATATGATTAGTGACCTCCTCAAGGCCATACACAAATACTCGATTCATTTGCAATAAACAGTGAGTTAAACCTGAGTCTAAGTCCTCATCCTAAGAAAATATCATTTGTCAGATAGAAGTAGACAAATAATGATTAATGATATAAACCATTAAGAAAATAAAACACGGACTAGTAAAAATACCCACAACATTATTGAATGAACTTGATAACAATTAATAGGGATGACATTGTTTGTTATTGATTGTGCTAGTAGCCTTCTATTGTTCTTCTTCTATTTTTTCAATATGAATGGAATTCACATTAAGATATGTAATGGAACACATCATCCTGTTAATTGTAATGAAGGTTACTATGGATGTAAAAGCAGACTGAAATGCTGTGGATGTTTACCTGTAGTTATTGTTGACGTTGACGGTAAGTCACCTACCGGCGTAGTTTCCCCACAAGTTAGTGTAATTGCTGCATAAATAACACATATATAAATGTTGAGAAACGTTCATTAACCTGCTTCATTAAATGTATGTCATATGACACGACTCTGTTAAAGGGGCAGTAGCACGTTTTTTCGCTCAAAAAAGTTGATGAAATGTATTTGAAAAATAATTTCGCCAATAGTAAAACATCATTCTCTCTTCGGAAAATAAAGTTTAAAATTAGTGTACATGTTTCGGTAAAGCTATGGGAATCGTTTTTGTAATACAAAATAATAAATTGTGTTCACAATAAAATGGCCGCCATGCAATTTTTGCTTTATACGCAACATAGTTTTTACCACTGCAGATAATTGGTTTGTGTAATAACATGTTTTACCCTCTAAAGTTAATTTAAATGACATAAACTATCATTATAAATGGGAAATTTGAAAAAATAAATTTAGCAAAAAACGTGCTACAGCGCCTTTAACACTATTATTGAAATATAAAAAATATATATTATTGGTATTCAATTGAGTGTTCATGACAGTATGGCACTTTGTTAAGTATGATTTTATGACCACCATTTCAAGAAAAAACAAACTATCAATTGGAGGCATGTTGTCTTCCCTGCAATATAATCACGTGTTTAAAAAAGTAAGAATTAATCTAATTTGAAAATATCTTCCCTTCCTGATACTGATTTAACTCTTTACTTTTCAAACAATGGCGACAAATGAAATGCAATTATACAATCCGATCAGTTTTATCAATACCACCCATAAAAAGGGACCGATATCATGATATGATGTGAAATAAGGTATACGTTTTCGTCGAAGCAAGTAGAGTCTAGAAATACGTGTGTTAGACTGTCATTGCATGTAGGGTATGTTATCCTGTCTCACATGTAAGCAACAGTAGTCACCATATCTACGAATATTAACTTCATATCAAACTTTAAAAAATCAAAGTGATCATAAATCTTTATCAAAGAGATCAAATAATCATGATGTGAACGCTATATTTAATATATATTTTATTTGAAGCAAGTAGAGTCTTGGATTACGGGTGCTAGTCGGTTAGTGCATTGCATGTTTTCAAAACAGGTATTTATCAAATCAATTAAATTATGTGCTGATCTGAAGTTGTGCAGAGAAACGCATATTATCCTGTCCCATATATGGAGCACGGACCATGGAGCAGTCACCATTTCAACGAATATCGATGATAAATGGAAGACGATTAATCAATCACATTACCTCCTGTTGAGTTGTACCCGTATACATACTCACGTCCACGCCCTTGTACTGGAACCAGCACCACACAGTAGTTAGGATCAGTCGGTGGGGCAAAGAACAGGCCAGTTAGAGTTTTAGACATGTTCACAGACCAGGGAGCATTAGGGTCAATCTCATCGGTAGCAAATGCGAAGCCACCAGGGTTCTGACATGTCCAGGTATGGGTAGTGTTCAAGGGGTTCTGGATACTGTACGTGTAGAAGTCACAGTCCCTGGGAGTCTCGTCCAGGACCTCCATGGTTGTCACCTGGACAGTCTGGAGGATCTCGGAGGAGACGGTACAGGCACAGGAGGACACGTTACTTGGCATTTGTGGTATGTCTACGAATATACCATACCCGCTGACAGTTCCCCCTGAACACATGTCGATCACTGGAATAAATGTTTTAACATTACTTTAACATGTACAGAAGTGTTCCTCAGCACTGACAACCAACGAGACTGATATTTTGAATATAGATACTTTCGATTATATTTTACAATGGAACGACTTATTGTCTTTGTATTGTTCCTGTTTACTTTTGACGTTGTTTCAATTGTAATTATTTCAATTGTGAAAACTATCTAAGTATTACACTCATAGGAAAGTTGATAACGTTGATTTTAAGGATATTAACCCTCAAAGGCACCAGCCACCCACAAGCTTTATTACTGGAATAATTTTAATTTCCTTCTATCTAATCCTCAAACACATCAATATATTTCATTCTTCAAATTTTTTAAAGCATTCGAAGAAAAAATATAAAATATGTTAATTATTTTAAGAAATATTTTGTTGTTATAATAAGGCACAAGGTGGGCCTCGGAAGCCCAGTCATGTTTTTTTGTCTACCGATAAACTTTGAAAACTTTCAGACGGTGCTTACGCGTGATAACAGTTCACCATGACGAGGGGTAGACCTAGTTGTAACGATATTTCTCATTTAACGGCTACAGTGCTCTCACACACTACAATACTGCACGCCATGAGTCTGCACGTGTAGATCATGTATCTGCATTCTTGTCTCTCCTTGTAACATTCAGTCCTCTATTAAATGTTGTGATGTCAACTTCTGTAAGGTTCAGAATCTCAACTGTACATGCAGTCAAACAGTGAGAGCAAAACGGAACAATGGAGCAATGGAACAAACTCAACTAGTCTGTCAACACGCTCAAGGTCCTACTTCGTGTAACAACTGTGGCTATCCACGCGTCCAGAAGATGTGTAGCACTTTGTAAACGCCGTAACAACTGTGGTAAACTCAATCGTGTTGCCAAAAATGTCGGTCTAAACCTGCGAGAAGATACAAAGTACACAGTGTTGAAGATCAAGTTGATCATGTTATGGATGAATTGTTTTTCTGACGTCTCATCAAGAGAGTGGATAGTGCCAATATCAGTAAATAAAACCGTTCTCTCACTGATGTTAGATGCAGGATCTTAAGCAAACATCCTTTTTGATAGAAACTATGACAAACTGATCTGGGTTTTAAAAAATGCAATTCAACAACATATTAATTTCAATATCATAACATATATTTCATATCAGAAATGCAGGGAAGGACGATCAGACATTTTGGAATACGTGGAATGTGTTGTAATAGAATAGTTACATTTCAAAGGGCGGAAATATACCGAAATACAAAACACCAAATAATTAGAAATACAGTAAAATAATATTTTAGAACATTGGATTCATTTCCTTTGAGCTCAACCATAATTCTAACTTCTCCATGATTATAAACTGTATCAGTAGTGTCATACTTGTATACGTGTAATACTCCTAGGCCTCCGAGGCCCACCTTGTGCCTAATGTGATCTAAACCCGCGAATGCCTTTGAGGGTTAATTCAAGTTTTGATCACCAAGAAGAAACCTGACTTAAATATCCCGGCAATCACGACTATGCTAAATGATTTAATTATATCAGTTACACATCAAAAGTATCAAAACCTGTGTGTATAAATTACTGATACTATGCCGTTTACTGCTCTCAACCTCTTTTCAAGTTTTGAAGCCAATTCAATAGATTGCAAGACAATTACTTTCCTACTTTAAAGATATTGTTATAAACACAATAGCTGTTTGATCGAGCTAAGCATACAATTCACAATGCTCCTAAATGTACCATCCATCTTATTTCACAATTTATATCAAGTATCTAAGATGCCAAATAACGACTTTAATTTGATAAATTGATGTTGATGTTTTGTGCATGTATTTAGTCATATACAAGTCTTAAGATAATTAAAACCATACATGAACCGTTTGTTACTAAGTGACACACACATCGCGTAAGATGTTAGACTCACATATCCAATAAGGTATCGCAGTATATACTCAATGTCTTCGCTAAAGTATACATGCGCATATGAGACTGGTATCGGACAACATGCTTTGCACCGATATTACTGTGTTTGAATCATGTCACGATACATCACGATACATGAATTTTGTTTGAGCAGTGAGCCTTTATGACCTTAACTGGTTTATTTTAAAAACTTATTTATTCAACGTTCTACGTATTTTTCAGAGATTAAGTATTCAGTCAGTTATACACAGAGGGATGTCATAAGCTGTAGTTAGCATTGTGTCATATAAACAATGATCGATGATATCGTTCTTACCTGACGTGATGTTATTTACAGGGCACACTCCTGTGACATCTGGGGCTGTAGGGAAAGATACAAAGTGGTACAGAAAATATCGCTAATACGTAACGTATAACCAAGTTCTATTAAAGATAATATTAATATATCTTTAAACCAAATACATTTATGAATGGCAGTAACATAAAAGCGATTCAAAGTCTTATGAAGCAAAAACTACATGAGCGTTATGATCACAATGAAGATCATGCAAATACTTTTCTTATTTATGTTTAAATCCCGTTTTAAATTAACAAGAAACTGGTAACATGCACAGGAAATATTATCTTTCGTGACTAATTCCATCATGTACACTGGTATATGTCTTCGAATAACATGTAAGTACCATTATTTCATTATCCTAAAGTTGTAACGGGTCCATTCCACTGATGGAATGTCGTTTTACAACAATAATCACATATGAAAACAATATAAAACTTACCTAAAAAGACTACAAGAGTTAATAATGTGGCAATAAGCTGCACTGTATCCATCGTAAAAAATAAGTCGTACTTCTTACTTGACAATAACTAACTCTACGAAGTAGGAAAACCATTGACTGACATCGTTCTAACGTCATCAACAATCACTAACACGTTATACTGCCTACCATCCGACCAAACCCTTCTTCAGCAAATATAACGTTATTCTCTCTGGGAAAAAGCTGTGCAAATATAATTATTTTCACCATAAAATTTTAATCAGGGTATCCAAATATGCCTTGAATAGGTGTTGAGTACTTTTGAAGCTACTCTTCGTGTATTCGGTGAATGAAGTGACGCTATATTTACAAGACACACGTAAATGTGGGTATATAAGGCCCAGCCTAGGGAGTTTCCTCATATGAGTGTTTACATATGCTGGTGGATAATATCACAAAGGTCTGTGTACATTAGGAGATGTTTTAGGCAGCAACATGTATGGGTATGTTATCAGTCACAGGCGCTCCTTATAGTCTAACGGCAAGCGAATTACCTTGTGGAATATGTCTATTGAATCATATAAATATGAATAGACAATTTCATTGACAGGACTATGTACATAGGCATATACTTAAAGCAGCTACATGTATGAACGTTCGTCCGTTTATCAAACTATGTTGTACAGAACCCCTCCTATTTCAGTTTCCTTACACTTATTAATATACTGAGTGTAAGGTATGAGTGTGAGATATGTGTGTAAGATATGTGTGTAAGATATGTGTGTAAGATATGAGTGTATTGTATGAGTTTGAGATATGAGTGTAAGATATGAGTGTGAGATATGAGTGAAAGATATGTGTGTAAGATATGAGTGTATTGTATGAGTGTGAGATATGAGTGTAAGATATGTGTGTAAGATATGTGTGTAAAGTATAAGTGTAAGATATGATTGTGAGATATGAGTGTAAGATATGTGTGAAAGATATGAGTGTAAAGTATAAGTGTAAGATATGATTGTGAGATATGAGTGTAAGATATGTGTGTAAGATATGAGTGTATGGTATGAGTGTAAGATAAGATTGTGAGATATGAGTGTAAGGTATGTGTGTAAGATATGAGTGTATGGTATGAGTGTAAGATAAGATTGTGAGATATGAGTGTAAGATATGTGTGTAAGATATGAGTGTATGGTATGAGTGTAATATAAGATTGTGAGATATGAGTGTAAGATATGTGTGTAAGATATGAGTGTATGGTATGAGTGTAAGATAAGATTGTGAGATATGAGTGTAAGATATGTGTGTAAGATATGAGTGTATGGTATGAGTGTAATATAAGATTGTGAGATATGAGTGTATGGTATGACTGTAAGGCATCAGTGTAAGATATGAGTAATACTAAATAAGTATAAGATATAAGTGTAAGACATGAGTGTTAGATATAGGTGTATGGTATGAGAGTAAAATATGATTGTGAGATATTAGTGTAAGAAATGAGTGTAATATATGAGTGTAAGATATACGAGTAAGGTATGAGTGTAAGGTATGAGTGTAAGACATAGGTGTAAGATATCAGCACATCGCTGGCAGTGCTAATTAACTGTTATGCGACTAGGATACAATTAATGTATCTTTCTTTGATGTAGAACTCTAGCTACTTTACACTGACAACACAACGAGTACTATCAAGAGAGAGATGTCCATGTCATATAGAAAGACGCATTGGACTAGATCATGAACAGCAGTGTGCAAATACTTTCTAATCAATGGGGACGACTTAGTGGGAATGAGTATTATATAATAATGGTATGCCCAGTCTATCTGTAGCTCAAATCCGATATCTACCTCCAAATCACGACATGTAAACAATGTCAAGAAAAGACCATGCTTTTATGTAATGTATGCGTGTGTACATGTCTGAGTGTTGCCATTGTTACTCCTGTATGATTTGTCCACTATGTAATACATAATAATAATAATTCATTATTTGAATTTACTTAGTTTTCGAAGCGCACCCATGTGTGTAACGACTCTTATGCGGATTGTTATGTCGTTATGATACAGTTACTAAATCCTATTAAAGTGTAATTTTCATTAATGAAAGAATAGAACTTCTGTCATATTCTGCAATCACATCAAAATTTGCCATTGTTCAATTAGCTACTAGAATAATATGTTACGTATAAACCTGGTTTCTGTTGTCCACGTGCTAATTTGATAACAGACAAACAGTTTACAGTGTACATACATGACTAAGTACGAATCAAATTGTTATTAAATTTAATGACGAAGAACATGTATATGACTAACTTTCCTTAGCTTTTAATCCATGGTCATGACGAAACTCTATTGTGTAATCAGTTGATTATTATTTAGGAATCTACTGGCACTGGTCATTGACTGTCCCAGTCAGGAGGGGTGCTGGGTTTTATAGACATTTTCAGTAATGGCTAATCGAGTACTTTTTTCGAGACTGATGTATTTGGTCCTGGTGTATCTGAATATAGGATCTTAAAATATCTCTCAACTAGACAAATTATTTGTTCTAATGCATGAAGCTGGATTCGAAAACGCAACTCTTTTCTTGATAGTCAGCGCTTCTAGCTATTAGGCCACAAGACGCTGTTAGAAACCTTAGGATTGTTTGTCAAGACTTTCTATTTAAGACTTTTAACGCACGGAAGGCATGGAAAGTCAGAGTTTTAGCTGTCAATCACATCGCGTCGTGTGAAAGTTTTGCGCTACACGTGCGTGGAAGAATCCATTTCATGAGGGTCGCAGCTACTTGTACCATATCCGATGAATGAGCACCGACATTTGCAAAATAATTGATTTTGATGTCCCATAATTGAAATTAATTGTTTCAAATATAAAATAATCACATATACATGTTTTCGTATATGGATTAAGATGGAGAATGCATTTGGAGCAGTAGATTCGTTAAAAATAATATAATCAACTCATTGATTATTTTTAACGAATCTTCAGCTCCTCATGCATTATCCATGCGGAGTGTCAGCACTAACTTTGTCCAAGCTAGTCATATTTTAGGTCCGTTTCTTTTACTTTTTGATCGCTGTACTCGAATGACAACATGTATGCTAGATTTCTGCGGTCCCTTTGAACAAAGATAAATGTATTAATAATATAATATTGTCATTTACCTGAAGGAAGTCCTCACATATTATAGTAAGATCAGGAATATTTTCTGGATAATGTTCAACCTTTTTCGATATTATATTAAATCAGGCACTACGCACACCTGGAATCGAGGAAATCTTTGTCTTGTTGTATTGTTGATTTCGTCATCGGGAATACTGTTTCCACGTCTTCTTCACTGAAGGTACAGCTGAACAACAAGCTGGCAGACAACAATCTGTGAATAAAAACAGCTTGAAATTGTTCATTTATCATTTATTTTGGAATATGTTCAAGCACTGATAGTTTAACTGAGTAAAATACAATATACATAACATATGACTCATTTCCAATCACTTCCGGTTTCACTGGATTATTGTGTTCACCCTAACCAAGATTTAAACATTTATTTCTTCAGTTAAAATACAATTGATAGAAACACCAACAGACAGAAGTACCGATGAACTATTGGATGCTTAATATACAATCCGTGCTAAGGCTGGGCGCACACTACGTCCGATTTTTTTTGCGATGCGTCATGCGATGCGTTGCGTTGCGTTTTTCCGCGCACAATACACGCGTACGCGTTATACAAGTGCGTTAGATATTGCGTTGTATACAAAGTTCATATAATGTATATATTTATAGTGTATTGTCTACAGATGTGGAAATCTCTTAATATCCAAATAATAGTCTTACAAAACATGTTTAAGACATTTCAGTATTATCTTCAAAACAGACAATATGTACAATAATGTATATTTCGGCAACAGTATTATCAAACTGTTTTTCTTCTCAAAATTATGTAAAAAGCGGAATTTGTAATTATGGATGACGACAATATCACACTACCCATGATACAAAGACCTACGCAGTTTCCCTCGGTACCTTTCCTTCCGTGTGGTTTGAGTGGGGAAACCCCCTCGAGAGGTGTAAAATATGACGTAAGATAGAACCCATGCGATTTCGTTTGCGATGCGATAAAACAGGTGCAGCACCTATTTTCATCGCATCGGATCGCATCGCATTGACGCATCGGACGAAGTGTGCGCGGTCTATGAAAAATACACTGTCTGCGTTTTTCAAACGCATCGCAAGAAAAATCGGACATAGTGTGCGCCCAACTCAATGAGTACGAACAAGGTTTTCTTGTTGTAGTGTAACTCTGATATTATCCTACACTATATACACTAAGTATCAGAATTATATTTCATGAACTACATTGTATACGTCTATCAAGCATGTTAAGAAAACCTCTTCGCGGGGATGTAGAGGATATATGATACTGAAATCAATATTCTCTACGCGATGGAGTGAATGTGGTTCCAGAAATTTGACTGTAACCTATTTACAACTAAATAAAGTCGATATCCTTAACTGGTGCTATGTTCACACTTGAACTCAAAATACAACCGTCAACAATAAACACGTTCCAAGATAAGAAACTGAAGATTATAAGTGCACACTGTCGATAGATATCTGAATGTATATAAATTATTACTGGATTATTATAAGGCAACTGTTTATAAAGCCGGTGGTCATCACCCTGTCATCACCCTGTCATCACCCTGTCATCACCCTGTCATCACATGTTATGCGCTTCAGTCTGCTCTTCCTCATTATCAGTGACATTACCACAAACATCAGCTTTCGATTTGCTAAAGGAAGCAATCATGAGTGTTGTAGACGTCTACGCAACAACCAGTCATTATTTGAGACAATGGGCAATATTATCTATGACTCCACGACATGCGCTTGAACCTGTATAATAGACGGAAGAACACCTGAGTCAATAACTCACTGTTATTAACATGTGTCACGTCTTCTAACGTGTGTCCTGTAGTTGCATAGGGAGGACCTTCTGATCAGTATATATATGTCAACAATACCTTTTTTCGAATTGCAATATGCAAGTTCTAATTTAAGCTCTTAGCTCTAAGCACTGTGCTTTTAGTTATGACGTTCTTATAACTACTCAATACCACGTCTAAGCATATACAATGTAGCACTAAGATAGGAATACACGAGATTGTGTAAAACGTTAGACCAAGAGCACATCATTGATAAATATCTGAATACATTATATAATAAATGTTAGCAATTCATGTTTTTTCACGGATTCTTGTCAGCATCACGCGAGTCAAGTTACATAACATCAGTAAGGATTTCACAGAGCTGTTGATTCTTGTGTACCACTCCCCAGCCTTTCATCAGTCATATCCATGACCCTTTTGATAGCCTCGTCCTCTTCTTCATCATGAATGGATGACCTGGTTACTTGATGATTGGGGTCGGCTTCCGGTTTCTTGTCAACAACTGCATATATATCCCCACTAGGAGAGACCATATGAGCTTGGGCTGTGTCCTGTGGAGCTTGTTTCTTGTTTACGACTGCATAGACATCTGCTGGAAATGAAGGGGGATCTGGATCACTTACCACCCGATCCTGATGCTTTATGGATTTGTCCACAACTGCGTACACATCTGCTGGAGATGCAGTAGGATATGGATCACTGACCATCTTCTGATGATTCTGATGATGTTTGGACTTGTCCACAATTGCATACAGGTCACCTGAAGAAGTGATAACTATTTCACTCCCTTCAACCGACGCAGCGTCTGATTTCTCATCGTTCACTTCATCGAGAGCCGCATAGTGACCGGGAACACTGTTTGTGAGCTCTACCTGTGGATGGTGTGGTTGGTTGTTGGTATCAGCCGATACATAGAAGTCATTTCCCACTTGGACATGGTCAGATATCTCCGGCGGCTGTGTGTCCGGGGGTTTAATCCCTCCGATGTTAGGAATACCTGTGTCATAAACTTGGTTGTGGTATCCTTCACTCTTAGACTCGTGTCCTCCGTTTTCAAGCAGTTTAGGTCCTCGTTTTCGTTTTCTGAGAAAAAACGAGATAAGTTCATTATGTGCAATATGTGATCGAAAATGTTCTTAATAAATTTAATATCTATATCATTTGCACTCACGATACAGGGACTAAATTACTTACAACACGTTTTATATTATTTCTAATAACAATGTAATATCTAAGACTATGGATAACTTGATACAGGTACATGGATTTAAGGGATATATGTGAGCACATTTAAAATATTGCTTTGAAAGTCATCATTGAATAAATAAAACGCTAACGATTTATTAATGAAGAAAGTATATATGTGGCTGTGGCTATGGCTCGTAATTTACATAAATGTTGATAACACATGATGATAGCAATGAGTAAATGATGGATAGCATACAATTTCATTAGTAACCAATGTGAACTTATTACCTGAAACAAACACATGCTAAGATAACAACAAGCACGAGAAGCAGACCCCCTGCTATCCCTCCTGCTACAGCTGCAACTGGAAACAGGAATAAAGAAGATTTAATTTAGTATGATTACAGTACAATTATATAAGAAAGGTAACATTGGAATCATATTATCATTCAAGCGATTTTTTTTATCAATTTGGTTGGCTCCCTTAGTGGCTCAGACGACCAATGTGCTAGTATTTACAGCTTTGAAAACTCGTATCTTGTTTATTACCCGATCGTTGTTATGTTTGATTGCTTATCAAGAAAAATGTCTTGGCTTTGATGTGGTTTTTAATATTAAATGATAATATACAACAATCTGAAATATAATTTCAAACGGACATGAGCTATTGACCTCGTTACATCCCTTTACTTTTTTATGCTTCATATATGCTTTCTAATCGTTAGTTTTTTGACAATACAAGCCTCTGTGAATAAAAATATAATAAAAAAATCCAGTGTACGCACTGCCATTTCTATTTGCAATGTAAGTAGGTAAGTAGGTAAGTGGTATGCCCGCATTAACGATATAAACGAATAGAGACTATTTCGAAGGTACTGCACTGTACTGTATATAAGTCAACGATGAGGGCTATACCTGGAAAATTTTTCTTATTATCCCCAGTTAGAGTACCATCAGTAGGGGAAATGTTAGCAGAAGTAGATACTGTTGGTACAGTTGAACCATCTGACTTTTCAGTGCTGGATGGGTTTACTTGTGATGCCATGGTTGACGATCCTTCCCTGTCCGGTTTTGTTGGCGTTGAAGATACTTCAAGTTCCGCTTTAGTTATTATGGTATCCGTGGTTGTAGATGTTGTTGTCGTTGGAATTAGCGTTGTTATTGATGTATTTGTATTTGCGTCGAAGCACTCAAGTTTGAACTGTGAGCCTGAAAGTATATATAAGTGTAGCATAATGTATTTAAGAAATATGCAGAATTAAATGACATCGAAAACGGCCAACGTCACGAAGAGTGAATGTAAGCGACAGTTATTATGAAGTACATGTAGGACGTATATAGGACATGTATGAACATAGATATTGTTAGGTACTAGTGATTTTCCTCTTGTACAGAATCAAGATGATGCGGTTCATGTTTATTTACGACATGACAGTGACATTAATGTAGTTACTGGATGATCTTGTTTTTATTTGGAGTTGTCCAGACATAGCTTGTGAAACATCAGTTGATGTAACAAATAGCCACAGTACATCCCCTGCGGTCTTCTCCCGGATATATGGTGTAAGCGAATCTGTCTTCCCGTTCGAACATGTGAATTCGAATGACGAGTCAGACAGAGACACGCTTGTGTTGCATCCTGGGATTGTTATATATGGATACATTGATAACCTTGCTCCATCAATGAGTTGTATCCTACAGGAACACATGCCTCTGCTTCCTGAGATCTCAGACGAGTCCATATTGAGGTTTATTGTGTGTGTGGTGTCAACGCCGTACTGACATAGTTGTATTGCTGAAATAAAGATAAATAAATCGGTAACTTCAAAACAAATAAGCATATGCATATATTATATTTACAGGAACATGCAATAAAATCGACTTCAGGTTGTTATCATAATTAGGTTAAGGTACATGTAAAGTACATTCCCATTGGTTTAGTAAAAAGGAATATTGATATACTCACTTAGATAACGACATACCATATATATAGCAGATATGTTTATTGGATTTACCACACGTCATTGTTACTGAACAGCGATGCTTATATTTGACCCAATTCAGAATACTTGTAATCGTATCCCCGATTGATGTCGATTTTCAAAAACGCAATCATAGACACGGTTCTGACTTATACATCGAAAATACACTCTTGCATCCTCTGAAATTTATTTGATACATGTCAATCCCATTTGGTGTATATAAACACTGAGGTTTATCATTTTCTCCCGTTGTTGGATGATTCTGTTTAATTAAGATAAATGAAAATGTTGTCTTTGACGTGAAGTGCTAATAGATATCGACACATGCATAATTGAGAATGTTAGCCTGTTTGTATAAGACATTGAAGCAGCTAATTAATAATTTAAAACTACCTTATTGTTAAAAGAAGAAATATTTTATATTTAAACGAGAATTATAACAACAAAAATAGTTTGCAATGAACGTTCATGAAACATGTTTCAATTTACAATATTAGATGAACTATATTCTGTGTCTATCCTGAAAATGTGTTTTTCCATGTTATCAAGTGCATACAATTATAGCATTTATCATGTTATCAATGTATTATTTAGTATTGATAATATATACTGTGACAAGAGTTTATGCTTTTCAGAAGCATAACCTAAGTAGCAATGTTCTATTTTTACTTTAGAAATGTACATTAGTACAAAACAAATCAAATATAATTCAGTGCACATGTGCCTTTATGTTAAAGGAAAGATTATTCACTGATTTATTTTCTTGACTTCGAGATACTGATTTTAAAACGTGACGTAATACATGATATAATGAGTTTATTACTTTAAAGAGCATGTTCATGGTTCATAGTGTTATCAATATTAATAGCATCATTTTACGTTCAAAATTTTCTATTACATGTTCATCTCATAAGGCTTTTATATTCATTGTATAGACATGGATGTCAATAATTATTACGTTTGTGATCAATCGTAAAAGCATCATTATACTTTTAAAATTGCTGAGTAATATACTAACAGTGTATGTTTATTACCCACGTGGTACTTCGTAAAGGGGTTTCGTAACAAACTGTTATGACACATATGTGTCATAACACCTTCAAGTAATTTGATTGGCTAACCATGAACTTTGACACTGCCTGGACTACTTTCTTCATTCATAAAACAAACGTGAATTCATTCATGAGTATTTTACGACAACACTTATAATTAAAATGTATCACATTCTTCAGTTGAGTCAGGGACTCGTACTCACCGCAATGATTGATTTTAATGAATAATTAACATATAGACCATGACTAGAGCAGAGCTTATAAGCACAAAGTTTAGAATGGAGCAATAGTTTTTGCTCTCAATCTTATCGTTGGGAATGAAACTCACTCGTTATGGGTGCACAGTGAATGTATACTCACAAGGCAAAAATAACCGAAAGGAAAGTCATTTCAACAGCGATGTTCATCTAAAACATACATTCAATGAGGTTGTTTTAGCTTGTTTACACATTCCGACGACGAGAAACATTCGAATGGCGGCCGCCATAACATGACGTCACTCAAAGGACGGATAACTCGCATCTCATGTCCTCGAGCAGGGAGATATTATATTACATATGCTTCCTTCAGCATGACTAGTGCAACTGGTTTCGCCATACCAAACATCACGGATTATAGAATGTTTTGGTTTTAAAAGCGTGAATATTTAACGTCTCAATATTAGGAACTTATAGATGCTGTGACAGGGTTGATATTACTCCGCTGTTCACTTCCTTTATAGGGAATACAGAAATATATTTTAAAACACAATAAATCGTATGAAATACATGTTGGTAATAAATAGGATACATAACTCGTTCCCCTTTCATATCAAGTTTATGTCCCTCGTGAAACAATTTTGGTTTGTCTCTCGCCAAGGCTCGAGACAAAGCAAAATTATTTCACTCGGGACATAAACTTGATATGAAAGGGGAAGCTCGTTAGATATCCTATAAATATCACTGATTCCTGTTAATATTACAGAGCTCACATGAAATGTAAATAAAATATCCCCCGTGGATTACAAGAGTGACTGTTGGTAGTTCACCACAATCTACCACGGAAAAGCAACTGATGCATACATTGTACAACGTTTATGTTTCCATCAGCTACCACCACACACAAACCATTACAGATGCTACTCATGTAGGAAACATAGCATTTATAGTCAAAATTAAGTCATGACCGTTGGACCATATATTTCTATCTTGTATAAAATATTAGCAAAGTGTGACGCTGGGAAAGGGGGATAAAACGATAGACTCGTATGTATTTAAGAAACGTTAAGAAACGAAACATAATGGTGTATTCAAAACAGGCTTGTAAGTTTAATTGATAACTAGAAATTGTTTTGCCTAAACACATTATGCATAAATTTGTTTTCTGTAGATACCTATTTTTTGTTCTTAAAGAGGAAAGAAATGGGATATGTTTACTTAATATTACTTGACAAGCATTGATTTTAATGCATACAAGCCAGCTATGAATTGTATTCAAACGATAACCTTTAAAGCAAACTTCCTTCAAGCAAAACCAAAATTTAATCCTTCACATACATGCGAAATACTGTATGAGCTCTTAAAGTAAAATATCATACGCTCCTATTATATGTTTATCTGTTTGTCGCAATGCATTCCAGACAGAGTTCTGTTTTTCTATTTTATCTTGACTTTTACCTTTTTATCTAGTTTTTGACATATATAGTGTTCTTAATCACGAAATAGGAAGATGAAATCAGTGGTAATGACTTCGATTTCGTTTTGTAAATATTCTCATTTGGTAGACAACATTCCAAGTCAAAACAATTTTGAATTTTACTCTTGTATATCTAGTAAGTTATGTTGAAGTATGCAGAAAGCATTGCGATATCATGTAGTTGATTATGCCAGAACACTATGCAACATCTAATGTCAAACGATATCTCCAATGAGGTATCGCTAGGTGTCATATAGATTTACATGATAAACATTTTAAACTCTGATCAGAATTTTGTTCCTATCTGTCAAGATGAAGTCTCAACATTATTTTCAAAAAATGATAATAGAATCATATATGATTTAACCTTTCTACTTATTTGGGGGAAATTTATATGTGATATGGAGAATGCATTCAATGGGTGGTTGATTTTGTTTATGACAACGCTGTACCAGTGTAATGCAATTACCAGTGCAAACTATAATATCGTCATTATTTTATATATAATAAGAAGGCTACAAACACAACGATTAAGTTTACTCACCCGCAGTATTTCCTACACATAGTGCAGACAGAGTAAGAACTACGACATAGGCGTTCCGGTATTGAGGAACCGTCAGAATTTCCATATTAGGTTATACCAGAACACTCTCTTCCACTCTGTTTCTGAGTCACGAAAACTGTACCCTTTATTCATGAATTCAATGAATCAAAAACACATCGTGGGTTTAGTATCCGTACAGGCTGTACCGGATAGGTGAACACACCATTACGAATATAGCTATATTCGCGTCAAGCTTGTTTTCCCTTGTGAAACATTTACCGTATATGGTATAAACTGTGCTTGAAATGAAATAATGAAGGCTCAAATGAATGTTACCAAAACAAGTTGTTCTTTGAAAAGAATAAAAATATAAATTCATCAGTTAGTTTGTACAAGTGAATTGATAAGATTAAAATGTGTTGTATCCGAAAACCAGTTAAACAAGCATTTAAAGCGTGTGTTGGCGTAAAATAATGTATTCACTGTTGTAGGTGACGCGTTTAAACAATAAAACTGCACTGGAGACTAAGAACCGGGAAGTAATACGTACAATATGTAACTATATAAGGTTTACTTTTCAATATTCACTATTTAGATCAGTAACAATAAGCGACGATACAATTTGAAAGCATTGGGCCGGAGAAGTTGTCATAGTAGCAGCATTTCATAGACAGTGTATGCTTGCATTATTAACGTACAGACACTAGTTCCTGCCTGATAGTAATCATATTAAGTTACACTCAATCGACTTGTATCAACAGAAGTTCACAAAGAAAATAGATATTATATCTAATGTTTGGCTTTTCGAAACGATATTGAATAGGAGATGAAGGTTGTGATCTTTTATAGCAGAAAAGAATCAAAATCACATGGTACTCACCAATATGCTCACACCAGTTGGCAATATTACGGCTTTTATCAATTAAACTAAATACTTACATATGAAAGCTTTTGAAAAGTTCCCTTCTTGGTTGTGATCCGTTATAACAGTAGGGAACAAATTGTCAGCTAATATGCTACTCATTGCACGCCTGTCAAGCGACATTATTTCAGCTTCTATCAATTCAACTAAGTAAGTATATGTGATGGCTATTGAATAGTAGCATTTTAGCAGATAAACTACGGTATAAACTGTGCAGTCACCAAGATTTTAACATGTATCGATTGCCTTGGCTGACTGCTAAAATTACATTCACGAAGTTGTAAAACAGGTTCCTTATCATAGGGGTGGTTAGGTTTTAGTATTATCTACAGCATTCATATCCTTGAAACTCTAAGCTTGGTGGGTCACTCATGTATTACAGGTCGAGGTTTAGTTTTAGATCCACGGGAATGTACGTGGTAAACGTATGGTCACACTGTTGGTATTATCATATATTGTCATAACACAGCATGACAGTAAAGATTCATTGTCATGTCATTCGCAAACGATAAAAGTATTTCAGTACAAACATATCATCATCATGTTCTCCATTTGGGCGACATTTATTATACACATATAATTTGTCATTTTGTGTCACTGCTTCATAAATATGGATAAGATAAAGCGATATTTAGTGATAAATTTCTTCTAAACTTGAACGATAGAATAACCTTCTAATGGCAGCTAAATTGTACACATAAGTGAATAGGTATAAATGTATAAAAAAAAAGGAAAACACATTAAAACAGAACCTAATGCATGAAACTTGTAGCAACATATAAAACGTATAATACTTTGTTCAAATAAACAACAACAACAACAAACAATACTTAATATACATGCATTATATATTACACTGCATATATGGAAGCCGTTAAAAACATTTGTATTTTTAGTGGAAAATTTATTAATTAGCGGTATACATTATGATTGCTGTAATTATCGATATAATTGAACTTCGCCTGTCAGTAAAAGTTCGTACATCATTTAACAAGTAAATAATAACTTCTATTTACTATCGTTGACTGCATTTACATCATATTACATGTATTTGATTACGAAATATGGTTTAGGTTAAAGTTTGAAGTGTAGTGTAACTACTTGATGATTTATAAACGTGAAGTTGTTTTACCTTTCGTCTTAAAATTATAAGAGCATACCTCTTAAAAGGATGGTTGAAGGATGAAGAGACACGCTACTCAGTGTTGATGTGTAATTGCAACCAGTATCTTTGAATAGTTATTTTAAAATAAAAAATGTGACATGTACGCGAGAAAATATCAACATTTGTTTTCTAAAATAAAACTTCTTCTTCACAACCATCTATGTTTATAATGCAAAGCAAAGAAGGTGTTTACATTGACGTTTCGCCCTTGAAGATTCATGTAAGAGGCTAAATATTACAGGCTTAGACAACGTGGCCTTACTTTGAATGCCATATTGATTGATGCTCCAGGACCTTATATTGCACATAAATAAATGTAAGTTAAACGCTCTGATGTATTTTATTATCAATAGTGTTGTTTTGTGATCTCATAAACAACAATGAATGTTCGTAGCATACACAGCTTTTGTTTAAAGGAAAGGTTGATATTTGAGAGCGAATTTAGAAGATTAGAGCACTTCTGAAATCGATTTAAAGATTATGTGTCGAACAGAGCTGTTACTTTCCAAGTGTTCATATACACGTTTCTATTTGAAGCTATGATTAGAGTTATCCCCCTTTCTCACTAGAGGCGCTAAGGTCGGCCGCCATCGAGGTGCTGATTGCTGGCTTGTTAACACTGTAGCGTACGCGCCCACATTGTATAGAAATCAACAAAAAGAGTTATATAAAACATGATTTAATGATCAAATTACCTTGCGCTGTTTGAGTGTATAAAAATGCTGTCGAATATGATTGATTTGAAGATTCAATTGATTGAAATAGCGTATATTTCTTAATGTAACTCATGTCAAATTAGCCCACTGTACCAGAAATTCAACACTGACTATTAAACAAATTATTACAATGACATCCTGAAATAAATGTTAATATATGTAGCCTATACAAAAAACTACCTCTTTATTAAAAAGGTAATTTTGAGCTTATTACAATTATTTATATGATTATTAACATATGTTTATAATCATCCTATTTGCGACACTTGTCGCATGACATTATATATGGAATTAAAGATAATTATTTTCTCTTTACGATTATGAAAACAGAATAAATATGCACAACTTTGTTCAAAAGATATCGAAAGGAAGGCACCCTCAGTACTTTTGAGATTTTTGGGGATAAACCGCACTTTCTGTCTAATCACTTGTTGCATCTTTATTTTTCGGTGCGCATATGAAATTAGCCCTATACATGGAACTGAAGACAAAAGAAAAAACAAGAAAAAGGATAAAAAAAAACTAATTTAAAATTCAAGACGATTATAAGTAATTATATGTCTATATTTGATTGCCTTTTTTGAAAAACACATCTTTTTTTAAAAGAAATATTTTACGCTTTAAGCTTGACGAGTATCCGAAACTAGACCTACATTTCGAGAGCTTGCTTTGAATTACCTTCCAGTTAAAACTTTTAAATATAGCCTACAACTATTGTCGGGAAATATAAGAGGAAATGTATAGGATTTGTCTATGATACATGTATAGTTTCAACTAAGTGCATGGCACAATATCGGATTCACATTGAAAGAGGATGGGTCAACCACATCATAGATATCCCATCACAGTTGTTTTAATAGGGATCTATTTGTTTTAGAATGTTTGTTTATAAGTCAATGAAATTTTTTCTGGAAAATTCTAAAGCCATGTTTCGTAGTTACGAAATAAATCATGTCTTAAAATAAAGACTAAAACGGTAAATATTGATGTTTCTTAATATTGATAGAATGTTTTTCAATTTCAAACGATATGGGAATTCTTTATCTTAAAAATATGCTTTACCAACAAATAAAAAATGAACGTAATGCCACAACACAAAGATTATCAAGAGCACAATCCCCGAGTTTGTAACGTCCGAAATATATATCTGACATTTTAGCCAACATACTCGTACAAAGTAATGACATAGGGTTTATATATAAAATTATTAACTTGCATTAACTATAATATACAAATACAGAAAATTTATATTGTGAAAAATGTAATTAGCCGACACCATGTCGCAATGAAAAGGCCTACCTTTTAAAGTACCGGGTAGTTTAAATCCTGTTAAATACGAAACATGGTATAGTTCTAAAACATGTTTTATGTTGTCAATGACAGTAAATGAAGTAAATGTGACTGGTTCGCTTGTGTCGCTTGTGTCGCTTGTGTCGCAAAAACGGCGCATCGTATTCTAATGAATATTTTATGTAACAATATTAATCAAGAATATCATTGAGATAAACATTTCTTTTTCCTTATCAAAGGATTAAACTCCAGGAGCAAGAGAAGCTGAAGAACAGTTACATCACGTCTACAGAAACAACAATTTTAAATGTTTAATTTTTTGGAAAATGTATCTAATCATGTTTTATAGAGTAGTGAAATGGACGGTTAACCTTTTTAAAAAGTTATTATGTCCTACAGAAATGGTGCGGCAATAAATTAAAGTCAAAGAGAATACACAATGTCAACATTTAAATTAATTTCAACATTTCATAAAATTCCAATTAAATGCCAAACGCTCTGTCCAAAAACTGAAGCGGTATTCAGATAAGCTATTCTTCGTGAAATAAATATGTTTCAACCAAAATCATTTTGAAACAGCGATTTCTGCACCTCGTGTATTTGTTCCGTGTATTTGCCAAATACACTAAAAAAACGACTTTATCCGACAGTAGTATTTCGTTTTCACTCTTTTGAAAATTCTCTTTCATTTGTTTTATCTTGGTAGTTTAGTTCGTTGTTTCGACAACACTTTTTTTCTTGGTTCAAAAAAACATGTCATCTGGGAAACAAAATATTTCTTTTGACCATGGTGTTGTGTTTCACTGTTGACTACTTATGTTATTATTTGGGAAAATATCTTTTTATATATGTTAATTAATAATCTTGGCCTATATCTACAGGAATATTGCATCTCGATATTTACGTAAAAACATATAAAACTTATTAAGGGCGATAAGGCCAAAATGGAACTAATCTTGTTTTTATAGCGCTCTTAGCGCTTGGATTTAGAAAACCCTTAATTTCACTTTTAATGAATTAAACACTTTTAGAAATAATATATAAAAGTAGGATATCATATGGTATGTATTAATGCAATCTATGTTTGTCGGAGTAGGTGAGCGAGTGTGTCGTTACCGCTTCACACTAGCGGCAGTCAAGCTGATGTTTCAGCACCTTAATGGCTGACAGTCACGTGACACCAAGATGGCGGCGCCCATGACTTTGGAAATAGAAACGTGTATAGTGATCGAAATAAGACATACATCTCTCACAAATATACTCAGAGTTGATGTTTGGAAAATAGTTTGTAGTAATCTGTTTTCTTGGTTCACTCGAGTTGTGTGTTGTATCAATCTAACACGTAATATTAGGTAAAACATAACATACCAGAAATCATGTATCGATTTATAATGTTTGATAAAAAAAAAAACCAAGAAATTATGCACAATTACCGTATTGCTCAAGCTGAACAACGTGACTCGGATTATATCAATAAGTAAATAACTGATTACGCGCCAACAGATTATGTGACATGTTTAATGTTCCCATATGTTCACACTTGTTGCAATTAAAAGTTATTGTGCTTTTTCGCGACGAGTCCCTTGCAGTATTTAAACTCACACATCGCCAACATTAACGGTCTAACACAGCCACCGAGACCTGCGAGTGAGCTGTCGAGAGAGTCAAGGCTGGTATAGATACAGATACGTGTATGACTCTGAGGGTGTGGGTTCGAATCCAGCAAGGGAGCTGTCCCGAAAATAATATAATATATAATATATAATATAACCTTGAACTATTTATATACAATACAAATGACATGTGTATATCATCTCACAGACCCCCATAAAGGAGTAACACTACTATTTCAACATGCTGATCCTTTATAATCGGCTTTCACTTATGTATTACTGTGTTACTTAATTGCAGATCGAATGATTTTCAGAAATCATTACAAAAAATAGAGGAAGCAGAAAATATAAGTGAAAAAAAAACTACCGATCAATAGTACCACAATTGAGTAAGTTTTAAGCCAAGCAATTTTCAAGCATGTTTTTTGGGTATATCACAGGAACCAAATTAATAATGTTACTGTTCTGGCTGGCTGGCTGGCTGTATTGGCTACATCAACAATATACATTTTAACACATTTGATGTTCGTACGTGCAACTAATGACATACTAATCTCGTACATCATGCGTGTGTCGTATAACATGGCCTGTGTCTCGGTAACCACACACGTCAAAAAAGTTCATTCTGCGGTGACCTTGATCTTCGTGTTGGCATCATCCCGAATCTACACCGTCGCTGTCCGACTGTTTATGCCACGAACAGAGGCAGTCCGTTGATCCGAATTTCGTTCGTTCTGTAGATTGTATATCAACCTGGGAACTGATAATAGCTTATGGCATTCTATCAAAGAAAGTAAGCTAACGTATACGTGTCTCCAAAACTGGGCCTTGTCTAGTCACTAGACATTTCAGTTTGGCGAGACAGTTTACTATCAGAGTATGCTGAATGTTAAGGAAATGGCCTTCCTCAAGATAAAATAACAAATACCGTAATTTTTTAACCATTTTTACAGTCCACTTTTGATTATTCAACTGAATCTCAGGAAATACATCATATATTCGTAATAAGCAATAGGACACGCAAATATGCGTTGGGCCTTATTACGCCCTCGGTAATTGAAACCGGTTTCGTTTTTTAAGAAGTGTTCCCTTTATCCCTTTATCGACCTTGGACACGTGATATTCACCGAGGCGAAACCGAGGTGAATATCACTTGTCCAAGGTCGATCAATCATTGGATCAACCGAGTCTGAAGTCTATAATTGTTTTATTATATGAACAATGTCTTAACTTGCTACTGTGCTGTGAAATGCTGTGGTATGAGGTGAACGATTTCATCATGATACATCAAGATTCAATGGAAACAAATCGAGCTTAAATTCAATTGTTTAATGTTATAATCAATTTGTTCTTTTAACAGTTAATAATATTTCAACAATTTCAAAATATCACTGTCGAAAATATTTAAAATAAGTCTTTTTATTTCCTTGTCATGGCTACAATATAGGCCTACGTACCGTACGTACTTTGTATGATTCAGTGAATTCAGTGGGTCATGAACAATGTTAACATTTTTCACGATACCTGCTTAATGTCTGTTAATCCTATGATGAAGGTAAACTAAAGTACTGCATAGCGTTACTATTGTGCCACATTTGGATAAAACTTGGCGAGTATTTTGTCCACTTATGCAACTTCGAAATTCTTCAAATTCTGGCGACGTTTCTCGTTTAGGTACGCGTTCGTGGTCTTCTAAGCACTGGATGTTGACCTCTTGGTGTTCGGCACATCCTTTTTCTTTCAGCAGAAAGTTTATTTCCTCATTAGTAACATTGGCGAATCTTTAATTTGAAGTTTATTACTTCGACGTTGTATCGTTTTACCGTCGACTTCCATATTGTTCATACAAAACGGACGTAACTCTAATTCAGCACGGTCACAGAGACGAAGTGATGCCTATCGCTTGATTAACAGTACTACACGCGAAGTACGGAGTTGAAGACCAGGATCTCTCAAGGCTATTTTTAGCCACCGGAGGTTTCCGGATTGTTGTATCAACCTCTCGCGCGTCACACAGGTTGACATCGCTTGGCGTCAGTGATGTCATGTGACCAAGTAGACCAATCAGAAAGACGGAAATAATCCATTCATATAATAACACATGATACAACTTGTGTTATAAAAAAATAATTAATACCTTATTCGCATTCATTGCATACGAATAACTCCCATTTGATGAGACCTCGTGTAGTATGTTCGAAATAATCTAGATAGGCTCTATGAGATTGAAAACAAAGGAGGTGATCATGAACATAACTTAACTATGGTAAATAAGATCATTTAATCTTCTATTCAAAGATTTGCGTGAGTTTGTGGTTGAAAGAAAGCTAACGACGCAGCTATTTATATTTCTATGCGACTGATGGATCACGTTTTCAAAGTTTATAGATGACAAATAGTAGCTGCAGACACAACACAAATGACTACATGTACAACACATATGACTGCAAATACAATGATAATAATCAAGAAACTGGAAAAAGACAACAGAAATTTCTGATTTTTGACTCAGTGTTTCATGTTGTATTCCTAAATATTGATAACTATACATAGAACTGTACATAAATGATCATCCTCCACCGCAAATTATCACACCAACATTATAGAAAAAAGGAGAGGTCATACAGTTTGTGATAACAAATTAGATGTCAACAGAAACATGATACAGTTTAACTTTCCTTATATGGAAACTCGTTGAACTATGTCCAAATCGTGCTGACAAGCTTAACAGACAAGTTCATGCAATGTTGAGGAATGATGTCAAGGTCGCCAAACTGCGATCAGTCATTCGTCTTTCCTCGGAGAACTTTGTGTAAGATATGAACGGAATCCAGTGAATGGTTCAGTAATAACCCACTGAAAAGGATAAAATGACAGTCTCGTTGTGAACTTGAAATGAAGGTCAAGGTCACAAAACTCTGAGATGCGTAGTACTACTACGTATGCGCTGCGTGGGATAATTATCTATTCACGGATGTCTAAAGCAACATTCTGGTAAACTCTGGTTGTTGCGTTGTTGTGATTAATGTGTTCATACTCCGTGTTTTCTCTGTTTGTCCGGTCACTTCTAGACTCGGGGATTTGATCATTTGTGGTACGACGAACGCAACGATATCTGAAAATTGAAGGTATGCATTCTCAAGATAGAATTTAGCAAAACTATATTCCGTTATGGCCAGTGTACATGTAACATTACAGTTGGATTACAGTCTAGGTATATGTGACAAAATAAGGTTATGCTGCATGTCCAATATAAACGTCAAGAAGTCACCATTCATTCATAATAATTCAACTGATAATACACTTCAATTTTAACGGTGGTTCATTAATTTAAAAAGTGCACTCACGTATGTTTCATTTCAAAGAAAATTGGTTACAAGGAAGAACAATAATGGAACGAGAATGCGAAGATACGAACTTACCTTCGATGAAAGAACACCGACACAATAACGATGATAATGAGAAGTGTCACACCACCTGCTATACCGCCAGCTACCGCGGCCGCTACAAAATATTATATAAGTTAAGACATATGATATATAAATGCATAAGTTCACAAGATCATCTAACTCGTCTAAATAATTTTTTTTATTCCATTCAAAAGTAAATCATCCATTGTATTGGCAAGCGCTCTCAGCTACATGTACACGGCCTTTTCAGGACATACATACAAGACATAACGTTTTTAAGCAATGTCGTTATGTATCATTACGTCACAATCTAAGGTAAAGACATAGACACATCAAGAGTTTAACTTAGGTGTAAACAGTTTGATGACTCTGCTTTCTTTTGTTTCTAAAAGCTTTTAATTATCAAAGTGTAATGTGTACATTGGGAAGTCAGAAACACACCCGTTTCGTCATTCATCTAAATCTTTACTTAATGGAATTGTGCGGTTTGAGGACCGATTTATGTGGGATCTGTAAGTAAGGTTTTCCCAATGTATGCTTCAATTACAACCAGGACATATAATGGGATGGGCAACATTCTTGCTTTTACAGTTGATATTTTGTCAAATAGAAAACACTTTAGTTTCAATAATATCCTACAGAAAAGTCGACTCTATACATGGCAGCGTGTAAACGCCGTATTTAGATAAAAGTGTGATGTAAGTGATATAGAACCAGTTTTATCTAAATGGCTTTAACCATTAATAAACTAGAACAAACTATGTACAATATGAATATAACAGTTTGTAAACCATAAACGGTGTCAATAGTAGCATAATCAATGTTTTATGATAATATTAAGTCTGATAACTCATGAATTCCGAATTCCATGTCTTTTTATTCGTCCCTAAGTTAATTTTGCAAGACTTACATGTGTTTTGTGAGCTTATTGTAGATACTGCTTTGCATAACACTACAAACACAGTCGATACTGCTGTTGTTGTTGTTGCTCTGAAAGTGGTTGAAGTAGTGCATGTTGCTTTGATAGTGATGGCTGAACTGACGACGAGGCTTGGAGTTGTTGTTGGTGTGGTGTGCGTGGTTGTTTTAGTTGTTGTTGTTAGAACTGGGGTTGTCGTTGATGTATTGGTATTTGAGTCAAAACACCCTAATTTAAACTCTGAACCTGTAAATGAATCATCCTCAATGATTAATATGATATATCAACATCACAATTCATCTGGATAGCTGTATATCTTGAATGGATTAAAGTTAACTGTTGAATAAGATTGTCAACCATTGGTGGTGGTTGGATTTATACATTTTGATTTGAGTGTTTAAGTATTACTTTTCTTCTGTATTATGAAACGACACAGACGAAATGGTGAAATATCTCATCTATCTGATTATATTTGAAATATACTCATGTATTTACTGGATGGTGTTGTTTTTATTTGAAGATGTCCAGACATAGCTTGTGAACCATCAGTCGATGTAACAAACAGCCACAGTACATCTCCTGCTGTCTTCTGTCCGCTGTATGATGTAGGAGGTTCTATCTTCCCACTGGAGCACAGGAATTCGAATGACGAGCCAGACAGTGACATGCTTGTGCTGCATCCTGGGACTGTCATGTCTGGAAACATTATTAATCTTGCGTCATGAATGAGTTGTATCCTACATGAACACATGCCGCTGCTTCCTGAGATCTCAGACGAATCCATGTTTAGATTTATTTGATGTGTAGTGTCTACTCCGTACTGGCATAGTTGAATTGCTGAAATAACATGAAATGCTTTCATAAAAGTCAACACCAATACACAAAGACTTCAGCTGACAATATCATGCACTAATGATAAACTTAGAGGTGTTATTATAAGTAGGCTGTCGTTTAGTAAAATATTGACATTGATTTATTAACATTACATCTAACTTTATATATTCATTACTCAAAGATTTTACAAGTCCGATATCTTTACTGAATGGCCATATTAAGTTTTGACAAATCAATTAGTTGCCTTCGTGATGGTCACATATCAGAGCTTCATGAGGACCTCCAAGAGTCCAAGATGATACCTTTTAGATGTGTTGTGTTGGCTTCGATATGACACAGTTCTATTATTTTAGAATATCATTTGTCTGATTTCACATTAATGGATATCACATACAGAGCTTGATGAACCATTGCAAACATATTTCAAGGTTGTATTTGCACAGTTCACAACAAAGTGTCGATAGTAGTAATGGAAAAATTAATAAAACGTGTGAGATTGTTTTATCATTAATTTGTGATCTCAAATATAACTGAAATTGCAATGCTAATTATTCTTTGACTATCATCCACTCATCATACGCTTCAAACAGTTTTAGTAAATCAGCCGAAACAGATAATTTACAGGATAGCAAATCGTTTTATCTTAACAATATGTCAAATAAACGTTTCCGATTCTAGTAACAATATCAAATAAACTGTTATAGCAATACAGTCACATATACATTGCACTTTATATAAAATGATATCAATCTCATATATAATGTATTAGCTATATCGTGTGTTATGTCATAGATAACAATATGGTATTGGCAGTTAAATTAAATTAAAAAGTGTCAATTGAACTGTCACTATGGTAAAGCAAGCACTCTTGTCTAAATTATGCTGCAGTTTGTCACTCATTTTTTATTGTGAAGTTAAAACATGCTTCTAAATTTTTTCTCAGTATGCAAATGTCTAACATGTTTTAATATGAAAAGCTTTTTCAAAAACTATCCGATCATTTAACCAAAATATCCTGTTGGAAACATTAGTTATATTTAATATATTCGATGGTTATAAATGCTTGAATGATATATATAAAACATTAATTAAGTAATAAATGAATAAACGCCCAAATATCGTGTCCTTGCTTCACGTGTTCCACTCTATAAGGGATAGTTATTGCCTATAACCTTTCCAAAGTGTAAAGGATTTAATCATAATATTATTCCACAATTGTTCTCTACTGAGTACCGATACATTTTTATCGTCAAAATTTCTTACATTTTATTTTTGTTAAACAAAGTTTGTTAAAAATGATTATCGGGTGATTTCAACAAGATACCAGTTTCCAAAACACAGTTCTAATTAACATCTGATTCAATCACATGTATTAGTCGAGTAATAAATAAACACAGACATTACTTTTCCCTTCTTATGCGTGTTAACTGTAAAGGATTTATAATGATTATAAAGAATATTACTCTACTGAGTAGTGATAAATGCTATGACGTCAAAGTGCAAGGCGTTGCAAAGGCTGAAAGTTAAACTTTGAAATCAGCCCATTTCAACATTTCACAGAAATAATAACATAATAAATGCCTGTTTTTCCTTTATAAATACGATGTTCCTTATCTTAATTATTCTGATATTCTACCTCACTCGATGAGTTAAACATGGTATTTGTAAACGAATAAATCCTCTATTTATTGAAGAGATTACATACAAAACTGACCAAATGTGATAAGCAGTGTACTGAAATCAGTTCAACTACTCACTACCCTCGACATACTATCTTACGAATCTGCGTGTTGGTTCAGTAAAGAGTTTCGGCGACAGAAAGCTAATGAAAACATTACTAACTCAGTCTAAAGTTAGATATCAGTTAGATAATAGTGTTTTTCTTATGTACCTTATACACATTACATGTAACCTCTATACAGAACACAATATAACTCCTTAGATTAAGGATTATAACTCCTTAGATTAAGAATTATAACTCCTTAGATTACATGTCGCTAACAGGGTGCATACATTTAAGTTCTTTAGTTTTAGTTTGTATATTGAACCTTGGTATGTATGCTTCATTTAATCAGTAGATTGTATATATTACTACTACTACTACTACTACTACTACTACTACTACTACTACTACTACTACTACTACTACTACTACCACTACCACTACCACTACTACTACTACTACTACTACATTTTGTACTACTACTAGTAGTAGTAGGAGTAGTAGGAGTAGTAGTAGTAGTAGTACTACTACTACTACTGCATCTATCAATACTACCTCTTCATCTTTTATTATTACTACAACTACTACTACTACCACCGCTACTACTACTACTACTACTACTACTAGTAGGAGTAGTAGGAGTAGAAGTAGTAGTACTACTACTACTACTACTACTGCATCTATCAATACTACCTCTTCATCTATTATTATTATTACTACAACTACTACTATTACTATAACAACTATTTCTACTACAACTGCTACCTCTACTACTGCCACACATTTTATAACTGGTGCTAAAATATTACTTGTGCTAGTTATATGCTGCTACTACTCCCACTGCCACTGTAACTACTACAACTTTTACTACATGTCATGCTTACCTGAACTCAGTCGTAACCAGGAGAGGATAAGAATCAATAGAAAATGTGCGCACATCAAAAGCTTGAACATTTCCATGGTCCTCATTTACCCTTTAACAATGCACCCCAAACCAAGGTAATGTAGCCATTACCAAGGTTCATAACGACACTTTATTACTCACTCACGTTACTGACACAGTCATCGACAGTAAACATAATCTAACTTGGTTAAGTCCTACCGTATATCCCATAAGAGAATGTGTCCGCAACTTCGATGTATACCAGTTCACAGTTGAACCACATTCTTCTTATGATGGGAAATATTCAGTTGTGATTGATTAAACTGTTTCATAAATGAATAAGTAGCTTTTTACATGTATTGACATTTAATTAAAAATTGTCATTTATTAAAAAATGAATGTTATAACCACATGTTGATTTTACACTGTCAATACAAAATATTTTAAAGAAACGTTTAAACCTTCGTCATAACTGACGTTTATGAGTTGTTTGTAGGATATGTTATCTAATAGTATCTATTCATATGTTTAATTTTATTATTTTCAATTCGGAATCTCCTGCTGTGAATATAGCGAGGCTTGTTTTGTGGTTTGGTTTACTATTCAGTGCTATTCACTATGGTAGCACTTTTCAAAGAGACACCGGGAAGTAAAAAGGCTGAACTGTTTGACTTGATTTATGCATTGGACTTGCAGAGCAGGTCTCCTATCAAGGATGTAATATGTCGTTATGTACATCAGGAGCAATGTTATGTATCCACTAAGCAGAGGGCTATGGTAAATTCTTAATGAAATTTATTTTTTGCACACAAGGTCAGCTTCACATGATAATGATGATGAATATAAAATTGACAAATAATGATGACTATAAGAGTTAATCAAGTATAACACGTACATTGTCATTATTATGAATAGGACTGTAGCATAATACCTTATTTGACATCAAATATTTGTTTTAAGAAATATGTACAACACATATAATAAGCAAACATATAAGTGAATAAACAGTAAAGGATCTAACACAAATGAATACGGTTTAGACCTGACTGTTTAAACATGTTTTAGTTATATTATATACTAGTTATATTATATTCAACTACATGGTACAACTTTAACGATTCATTGACTAACCGGCTCATTGACAACATCAACAATACTCTTAGCTCCATTATAGTCCGTAAACCTTACTTTTGGGACTGCATTTTTCACAAATATCTTATTAAGTTTTCTCTTCTGTCAAATTCGTTTTGTAGGCATATGATATGACTGATGGATAAATTTTCAAAAGTTTAAAGATGACAAATAGTACCTGCAGACACAACACACATGGCTACATGTACAACACATATGACTGCAAATACAATGATAATAATCATTAAACTGGAAAAAGACAACAGAACATTCTGATTTGTGACTCAGTGTTTCATGTTGTATTCCTAAATATTGATAACTATAATTATATAGAACTGTACATAAATATTCCTCCTCCACCAAAATTAAAGAAAAAAGGAGAGGTCATATAGTTTGTGATAACAAAATAGATGTCAACAGAAACATGATACAGTTTAACTTTCCTTATATGGAAACTCGTTGAACTATGTCCAAATCGTGCTGAGAAGCTTAACAGACATGCAATGTTGAGGAATAATGTCAAAGTTGTCAAACTGCGATCAGTCATTCGTCTTTCCTCGGAGAAATTTGTGTAAGATATGAACGGAATCCAGTGAATGGTTCAGTAATAACCCACTGAAAAGGATAAAATGACATTCTCGTTGTGAACTTGAAATGAAGGTCAAGGTCACAAAACTCTGAGTTGAGTAGTACTACTACGTATGCGCTGCGTGGGATAATTATATATTCACGGATGTCTAAAGCAACATTCTGGTAGACTCTGGTTGTTGCGTTGTTGTGATCAATGTGTTCATACTCCGTGTGTTCTCTGTTCGTCAGGTCACTGTAGGTGGGGTGATCTCTAGACTCGGGGATTTGATCATTTGTGGTACGACGAACGCAACGATATCTAAAAATTGAAGGTATGCATTCTAAAGATAGAATTTAGAAAAAAATATATATCGTTATGGCCACTGTACATGCAACATTACAGTTGGATTACAGTCTAGGTATATGTGACAAAATAGTGTTATGTTGCATGTCCAATATAAACGTCAAGAAGTCACCATTCATTCATAATAATTCAACTGATAATACACTTAAATTTTAACAGTAGTTCATTATTTTAAAAAGTGCACTCACGTATGTTTCATTTCAAAGAAAATGGAACGAGAATGCAAAGATCCGAACTTACCTTCGATGAAAGAACACCGACACAATAACGATGATAATGAGAAGTGTCACACCACCTGCTATACCGCCAGCTACCGCGGCCGCTACAAAATATTATATAAGTTAAGACATATGATATATAAATGCATAAGTTCACAAGATCATCTAACTCGTCTAAATAAAAAAATATATTCCATTCAAAAGTAAATCATCCATTTTATTGGCAAGCGCTCTCAGCTACATGTACACGGCCTCTTCAGGCCAGACATACCAGACATAACGTTGTTAAGCAATGTCGTTATGTATCATTACGTCACGATCTAAGGTAAAGACATAGACAAATCAAGAGTTTAACTTAGGTGTAAACAGTTTGATGAATCTGCTTTCTTTTGTTTCTAAAAACTTTTAATTATCAAATTGTAATTTATACATTGAGAAGTCAGAAACATGCCCGTTTCCATATTCATCTAAATGTTCACTTAATGGAATTGTACGTTTTAAGGGCCGATTTATGTGGGATCTGTAAGTAAGGTTTTCCCAAAGTATGCTTCAATTACAACCAGGACATATAACGGGATGGGCAACATTCTTGCTTTTACAGTTGATATTTCAGAAATTGTCAAATAGAAAACAATAATTTTTAGTTTCAATAATATCCTACAGAAAATCGATTCATTACATGGCAGCGTGTAAACGCTGTATTTAGATACAAGTTTGATGTAAGTGATATAGAACCAGTTTTATCTAAATGGCTTTAACCATTAATAAACTAGAACAAACTATGTTCAATATGAATATCACAGTTTGTAAACCATAAACGGTGTCAATAGTAGCATAATCAATGCTTTATGATAATATTAAGTTTGATAACTCATGAATTCCGAATTCCATGTCTTTTTATTCGTCCCTAACTTTATTTTGCAAGACTTACATGTGTTTTGTGAGCTTATTGTAGATACTGCTTTGCATAACACTACAGACACAGTCGATACTGTTGTTGTTGTTGTTGTTGTTGTTCTGAAAGTGGTTGACGTAGTGGTTGTTGCTTTGATAGTGATGGCTGAACTGACGACGAGGCTTGGAGTTGTTGTTGGTGTGGTATGCGTGGTTGTTGTAGTTGTTGTTAGAACTTGGGTTGTTACTGATGTATTGGTATTTGAGTCAAAACACACTAATTTAAACTCTGAACCTGTAAATGAATCATCGTGCATGATTAATATGATATATCAACATCACAATTCATCTTGATAGCTGTATATCTTGAATGGATTGAAGTAAATTGTTGAATAAGATTGTCAAACATGGTGGTTGGATTTGTACATTGTGATTTGAGTGTTTAAGTATAACTTTTCTTCTGTATTATGAAACGACACAGACGATATGGTGAAATATCTAATCTATCTGATTATATTTGAAATATACCCATGTATTTACTGGATCGTGTTGTTTTTATTAGAAGTTGTCCAGACATAGCTTGTGAAACATCAGTCGATGTAACAAACAGCCACAGTACATCTCCTGCTGTCTTCTGCCCGCTGTATGATGTAGGAGATCCTATCTTCCCATTCGAGCACGGGAATACGAATGATGAGTCAGACAGTGATGCGGTTGTACTGCATCCTAGGACTGTCAGATCTGGAAACATTTGTAATCTTGCGTCATGAATGAGTTGTATTCTACATGAACACATGCCGCTGCTTCTTGAGATCTCAGACGAGTCCATGTTGAGGTTGATATTGTCTGTTGTGTCAACTCCGGACTGACAGAGTTGTATTGCTGAAATAACATAAAATGCTTTCATAAAAGTCTACACCAATACACAAGGACTTCAACTGACAATATCATGCACTAATGATCAACTTATAGGTGTTATTATAAGTCGGCTGTCGTTTAGTAAAATATTGACATTGATTTACTAACATTACTTTATCTAATTTTGTATATTCATTACTCAAAGGTTTTACATGTCCGATATATTTACTGAATGGCCATGTTTTGACAAATCAATTAGTTGCCTTCGTGATGGTCACATATCAGAGCTTCATGAGAACCTCCAAGAGTCCAAGATGATACCTTTGAGATGTGTTGTGTTGGCTTCGATATGACATTTCAACATTTCACAGAAATAATAACATAATAAATGCCTGTTTTTCTTTTATTAATACAATGTTCCTTATCTTAATTATTCTTATATTATACCTCACTCGATGAGATAAACATGGTATTTGTAAACGAATAAATCCTCTATTTATTGAAGAGATTACATACATATCCGACCAAATGTGATAAGCAGTGTACTAAAATCAGTTCGACTACTCACTACCCTCGACATACTATGTATATACTACTACTATGCGTGTTGGTTCGGTAAAGAGTTTCGGCGACAGAAAGCTAATGAAAACATTACTAACTCAGTCTAAAGTTAAGATTATCAGTTAGATAATAGTGTTTTTCTTATGTACCTTATACACATTACATGTAACCTCTATACAGACCACAATTTAACTCCTTAGATTAACATGTCGCTAACAGGGTGCATTCATTTAAGTTGTTTAGTTTTAGTTTGTATATTGAACCTTGGTATGTATACTTCATTTAATCAGTAGATTGTATATATTACTACTACTACTACTACTACTACTACTACTACTACCACTACCACTACCACTACCACTAGTACTACTACTACTACTACTGCCACTACCACTACCACTACTACTACTACTACTACTACTACTACTACTTCTACTACTACTACTACCACTGCCACTACCACTACAACTACTACTACTACTACATTTTGTACTACTACTAGTAGTAGTAGGAGTAGTAGGAGTAGTAGTACTACTACTACTACTACTACATCTATCAATACTACCTCTTCATCTTTTATTATTACTACAACTACTACTACTACTACTACTACTACCACTACTACTACTACTAGTAGGAGTAGTAGGAGTAGAAGTAGTACTACTACTACTACTGCATCTATCAATACTACCTCTTCATCTATTATTATTATTACTACAACTACTACTATTACTATAACAACTATTTCTACTACAACTGCTACCTCTACTACTGCAACACATTTTATAACTGGTGCTAAAATATTACTTGTGCTAGTTATATGCTGCTACTACTCCCACTGCCACTGTAACTACTACAACTTTTACTACATGTCATGCTTACCTGAACTCAGTCGTAACCAGGAGAGGATAAGAATCAATAGAAAATGTGCGCACATCAAAAGCTTGAACATTTCCATGGTCCTCATTTACCCTTTAACAATGCACCCCAAACCAAGGTAATGTAGCCATTACCAAAGTTCATAACGACACTTTATTACTCACTCACGTTACTGACAGTCATCGACAGTAAACATAATCTACCTTGCTTATGTCCTACCGATATCCCATAAGAGAATGTGTCCGCAACTTCGATGTATACCAGTTCACAGTTGAACCACATTCTTCTTATGATGTTATAACCACATGTTGATTTTACACTGTCAATACAAAATATTTTAAAGAAACGTTTAAACCTTCGTCATAACTGACGTTTATGAGTTGTTTGTAGGATATGTTATCTAATAGTATCTTACGGAAGCGTATTAGTGTCACGATGAAAAAAATAATTGTGAGACTATCTCCTACGTAGGACTTAGTATCTCCTACGTAGGACTTAGTATCTCCTACGTAGGACATAGTATCTCCTACGTAGGAGATAGTATCTCCTACGTAGGAGATAGTATCTCCTACGTAGGACTTAGTATCTCCTACGTAGGAGATAGTATCTCCTACGTAGGACTTTGTATCTCCTACGTAGGACTTATTATCTCCTACGTAGGAGATAGTATCTCCTACGTAGGACTTAGTATCTCCTACGTAGGAGATAACTTCTATAATGCCTGGACCACTTTATCACATCTAGCGTTTTTCACAATTGTATTAAACACATGTATACGCCTATAGTGTATGTAAACTTATTTATTCTATGTGGGCGACGTTTCGACATAGAATAAAGAAGTTGTGCATCCATCAAATTGTTCTTCATTCTTCATCACCCCACTTTCTAGAATGCCCATACACAATATTGTGTATATCATATGATGTATAAGTATAAGATAGTATATATGACCGTAAAAAGCTTTAAAGACGCTGAAGCTGTATTTTGTTTTCTCAAATTTGCCATATACTTTACAGTTTAAATAATATATTGTTATATTAGAGGGTAAGACATCGCGTTACACGATCCGATAAGCCTGCATCCATAGAAAAAGGTTATTCCTATTGAAATAAAATGGTGCGACGTATAAAGCGACAGTGGTGTGGAACTCTTCAGTGTGAGAGGTAGATTTGTAGGTCATTTGAGAGTTCAGACAACAAGACAATTGACTATTTTATCATGGTCCCATATTCAAAACTTTTCTTTGAGTGTTTAGGTATTGCTACAGCCGATGGCCACTCGAAGGGAAATGGACTCGCATGGCTTAACCGAAAAGTGTACATTCGTTGTAGAACTCTTTTTATTGAATCGGGAGTATTATTTAGCCATTTGTAAGACTTATTTACCTTATCGTGAGATCAATGTTTTTATTAAGAAAAACGTGCTAGAGCGCCTTTAAGTATTTTATATATTGCTATCTTTAGAAGTAGAGTTGATTGAGTCATCATGTTTTATGCAATCCAGTATAGGTTTGCACTGAACGATTATATTTAATAAACTGATATCAATTCAAAAATTGACGGTAGATCTCTACATTGATTGCGATACGATTGCGGTTTCCCTATTTATGTTTTAGAATATCAGTTTTAAACTCCTACAATAATTCAAGCACAGTCAATGTTTCCGTGAAATGCAAACGGTCATTACTAGCGACCTAATTACACTTTGAACCTGGTGTTGGACATTTGTTACACGACGTCACTCAAAACATTACTCAACAATAAAGGATCTCAGCTTCCATAATAAATTACCGTTAATGAATTTCTGTACTCTTGGATGTTATGAATATCCTGGAGAAGAATAGTTAGCGATAAATGTAAATTATGAATTTTTTATATTGATTTATTTGCACATTTACACACTGATTAAATATCAATAATAAACTTCCAATATATCTAACCTATTTTTTGACAAGTATATTTACCATATGGGTAAATTAACCATCTGAAGTGACGAATTTTAAAATCTACCTCAGTTGTTAAGTGTTCTTATTGTCAAGACTTCTAAATAAGAACTTCGTAAATGTGAACAGGAATGGCGACTCTCGATTCGTAGTAAACTCACGTGCAAAAGAAACGTCCCCATACAAAATACAAGATATTTCAATCGACGGGCGATAAATGCGACTGAAACAGGGTTACATCATGTCTTCAGAACCCAACAATACTAAATATGAATTTTCAAAACATTATCTATTCATAACTCTGAGAAACACACATTTTAAGAAATGGTTGTTTTGGAATCTCCTTAACTAGACGAGTTAGAAGCCTCAAAAAGGCAGTTTTTGCTTGTTTTGTGACGTCCTACAGTAATGACGCGTCAACAAATTTAAATCAAAGAAGGTTATTTATGTCGAGGACATCTTTTTCAATGTTTTAAACTTAAATACCAAATACTGTGGGCCAAAAACATCTTTAAAAAGCGATTTTAGCACCCCATGTGTATTTGAAAAGATGTAAAAAATAAAAGAATTATACTCTGATGTATGAAATTGTGAATACTTCTATACAAAACATGTGGCTACCAAATACATTGAAAATCTACTTTCTCCGACATCATTATTTCATATTATACTGTTTTCAAAATGTGGGGACGTTTCTTTTGCACATGAGTTTATGTGCTTACTCCTTTTTCAGGTCTGAAATATATGCTTATTCGATTTCAAAGCAAACTTTTTGTAAAACAATCTGAGACCAAGTAAAAAAGACAAATAAACATATCAAATAGGTAAGAATGTGCCTCATTTAAGCAAAAAATATAACTTTTGTCATATGTTCAATCCTATGCCAGGACCTCTTTCAATGCCTAACAAAGTTTTATGTTGTCAGTTGTCTCCAAACCCTAACCCTTTAAAGGCGTTGGAACACGCTATTCCTAATGAATTGAAATAAAGTGTTTTCACAAAAAGGTTAATAAGTGTTACCAATGGCTAAATAACACTCCTGAATCAATAAAAAGAGTTCTAAACAAATAATGGTTTGGTTTAGCCACTCGAGTCCATTTCCCTTCAAGCGGCCATTTTAAAGTGTTCAAATGAAAATGGCCGCTCGAATGTGGTGCAAGTGTTCTGACTGACCAAGCGAGAACTAATCACCCAATAATATAGTTCTTAATATACCACTATAACGGAATGGTCAACAATCTGTCTGAACTATAAAAATCGCATGACATCTACAAAATTTTTAATCTATCTCTCACACAGAAGAGTTCCATAAAATGCTCATTTTTCTACCAATACGGATAACTGTTTTCTATACATGCGGCCTGTCGGGTCGTGTAATAGGATGTTTTACCCTCTAACGTAACACAATATTGTATAATCTTTAATAATAAATGGCAAATCTGAGAGAAAAAATAATGTGCATATAATTATAATTATTTGAAACTAACTGTAACAGTGTATTCGCAAACTATCACTAACGAAATGGACACTAAGGGAACAGTAACCTAAAGACATTATTCTCTCAATAACATTTCAAGTGAACAATACTTTATTTTTGAAAATCAAGACGGAACCTCAAAACTACATGCTTTAATCAGACTAACATAATTATGTTTATTATGAAAAAAAACAAACGCAAGATGCGTTAGGTGTCTCCACAACTCGTGGATAAGTATGAAACGAAGTGATCAGTGCTTTATCATGCTATCTCCTACGTAGGAGATACTATCTCCTACGTAGGAGATACTAAGTCCTACGTAGGAGATAACCCTACTATGTCCTACGTAGGAGATACTAACTCCTACGTAGGAGATACTAAGTCCTACGTAGGAGATACTATCACCTACGTAGGAGATACTAAGTCCTACGTAGGAGATACTATGTCCTACGTAGGAGATACTAAGTCCTACGTAGGAGATACTATGTCCTACGTAGGAGATACTAAGTCCTACGTAGGAGATACTAAGTCCTACGTAGGAGATACTATGTCCTACGAAGGAGATACTAAGTCCTACGTAGGAGATACTAAGTCCTACGTAGGAGATACTAAGTCCTACGTAGGAGATACTAAGTCCTACGTAGGAGATACTTAGTCCTACGTAGGAGATAGTTTGACAGATTTTTTTTTCACCGTGACACTAATACGCTTCCGTAGTATCTATTCATATGTTTAATTTATTATTTTCAATTCGGAATCTCCTGCTGTGTATATAGCGAGGCTTGTTTTGTGGTTTGGTTTACTATTCAGTGCTATTCACTATGGTAGCACTTTTCAAAGAGACACCGGGAAGTAAAAAGGCTGAACTGTTTGACTTGATTTATGCATTGGACTTGCAGAGCAGGTCTCCTATCAAGGAAGTAATATGTCGTTATGTACATCTGGAGCAATGTTATGTATCCACTAAGCAGAGGGCTATGGTAAATTCTTAATGAAATTTATTTTTGCACACAAGGTCAGCTTCACATGATAATGATGATGAATATAAAATTGACAAATAATGATGACTATAAGAGTTAATCAAGTATAACACGTACATTGTCATTATTATGAATAGGACTGTAGCATAAAACCTTATTTGACATCAAATATTTGTTTTAAGAAATATGTACAACACATATAATAAGCAAACATATAAGTGAATAAACAGTAAAGGATCTACCACAAATGAATACGGTTTAGACCTGACTGTTTGAACATGTTTTAGTTATATTATATACTAGTTATATTATATTCAACAACATGGTACAACTTTAACGATTCATTGACTAACCGGCTCATTGACAACATCAACAATACTCTTAGCTCCATTATAGTCCGTAAACCTTACTTTTGGGACTGCATTTTTCACAAATATCTTATTAAGTTTTCACTTCTGTCAAATTCGTTTTGTAGGCATATGATATGACTGATGGATAAACTTTCAACAGTTTAAAGATGACAAATAGTACCTGCAGACACAACACAAATGGCTACATGTACAACACATATGACTGCAAATACAATGATAATTATCATGAAACTCGTAAAAGACAACAGAAAATTCTGATTTGTGACTCAGTGTTTCAAGTTGTATTCCTAAATATTTATAACTATATATAGACCTGTACATAAATGTTCATCCTCCACCGCAAATTATCACACCAACATTATAGAAAAAAGGAGAGGTCATATAGTTTGTGATAACAAATTAGATGTCAACAGAAACATGATACAGTTTAACTTTCCTTATATGGAAACTCATTGAACTATGTCCAACTCGTGCTGACAAGCTTAACAGACAAGTTCATGCAATGATGAGGAATGATGTCAAGGTCGCCAAACTGCGATCAGTCATTCGTCTTTCCTCGGAGAACTTTGTGTAAGATATGAACGGAATCCAGTGAATGGTTCAGTAATAACCCACTGAAAAGGATAAAATGACATTCTCGTTGTGAACTTGAAATGAAAGTCAAGGTCACAAAACTCTGAGTTGCGTAGTACCACTACGTATGCACTGCGTGGGATAATTATCTATTCACGGATGTCTAAAGCAACATTCTGGTACACTCTGGTTGTTGCGTTGTTGTGATCAATGTGTTCATACTCTGTGTTTTCTCTATTCGTCAGGTCACTGTAGGTGGGATGATCTCTAGACTCGGGGATTTGATCATTTGTGGTACGACGAACGCAACGATATCTGAAAATTGAAGGTATGCATTCTAAAGATAGAATTTAGAAAAAACTATATTCCGTTATGGCCAGTGTACATGTAACATTACAGTTGGATTACAGTCTAGGTATATGTGACAAAATAGTGTTATGTTGCATGTCCAATATAAACGTCAAGAAGTCACCATTCATTCATACTAATTCAACTGATAGTACACTTAAATTTTAACAGTAGTTCATTAATTTAAAAAGTGCACTCACGTATGTTTCATTTCAAAGAAAATTGGTTACAAAGAAGAACAATAATGGAACGAGAGTGCAGTCCCTCTTACTCGGACTTACCAGAGATTGTGTACCCTGAGAGACGGTTACATCCCTCGGCCCTCAGGGTACACAATCTCTGGTAAGTCCTCGTAAACGGGGCTTCTCCATAACTTAGATACGGTTACATGGATAAGTATTAAAGTAATGTTGGTATATTTGAGATGTTGCTATGACAGTCATCACTGAATAAACAACACGCTAATGGTTTATTAACAAAGAAAGTATATATGTGGCTGTGGCTATGGCTCGTAATTTACATACATATTGATAACACATGATGATAGCAATGAGTAAATGATGGATAGCATACAATTTCATTAGTAACCAATATGAAATTATTACCTGAAACAAACACATGCTAAGATAACAACAAGCACGAGAAGCAGACCCCCTGCTATCCCTCCTGCTACAGCTGCAACTGGAAACAGGAATAAAGAAGATTTAATATAGTGTGATTACAGTACAATAATATGTTAGAAAGGTAATATTGTCATCATATTATCATTCAAGCTATTTTTTATCAATTTGGTGGGCTCCCTTCGTGGCTCAGACGAGCAATGTGTTGTATTTAAAGATTTGAAAACTCGTATCTTGTTTAATACCCGATCGTTGTTATGTTTGATTGAAAAATTGAAAAATGTCTTGGCTTTGACGTGGTTTTTAATATTGAATGATAATATACATCATTCTGAAATATAATTTAAAACGGACATGAGGTATTGACCTCGTTATATCCCTTTACTTTGTTATGCTTCATACGCTTTCTAATCGTTAGTTTTTCGACAATACAAGCCTCTGTGACCAAATATACTCATAATTTTATTCTGAAGAGAGGCTTTTGTACGCACTACCATTTTTATTTGCAATGTAAGTAGGTAAGTGGTATGCCAGCATTAAAGATATAAACGAATAGAGACTATTTCGAAGGTACGGTACTGTACTGTAAATAAGTCAACGTTGAGGGCTATACCTGGGAACTTTTTCTTATTATCCCCAATTAGTGTATCATCAGTAGGGGGAATGTTAGCAGAGGTAGATACTGTTGGTACAGTTGAACCATCTGATTTGTCAGTGCTGGATGGGTTTACTCGTGATGCCATGGTTGACGATCCTTCCCTGTCCGGTTTTGTTGGCGTTGAAGATGCCGGATTAGTTATTATGGTATCAGTGGTTGTAGATGTTGTTGTTGTCGTTGGAATTAGCGTTGTTACTGATGTATTTGTATTTGCGTCGAAGCACTCAAGTTTGAACTGTGAGCCTGAAAGTATATATAAGTGTAGCATAATGTATTTAATAAATATGCAGAATTAAATGACATCGAAAACGGCCAACATCAGAGTCAATGTAAGCGACAGTTATTATGAAGTACATGTAGGACGTATAACGGACATGTATGAACATAGATATTGTTAGGTACTAATGATTTTCCTCTTGTACAGAATCAAGATGATGCGGTTCATGTTTATTTACGACATGACAGTGACATTAATGTAGTTACTGGATGATCTTGTTTTTATTTGGAGTTGTCCAGACATAGCTTGTGAACCATCAGTTGATGTAACAAGCAGCCACAGTACATCTTCTGCTGTGTTCTGCCCCGTGTATGATGTAGGAGGTTCTATCTTCCCATTGGAGCACAGGAATTCGAATGACGAGTCTGACAGTGACACGCTTGTGCTGCATCCTGGGACTGCCATGTCTGGGTACAGCTTTAACTCTGCGTCATGAATGAGTTGTATCCTACAGGAACACATGCTGCTGCTTCCTGAGATCTCAGACGAGTCCATGTTGAGGTTTATTAGGTGTGTGGTGTCTACTCCGTACTGACATAGTTGTATTGCTGAAATAAGATAAAATACTACCATAAAACATCTAAACCAATTGCAAATACTTTATAACAATAACATCAACCTATAGGTGTTGTCATAATTTGGCAGTCTTTTCGTAAAAGATTGACATTGATTCTCTTGCATTACTTTATTCATTTGTCCATCTACTACTGACAGGTTTTACACGTCAGATATCTTTCTTGAATAGCCATTTTTATTTCTGACAAATCAATTAGTTGCCTCTGATTGATCACATGTCAGAACTTCATGATATCCTCCCAGAGCCCAAGCTGATACTTTTTAGATGCGTGGTGTTGGCTTCGATATGGCACAGTTCTATTATTTAAGAACAATATTTGTCTGATTTCACATTAGTGGACATCAAATATAAAGCTTGAGGAACCACTGCAAACCTATTTTCAGGGTGTAATTGTGCAGTTCAAAACAAAGTGTCGAAGAACTATAGTACTAACGAAAATATAAATAAAACGTGTGAGATTGTTTTAATTATTTTGCGATCTCCAATACAACTGAAGTTGCAGTGCTCATTATTCTTTGACTATCCTTGTCCCATCCTAGCTTGAAATACTTTTAATATATCAGCCGAAACACATAATTTACAGGATAACATGTAGTTGCTTTAAATAGTTTCAAAGTCAAAATATATGTTTTGAATACAAGTGTTATATCAATTCAGTCACTTAAACGTTTAATTTATATAGAAGCATTTATTGACCTCATTATTTTATATAATGTATTAGCTATCTCATGTTTTATGTTAATATATAACAATATGTTCCTTGCAGATTAATTTCGTACTGCTTCATTCAAAACTTGAAGTGTCACAGTCACTATGACACGGCGCTACTGCCTAAATGATGCTACAGTGTGTCACTAGTTTCTAATTATTCTGTCAATGTGCACATTTCTAAATTTTTTGTTAAGAAACACATGTCCAGTTTTTTTTAATAACTATCAGATGATTTAACCCAAATCTCTTGTTTGAGAAAAGATTTATATTTGATATATTTTATGCTTGAATCACATATAAAACATTTATCAAGTAATAAGAGAATAAACACCGAAACATTTGTCCTTGTTCCCGTGTTGCGATCTATAAGGGGATAGATATTGCCTAATATTTGTGTAAAAGATATAATCATGACATACAACACAGAATAGTACTCTGCTGAATAGCGATAAACTTTATCGCCAACATTTCTTATATATTTCTTTTGATAAACAAAAGGTTTTGAAAAATGATCATCAGGTAATTCAAACAAAAAGCCTGGTTGGAAAAAAATAGTTATATTTAATATTTGATTAAATCATACATCAATCGAGAAACACATGAAAATAGAAAATCTTTTCCCCTTTTTACACATTTTGCACACTCCATGAAATAGTCATTGCCTGAAAAGTGTAAAGGATTTATTAATTATACATATAATACGGAATACTTCTTTTTTGTGTAGTGCTAAATGTTATCGCCACTCGCGAGATGTCATTAGGACAATGTTATCATGACATCGAAGTATAAAGGCTTTAAGTTTCACTTTGGAATCACCGCATTTCAACATGGAACACAGAAATAATAATATAATAAATGTCTGTTTTTCCTTTACAAATGCAATGCTATTTTTTCTCTTGAGGTACAACAAGATCTATAAGGGGATAGATATTGCCTAATATTTGTGTAAAAGATATAATCATGACATACAACACAGAATAGTACTCTGCTGAATAGCGATAAACTTTATCGCCAACATTTCTTATATATTTCTTTTGATAAACAAAAGGTTTTGAAAAATGATCATCAGGTAATTCAAACAAAAAGCCTGGTTGGAAAAAAATAGTTATATTTAATATTTGATTAAATCATACATCAATCGAGAAACACATGAAAATAGAAAATCTTTTCCCCTTTTTACACATTTTGCACACTCCATGAAATAGTCATTGCCTGAAAAGTGTAAAGGATTTATTAATTATACATATAATACGGAATACTTCTTTTTTGTGTAGTGCTAAATGTTATCGCCACTCGCGAGATGTCATTAGGACAATGTTATCATGACATCGAAGTATAAAGGCTTTAAGTTTCACTTTGGAATCACCGCATTTCAACATGGAACACAGAAATAATAATATAATAAATGTCTGTTTTTCCTTTACAAATGCAATGCTATTTTTTCTCTTGAGGTACAACAGTTTATAATTCCCCCGTGGCTGAGCCAGTCATGAACCTTCTACCATTCTACCTCACTCGATTAGATAGACATGACATTTGTAAAGGAAATTCATATATCCTCTATTTATTGAAGAGGTTACATACATATCTGATCAAATGTTATCTGCAATCTACTAAAACAAGATGGAATATTCATTACCCTCGACATATCATCTAACGAAACTGCATGATGGGTCTGTACTGAGTATCAGTGACAGAAGACTAATGATAACATTACTAACTCAGTGTAAAGTAAAGTTTGTTAGTTAGATAATAGTGTTGTTCTTATTATAACTTATACACATTACATGCAACCTATGGACAGACTCAACCTAACTCATGAGATTCCATGTCAGTAACCGGGAGCATACGTTCTTTAGTTTTTAAATTGTATTTTTAAACCTTCGTATTTATGTTTCTTATAATCAATATATTGTAAATACTGTTGCTAATACTATTATCAATATCACAACAACATACTACTACTACTACTGCTACAACTACTACTACTACCCCAAACACTACTACAACTTCTACTTTCATCATTTCCAATACCATTACTTCTATTACTAACACTACTTCGACTGTTACTATTACTGCATCTATAACTACTGTCACTACTTCTACTATTCGTATTGTTACAACTATTACTATTCCAACTATAACTACCATTACCACTACAACTACTAATACTACAACTTATAATCTTACAACCACTACTATTGTCACTACCTCTACTACTACTACTATTACTACTACTACTACTACTACTATTACTACTACCACGTCTATGACTACTACTTCTACTAATACTAATACTATTATTATTGTCACTACTGCTACTACTTCTACTTCTGCTGCTATTAATATTACTACTCCTTTTAACTTTTACTTATATTACTAATACAGTCGAACCTCGTTTAACCGGACCCCGTTTATCCGGAAACCCGACAATACGCACAGGTGTATTTCAAATCGTCCCTATGCATTTCTATACAAATAATGATTCGCTTAAGAGGGACGATTTTCAACTGTAACTAAATTGTGCGGATAAAGAGGGTCTGACTGTATTACTAATCCTCCTGCTACTGCTACTGCTACTGCTACTGCTACTGTTACTGCTACTGTTACTGCTACTGCTACTGCTACTGCTACTGCTAATGCTACTGCTACTGCTACTGCTACTGTTACTGCTACTGCTACTGCTACTGCTACTGCTACTGTTACTGCTACTGCTACTGCTACTGCTACTGCTACTGCTACTGCTACTGTTACTGCTACTGTTACTGCTACTGCTACTGCTACTACTACTGCTAATGCTACTGCTACTGCTACTGCTACTGCTACTGCTACTGCTACTGTTACTGCTACTAATGCTAATGCTACTGCTACTGTTACTGCTACTGCTACTGCTACTGCTACTGCTACTGCTACTACTACTGTTACTGCTACTATTTTTACTATATGTAAATGTCATGCTCACCTGAACTCAGTCCTATCCGCTCGGAAGAGAGTGTGAGAAGAAATGCTAAGAGCGTGCAGACTAAAAGCTTAATCATCACCATGGTCCTCATTTATCCTTTAACAAATCATCCTCAAACCCAGATAGTGTAGCTACTACCATGGTTCATACTGACACTTCACGTGTTTACTTACTCATGTTGCAGACCAAAAGATCGATAACGGTAAGTGTTATCTACCCTGATTTATGTCTTACCGTATTTTCCATAAGGGTTTCTGTCCACAACTAAATCGTATACCAGTTCATAGTTTAACCACAGTATTCCTATGGTGAGAAAGTCAATCGAAATTAATCAACTGTTTCATAGATGAGAAGTTATCCTTTTAATTGTATTATATTTAATCAAACAGCGTCAATTAAGCAAACAATCATAATTTATCAAAAAAATGAATGTTAATAACCACTTTGTGAGTTTACAATCAGTCTCCATTTAATTGAAGGAATACAAGTTGTTTTCAGTATATGATATCTAAAATTATCCATTCATTTAATTTGTTATTATTTTCAATTCCGAATCTCCCTATGTGTGAATAGAAAAGTTTGTTATGTGTTATGTGTTTTGGATAACTATATTTCATACTGTCAATACGGTAATTTCGATCAGACACCGGGAAGTAAAATGGCTGAACTGTCTGACTTGATTTACGCTTGAAGTTGCACAGCAGGTTTCGTAACAAGGAAGTAATATGTCGTGTTGTATGAACAGTGTTATGTTTCCAAAGCAAAGGGCTTTCGCACATACTTAACGAAATGTTGTGTTATATCAGTGGAAGATTCTTTTTAACACAAGGGCAGTTTGACATGGTGATGGATATATATATATATATATAGAATCCATCCATGTAGAATAATACTTTATTTGACATCAACAAACTGTTTCAGGACTCGGTTCAAACAGTTGAATAAACAAACATATCCGTAAATAAACAATAACAGTACTACCACAAATGAATACGGTTAAAGGCCTGATAGGTTAATCATGTTTAGCTCATAACAGGACGCAACATACAACTTTTACTGTTCAGGGACTGCTTGGCTTTATTGGCTACATCAATAATATGAAATACTCTGAACTCCAGTAGATTGACAATAAGGTGATTATGAATATAATGTAAATACAGCTGCCGAAAAATATATATTTGGGGAAAATGGCTAGTGATAAGCTGCTTCTATTTCTATTCAAAAGAAGTTTCACGTTTCCATAATGTGAAGATGCCGTAGAAAGCTGAAAATACAACATAAATGGTTGAAACTACAATACGACAATAAAATTAAAATGTAATTTCGAATTATGCTTCGTAATAAATAAATATACGCGGTATATTTCATGTACATGTACGTTTTTGTTATTTGATTTTGTTATTTTGTAAACATTTGACATCGTGCGTGGATGATATCTATAAGTGCGTCTTGGCTACTTGGGTTTGCTCGCTTTCCTAACAAACCCTTCGAGCTTTCCCTTTAACATGCATGTTTCAATTGATTTCTATACTTAATTTTAGAAAGCCAATGGGAAACAACGTATCTTTCTTTCCAGGATGAGATAAACTGTCAGCAACCGTTCATTAGTATCTGTCAAAAGATAGATCAAGTATCTATCCACGGATGTCCAAATCTATATTCTGGTAGACTCTGTTTGTTGCGTTGTTGTGATCAATGTGTTCATACTCTGTGTCTTCTCTGTTTGTCAGGTCACTGTAGGTTGGGTGATTTCTAGACTCGGGAATTTGATCATTTGTGGTACGACGAACGCAACGATATCTGAAAATTAAACATTTCCACTTTAAATGGGCAGTAGTACGTTTTTTTCGGTCAAATAAATTGATGAAATGTATTTGATAAATAATGTCACTAATATTAAAAAAACCTCTCCTCGAAATCAAATAGAACAATGCGTGTACATGGTTAGGTAAAGCCTTGGGAATCACATTGCAATGGCCGCCATGCAATGTTTGCTTCAAACGCAACACCGTTATTACCACTACGAATACTTGGTTTGTGTAATAAGATGTTTCCCTCTATAGTAAATATTAATGACATAAACTATCATTATAATTAGGAAATTTGAAAAAAATAATTTGCAAAAAAACGTGCTACAGACCCTTTAACAAGCGTCAATCACAGTACTTGTGATGTGTCAATTGTGATTGTTATGGTATCCTGATAAACACTGGTAACGTGGGAAGACCTAGACTTACCTTCGATGAACGATTACCGATACCATCACGACAATCACCAGAAGTGAGATACCTCCTCCTATACCGCCAGCTATGGCCGCCGCTGGAACATAATATCTCAAATATTTCTCGTGTAAGGATTACAAAATTATACTATAGCTTAGTAACATTATACATCTAGGAGTTGTAATTGTTATCCGAGATTACAGATTCGAGCTGCATCGAGTACGCGACATTTTGTCTTGAAAATCGTTTATAGTCTCCTGTTTTGTCTTCTCTGTGTCGTGAAAATAAAAGCAAAATTTAAAAAAGTACAGATACTGAAAATGACAGGCAATCAGGTCTTTGAAGGGCATTTCGAAGTGGCATTCATAAGAATCATCAGAAAAGAAGAAGAACGCCAGTGAATTCGAAATAAAAACTTATATATGTTGTGTTATTTAGTATGCACTGTAGTTTTAAATCTACCAAACTTGAATTAGAGACTCCCAAGAACCAAGTCTGATCGACCCTGTTTCGAGGAATAAACATTGCAAAATACTGAATTTACGAACTCGTATTGCTCGAGAGTTTTTTCTCCATACAATCTGCAGACTGCCTGTATAAGTGCATGTTCTGAGACAAGTTCAATCAGCAGATTTCAAACCCGCAGGTGCGAGAAGCTAAGGAAAAGTCAATCCAGACAGCCATTCTTTCACCTATTGTAACTTAATTAGGAGTGTAGCAACACATGATCCTGAATTCAATGCATTCAAAATTGCAATCATTTTTTTCAATGCTATTATGGAATTGGTCAGATAATGAATTGGTATTGTCTTGCCAAACTGGCCACAGAACATGCGTCCATACAGAGCTACAGGCCTACATGTATCCATATGTTAACATTCGGGGATTTCATGTTCAAAGATAATGTTGTGTCCTTAGGCTGCATAAAAAATTTTAACTTTTACTCCGAAAGTGACTGCAGTAGGAATTTATTTTTATTTTTTGTTGGAAAGACTAATGACGAGAGAGAGGACATACTATTTTTTCATCAAAATATACTTTGGAAGTGGCAGAAGGATATAACACGGAAGTACATCAGTTCCGGCCGACTATATATTTCGGGGACACATGGATTTTGTGCTTCAGCAAAAGTGATATTGCAAATTCTTATTTTAATTTTTTAAGTTACTATGAAACGCTATCACGCGCACAAATAAAAGTGAGGCGCCGATTCCCGAGAACATTTTATTTTGTTTATTTAGCCTTACTGTTTTCATTGGTTTTGCTTGATGGAAGAAATGTTTGAGTTATTTTTGATAACTTTGTTGTTGTTGCTATTTTAATTGATGTTGACGGTTTTGTCGGTGATTTCGTCAATGTTTTTAAAGTTGATGAATCCGTTGTTGATGCGGTTGATCTTGGTGATGTTGTTGACGTTGATGTTGTTGATGTTGTTGATGTGGTCGATGTTGGTGACGTTGTTGACGTTGAATCCGTTGTTGACGTTGAATCCGTTGTTGATGTTGAATGTGTTGTTGGTTTACTTGAAATGTTTGTATTTGGTGTATAACAGTTCATTGTAAAATCTGGTCCTAATGATCCTCCTGAAAGTAAAATATTGATAACCCATGTGACATGTGACTATTCCCTTTTTTGATATGAACAAATACGTGACTAGATAAAGAACCGTCAACTTCCCATGCGAAACAAAAACTGCTCCTGTCGAGTATCAGCTACTCCTAACTTGCTGCAGCTGTATGGTGATGCCTTTTCTCAGTTTCTCTCGGTTACACGCTTGTTATTTACGTTTACGTCATTGAAAAATAATTAATCAATCGATCAATTATTATTTCCCTAGCTGTGAGATTACACAATGAACTGGTTTTAAACTGTTTTAAACTTGCACTAACGCCGTGTGAATGTGCAATGAATCTTGAATGAATTCGATCCATTGAAGAAAGAAAAAGTATGGACTGCAACAAGGGAGTAAATAGGGTTATATTGATAACCCATGTGACTTTTCAATAATTTGATATGAACAGATTTGTGACCTGACAAAGTACCATCAAGTTCTCCTGCAAAGCAAACACCGATTTTGTCGAGCACTAGCTACCCTTACCGTACATCATTTTGATGTCTTTTCTTATTTATTACTTCTTAATTGATCAATTAATCAATAGTTTTACAGCTAATACGATTATACAATGAAGTGGAGTAACTAATCTTTTCATGTCGAAAGAATGGTTAAACTGACCCACTGATGCAAGAAAATGAGTTTTCACTGCAGCCAGGGAGTATAATGACAGATGACACTCGACTTATACGGGCGGTGACTACTATTTGGAAACGAAAGTTTACAAAATGGCAATATTTAGAGGACGAGTAAAATAACCTTGTTGGTATATTTGAATAGATAATAATTCGTATCAATCAAAATGCTGATTAAAGTTTATATTTAGAATTTACCTGCCAGTTTCGAAGTGATTACTAGTTGTCCAGAAAGCACAGGAGACTCGCTTGTTATTGAGACGATCAGCCACACTGTATCTCCTGAGTCGTGTTCGATCTTGAACGGATCCTGTGCTGATGTCCTCTCAATTGTATTGTTATTACAGGTAAATGGGAATGATTGCTTACTAATTACAGTAAATGCCATATCTCCATTGTTAAAGTTTTGTAAATTGAATAAGTCTATGTTGATATGAAAAAAGGATGTCAATACGAAATAAAATTTGCATGAACACATTCCGTCAATTCCTGATAAGATTGATGTATTAAACTGAAGACGTACAAAGTTGTTTGTTATGTCATCTTCCATACACACATATCGATCGAACTGTGCTGAAAGGGAAATGTGAGATATTAGAAGGTTGAAGAGTCTGTCATGAGCAACAATTCAAACAGTATATATAATTAAACTATATGCATTATGAATACTGTTTGATGATGATTGCATAATATTGGTTAGAAATTGATTTTGAAAACAAGGTTGAGTTGTTATATGACGATTGAGTATGTGACTCACATTTGTGATTGGGGATAATGAACGTTTTCACTCATTTTCAAAGCTTTGGAACAATTTACTTTCAAAGAATAAAGTGTATCACATTATCCTGTTCTCATCATCCTCTATTAACCAGGGTTGCGAATTGAAAAGCAAACTGAACAAAATCATCCCAAATGTTGGATATCGTGTTTGATATGTAAATGTAAGGTGTTCATCATATTGTGCGTTATTAATATAAGACGCCTGTATTATCTGCATACACCTTGTCTTATATACAAAACGAAAACTAGAATATAACTGTTATGTATTGCAGTTCATGTATAACAGTATCAATTATTTAGTCTAAAAAATATAGTTTAGTTCATAATATATGAACCTCAACATTAGGCTAACTCTAACATTGATCACCCCTTGAAAACCAAGTATAGTTTTGGGTTTGAAATTCACATCTATCTCCACTTTCTATTTCTTACTGTCTTCGAACATGTTCACCATTTCTTTTCTGTTATTTTGTGTACACAATGTATTATTTTATTAGACCCTTTGAGGGGCATTTCTTATTTGAGATATATATTATGTTGTGTAACCTAAATGAAGTCAACCGTTTGTCATGAGTTACTTATGTGAGGAATATACTTTTTCAACATGGATTTGGATACAGTTGGATAACCCAAGATGTTGGAAATATGGATCATTTTCTTTGTGAGTTTAAACAACGCTTAATATATTGCGATTTCCAAGGATGGCACAGCTCTATAAATTCCCTTTCTAAATTAAGTGCCTGTGCAACCTATTAACATACTTTGGTTGTTGATATATATCTACTTCAAATTGAAAACGTGACTTTTCGTCGATCACTGACAAAATTTAGATGTTCATGTCATAATTTAAAAATCGAAACATGAAGACATATTGGAATGAACCCAGAACAACGATTACGTAAATACTCTTTTCGTCATGGAAGCGACTTCATGGAAAACGAATATCACTTTTTACTGATATGTCCAGCCTATCTAAAACTACGAATCATACACCTGCCTTCAAAGCACTACTTGAATTTATGTCAAGAAAATATCTACAATTTAATGTCTACGAAAAATGTATGTATGTATGTATGTATGTATGTATGTACATTGTATGTATGTATGTATGTATGTATGTATGTGTGTATGTGTGTGTGTATGATTATGTGTTTATGTATGTATGTTTGATTATGTGTTTATGTATGTCCTTGTGTGTACATGAAGGTGTGTGTGTATGTGTTCGGACGTGCCTCGACCAGCGTGTATGTACTTTGTTTGTACATTGTTTCTTACAAATCACATCTGTATGTTCAGTTTGTATGTATGTATGTATGTATGTATGTATGTATGTATGTATGTTTGTTTGTGTGTGTGTGCGTGTGTGTATGTGTTTATGTATGTATGTGTTTATGTATGTGTTTATTTATGATTATGTGTTTATGTATGATTATGTGTTTATGTATGTGTTTATGTATGATTATGTGTTTATGTATGATTATGTGTTTATGTATGATTATGTGTTTATGTACGTATATATGTATGATTATGTGTTTATGTATGATTATGTGTTTATGTACGTATATATGTATGATTATGTGTTTATGTATGTATGTATGATTATGTGTTTATATATGTATGTATGATTATGTGTTTATGTATGTATGTATGATTATGTGTTTATGTATGTATGTATAATTATGTGTTTATGTATGTATATATGATTATGTGTTTATGTATGTATGTATGATTCTGTGTTTATGTATGTATGTATGATTCTGTGTTTATGTATGTATGTATGATTATGTGTCTTTGTATGTCCTTGTGTGTACATGAAGGTGTGTGTGTATGTGTTCGGACGTGCCTCGACGAGCGTGTATGTACTTTTTTGTTCATTGTTTATTACAAATCACATCTGTATGTTATGTCAACTATGTATGTTCAGTTTGTTTTGTTTTTGTGTTGTATTGTTATTGTATACCTAATGCTCAATGTATTGCAAATGTGTGTAATATTAGCCCATGGCCTTCTGTAGCTGACTTATGAAATAAACTAATTACTGTTATTTTATGTACACAATGTATATTCCTATGAGGGGCATTTCTTCTTTGAGATATATATTACAAATGTATGTTTTGTATACTGTGTATACTACCATAGCATTGTAGTCAGTTCGCTTCCCTTTAACACATTACTATTACCTATCCTACGACAGCAACACTTATCGTATTCCCAGCGAGTTGAGGAGGAAAAAAGGAACGAAGTTGGACATTAATGATGTGTGTGCGATTTGAGAATGCCCTTTTGTGTCATCGAGAATAGCGCGGTCTAAATATCATCATTTTATTACATAATTTGGAGTGAGATACTCGGTTCTATCAGTGAAATAAACCCTCTATCAAGCTACATTGGTGATAACCTTTATAACCACTCTACTGAGTGACGATAAATGTTGTCACCACTCGCGTGACATCATCGGGACAATGTTATGACGTCATATTGTCAGCTTGCGAAGGCTGTACGTTTACCGTTGAAATCACTCCAACTCAACGTAAAACACAGAAGTAATGATATAATACATAGAATATCTGTTTTTACTTGACAAATACCATGTTTATCACATCTCGCGAGGTAGAAAAGTTAATATATTTCACTCGTGGCTGCGCCACTCGTGAAATATCTACTTTTCTACCTCACTCAATGAGATAAACATGGTATTTGTCAAGGAAATACAGATCTCCTCTATATATTATTTTAGTAGACTTCCTTCAAGCTTGAACAAGACACCTACCTGACGTGTGACCTACAGCTAGAACAAAAACAATAAGACAACAGATATCCCCTCGTTCCATCGTCTGGGTCATCATGGGAAGCTATAGCAAATCTTCAAGCATAGGCAGGGGTATGCAGTACTGACATTTCGACACAGCTCAAGTTACATATCTTTAGCATCTTTGCATGACTGATTTTCTAGGAAAGTGATGTTGGGATATAGTAATTGTGGCCCTTGTTACCGTATATTGTATAAAAAGCAAATGGAAAACTTATAAAACAACTTCATAAGTTAATGTTTGATATAAATTTATTATTGTAAAGATTTACTTTGTATTTATTATCTCTCATTGCATTACACATTTAGAGATTTGTTTTTTCATGTTATCATGATGTAATAGGGTACCTTATGTACACACATACATTAAAGCTTATATTGATCAGCATGTATATTGCTGCAATAATATAAGAATATTTAAATAGTGAATTAGTATGTATATAATTAAGAAAGTTTTTGTGTATATTTTGGTTAACAAAAACAAAATTCTACGGGCTTTACCAGGTGACAATTGTGACAGCGTTTGGAAGACATATACCTATATAGACCCACCCTATTACTATGTAACAGGAAAGGGATGTAACGACGAAAACACCGAGCTATATAAATGGTCACAATCGGATCATTTTATAAAAAGCTATGCGACAAAACAGTCCGTATATCGCTACCTGTAGTGAAATCATGTAGCTTTCGTACCGTAGTCATATATCTAGAATTTAAAATGAGGTAATACAAAACATTCAACACTAGTTAAGATGGCAAACTACCGTCTGAAATAGTTGTACGAGAGAAATAAATCCAGCTCTTTTTATCAACGACATTCCTTTTCTATTGAAATGAAATATCACAAAGAAGCACACGAGAACTTCTGTCATGTGAAACATTCGTGTCACATCACAATACTGTGTCGGTATAATACTGTCCCCTGGTTAGAGTTTCCTTGTGAGGCTACAAGTCTGAACATTCAAACAATTAACTAAACGTAGTGTAGTTGATATAGAATGTTATTTATCATTGTTGGATGATGTATAATCATATTGGTGTAAAAAGTATGATAAATGTCAGCATTCTAAATGTTTGTAGTATTATCAAGTTGCAATGAATTATAGCAACTCTTAAGTTTCAGAAATAAATCGTTCGTGTAGTAATATAGAATACTGTTTTAGAATGTATAAGTTACTTGAGTAGTGTTTGAAGACCCAAGAATCTATTCTTGCTTTTACAATAAAGCATTCATGTCATGGACCTAGTTTTACTGTATACAGTTAGATGTACACCTTTTGTTCACTGCATGTAGATCAAAACATATCAAATGTGTCTGACTTTAAAGGGGCAGTAGCACGTTTTTTTGCAAAATTGATTTTTTTCAAATTTCCCATTTATATATAGTTTAAGTCATTTGAAAATTTAGAGGGTAAAACATCTTATTACACAAACCAATTATGTGTAGGGGTAAAAACTATGTTGCGTATAAAGCAAAAATTGCATGGCGGTCATTTTATTGTGAACACAATTTATTATTTTGTATTACAAAAACGATGCCCATGGCTTTACAGAAACATGTAAACTCATTTTAAACTTTATTTTCCGAAGAGAAAAGGATGTTTTACTATTGGCGAAATTATTTTTCAAATACATTTCATCAACTTATTTGAGCGAAAAAACGTGCTACTGCCACTTTAAAAGCTGTATATGCCATTGCATGAGTACTCCCAACTGCTAATAGAATTTCCATTTCTTCTCGGACCTTCCAGATCCTTCCAGATCAATGTATGTTCGCATGTCGTTGCTCATTTCACACACAGTTAGATTTTATTATGTTTATAGTGAGGCAATGTTATGAATGAAATGAATGCATTAACAGTAATTACACTTGCACTTATCAAACAAATATGTATAGTTGTTGTGGCATTTAGAAAAAAACTAGATCCATTCTGTACCATAAAACCGGAAGTCACGTATAGCTTTAAAAAAAGAAACGCATACATGAAGGTGACATTACTTACAGGTTTAAGAGGATAATATATTAATATGATGATAAACGTGCAGCAAATTTGAATTCACTGAATGGATGAAACTGTTGACAACAAGAGAATTAGTGGGAACAGCTCACTCATATAGCTTTTAACATTGGTCAAAGAGAAATGTTTGAAAATAGCAAAATGGCATCAATGTTTAAACTAAGTATTATTTAAGCAGAGTAAGTATTACACTTTTAAGCATGTTTTAGAAGTAAAGGTCGAACCATTTGAAAAATGGCATTAAATATGCAAATGAGGGTGTGAAACATACAAATATGCAAATAAGGGTATGAAATATAAAAATGACAGATGTACACATCGGTGGTTTCGTAACATTTGAACAATGTCTCAGTTATGAGTGGAACAAAAAGTGTGAATGGCGAAGATGAAAAACAGAGAAAATTTGCATAAATTATGCAAATGAGGGTATGAAACATACACAAGGCAGATGTAAACATCATGGTGATTATATGTATCAAGTTACAAGACATTTGAACAATTAGTATTTGAGTTATGAGTGGAACAAAAACTGTGAATGGTAAAGTCGAAAAACGGAGAAAATTTGCATACATTATGCAAATGAGGGTATGAAACATACATGTACAAAAGGCAGATGTACAACTCATGGTGATTGTACATATCAAGTTTCGTAAAATTTGAGCGACTGGTTTCAGAATTATGAGTGGAACAAAAACCGGACGGACGCACGGACGGACGTGCTGACCGCTATATACCCCCGACTACTTCGTAGCGGTTTAATTACAGTCAATACATACATGTCTGCAATGATAAATGACAACAAAAGCAGATTACTTCTTGTAAATGAGGCCCTGATCTCGGTACTTCTTGTAACTGCTCCATCCTGCCAGCACTGTCGGGAACCTGATTGGCAAACATACAGGCAGCAACAACATGTGTCTTTTTCTTACAGTCAATGCATCGCAGTATCCGTCACCTTTATCAATATACTGTTCTAATATTGTCTGTATATTTCAAAGTTTCCTTATTATGCATGTAATATTTGCTTTGAACTGTGTGTGAAGACAGATAACGGGTTGCATCTTATGAAGATTTTGACTTCTTGACAACAGCATAAACATCCCCAGATGGAGAGATCTCATGTTTTAACATAAACTCTGGTTTTGGGAGAGTCTTTTCTACAGGATCAGGAGAACCTGAACTTGGACCAGCACTGGCTATCTGACCATGGATGTTCTGTGTTTCATGGTGGCCATCAGACAAATTCGGTTTAGTCACAGGTTTTCTTTTTGAGATTTTGAGACTGTTTGCAGATTCATAGAGGATGTTTTCAGTAGATATATCTTCAGGACCCTCGTTTACTGAATTATGAACTGTGAACTGGTCATCGTTATGTGGATTGCTAGTTTGGTTATTGTCATAGACCCCATTCATTTGATATTGGTTATAACTCTTGGGGTCTTTGTCTGCTTCATTAGATGACTTACTTTTCTTATTCCTGCAAAATAGAAATACTAGAATTGCTATCCCGGCATTTGTACTATCTTATATATCCTATTATAACCCGACAAAGTATCCAAACAACAGACTGGATGCAAGTTATTCAAGTTGGTGAAACCTTTATTGACGCATTTCCGAAAATGATAATTTCTTTATTAACCACTTCATATGAAACTAGCTGGAAATTGGCAACTTCTTTTACAGTGACATTAAGATGAACTATTATTCTTTTATGATTTCAAAGATGACAAAATATGAAAACCTGTGCATAGTTAATGATTTTCTAGGGATATATGGGTAAGGTTCAAATTAAAAGGAGTAGTTTTTACTTGTATGTAAATTCGTATAACAGTGTAAAGAAAAGCTGAGAATGTTCATTAAGACATTAAATGTGAGAAGAAAGATAAGTAAACACACGAACAAGTCTTTAACGAGGGGCACGTCTTTTAAAACAAATTAATATAGTTTTTTGTAGTTATAAGTTAGGAATCCCAAATACACAGGGATAATAGTTTGAAACTCAAATATACACAACCTGTAACAGATTATGGTCACTACAACAGCAATGACCACCAGGACTGCCACACCACCCGCAGCACCTCCAGCTATTGCTGTCACTGGAACTGGGAGGACGAAGAATAATTTGTGTACACAGAGATGCAAACCAAATGATTATAACTATATTCTGGATCCTCTGCTTTTAATATTCTTCAAAATATGGTGACATATTGATTATATAAGAATGATTATGGCAAATTTGCTTTTCAGTATTTATACTCCAATATCTTATTTATTTGTAATATGTGTACATAAATAATGAAGATGAATCAACAAATGTAACATAATCTAAAAAAACTATTTCAAAACTTAATATGTTATAAACCTAATATCGATATATATAATGAACCCATTACGTGACCATTACAATTCATATAGTCGCCGCAAAAGAAGAAGTTTTGTTGTGATACAAAATGTGAGCTGTAGCCTTATGGCAACGTGACCTATTCGACCTATATGGACTCATGCAATTATATTGTTCATTAAATATAGTATGAATGAAGCGTTAAAGTTGAAGGAGATAAAAATGAAATAATACTCCCCAAGTCATCAGTTTCATGTTATACTCGTTATTATCTGCTTACCTGGATCTCCTATCTCACTGTTAGGACGGACTGTTGTTGTATCATCGCTGATAGACATGTTCTGGGATGATAGTGTGTGTTTGGTTGTTGAAGGAGATGTGGCAAGTTTTGTTGGTGTTGCTGATGTTGACTGTTTTGTCGAAGTTATTGATGTGGTCGATGTTTGTAAAGTTGTTGAATCCGTCGTTGATGTGGTCGAAGTTTGCGATGTTCTTGACGTTGCTGCTGAATCCGTTGTTGATGGTTCCTGTGTTGTTGGTTGAGTTGGAATGTTTGTATTCGGCACATAACAATTCATTGTAAGATCTGGTCCTAATGATCCTCCTGAAAGTAAAATATTGATAACCCATGTGACTTTTCAATAATTTGATATGAACAGATTTGTGACCTGACAAAGTACCATCAAGTTCTCCTGCAAAGCAAACACCGATTTTGTCGAGCACTAGCTACCCTTACCGTACATCATTTTGATGTCTTTTCTTATTTATTACTTCTTAATTGATCAATTAATCAATAGTTTTACAGCTAATACGATTATACAATGAAGTGGAGTAACTAATCTTTTCATGTCGAAAGAATGGTTAAACTGACCCACTGATGCAAGAAAATGAGTTTTCACTGCAGCCAGGGAGTATAATGACAGATGACACTCGACTTATACGGGCGGTGACTACTATTTGGAAACGAAAGTTTACAAAATGGCAATATTTAGAGGACGAGTAAAATAACCTCGTTGGTATATTTGAATAGATAATAATTCGTATCAATCAAAATGCTGATTAAAGTTTATATTTAGAATTTACCTGCCAGTTTCGAAGTGATTACTAGTTGTCCAGAAAGCACAGGAGACTCGCTTGTTATTGAGACGATCAGCCACACTGTATCTCCTGAGTCGTGTTCGATCTTGAACGGATCCTGTGCTGATGTCCTCTCAATTGTATTGTTATTACAGGTAAATGGGAATGATTGCTTACTAATTACAGTAAATGCCATATCTCCATTGTTACAGTTTTGTAAATTGAATAAGTCTGTGTTGATATGAAAAAAAGATGTCCCTACGAAATAAAATTTGCATGAACACATTCCGTCAATTTCTGATAAGATTGATGTATTAAACTGAAGACGTACAAAGTTGTCTGTTATGTCATCTTCTATACACACATATCGATCGAACTGTGCTGAAAGGGAAACGTGATATATTAGAAGGTTGAAGAGTATGTCATGAGGAACAACTCAAACAGTATATATTATTAAATTATATGCATTATGAATACTGTTTGATGATGATTGCATAATACTGGTTAGGAATTGTTTTTGAAAACAAGGTTGAGTTGTTATATGACGATTGAGTATATGACACACATTTGTGATTGGGGGTAATGAACGTTTTCACTCGTTTTCAAAGCTTTGGAACAATTTACTTTCAAAGAATAAAGTGTATCACATGACATCACAGTTTTATCCTGTTCTCATCATCCTCTATTTACCAGGGTTGCGAATTGAAAATCAAACTGAACAAAATCATCCCAAAAGTTGGATATCGTGTTTGATATGAAAGTGTAAGGTGTTCATCATATTATGCGTTATTAATATAAGACGCCTGTATTATCTGCATACACCTTGTCTTATATACAAAACGAAAACTAGAATATAACGGTTATGTATTGCAGTTCATGTATAACAGTATCAATTCTTTAGTCTAACAAATATAGTGTAGGTAGTTCATAATATATTAACCTCAACTTTAGGCTAACTCTCACATTGATCACCCCTTGAAAACCAAGTATAGTTTTGGGTTTGAAATTCACATCTATCCCCACCTTCTATTTCTTACTGTCTTCAAACATGTTCATCATTTCGTTACTGTTATTTTGTGTACACAATGTATTATTTTAGTAGACCCTTTAAGGGGCATTTCTTCTTTGAGATAATATAATGTTATTTAACCTAAATGAAGTCAACCGTTTGTCATAGGTCACTTATGTGAAGTATATACTTTTTCAACATGGATTTGAATACAGTTGGATAACCCAAGATGTTGGAAATATAGGTCATTTTCTTTGTGAGTTCAAACAACGCTTAATAGACTGCAATTTCCAACGATGGCACAGCTATATAAATTCCCTGTCTAAACGAAGTGACTGTGCAACCTATAAACATACTTTGGATGTTGAAATGTATCTACTTCAAATTGAAAACGTGACTTTCCGTCTATCATTGACAAAATTTAGATGTTCATGTCATAATTTAAAAATCGAAACAGGAAGACATATTGGAATGGACACAGAACAACGATTATGTAAATACTGTTTTCGTCATGGAAGCGACTTCATGGAAAATGAATATCACTTTATACTGGTATGTCCAGCCTATCTAAAATTACGAATCAGTGTGTGTGGTAGTGTGCGTATTTATGTATGTATGATTATGTGTTTATGTATGCCCTTGTGTGTACATGTAGGTGTTTGTGTATGTGTTCGGACGTGCCTGGACCAGCGTGTATGAACTTTTTTGTACATTGTTACTTACAAATCACATCTGTATGTTATGTCAACTACATGTATGTATGTTCTGTTTGTTTTGTTTTTGTGTTGTATTGTTATTGTATACCTAATGCTGAATGTATTGCAAATGTTTGTAATATGGGCCGATGGCCTTCTGACTTATGAATTAAACTAATTACTGTTATTTTGTGTACACAATGTATATTCTTTTGAGGGGCATTTCCTCTTTGTGATATACATTATGTAATGTATACTGTGTATGCTACCATAGCATTGTAGTCAGTTCGCTTCCCTTTAACACATTACTTTTACCTATCCTACGACAGCAACACTTATCGTATTCCCAGTGAGTTGAGGAGGAAAAAAGGAACAAAGTTGGATATTACACCAGGGTAATGATGTGTGTGCGTTTTGAGCATGCCCTTTTGTGTCATCGAGAATATCGCGGTATAAATATCATCATTATTATGTTAGTAGACTTCCTTCAAGCATAAACAAGACACCTACCTGAAGTGTGACCAACAGCTAGAACAAAAACGATAAAACAACAGATATCCCCTCGTTCCATCGTCTGGATCATCATGGGAAGCTATAGCAAATCTTCAAGCATAGGCAGGGGGTATACAGTACTGACATTACGACACAGCTCAAGTTACGTATCTTTAGCATCTTTGCATGACTGCTTTTCTAGGAAAGTCATGTTGGGATATAGTAATTGTTACCGTATATTGTATAAAAAGCAAATGGAAAATTTATAAAACAACTTGATAATTTAATGTTTGATATAAATTGAATATTGTGAATATTTAGTTTGTATTTATTATCTCTCATTGCATTTCACATTTAGAGATTTGTTTTTTCATGTTATCATGATGTAATAGGTTACCTTTTTGTATACACTTACCTTAAAGCTTATATTGATCAGCATGTATATTGCTGCAATAATATAGGAATATTTAAATAATGAACAAGTATGTATATAATTAAGAAAGTTGTTGTGTATAATTTGGTTAACAAAAACTAAATTTTACGGGCTGTACCAGGTCACAATTGTTTATAATGAAAAACAATGAACACGAACATAATACGATCATTTAACGCGAGGAACTGTTCAAGTTGACATTCATATATACATATGAAATCTTAACAAATAGTGCATGAAGTAGGTCACTCTGCTAATAAAGTCACTGTGAAAATAATGGCATTGGCAAACGTGTTACGAAGAAAACGGACCCAAATTAGCCTAATTTGGTATCAACAGTAACAAACGTGTTGACGGTGACATACATGAACCCCTCATATAATTGTATTAGAGAGTTAAATCCAACTCACTGTATCAATAACTTTATTTGTCTAATGTAATTACACACATCTCATGTTATACATGCGTGTTACATTACCGTGCTGGTATAATACTACTATCTAGTTAAACTAATTTTCCTTGTGAGGCGATTAGAAATGATATTTCCTTCAAATCTGAACATTCAACTGAAAGTAGTGGATGTCGAATGTTTTCATTGTGTTGGATGATGTTTATGTTCACCGGCAATAGTATAACGAGCACAACTCTGGTGTGACTACATTTCTATATTTTCTATAGGTTTCTAGTATTATAGGGTCGCCTTGAATTACAGTATATCAACGACTCAGAAATGTATCTTTCTTGCAGTAATATAGAACACTGATTAAGATTTATGATCTAACTTGAGTAGTTGAGGAGTCAGGAAACTATATTTGATATTATGTTAAAACATTCATGTCGAAACATCGTATGTATACTATACAAATACACATAAAAATCACACATGAGTGTCACCCTCCCTTCTCTGTATGCAGCTCAATCACGTACCATCAAACTGATTCTAGGTGCTGCAAATGCTGTTTGTATTAATATTTCCAAAGCCAAGCGCTAGTACAATTTCGAATTCGTCTGTAACCTCCCAGATCCTTATTTAACGTGTGTGACAAGCCAGGGAACTATACTTGTAATGAAGAAATCATGTCCTAAACCTATTTTACTACATACATATAAACCGATCATGCCAGTGAATGTCACTTTATGTCCAATGCATGCAGATACAAAACAAACTTTTTCTGACTGTAAGAGCTAGTTATACATGATGTTTGTAATAGTAATCCAAGTGCTATTACAATTTACTCTAACCTCCCATATACTTCGTGGGTAATGTGTGACACATGGTATAATAACTGAATGTCGTTGCTCATTTCACACACAGGAATACGTTATCATGTTTATTGCGAGGCAGTGTCGTGAATGAAATGAATGCATAAACAATTACTACACTCGAAGGCATTACAAAATGTTATAGTTCTGATAATTGTCGTGGCATTTTAGAACAAAAGTGAGATCCATTTTGTACCATAAAGACTCGAGGTCAAGTGTGCCTCTCAAAAGAGAAACGCATAGGTAACACTACTAGCAGGTTTAATATGATAATCTGATGAAAAGCATACAGCAAATGAATGAAACAATGACAGTATAGACACACACACACACACATATATATATATATATATATATATATACATATATATTAATACACATTTTTACCAGAAACATAATTTCGTAACAATTCCTCCTTCATTATATTACAATGGAAACAGTGATTTTCGATGAAAAGCCGGTCTTTTAATAATTGGTGTTCGACCTTTATAGTTCTAAAAAACGGTACATGTTGCATTCTCCCTTCATACATCTAATCCACCACATCCTGCATAACACTTACACTTCGTGCGATCTTATAAATTAAATGAGCGTGTATTATCCCTCTGTTATCATTGTTTCGTTGAAAGCATTTTAACTTTCTCTTTCCAATGTTGGTATGGTTCCTTGTCTCTAGTAAACAAATGTCGCTTAGAAAAGGTTGTTCTCTTCATTTACAAATCTACCATATCTATATGAAAAAATGAGTGTTGTAATTATCCCTGAAGATTTTACATGATCAAGATCATGTTTTACATGGTGAATATGTCAAGCTTCCTTCCGGAAGGAGATATTTACTACCCCGTTTTAAAACCAACAGAGGTTAAAATACATTTATTCCTTTCAGTATTCGTCTTTTTAATGATATTTAATTTATTCCAGTTTGATTGTTCCATGTATATATTCTTGTATAACTTGTACTATTTGTATCTTTTATGTACAAGAGCTCTGTCATGATACAAATTGAATTCCTCTCGGGATACTAAATATTATTATTACTATTATATTTAAAACTGATTGGTCATTATTGATTTAATTGGCTTGTATTTTAATGTGAATCATAATCTTGTAACATTGTTACGAAACGTATAAAATTAAGTTATTCGCTTCATTAATAATTGATTGATAAGATCTTGAAGCTGATGCTTTTGCGGACGGCATCTAGTGTAAGGACAAACTGTCAGCACCTGCGTCTCACGGTGAATTTGACCTCTGACAAGAGCATAAACGTCACCAGATGGAGATATCATGCCTTAGCGTAAACTGTGGTTCATAATGACAATCAGACAGTCATTTTACCCAAATTCTGCTTGATCAGAAGATTTGAAGACTGTTGACAGACTCATACAGGATGTTTTCAACAGATACACATTCAGAATCCTCGGTAACTGAATTAGGATATTTGCACTGATCATCGTTGTGTGGGTTATTGTAGTCTTTCAAGTCCTGAGTGCTAGTTTCGTTATTGTCATAAACCACACTCATTTGGTATTGGTCATGAAACTTGAGGTCGTTGTCCGTTTCATTAGATGACTTTCTTTTCTTATTTCTGAAGTAGAATAAAACTAGAATGAATGTTCTCGCAAACGTACAATGTTCCATGAAAACATAAGAAACTGTTCCTGAATGAGTCCTGAATATACAGTTTTCTGTTACTGGACTGTTGTAAAACATTAACAACGATAATTGTTCATACATAAAACGTATCAGAATGAATCGTAATGAGAAGCTAAACAAAATATGAAAGGCGATAATGACAAATAGACATTATAACCCGACCAAGTCTTTTATATGACTGTAACAGAAGCGAGTTTGGGGATTCAACCCAGGATCTCTGGGCGAAAGTCCTCCGCTCTACTAGTTAAGCTAAAGGGATATCCCACTAGCCGAAGCCAGTAGGACACTTTCATCTCACCCTGCAACATGACGTGTACATAACGAGAGGAAAAACTGGGGAGACAGCCAGGTTTATAAACAACCTTTTGAATTTCGTAAACGTCTTGTGACACATTTCTTTATTACAGATAGTATATGAATCGAGTAAAAATATGATGAATCTCTATTATATATAGGTAACAGGACACTTCTTTCACAGTGACGTCATTGCTTTTTTTTATTTCAAAGAGGACAAAATACGATAACACTGCAAAGATAATGCTTTTCTTGGCAAATGTTATATATGTGACTCTGCTTACGATTCAATATATGTGTATGGTTCAAGTTTAAAGGAGTATTTTTCCCTGAGTGTATGTTCGTAGTACAATGTAAAAGAAACCTCGAGTTGATAAAAGTTATGTCAACGAGTGTTGATATATTTGATATCACAAGACACGCGGGTGAGATTCAATTTATCATCCAAAAATCGTTCTTATTACGTTTCAATGAAACTAGTGTACATCTCTGAGCACAGCTCTGCCACTTGACTTTCAATGCGGTGAAGTCATAGCATTGTGACTTCATCATGTTGCGACGTCATAGCATTGATATATCATTGCTCAATGATGTAAAGGCATTGTTAGGTCACGTAGTTGACGGTGACCGGGTAATGCGCAAAATCTACTGCCAAAACGATATCTCCATGGAGATATCGCTTGATCTCACACAAGCGATATCTCCTGTGGAAGACAGTTTTGAATGATAAATGAACATTTGAACATTATGAACTTTGAATGCGAAAACAAATGTGTATAGCCTCCCCTAGTTACAGGCATCTAGAATGCACAGGAAATAGTTTGAAGCTCAAATATACACAACCTGTAACAGATTATGATCACTACAACAGCAATGACCACCAGGACTGCCACACCACCCGCAGCACCTCCAGCTATTGCTGTCACTGGAACTGGGAGGAAGAAGAATAATTTGTGTACACAGAGATGCAAACCAAATGATAACAACTATTGAGATTCTGGACACTCTACTTTTAACATTTTTCAGAATATGCAAACATTATTGACGACTATTATTCTGACAATATTGTCTTTAACTATTATACTTCTCAACATTATTAGTGACATAAATAATGAACATGAATCAACAAATACATGATAACCTAAACAGGTAATTTTTTAAACTCTGATTCATAGGTTATATAGATTTATAATGTATCTTTTAATGTTCATTGCAATTCATATATTAATATAATACACAAATGTTATGATGTTTCAGTAATTGCACCTAATCTGTTAATTTCATCAAAATGATTTTGTATATTGTACATGGGCCTGTGGCCTTTATACTGAATAAACTATTTCAACATATATTTCAAAAGATGTGCACTACAAATAATCGTAAAACAGAAATTCGTGGTCACATGGGTAAAAATGTTTTATCTGAGATATACATTGTGTCGCCCTAGCAGTAAGTATAAGTTACTTTTATATGAATTGATTATTTCCGTTTTCGGATTGGTCTACAAGATCACATGACAGTACTGACGCCAACCGATGTCAATCTGAGATTGGCCTACAACGTCACGTGACAGTACTAACGCCAACTGATGTCAAACTGTGGGAATCTCGAGAGGTTGATATAACCAAGCACCTTTAGTGGCTAAACATACATGTACTATTAGGTTTTAGATATATTGGTCTTGAACAATACAATATGAACAATACGACGACGGTCATTACAACGTCCAAGAAAGAAACTTCCAAATGGGGATTCATCACTAATGAGGAAATAAACCTGCTACTGAAAGGATGTGCGGAACATAAGGGGGGCAACAGCCAATGTTGCGAAGACCATGACGAGCTACAGTTGTGTATCTATACGAGAAAGGACGCCGCAATAAGAACGAACTTCTTAAAGTTAGTTAGAGAGACAAATCGCTAAATTCTAAGCCAGGGTGACACACGAGAATGGCGATCTCTATAAGCATAGTACTTTGTGTTCCCTTCGTCAAGGGTTTCGGACATTTTTCAAGCATCAGAAAGAATGTTGACACCCAGCATTCATGACAAACAAAACGAATGCCTTTAAAATATGTTCTACTGATAGTTTTAAATTGTTGAAATAGTACTTACTCTTCAAAGTTAAAATTGATTCTTATATCAAAACATTTCAATTTTAAACTCGACATTTTTCTTGTGGTGTGTCATGATAAAAGCTTTCACCTCATACATTTTATATTTCACAAAAAAATATTAAGGAATAGTAAGACCTTTTTCAAATAATTATGCAATAAGACTTCCGATTCAGTTGATCCAATGATTATCGACCTTGGACATGTGATATTCTCTTCGGCATCACCCCGGTGCAGTACATGTGTCCAACGTCGATAAATCACTATATCAACATCAGTTGAAGTCAATTATTGTTTACAATCGTTTATAAAATCAAGACTCACCCATTTGCACAAGATCAAGTGTATAAATCAAACACCCAAAGCCGCAGTTAATATCAAGGGTGCAACGATACGCTGGAATATCGATGTACCTCGATGCGACAGTCACGATACGATACACGGTACATTAATTTACATGCAAATAACGAAACCGATACATACCATAATTGAATTAGCAATTACCACTAGATTTATAATATTAACTTAATATTAGTTATTTTAATACGAGTACTTTCATTGTTCCAAGTGCAGATGGGACGGGTTTAACGCCGCCTCCAAGAGTATTTCACTTATATTGCGGATTCTAGCATTATGGAAGGGTGAAAGCCCGCAACGCCATGTGGCTTTGAATTGCGGTGAAACCTGCGAGCATCGGCCGTAATTAACGAACCATGGATGGTACAAATATATAATTGCACCAAAACCTCTGGCGGGATTCGAACCCCAGACTTTTTGATCCGCAGCTGAACGCGCCAACCACTGCGCTATCCCGACCCGTTGATATTCGACCTCATGTACCCATGCATTTACATGTATTCTATTGATTAAATATAGTATGATTGGAGCGTTAAACGTTTAAGGAGGTTATACATTGAAATAAAAACAACTCCCAAGGTCATCAGTTTACGGTTGTACTCATTATTTTATACTTACCATGATTTCCTATCTTACGTTCAGGACCGACTGTTGATTTGTCGCTGATTGACCAGTTCATGGATGATGTTGACTGCTTACTGGTACTGATTTCACTGTTGTTGATTGTTGAAGGGGATTTTGCAATTTTTGTTGCTGATGTTGAGGATGTCGTAGCTGTTTTTAAAGTTGACAAATCCATCGTTGATGTGGTGGACGTTTGTGATATTGTTGACGTTGACGCTACATCCAGTGTTGATGTTACCTGTGTTGTTGGTTGATTTGGCATGTTGGTATTCGGCGCATAACAGTTCATGGTAAAGCTTTGTCCTGCTGATCCTCCTGAAAGTAAACAATGATGATCCATTTGAGACTATGTGACAACTGCGTACGTTGATATGAACGTTAACAAATTCGTGACTTGAAAAATTACAGCTAACTTCCCCTGTAAAGGGAAAACTATTCCTGTCGAGGGACCACCTGCTCTATTGTTGCTGCATTTTCTCCTTTCTTTGATGATACGTCAATTTGCCCTTTTTTATAACTAATGAAGATACTTCTATTTGCGCTTTGTTACATAATTATGAAAATGAGTAAATTAATCCACTATTACATCTATGAATTACATCAAACCTGAAATCGCTTTCCACTATTGCAGATTCAAGAGGACGAGAAAAGCAGTCGTCTGGGTATATTTTCAAAAGATAAGAATTCGTATCCATGGAGCGATGTTATACGAAATTTGTTGCTGTTATACTTCGATAGAGGCACAAAACATGTAAAACAATCCTTATAATTACAAAATCAACAAGTTTTTCTTTAAATATTTACACAAATCTAATATATTTATCATTTATCACGGGAGGCAGCAGCTTGTTACACGCAACAATACATGGCTGAAGCAAAATTGAGGAATCCTTAATCTAAAACGGCAGAGGATTCAATTTCGTTTTCCCAGCATTAACATGCATACAATCAGGTTTCGTTTTTTATGGTTTACGCAATTTGTGATTAACCCTCATTAGCATATCACGCGACGTTCAAACATGGCTACCGTTTGCGAAGCGCTAGTGGATGAACAAGCTTAAGGACTTGCATCGATTAAAATGAAGTGTTCCCGGTGAAAATGATTGTCTCATTCGGAACGGGAATGGATATTCCAGTTATTTGCGTAGGTTTGAAGACGAAATGACATGTGTATGTCTTGTTTTGCATAAAAGCGTTACGCTCAGTTGTAAGAACCAACTGACACGTCCGTTTGTTCTGATGGATTGTGACGTCATAACGTACGAATGCACGAGGTATGGTAGCACATTTTATCTGCATTCATCGAGATATGGCAGCAGGTTTTTGAGAGCTCTCGTCCAATCAGAAACGCGAAAATTAGTGTAACAAAACAATTTTGTAATTATAAAACAATGTTTTCTATTTTACCTATCAGTGTAGTCAAGAAGGCCAGTGATCCAGAAAGAACAGTAGACCCGCTTGATATTGTGACTATCAGCCACACTGTATCACCTGGGTTGTGTTCCATCATGGAGAGATCCTGTGATGATGTGGTATCAAGTCGATTGTTGTTACACGTAAATGGTAATCTTTGCCTGCCTATCAGAGTAAAAATAATATCTCCATTTCTACAGTAACTGTTTTGTAAAATAAATGCATCTGTCTTGACGTTAAAGAAGGATGTCCCTTTAAAACGAAATCTACATAAGCAAATTCCTTCGATTTCTGATAAGATTGATGAATTAAAATGAAGACGTACAAAGTTGTCTGTTATGGCATTTTCCTTACACACATATCGATCGAGCGGAGCTGAAAGGGAAACGTGAGAGATTTGAAGGTTGAAGAGAGTCAGCCATGAGCAACAACCCAAACAGTATATATTATATATTGGCTTGAAATTAACTTTAAATTGTTATATTAGCAATGGGTCTTTGACACAAACCCGTTACTCGGGTTAATGCAGCTCTTCAGTACTTCTTATGCTTTGGAACAATTCACTTTCCAAGAATGAAGTGACAAGACAAGTTGTGTGACATCTTCAAGCCAAATTGTTCCTATTCTTATCACCCTTCTCTACTGCAGACAGAATTGCCGTGCCGCTAGAGAGAACATATTCGTCCATCAATATTCATTGACTGCATTGATTATCTGCATACATATTGTGCAATACAAAACGGAAATAAATATCATTAATATTATCAATTATAATTGAACATTATGAATATGTCATAAATTTAAACCCGTTTTAATGTTTTAGTCTAACACATAAACAGCAGTTCATAATATTTGAACGGTAACTTTGGCCCGTAATTCAACTCCTCTTGAAAAGCAAGTCTAGATATGGATCTGAAATCCACATTTCTCTGAGGTTCCTTTCCAATATTTAACAAGATCATCATTTTAAAAGAATAAATAATTCAAAATCCTATTTTCCTGAGAGTCGGTGTCAGTTTAGTAATGCTCATCATGTCTCAGGATAAAACTTATACTCTCCCCTCCACTTTCATACCCTGGGTTACAACCCTCTGATCCAGCCAATTAAATAGTTTAATCGTGATGGTTAGCGATAGAATTGCAGCCAACCACAGACTTTCAAACTGTAGTTGGCTTTCGTTCTTCCGCTCTTCCGCCAAATAGCGACGTTCTTAGTTTAGCCAGTTGAGATGGAATTCAAAGTCGTTTTCCGTCAAATTATCTTAGACGCAGACTTAGGTTCCTGACCATATGTATGCTGATGAGGATGGGGTTTTTTATCTCTGAAAACCGGGGATTGCAAGCTGTCATTGGTTGTCTAATTTTCGATACATGTAGTTCCTAGGTCATATGTCACATTGCGCGGTTTGAATAGGGTTAAAACCCAGGATATGGAAGTAAAGCGGTGCATTTACGTTTTACACTGTCAGGATATTTAATGCCTAGCAATGTCACTATTGTCAAACAAGTTCATCGCGTCTCGGTAGTGTTCGTCAGTATGTATCTTATGATATATAGCACTGTAGTTAATTCACTTTCATTGAACACACAACTGCCTATCATCTGAGAGTACACCTCAGTTATATATTGCATCAACAAATCGTATTCATGACATGTTTCGTTAAAAGGTGAAGAAGACACCTACTTGACATGTGGCCAACAGCTAGAATAAGAATGATGAGACCACAGATATCCCCTCCTATCGTCTGGATCATCGTTCTGAAATCACGACACAGCTGCAGTAACGCACACCAATAGCAATTTGGCTATACTGATTTGCTGAGAAAGCCGTGCTGGGATATGTTAATAGCCCTCATTATATTAAAATTTAGAGATTTGTTTTCGAGAGAAATTTAACATTTCACTCCATTTCAGAGAGTAATGGTTTGCTGATAAAATAGTATACCTTAAGTACATATCTTACATTAAAACAAATTATTATCATTCTGTATGTCGCTGCAATAATATTAGAATATTTAAATAGGACTGAGCTACATGTATATAATATAACTTTGTTATGGTCATGTGATAAACATTGAACTACGAAGATAATTCTTAGATGTTTTCTGTCAATAATAACTATCATAACACGTTGTTTACGTTAAACGCGTGTCCTATCACGTTGACCTATGTCATACGACTTTATAGACGTCAAACAGATTGTCAATGTGTTGATAGTTCAAAATGCAACAGGGGTTTTCTGAATAGATATCACAACAAATGATCAAATTCAGATCTACTTACAGTTGTATAAAAATCCGGACAAATCACATTGGTTTCAAAAGAAGTTCTAGCCTGTTGTCATATGCATCAAAGTTCGCTTGAAATATAAATATACATTAATAAGTCCAGTTTAGCGTTGACCTCGCTTTAATGTTATGATACCGAGTCGATCTCTGCCACTGCTCTCTACTAGTGTCCACTTCCTTATGTACAGTCATAGCACGTCCATTGTTTCCGTTGCTCCCAGTTTATATCCTTTCTGTCTCATGAATTACGTAAACACAATTCTGACCTGTTCGAATTAAAATTTAGCATAATATGGTACAACGATTGCATAATTATGCAGGAAACCTATACACAACCACCAAAAACAACTTCAAACTTACATTATATTAATCCTTACATGCTAGCGTTTTACAAGCTCACAAATCATGTGATACACAAAACACGGCGCACTCAGTACTTCATACACACACCGTTTGTGCAATTCCGTACACACAACACAGAAATCACTCCATGCATTACGAAACATATCATACTCTGTAGACACAACACACGCTCATCTGTATATGCGCAAAACGTATACAGCAGTCCGTGCATACATTACTTATGCCACCATACACGCACAACACACATATCACGCCATGAGCACACGTAATGATCAATGTATACAGTATATAATTAATCTATACATACATCATATACATCACTACATGCACAAAGCAAATATGACACCCAAACACACATCACAAATGCTACCCTATACAGACATATTTTACACATACACATTTAAAGACGAAAGACACATATACCTCTCTGTACACACAACACACACCACTCCATGCCGACAACATAATAACACTCCATACACACAACGAAAATATAACACAAAAAAAACATAAAAACACATAAGATGCTCTTTATGCAATACTCATATATCAATCTATACATACAGCATACATAACAGATCTAGATATGTACTTACATCATAGGATCATTCCATAAAGACAGCACATATGACAATCCAAATATCTTCTCCCTATAGACAACCTAGATAACACATGTCTATGGTACATATCACACTTCATACATGTTCTACAACTACCATGCCATTAACAACTAACTTACACACAAACAGCTAACACGACCATTGCAGAATTATTGTACTAACATAATAAAGTAATTTCCCTGTAAGAATATGTTGTGGAGCATAAATGATAGAGAGGTGGCCGGTTCATAATAGATATTTCTTGCGAAGAAAAGCAATCAGCCTTTTTCGATTGTATCATTTCTTGTGTAGCGACAAGCACTAATTTCTTGTTTTTAAAAGAGTAAATATGTAAGTTTTTTCAATAGGTTTCTTGTGATCATTTTTAGAGCCATTCTGCACGGTCTCCAAAGTTTCCAGAACTTTTTGCAACACGTTGCTTCTCGGTGTGCTTGAACAAAATCATTGCAATTTTCCTGTCGATGTAAGTTTAGATTTTGGGTGTACTATTGATCTCTGTAATCACAAGGTGATCGTCTTCGTACTAACCATGCTTGCAAAGCAGTGTTGTCCTTTGAAACCAATATTTGAATCATACGTTTCAATTTGATAAAAACATAACAATAAAGTATCACGATTAAGATGTACGTTATTAATAGTATGCATATGCCTTCCTAAATGATCATAATTTCTTTTTTTTCCATCTATACTATCATAGCATTGTAGATGTTCAATTGCCATTTTCTTCCACAAATTCATTTTCAGTAACCATATGACCACGGTATGTTTGAGGTTAAGGAAAACAAATGTACACACATCTGAAGTAGTCAGAACCATAGAGACGAGTCCAAACGTTCTGTATGATACCATCATCTGGATCATCTTTGAAAGCTTTAAAGGGGCAGTAGAACGTATTTCCCCCTGAATTAAGTCGATGAAATGTATTTGAAAAATAATGTCATCAATAGTAAAATACCCTTTTCTTACGAAAATCAATTTAAAAATGAGTTTACATGGTTCCGTAAAGCCATTGAAGTCGTTTTTGTCATTCGGAATAACAAAATGTGTTCACAATAAAATGGCCGCCATGCAAGTATTGCTTTATACGCAACACCGTGGATAACTATGGATAATTGGTTTGTGTAATAAAATGTTTTACCCTCTAAATAAAATATAAATGACTAACACAGCATTTTAAATGGGAAATTTGAAAAAAGAAAATTAGCAAAACACGTGCTACTGCCCCTTTAACAAGAGCAACTAAACAGTAGCGAAAATGCTTCAGTTAATTGTCTAATGAACGTTTAACATCTTTGCGTGAATGGTGTTCTGGAGAAGCCATGTTAGAAGAGATGTTACATTGCTTACGTTGCAAGATGAAAACACAAACACTATATGATGTACTTTAAATTTGAAATTAGTTTGCCATTCATCTCAAGTATAGTCAGTTATTCAACTGTCAAAGGCAATAAGTCTAGAAAAAGAAAATGAGTTATTAAAACAACCATTCCACGAACATCACTATATGCTGCAATACAGGGGAACTCCCGATATATTTGCTTGGACCAGGAAGATAAATGTGACTCTCTTTATCAATAATTAATGCATGTTTCTCAAGCGTGATCACATCGCGTAATGTATACCCACGGTATATACAGAACACGGGAACTGACACGTGATACCCATTTTCTCCTTCACACACACTAAAGTACATGTTATGTTTTGTCCTGGTACTTTCATCAATATCACAATAGGTTATCTGGGAACAAAGAACAGCTTCTGGAATGTGGTTATACTTTCCTTGTACAACGATAACGAATGATTGAAAACGTTTTCCTCGTGTCGTGTACATGTTTATATATACTAGATAAATGGCGGCTGTAAGGTTCGGAAATACATCTCTCTTGTAGAAATATATATTCAATATAATATATGTGGATTTATCACAAACTTGAGTAATATTTGAGGAATCGAGAAATTATATTTGCTCTTACAATAAAGGCAAATACTACAAGACAGTAAGGCAGGACGAGTATTAAGTCTTTGGTGAAACTAGGATTGACGCGTCAATACTTAGGTCTTCAAGACTTCTGCTTGACTTTGAACTCCATGTTTGACCCTCGGTTAATCTTCAGTTTCTTTGTTTTAAAATGGGCTATGTGACTGTCTATATCTTCAGTTATGTTATGTTCTTCTGAATATTCAAGAAAATACTCAATTTGGACCCCTAGGCAACGTTTGCGATGTTAGGAGCTTAACTATCAACTTTTTGATGAAAGGTGTCAACAGATATTGTGCACCCGCAGGTGTAAATACAATTTCAATATCGTAATTAGTTAAGAAGTTATCATCCTTTGAACTTTGCTGAAAATGGCGATTTTTAAAAAATTACATTATTCTATGACAGATGACATGATTGAAATTCATTGTTCTTCATAAAGGACATATTTGCTTCAAAAAAGGTAGTAAGCATAATAGTATCTTCTGTGGTTTACAATCACAAAAGTTTACTTTTTTGGGAATATGTCCAAAATGTGCCGAAACTATCAACTTTTACATGATAAAGATATGTTATGGAGCTTTATTACACTCCCGTTGAAGATACTACTGTTGTGAAACATCGAAATGTTATTCAACACTGTTGTGAAACATTGCGCGTGAAAGCGATCGCAGTCGGAACTACTTTCGAGTAGTCACATGGCCTTTGGGATCGCACTGGATTTCTTGGGACATGTTTTTTTCACGCAACGTCGTTATGATTAATATTGTACGGACGCTTCTATCACAATTTACCGTCAACCAGTATCGCTTGGTTGATTCAGAGTTAGTTCCCTTGACATGTTATCTCGTTACGGCTTCCGGATTTGACCGCCATTTTGCTTCGTCATGCAACTTGACGTAGCCTCAGTTTATGTAAATTCACAAGGAATAAACGTCACGTTGAACCCACGTATCCTGTGACAGTCGTCAGTTGAGTATTATTGCAACTATATTGTATATATAGGTTCATTTTGATATTTTCTTCTCCTTTTGAGGAATGGTTTTGATTGTTTAGAATGTAAAAAATTAGCTTCGTGTCGACATGTAAGTTTTCCAGGTTGTGGAGGCATTGTTCATGTCTGTCTGTTGTTACAGAAGATAACATACCAAGATAAATGAATAAAGATGTGTCAAGGTAAGTATCAATACTGATATAAAATTTTAACGTTTGCTATAAATGTCAGAACTCCATTTTCGGCGGTGATGTCGGCAATTTGTGCCGTCAATGCTTTCATCGGCAACAAGGACAATGATCCCCACAATTTCGCTGGATAAAACTAGCTGCAGAACTGTATGTAACTTTACTTCCCAGTATCATTGTCATCAGGCTGTTACAGAGCTATTTTGGCAGAGCAACTGCAGCTACATACAACTGCAACTAGCCTAACTGAATCGCGCTTGAAAACAGTCGCATTCCGATGACGTCACAATCACCTGACATCATTCATAAGATCTAGTGAGATTAATACGATGTTTTTGTTTACTCGCCAATTTGCGCTTCTTATAGTTCAACATAAAGACAATGTAATGAGTGTTTTGAAATTGTATTGTTAAAAATTGAAACTGTTATTGACGGATATTTGCTTGGTCTATTTTTGGTGTTTAGTGAGATGGCGTTATGCGTCCATGGTAAGAGATGTATCCCTACGCACATCTACATGAATGAATAGTAAACTTTAATTACATATTTCATTAATTTAGAGCGTGTAATAAATAAAATACTAAACTCCGTCCCGTTTAATAACATATTTATGAAACTCGTGGATGGTATTGGTATCTAACTCGCTTTCGCTCGTTAAATACCAAAACCATCCACTCGTTTCATAAATATGTTATTAAACGGGACGTCGTTTAGTATTCTCTATATTATACTAGTAATAAGAAAGGCATTGCTGTCAATAACATTAACTTAAGTCAATTTGTTACAGAGTGATGCCCCTTTGAACATGGAGCCAAAAAGCCCTTTTCAAAAAGGTCCATATTCAAGGGCAGATTACTCGAGTTCGAAGTCAAAATTGAAAATTCTGTTTTGACTACGTTTTCATAAATTCATTTAGCTTACAAATAAATATCACACATAGCTGTATGTAATACCGTGGTTTAGGAAAAGATGTTTGAAGACGTCTACCCTCAAAACCGCGAAAGAAAAATTTCAGTTTTTGCGAAAAAGCAAAACATTTATTATTACGATCGATGGGGTGTGTTGTAGTCCACATTTTGGTGAAGGTTTTGTGAAATAATCTTGATTAGTTTTCGAGGTATTGTGGTTTGAAGTTTTTACTTCCAGGCGAGATAACTCGCGAAAAAAAGTTGAAAGTCCAAAATCTGGCTTTGTTATGCACTAAGTGGGATCACAATCTTCAATCCCTGAAATTTGCATGCAAATCGGTCCAGCGGTGAAGCGGGAATGCTGTGCACAAAAACAGTTCAAATAATGAATATAAAGAAAAACGAGGATAATAACGATAGGTCGTCCAGATATGCGTCTTGAAGACCTAATTAATATGCATGTTAATTCGTGTCACCTTTCTTCTCGTCATACATTTCCAACATTTTCTTTTGTATTGTTTTTACTTTGCTGCACTTTCGATTTCGTCATCAAAATTCCAGATGCTAGTGCTGCACGACCTAGAGCTGTGTGATACACGTCCCAACTCATCCGACCAACAGATGAACAGATGTTCAGTGCGAGGCAATACCATGAATGAAATGGGCGATAGAAGACATTATGAAAATAATAAATACATACATATTATATATTGTTCTAACTCGCTTCATAAATGTCCAATGATACCATCGGTCAAGTCATAATCTCTATCTTTATGTCAATAAAACACATGTTAGATTGGTGTGATTATGTCTCCGAGCTGGTCTAACTTACATACATTTATTTAGTATTGTGATGATCTGCTGCTTCGTTGAAGGAAATGCATTAGTTAAAATATTTGTGTAACAGTTAAAATTCTCGTTTGATCATTTGTTTATTTTATTTATATATTTAGTATATATTTTGTATTATTATATATTTCTTTTTATAAGTGTTTTATAAGACACTGAGGTAAATTTCAACAAAGTTATTAATTTCGCATTGCTTCTACTCACACAATTTCTAGTAAGTATCCAGTCATTGATTCAACACAAAACTTTTTTATTTCAAATGAATAAGGATTCGTGTCACCGATAGAGAATTTTGAGAAATCCCAGAACTATACCGCACTTGTACATGTAACATATATCTCTTAATTTGTATCAGACAAACCCATATTTCAAAATCCCAAATTCCTTTCCTTTTAATCCATTGGCAATTCTCAAAATCTTCATCTAATAACCCATTTGTTATGGTTTCCCATTATAATTCCAAATTTTACTACACCATATCTCATTTTTATTATGAAGGCAACCACGTCTGCGAAAGCGCTACGTGTGGTGGCAGATGTAAAACGTCAGCCTAACAACATCTACTTGTAACAGAGTTTGCTTGGGAAGCCATAACTTGAGTAACCTCAAAAAGCAAACATTATTAATGAACATCCTACGTATAATGTACACATGCGGAAAGTTATCGATTAACAATTTCGACAACAAGATAAAGCCTAAGCTGATATGAGGAAGTAAACCACGGTGACAAGGAAATATGGCTCTTTCGAAATTTGTTATGTCGTTTTACGTTAAAGGGGCAGTAGCACGTTTTTTCGCTCAAATAAGTTGATGAAATGCATTTGAAAAATAATTTCACCAATAGTAAAAGATCCTTCTCTCTTCGGAAAATAAAGTTTACAATGAGTGTACATGTACATGTTTCGGTAAAGCCATGGGAATCGTTTTTGTAATACAAAATAATAAATTGTGTTCACAATAAAATGGCCGCCATGCAATTTTTGCTTTATACGCAACATAGTTTTTACCACTACAGATAATTGGTTTGTGTAATAAGATGTGTTACCCTCTAAAGTTAATTTAAATGACATAAACTATTATTATAAATGGGAAATTTGAAAAAATAAATTTTGCAAAAAACGTGCTACTGCCTATACTTATTGAATTAATGTTCTTCAAATTGTTGAGACGCTGGTCGACTGTATTGGTCAGAGAGACATCTATGTATCGGACCGTCAACGATTTAATGACATTCTATTCATTTACAATGTTTAAAAAGATCATCCCGAAACAACCACTCGTGGGAATTGTAATATCATCTATGCAATCCTTTAATATTTATTCAATCAACACCAGGTCAACTACTCCGTCCAAAAGCTAAACGAGAATATTCAGTTAACGTTTGTATGAATAGGCAGGTAGTTTTTGCGTATTGTGTGTTATTTACGGTATTACTTCAGTTACAGTGTGTTGATCTAAAAGTGTACCAGGAAGTTGTTTTGTCTGTCGAGAGGCTTTACCTGCAATCCCATTGGATAGCGTGCTTCGTATGCCTCTCGTTGTCGGGCGACAGAAGTTTCGGTCTATATGTTTTCCAACTATTGTGGTTTTTAACTGAAGGGTGAATCATGTGATACGTCGCAGGGAGAGCAAATAATGACGAAGATTAGTCCAGCCTAGTGATATAGAAATGCCTCGCCGTGTTTGGCAGATAGCTATACTTACATACATACATCGCTGATGGCTGTATAATAATTTATGAGAAGTACTGGTAGCTGCGAACAATTTGTAATTGTAATACCCGGTGATGATACTTAATTAGTACTTGATGTGATCAAAATCAATTGTTTCTAATATGATTGTTCTGTTTAATAAACTTTTGCCGCACTCTTCCATATGCTTGATATCGGTATAAGGATCTAGATTTTTTACTGAGACCAAACCACATGTAAGTTTGCCAATCACCATATTCAAACACTCATTCACTAATGTATTTCATTAAAATAAGTTTGATCAAATATACAAGTTGATTATTGCTCAGTAATCAATGAATATACAGCATAGAACATTTAAAAAAACGTTTTCTTCAATGTCTTATTGACGACATTTCCAAATGTTATCACTCTAGTCCCCTGCATAGGTTGGTTATCGCATGAAGAAGCCTGTTGCTTATGGGTCGAATCGCCCTTCTTACGTAACATCCAGGAGCTAATGTTTGATATGCACAATGCACAAGGAAGTTAAGACTCCAAACCGGTTTTGAGTAACCTTTCTCTCCTTTTGTGGATTCAACGCCATGTTGCAAATGAATTAGTGTTTGCATACGATATAAGATTCGTTAATGGTAGCTCATGTTGTGTGGTTGATATACTCATTAATTATACCCCCGCTACGACGTAGTCGGGGGTATATAGCGGTCAGCACGTCCGTCCGTCCGGGATGTTTTTGTTCCGCTCATAACTAGGACACTAGTTGTTCAAATTTTACGAAACTTGATATGTACAATCACCATGATGTGTACATGTGCCTTGTGCATGTTTCATATCCTCATTTGCATAATATATGCAATTTTTCTCCTTTTTTCAACTTCGCCATTCACACTTTTTGTTCCGCTCATAACTCTGACACTAGTTGTTCAAATTTTACGAAACTTGTTATGTACAATCACCATGATGTGTACATGTGCCTTGTGTATGTTTCATACCCTCATTTGCATAATTTATGCTCATTTTCTCTGTTCCTTTTTACTTTGCCATTCACACTTTTTGTTCGTAACTAAGACACTAATTATTGTTCAAACATTACAAAACTTGAAACATATGATCACTATGATTGTATATCTGCCCTTTGTATGTTTCATACCCTCATTTGCATAATTTATGCACATTTTCTCTGTTCCTTTTTACTTTGCCATTCACACTTTTTGTTCGTAACTAAGACACTAATTATTCAAACATTACAAAACTTGAAACATATGATCACTGTGATTGTTTATCTGCCCTTTGTATGTTTCATAACCTCATTTGCATAATGTATGCACATTTTCTCAGTATTTCCACTTCGTCTTTCACACACTTTGTTCCACTCATAACTCAAACACTATTTGTCCAATTGTTTCGAAACTTGGTACATATAATCCCTATGATGTGTACATCTGCCTTTTGTATGTTTCATATCCTCATTTGCATAATTTATTCAAATTTCTCGATTTTTCAACTTTTACTTCTCAAGCACTCTTACAAGTGTACATGTATCTATGAAGACATACTTACTATGAAAACACACATACTCTGCTTTCATAGTACTGTTGTGGTTTGTTTGTACAGAAGACTAAACATTGATGTCTATCTGCTATTTTGAAACTTTTCTTCTTTGACCAATGTTGAAAGCGGGGGTATATGAGTGAGATGTGCTCACTAATTCTCTTGTTGTGAAATAAAATTATACAATACATATATATCATGACATAAGAGAAAACGTACATTCGATATGTCGTGATATTCAATTCAATAAATATACAGCTGTATCTCTAGTGTTTGTTCAACTTCTCGATTATATTAATGCAGATATCCTGTAATTTCTGATGTTATAAGGCATCGTAAAATGAGGTAAAAAAGGAGAAAAAAGTTCAACGTGTCTACACAAAGCTCGAAACTACGACTTTAAATTAATTTTTACAAGAAATGAAAGAGGTTTCTTTCGTAAATGAATAAACGAACCAAAAACATTCTAAAGACCGACCATGTAAGAGTTTGCATCACGTTCCCACAACCACAGCTAAAATATACATGTCCGGGTGTGATAACATCTGTAATCGATACGTTCTCTTGAATGTACATGTGTATTGTTAAATAGATGAACTGGTACATTGTCATTGCTCTTAATGAACAGAACAGAACAGAACAGATGTGATTCTCAAGATACACACACGTGATATAGAGAACATATCGGTATATACAATGATATAGGAATATGACATTATTTAAAAAGAGGTTAACTGCATTTTACATATTTTAATAGTTTTATTATTAAAGGTTGATAATCACATTTCATTAGATATATACATTTAGACGCTGTTGGATTTACACAGAAATAATTCACACAATAACAATTCTTTTCTTTGATTATCAGATGATGAACATTGTAATAAAAAATTAAATTCGTCACATACAGCTTGTTTGCAAAAGTTACATAAACGGTTTTCCTTTGTTACATGAAACCAGCGCCCTGTTTCGATAGATAGTTTGTGTTTGTAGTTCTAATTCTTGTTAGCCAAACACTAATTTGATAAGGTAACTTAAGTAAATATGGTTCAATCACAAGTTCATTTTTATACATTGCATAGTAATATCCTTTAGAATTCCAGGATTGTATAAATTGATCTAATCATATATTGATTTGTACAATCCAGAAGTTTTTCTCATCTTGACTCTATATAAGACATATGCATAAAATACTATTTCCATGCACAGTGCATGTATTATCACGAATAAAATACAAAGTCAGATGGTTACAAAATCGAGATTTCTTTTCAAAGTTAAGTGTTAAGGTTTTGATAATGTGACCAAAGATTTAGTGTAGTCTCAGTAACTTGTAATTACTACTCTCTATCCATCAAAGATCAGTTACCCAAACCCTTCTTCTTTTCACTGGAGAGGTAGTTAGTAAATACCTTTATGGAGAACTTTCTCTTTTATAATTACCACGTTCGTCAATGCCTAACTAAGAGACACTAACATATCAATATTTATGAGTAACTGTACACTGTAAATATACCACACAAGTACCAGTGTTTAGGTTAAACTAACACAAAGGATCATTGTATTCCCTCTCTTTCAAAGTAAACTAGGACTTGACAACTATTGCATACACATCTCCTGAAGGAGCAGTATTGTGGTTTAACTGACTTGGAGAAGCACCATTGACATTCCGTGGCTTGTGAACCAGTTGATAAAGATCCTCATTTTGAGATTTAACACCATCTGTCTTCATTCCATCACTTTTTGCTGGCACAAGCTCCGTGGGGGCAGTACAGTTGGTGTCCCTTGGTGTCTTATTGGCAACCTCATTGAACAAATCTTTTAGCTCTGATTGGCGCGGATATGTTGTGTAAGTTAGATCTCCTGACGAATTATAAAGCTCGTTCTCCATCGACAGATACTCATCATCGTTATTACCATGTGTGGATGGCGGTGTCCTCGTGTTACCCTCCCTCGTTTGATGGAGTTTCTTGTTACGTCTAAATCAAAAGGGAGCACATTAAAGATTCAAATGAATTGTAGACGTTATGGTTACTTACAACTTATTCTGAGATGTTGCAATTGCTCTTATTGGGTGTTTCACTTAAATCATTAAACGAATAAATCATTGTGTCCATATCATTCAATGACAACCAATGACCGTCCAACTGTGAAATTAATCATAATCCTCACGCACTCAATTCAGTAGAATATTTTTTTCAAATGCAACTTTCACTTATTTATTATAACCGAAATGAAAACACTCAAACACTGTAACAACCCCTTTCTTTGGTAGTTTAAAGTACAAGTGAAGAAATAGCAAATGCTCAAGGACACTATTCACAAAAAGACACCCAGTAGTTACATGTTGTACCAAAACAATAATCGAAACTGATACGTTACGTTGTTTATATAACATTTCATTCCTATAACTATTTGGGGGTGTCAACCATTATTACCATGAGTATAGTTGTTACAGTATTTACCGCAGAGCTTTTAAAAAAAAACAATTCTGCTGTCTTAACGTTTGACAGTCATCATTCTATGGAAGGGATTTTGTGCCAAAAATGAAGACATGTTGACTTGTAACTTGTAAAATGTAACATGTCGTTCCCAACCATACAAGTCTCGAAAAGACAAGTCCAATCATGCAAAACTAACATTTTAATCCTTACAATCTTAACTTTCTATTCTCAACTTTACAAAGTTGAAATGTAATTCTAGAAATCGTCAAAGTCGAAAAGTCAACTTGTCATTTTTAATTATTAAATCTAAATAATATACACATTGTGTAATGTTACAAGTTACGTTTGACAAATGAAAAATGGAAAATGAGGAGTTGCAAAGTCAGCTTTGTAAAACCGACTTCAGCATTTCGAGACTGACACGACTTGCATAGTTAACATTTCGAGACTGACACGACTTGCATAGTTACGATTGCAATGTTTCAAATCACATCTCTGCACGATTTCGCATTGACCATATTTGGAATATTACGGAAATTAGCGGAAAGGAACGAATAATCCCGATCCGATAAACACAATGTTCAACAATGACTTCTCCCTTGGCAAGCATCTCCCAGCAACTACTGACACATATTTGAAAGTTGCATACCAGTTTTCCCATTATTAGCATACTGTTGACAAAAGCACATTGACTAAACATTATAGGAGACCATCGCATTTTACTGTGGAGGAACTAACTGCCCGCCCGAACGCTCGAGACGCGGTTATTTCTGTTGCGTGCCCGATGGTCGGGGACATATTAAATGTTTAATCATGACCTCCAATATTTCCCCAAACATTTTTGAAAGGGGGGGGGGGGGGGGGGGGGGGTTCATCGGAGTTTCAGCCTATGTGCTTGTTATATGCGGATGGCCAATCTACATTTTCACGTAGAGGAAGGTACTGGTCAAACACAACAAGGAAAATAAAACATTTGTTTCTCTACATTCTTTCCAGGGTGACCATATAAATAAGTAAACAGTTCAAAATGCAAGCAGAATCAAAATAAATAATTGAACACATTTAGAGAAAATCTGTGAATTGTCTATTCATTTGTTCTATATTACATAGGAATAGCTAGACCACACTTTTAAGAAATATGCTTCCTGGTCAAGATTAATATATATGTATTTTGTGATATTATAGTATTGTATTTATGTATGATTTGTTTTTGTTTTTTTAAATATACAAGATAGTTGGAGTAAACCCTTTCTTGCTACATGCAGTTGTATATGTATAAGCTAAAACACTCCCAATCCAGATCAGTGTATTTCGAATCAGTGACGTATTCCCATTTATGATAGTAAGTTAGTTTATCAAAATGTGTGAGTCAAGTAATAAATCGTACATTTTTTTGTGACCCAGAAGGGTGTGAAATTATATTTTTTTTTGCATTTGATTGTAGAAGGGTATACAGGATTGCACAGTTTACACTCGGGTATAATGATACCTATACATTTATAAAGAGTTTGCATAATATAAAACTACTTGTTTAATGCCTTCATAAGTAAGACACTCTGTATCAATTGGGTTTAAAGTAAACATTGCGTCTTTTGTAAAAAAAATAATAACACAAAAAACAGTTGGTCGGGACATTTTTTCACGTTCGATTTTTGTTAGATAATTTATCGACATTTTAAAAATAAATACATGATGGTAAATATTCGTAACTTTTCAAAATAAACCTTACGTAATTTCAAGTGGTTTCGAAACATTAATTACTGTCAGTGTCACGGACTGCTTTGATTTGGGTCCACAAAATGATTGTCATTTTCCTGTCTCAGCTTTTGGATCGTCGCATCACTGGTCACAGTTCGGTATTTAATTGTTTTCCCCGTTTCAATGGAAACGCAACTTGGATTCCTTTCTGGGGCAGAACTAAAAATCCGTAAGGTATAGCTCAATGAAACATTATTTGCAAATGTTTGCTTAAGTTCATTTCACAGGTATACAGATAAAAGTGAAACACACATAGAGGATGTGCAGAGCTAAGAAACAATTTTTAAACCTGGAAATATTGTTAAAAAAATTCCATTTCGCATGGAAAGAAGGCGTTGTTTTTAATATACGAGCGAATAATGTTTGCAACATTAGATACATCCTTGACAAAAATTATTACAACACTTTCTATGGATATTAAATTTTTTTGGAGGTACTGTAATGATATGATAATATCAGAGTTTATATCGAGAATTTCACCCAAGTGTCTTCTGATATCAAATATATCAACACGAGTTCATTAAAGTTACAAATTAACTGTCATTAACTGATTATATAATAGGATTATGAAGATTTGAGTTTAGCGTTATCTACAATGTAGATATCGCTAGATCTCACACAAGCACATCTATTTAGGGAACCAGTTTTGGGTGATAAAAGACGATTGTTCATGGAACTTTCTATTCCCCATATTGGAAACTTTCTGGTTCAGATTTACAGAAAGAACAAATATTTGAATGACTTATTTTCATTTTCAGCAGCTCTCTTGTGTAGATCGCTCTATTTATAGATATATACTGAACATCTAAAATGTCACACTCTTAGTACAGTTTCTTGACTTTTCAAACCCACTTATCCTTGAAAATGTGTATAAAGAAGCCCATTTTAAAACTTCTAGCCGGATTGTGTTGTGTTTTTCCTTGACAACACATTAATTGAATTAACATTTTTTTCTTTGAACTTTTAAATTAATAATTTGATATATATTTCTACTACAATGAGTTTGTTACATTTATGACTAACAAACAAAAGTGTTAATAGACACGGCAAAGACGTATGTTTAGGGGAGACATATTGTTGTAAACATAAATTATCGAAACTATTATCTAAATAACAATTATCATCGTTTCATATATGAATTAATAAAACACATACTTAATTTACTGAAAACAATACGCATGTCAATGTATTCATGAATGGCCAGTTTAGTGAAATTGTACGTTTTAAAAAAAAAATTATATCCTGTATATGTTACAGTCGATTAAATTTTTAAATTCAACAGTGCAATTATATTTTTGAAATTACAAGTGATACATAGAGAATCTCACCCAAGTGTCTTCTGATATCAAATATATCAACACGAGTTGATAAAAGTTACAAATATCCGAGGCTTGCCGAGTATATTTTGACTTTTATCAACAAGTGTTGATATATTTGATATCAGAAGACACGAGGGTGAGATTCTATTTATCATCGGAAATCATTCTTCGTTAGTTTTTAATTTCTGAACACAAAACTGCCATTTGGCTTCCAGTGCTGTAATGTCATAGCATTGTGACGTCATCATGGTTATGACGTCATAGCATTGTCATGTCATTGCTTGATGATGCAAAATCATTGTGATGTCATGTAGCTGACGCCAACAGGGCATTGTTCAAAATCTACTGTCAAAACGATATCTCCTAGGAGATATTGCTTGATCTTATATAAGCGATATCTCCTGTGGAACCCAGTTTTGGATGATAAAATTCTATTTTCAGTTTGCATTCTATATTCATAATTATTTTCATATTTTGGCATGTAGAAGTTGAATGTTTATTGTTTAAAGTGTGAAACAACAGATCTAGGCTTAAAATTTACATTTCATACTTGAATTCAGTAATTTGATTCTTTATATAGAATTAATGGACATATCATTCATGGACAAATATATTTCTGTCCCACAACAATACACTTTTCACTGCTTCAATTACTAAAAAATATAGTTTGCTTGATAAGTAAATGAAAATAGATAAATTAACATATTCAAAACCAATAAATAATTTAAACTAGTTGAGAAAAGTTTGTAAAATAATTAAAAGAGATAAATTCAAACTCAGCTAAAGAACATTTCCCCTTGATTATTTGTCTGTAAGATAAAGACGTATTGACATTCAGAACAGTTTTCAGTTATAATTAAAGTTCAATGCATTTTAAAAACATTTTTATACAAGTATACAAGTAGTTCCCTGATTTAATTGCTTTGTGGTACATTTAAAATATTTTTAAATTAATAATAAAGTTATCAACACTGGCTTATGTATTTCTTTCAATTTCTTCCCCACTAACGTTTATATACTTTCAATATCAGGAGTTTCTTTATCAAAACTTGGATATTCATTTCTGAATGCAAAAGACTTTACTGAATACACGTAAAATTGGAGCATAAAAAAGTGAATGTTGACATGATTGAATGAGAGAAGATAATGTGTAAATGAACGCACAGAAAGTAATTATTTTTTCGGGTGTAGGATGTCTATATAAGGTTTGTAAATCTGCAGTTTTATATGTAAGTGAAATAAGTTTTATGATAACGGATCGGATACATTTATCATAGCTTCAATGCCATTCAAGCTATGCGATCCTTTATGTCTGTCAGTGTCATCCCACATTTACATTACTTCCGCATTCGTTTTGCGTTGCAAAAAAATAATTTTTTGTCAAATTTCCTTAAAATTTATTGAAATAATAATTAGAATACCTAAGAATTAATTTTCAATTGGTATTTTCGTTTGACATTTAATTACTAAGCGAATCTATCAAACGGAGTGTGAGTGACAGTAGCGCTCCGTGAACTAACAACGTGCGTTTGTTTGTAGGACATAACAAGAGTTACGTCCCTTGATTTTCAGGGGGCGTGGTCAATTCGTCCAGCGTTGGGCTCAAAATAGACCAAGGGATTCCCCATCTGGGACAGCGGCAAGGGAGGTCTAGTTTTTTCGCAAATGCCTCTCGTCCTCGGAAAACATCGGCAATGTTCGGGAAACTTCCAAATATGGTCAATGCGAATTCATGTAGAGATGTAATTTGAAACATTGCATTCACAACTATGCAAGTCATGTCAGTCTCGAAATGCAAAAGTCCTTTTTACAAAGCTGACTTTGCAACTCCTCATTTTCCATTTTTCATTTGCCAAACGTAACTTGTAACATGACAAAATGTGCATATTATTTAGATTTAATAATTAAAAATGACAAGTTGACTTTTCGACTTTGACAATTTCTAGAATTACATTTCAACTTTGTAAAGTTGAGAATGCGAAGTTGCGATTGACAGAATTAAAATGTTAGTTTTGCATGATTGGACTTGTCTTTTCGAGACTTGTATGGTTGGGAACGACATGTTACACTTTACAAGTTACAAGTCAACATGTCTTCATTTTTGGCACAAAATCCCTTCCATATCATTCATGTTCGAATTTCTTTTCTTTTCAGTTCTATAATTCATACGACCTACCCACATCATATGTTTAAACACAGGGTTCGATTGAACTATATAGAACTTGATGTATAAACTTTGGGCAGTGTCTTAATCAAAGTAACAAACCTGTAACAGGCAACAGCCAGAATGACTAATACAATCACCAGGATAATGCCTCCAGAAGCACATCCTGCTATTAAAGCAACTGAAATAGATATAAAGCGAGGCAAAATGTGAAAAAAAACAGAACATGCCAATATTTGCAATAAATATCAATTCAGGAAAGACAAATGACATTATGTTGCCAGTCGCTGCCGTTTATATGAATAACGATACATAAATATAAGTTGATAATATCGTTTTCTGTTAGGTGATCTTATTGAAAACAAGAGTTTTATTTTCAATGACATTGATTTTCTTAACGTAACTTTCAGTATCGCCCACGTCAGCAAATCAAACAATGAGAACCCCACTGAATTGACCCTTGGGATGTGATATCAAAGTTCGTAAAAGTTCAGCTTGATATTACCCTATAAGCAGGGCACTTTCTCTTGGGACAATGTCAAGCATTAGGGAAGTTGTTGTTTGATTTTTTAGTCGATAATACATAGAGACGTATTGCCTCGGTATCTTGTTTAAGAATATGAACATTGTATATTCGTTTGGCAATGTCTAGATCGTGATTGGTTGAGAAGTTTTAAACTTACCTGGGAGTTTATTATTCCCATCTCCTTTCAATTGTTCATTTGCTGGCATCGCATCTGTACTTTCTCCATATGTTGATGAACGTTCTTCTGTGGCCGATGGAGTCAGCATGGATGTTGCAACTGTGGTCATTGTCGTTGATGACGAAAAACTGTTTGGTTTAAAACACTCGACAGTGGTGTTGCCTGAAATGAAGTGCAATATGTGACATGGTGAGATAAAATTTCCAATATGACGCTGATAAATCACTCTTGGTATGGTCACTGTATGAAAGATGAACCATTGTCATACACAAAGATACTTAGATACAGATATGTATTAGAAAGGTCGACACCATGTTCTCTTCGAAAACGAATATCTACATACGAATATGAAGCAGACTTCATAGATATACAAAGCAAACGTGACTGAAGTACTTAAACGTATATTTATAGAAATGAGGTTCTTGTCAGAAGAGACATGTATATTGAAGATGTTACATCGGCCTTTATGAAGGAATGATTGCACAATGCCAACGTTTAGTTACCCAATGTCAAGCAATGAGAACATCACTGAGTGGAACCTTGGGATAATATATTATTGAGATAAGATATTTTGGTTGCTCAAAGTTCGTTAGAGGTCAGCTTGATTAGACATTTTTATGCTGTGCACTTTCTATAGGTGAGTTGTCAAGTGAAATGTACGGGACGGGCTGCTTAGTTTTAAAGTCGATGAATCACATCAAATACAAATATATAGTCATAGCTAATAGATAATATTTTTAAGAGTATGAAAAGTGTAAATTCGTTTGTCTAGATCGTGATTGACTGAGAATTGTGAAACTTACCTTGGATATTATTATTGCCATCCCCTTTCGCATCTGTACTTTCTCCAGATGTTTGTGAATGTTCTTTTGTGGTCGATGATTTAAGCGTGGGTGTTGCTACTGTCGTCATTGTCGTCGACGACGAATTACAATTTTGTTTGAAACACACGACAGTGGTGTTGCCTGAAATGAAGTGCAATAGGTAACAAGGTGAGATAATATTTCCAAAATGTTGCCGATATATCACTCTTTCATGTGTTTCTCACTGTATGAGCCATGAACCATTTGACATACACACAGTTACTTAGATACAGATGTGTATTAGTAAGATCAACGCTTTACAATCGACGAAAACGAATAAGAAAAAGGCTTCAAGAATATTAAAAGCAAACATATTAGGTAAAAAGCGTGACTGATGTTCTAAATCCTAGACATGTCTATTTATGTAAATGAGGTTCTCATCAGAGGAGACATGTGTACTGAAGATGTTACATTGACCTTTGCGTTGGAGAGAGAGCACAATATCAACATTTAGTAACACGTCGGTTTCAGGTTGAGAGATATGCCTTTACTATTTAACAAGTATGCACCTGTGCAAGTTATAATGTGGAATAATGAGAGAACATACATAGGCACAACTCATTGAATTGGTGCAACGGATGGGTCTACATGCTGACATGTTTTAATGAAACTGTAACAGGTTCAAACATGTATGACTACATCTCTCTAGGTCGCAAAATCCTTCCGTCTCTGTATTATTATGTACCTTAGTTATTTACACGTGTACGATTAAAATATGCCCTACCCTCTAACATACTACAACGAGTCAGTTTTAAAATGTTATGTTGCCACTTAACAGTCACTGAAACATGAGGAGACATTGAATATGTATAGTAACGGCACAACCAACACTGTTACCATAATATGCATTCGTTAACGTTTTCTCAAAGAGAGACATCATTGTTTCAGGGGAAAACCCTAACGATGTATTTACCAGGTACATGTACCACTCATATGTAACACATAAGTAAGCATTAGATTGGTCTAAAGAGGATTATCGTACGTTAACAAAGCTTGCCATAATAGTAGCGCCGATAGCTTCAAGTATCGTTGTGTGCTTGTTAAATCAATATTGTAACATGATTTCATTGTATCCTTGATTCTGATTGGTTGATTTGCCTATGTTGAATTACAATGAATACCCGCAAATTAGTTGGGGCGAATCACCGCGAACATATACATCATGTTCGCAAGATCCGGCCCGACTCAACATTTTATTTTTCGATTTCTCTTAATATGTGCCCCTTACTCAAATTTGACAGATGGCATTGTCATTTTCTAACCTGTGTATAGCAGTATAGGTAACAAATAACTCTCAAAATTAATTAGTTTCAAGTAACTGAAATGTTTTTAACTAGTAAGATTTGTCAAAGTTTGACGCCTTCTTCCATGCGGTTATGTTTATCGAATGCCGTTGCCATGGCATGACGTCATAGTGATCAACCGTTTTGACGTCACAATGCTAGCGTCATTGTCACAATGGGTTAGGGCAAGTTTAAGATTTTTGTTCCTAGGTATTTTACTGTGTTGATGTCGTAGATAAATGTTTATCGCCATCTAAAAGGATACGTGAATATTGTGAAGTGAACAAACTTGAGTGACACTGGTTGAGCTTATGTGTAAATTGTTGCTAATGTAAATATTACGCCGAGCATTTACATTTATTTTGACCTGACCACACCTCTTACAAAAATGGAACAGTCGCAAAGTCCTTTCCACTCAGAGATAGGTACGCAAAAAGAAAGTTCGTTTCAAAACGCCTGATAACTAACGGTCATGTTACAATATCGATAAATAGTTGCGTTTGTAAAATTTCCGGGATTCATTGCTATTCAACACCCGCAAATTTCAGCGTTTAAAACCTCCGGCTAACGCCGTCGGTTTTAAACTAAATTTGCGGGTGTTGAATAGCAATGAATCCCGGAAATTTTACAAACGCAACTATTTATCTTATAATTGGATGCTCCTTGTCAAGTCACCGAAATAACAAGCAGAGTGTGTTTTAATCATGCTTTTCAAATAGTTACTGATATGCAAAATTCACTGCGAAATGTGTCTCTACTGAAAAACTGTCACGATAAGGCTGTCAATCCAACACTTGAAATCATAATATTAGCATTAAAGGTAAAACAACTCACCGTCAAAGTGTACTGATCCCCACATGTGTTCTGCATTGCTGCTATTTGACTTGACGATAATCCATATATCTTTTGTCGAAACGCCCGATAAGTAAAAAGGAGTTTTCCAATAATATTTGCCATTTTTACAACGAAGCGTATTTAAGCCTACTGATATTTCAATGTTCGTGCAATTAGTAGATTGGACATTCAGTCGAGGTTTTGAAGGCACATCCAGTGAGAACTTACAAGAGCAGGACAAAGTGGAACCTTTAAAAGAAGCGTTCATGTTGACGTTTGCCTGTCTTCCTGAGACTCTCCCTTCCTGACAGAGAACAACTGTAACAAAATCACCATTTACAGTATAACATTTATCTTGATCACGTTAGCTTCATATGAGACAGTTATACCTATACTTTCCCGAGTGTATTACCTGAAACACCTACAGATTGACGAGGGGGGCTTTCCGTATCAACTCATACACTCGGAAACGTACAGGTATAAACTGCTTACACCTTTATAACCCTATAACTTTATTTGAGTTAATAAATTAATAAAATTGCCTTTATTGTAAATTTTTTAATTTTTCAAAATCTTGAGTGGGCCCCATCTATCATGCTACGCGATTTCATCATTGTACTTATGTACATTTAACGTTTGACGCCTTGGTAGACGCACGTGCATTGCGTGGTTGTGTTATTCTCGTGAATGCACTCGCATTTGTGCTCATGTTGTTTGGCTGTCAGTACGATCCTCATGTGCGTTTGACGATGTTCCCGTTAAGTGGAGAAAGCAGCCTTCTTATTGACAAACAATCTCAGAGATTCTAACAACCCTTTGTAGCCTTATGGATAAAAGCACTACGATAATACACGAAGGGCGGCATGTTCGATGCCGGACTCTTTCATTTATATAAATGTCGCTCAAGGATGCATGACTAGTTCATATGTATGTACAAACTGTACATGCCGTTTGCACAAACATAATACCAAATATTACACTAAGATTTGTTTCGTGGTCACTTAAAGGACGATTAAAATTTCATGAATCAAATAGTTTTGATACAGTAATAAATTAATGAACAGAATGTAGGATACTCATATTGTCCGGTGTGATACTCGTGAAGTTGATAAGTACATTTATTACCTACGAGGGCAAACATATCGGGGTTCATATTTTTCATACGATGCCCTAGGGCAAAATATCACTTTACGAGAAAGCGTTCTATGACGAGCCTCGATTTCGAGGGGAACTACTTTTTTCATTCATCAACATTTACTATGTTTTACTACGTTAATTCATTCATAGATTAACATTTTAGAGATAACGTTACTTCGAGATTAGCTTGCACTGTTATTGTTATAAAAAATGGGTTGTTCACTCGTGTTTATTCTCCAATAAAATACACAAAACAATAACAATTCATTAAAATTTTACTTATGGTAACTGTTACACAGTCTGATTTACCTGCAGACGACAAGGTAAACAAACAATATGGCTGCCCGATCAGTTTTACCGCTGTCAATCAAAGTCAATGATCTTGTGAAAATTGATGGCAGATTAGTTGGGAGAGTAGAAAGTGTAATCCAGCCGCTAGGAACATTTAATGTGTATAATGTTCGAACGGAAACAGAGGGTGTGAAACAAGTTCAAAGACACCGCCTTCAAGTTCTCCCTGAGACTGTCACTCGTGGTTGATTCCAATCTCGATCTACCACAGTCGGTACTTGAAGAGAGATAATGGAGGATGATTTCTTTGAGGAAACTTGTGCTATACAGGAGACAAGTGGAGATGATAACGATAGGTTTGTTGTGGTTAACGACGACGACATTGATGTTTTTTTGGCTAACCAGGAAAACCGAAACACGGCTCAAAAAACTAGATATGATGTCAGTATTCTGAAATCTTTCATGCAACAAAAACTTGGCGACTTTAGAGAAGTCTTCAGTATCCCTCCAGTTGAGCTGAACACTATTTTATGCAAATTTGTTATCGGGGTCAGAAAAACAAATGGGGAAGAATATGAGCCAAACTCTTTGAGGGGGATGCTTTCAAGTATTGACAGGTGTTTGAGGAGATCAAATTATGGAGTGTCACTTCTGAATGATATTAATTTTTCCAAAACACGTGAACTCCTAAAATCAAAACAAAAATTTCTAAAGAAAGAGGGAAAAGGTAACCTACCCAAGAACGCTGAAGCCATCAATGACGACGAAGTTGACCAACTGTGGTTTTCCGGTCAAATTGGAGACTCAAATCCCCAGTCTATCATCAACACTTTATGGTTGGTAAACACTGTTCATTTTGGTATGAGGTCCGGCTTGCCACACAGGAACATGAAATGGGGAGACGTGCAGGTAAAACAAGATGCAAATAATTGCGAATACCTAGAGTATAATGAGCGGCAGACAAAAACTCGCACTGGTGAAAATCCTCGTGACGTAAGATCCGTTTCTCCTCGGGTATGGGCGAATGTTGACGATCCGTCACGCTGTCCTGTCCGAATCTACAAGCGATATCGTTCACTCCGACCCGCCAATTTCAGCTCTCACGATCCTCCGTTTTATCTTGCCACTTGTTGTAAAACCACTCTGAGGGCAGATCAGCTGTGGTTCAAAAGAATGGCAATCGGCAAAAACACTCTCGGCTCTGTGATGAGACAAATGACTAAACACGCCAATATTTCCGGATGTAAGCGACTCACCAACCACAGTGCACGAAAACATCTCGTACAAAAGCTTGTCAGTGCAAATGTTCCACCAACGCACATCATGCAAATATCCGGACATAAGAATGTTCAGAGTATCAACAATTACTCATCAGTTTCAGATGAGCAACACCGTACCGGGAATTCCCGTATTCAGGCCCACGCGAAATTTGGCCCATGGGCTTCAATACGGAATTACTTCATGATTACATATTCTCATATATCTTAGAATATTAAAACTAGTATTGCCTATAAGCATATAAGCTAAACATTAAAGCATTAGCAACATTAATATAAAAAGGATATGGTTGTTTTTATGAGTTTATTATGAACTTTAAATCAGAAAATGTTAAAAAAAGAAAGAAATAGAAAGAATAGCGTCGAGGCGTGTGAGATTAAATGCAAAATGTTAATACTGTCAAAATTCACAAGAAAAGATCTTACCGATTTGCAATCCTCATTGTGCAATGTAGGTCTTCCGAGATTTAGAAAATTAAAGGGCGTGTTTCATTGTATCCCACAAAACGACATCTGAAGTTCATACCTACTACATACTGCTTTGAATGATATGAATGATACAGTTGTGCTCAAGTTACAAGTTAATATAACTCCTTATTTAGGATTAAGCTATAAAATTGAAGGAATCAAGGATGAATCTTTACCTCTAGTGTTTTATCAACCTTTTTAAGTACTTTAATCTTTAATTTGTATTCGCGCCAATTGGGGAAAGTTGGAATTGAAAATTAGAATCCAGAGTGAAATGCTGTGATTGTATTTCGGTTTGGTGGATGATAACGATGGGTGAAAGTGCCACTCGAGACTAATTATTGCCATTAATGTCAATAAGTAACTTTGCTGTCATCAAGGTTAAAGTTCGTGTTTAGCAGTTGACTTTATCATTCACCTTTACATTTGAAACAATAATTCGTGTAAACATTAATTAATGTTTGAATTCTAAATCATATAAGGACGAGGCTGTTGTTATAATGTTATGAAGAATAATAACAAATTCCGAATTTAAAAAATATATATATTGCAATTTTCGAATTTAAGCCCTGGGCTTAATTTTGATCAAAATATTTCTTCAAGTGAACAGTGATTTTCCGTTTTTAAGCCCGGGGCTTAAATACGGGAATTACCGGTAGTATGAGTGACCTAATTTCCAAACGTCAGGGGTCAAGGCCGTATCTCCAAGCTCAAACATCAAACGCGAGTACAGCGTCACCGTCGACCGCTCAAAATCCCTTATCTTGCACTTCACAGTCCATGACAAGCGTCAATACCTCCTCAACATCAGAAATTGTTCATTCACTCTTTTCTGGGCCTATCCATGGGGGCGTCTTTAACATAAACTTCAACTGCGTTAGGCCGAATAACTGCTCGGTAAACACATGTGACGCGAACCCGACCATGCCGTCAGTTGAAAATGCTGCAGCTTCGTCCGCACATTAAAACTTGACTGCACAAACTTGTAAAACCATTGGAATACATTTCTAGATATGTGCCTAAATCCATTCCACTCTTTAACTGACAAGCTGTTCATTTTCGGCGTTGCCTTTAGTGGTCATGACACTTATTGTTCCACGACGTCAGTTTTCTACGTGAGCTTGCGGCTGGCATGCCACCTGACTGGTTCTCCCGTGTTGATTTTGCTCTTCGTTAAAACTTGTTGTTTCAAACAAAATTCCTGTTTATGGAAGATAAAACGTAGTAAAATATGAATTTACGACTGAAATATAGTTATTTGTTGTTATTTGAATGCGAACTTAACGCATAATTGTCATTGAAAATGCGTACTTGTTTCATGTGCGCATACGGTAGTGGTGCTACGGTTTTCGCCTAATCACGTTGATATTTTCCTCCGCGGCTATTGCAGGCGGCGCGGCCTTATATAGACAGAGAGTTATATTTGTGTTAAAACAATAAATATTTCTTCGGTAATAAACAGAATATCATATTCGTGTCCATGACATACTATGTTTACGACACTCGTGTCTAAATGTCGGTATTCCCCTCGCTCTCGCTCGGGAAATACTAACATTTCGACACTCGTGTCGTAAACATAGTATGTCATGGACACTCATATAATATCCTCTATACATGTAGAGTGCCGTGTTGTCTGCAAAGAGACGTATGTCAGTTCCATCAACAGTGTCGTCTATGTAAACTAAGAATAACACATGCCCCAGGACTGATCCATGAGACCGACTGCAACTGGTTTTAATCTTGATGTGTAACCTTGAATAGGCACTATATGCATTCTATTTTGCAAATCACTTCCAAACCATTTCAATAAATTCCCATCCATAGTAAATGATAAGGTCGTGTACTGGTTAAATACATAAAGAATCACCTTTGTTATTCCCATGTTGAATTAAATTTGTTATACGATGAAAATATTGATATATGTGGTTCCATCAGTTTTTTAATTTTGAAAAAATCATAAACTCTTCATCATAAGTTTTTGTTTTGGTATTAATATTTGACAAAAACTCTAAGGTAAGATGGGCCTATTATAAAGAAGTAGGGTAGCATTGCCATAGCTTAATTAATGAGCTTTATTTTTTAAGGCAAATCTGGATGTTGGTGTATCGCGATTTAGGCGATTAGAGACTAAATAGATTATAACCATTCGTTTATGCTGATAGGTCCCAGATATATATTACAGCTGGTGGTGGTTTGCAGAATATTTTGGTATACTAACCTTCCATTGTGTTGTAATATATACCAGCCATGAGTCAGTCACACTATAATTAGGTCACTAAATTCTTATTAACATAACTTTATATTACTGATTTTTTTTTTATCAAAATTAAAACATACTAGATATTGACAAATAATTGCACCTTTTTCTATTTTACACGTGTTCTAAACACCTTTATGAGATATCGTTGGTTATTTGAAATGTTGTGTCAGTAAAACAAGTTCTTCAACGATAGTGACATCATTTTACATATACCGTACTATTTTGGACCGAGTACATGATCGGTTTTCATTTTCAATTCATTTTATACTTTTCATTACTATGTATTCCTCTGATAAACTTGTCTTGCATCATAGCAAAACCCAAATGTGCGCATTTAAAAATGGGGAAACTATTATTGTGATCTCACATAGTTCGGAATTAAAGCACATAATTTTTTTCTTCATTGAGGGTTCGTAATAAATATCCCCCGTCCCTCAGTTTACGACACTCCTACATGTAGTTTGTGAACACGTCCGTCCGGCCCTGCGTACGTGCGAAATTGAATTACTCAAGAACTATTCACTGGGTTATTTCATAATTTCAATAGACATATAGCTTAAAGGATAGATGAAATGACATATGGTCCAAATCGGATTCATTAAAATGGGATGTCAATTTGACAATTGCTCGATTTTAAATTTCTGAAATCGGTCCATAAATTACTTATATACGGCTTTTTAAAAAACCGACTGATTTAGCCCCGGTGACCAAATTGAAAGTCTGCGGGGGTGTGACCCCTGAAGGGATGACTTCTGTGACGTATGTGGAGGAATTTGATTTTCGGCGATAGTCACAATTCAACGTAATTTCGCAACATTTTGATTGTTAATTTCACAAAGAAACCTTCAATAAACCAACTTAAATTTCCCATATATCGAATGTTTAGATATCCAACTAGGTAATTCCGCAGATGACACTTACACAATTATTACATAAACATGTCTTTTTGGCGATGTAATACACCTCTTAAATTCATTTAGCGGCAGTGATAATCATCATTTATTAATTAACGAGACACCGGCGGAGTAGCTATCTAGGCGCCCCGCCTGTCGCTTATCACAGTCACGCCTCAGTGAGTATTTTCAAAAGGATTCGCCGAACAAATTGCGTAAGTGTTAAAATGGGTGAATTAAAATCGTCTTAATTATCAATTGCAAGTGTATATTGTCTCGATTTTATGCTCAATTGATTCCGATATACAATATACGTAGAGGTAATCATCTGTTATTCTTGAGAAAAATGCATTTCATCTATCCTTTAACCTTGTCCTGCTCCATGACTGTGTAAAATTATATCTTTATTTAGCAAGTCTAGATAAACTGAAAACATAAAGTATCAAAAATATATAATCAAAAGGATGAAGGTAAAAGTATTATAAAAATCCATAGACTAAATTTTAGTCTATGGAAGCCTTGATGAGGGAAATATTCCCATATAAGTTTGTAACCTTGACCTTTATTTCAAGGTCACACCGAGACCATTTTACCCTTGTCGACGCGTTAACTCAGCTGGATATTTCAAGAACCGTTCATCTTGAAAAAAGATATCTTACACATTATAGCTTCCCCCAGAGAAAATGGAGGCTTTTGGTGATAATTTCGTTTGGGAGGGGGGGGGGGGGGGGGGGGGGGGGTAATAAAACCTACAATTACCTGTTTACTTACGCGGTATAACTGCGCTGTAATGTTTTTCTACCGTATGTACATGAATGAAATAGATCATAAAACTCGTGTGTGTTGAATATCGAACATATTCCAACTCAATAAATTTCAGTTTTGATTTATCCACTTGTGAATATATTAATTTATATATTCAAAATATCGCCTTGGTATATGTTCGATATTCAAAACTCACTCGTTATGTAATTTCAATCTGTTTTATCTGTACTTTAGCTTCAATTGATCTGCATATGTATAGTAAAGTCTTCTATAGAGGATCAAAACTAGCAATCCCTCTTAGTATGAGTATGGAAACAGAACAAGCGGTAAAACAAAACATACCATAATGATACGAAATTGGGGAGCAACAGTCTGGTCTTGTCTCCCGTTCAGAGTTAGGTGTATTTTGAGTTAATTTTCATTATTAATTAACGTTAAGCAATTCGTTACATTATTTCATCTTTTTATTGTATACTTGTAAGAGGTTTCATATCTGTACATTATTTATAAAATGTATGTTAAAAGACATTTAAATTATATCGTTTCTCTATATGTACTTTGACTAAACACAAAGTTGAGTATAACGCTCTTCCACTTACGCGTTTCAGGACTTGTGTCAGCTAGTGGCAGCAAAAGGAGATAGATGATCGACACTGATATCCAACCTATTATCGCTGCCATTACACCCGACGATTCTCTCGCTAATTTCGTTTGAAACCTCCCGTCTGTGGATTACTGAAACCCGTCATATTCGTTCTATGAATTTGCAGATTATACTTCCGCAATGCTTGTTTGCTTCTCCACTATGGGTGAATGGATGTCTAATACACCCTGTACATGTACACATACAGAGGTTGACATGACCTAGTTTTCAACTTCATTTCATAATCGGTATGTATCTAAAGCTCATATTTGTTGAGATATGACGCATTCATTTCATATATTATTCTGTTGATGCACAGAGACGACACCAACGCTTTATTTTTATAACGAGAGGTTATGCCGAGAGGTGATATCAAATGTTGGGTCGAATTACACGATTATAAGTAACAGAAAAATCTCTATTCATTTACGCTTTTGGTCAAATTTCAAACTTCAGAGGTTTTAGATCCAGTATAGCTTTATCAGATAATCGCCATATACATGTACATGTACTTATTTTAGAATACAATTGGTTATTATAAGAATGTAGAATGTTCTCTACCGTGTGTGTTATCGTGCCACTGTTACCATGCGCTCTATACATGTATGAAGGTATACTGGACCGGTGTTACCCTTACAGCAAACACACACTCTATCTAACACATAATCAGTGAATTGTCCGGTTTTCGACCAGAAATTAAACTATTATGTCGTCACTATACACAGTAAGTAATGTAAACAGTCAGTATGTCGCGATAACATAACACAGCTTTTAAAGTTTTACATATGTGACTAAAAAACTTCACTGGATGAGAAATGACATTTATTGATTATGCATATTGTCAACATGAAGAAATGTTACAAATTGAAGACATCGATGAATATGTCCGTTGTTCACATGCTATTTTCGATATTCGTTGTGGGTAACTTCACTACAAAACTCGGGACAGATAATCCGTACTTCCTTGCAACTTGTTGATTATTCTTATAATATTTCGACTACCTGAATTGATCGTATTAATTCATACCAATCATTTGCTCGTTGGAGGTAACTTAAAACCTCGGATCTTGAGATAGTGTGAAAGCAGAGTTCGTGAGTTGGTATTAGAACGTTAGACCTGTATTACTGATGATGAAAACCTATGAAATGCTTGTATGGTTAAAGGCAACATTACAAAAACATACGAACTATCATAATCTTTTGAAATTTTGCAGCTAAATATACAAATGTAACTAGGTCAACCGGTGTATCAGCCTCAGATGACTCTAGTACAAAAATGACTCTAGAGTTATTTGAGCCTGGCCTCAGATAACTCTAGAGTCATTTGAGCCTGGCCTCAGTTAACTCTAGAGTCATTTGAGCCTGGCCTCAGATAACTCTAGAGTCATTTGGGGCTAGAATTTTCCTCAGGCTCAGATGACTCTATCCAGGCTCAAATGACTCTACCTAAACCTCAATATGTTTCAGGCTTTACCAAATCAATGCTGGTATAGTCATTTCGGGCTAGCCTCAAATAACTCTAGCCTATGTCTTCACTTCATTTTTACACTGCCAAGAACTGGACGGCGAAATGTTTGAGTGATAATCCGTCCATCAGCCCGTGTGTCCGTACGTGCGTCTGTGCGTCCGTGTGTCTGTTCGAGTGTGATATGTGCGAGGGCATAATATATTGTTGGAGTACGACATAGGGAAACGGCGTATTCATTTTTAGCTCATCAGGCCTGAAGAGCCTGATGGGCTTTTGGCATGGCATGGCGTCCGGCGTCCGTTCGTCCGTCCTTCCGTCCGTAAACTTTTCGCTTTTTCGACTTCTTCTCCAGAACCAATGACTCTAGAGCTGAAACTTTATATGCAGACTCCTTGGGTAATGGGATTCTAAATTGTATATTTCGTGACCCCATGACCCCAAATGGGGTCACAGGGGTCACAACCTTAAAAACCTTATTATTTAAGTTGAATGAGATATGATAGCAAACATAAAAGTTTATGGATAGTCAACAGTGATTGAGTAGTTAGATGGATCATGTGGATGTGCATAGCTATGGGACATAAATAACTAGTTGTGAAAATGGTTGCATGCACATATTACTTGGAGACATAAACTTGTTATAACCTCAATGACTTCGAATTTTGCAATGGATATAACATTGTGTTCACCAAAACAATAACATGACAAAGACACATTTTTACGTATCATTTGTTTGATGAATGTGTTAATGTATATCCGCAATAAAGAAATGACTATTCATAGACATTGTTCACCTGCAATATTAAGGTGAAATATACGATTGAATAATGAATGGAATACAATTTTTTTTAGCATTTATGATTCCATATTTCTGAGAGTTTGATAAGTCTAAAGAATAAAAATGTTCAAAAAAGACGTCATTGTTTAACCTTTTTCTGATTGTAACCGAGATTATAATGAACATATACCAAATGCTTCAATTTGTATGAAAACAGCAAATATGATGAATGTGTTGATAATATGGTGTCACGTGTGGCATGGCCATACATATAATGTTCTAGTATAAATAAAATAGATTATTAGTTAAATATTATGTAAACAACATTTACTCCAGCATACTGGAATATGATTTATACAAATACGATTTATTTTAGCAACCAAATCAAATCTGACATGAAAATTCGTGTCCTGCAAAAATATATTTATGAATAAACGCTTCTAAAGAAATGTAAATATGAATACATCCTGCCTATAGCATCAACTTTCGGAAAGCTTGCCCATGAAATGACCCGGTGGACCAAAAATCCCCTTGTATCATGATCCGATTCTTATTAATAGAATACACAAATATATATTTGGTGAGAAACATCAATAACCCACATAATATTTTATTCGGAGCATCAATAATGAATACGATATCCTGTTCAGTTGAATAATTGATAATAATATGAGTCATCAAAATATGCCAATTAAATCTTAATCAATCAAGAGTTTAATCAATTGTTGTCAGCCCTTTATACCTTTGAGGTGTTCACACAGTTGGTACTCTAGAGTGTTTTGAGTCTAGGCCCATTTAACTCTAGAGTGTTTTGAGCCTAGGCCCATTTAACTCTAGAGTGTTTTGAGCCTAGGCCCATTTAACTCTAGAGTGCTTTGAGCCTAGGCCCATTTAACTCTAGAGTGTTTTAAGCCTAGGCCCATTTAACTCTAGAGTGTTTTGAGCCTAGGCTCATTTAACTCTAGTGCTTTTTTCTAAGAATATTCAATTCAGACCATTCCACGGTATCTGAAAATGAACTAAAACATGAAAAATGTGAAATTATGAATACGTAAATCTTCTTTCATAGAACATTTGGTAGAGTCATTTGAGCATGAATAGAGTTATTTGAGGCTGGACTAATTTGTGCAATTTGCTAGCCCCATATGACTCTAGAGTCATATGGGGCTAGCCTCAAATAACTCTAGAGTCATATGAGGCGGTAGAGTCATTTGAGACTGTTACACCGGCAACACCATGATACCTCAGTGTGTTTTAATCCGTACACTATTTAATACATACCCTGAGTGTGTAACATTGAAAATGTATTTGTAATGGCTCGTAGTGATTTCGGTCCTAGATCCTCTTGACTTTTCAAAGATCGACTGCAGAGCCGCCGTAGCGAAAGTTGTATCAGGTGGTATGTTAAGTAAGTACACATGTTCCAGGATATCCATTTTATTATGTCACCCGAACATTTTTTCGGGAGACATAATGTTTTCGCCTCCGTCCGTCATTCCGTCATTCCGTCATTCCGTCATTCCGAAATGCTTTTTTTGCGGGCCATATCTCAAAAACCGTTCAATATTTTTTCACCAAACTTTGTATTTGCTTAGACCTAGTGATAGAGTGGTACCTTTTGCTACTTTGGCTATTCTGAATTTGTTATTTCCCGTTATTAATGCAGTATTGAACTTAGTGCTTAGCATAAGTGAAAAATAAGGGTAGTATTATGACTATAGGTTGGATTGAAAGTTGGAGCGGGGGACATCACAGTGCATCACATGATGATATATCTAGTTTCTGTACGTGTGCATTTGGTCCTTTAACAATGAGTACATGTAAACATTTTGACACCGATTTGATATTCTAAGTGAGGTTAAAAGCTCTAGGAAAGTATATCTGATACTTCGAGCCATGATTATCAGCTGCTTGATCAGGCTATAGAAGAATACACACACATATTGTATATATCTTATTTAATCCTATTCCAATACTCAATGCCTGCTCAAACAAACATCAATAGTTTGATTTACTATACTGAATTATTTAGGATTTAATGTAACATAGAATTCTCGAATTCACTGATCAGGCAATCCGGATATGACAGATACATGCGTGTTCCTGACTTCAGATTGCCCTGTATAAGAAGACCCCATAGTCTCGAAACCTACATGTAGACCCATATTCTATGCGATTGATAAACAAATTGGGATGTAAACAATGGCAAACTCATCCTCTACGTTTACGTTTTTTCTGAATAAAGAATAAGTCATCGTGTGTATGTCATCCACTGCACTAGTATCTTCAGTGGAAAGGTCAGACAGTTTTATTTCCTGATGGAACTGTCACATTGTACGATAGGCTTTTGTATTACACCAAACTCAGACTTGTCGACTACCAAGGTTCATACACCAGGAGGAATAGTGTTTTGACTGAGACAATATAAGATGGTCACAGTCGTTTGGGCTAACAGCTCATTTTGGTTTATCAACAAACGAATACACATCTCCAGAAGGTGCAGCTCTGCGGTTCAATTTAGATATGGTAGGAACGGCAGTATTTCTTGTTTTATCAACAATGGCATATAGATCTGCATTTGTCTTTTCTTCCCCTCTTTCATTACCAGCATTGTCGTTTGGTTTGATTTCCGGACACATAGGGATATCACCCGAAGAACAATAGAGCACATTCTCCATGGATAGAAAGTCATTATCTCTCGATGTCTCATCTATTTTCACGACTGTATCATGCTTCATAGCGGCCTTTCGATTCGGATTCTTCTTCCTCCGCCTAAAATGAAATGGAAATTTAAAAATCACGTCAGTACCTTAATATGTTATCCATACACTTACACCGATTCACTGGTTGTTGCGTTTAATTATTATTACATTTTGAGAAAGTTAAATCGAACAATTATGTCATAGTTCGTGAATTTTAAACAGAGCTGTTGAATCGGCCGGGTTAGCTCTTTTGTTGTCAGACACATTTGTCATAATTTGTATTTGTAAAGTTTTGTATATCAATATTGGATGTAAATGTTTTATCAAAACACAGAAACCTCCATATTTCTCTGCACTACATGTACATATCTGATGTTTGATGAATAGTAAATTTAAGACCAATGTATTTCTGAATTAATACATTTGAATATTTGTACTCATAGTTATATTTAGGTCGATATAAGTGTAAATCATGGTAGATGATAAAAAATGTTTTAAAAATTGTCTAAAATTTTGTTTCAAAGAAAACGGTAAAGCGGCTTTATTAAGGAACGAACACTAAACTAATGGGGTGTTTTGTAAAGAGAAGATGCACGCTAACTTCATCTAAATATATATGGATGGTATTAAAGAGGGGTTATAAATATTTGAAAATATTGTTAGGTAAACAATCCCTGAGATACGCTAAAAATTATTGACAGAAACCAGAAAGTTACTAACCTGCACATTACTACCGCAACAACAACTAGTGTAATCAGAACAACGCCTCCAGCTGCACACCCGGCTGTTAGAGTGACTGAAATGTGGGAGGTAACTAGGTACAATATGAATCAAACGTTACATTACGTTTTAATATGTAATTGATATTTCTTTAAAAGGGGGATGTTTTAAAAAAAGGACATTACAACATACTTTCAACACGATTTGTATTCAAAGATTAGAAAGACATTGAAATTAAAATTTGCTGTTTAAAGACTCATGGAATATGGATCTGAATCATACACGTATATGCAATACATTTGCCAATATTTTACACTAATATTCATATGTTTTTACCCTTTATTGAAGGGGCGGTTGCACGTTTTTGGAAATTTAATTTTTTCACATTTTCGATTTATAATGATAATTAATATCATTTGTATTAACTTTAGAGGGTAAAACATCTTATTGCAAAACCAATTATCCATAGTAGAAATAATGGTGTTGCTTTTAAGCACAACGTGCATGGAGGTCATTTTAATGTGAACACATTTGATTATTTCGAATTACAAAACGATTCCCATGGCTTTACCGAACCTTGTACACTCATTTTTTAACTTGATTTTCCTAAGAGAGGAGAAGTACGGAAGCATCCTAGTGCCACAGTGAGAGTTATTTTACTATCACCTAATTAGGAAATACTATTTCCTAATTAGGACTTAGCTATCTCCTAATTAGGACTTAGTTATCTCCTAATTAGGACTTAGTTATCGCCTAATTAGGACATAACTATCACCTAATGAGGACATAGGTAACTCCTAATTAGGAGTAAGTATCTCCTAATTAGGAGTTAGTATCTCCTAATTAGAAGTTAGTATCTCCTAATTAGGAGTTAGTATCCCCTAATTATGACTTAGTTATCACCTAATTAGGACTTAACTAAGTCCTAATTAGGAAATAAGTATCTCCTAATTAGGTGTAAGTATCTCCTAATTAGGAGAAAGTATCACTTAATTAGGAGATAATTTTTCCTAATTAGGACTTAGTTATCTCCTAATTAGGACTTAGTTATCTCCTAATTAGGACTTAATTATCTCCTAATTAGGACATAACTATCACCTAATTAGGACATAGGTAACTCCTAATTAGGAGTTAGTATCACCTAATTAGGAGTTAATATTTCCTAATTAGGAGTTAATATCTCCTAATTAGGACTTAGTTATCTCCTAATTAGGACTTAGTTATCGCCTAATTATGACTTAACTAAGACCTAATTAGGAAAAAACTAAGTCCTGATTGGGAGTAAGTATTTCCTAATTAGGAGTACGTATCTCCTAATTAGGAGTTAGTATCACCTAATTAGGAGATACTAACTCCTAATTAGGACTTACTTATTTCCTAATTAGGACTTAGTTATGTCCTAATTAGGCGATAACTAAGTCCTAATTAGGAGTTAGTATCTCCTAATTAGGTGATAGTAAAACAATTCTCACTGTGGCACTAGGATGCTTCCGTAGAGAAGTCTTTTGGCTAGAAATGGAGAAAATATCAGACATATCAAAGTACATGTACATTTGCAAAATAGATACTTAGACAATTTTCAGTTAAAGGCTAAGAACTTTGAAGTAACTCGGTCTGGATATGTCTAGGTAAGACGTAAATACAATTTGTGGTACGATTCTTCGTACCTTACGGGCTTTTGCAAGAGGCGATTAAATATGGCCCAATGGTTTCATACTTTACATATTTGTGGAGAGAATGGTATCATTATGGCTTGAGTAGGCCTAAAATATATTTTATTCTACCATGACATTGCTGGATACTCGATTCTGATTGGTTCTCCAGAAAAATTAAACGTGATCAATTCTGGATTGAAACTCCTCTGATTTCAGCGCCGCTTCACCGCGTATTGACGCATCCAGCTGAACAAACGGTCGATTCTAAAGTGTGCTATACTTCCAAATAACTGATACTAATCAAATGAATCTTTCATGTAGCGTGTTTAGAGCAACATTAAATGATAGATTAGTAATACAAACTTCGTCAGTATCAAGATCTTTCCAAATAGCGTCACTTAATGCAGTTGGGAAGGTGGGCAAACGCAATGTCATTGACGGAATAATAATAATAATTTTCGACTCGCCGTGAGCATGCGCAGATAGATGCTGCCTGCTGCTGTAAAAACAATTATTTGAGTATGACAGCAGTCAAAAACGAGTATTTACAACTTGAAGTCTTAAATTATACATATTCTTGTGAGCCGAAAAACATCCCAATAATGTGTGTATAACATTCAGTGTTCTTAATCAACGTATGTCCTATGTGGTCAGAGCAAGATCATGTTGAACAATGATTTAGAAAATACATCAACATAACTCAAAATCATATTCAAGTATAAATTTATTTATAAAATTGTGAATTGGACATTTGTCACAACAACCTGTACTTGATGGCAGACAACACTTATGTGAAACAATGGCACAACATTTGCCTTAAATGTTCCTGTCTTTGATCTAATTCCATAATTGGTTCGAGGATTTTTAAAGGCGGTTTTTTTGGATCTTTCAAAGTCTGTCTTCATTTGAGTGCAAACACTACAACATTTTTATCTGTATAACAGAAAATGTTTGTGCAGATCGATGGTGTTTTAACTACAAGTTATAATTACTTTGATCACTTGCAAAAACACTTTACACTCACTAAAATAATAAAGAAAAGAGAACTGAGATTATCAAATAATGTATTTGAATTTCATTTTAAAATGAGAACTAGCATTGAATCCATGGCCATTGACACATATATTAGATATTTTTAAACAGTTAAAGTGAAAAAAGGTTTGTGTATAACAACAATAAATTTTGCATGAACATTTTTACGTAAATTTAAAATTGAAACCTCACGCTACACAAAACGTTCGCGTTCGGTTTCAATTTTAAATTTACTCTCTATCAATCCAGTATAACATGTCTCTGATTTTCACAGTAGGTTTATCTCCTAAGTCATTTGTAGTTATTATCATAATTACATGTTAATGTCTTTTGATTCGACTTTCTCTTACCTGGGAATTCTTTTTTTGTGACAACTTTGAGTGTTGTGTTTGATCGTGTTGTTATCACGACTTCATTGGTTGATTCTGTTGATACAATAGCGGGGGCTGCAGTTGTTGTCAATGGAGAGATTGATTGGGATGATGGCAATGTGGATGTTATCAATGTGGTTGTTGTTAATGTTGTTGCTGTGGATGCTGTCGCCGACCTTGTTACTGTAGCTTTAACACACTCAAGGGTGAAGGTTGTATCTGCAATGGTATGAATAGTATGCTACTTGTATCAGAAATGCAACTATATACCACTAACTATGGTCATATATGCATTCGTTTTGGTCACTGCATTGTGTTGAACGAATGGATTTTAGAAAAGAATAGTTTTTATCTTATATTTAAATGTCCTTCTAAAATTGATATCTAGTCAATTCCAATGTCAAAGGTCGAAAGTGCAAAATGACAAGCAGAAACGTTTTTATTTTTGTGGTATGACGTAGTGACATGAATTTGTGATAGTCTGTGCTTTCATCCTTCTTTCAATATACACATGTATCGTCATATATTGTTCGTGTAATGTTGTTTATAGCTGTAGTTATTGTAAAGTTATATATTCTGTGCCTATGTATATATGGAACCGTTTTAATGTAAAACGAATTCCCTCCGGGATAATGAAGTCTCATCTTATCTTATATTATCTTTTCTTAACACTACGTTCTGGGACCTTAACATTACGCACGTTACATGTCACGTTTATTGTCTATGCTCCACTGGAACTCATTGGATTTGTAATCCTTTTTGCCAAAGGAATGTATTTATCGGTATTAAAATGATAAATCAATCAGAAGTTAAGTCATGGTTTTAGTAAGTATCTTTTAATCATAAATAAAATAACTAAAAACATACATTGAACTATTGAAATCAGAATATAGGTTAATGGTTTGTTTATAATTATATATTATAATATATCACAATATGTGAATATTTGCGTCGTAATCTGTATACGTAAATAAATAATTTATCCCATAAAATTGTCCATGATAGAACAACTTATATGCCTGAACCGCTTATTTTGGAGTGGGGTGACAACTAACAAACGATGTTTTTTAAATACCCAGCGAGGTCATTGAGATGACTTGTAATGTGGCGGTGAATTCAAGAGTGTCTTACATTTCGCACACAATTTACTTACAACGCAAAGAAATCAAAATAAAAAATTAATACACTTACTGTCACTGGTTCTCAACTGAATTGTTCCTGACATTGATTCCTGGGAGTTTCCCTTTGCCATGGCTCTTATAGTAAGCTCTTCTCCTGTTTTAAACTGTTTTGCATAAGGCATTACTTGCATAGTATCTCCTTGGCATGTAGGTTGAAAAGAACCATCAGACGAAAGAATATTCGTGTCACACTCAGGAGAGGTGATATTGTGGATACTCATATTAAAAGATGAATCCGTATTGAAGATAACCGTACACAGGCAGACACCAGTAGTTCCAGCAATTACAGACGTATTCATGTTCAGCTCAACATGGCTTGTTGTAATTTTACCATAATTACAAAGATTTATGACTGAAAAAAGATAATTCATGATAAGTTTGAAATATATAAAAACATATTTTAAAAAACAGATCACCAATAAAATATTTTGTTTATCAAGGTGTGTGAAATAACATGAACACATACATGTAAGTACATATTTCAAAGGATAAGCCGATTAAATCCACAAATATCCCACTTCGTAGAAGCAGATGATTATAAGTAATATTCTTTCCGGTAATAATATGGAATATGAGGAACCAATAAATCACCTGAGGTTGAACCGTACAAATCGTGTACCAGAGACATTGAGCAATCAAAAGTTTCTATATAGGTTAAAAGGGCAGTAGCACGTTTTTTTGCAAATTTTATTTTTTCAAATTTCCCATTAAAAATAATGAAAGCTTATGTTATTTATATTTACTTTAGATGGTAAAACATCTTATCATATACCTATCGATAATATGGGATGTTTTGCATATGTGATAGAGGTAAGGACACGCCATCCATATCACTGCCCGGTCCGCAAATCCATATCAGCCATATCAGCCCGGTCCGCAAATCCATATCAATATCAGCCCGGGTGACGTTAAGTTAGAGTGATCTCCCTTTGCTCACAGGCACGCTAACATTGGGTAACGTCAGAAGCGAAGCATTGACGGAGTAGTTTATATCAGAGTAGTCTCCAAGCAAGGATGTTGTTGATGCTTTTAACTTACATTCTTATTAACATAATTAGATATGCTAGTAATTGGAAAATTGAATAGGACGCACGGCTAAACTATGTAATTGAGGGTTTGTCTTGTACGGCCCCTCAAAGTAAAATTTCGCACAGAAATATCTTAATTTTAATATTTCTTCAAGCATTCTTTCTTGTTTTAGAAAAATGTATAATATATGATAAAACGGTTACAACATGTCATTTTTCATACCATACCCCATATCAGCCCTCGACCAATATCAGCCCTCTGGCCTGCGGCCCTCGGGCTGATATGGGGGTCTCGGGCTGATATGAGGTATGGTATGAAAAATGACATGTTGTAACCTCTAATTATTACACAAGCCAATTATACATAGTGGTAATAACGGTGTTGCATATAAAGCAAAAATTGCATGGCGGCCATTTTATTGGGAACACATTTTATTATTTCGAATGACAAAAACGATTCCCATGGCTTTGCGGAACCATGTTCACTCATTTTTTAACTTGATTTTCCGAAGAGAGAAGGGTGTTTTACTATTGGTGAGAATATTTTTCAAATACATTTCATCGACTTATTTCAGCGAAAAAATCGTGCTACTGCCCCTTTAATATGCTATCTAAACATTCAAGCCCTTCATGTATCTTCCATAATATTGATGTGTGCATTTTAATGCTAATACAATGTACAGTGCATGTTTTATACTATGTCTTATTATCTCTGCATTCAATGTTTCGAGCTGTGCCACGTAGTTTAACCTAGTTATTTGAACGAAGCCACAAAACCTCTAACCTGATGGAACTTTGTGCATGTTTCGCAACTACGTTAACCTTTCATTACAACGTTAACATGGTTCACTACGTGTATACCTAGTTAGGCGTGGTTTATCGTAGTTCAGCGTAATTATACTTACTTAAGAGTAGTATAGGAACTTACTTTAATATCAATGCGTCAATAACTAACCTATACCAAAACGTAATTTAAATGTTTTGATAACGTAGACAGTAGTACTAACACCTAGTCTTCTGTTCTGAAACGTTCTTCAACTTAAATGATATTAGTGTAGTTTACTGTAGTATAACGTCGTCAAACGTAGTACGGCGTATTAGAATGTATCTAAACGTAGTAAAACGGACTTAAATACCTAGTAAGGTGTAGTTATTCGGGGACAATTTGTAATACGTTTAAGTTCATTCTTAACTAGGTTTTAATACAATGAACTAAGTTCAAATTTTAAATTCACTACGTTCAAGTACATTCAACTACGTTTCATACAACGTAGTTAAAAAAAGCTAAACTTTGAACAAAAGTAAAATCACAAACTACGTTTTTTCCACGTCTATGTTTACGTTTTGAATACGGTTAACCAAGATTACTAGGCTTAAGTACAGTTTACTACGTTAAGCTACGTTCTGCACCACTACGATAACTAACGTAAGTGTGACTGGGACTTAATAGAGTGGTAGTGCTCGTAACCATAACCGAACAGGTATGCTGTTGGTACAGTCAGTGCTGGCGATTAGTGCCTTACTCTGAGGGTCCAAGTTAATATCCCTCTAAGGACTCGAGGCGGAAAATGGTACAATAATTTGTACGATTGCAGATAATAGATCTCGAAAGGTTGAACATTGGTATAGTCATTAGTGGGCAGATTATCCGACTGTTCTGAATCCAATTTCGTTGACCAAACATATTTTTCAGTTACCATAAAATATATACTTATTCCCCTGCATATATATGCTTGAATTATTATTTACACGCCATGTCATGAAACTTTACATATATTGGGTACTCGAGGATGACCCCAAGATGTTGAACTCATACATGTGACTCCTGCAAATGCTTTTATTCACAATGAAAACGAGGCAGCTAAATCTATATCTTTTAACATTATCTTTATAAGAAACAGGTGTACAGATAAAGAGGAAAATATCATGCAAAATAATCTGATCAGAAAACAGTGGAATAAACTCACTTGGGTTATCAGAGTTAACTGTAGATGACCAAAGCAGGAGGGAGGTCAATCCCAGGGAGATATGTACATTGATTCCGTCCATGATATCATGAATTGTTTCAATCGAAATCGGCTATAACATCTTATCCTGAGTGCAACACCAACTAGACATGTTGGTTTTACATTTCACTTCCTCGTTGCATGTTGACATTGTGCACTATGGATCACTAGATAATTGGCACACCTCTAGGTATAGAAAACTCGTTTATGTTCACAGACGGCAACATAATACAGTGTTTGTATTCTCTGTATCAGACAATATATGCCTCTCACATTACAGCATGCAGATTATGTGCTTATTATTCCGCACTGCTGGATTTCTATGGGCATTAAACTTATACAGAATTGATTTTTATGAGTTCAATACATGTCGCTTTTGTTGAGCGTATGGGTGTAAAATTCATGACATTTTCGCGTCACGAATTACTAAAATGTTGTTTCATACGACTTCTAAAAACAAATGTACATCTGTTATTGCCCAACGGCAACTGAACAAAATATAAACACACATGCAGCTTATCTTAATAGTCGTTTGACACACTCGTGAATGCAATACTATTTTCTTCATTTCGCATTCCTATGTTGTCAGGCAGTTTAAAGCAGTGACTCTCACACAATAGATTTATCAATTCTCAGTATGGTTATCCCACAATGCAAAAATAAATGAATTTTGTTATGCGTCGCATGAGAGAGGGAATATTGGTTAAGTGCTACCACAGCCAGTCCAGTTAATTTTTCCAGTCTTACAAGTCGATAGCTAGTATATCCTCAACGGGATTTTAGTTCACATACACATCACACAGGTATTGTAGTTGCAGTTGAGCCAGCCTTTCACGTGACGTGTGTAGAGTGTTAGGTCAACTCGAAATAACTCAGTTTTGACACAAGAACACACGTTAAGATATAGGCCTATTTGCACTAGTACATACAGCAAACAAAACTAAAAACGAAACAGCTGCATATCGAGAGTTTGTTCATCTAATTGTGTATTTCAGTGCAAAAATCATCATTATATAATTCCTCATGTCTTTGAAGCATCGTATTAACAGGGAAATTAGACTATTTGTAAAAGAGACAGTTGGGTGTTCCTCATTCGACACAGTGATCAGGGGTGACTCCTTTCAAAACTACAGTTGTTATTTTTTTCTGTGAAATATTAAATAAGTGATCATCTGGGTCAAACATACATCATATAGTTCATTCATTCAATGTATTTGTAATGAAATTTTTCTCGTATAGCCGATATGATAATAATAATAAGTACATTTGTTTTGCGCTATATTCCATCCTAATGGTTGCTCAAAGAGCAGTTCAAGTTCTAAAGGTAATACTTCCATAAGAGATGAGTCTTCATTCCGGGTTTGAAGACAACTAATAATGCCAAATGGGAGAGAGCTCCACAGATGAGGAGCACAAAAAGAGAAAGATCTCTGACGGAATGATTTGAGATTGATCTTTGGGACACTTAGTGGAAGTTGATCATTTGATCTGAGATTTCTGCTTGTGTCATAAAACAGCTGCTGTATGTCAAGCAGAGAACTTTTAAATCAATTCTGGCTTGTCAGAAAGCCAGTGAAGTTTCGTTAGTAATGGCGTTACGTGGGATGATTTGTACAGCCACATATAAGCCGGGCAGAGACATTCTGGATTCGTTGAAGCTCCATGAGGAGATTTTGTCTTATGTTAATGAGTAAACTGTTGCCATAGTCGAGTATGGAATGAATCAGAGACCAATTGACTAGTGGCATCCTCTGTCAGTAGATGTTTGATCTTGCCAATACTTCTCAGATGGTAGAAGCATGTTCTACAAGTTTGTCCATTAATATGAATATTTTTATTCAATAATAAATGAAATTTGTATTTTTCAAAATTTAACCTCTACTGTCTATATCATTATGCCAAAGTTCATATGCATGCACCACTGACGCGAAGTACATATGAAACGTTTGCGAATGACGATTTTTCTCATGGATATATGATTATTCAATGTCATTTTATGTGATGTAATTCTGTTGACAATGAAATTCAATTTACATGATATTTGCAGATAGGTATACATAAATAGATACACATGAAGGTTTATATGGTTTATGGTTTATATGGTTTATGGCATGGTTTATTTACTACCTTATATGTACTTCAGTTGTATCCTTCTGTCGATGTATATATATACATGTATTAATATTATCTCCAGTTAAAATCGGTAGAGTATAATATTATGAATATTAAATTTTAGGAGATAGTTGTGTTTACTTAGATCAGACGAAAACCTTTTTAAAAAACTACCAGTCGGAGGCAGGGTATAGAGAAAAGTTTATATATCGGTAAGAATTGGGGTATATAAATATGAAGTATAATAAAATATTTTATTTCACTGAGACATGAGGTGCTTCTGTCCCAATTAGGAAAATTTCTGGCACATTGGGATTATTTAATTTAGTTCAGTTTCTGTATTCTTTCGCCACCAAAATGACTGAAATCTATATTTTCTAGTTTTTAAATTTTCAGTAAAGTATATCTCATATTACACATTAAAACTGATGCAGGATGGTAAGAAAAAATATATTTTTATTGATTGAGCATGATAAAAAGAGACAGTTTAAATTATGCAATTGGACACTGGTTATCAATAAACTGGACTGGACGAAGCGTCCGTAAAATATCATATTAAAGGTTTCAACAATATTGAATATTGTATTCTAATGTATGATTTCTATTCTATTGCGACATTCTGGTAGACCCTGCCTGGTCCGTTGTTGTGATCAATGTGTTCATACTCCGTGTGTTCTCTTTTCGTCAGGTCACTGTAGGTGGGATGATCTCTAGACTCGGGGATTTGATCACTTCCGTTCTGGTAAACTCTGTCTGTGTTGTGACCAGCTTGTTCATACTCCGTATTTTCCCTGTTTGTCAGGTCACTGTAGGTTGGGTGCACTGAACAGTTAGGAACTGTAGCAGTTTCTGTAGAACAGCAAATATAATCATATCTGAAAAATAATATGTTAATACAATCACATTGTTCTCAAAATATATGTTAAGATGATACCTAGTGATTTTTGTTTTGTGAAACCGTTCAAGCCAATGGTCATTTTAAATTTTCTTTTGTGCCACGACGGCTTGTGTACAGAATTGTCGTTAATTTTTTTTATTTTTTGATATTATTACGTTTACAGTACACGATTTTGTATATGAACTTTAATGTTCTGGTACACTTTCTCTTATTCATCTTGTTTATTGTGTTCATACTCTGTGTTTTCTCTGTTCGTCAGATCATTGTAGGTTGGGTGATCTCTCGACTCTGGAAAGGGTGCACTTTCCTTGGGATCACAAACTGAACGATATCTGAAAAGAGAAGATTTATATTGAAGATATTGATTTTATATTCACCAGGCACGTGAGGAAAATGGATACATTAGTATACAGTTATGTCTTATCATTTATATATTTCTTTTCATTGAGTTTATGCTTATCCTTCCACTGATGAAAAGCGCTTATATATATAATTAACTTATCAATCTTTTTTTATACAGTTACTTTATGACTTGTCATATGACGTCATCGTCACGTTTATTATGATTGTATTTTCATTTCACAAATTAAATATCTATATTTTGATTGATGAAAACGGCTTTGATATGAAGTGTTTATGTTTAAGTTGGTATCTATAGTGACTACAGGAAACAGTTCTTTTATTACTTCTTATTTCAAATGAGTCTGTGAAAAGTCCATTAAAGAGTTTGTAGAAAAGAATCAATGATCCTCGCAGAGGCTAGTGTATTTTGTTCAGGAACTGCTCCAAATGCATTTTCCATCTTAATCCGTGACCCTCCGAATCATGTTCTCTTTGGATTCTCAATATATTTCGATATTTTTAGTGAAAATACAATTATATGGTAACTGTTTTCAATCATCCAATTCTTACCATCATATGTTGATGTTTTAGGTACAATTGCACTATTTTAAAAACAAAATGTATTTATGAAGCACTGATGCCCCAAGATATCAGCATATGTTAGAGATATAAATGAAAGATGAGTATTAATGCCCCATGTGATTGATATGGTCAAGTATTACCTCATCTGAATTATCATCACAATGATGGATGAACATGTCAAGTATCAAAGCCTATAATGGCCAATCAAAAGTTATGGCCATGTTCAAAGTTTTGGTTCCTGCGCAAGGTTAAAGTCATAAGGTGAATAATTATCACTTCATCTGAAAGGTCTCATCACACTTGATACACATGCCAAGTGTCCGGGTATATCACTGACAAATCAAAACTTATGGCCGAGGATAAAGTTTGCGAAAGGTCTCATCTAAATGAATCAATTACCAATTACTATATTACCTAGTATTCAATCAAGGCAAAGGCAAGGCAAAGGCAAGGCAAAGGTTAAACATTTTAGAGAAACAGACAGACGGACAAGTAAAACACAATATACCCACGGAATCTTCGATTGGAGGACATACAAACTTATATCACATCACTCTATCAGTCCTAATTGATAGTAGTTTGACATGGTTTAAACAAAATACCCGTTCCTATGAAATAGCAATTTCACTGAACCCTTGAAAGTTTTTTTTCAGTCTCGCATATTACTAACTCAGTAAACGGCTTATACAAATCATATTGCATGGGGGCTCTTTTAGCATTTTCCATCAATTGGACTTTTGACACTTTTACAATATAACATAAACTACTGCAACTGTTTAAACTACTACTGTTGCCACTGCACCTACTACTACTATTACAACTACAGCTGATATTACCACTACTACCACTACTGCTACTACTACTACCACTACTACTACTACTACCACCACTACTACTACTACTACTACTCTTGCTATTACCACCAGTTCTACTACAACTAACCTGCGGTGACAGATGACCCCAACAATGACGATGATGAAGACAACAGCAACAGCTCCTACTATGCCCCCTACTATGGCTGCCTCTACAGTTGTGATGAAATGTTCGTGAAAACATCGTTAATGTTTAAATAAAGATTGATCTTTTCCTAGATTGTTATAGGCATTGTAAGTATGTCACGAGATCTTGCGAGACATCTTAATTCCGGGGAATAACCATAAACTAGTCCCTGATAGTTGCGCCTCTGCGCATTGACGACCAGCAAAAACAACGGCGCTGTCGTGGCCAGGAAGAATGAAGCATGTGTGGAAGCAAATTTCCCCCCAAAATATATCTCAATTCAGATGGTTATTAGGCCTATCGGAAGTCCCCAAGTTCAGTATAGATACTGGTAATAACAATGGTCAATCATGACAGACTGCACTAGGCCTACTATCCCTTTTGAAGCTACCGACAACTCACACATGACAAATATAATTTATTGGAAAGTAATGAAAACAATTAAGTGGAAGTTGAACTATTTATATACTTATGGGCATAATGATAAGAATATTTTTCAAGCCAATCAGACATTCCAACAAATAATAAATTATCACTGATATCAGGGGGTGATTATTTTGTATTTATATAATAATATCTGTTATTTTCACTCAGGTATAACTATTATAATTATCCAGCAAATATTAAATATTAAGTCAGTATTATAGTTTATGGCTAAATTTCATATTATACAAAAACTTAATTAACTAGATTAGCGTAGCAGCTCCGAAACTTAGGGTCTCGCCTTTCTCTGTTCCGCCTTCTCGTCAGCATCAATTATTCGAGTTATTACTGATCATCACTGGGGTCACTTTTCACAAGTTTGTTCTTAAAACCTATTTCTTCTTTCAAAATTTGATCAAAGGATTAACGTGGCCATAACCAATATCTCATGACTTTGACCTTTGACCTTCAAGGTCACACCATCAATGAACACTTTTCATCACGTATAACAATCATGCAATGACTCAAAGTGTTCATAGTTAAAATACGGCATATTTACAAAAGCATGCTTAAGTTTTGACCTCACTGTGACCTTAACCTTTGACAGATTTTAGCGAAAACGTTTTCAAATCTTGGTCTTTGTCCATAGTTCATATATACCAAATAAGAGCCTAATAGTACAAAACAAGTTTGAAGTTATCATGTTTTCAAGGATTGTTGTAGTGATTTCAGAACTCATGACCTTGACCTTTGACCTTGAATATGAACATGTCAAAATCATTCACCAGGTGTATAAGAAAGAAATTAAGCTATTTATATGAGGTGTTAATATATTCATGGAAAAAGTTACTCAGTGATTTCAGAACTGGTCAGCATGGCCATATTTCGTGACCTTGACCTTTAAAATTCAAGGTCACACATTCAGTGATCACTTTTCATTGTGTATCACAATCATGTAATGATTCAAAGTGTTAATAGTTGAAATAAGACATTTTCGCAAAAGCATGCTTAGGTTGTGACCTCGCTATGACCTTAATCTTTGACGGATGTTAGCGAAAAACCTTTTCAAACCTTGGCCTTTCTCCATAGTTGATATACCCCAAATAAGAGCCTGATAGCACAAATATTTTTAAAGTTATCATGTTTACAAGGATTTTTTTAGCGATTTCAGAACTCGTGACCTTGAACTTTGACCTTGTCAAAATAATTTCCCAGTAAGTAAGAAGTTATGTATATGAGTTCTCAAAACCTTCTAGGAAAAAAGTTATAGCCAATACAAAACCCCAACTTACAACGCCCATTTATACACATCAATCACTAAAATTCCATACTCTCTTATAATGTTTAATAATATAAGATAAAGAAATGTTGTCAATATGATATATAGAGTCACCGTTTTAATCATGAATGTTATACTTCAATTACATTCAAACACGTTTGTTCAATTAATTTGCAATCAGTGGACAATACCAGTGTATCTGTGATGATTAAATGTTTTTAACAAAATTTTAAATAAAAATAAAAACTAATAATGGTAATGATAAATAATGATTATAATGATAACATGGTAAAACTGTAACTAGGCTCATAATAAAGTAATACAGGGAGTATCGTTGTCACCTTTAACCTTGAAGTGATTTTCTACCACCTTTGTCTGTTATTGATTTCAATATTTGCTTGTTGACAATGATGATGGCAGTGAGGTTGATGTTGATGTTGTTAGGGAAAATGGTTGATTGAGTTTATGTTAGGCTTTATAAAATATGCTGAATCCTAAAATGAGCTTTGTCAACAACCGAAATATGACTAAAATGTGTTCTTTCAATAAATTGATATGCCTACAGAAGACACGTTGTAAACATCATATTACAACTGCTTAGATCTAGAATGGTTCATCCCTTAAAATCATGGTAAGCGGGGGAAAGTTTGTTTCAGACTATAAAAGACAGAAATAATTATCTATACTCACATATTTGTCAGGAATCTTGATATCTTCAACTATAACTTTTTTGTTTAGTAATTGTGTATTATCTTTAGTAATTTAGTAATTTGAGATGTATGCTACATTGAATAACACTTAACACTGTGTATGTCCTTTCAGGACGTTCAATATTTTCAGTAATCAACACGATCTGATGTAAATTCTTCATCTTGACAGAGATTAAGCACTTAAACGAACAATGTAGCTAGGACAATATGTCGATCAAAAAGTTCAAAATTACTGAGAAGAAACGGTGATAGGTTGGGTTAGCTGCATATTACATAATGAGATACTTCTATAATTTCTATAACTTCTAAGTATACACAAAGAAAAATGTTAAGCAACCCCTGATATTTTCATATAGCTGAATGTCAGAAACAAGTAAGCTCTGCTATGACCCTAAATTAGTAATTTTTTTCCAGATAGAACAGCCATCTGGCAAGAAAGAAACGCAACAATATATAGCTGTTATCGTTATTTAATAGCGATGACGTCATGTTTACACAGGTACTGTTTTTACCATGAAACAATTTCCACACAAGTATGGAGCTGCAAGTGAAACAAAACACATTCGCATTGGTTTGTAACTTTTAATGTTTTTATTAGACCCTAGTGTACATGTTCAATAAGTATGATCAGTATCTGGTAGGACCGCCACGTACCCGGATAACACACTGCACCCTACGTCACATGCCTTCAGTCAGACGTCGGATCTCGTGTCAATAACATCCACTGAGCGTGCAAAGCTGCCTCCAACTCCAAAATGTAAATTCTGTACTGGAGGGTTCCGAGCCATGAGTCGCCGCCCTAGAATATCCCACACATGCTCCAGAGGGTGCAGATCTGGGCTTACTGGCTCGCATGTAATCGATAACGGCACGTGATCGGTTAGGTCGGGCGTTGTCGTCCACGTACTGTGGTCGTGTAGCAAGTGCATGGTTATCAAAATGAGGAACAACGACCAGCTGCAGCACGTCCCGGATGTATTGAGCTTCCCTGTATTGAGTTGCCCCTGATGGTGACCAACTCCAGCTTGCAGTCATGAGAAGGCTTCCCCACACCATAACCGAGCTACCTTCATACGCAGCAGTTGGCTGGATGTTTCTGGGGTATAAGCTGTCTCCAAACACGTGCACACCCAAAGGGTGAAAGGACATTCCTGCAGAGTTCAAACCAATAATTTGATTTCCGAGATCCATTGACAATCGTCTTCGTGCCATGTTCAATAGATATGCTTGAATCGCTATGGAAAGCAACGTAACATATCACCAAATGCAGTTGGGACTTACTGCTTTTTGTGATCCTTGAGCGTAGCATGTTGCACGTGCATGCCCCGAACGTGTCACGCATCACTGGTTGGAACATATCGCACAAACACTACTCTACCCATAAATGAACTTTTAACTATTCAAAATAGTCTCGAAAATATATCATTACAAATACCAGGGGGTGCTTAACGTTTTTCTTTGTGTATAGTATACGTTATGATAACAAGAGGACTAGATTTGATGATATGAGTATGTTGTTTGCATCTATGACTGATAAATGCACTTTTGGTTTCTATGAGGAATGATGTGCAAAAGAGGTGAAAAAAGGTAAATACTTAACATTGCTGATAAAATTAATTGCGAAGACAAAATCCGAAAATAAAAATAAAATAGTTGTGTATAATTGAATCAGTTCAAAGTACATATATTAATGATATTAATAACTCCTCACTATCAAATACTTTTATATATTTGAAGTAACTCGCTCGTCAAGGTAAGACAATAAAAAGAAAAAGGTGAGACGAATTTATGCATTAGGGGATTTTGCAAGAGGTGAGAAATGTGGCCCAATCGTTACATATCTTACATGGGAAGAAATGATTTGACCAACCTATTTGAAGAGAAAATGGTATCATATGACTTGAGTAAAAATATATATTAGTCATTTGTATCATATTTATATATTGATGTATTTAGAGTTACCGTATGCGGCTTTCTTTACCTGGAAATTCCTTCTTTGTGACAATTGCGTTTAAATGTGTTGTTATCATAGTTACACCGTAAGTGGTTGATTCTGTTGATACCATGACCGAGACTGCAGCTGTTGTCAATGTAGAGATTGATTTGGATGATGGCAACATAGATGTTGTCAATGTGGTTGTTGTGACTGTTGATGTCATCGCCGTCCTTCTTACTTCAGTTTTAAAACACTCAAGGGTGAAGTTTGTATCTGTAATGGCATACATAACACGCTATTTATTTAGAAAAGTAAATATTCTGTATACTACTATATATGTATGCATAGTCATTCATTCGTGCTTTTATCGAGAATCATTAATCCATTTAGTCTAAAACATCCACAAACATAACTTATCTATCTGATATCAACATACTGGAGGAAGATAATAATTTGTTAATATACACAATAAATAAATCCAAGCATTATATGTAGATGAACATCAAGCTCAAGGATGTATGAATCATATAAAAAAAAACACATTTTTGTTGTGAAAGTATTAAAGAAACGTTCATCTCTTGACAATAAGTCGAATGTTTATTTTGGAATAACTTGACAACTAAATAAGAATATATATTGCGAAGAAACGTGACAGTATCCATTCGATTTCGAAATGGACACTTGTCAAATTGAACATAAGTCTATTGCAACATCTCGTGGTGGACGTTATTAATGCGTTGGTTGATTCAAATACAGAGTCAACAAAAGGAAAAAAGAATCCTGGACTTTCTGGAAATGAACAGAGGTAGGTTATAATTCTGGGCGGAGGGTGATCTCCAAAGATCCCATGGAACCTCTTTGAAGAGGATGGCCGAAGAACGATTAACCATCTTGAAGGATGGCATTCCCGATTGAAGCAAACCATAGATGTCTCTCATCCGCATAATCTGGATTATCCTCTTCTGACAAATTGTCGAGGCGTCTTTGTCTTTATTATCCATCTTTAATTGCTGAAACATCGACAAACACAGGACATCGACATCATCCATGAATACGAAACTGAAGGTCGACTTACAAACCTGATAGACTTAATGTTGTCGGTTCTTATTTGAATGTCTTAAATGTCGGACATAATTAACTGAAATCATCAACAAATCAAAGTCGAAAATGATTTCACTTACCGTCACTGGTTCTCATCTGAATTGTTCCTGACATTGATCCCCGGGAGTTTCCATTTGCTTTGACTCTTATAGTAAACTCTTCTCCTGTTTTAAACTGTTTTGCATAAGCCATTACTTGGATAGTATCTCCTTGGCACGTAGGTTGAAAAGAACCATCAGACAGAAGAATTTCCGTGTCACACTGAGGAGAGGTAATATTGTGGAACGTCATATTAAAAGATGCATCCATAATGAACACAACCATGCACTGGCAGAAAACAGTTGTTCCAGCAATCACAGAAGTGTCCATGTTCAGCTCTACATGGTTTGTTGTAATCTTAGCATCATGACAAAGGTTTATGGCTGAAAAACGATCATTCATAATTAGATTGCAAAACATATAACATATTAAACAAAAACGATAACCAATCAGATAGTTTGTTCATCAATGTGTGCATGTAATAACATGAAAACATAATTACATTTGTCAAAGGTTGAGGCATATATGAAGAGATATAAAATGATACACTTCGTAGGAGCAGATCATTATAAGTATTTTTCAGGAAATTATATGAAATATGAGGTAACAATAAATCACCTGAGATAGAGACTGTACAAATCGTGTGTACCAGAGACATTAAGTAATCAACAGTTTCTATATAGGTTAATATGCACAAACATTCTAAACATTCAAGCCCTTCATTTATTGTCCATAAAATGGATGTATGCATTATAATGCTAATACACTGTACAGTGCATGTTTTATATTCGGTCTTATTATCTCTACATTCAGCGGTTTGAGCTGTGTCACTGTACATCTTTCAGAGGGGCAGTGATCGTAAATAGTTGAACTACCAGTTCTTTGGCCTCGCTTTTGTCGGTGACTGAACGGGTATGCTGTTGGGAAAGTCAGTGCTGGTGATTAGTGCCTTACTCTGACAGGCCAAGTTAATATCCCTCTAAGGACTCGAGCCGGAAATTGGTACAATAATGTGTACGATTGCAGATAATAGATCTCGAAGTTTGAACATTGTTATAGTCATTAGTGGGCAGATGTTTCCGATTTTTCTGAATCCAATTTCCTCGCTTACCTAAAAATATATAGCTTAATATCATGAATATATCTGCTTGAATTATTATTCACACTCCAGTTGACTGTCACAAATGTTTTTATTCACAATGTTAACGAGATATATACACCTATATATTTTGACATTATCTTTAAAAGCAACAATCTTACAGCTATAAAGGACATATGGTTTATAATAAACTGATCAGAAAAAAGTGGAGTAAACTCACTTGGGTTATCAGAGTTGACTGGAGACGACCACAACAGAAGGGAGGTCAATCCCAGCGAGATCAGTGCATGTACCCCGTCCATGATATCACGAATTGTTGCAATCAACACAAACTACATGTACATGTCTTACATTGTGAGTCCTCGTTGCATGTAGACTTTCTGTACTACTGGTTGATAGACAACTGGCACACCTCTAGGTATAGTAAACTCGTTTGTATTCACAGACGGTAACATAATACAGTGTTTGTATTCTCTTTTATCAGACATATTACTAAATAGATATATCAAGGTTTCCTTTCATATTACAGCATGCACATTATGTGCTTATCATTCCGCATTGCTGAATTTGTAAGGGTATTTAACTCATAAAGTTTTGCTTTTCATGATTTCAATACATGTTGCTTTTGCTGTAGGGTAAAGGCCGGGTCACACTGTCCCGAATATGACAAAAGATGCCAACACGAATCAGAAAATTCTCATTTCGCACGAATTTGGTTTCGATTTTGGTTAAAAACTAATCAAAATCCGGAGCAGGTACGATGCAGTCAAAAGGCAATACAATGTAACACGATGTAATACGACGTAACACACGACTACAATGCGAATGCAATGCGAATGTCGGGTTGATCGTCGCATTGGCCTAACGTTATATAGTCTGTAAGAATACAACACGATGACAGCATGATGGCAACACGACGTCGAATGAAGAGTTCGACGAGTATGCGATGAGAATACGAAGATGAGCTTGGTGATACAAGCATCACGTGACATCCACATTATATAACTCTGTTGCTGTGACGGTTGGCCTCTCGGTGTCGGCCCGGGAAAGCTTAATTTCAAAGGTTAGGAAACTGGAACAGCGTAATATAGACTTTGTTTTAGTATGGCATAACTAAAGCATAAACCTGATTACTGCTATGAAAACAAGAGATTGCCGAAATGGTTAACCGCACTTTTTCTCTTTTAACTCTGATTACTCCTTTATACACCATGGAGAATCATTTTAAAACATGTTATATATTATGGAACTTGGTGCATGGTGCTACATATCAAAGTTACATACAACATTTTTGAAGTTTTTAAAATTTTAAAATGTTTTTCTCTAATTTAAAAAAGAAAAATACAAAATGTCGAACCCCTGAATCCCCACTACCCAATTACCACTCTGGATAAGCTTATGAGTTAATTATATAATTAGGATGACTATTGAGCAATGGAGCAAACATATAGTCAATAAAGTTGCTGAAACCAGTCTAGCGTGAGTTGCCATGACAGCAGGAAATCACGTGACCCTTTCCGCCTTCGGTTGCACCATCGGCGGATGTTCGAAAATCTTTGTGTGTTAAAAAACTTCCGAACCCGCGTGCGAAACTTCATTTTCGTGGTCAGCCCGTGTCTCAATCTTTCCCTTCGCACGACCATCGAGATGCAATCTTGTTACTTCTTTTCATTATCGTACTCTCATCGTCTGTCCATCGGTACCATCGCCAAAATATTAAACACTTTGCTCCTCGATTGTCACAAGAAGGCAACGCGACTATCTTCAATCCTCGTGATTACCTGCGTATAACCATCGTTTAGCATTACGATGCTATCACGATGGAACTTAAGTAAGAATATATTCATTACACACTCATACATATCTATATATATAATACATATATGTATTTATATACGATACCTATATGAAGACATTCAATGTTTAATATAATGCATGCTTATAGATGTACGTAATGAGTTTTTTTTATAGTACAGATACATTTTCCAGATGCATGTATACCTAAGTGGTAAATATAAGGTACTATATATTTCATACTCATTGTGATATATAGAGGTATTGTTACATATATTACACAGGTTATAATATGTAATATTTATATCATTACATGTCTCATATTGACATAAACCTTTTGATGTAGTAAATGCCCTCGTAACCTAGTCAATACGACATGGTATAATCACCGTTTGCATTCTTGCAAGGTATGATCGCAGTCGCGTTGTCTTCTTATGACTTCGGTCATCTTCGTGTTACATTCGTATGGCCTTCGCTTGTGAAATATGCCCTATGGTTCCGATGGACAGGCGAAGGCAAATACGATGATGATACGAATCATACGATGTCATCTCGATAGACATACGAAGGGCACGATGAGGACACGAATGCACCACGAAACTAACATGTCAAATATTTTGCTCGCTCTCCCGATGTTGCCGCCGAACAGAGAAGAATTCCGCCGATGACCAAACGAATGCTTAAGATGCGTTTACGAATGGCCCGATTGCTTACGATCCTTTGCGAATTTGAACATTTTCAAATTCGTGTTTCCATCTTTTGTCAAATTCGGCACAGTGTGAACCGGCCTTAAGGGTATAACATGTAACATGGCGTAACAATTGTCGCGTCACGAATGATAAAAGTTCAATGTTTCATACTTCTAAAAACGAATGTGTTTATTGCCAAAACGGCAGCTGAGCAAAATATAAACACACATGCAGTTTATCTAAATGGTCGTTTGACACACTCGTGAATAATAATAATAATTTCTTCTTTTTTTTAATCCCTATGTTGTCAGGCAATGACTCTCGCGAAAAAGATATATCAATTCTCAGTACAGAATTAAACGTGTTGTGATATACCACACCCAAATGTAATAATGAAAAAAGCCAAATCGAATCTCCAACACAGTCAACTCATATTTCCAGTCCTACAAGTCAATAGGTAGTATATCCTCATACACAGCACCACACAGGTACATGCAGTTGTAGTTGAGACAGTCAAACACGTGACGTGTGTAGAGTTTTAGGTCATCTCCATATAACTTATTGTTGACACTAAAACACACCTTAAGATATAGGCATATTTGCACTAGTACATACAGCTACATACCGAAAATTTGTTCACCTTCTTGTTGCAAATATCCTCATGATGTAATTCGGCATGTCTTTGAAGCATGGTATAAACGCGGAAACTAGACCGATCATCCTACATGTTTGTATAAGAAAACAGTTGAGTGTTTCATAGCATACTCTTTTGTCATACCTCGTTGTAAACGCATAGTTTTGATAGCTCTTTGAAGTGACCAGGGGGTCAATAGAAGTTAATATATGTATTTAAATATGAATATATTTTGAATATATCAAAATATGCTAAACATTACTTATCTCTCCGCACAGTGTAATATTTGTCACTGTCATTTTAACAGTAGTATGTTTTGATTATATTGCACATGAGTCTAAGGCCTAAAACCGAATAAACATGATTTCATTTTATATCGTGGGTAATATGATATGGTCTTCACATCTTTGTATCAGAGTTACCTGAGCCAGTAGAAGAGGGTAACATTGCATTATCCGATGGATAATCCTACATGATTCTTATTTATAGGCAACGCCATGAATACAATGATATTATTGTGTTTTTAAGACCGATTGGCTCCCTACAGATTGAATGGAATACAAACAAAATGGAATGACTCTTTCCACTTTTATGAATTTAAAAAAAATAATTTGGACGTTTCGAGAGCTCTTAACTGTTGTAGAATGGATTAACGTAAACATTGTTTTATTCGGGTGCAGAAATCGTACAAAGCATAAACGAAAGTTGAAACTAAGCATGACGAGAAGGTAATTGAATATTTATATATACCTTATTATGTAAGCAGTGAACTCAAACAAAAAAACTAAGATAACCATATTATGACGTAATATGACAAACAATGCAAATGACAAACAATGTAAATGACAAACAATGTAAATGACAAACAATGTAATTGACAAACAACATAACCGACACTGATTCTCGATTTTGAGTTTTATAGTTACTGTTACCGTGGTTAATATTGTATCCAGTTGTCAGCTTCGCAAAGGGTGACATGGAAACTTCCAGATTTATCGTTATGAAAATACAGTATTTAAATGAAAGTAAAATTAATTAAATTTGTTTAATTATTTATTACTCAATACGTGACACTATGTGTCAAAATCGATTTACCACAATATATTAAACCCGAAACATTACAGAATTTATAGTTACTACCAAACGCTAAACAGATGGTTGCATATTTACAACATCAACAGCTTTGGCAAACGAGTATTGCCTATTGGTGTTGACCTTTATTATATATAAATTACCTACAGGCAGCGTATCTCAGCATTATGTCAACGAGTTAATAAATGTAATAAATATAATACACGCTTAAACCAGTAGGAAATGTCAACTTTGGATTTGAACTAGCTCAACGGGAGCGAACGATAACATCCTGCTATAATGGATGACTTGTAAGGCATGTATACGTATCAACATGTGACAATGGTGTCATCATTAACTAAATATCAATGGCGCACATGCTCATTAATCAGGACAATACTCGTACCATACCGACCATTGTCATTGTTGGAATCACAGAACATGACAATTATGTTGTAATTACTTGCACATAATGTAGAGGACAACCGAATGACGTTGATCACCAGTACCAGAAATTCATTTACTGATCATCATTACAGGAAATTCATCAATATAGAAGTACACTAGTCTTTACAGTGGATACATATATCACTGTCATTAGAGGACATCCATCAACATATTAGCAGTACAGGGCAGTATCAGCTAGGTGCACTCGAGGCGATACAGAGGATACGAACATGATGCTGCTAATCGTTGTTATTACTGTAGCTTTACTAACATCTGTATTGAAGGCTCCCGTGTTTCATGGAACTCAAACTAAATTTTATGTGAAAAAATGTATTATATTTGTATGCTTCTAATGTCTATCCCGGTCTTACTGTTGTCCCTATTCACTCCAAGACATGTGGACAATATCAGGTAACGTTTTGACTTTGTATATGAAATTGTAAAAATGAATGCTCATTGAGAATTGTAAAATGTTGTATTACTATGATAGTAGTATACTGATGTCCAACATGTCCAAAAGTATGTTTTATTGAATATGTCATTTCTTTATATGAAAACGGCAGCATCATGTTATAGTGCGTCAGTATAATACATACAAGTTCTTGTTAATCAGATAAATACAAAACATTTATCTGAAAATTGAATATTAATATAAATTAACAACATGTTCATTTTGTATGTCGATTGATATTTTGTACTTGTTGATTTAACTTTTCTTGATTTTTTGGTTGGTACGATTCTTTTGCCGGTCAGTTTACTACAAGGAAAGTTCATCATTCCAGATACTACTATCCTCCAGCTTTGTGGCTACAGAAACTACTCGGTATAGAGTTTGAAGTGAAGAATAAACACTATATACCTGACAACCAGCCATGTCTCCTAGTCAGCAACCATCAAACTGAATTGGACATCTTAGGTAAAGGTTCTGTTATTGGTATAACTGTTGGTATATATGCAGCTGCATCTGATACCGTTGTTGCACCTAGTTGTGTATTTCAGTAAGATATATGGTACTAGTAACATCACAGTCACAGACATGTTAAGTGAGGTGATTTTCCCCATATTAAACATTAAACGAGGTTTCAATGAGTGAATACTGATCTCTGATCTTGTAAAGGGTTAAAACAGTTTTCATATTGTCTGTTGACCCTATATGACCATAATATGATAACCATAAGTAACCATCTTTCATACATGGTTGTTTCAGGTAATGCTTCTGTCGATTTGAAGAATAACGCGCTCTTGGGGAAGAGGGATGTTTTACTCAAGTATGGACCCTTTGGTTGGGCTGCCTGGTTGTGTGGAAGCATCTTCATTGACAGACAGAATCATGCAAGTGCACTGAAAACCTTGGATGAATGTTCCAAAATTATCAACTCTAAAAAGGTAACTAAAACTTATATTGTCATTTTTTGTTATATCATTGGGTCATAAATCCAAAGGAAATTATTTTTCTTTAAGCCAGTAGACTTACAGACAAAAGAAAGTATCAGTACAACAACGCAATATATTTTAATCAACGAGTGATGAACAAGATTGAAACATAGTTACACCATGTCTTTAAAAGCAAACTAACTTTGTCTGTTAATTTGAAAACATTGTCTGGTCATACTTCTGAAAACACGGCTTTTTTAAAATAGTCGTTATAGATTCTCCTTAACCAGACGAGATAGGGGAATGAAATATTGTTTTCTGGCTTGTTTTATGACGTCCTACAGTAATGATGTGTCATTGATTTAAAGTCAAAGGGGGTACATTATGTCGATACCATCTTGTACTAACAAAATTTTACCTTAAATACCAAGAATTATTTCACAAAATACCTTTTGAAATAGTTATTTCAGCACCCCATGTGTGCTTGAACAGAAGTATCATACTCTCATGAATGAAATTGTGTATATCTCTTAACGAGATATACCCTCATCACAAACATTCAAAACCGAGTTTATCCGGCAGAAATAGTTTGTGTTTGACTCTGTTGAAAAGAATATATACTTTCTTGTGCATTTTGTATGTTTCTGATATTCTTTTTCACCTATTTGATTATAATACAAATAATGAACAAATTGACGACTCAGATCCTTTTACAAACAGATAAAATTATGGTTGTTCCCTGAAGGACGTCTTTGTAAAGAAAAAAACAGCTTTTTACCCTTTAAGAAGGGAGCCTTTCACCTAGCCGTAACGTCACAGGTAAGTGACATTATTTCGTCTCACAAAACTTTTGAATGAATCTCAGCCTCAAATGAATTGCCCCTCACAAATCATTTGTAATCTCGACAGCTACATTTCAAACTGGTTCACCTTCTTCGGTATCTGAGTGCAATGAGTAATAATTTTAAAAAGCCTTATCACTTTAGAAGCTGGAGAAGGAAGGGAATTGTGACAATTAAGGATCTGTACGTAATGCGCATGGTTTTCTGTCTTTTGAAGAGCTAAAGCTCAAGTTTGACATGAGAGGTATTTACCTGGATCTTGGCTATATGTCATCTATAATTTACCTAAATATGACAACACAGGTATAAACATACCAATGATCCTGATTTAAACTCTCTTCACAAACATGTTATGCCTTCCAATAAAGGCTCAAAACTATTCTATGATATACTGTTATCTGACAATAATACAACTTATATCTGCCAAAATTGGAACATTTATTTCATGATACTTATTTTAATTGGCGTATGATTTTTAATATTTGCAGAAAGAATTTGAAAGATGTAAAACTCCTGAATTTTCGATTTAAGTTCATGCACTGAATTATTTATACACAACTGTTTGAAATGAAAATATTTGACAATGAAATTTGAAATGTTTGTTATGTGAAACTTTATGTCTTGCATATGTCTTTTTGGATGGAAAATTTGTATTATTCAAAACATAGAGACATTTAAAATAACAAAATCCTTGGTTTGGTTTGAACCTTAGGAGAATAATAAACCATTGCTACTGAATATCTATTATTCTCTGCTAAAATATATATTTATATACATGCACTCTTAGGTAAATTACCTAAACCCTAGCCCTAACCCATTATTTAGTCTGAAATAACAATTATTAGGATTTACTTAATAGATATTTTTGTTTATTTTTATTTTTGCCACTTGTGATCAAACATTGGAACAACTAAAAAATATAATAAAAAAAAGTGCAGTGACGCTTTGAATTGGTAGTTTGGATTCAATTGCATTATATATATCATCATTTGTCAATATGTACAATAATCATGTTCAAACTAATGTAATGCGCAATTTTCAACCTTTGGCGCAACTTTTGTTGGAACTCATATTTTAAATGTTGGTTTCCTTAAAGACGTTCCCAACAATAATCAAAATAAATGAAAAAATGCTGTAAATTGGCTGAATATGTATTATTCGAGATTCAAAAAGAAAAAGTGCATGTCAGGGACCTTTTTGTGCAAAATGATGTTTGTTTGTGGTAATGTCTAAAAAGATGGCAAACCTGTTTTATTTTGTTATGGTATCTTTTTTTCAAAAGTAATGATAATCATTCATGTTGTTGTTCTTTCATAAATGGAATGTTATTAGAATGAAAAGGTGAATTCTGCAATTTGTATTTTGTTTTTATCCCATTAAACGTTAAATGATAAAATACAATGTCAACAATGGATTCTGCAGAAATAACTTCAAAAGTCATGTTAAAGAATAAAAATAAATTAAAAATTTATTCAAACATGAAAAAACATGTTAAAAACTTACCGCTGAAGAATAATAGAACATAAAACATACATGTTACGGACCTATTTTCTGAGTAAATTGATGCTAAAGTTGAATATTTATGAAAAGTAATGGCAAAGGGAGATAACTCCTCACTGGAAAATCGAATGATTTAGTATGTAATTCATTTATATAAGGTTGAGGAGCAGATACTTCTTTTACCATAAAACTAATTTACATAACCATTATACCATTACCCATTCTTTATTAGTATCCAAAAGTAATTTGATTTTTAATGTTTCTCACAACACATGAACAATATTGACAAAGGGATATAACTTTTCACTGGAAAATTTATTCTTTTATGACATAATTCATTTATATGAGGTTCAAGAGCAGGTAATGTTTTACCATAAAAGAACAACTATTTCACACAACCATAATACCATTTCTTTTCTTATTGGTTTTCAAAGATAAATTGATTTTTAATGTTTATCACAACACACTGTTGATGAAAAATGGACCTAAGCTATTAATTTGTGAGAGCGAAAATCAATTGGAGATGTGCTTGGGCAATCGTTGAGATCCTCTTTAACTTTGGAACACTATGTCTATATCTATTTAGTGAGAGGAAATTACATCGCAACTGCATTTAACTAGTATTAAGGACATTGACCTATTTTTTACGATGTCAATCTCTATTGTAGATTGTACAGAAAAAGTTTAAACCTGGAGGTTGATATGTTTAGACCCTGGGTCAGTTAAAGGACATAATCATTTTGGTGAGGTCACATATGTCCAATTTAACTGAAAATTATCAACTTTAACCGAAAATAACTAGTTAAAAGTCCATCAGTTCAGAATAACGAAAAAAGCCCATTAAAGGTGATGTCCTTGATCGAAAACCTGACAAATGACCTTGTCTTGCTGCAACCAATTAGTCAAACGTAATTTTGGAAACTTGAATTACGTAAATAGGAAGACAGATTTGCTTATAAAGCGTTTAATATGTCTTATAACAAAGACATACATAAAATAAAGCCGTAATTGTCGGCTTCTACACATGTATGTGACCGTTTCATTGAAACATATATAAAGACAATGTATACATGATATATTAAGCTTTTGGGGGTGATTATGAAAGTCGAGTAAGAAGATATAACCTAAACCAGCACCTTTTGTAATTTGTAACATTTTAAAATCAAATGAGATATCATGCAAAACTGATCATACATCTTTAACGAACTGTCTACATTACTGTGATGTATGAACATATATTGCGGTATGGCACATTCAATTTTCACAACAAACTTTCCGGTTTTACATCATATATTAAACATTATTTTATTTGCTCTTATATATTCACACATTCAGAATGCAACTGTACATGAATATCCTCGAAAACGTAACGTTCTTAACTCGGAGAAACATTAACATAGATTGCCACTAAAACACGGCATCAGCGGCATCTGTATGGACAACGAGGATATTTCTTACATATAACAATTGATTTATTTTACATCATAAAATCGAATTGACTACATTTCTGTTACAATTTGAGTGGAACGTTTTAATATAATATTTCAGATTCCAATAGTCCCAGTAGTGTTTTCATCCTACAATAAGTTTTACAATGAACACGACGCTGGACAGAAACGCTTTGATGAAGGTGAGAAAATATAAAATCAATGGTCAAAATCAAAATTGTATTTGAAATTTTAACAAGCGATTAAATTAAGGGAAACCATGTTTAAGGGAAAGCAACTAAAGAAGTGAAACATGTCTAAGGAAAGCTATTAGATTGTCCTGTTACAATGTCGAGTCTCGTTGGATGGAATGTTACCAGTTTTCGTAATCAGGTGCACATTTCACAGCTGAATCTATGGTCTAAGGTACTTGGGTGCAAAATTACCAATAGTCTTCACTTGGAGGCTATATTATGAAAATAGGTTCCTTTTCAATATTCTAGCGTTAGGCTGATTATTTCATTACTTTTATTTTCACAAATTCGCAACTCTGTATATACCTTAGGATATTGCACATTAGTTGAAAGCTATTAAATGGTACCTTACACTATTGATTGCAATACAGGACAGGATTGAACTAATATTTACACAACTTTGTTTCCCTAATTAACCTTTACGCCCCTGTCTTCTATTACAGGTAAGGTAACGATGACGTGTCTACCACCAATATCTACAGCAGGACTCACATCAGAGGACGTTCCCGCACTGACAGAGACTGTCAGAAGTCAAATGTTTGACGTGTTCAGACAAACGTCGGACTTTTAGAAATTAAACAAACGTTTCTGTTTCTTAACCATATCGTGGCATCTTCCATAGCCTGAATGTGTTATTCGGATATTTCAACAGATGAAACTTACCGTTTTGTTCATATATTTCATGTCATCTTAAATTCGTTCTTACATGTAATATAACAACCTAAGACAATGGATACATCATCGCTCACGAAGCAAAGAATATAAAGAACATACATATTCAATGAGGCTTGACAACTCACAGATAGAACTAACATTTGAACACTCAGTGGGAGGGGGATTAATATTTTATGGGCGCTTTAACTAATACAAAGTGTAACATGTAAATGTTTCCATTTCAGAATTGTAAAGGGGCTGTAGCACGTAGCTGTAGCAACTTGTTTTTTTTTCTTCAAATTTCCCATTTATAATGATAGTTTATGCCATCTATATTTACTTTAGAGGGTAACACATCTTATAACTGATACCAATTTACCAAGTGGTAATAACGGTGTTGCATTTAAAGCAAAATTGCATAGCGGCCATTTAATGTGAACACATTTTATTATTTTGAGTTACAAAAACGATTCTCATGGCTATACCGAACCATGTTCACTAATTTTTTAACGTGATTTTCCGAAGAGAGAAGGGTGTTTTACTATTAGTGACATTATTTTTCAATTACATTTCATCAACATATTTGAGCGAAAAAGCGTGCTACTGCCCCTTTAAGAAAAAAAAATAGTATGCTCTTTGATACATAGAAACGTAAATTAATCGTCTGGTAAGAAAATAATACGATTTTGGTATTAAATTGTGTAAGCACAATCGAAACATGATAATGAATTATGTAAGGGTAATATTATGTTGCATTTGAGATGGGTATTTAGAAAATATTACCCATACGGGTTTGTTTGTGATATTCGCACATCTGATCTTTAGTGATTCTCAACATTGATTGGTCAGTACCCAGAGAATGACACTACGATTGGTTGACGGTACTGCTTTCTTAATTCATTGTTAAAAAGAACGTGCCGGACTTATACTTGAAGTCACTCATCTTGATGAGAAAAAAAATTATACGTTCTATATCATAAATTATAACAGGTTTATTAATCTACATTCACATAATAAATGTTTTCAAAATACCAACGGCTTCACCTTGTTGTTTGTTCAAATCGTAACTGCCACCAAAGTAAAACCAAGGAGGTTCCGGAATCAGAATGTTCAATCCATATATAGGCAACATCAGAAAATATTAAACTACGCGTGAACTGTTCTCGTTGTTTCTGAATCAGAATATGATATCAGACCTGTCGTTTGACATCGGGGCTGCAGTTCAATCACGTCCACGCTCCTTCACAAGGGCGTTCCTTTCTACAATCAGCAACCATTTCGATAAATATTTCGATAGGGGTGTAATGAAGAAAACGGGTCGTTGTATGTTGGTAACTCCTGTTATTTTGTCCTCACTTTGGTCACTTTCTCAACGCATACATTCCGTAGGTCACATTTTTAACTTTGAAACGTGGACTTTTCTGAAAGTGTCACAACATTAGAAATAATGTTATTTTTTCCCCGTCTCTTTGTCTGTCCGTGTGTCTGTAGTAAAAACAATAATTCCTCTGTATATCTCCCGTAGATGATGTGCGCTAACTTTATTAAACTTGATGCGCCTAGATTCAGAGTTCATTCACCCATTGTACCTCAAATTGAAAGATCATATGCCACAAACTAATAGCCGTTTGAATGGTGTTCTTTTGGATAACCATGCGGGGGAAGGCAAGCTATGGGGTCATGGAACAGGATACATGTGAAGAAATACTCTGATTTTCACTACAACATGGGGGGGGGGGGGGGGGGGGGATCTACAATTTGAGGGATTTGATACAACTCTATTAGCTTTTCATCCAATATATGATTTGGAGAATCTGGTAAAATATGCAGCGTCAGTGTTAGGAATTATCACTGTGACTTTGGTTTTATTCAACAGTGATTTCAGTACTTGAGTCTTCTGAGATCCTAATGAACATTTAATGATGACTTAATGATTTAATGATGAGTTTGGGGTTATCACTGTGTCACTGTCTCCACCGTATTGTAGATCACCTTCGAGTTTGTTTTATTCAACAGTGATAGTGATGTCCAATGACGAGCGAGTGTTTCCAGATCTGCCTTGTCAGACAGATTTCTCTTTGCTTTTCTGCTATTATCATTATAATATTTTGATTAAAATTATGTTGCCTCTGTCCTAACATTTCATTATTTATGTTTGAAAACTGTCCTGATTAGAAATACATGCCAACAGATAGTAAACAAATGTAACAGTGTTATATTTGGGATCATTAACTGCAAAAGTATAATCTCGTTCACTATCTTAATGCTGTGTATATCTAACGCATTTGGAGCTGTGCCACTTGATATCTATCAGAGGGATATTTATTGTAAAGAAATAGCTTCACTACCGGTTGTTGAAAACTTTTGTCGAGGTTTCGGTAGCCGGGTATGTAAACAGTTCGAATAGTACGCCTGACTCATCACACAGACAGGGGCAGTTCGAATCCCACAAGGGACTCATTCCATGAAAAGGAGTTTTATTAAGAGATCTTTGAGTATGCTCCCACCTGTGTCACTTCACTGACTTATATAGTGTATAATTACCTCCAAATCACACGGGTCTTCAAATGTTCAAAATACTCAAGGTAAATAAAAACATTGTGAATATGACGAGTGAGAAGACAAGGATGATAACACAATGATGATACTTCATCTTTACTTCATCAATTACTTTCAATCTCATGCACGGATACAGACACTCTGGGTAAACTATCTAATAAAGGTGTCTATAAAATATATAATTCATGCAGCATCAGTTTAAATCCATTATCTTCCCACAGAGGTTACTCCCTTCAGATTTCCGATCCTAACCTATGTTCTATATCGCTTGAAATGGAGGACTCCAGCAATATTCCCTAGCGAGGGAATTGAGAACCTTATACACTATCCCTGTTTTTTTACCAATGAAAACTCATCTTTCATGTCGACCGAGTGACATCAAAGATATATGCGTTTGACTCTTAAGGGTCTTGCTCATTAGCATATGTCCTTCGAATATGTCCAATGTAAATAACACAAATGAACTATTTTGGGTATTTGTCTCTGATTTGGTCTTCTTTATTTATAAGCATGTTTATGATCAATACTTTTCACAAAATCAAATAGCATATTTCGAGAAAAACACATTAAAGGGGAAAACGTTTATCTTACGTTCATTTTATCATTATGTCGTGTTATTGGCAAATGTCACTTTTATAACGGCATCACTGATTGCACAACTAGATTCAATTGAAACCAATCAGGACACTCCATTTCCAACCTCATTTTCAAGCGATATAGAACGGAAGTTTGGATCGGAAATCTGAACGGAGTAACCTCTGTGGGAAGAGAATGGTTTAATTATGTTTGAAATGAAACCGCCAAAAACTTATTTCTGGGTTCAACAAGTGACATTAGGGGATCATAGTGGGCATGTGTGAATATGTTTTGAGATTACTGCCAAAATATAGTACAATGAAGGCACTTGATGTTAGGATTGCGCACCTGGACCCACGAACCAATGCTTGCAAAGATAAATAAGTAAAGTATGTGGTCAGTTTGGTTGTAATAAAAATAATTTCGAATAAGATTATACATTGGCTATGAATAATCAATAATTTGTTCACATGAATTACATTTTGACAGTTTTGAAGAATTAATCATATGAATATAGGTTTAGGGATGTGCTCACAACAAAACAAGCAAAAAAGAAATCAGCGAAATCCCCCAGCAGTGGAAAAGTGTGAAGTGCAATGTATATAGAACAGTGATAAGGATGCTTTGTTCTTTCTTTCTTTCTTTCTTTTGTAGCACGTTTTTTCGCTCAAATAAGTTGATGAAATGAATTTGAAAAATAATTTCACCAATGGTAAAACATCCTTCTCTCTTCGGAAAATAAAGTTTAAAATGAGTGTACATGTTTCGGTAAAGCCATGGGAAACGTTTTTGTAATATAAAATAATAAATTGTGTTCACAATAAAATGGCCGCCATGCAATTTTTGCTTTATACGCAACATATTTTTTACCGCTACAGATAATTGGTTTGTGTAATAAGATGTTTTACCCTCTTAAGTTAGTTTAAATGACATAAACTATCATTACAAATGGGAAATTTGAAAAAATAAATTTTGCAAAAAACGTGCTACTGCCCCTTTAAGTCACTTTTATACTTTGCGTTTTAAATGTTGTATTACCTATTGAAACATGGTGATGTTAAATGTACCAAGTTTGGTTGAGCTAGCTTAAAGTTCCGTCAAGGAATCGGAATAGTAGTTATGTATCCATGGAAACAACCAAAAACATACATTTAAAAAAATGTAAAACCCTAAAAGGCGCATCTATACATGATGCATGTTAAATATACATGGTTTGCTTGTTTGTGTTTAGTTCTGGTCCGGCTCGGTTTGAAATTATATTTTAATGTAAAAAAAGCACAACATATAACCCAATAATATATTTTAAAACAGAACGAATATATCTCATAAATATATAATGATATCAGTTATTACCAAAGCACATATTAACCACTCGTTTTGGCGATTGTTGAATACATTGTTGATTCTTTGTTATACAAAGTTATGTAAGAAATAAAAAGTTTGAAAAATGTTTTTCACTTATTCTAGATATGAACAGTTAGATATTTCAACATATAAAACAACTTTTTTAATGTGAATATACATGACTTTACATATACACGAGTATATACTTACTCCTTCATCAGGTGAAATGTGAGAAATATAGCAAATACAGTATTGGCGAGGAAAATCAACCAGAGAGTTTAGAAATGCATGAGAATGGTAAACAAATAGGGTTTGCAATACAGACACAAGTGGAGTAATACTTGATTGCTAAAGGAACACTGTCCTTGGGGCTTTATTGAAGTATATAAGTGGATTTAAGTAAAACGAGGAAAGCCGATTATTTATATTTACAACAGTTGATTGGGTGGGAAATGCATAAGCCATGGTGAATGAGGGTAGGCATAAATGTCAATAGTTGAGACTGTTGAGGTGTGAAAGGCTGATATAAGGTACTGCATATTTATTACACATTGTGATATATGGAGGTAGTGTTACATATATTAAAGAGATTATAATATGTAATCTGTATGTGTGCAGTAAATGCCCTCCTCACGGACACGTAGTCCCGATGGGCAGATGAAGGTAAGTACGATGATGACACGAATCACAAGATGGCATCTCGATAGCTGTGCGAAGGGCACGATGAAGGCACGAATGCACCACGAAACTCACATACAAAATATAGGCTTACCTTAATATAAACATAGAAAAAACTAAAATAGTATGGATTGGCTCCATGAAATATTCAACTATCGAATACTGTCAGACCTATAAGCTAGACTGGACTTTAAGACCCTTTACTTTACTCGGTATCCAGTTTCAACATAACCAGGCAGAAATGGTTGAACGAAATTATAAAGATAAACTCAAAAAAGTTGACAAGACAACGGCAATGTGGTTAAGCAAAGATCTTGCTCCATTTGGCAGCTTAATATTACCATCACTAAATCACCTGTTTACTATGTTGCCAAACCCAAACAATGATACTATTCAAACTTTACAGGAGAAATGTTTTAAGTTCGTTTGGAAAGACAAGATTAAGCGAAAACCTAATATTCAATCGTATAAAGATGGGAGACGAAAGGTCCCCTTAATTCTGGAAACAATACAAGTTCAAAAACTATCATGACTACGCAGAACCTTCGTACAACAGTCAAACATAGCCAATCTTATAAGATTTGATGTTCCAACAAAAAGCTTCCATCCCACAGAGTTTGGAGCAAATTATCTAAAGCGCTTTATAATCCTAAATATCAATAACGTTTTTTGGCCAGAACTTCACAACAATACATTTGGGCAAACGACAATATAACTGTTGGAAAAAGACCTACTATCTATAAACATCATTTAAAAGGAAATGTTAAATTCATTAATGACTGAAAGAAGAAGGTACATGTTTGTATTTACATTTGATGAATGTATTTCCATATACAATGTCAAGCCAAATTTTCTAGAATATATTGATATAATAACATCCATCAGAAGTTACCTTCTTTTGCAACATCAACCACCTTATAAAATACAACAGCCATTTATGCCAAACATCTTACATATTCTTTTCAAAGAACGCAAAGGGTGCAAGATATTTTATTATGTCTTGCTAAGGAAACATTATTTACAAGGAAAGCTCAATTGTCAACTTAAATGGGAACGTGATATCAAGGCATCCTCGGTTACCCAGGGTGTTATATATGCTCCGTTTAAAAAAGGCCACAGACCAAGGGACATAACATGTCAATTTTAGGTTACAAACATTTGTTTTACAAAAGTATAACATAAACACTTAACCCAAATCATAAATAGGACTATGTACAACGTATATTACACATATCTATTTTGTAAATACAACATTTCACTACTGTTACAATTTATTTATGTAGCGTACCATAAAGTTTAAATGCAAAATATACGTATTTTCCAAGATTCAAAATAGTTGATTGACAATTGGAATTCATTAAGTTAATAAAAGATTCCTGTGATGGATTTAAAATATATTAATAATTGATATCATTTTTACGTAAATCAGCTTTTTCAAACTGTAACTTTGGAAAATTCTTCACTTTTTGGTCATCGTGCCACAACCTCTTCGCATAACTATTTGTATAATAAACAGTTTCTACCATCTGTCCAAAATGTGTGTATATTGTATGTATACAAATGACTCATGTAACCAATGCCCAAAAAATTGATGTATCCATGAAAAAGAAATAAATTGATAAAAAAAATATATATTTTGCTCGCTCTTCCGGTGTTGCTTGCGAAGAGAGCAGAACTCCACAGACGACCAAACGAATGCTTAAATGCGTTTACGAGTAGCCCGATTGCTTAAGATCCTATACTGATTTGAACATTTGCAAATTCGTGTTTCCATCTTTTGTCAAATTCGGCACAGTGTGAACCTGAACTGTCATATTCCCTGGGGTATCACGAAACTCGTTTATTGATCATTGACTTAAGAACATATTAAATACATTTAGGACATATCGCTCTAAAATTGGCCTGATGTTTTCAACGTCGATATAACACAATGCAATCGGACAAATTATAGATACTATCACACACAAATCATTATACTGCAGATTTAACTCTACCAGCTGTGGCAAACGAGTATTGTTAATTGGTCAACTGCAGGCAACATACATCATTACTTATTTGAAGCTGTCACAGAACCAATAAACGTAATAACCTACTCATGTAAAACCATTAACTGGATGTCAAACTTTGAAACAAAACAGAAACAAAACACACTGCAGAAGATTTCGATTCGCGTGTTACACATGAATGAACATATAATAATGGTCTCACAATTACTCATTATCAAAACAAAAAATCACATAATATAGTGAAATACAATTGCAGCGCGTTCTGAAGTGGTGAGAGGACTTGAACTAAATTACCATTATCATTGTTGGAATTGCATTAACCAACAAACAATGATGTTCAATTACTTGCACATATGTCGGGGACAACATACGTTAATCATCTGGAGCATAGGAACACTGTGTAGCAGTATAATCTACATGTAGTATTCTTGTCTGTACATCGAATACAGGAATGACACTAGAGATATATAGGAACAATATAGGGCAGTATTAGCTAGGCCTACACAAGTGTATACAGGTGATACAAGCATGATGTTAATCGTCATTATAACTCTAGTTTTACTTACATCTGTATTGAAGGCTCCAATGTTTCATGGAACCCAAACGAAATATTATGTGAAACGAGCTGTGTACTGTATGTATCTATTTCTGATGTCTATCCCGGTGTTGCTGCTCTCGTTATTCACCCCAAGACATGTGGACAATATCAGGTAAGGTTTTCTCTGTGTTTTCAGTTTGTACATGATATTGCATAAAGAGTCGTATTACTTAAATACTCTTTCTCTTTTTATAGAAATGGTCGATGACAGGAACATCCTAATCGGTATTTTTTTTCTCTTTTTATCAAAAATGTATTTTAAAACTTAGATAAATACAATCAATGGTTTAAATCTTTTATGATTTAATGTATTTTATACGTTTATTAGTGTTTTGTTTGTAATTTCTTTTGTTCAAGGACAATTCATCATTTCAGATACTACTATCCTTCAGCTTCGTTGCTAAGGAAACTACTCGGTTTAGAGTTTGAAGTGAAGAATAAACACTATATACCTGACAACCAGCCATGTCTCCTAGTCAGCAACCATCAAACTGAATTGGAGCTCTTAGGTAAAGTTCTTTTATTGGTATCACTTTTGTTTAATAGAGTTTCATCCCGATATGTGTTACACCTACTTGTGCAAATAAAATACAAGTTTCGTTTACCTCAACTGCAATGACAAAGGATCAACTTTTTCAAACTCATTTGATCGTCAGGTCAGTGCACGTGATGCCAGTTTTGGCTGGATGAATTTGACAGAAGGCTAACTCCCTTGATTTTGGAATAAAGCTTTTGATACCGACGAGATATGTTAACTTTTTATAATGAGTATAACAGTAAATACATGATTAATATTTGACGCTATTGATCACAATGGAGTTTTTACGAAGAAAAATAGAACTGGAATGTTTGACCATTCACATCAACACTAATGTGGTGAACTGTTAGATATGAATGAATGATATTATATGATTTTGTGGTTCATTCAATCGTCACTTCTGAAATGAGACACACAATTATCACAGTGCCTCAAACAAATTACACAGCACATGATATTTGCACTACGATAAGCAGATAGGTGAACAAACATTCGGGATGCATCTATATATCAACAAATGGCTCTGAATGAGATGAACTCTTTTTCCCGGCAAAGACTACACACTAGTACAGTGTAAAGTTCATGCTGCATTAGGAAAAGAATAGGAAAAGACAAGTTCAGTATAACATTATGAATGGGATGATTGTGAACGGCAACATAAGTTGAATCATCAGTTTAAGCAGTATAAACATGTAATTAAATAACCAGCATGAATAATGTTGTATGCGTGTATGCAGCTAATTGGTTATGCCTTCTAATAACCACTATAATCAAGTCACAAATGACGTATCCAGCTAGCCTTTTTAAATAAATAATTTGTAAAAGACAACCGACCATCCAATTTCACCTCACATGTTTGAAATTAAATGACATGGTAATATGCTGGAATGTAATATATAACTCCGTGAAAACATGAAAGGGCACTTTTGAAATAAAGAGTGCTCCACATTGCAAGTTACGTTAAGCTAGGCATTGCAGATATCAAGTTCTAAACGTCTTCATGTGATGATGAGCGAAAAAAAGTTTAGTTAAGCTACATGTAGGCCGTACGGTTTTCGAGTTCTGCTTCGGAAACAAGTAGAGTTTCTAAGTTGTGTTTCCATGGATACCGCCAAAATGAAAACATTTACAAGCTGAAAACCCCAAAAAGCAAAACTTCATGTGATGATTTCACACAGGAAACACATGTCGTATATTTATACATTGAAGTGATCAATTTAAAAGTGTAAAGAATGATTATATCAGTCTTATTTCAGCAACATTTTACATAATTCATTTATAACATGTATTACCGTTATATCACAACCACCGATCATTATCTTTTACCCATGATTTTCAAGGTATGGCCTTTGCCGATTTAAAGAATACAACATTCTTGGCAAAAAGGAATCTCTTACTCATGTATGGACCGTTTGGTTGGGCTGCCTGGTTGTGTGGAGGTTTGTTCATTGACAGACAGAATCATGCAAGCGCACTGCAAACTTTGGATGAGTGCTCTAAAATCATCAACACTAAAAAGGTAGGTATAGGTGCATTTAATAAAAAGGGAATTCTCATTTGAAGTTGACCAACCGTATCGTTTAATATTTTTATCATGTGTAATATTTACGACGACGATATTTTTTGGCTTTAAGAATAGTAGTTGTGTGACATAACTTATAAATAATTTCAAAATACCAAGATCATTTGGATAGTATCCTTTAATCTCATATTACATTATATCCAATGTCCCATGCAACATACACAATCCCATCGCATATTTTCTTGTGTCCGAAACAGATAAAGTTATGGGTGTTTCCTGAAGGATATCTTTGCAAAGAGAAGAACAGCTTTCTACCATTTAAGAAGGGAGCCTTTCACTTAGCTGTAAACTCAAAGGTAGTTAAAATTGTTGAATCCCAGCCTCAAATCAATATTGACGATACTACTTCATGTGTTATATAGACAGATTATTCTTGTCTATATAAGTACATATACCATGTAATAGTAGTATAATTGGTGTTAATTTGACGACCGCCATAACGTTACAAATCCCGATACCGATAAACTTGCGTATGCAAATGAGTGTCACGTAAGAAGGATTAAGTCTAATCCCTATGTCAATATCTCTCGACGGGGAGGATATTTTTATAATCCCATATGTCAATATATATATATATATATCGGTACAGTAATTGGAATCCACGCTATTACAAGTTTCTTTTATTATTTTTTTTTATTTCCTAAGTATATGTCATCATAATATGATAATTAACACAATATCTCGATATCGACCTACCTTTTAATAATGGAATATCCACCTTCCTTCAGAGAAGTATTCCTCCGCATGAGAATCTATTATTTCTTCGTATAACTCGAAAATGTAATCTCTCTCAGTATCCCGTCTTTCAAGTAGATGTACCTTATGTAGTCATTTTGCAACCACCCGTTGCAGTATATTTCAAAGATTTCGTGCAATGTATCCAAATCCTCTATGGAGTGATTGAGTTGCATGCTGTGTTAGACTAATGTCGGGTTTTGAGGTGTTATGAATGTATGAACAGACGGGTTGCAGCGTTTGATATTAAATCCTCGGTGATAGGGGCTAGGAGAACCCGATTCAGTCATCGTATCAGATGCGATGTGTTTACCTTCCACCAGGCTATTGTAAGAGGTGTTTATCAGATTCGAATTATCATTACTTTAAACCATCCATACCGACAGCGAAAAAAGAACATGAGAATCGGCGGCAAATGAAATCACGTCCGGAGGGGTAAGTATAATCCATGTGTCAACGAGGTATTGACACAAGGGGTGCAAGAGGACCAGACCAGCGAGGCGAGCAATGAGCATTCGTGGAAAAGAAATATATAATTACAAATCTCCGGTAATCCAAACCTACATGATGGGGTTTTGTTTGACAAGTTTGCAAGCTAGTATTCAAACAACAGACTATGTCAAACAGAAATGCTGAGACGAAACTCGCCGAGAGAGAGAGAGACTTGCTTTCCTCGTTGTTTGTTGAAGACACACATGTCTCGGTACGGTTTGTTGGTTGAGTAAACAGGAACGCGTGGTTACACTCGTGTCGTACAGTAGGAGACAATGTTAACATTGTTTTGGGTTGTGGTCAGTGAAACTATATGAGTCAGAAAGTTCTCCAAGATTCTACAACTAACTAGTCAGTCAATATCCCCAATATTCAAAATGCACGAAGTGTCGTATTCTCTCCGAATAAATACACCAGAGAGAGAGAGAGAGAGAGAGAGAGAGAGAGAGAGAGAGAGAGAGAGAGAGAGAGGAGAGAGAGGAGAGAGAGAGAGAGAGTAGTAGTAGTAGTAGTTTGGTTTTATTATACTATATTACTATATAGAGGGTTTCAATCTCCGTGTCGCCTGTGGGGAATTCCCTATAAGTCAACGTCTACAATAGCTATGGTGCAATACCCCTCTCACCGGCTATGCGAGGTCGGTCAGTATATGAATGTATGTAGGTCGCGAGTTATTACTTAAAATCATTTTTTACCTTCAAATAACTCAACTATTCAAAATTCACCCCCAAATCCTAAATTCCATTACAACAATGCTGACTGTCGCCTGTGGGGAATTCCCTATAAGTCAACGTCTAAAATAGCTATGGTGCAATACCCCTCTCACCGGCTATGCGAGGTCGGTCAGTATATGAATGTATGTAGGTCGCGAGGCTATTCACAAAGGACGGGTCTATTGTGTGAATGGGTTTATTTACCATGGCTTGGGACCCACACCTTAGGCTTACACGAGGAGAGAATTACAGCCTGTCCACCCTTGTATAGCTTAAACAGTGTTAGTGAGAATGTTCTCTTTGTCGGACCTCGTTGTAAAGTAGACATCATAACACTGAAGCACACCGATACAACAAGGATACACGAGTTATCTCCCTTAATATAAACATCAACTCTTGCAACACGTCTAGGATTGAATTTATATGTAATGTAAAGCAAGGTTTGATGCCTTAGAGTGATTCCATTGTTTATGACGCCATCATAATAATCTGTGATTTGTTAGTACTTCATGACAAGTACGATCTTTAGTTAGTAGGTATTAAACCAACAAGATTTAGTGTTGATAGTAAAGTGTAGTTAATATATAGTATAGTGTACGGTAATTAGTTTATATTTTAGTGTTGAGGTTTAGTTTATATGGTATGTAGTTTATAGCATATTGTATTGTATATAATTTATAGTATAGTACAGTGTAGTTAGTATGGAATGGTATGGTATCTAGTGGTATCAATGGTATGGTAGACGGGAAGCTTTATACGTTGTTCCTACGTATATCGGGATGAATAACATATTTTCTGAATGAAATATATTAACCAAATAATCAAATAATATTATTTAATATACATTTTAACGCCTAATATCCAGTGCAAGCAATGCTCAATGGCGGTACAATTATTTACCTGAAGGAATTGTACTTTCGGTGTCGCTTCTAGCGCTCCGCGCCGTGACCATTTAGGTCCGTACCTATGTGTTCAGGTACCCATTTAAATAGCTGAGTGGACTAAGTGCAATGTGGATGAAGTACCTTGCGGTCGGGGCACAAATGTTTGGTGTCTCCACCCGGATTCTAACCCGGGGCCGTTGACGTGTGAGGCAAGCATGCTAACCACTTCACCACTGACTGTGCTCCACATGTACGTATAGTATCTTATATAATATGAGTCCACAATGAATGTTAACTATCTTTAGAAATTGATAATTTCGTTTATATCAACAATAGCATCAAAGAAGATAGTGTTACTCAAATAAAAACGTTGACACAACAATGCATACACATATGATTTATTGTACCTGAACAAACTTTAAAATACAATCATAATGATAATAATTAATATCAAAAATAATAATAATAATAATCATAATAATAATAATAATTATTATAGACCAGACACCTACTATTATATCATGTTCTCAATTGAGATAACTATTTCACGTAATATGATAAAGATACATTTTTAATGAATACGTTCCTGCTAAACAACGAATATATAATGTATATATTTTAGATGGAGTAATGCGTGTAACTTCCTCATACCAGTCAATTATTTCAAACAAAGCGGATATCTTTTGTGTACATAACGCCAAACATAACGATCGTTCAGTTCGAGATTTGTTTTGGAGAAAGTGTTCATTATGTGGTCCATCGAAAATCCTCTCAATCGAAACAATAGGTAATAAATTACGTAATATCCACAAGTTATGTTGTTAGGAGATTGAAGGTTAAACTTATTTGATATTATGTTTTTCTGTTGTCTTCCTGATACATCTCTTATAAAGCATTGCACCTCTCTCAGGCTATGGCTAATGGAGGATCCGTTGAGACTGTCAAAAAGTTCTACAGCGTTGTTGGAGCTATAGAGACCGAACCAATGTTGCCCAGGAGATGATCTAGCATCAGTGTTTACTATGATTGCACAAGGTGATGTCATACTTTTTTGGAGCATAACATCACAAAGTTGCGAGGATAGTTCATCTCTAGCATAAATTCCTATAACACCATCTCTTAAGACCTGATCACAATCTATGATGCATTCCATCTGCGTCGTTTCCATTCTATCTATCTTCCTCTTTACACAATAATGTTCCTAGATTTCCCGATTTGAAATCCGTCCCCGAATTCTGCATACACTACACACGTGACCGTTTCCGTCAAAGCTTTTCCAAACTCTGCCTCAAGTCTTATAGATCCTTTCTTCTTTAATGTCAAGTAGGTTCGGTCGTTTGCATGTCCGAAAGTGGGTTCTATTGGGAACACGTACAGAGCATAACCAGAGCCGAATTCCTTGCGATTTAAATACACACTGCTCATACCTTGTGGGTCACCATCATTAACAAACCATGTGTCATTGTATCGAAATAGGTTGGCGTATGCTGGGATGATGGTCTGCCCGTGCAATTTATCGAAATTGATTTTCATCGGACTCGTTTCGCCTACACTTTCACCATCGCAGTACAATCCTATTTGAGTAATGTCATAGTTGGCGAAGTTATAAGGGTTTTTAGTCGGATCCCCTGCCACTGCTTTTGACGATACGAAACCCACCACTACTTTGTTAGGTCGAGCACAGAGACACTTGACCGGCTGGTATAGACATCATTTTCACCTCGGTTCGTTTGAAGGGATATTTGGCAGTCGTGGTGGAGAGAGCCGTGTTGTGACCCCCTTTGACTCCAGGATTCACTTTGACCTTCATTACCTTCAGAACGATGTCCTCGATATTTATGCTGTAACTTTCGTCTGTCTTGGTAGCCATTAAAGCGAATTTTGGGCTGGTTCGGTAGAGCTTGACTTGCACGTCCACTTGATTCAGAATATATCTATCGATGTTAAACATGTCGTGTAACAGCACGCCTGCCATGTCAAAGCTTTTACTGTTACCAGTTATCTTCCATCTTTCGAAAAGCCCGAGGTTGTCTCCGTTTGGGTCGGTGACGTCCATCTTGGATTCTGTGTCCTTAAAGAAGAGCTGGGAGGTCATCTTGGATTTAGCATTCACCTCGTTAGTGTTGAGTATGGTGTGTATGATGGCCTTGTACGGGTAGTGACTATTAGTGGAGGTCATCAGTTTTCCTTGCAGTCTTACGTCTACCTGACTAAACATTGAGTGCATCAATAAATTTACGGGAGCACACTCGTCCGTTCCCGTTAAATGCGTTCCGTCTTCTTTCGTCATCCTGCATTTCATGTATATCACGGATCTGCGTAGATCTATGTATTCCAACCCCTCCTGTGTGCTAACATTGAACTCTATGGGATTGTCTCCGGACACGGACGATATTGGTCTGCAATCTTGTAAATAAGTTCTTTCTACCGCTGTTTGGGTCCCTGGCAAGCTAAACAACTCGAGTTCCCTTGGTTGAATTTCCGTGAAATACTTAGAGTCGGGTATTAAAGCAGACATTATCGTTGATATAGGCGAAGTACTTCCTAGTTAAAAATGTCTCTGAACAACGACTTCGTAGATTTGATCGACCTTCTCCTTCTCGTATTGTTCTGTTGTTTTCGAGGAGTCTGCTTCTTCTTCTTACTGCTCTTGTTGTTGCTCTTCTTCTTCTTCACGAACCTTCCTCTCTTGTGCGAGGTTGGTCTTCCACTACCACCTTTCTGGCCGTGCTTCAGTCTTTCAACAGGTATCCCTTCCTCTATCGCTAGACGTGACACGCCTTCAGGGTTCCTCTGTATTTCAGCCTTGGCTTGATCTACTGCCTGTTCAGCTGGAGCCACAAGTTTTATTTCATCATAAGTTTGTGTACTAGCGATGATATTGTTGACGCGGAGAGGTGTTGCTGGCTTGATGTTGCGCATCCTAGTAGATATATTCCCGATGCTCCCTATGAAGAAGGGATTGGCTTTACCTTGAGCGAGATTAGCATAATATTTTTGCCAGATCGATGGGTTCGGAACGTAGAGTGAATCGTGATCTGCTTTTTCTTCCTGGCATTCCCCTTCAAACATATTAAGTTTACACTATAAAAGGATAGCGTCTCAATTGTTGTGTTACTGATGACACGTTTGTTAAAAAAGTGGCTGGTTTCCCATTACTATCCGTTATATACACGTCAAATTGTTGAACAGCGTCGTTGATTACCCTTACGCCTATTTCGTAAGGGTCCGAAAATAGCACTTTCCAGGATGAATCCTCGGTAGAAGATACTCGTCTGAGAAGTGGTTGTCGCTGACCTCCAACTGTTATGGGTTCGCATAACGAACAATATACGTACAGCAAATCTTCAGTGACTTTCTGCTTCCTCTTTCTAGCTCTGGTCATTGCTCGATTCGGAGTAGGTGATCCCATTGCGTAAAATTCTCTTAGCGAGATTATCCATCTTCCGTTTAACTGAAGTGGTTGTTTCAAATAAACCGAAAACCGGTAAGGCTTATTTTCTGGAAAGTAATCTGTATTGTCCGTGCTTGTTGCTACGATCCATTCCATTGTTCTTTGAATATATAACTTGATTTATTATCATGTCTTCAGTACATTATCCTTGTTCTGAAATACTCAAAGATACGTATTGATCCTGACAAACTTCTCGTTGTTGCCTTCTTCCACTCATTTATACAAGTTGGCAAGATCTGAGTGGATATTACTCATCGCTAAAAATAATTAGCTCACTACCTGTCTCAGCATAGTTTGGGTTAACACTTTGCGAAAGGGTGGTATAATAAATTTCAACTGAAAATTTCGACTGTATTCATATTATCTGTTAAGATCGTTTTAGTCAGAGTCTTCTTCTTCCTCTTCCGTTTCTCCACTGTCACCTTCTTCTACTTCTTCGTCTTCTTCTTCTTCTTCTTCTTCTTCTTCTGTCTGATCATCTACGTCATCATCAGTCTCAAACCAGACCACCAATTCACTTTTCTTCTTTTCTAAAGCTGTTTCAATTGCCTTTTCTAAACCTATCCCATTGTCAATCAACTGTTGAATGTATTCAAACATGCTATTGTGCGTAGCTCCATGTTCCAACCAAAACAAATGCTTTAAAAATCTGGCATAGTTATTCATAAAAACTCTAAGATCTTCGTCTCTGAGTTTCCTTTCTGCTTTGGCCTCAGCAGCTTTTTCTGACAAGCCTTCCTGTACATACTTGTCATATTTTACCCGCCATTGGGATTCGTTCTCTTTTCGGGCTTTTCCTGTCAACATTGTGAAATACCTTACTTCATCGTCCTTGTCAGTCTCCGCAATGTTGTTCATTCTACTCAGTTTGTTAGTGACAGGTTCCTGGTAATCAATATCCAATTTCCGTTTATGCAAAGATTTACCTTCTGGACACCATCGTTTCACATGTCTCTGTAGATCATGTACGTTGCCAAACACAAGACCGCAGTCATCACAGGACTGCATATCTTCTTCTTCTTTTTCTCCTTCCTATGGCCACTGAAGTTGGAAATGAGAAGCTGTTTCTGCGCTCTCGTCTTTTTCACAAGCGTTGTTTAGTGCATTTGGGCAAAGGCGATCCTCTTCTGCCGTGAACGGTTTCAAATCCAAAAGTAGATGACCATAAGGAACCGATGTGGCTTCAGTATACTTGTTCATGAATATGTCCACGTTTCCTGGGTACATTTGTCTGGCATGGGTTAGGACTATTTGTTTGTCAATTGGATTTTTGAATAGTATCACATAATTCGAATTTCTACGCTGCGTTGGATCTTTCCCATGATATAAGTTTTGATTGATAGCAATGACGGAGAGATTCCTATGATGACTACCTTCTGTAAATAAATCGTTGATTCGTTGATCTTTACTGGCACTGGACATCAGATCGTCTAGAATGATAAGGTTTCTCATCTTGACGTTCAGAAATGATTTTTTGTCCAAATCAACGGGTATCCCTTGAATAAATTCCACCCGAGGATTAGTCACCGACCTTTGAATTTCCTCGTAAAGAGGTTGCCAATGTTTATACATCCATAGAATACGTTGTGGCTTAGGTTGTATATTGCCGTGTTTTAACATCTGTTTAATTAACGATGTCTTACCTGACGATGTGGGTCCACTACACAAACACGTAAATGGGTGATAGAGAATCTTAATTGATGATTCTTGAAGATCCTTTTTTTTAAGTTGTTCACATTCCTTTTGTTCTTGTTGTAACTCTTGGTTCAGTATTGATGAATTGTTATCTTGCCTATGTTTAACTCGTCTATGTCTCGTCAAGTTATACGGCCAGGCATAGACTTTAGAACAGGCAGTACATTTATACATGATGATGGACACACTTTCGCCCTCCCTTCTCTCTCTGGTGCTATCTGTTGAATGAAGTGAAAAAAGGTAGGGAGAAATATATATTTTAAAGCCTCGCAGCGGAAGCATTCATATATCATCCGCATCTGCATCATCAGCATCATCCTAATTATCCACATTATCAGCATCCACATTAGCATCATCAGCATCTGCATCCACATCAGCACATCTACATCCACATCATCCGTATCATCATAATCAGTATCAGCATCCGCATCAACAGCATCATCCTCATTATCCGCATCATCAGCATCCACATTAGCATCATCAGCATCTGCATCCACATCCCAACATCTACATCCACATCATCCGTATCGGCATAAGCAGTATCAGCATCATCCGCATCATTTGCATTCGCGTCATCACGATCTGCATCATCAGCATCCGCATCATCATCATCATAAGCAGCATCAGCATCATCATCATCAACCGCATCATCAGGTTGTTTCAGCGAAAAACCAAATTATATACATGCTTGTGGCAATGATCCATTCCATAGTTGTTTTCCCTTATTTTATATATCTTTTACCTGTTCTTCGTCTATCCACGAGTTAAATTTCTCAGGATAATTCAACCACTTGACGTACACTTGCTTGATGTTTCTCTTGCTACCTCGCTTCTTCAGCGTTCTCTTTTTAATCACTTTTTCTATACGCCAATCGACTTCATCCGGATTCTTGTGATACTTCTGTAGCTCTTTCTGGTAGAACGTTCCTTCTATTGGATCTGATTGTAAGTCTTCCAACCAATATATAGGAATCTCTTCTCTAAGCTTTCGTTTTTCGATTCGGAATATTTCTCCAGACCATTTCTGATCGTTTTCTTTCTGGAATGTTCTTTTGATCAATGATATACGTACGTAATCTCCAACTTTAAACTTATACCTTCTCCTGTATTTTCTCTTTTTGCTGGATGATTCTACCTTCATCGGGGTGTTCGATTCATTACTAGCTTTCCTTTTAAGAGATGATGCATGGGTTTCCAGCCACACCAACGCTTCGTTACTGGGGGTTATGTCTGCCGGCGACCTACCATTCAGACCTCGGTGGGGACGGTGATTGTAGTTGTAAATCAGGTCTTGAAGCACGTCTACATATCTATAGGTGTTTTGGTATGTGAAATATCTGTACATCATCGTTCTTAAAGAACAAATAAAACGTTCTGAATAGTTCGCTTTCACGTCCGAATTTTGAGTGGTAAAGTGCTTGATGTGATATTTTGCGTATATCTTTTTAATCACCTTATTACTGAATTCTCCTCCTTTATCCGTCCTCAGGTTATACGGCGGTTTATCCATACCCCTTACGATCTCATTCATGGTGTTTGCCACGGTTTTAGCGGATTTGTCTCTGATCGTTTCACACCATACGTATCTTGAAAAGCAGTCTATCAGGACGAGAATGTATCTCATACCATCGTTATATTCCGAGAGATTCCCCACGTCGCACAGATCTGCGTCGACTTGCACACCCATACCTCCTACTATGACTCTATTTCTCTTGAATCTTTTGATTTGGGGTTTATGTAGTGTGTATGCGTCCTGTTTCTGTAACCATTTCATAACTCGGTAGGGTTTCACATTTGGATGGTGAATTTTCAAAGTTTTGATAAACTTCTGAGCTCCGGCAAAAGCTCCACTTTTCCTTGGGTTGTAATAGTTATCTCGATAGACCTCTTCTGATGATGTCATGCCGAGATATGTTCCTGTTGACTCTGTTAGTTACAAATAGTTTCTATGAGTTGTTTTATCCAAGCATCAGACTTCAGTCTCGTGTCTCGATAGTCTTGACATTCGTATTTCATAAAGTATAACGGCGTTACCTTTTGCAGTGTCGGATTTTGGAATATATATTTCTTCCATTCATATGTGACTTCTCCTTCGTCAACGGTAGACAATGCGTATTGTTCTATGAATTTTGACTTCTCTTTTTCTTCATCTATAAAATGTAGGTTGGTTATATTTCTTTTAATGACGTTCACATAGGCTTTGAATAGTAGTTCTTCGATGAGTTGATTGATAGAATGAGATTCTACCTCGTCGATTATCTTGTCCATCGTTTTTAAAAAATCAGTTTATTCCTTTTCTAGAATAGATGTAAATACGCACGGATCCCCACGAATCTGGTATGTCGTAGCTATTCACATCCTTTTGTATTCTTAGATCATTCATACACAACGTTTTTGTTGAGAACCATTCTTTGCAGGTTGATATAATCACCTCTTCTCCAAAATGGTGTTTCACTTTTTGCGAAGGAAATGCTAATGCCACCCACTTGTATTCCTTTCCAGACATCGTTTGATGATATTTATGAATATCGGCTTGAAAGCTTAACAAATACACACTTACACATCTCTGACGTCATACATATCTTTGGAAGTACATTACAGTTTCGGTTTACCGGAATATCTATTCTCTAATGTAAATAACCTCCTCGTATGTGAACGGGATTATTGACATATGGGATTATACTTAATCCTTCGTACGTGACACTCATTTGCATACGCAAGTTTATCGGTATCGGGATTTGTAACGTTATGGCGGTCGTCAAATTAACACCAATTATACTACTTGTAATTTGTGTTTCAATTGCATTCCTTTATCTGCACTAGCAAAGTATCATTCGTTGACCATGTGTACAGCACTCACAATCAAAGGTATAGTGAAACAGTGGTACAAACTTTGGTTAAACATTTGGTGGAACGAGTTAAACAATTTAATTAATTACTTAATGCAATGTTCATGATCAAGGAGAAGACGTTTCACCACAAGAACATTGAAAGAATATGCAGGGAAATGCATGTCATAGACTAACACTGACATTTGACACTGTCAAACAATTATTGGAGATATTACTGAGAAAAATGAAAACAGATGTTGAACCAATGTCACTTCAGCGAGCTGCCAAAGCTGCTCCGCGTTGTATGAGCATAGATGATGGTGTAGTACATTCAATTGTCACTTCTGAAGTGAAATCAACATGTGGCATGATACCCCAAAGACATCAGAAGTTATATTACATTTGGGCGATTGTACTTGAATATCATTACAAAATAACTCGGACAAACAGCAGCATCAGCATCATCATCAACATCATAATCGGCATCGATGCACATATATTTCAGGTAAAATTTGACAAGAACGTTTTCACATATACATGTATTTCTCATGTTCCAGATTCCAATAGTCCCAGTAGTGTTTTCATCCTACCACAAGTTTTACAATGAACATGACGCTGGACAGAAACGTTTCGATGAAGGTAAGAACTATTAAAAACAAGGTATTGGACATTTAACAGGATATTAAACCCATCAAAGTTCACGATAACTGTATGTTAAAGGAATACATTTCGTGTGGACTGATGTATAAGGGAGAGCAATTCAACAACAGAAGTTATATCCAAGAGACATGACTGAGATACAGTAAGCTATAAGATTGTCCTGGTAGGATCATTGCACCATGAACATATCATCATTTACTTAGAGAAGATTCTTAAAAGTAACATCATAGATGTCACATATACAATGTCAAGTTTAATTTTCGATCATTGTTTCCATTTATTTTGATGAGGTGCAAATTCCAAATCTGTAAAACATGCGGTTTAGGTAAATGCCTTCTAACCAATGTCATTGTGAGTGGAAGAAATAAAACTACAATTCTTCACTTTGAGACACTAATGTAAACATTTACATTGAACTTGTAACTTGCAGTGAACTTGACTAGAGTCGATAGCTCTTTCGTCAACCTTAGAAATTATCTTCGAAATGTTTTCTTTATAAGTGAACGTTTAATTGATGCATTGAGAAGTTATGTTCAACAGTTTGAGAAGCACAATCATGGTAACTTTAAAGCGGGAATATGAACCAAACGTGGTGAAATCTGCCTTGCCGGATCTTTCTGGATCAGCCCAATTTCGGTTGAATCCAGAATAATCCGGAAGGATCAGGCAAGCGGATTTAACCACTTTTTGTCCTGTGATTTTAGTTTATACATGGGGCATTCTTAGGCATCGTCTTAAAGTAAGAGTTAAACCTTGATGTGGACTATATTGTGTGATTTTTAGAATTGTATCCATAAACCTTGCCTGCATGTACATTTGTATGAGATACAAAATATGATATATGAATAAATATATTTTAAAATACAAGTACACTGCATAAATACGACTGGTAAAGTTAAATCAGGAGATGATTTAATTGTTCACTATTAGGCCCGCATCAGTTTCAAACCCAAGCCTCTGGTCTTTTTTTTCTAGGTTTTAACAAAAGTAAGGGGCAGCTAACTATAATTGTTTAGCCTCTATAAACATTGGACATAGAAAATGTCACTCGTTTCTGTTGAGATGGAGTGTAGGAGTGAGCGTATTGACTATTTGGAATAGTAATACATTTTTAAGAGGGTTTGTGCTTTATTTGTATAAATAATTGTATAAATTTTGTTTGTTTATCTCTTCATTCTAAAAAAATATATATAAAAAAATAATAAATCGGGTCATCGCATCATTTTTGTCAGCCTGTAAAGACCAGAAACATTTATTTTTTTAATTTTTAGGCCTTAACCTATTCAGTGAAACTGTTACTTGCTGTTTTTCGCGCCAAGCCTCCATCACCATCTCCATGCCTCATTTTCCGTGATAACGAATAAGAGCCAGATAGTGCATTTACGTTTCAGCGCGTCGCTATTTTACCAGAGGAAAGTTAAGGAAATATGGCAAGGTTTAAATTAGTCAGTGATGAAGACTGGCGCGGAGGGAAGCAAGTCACGTAATAAGGGATGGTTATTAACATTAACATTAACATACTGTTGCTTTTACCATTGTATATTCTGTATTTTCCTAAGGCACAGACGAAGGGTATACGGAACATGCAGGGGTCTTACAGTCCCGTACACCCTGTCAAACCACTGTGTACCGAATTGATTATCCTTGAAATTTATTATGTGTACTTATATCACTCATATATAAGCTATATAGTCATTTCCGTGTGTGATAAATACTCTGCACATTGTGAAACAAAACCTTGGCATGGAGATTACAAACCGCTATCAAGGGAGGTAACTGTGCCTAAAACAAAATGGATTTTTAGATTTATGATCAGGATCAGTTTTATTGACGCAACCAAAATACTTATAAAAAAAGTATATTGATTGAAGTCTCTCAAAGTGTGCTTTTATCTTCTGCCTTTCCTCTAAGGTCACGGTCGCATGACCTGTCATGTATGTTTGGTATACACCGACAAGTCCGCCTTTTACATTGTCTATTGACCAATCAGAATTCAACAATTTATTCAAAGGATGATGAATACATGTATATGTTGTCTTATTTAACCTTTACTCCCCTGTCTTCTATTACAGGTAAGGTAACGATGACGTGTCTCCCACCAATATCTACAGCAGGACTCACATCAGAGGACGTTCCCGCACTGACAGAGACCGTCAGAAGTCAAATGTTTGACGTGTTCAGACAAACGTCTGACTTTTAGAGATTAAATTAAAAGTCTATGTTTATTAACTATATCATGTACATACCACCGCCTAAATTTGTTATTCGAACATTTCAACAGATGAAAGTTATTGATCTAATGTGTTTATTGAGAGTAACATGTTTTTTTGTATATACGATTTGTTTCACAAAGTGAAGTAATTATTACAAATAGATCCATATAAGTGTGCATGAAACACATTAAATACATCTGTAAACCTTCAGTATTTATAATGTTATGACATATTTGATTATCGACTATAAATGATACATGTATATAGATATTCGTGAAAGCTTTGATAATATTAATAAATAAAGATCACTCCTAATAAACCACTTCTTTAGAAAAAAATTTTAATTTACAGTGAAAAATGTTTAATTGTTTTATTACTATTTGTATAATCCCGACCACTTCCACAAAATGAAATAATGATTACAAATAGATCCATGTAAGTGTACATGAACGACATTGCATATGTCTGTAAAACTTTCGGTAAGTGTATAATGTAATTACATATTTGATCATAGGTCATAAATGCACACAGACACATACATATGTTAATAGTAGTGTAAGCTTTAATGAGATTAAATAAAGAGAGTATGTAAGTGATATAAATTTATTCTGCATTGAATGTGCAAAACGATGTGATATAGACTATGACAGAGTTAGAGTTCAGAACCAATGTTGCAAATTTATAACTGAAGTAATAAGTTGTTCCTACTTCTGAACTCAATTCTGCATTGATTGAAGTGACAATAGGATTTAGTAATTTTTACACATTTCATTACTAACATTATAGAATGCAAACTGTGGAAACATTTCATCTACGATATAACTTTTAAATATACGGAATCTGGTGTACTCATAAATACAATTTTACAATTAAAATCTTTATACAAAATCTGTTGAGCGTAAAATACCCCACTGGGGATATAATTAAGCTAATTATAGAGGTTTGCGGTTATCTGTCACTCAATTCGGGGGTACCTTATTGTACTGCTGGGCGAACGAAGTCCAATAACAATTGACATGACCCACGGTTTGTTTTAAAATATTTCAAAATTAGGATTAACTTTTCATTATCGTGTAAAACATCTATCTATATTATATATATATATATATATATATATATATATATATATATATATATATATATATATATATATATATATATATATATATATATATATATATATATATTTGCTTTGTACTTGTCAATATTGTCCAAAAGTGCCATAAAAGTTTCAAGTAGTTCAACGATGATATTTGTCTGCCATGTTTTGTCGCGTTTTCCTCTCTACTGAATAAATTAAAGGTCCCATATGGCGGAGGATTGGGCAGCTTCAACTTCAACAACACAGGGCACACAAGGTGCAATGTATGAAGTGGGCAAGTCGGTGACTTCAATATGTGCCTAGCGAACGTAAGACAAGATACACACATTGTTGTATACACCATACACTATGTCATATTATAAGTGCATAAGAATGTAAGCCACGCTGCTTCTTGACGGAAAATTTGACAGTTAGTGTGCAATGGATATCATAGTTCCTAATTGTCTTCTTCCCTTGGGTGACATTAAACAAAAGTCTTGTTTTTTGACTTATGAAATTATAATATTTACACAAATATAAATACGTGTAGGATTTCATTCACAAATTATCGCTCTAAAAGTGGCCTTATGTTCACAAATTTCAAATTGTTAAATTCGGCACAGTGTTAACTGGTCTTCATTATCATCTTCCCCGGGGGTGACACGAAACTTGTTTATTGATCATAACATAAATACATTTAGGATTTCTTTCACAATTTATCATTCTTAAAGTGACCTGATGTTTTCAACGTCTATATACCACAATCAATTAAATCCAACAAATTATAATTACTATCACACACACTATTTCATTGCAGATTTAACTATACCAGCTGTGACAAACGAGTATATGTAATTGGTGTTGACCCATATCAACTACAGGGGACGTATATCAGCAGAAGATGACACAGAACCAATACATATACTAATCTAATTCTCGCACAAACCATTGGGCGGATGTCCAATTTTCAACTTGTTCAACAAAACCATGACAAAGCACACTGTTTATCATAATCGTATTGTACATAAAAAAGTGAAATACCATTGCTTGGCGTTTTCAGTCTTTGAACTGGAACGACCATTGTCATTGTTGGAATAAACCAACACTCATGACAGGGTGCTCAAATGCTCGTACATATTTCGAGGACAACATACGTTGATAATCCGGAGCAAGGGACACTGCACGGAAGTCTAAGCTAGGCGTACAGGAAATACAGGAATGACACCGATCATCATTACAGAAAAAATCATAGGAACAATATAGGACAGTATCAGCTGTGAGTACTCAAGTCAATACAGAGGATACAAACATGATGCTAATCGTTGTTATTACTGTAGTTTTACTAACATCTGTATTGAAGGCGTTGACCTCTGTCGTAACAACGTGACCCCAAATTCTGATGATTTGATTGGATCACCAATCACCTCTCAGTTAGCGTCAATCTTAAAGTTAAACAGAATAACTTTTGAATTCAAAACAAACATGTAACATTTCATTTTCACAACTTTATGTGCTGGATACATAGGTCAACAGAGTTTGTCAAAAGAATGTTTTAGAAGTTATACATTTGACAAGTATATAGGCAACATTGATATCGTGAATAGCTCTAACTATCGGTGAAAGCACCATATTTACTTTCAGTATGAAAATCCAGACACACCTCATATTCATTGTGTCAAAGGGTTTCAAATGCGGCGAATGTCAAATGCAAACGTCTTGTATGTCAACATGAATGTAATGATCGGCTTGCTATATATAGATAGCAAACTCTAGCCAAAGTCAAACACATTCAGTCGGCGTTGACCGTTCCCTTAGATGTTGACGTGCTGAGCGAGTCCACACCGTCACTTTCTGACTGTTCTCTCATAACGCGTCAGTTGCTTCTGTTCATCCGAAATTAAAACTTTGTTTCTTTCTGTAGATTGTTTATAAAACTTGGAACTGGTAATATGTAATGGAATTTCATCACAAAAAGCCAATGTCAGCCTCCATGCTACTAACAGCCTTGACTCTTCAGCTTGGTGGGCCGACTGACTGCGAGGCGAGCGAGTTTACAATAAGATTAATTTGAAGTACCTTGCACAAGATACAAATGCAGTTAATTTGCATAAACCCTTTTCATTTCTACATTTTCAATTGGTTTAACAAGCTGTTTGACCATAACATCAAACCATAAATCGTCATCTTCCACTCATGATTTTCAAGGTATGGCTGTTGTCGATTTAAAGAATGCCACATTCTTGGCAAAAAGGAATCTTTTGCTCAAGTACGGACCATTTGGTTGGTCTGCCTGGTTGTGTGGAGGTTTGTTCATTGACAGACATAATCATGCAAGTGCACTGGAAGCCTTGGATGAGTGCTCTAAAATTATCAACTCTAAAAAGGTGTGTGGGGTGCCATTAACAAAACGTGAATTCTCATATTAAGTTTATCAACATTATCGCTTGATTTGTTTACCATGTGTAATATTTCCAATTTTTAATTAATTGATTAATTATTTCTGCTTTAAGAATTGTTGTTTTTGGTATAAGCGTATAAAGCATTGCTAAATACAAAAGTCATTTGGATAACATCAGTTTATCTTATAAACATTGTAATGTAACATTATATCCAATGTCATCTGCAGCATACACAGATCCTATTGGGTACGTATTTTCTTCTGTCCCAAACAGATAAAATTATGAGTGTTTCCTGAAGGATATCTTTGCAAAGGGAAGAAAAACTTTCAACCATTTAAGAAGGGAGCCTTTCACCTAGATGTGAACTCACATGTAGATAAAGCTATTGAACCCCAGCCTCAAATCAATAATGTTGGGCACTTTATGTAAATGTATAATGTAATTACATATTTGATTATAGACTATAAATGCACACATGTATTTATTTATAGTACTGTAAGCTTTAACGAGATTAAATAAAGAGAGTTTGTAAGTGGATTTTGTTGCTTATAGATTTTATTTTGAAATGAAAGTGCATAACGATGTGACTGTGTTCAGAACCAATGTTACAGGTTTTAAAGTTATTCCTACTTGTGATTTAAATTTAGTCATTTATTTTCACATTTTCAATATTGACATTAAATATTCATATTATGAAAATCTGCGATATACGTTTTAAATATACTGAATTTGGTGTATAATTTAACTATTAAAATTCTTTATACGAAATCTGCTGGGCGTAAATAGCCAGCTTGGTCCCCGCTCTTAGTTGCACTTCACTCAGCGGAAACGTTTAGCGGTCGTGACGTAAAGTTACAACGTCATTTGACTCGTTCATCACACTTCTGCAGAGTTTTTTGACACTTCATTTTAGGACCTCAGCGCAGTAAGTCGCATAAAATTGGGATAAAACCCCAACCTTCACAGCCTCCTCCTCTTAATTTTATTTGTATGAAGACATTATTTTGTATGAAGACATTATTTTGTATGAAGACATAATATGTCATAGCACAAGACGCGTTAGCTAGTTAGGTCCCCACCTTTTGGGAAGAATGTTGTTACTTTATATAAATATGTAAATTGTTGTAATTCATATGACGGTTAGATTTCCACTGCAGGGCGACTATCAACTAAGGGTGCAATGCTAATAAACGTGTCCGCTTTATGGATGACTTTACGACTAATTATCTTTTTACTTTGCCTTAAGTAATCCACGGTTTGGGAAAAATTAAATAATGACGTATTTGCCAATATTGAATACATGGCGTCAACATCAGAATACATGAAACTTCGTCGGATAAATTTGTTGTCAATTAATAAAAATCAAATGTTGCATATAAATGTTTTACAGTGACAGTGCAATAGTTCGCACCAGGCTGAGCGGTTTACTTATATATAAACCCAATACCAAAAGAAACTTTGCACCCATCTTCTTGTCTTCATAAATCACATAATAGGCATCGATTGGATTTGGGTTTTTAAGTATTGTAATAATTATTCAATTTTACATTCGATGTATGAAAATATTCATTTCAAAAGTTTATTTAAATAAAAAGTTTGGACGCATCAACATACGAGGGGTATCAAAATGTGTTTGATCAATTCGTCTGTGATTCGGTGGTGGTCTCGTACTCGGTGGTCTTTGCTAATGGGTAATATCAACGGACTTTTAACATCAGAAACTGTTTCAGTAGTGCGTTAGTCGCTTAACATGTGTGTCTTGTCAAAATTAAAAGTTTAATTTTTTATTTGTTTTTAAATTTCATTTTTTGTAAAAAAAAATTAAAAACTTCTTAAAAAAAATATTTGACTGATGACAATACGCCATTACTTTTCAGTTTTAGTGTACGATGTCCAAAACTTGAAATATTTGTAATTGAAAAACATACATATGATAAAATCAACTGAGATGCAAAGTTTCTTTTGGTATTGGGTGTAATTAACATAATTCATTCAGATGTAACCTTATAACTATCTAGATATGAAACAAACATATCGATAATCATAAATTTCATATTTAATCGATATTTACTGAAACTGTCTGATAAAATTAACCATAATTAACTTGAAAAGCATATTAATTGTATATCCCTGATATACAATAAAACATCTGGTGCATATACGATGAAGTCGGATACCGCCTAGTTACTTGCTAAGCGAGATATTGGAAGCACTGATCCTCGAAGTTGAATTGATAATACTGCCATGTTATTTTGGATAACTGTCCTTCTTGTACCCTTGTTCAGTATTTTGACACTATGTCAGTTGAACAGAAAGGTCAAGTTTTATGTGAAATATACCTTCTATTTTGTGGCTATGGCTTTAATATCTGTATATGTGTTTTTGATATCACTACCGTGGGGAAGGACTGTGAAGAACGCAAGGTAAGAATTGTCGTTGTCATCATCCACAATGTTATCATTCACATTAATCACAACTTCACCATTATCATCGTCATCAAAATTAACATCAGCATCCACATCATCATCATCACCATATTCATTATCATGACAAACAGCATTGATATTCATATCACCACCATCATCATCGCATAATCCATATCATTCCCATTAACATCAGCATCACCATCCACATAATTCTTAAGATTGTCATCTACATATAACATTGTTACATTTGGGACAACACTACCTTCAATAGAACTAATTCTTGTACTTTTTCGGGCCGAGTCCCTTTCGGGATTCGAACCAACACCCTCAGAGTAAGGAAACTATCACCAGCACTGACCGTACCAACAGCCTACCACATACATAATTCATCTACATAATTCAAAATATCACTACCATCATCAGCATCCCCATCATAATCATTATCCACATCGTCATCATCATACACATCTTCATTATCATCCACATCATGATCACCGTCATCAACATGATCATAATATATATCATTAATATCAATATCATCATCATCATAGCATTATCATCCAAATAACTGACATCGTCATCATCATTATGGTAGGTTAATAACTTATATATGAAATATGAAATAACATGTGTGCAACAGAAACGTCGCCTTATACAAAACAAGATATTCCAATCCATGAGGGATACATACGAGTTAAACAGGGCTGCATAATGTCTTTAGAAGCCGCCTTAACTAAATTTGATATTTCAAAACATTATCCGTTCAGATTTCTGAGAACCTTTCAAGCCTTTCAAGAAATCGTCGTTTTCGAATCTCATTATCTAGACGAGACACAGAATCAATTCGATTGTAGTACCAGGTAGAAGGAGTAAACTCGGAAGCGTCGTGCATATTCACAATAAAGAAGAGGATTTCCCTAAGATGTCAATTTCCTATAATAGAAAGATATAGAATAATATATAAAAAGTATAAAGCATGTTATTTTAGGTTCTTCTTCATCTGATGTAAGTTCGTCCTTATTTTACATTAATTTGGAAATAACTTAAAATGTAACACTGAATGTTTTTAGCTTCTACTTCACCCCTTCTAAGACCTTGTGTTGTATGCTGGGTATCCAGCTGGAGCTACGAGACATGAAGAACATCCCTGCCGGCACGGGCGCTGTGATTGTCTGTAACCACGGCTCCTTCCTCGACTTTCTCTGTAAGTTGGGCTATAACATTGCTTTACGACGTAATAAGAACATTTTGAAGTTGGTAATCTAAGATCAACCAAATATCGCGAAACAGTTATAATGTTGAAGCCATCATGTTCACGTTCAAGGCGAAATCTGTGTCAGGCTCCCTCTCTGGATCAATTATTCTCTAAACTATTTACTTTATAGTCCAGGGTTTAATGTATTGTTTGAGTTTGTCTGTCTGCATGTTGCTCCAGAAAGGAGTTTTGTCAGTCGCTCATCGGGCTTCTCATCCGGGCACAGTCAATAATGCTCGATTTAAAGTCATGTTATGGTTGGTTATTTATAGTGAGAGAGAGAAAGAGAAAGCTACTTTAACAATCATAGGATTTAAATAACTTTGCGGACACAAATAACCCGATAGAACAGATTGGTCTATCTTAATGTATTACTCCCTTGCTCGCCACACTTGCTCCAGAACAGTGCTCAACTTCACATACCAATAGTCAAATAAGAATGTATTTGCTCCAGAACAGTGCTTGATTATACAGAGGTGAGGATTAAAACAGACATTTGCAATTCAGGACTAAAATATTCCTTAACTTTCATTGCTTTTGATCATTTTTTAAACGTTCACAAATATAATTTGACGTACAGCTGCATGCCGAAAGTTTGTTCACCTACAAGTGTATTTCAGTGCAAATACCATGTAAGTTGGCAAGTCTTTGAATCATCGTGTCAATGCGAGTACTCGACCGATCAGTGTGCATGTTTGCAAACAGGGAGAAGAGTGTTACATAACATAGGGGAAGAGAAGTGTGTGTTTAGATATTAAGATATAAAGGCCATATAACCCTTTTATCATTGATTATTGCTATAGTTTGGTAATTGATTTAAAACCAGGTCATACTTCTAGTGTGTCTCATTGTCGTTTTAGCCCAAAAGGCCCCGAAATGCCATATGGGCTTATAGCATAGGCCGTTGTCGTCCACATATGTCCTTTTCGACTTCTCAGGAACCACTATATCGTCATAACGGACATGTTGGGGGAGGTACCTTGCACCTAGAGGTTTAACGTCGTCTCTCTATATTTGTTCTTAAATATCTTTCTACTTCACGTCAATAACTGGCAGATATTTACTTAGCATATATGTCAGAATCCTTGCAACAACGCCAAACTGGGAACATTTTCATGTCGAAGCCCGTTTATACAGTAACATATGTAACCTCACTAGAAATGTCGTTACCCGTTTCAAAAACTTTAACCTTGAGTTGCGATTACTCTACTCAGTGGATGTAACATGTTCTCACCACTGTGGACCTGAAGCGTTTTTTCCTTTGGTAAAATGCGGCGTTTTCCCGGCAATTCAATAATAAAAGTCTTATCTCAGTGAAGGCATGGAGAGGTCGTCTTAAAAAGAAACCATGAGCAAAATGCCATTTTAAGTGACGAATACATTTCAATTTACTATTTGTATATTGAGGGTATATAAATACTGTATTTCATCGTTTCAGTATTTCTGTCAACCTGCTTACCAGAGATCATAGGACTTACACAAAAGGAAAATCTGACCAAATATGTGCCAGTTGGTTTGGCGACATGGATGTGTGGGCATATCTTCGTCGACACGGGGAATCATGAAAGTGCCATGCGGTCAATGAAAAAATGCGAAGAAGCTGTGCAAAAAAAGAAAGTGAGTGCCATTAGGTACAGCAATACGTATGGGTCATGGTACGTACCTTGTGTACATGTTGTCAGACCATGGTACAGCGGTACGTATGGGTCATGGTACGTACCTTGTGTATATGTTGTCAGACAGTGGTACAGCGGTACGTATGGGTCATGGTACGTACCTTGTTTACATGTTGTCAGACAATGGTACAGCGGTACGTATGGGTCATGGTACGTACCTTGTGTACATGTTGTCAGTGTACAGCGGTACGTATGGGTCATGGTACGTACCTTGTGCACATGTTGTCAGTGTACAGCGGTACGTATGGGTCATGGTACGTACCTTGTGCACATGTTGTCAGACAATGGTACAGCGGTACGTATGGGTCATGGTACGTACCGTGTGTACATGTTGTCAGACAATGGTCCAGCGGTACGTATGGGTCATGGTACGTACCTTGTTTACATGTTGTCAGACAATGGTACAGCGGTACGTATGGGTCATGGTGCTTACCTTGTGCACATGTTGTCAGACAATGGTACAGCGATACGTACGGGTCATGGTACGTACCTTGTGCACATGTTGTCAGACAATGGTACAGCGGTACGTATGGGTCATGGTACGTACCGTGTGTACATGTTGTCAGACAGTGGTACAGCGGTACGTATGGGTCATGGTACGTACCTTGTTTACATGTTGTCAGACAATGGTACAGCGATACGTACGGGTCATGGTACGTACCTTGTTTACATGTTGTCAGACAATGGTACAGCGGTACGTATGGGTCATGGTACGTACCGTGTGTACATGTTGTCAGACAGTGGTACAGCGGTACGTATGGGTCATGGTGCGTACCTTGTTTACATGTTGTCAGACAATGGTACAGCGATACGTACGGGTCATGGTACGTACCTTGTTGACATGTTGTCAGACAATGGTACAGCGGTACGTATGGGTCATGGTGCGTACCTTGTGCACATGTTGTCAGACAATGGTACAGCGATACGTATGGGTCATGGTACGTACCTTGTGTACATGTTGTCAGACAATGGTACAGCGGTACGTATTGGTCATGGTGCGTACCTTGTGTACATGTTGTCAGACAATGGTACAGCGATACGTATGGGTCATGGTACGTACCTTGTGTACATGTTGTCAGACAATGGTACAGCGGTACGTATTGGTCATGGTGCGTACCTTGTGTACATGTTGTCAGACAATGGTACAGCGGTACGTATTGGTCATGGTGCGTACCTTGTGTACATGTTGTCAGAATGGCCTCGACTGACTTACTAACGGGAGTTATTGCTATAATCTTTCAAGGTGAACACATGTATCACAACTGCATGAAATCGGAACAATCATTCATATTTTAGATTCAATTACATGTAGTCGATATGTATATTAGAGAATTCATGTACGGTACATATGAAGTTGACCGTGTGACAAATTTGTCATGGGTGATAGCATGTTTTTAAACATGTGATTCATAATGGAGAATTCAATCCAAAATTGTCCACCATACAACTTTTTACAGGAAATTCCTCATCGGAAACTCCATGAAAAATCTGTACACAATAAAAAAATTAAAATATTTAAGAGGTAAAAACTTACAATATGTACCAGGTCTCGCTTCATCAATTGACAAGTGTATATATTTACAGTAGACGTACATGTAGAAAAGATAAAATACTGGTAGAAGCGTTCATAAAATAACTGAATATCCCACCTGAGCATTGAATAGCTGATGAATTCTCTTCTCGCAGAATTTACTACCTTCTGATTTCCGATCCTAACGTCTGTTCTACTGTTACATCGCCTGAATTTCAAGGCTCCATAAAAAGTTCCTAGCGGGGAAAATGGGAACCTCATATAGTATCCCTGCTTCTTAACCAATGGAAACTCATCTCACAGAGGCAATGTCGACCGATCCAGGCATTTGACTCTTAAGGGTCTTGCTAATTAGCACATGTCCTTCGAATATGTCGGATGTAAATAACACTAATGAACTATTTTTTGGTATTTGTCTCTGATTTGATCTTCTTTATTTATCAGCATGTTTATGATCAATTGTTTTCACAAGATAAAATAAAAAAAACATTTCGAGGAAGACATTAAACGAGAAAACGTTTATCTTACGTTTATTTTATAAATCATTATGACGTGTCATTGGCAAAGGTTACTTTTACAACGGCGTCGCTGATTGCACAACTCGATTCAACTGCAACCAATCAGGACACTCCATGTCTGTCCTCGGATTTAGGTGATGTAGAATAGAGATTAGGATCGGATATCTGAAGGGAGTAACCTCTGTGTGAAGAGAATGTTGCTGATTATACATGTAATGCTATTTGAAATCAGTGACTGGTCAAGAGGGAGACGGGACGGTGGATACCCGCTTATATTGACGGTACCACAACAAACTATAAACTCGCTGTCTCTGAGGTGTTGAACACTCAAATTGATTTTATGTACGCATCATTTCAAGTAATACAGTTCAATGTAATGACACACAAAATAGAATATGTTGTGTCAACTAAGAATCACAGTACTAAATCCAAACCAAACATAGAAGTTATTGAATTATGTTTGAATGTTTTAACTAGTCATATTTTGGATAACGTGATTAAAATTGAATGACAACAGTCTCATACAGTCGTTAACACACTGATGAGCGCGAAACCTAGTGGCGTTCCTGTAACTAACGGATGAGTTATAGTCCAAGTTGCCATTTAATCGTAATATTAACGAGTGCCTAATAATACGTTGACCATTTAGCAAACTGAGAACTGTATTGTCTTCAGTTGAAGGTCCTCATATTTCCGGAGGGGAGAATCGCAAGGGACCCGGTGTCGTTTGCACCTTTCAAGAAAGGAGCCTTTCATCTGGCAATCAAGACACAGGTATGTTCTGAACCAAACAAAATTTGTTCCCATTTCTCACAATTATATTGATAACAGATGGGCGATTTTCGCATTCAGTGTGCATGTGGTACATAACATAACAACATTAAGTAATGACTACACTGTCAGATAGATTAGGTACAAGTAATTGACATTTCACTTCACACATGTAACATTTGAATATAACTACCTGTGACAATCGGCTGATAAGCAGTACATCTATGCAATTGATTCCTGACTATTTCCTTGTTTCATACGCCGCCCCGTAGAGCCCTGTGATACCGATGGTTCTCTCGCCCTATCACTCCTACTTCTCGGACCGGGAAAAGAGATTCGAAAGCGGTAATATAAACACAGGGACTTGTGTAGCTAAGACAAAAAGCGTTAGAAAGACATTTATCATTCAAAACACATGTTGCAAACACATAGTATATAGCGTAAAGTCAGATTTTGCACAACTATATGACATTGAAAATTAATACTTTTACATCATCAAGTAATGACTCACAATGCTATATAGTCATCCTGCTCCAACAATCGTGATTTATGACACAAACGACAGCTGTTAGGCTCGGCAGCTGTTAGGCTCAGGGAATCAGGGTATTGTAGTGATTTAGCGGATGTAATTACAATATCGGAGCAGGATGCAGAAATATTGACAGCACGAATGCATTAATGCTGTGACGCTATATGATGACGTCGCCTTGCTATGGCATCACTGACCTGGGAATCTAATTAAAAGCATTGCCGTGTTCAATATTTACATTCAGGGAATTAAGATATTGGATGATAAACAAAACGTCAGTTGTATATGATCTCTGAGATTCTCTACACAACCTACCCGATTACAGATAGCGCCCGGGGGTCTTCCCGTAGGCAAAGGCCTCTCTTTGCTAGAACGCCCGAGGATGAGTGTGTTATCTATTTTATATACCGAAAAAAACAACAATAATGTGTGGGTGATATTGTCTAAATGTTTTAACTGCAGTACAGGTGATTCAAGTCAAATAAAGCGCACTTAAAATATCATCGGATAGCAAAGTAGAGACCAACAATCAACCCTTCCTTGTCACCAATCCCCTGTGGTCTAGTGGTAATGTCTTGGGCTATCGATAAAGCAGAAGGTTGCGGGTTCCCACATTGTCTGCTTTGAAAATTTTAACATGGCAATTTTGTAGATAGATTATCTTACTCATTGGGACTTAGAATTTATTTAGAAGGCCTTCTACTGTATAACACCCTGCTGGAAGGGTATTATACTGTACAAGGCTCTCCCAGTGGGGTAATATCCTATGTAAGAACCTTTCGATAGGATTTGTAAGGCCCTGCTCCTTTTTCTCAGGTATGTTCTCCCGGAAAAAAGACTGAGTTCAAAGAGTGTTAAATGGGCCTTGAGCTACATATAATACATCATAATTTATTTTATTTCCTTAGATATAGCGTTAATAGCTTTCTTTTTAATAACATCCTGACCTAAAGAAAGCAAAATCGAAATATTTGAATTAAATTTCATCTACTCCAAACTTTTAAAAAATGGTAGATTAATTGGCTTAGTCTGTCTCAGTTTTATAAACATATCAAAGCTAACACATGTTTTACAGGAAAGTCTATAATGACTTGTCTACCACCAGTCTCAACAGTGGGTCTCACGTCAGACGATGTTGATGAACTCGTCAAGAAAGTGCGAGATCAGATGCTTGAAGTGTACTCCAGGAAACCTTGAGGTCTCGGACACAACTCATCAGAGCTGTAGTTTTCGTGCACTTAGTAATGGACCACTGTGTGTAAAATACACGATAATATTATGGCTTGTTAATATATGTTTATTTCCGTTAGATGACGCAAATTACGTGATGTGTTTTCCGGGCATAGCAGTGGAAATACAGTGATACTTTTTACAGTCAGTCATATTTCAAGTATAAACTAGAATACAGTTACCTGCATTCTCACCACGTCATGTGTTAAAAGTAGGAGAGTCATACTACGTTGTGTTCATGTGTTGTGTGTGGTGCATTTATCAATAAACATCATATGGCGTATTATATATTGCTTGCTTATTTGCTGACGTTGCACTTTAATCAATAATGGCATAAATACATGTAGGTTTTTCTTATTTTGAGTTCATTGAACTCGGTGAGTCTACATGTATACATAAACAGAAGGGTGGTGTATGTTGTTATAACAGGACGTTGTTGTTGGAGTTTTCGTCTGACGACATAAAGCAAAATAAAATCCGTTTCCCCGAAAATGGCTTTTGATTTATCATGTCGTATGACAGCAGTAATATTACTGTTACAATATAATGTATAATTCCATTGCCGCAGTTTTTTCACAAGTGCTACTTTAATCGTAAATCCAATTTTAATTGAAATAATCTACAGCGTATAAATGGTTTCTAATTATCTGACATATAAGTACTTAACTCGGTTAAGTATCTTGATAAAAGAGGCTTTCTCTTCTAAAGAGACCAACTTTTGTTTCCTTTGTTCTCATTTCGTATTTCTCCGTTTTAACCTCGGTTTAACCTCAATCCAATTATGTTTCAGTTGAGGACAGCCATTCAGTAGAAAATAATACACCCAACGACCCTGAACGAAATTCAATAGCAATGAATAACTCCACGCTGTCCACTCGCTGAGAGTCGCTATAACAAACACATATAAGCCTATATCGCAGTTCACCTCTTAAAAGTCACATGACAAACATATAACAGACTTTATCGCAGTCTATTCGCTATGAGGTGCTATGACAAACATATAATGTTGCAGTTTCTATATGTTGCAGTAATACGGCTTTGCTAAACATTGACTGATGCGTCTGTTTCACTATTTTCGCAAAAAATGCCTTTAATTAGTATTGTAATAGGACGAGCTTGGCCACTAATGTACGTCAATAGGGACTTTGCGTTGTGTAGTTTTTTTATAGGGAGTTGTTACAGAGGGTCAGTGGCCAGACTCATACTATTAGCCCGGTAAGTTGTGACATGAAGCGGGATGGGAGGAAAACAGGTGAGAAGCGTTTACAAATAGTTTATTGAAATAACAAAATAATAACAATCCTTCATATATTCAGGCAACAATAGCAATAGGCAGCTAGCAAAACAGCATGTCAATATGCAACATGTCCAAATATGAGCATCAAAGTGTCGACCTGTAGAGGGTGACAAACGATAACAAAAGTAGCACTTAGAAATGGCTCCCTGAACTAAGTACAACTAGTCAAAATAAAGTTCTCACAACAGTATTATAAAGAATTGACAGTTGCAAATGTTCAGTATAAAGAACTCATCACGTTTCCATCGCACCAAAAGGTACGTTATACAACCCACTGAAGTTGGAATATAATAATTATGAACTTGTAAAGTTCATTATAATACAGCAGAACCGATCTGAACTTGTAGTAAAGGTGATAAACTACAACGTGATAGGAAATATTACGGCAAACATCATACTGACGCTGACGTAACTCAACAAACTGTCCGAAAATGTAGCAAATACTAATAACTACAAGGGTACTGACTAGAAATGTCCCGTCTCACATCATACAGATGCTAACACAACACAACAAACTGACTGAAAATGTAGCAAATTACTACACTAAAGAAGGGCAAATGTCACGACAAACATCATAGAGACGCTGACGTAACTCAACAAACTGAACTGTTTTGTAATAAATATAATTTATTACGAAGAAGTTGATAGTTAAATTAACATCACTGTACCAAACTATTCCTATTTGTTCTTAACACTAATCTTTCTCTAATCAAATACAAGATATATAGAACCACCCGCCGGCAAAGAATGAATCTATTTATCCCGTCTAACCTTAATGAACTCTTACTAAAATATAAACAAAGGTGTTAGTTCATGATACGTTCTAAGCAACACTGCCTTAACAAGAATTTCTAACTAACTAAAGTTCGTTCTGAGCGCAGATCGAGTCTAATTTCAATGGTCGGTCTGAATGCAGTCCGATTCTAGTTAACATGTTCGGTCTGAATGCAGTCCGAGTTTAACCAAAATTACCACAGGCAGAAATTTATTAGTACATCAAAAATTGCATTTGGAGCTCTCATCTCCGATCAGGTACTGATCGAGACTGATCGACTGAACAGCGCTACAGCGCTTATATACCCTAGTATCTAAAAATACCCGGATTATCCCTGTAAGTGTAACGACTCTCACGATTGGCCTGCCAACGGAGACCGCATCCAATCAGAGCGTCCCTAGTATACGCTTCTGACTAGCTCTAAAACAAACATGGCGGACAAACCATGCCGACGAACTAACTGACTGACTAACTGACTGACTGAGCTAGAAAATAAAAGGGGAAATCCGAAATACTAAAGAACCCATGGATATATATACGCCCGGTTACAATTAAAGAAAGTTAAGGTAAGTAAGAAAATTCGACCCGTTAAAACCCGTTTTATCACATACCTCCCCCCTGAAGATTTAAGTTACCCTAACTTAATCATTAACCCAGAGAAATCCCAATTACCCAGTGCGAAATAGAAAAAGTTGAACCTGAAAAATATACTTGAATCAAGTAAACCTGAATATAAGTAGAAATAAAACAATAGGTTGTGTGCAATCATGGCACTACTAACAAGAATATAACAAAGAAACATTTCATTATGATAAAGTTTAACAACATCTAGAAATAGTTCATAATGGGTCTCCGCAAAAACAATATCTATTGTACAAAAATAATGACAATCATTCAAACATTTCATAAAAGAACAAAAGTTCCTTCCATACTCACAATTTCATTTGTAAAACACAACAATTATCTATGAAAACATGAATATGGAAACAAATAATATACATCAAACTTAACTTAAAGTGATGTCCCTGCCATACATGTATAAAAGTCTTAGTTTCACATCCCCAGCCACTTCATCTCCTCCTCATCCTGTTCCTGTCTGTTGGCGGATGCGGGCAGCTGGTGTCGTCGGTCCTGCTCAGCCTCCCGGGCAGCGTTGCGCTCTTCCGCTGAAAGACGTCGCACAGAAGGGGGCAAGACATCTCCTGGGTCGCGGAAGTCTTGGTTGTACCGGTGCTCCACTAGGACCTGCGCCTGACTGTGGACCCGGACATGCTGCCGACAACGCCACCGATTCCCCGACACCTTCCGGCAGATGCTGCAGACATAGACAGGGAGATGCCGCTTGTGGATCTTCGCCCAGTGCTTCTGGTAAGCACGGAGGGTGGGGTAGTGGGTCCTGTCGCAGCCTAAGTAGTCAGGCAGAATGGTGAAATGATTGTGCACTTTGGGTGAAAAGTACCAAACTTGGCACAAAGATAGCTTGTGGTATTGTGATTAAATTTGGTCTGAGGGCCAAGTCAATTTCGATCCAAGATGGCCGCCAAATCCAAAATGGCCGCCACTGTTAAAACGTATCTGCTTTTACATGTTTCTGCATATCTAAATGATCCATTCATGCTATTTTATTGTTCTTCATGCTAGCTTCGAAACCCAGAAATACAAGGATTGATACTTATTGATTAATCCATTGTTGACGATGGTACAAATGATAAAAAGAAGAAAAAAACCAAAATGGCAGCCAATTTTGTGATCTAAGGTGATGTTTCTTTTTGTGCGTTTCTACGTGTTTATATCATCAAATTAGATTGTCAATCTTGCTTGTTTAGACTAGAAATACCATGACTGACAATTTATTGGTAATCCCGTTGTTGACAGTAGCAAACATAATCCAAAATGGCGGCCAATTTGTGACTAAAGGGCATCCTTAGATAACCTAGAATTGAATTGTTTTCCTTAATCTTATTACGATTCATTTAGGTTGGTATTCTTAGCTTATTGTCTTCAAATAAATATAGTCCAATTAATTTCCTTCCAAGATGGCGGCCAAATTCAAAATGGCCGCCACTGTCGACATGTATCTCTTTTGGCATGTTTACACATATTTAAATGATTCAATAACCCAATTTTATTAGTATTCTTGCTTGTTTTGAAGATAATAGTCTGTTCATATTTTTGCAGGCAGTTGACTAGGAAACTTATATAACTTTATTGTGAACCGACACTTTATCGTTTAGTTCAATTGTTTTAAAATGCATACATAATACACAGTACTATACTACTACACAATATTTGAAAGTACACAAATGAACTGGACAGCGCTAAGATGCCTACCTACCTACAACCACATTTCAATAGGTCTGTCCTGCCTGATATACTGATCTACTTGTGTGTTGAAACACTATATCTGAACTTGATTTATAAGTTAATAACGTTTAATATCAACGCTCTCACGGGAACTTTATTGGCATGCAATCATCAAGATACCACGGGTTTGCCTTCCTTACTGATCAAAATGTAGCAAGTGCTGTGGTACAATGGTAAACATATGTTAGCTCTAGTTTAGGTATGTTGAAATTGTTGATAGTGATATATCCTAGAATAATTTGATAGCAGGCTACTGCTGCATGCAATCAATGTCATTACTCAATGAAACCAGAGCATGAGGCTGCTCTCTGTGTTCTTTAGGTTGTACCCTTGTTCAGTCAAACCATCCTCGTTGCTCTCTGATTAGCACATGCCACTGAAACAATCACAGATTCATACCAGCAAATACTGCTCCCGAGACCCTTTGATCGTAAAAGATTGTCTCAAACGATCTATATCGGTTGTGATCTAACCTTATTTTGCGACAAATGAAATAACAACATTGAAGCAGGCAAACTTTTCCCTGACGTTGTAGAAGCTTTTTTTCAACTCTTGGGATACTGTCTTTTTGAAAAAGGTACCATGAATGAATGAATGAATGCAAACAATTGCAATATCTGTTTGCCCTCATGAAAGACAGACAATTAAGGTCCTGTGGGAGCACAGGCGATGCTTATAGAGTGGTAACTCATTACATCAGATACTTGCTTAAGAGATCTGGTAAGCGAAGAGCATAAGAGGTTTCTGAGAGATAGCTTAGATCTGTGTTTATCCTGAATTGATTGTAGATAAAGAATGTGTATCCTATATTTCACTGGCGGTGAATGGAGGTCTGAATAGGAGTGAGGTGATGGTATTTTGGAGTCAGAGTCGTGATACCAGTAACAATGTTCCAGACACACTGGAAACTGAGAAACCCGAGATGATGCATTTGTTCAGTGTTTCCAGAGAGGTAACAGAAGTAACAGTCGAATAAAAGAAATGGAACAAACTAGACCACTTATAGTCTTGTACAGTGCAATCGATTAATGTTGTTTTTAAATATACATGTATTGTTCGTCTGTGTAAGAACCACTGTTTACAGAACCTACAAACCTAGTCTGATAGAACTAGTTCTATAGCTTGGCTGGGAAGTCCAAATAGGTGTCATGACTCTCCATAATGTCGGTGGAAAAGATTTGGCGAACATCGTGTCTATGACTGTCTATGAAATGGGTATTTTGCAGTTTCTTTCATTGAATTCATTGAATAGCTTTAATTGATTGTGTTCTATGTTATGAAGGGATTTTTTGGCACTATAAATACCAACCTTGATAAATAGTAAGAAGAAATTCCCTTGCAAAAAAGTCAATCATTATTTGTTGTAGAGGGGGGGGTTGTGGAATTTTTGGTCGGCCATTTTGTTTTTTCAAGTAGCCTTTGACATGACCTTTAAGTGACCTTTAATAAGGGGTACAGGTGACCTTTAGGTCACCTTTGTAGAAAACTAGGTCATGGTATCCATTATAAAATGACCTATCTTTTTTAGGTCATTTCAACAGTTGTCAACTAACACTGCAAGGATGAATACTTCAGACAAGAATTCCCTTGATGAAACCTTGACTACTCTTCAAGACCATTATTGTCATATTGATCTTGGTGACAATGTCTTTGCGACAGCAAAGACATGGAACGATATTGTATACATTGACATCAGGAAGTATACTGTGTATGGTAGTGGCAAGTCTTACCCTACAAAACGTGGTATTATGCTAACTCTTAAACACTGGCTTGAGTTTCCTGGAGTTTTCTATTACTTGGAGGAATGCAGTGAGACAGGTGGTTATACACATGTTGGAGCAAATGTGTATGCAACATCAGAAGACCATGGTGTGGATCTTAGGCAATGGGAACAAGATGATGCTGGTAAACTAGTTCCAACCTCAAAGGGTATATTACTATCTCAAGACCAATGGAAACGATTGAGAGATTGTTGTGATGTGATGCCAGACTTTGTTCCAGAACTCAAAGACATGATTCCTTGCATGTCAGCGGAGGATCATCAGAATCAGATGGGAGCACTGATGTGTTCCTTCTGTAACCCCAATGACTACATGAACTGGTGAATGCTTAGTGTGCTTCTAGACATTGAACTGTTAAGTCGTGTTGTTTATTCGCTCTGATACTATGGATGTATGTGGTTATCTCGACAACTCTGTTGTTGCTGATTGTACTGGATCTTCAGTACAATCTGATTGGACTTCGTTTGAGAAAAGACTTGAATCGTTCAAGGACTGGCCTATTCAAATGAAGCAAAATCCTAGAGACTTGGCTCAAGCAGGACTTGTTTATCAGCACCGAGGAGACTCGTGTATTTGTTTCAAATGTGGTATTCGTCTCAAAGAATGGATGTCTTCTGATGACCCCTGGGTGGAACACGAAAAGTGGTCGCCAGACTGTGACTATTTACATATGGTAGGGGTAGTAAGGAGAAAGGACATTTATCCCAAATCAAATTGGGTATAAACTTTTCTGTACATGAACTGGTAATTATTTGTGTAATCCTGATCATAGGAGGCCATTCTACCATTAGACTCAGAAGTGTACAGACGTGTGTTTATTCGCTCTGATACTATGGATGTGTGTGGGTGTCCTGATGAGACTTTTTTTACTGATTGCTGTGCATTGCAACCTAAATGTGACTGGAGTTTGTTTGAGGAAAGACTAGATTCATTTAAGAACTGGCCAATTCAAATGAAGCAGAGTGCTGAAGATATGGCTCATGCAGGACTTGTGTACCAGAACAGAGGAGACTTGTGTGTATGTTTCGAATGTCAAGTTCGTCTTAAGGGATGGATGTCTACGGATGATCCCTGGGTAGAACACGGGAAAAGGTCCCCAGATTGTCACTATCTTAGAATGGTAGGAAGACCAAAGTGGTATAATAAGATGAACTCTGATGAAAAAAAGGACTGATGTTACTCTAATCAACTGAATGTAAAGGATTCATTCAAGACCAATGTTATAACTGCTTTTTTTAATGCCTTATAAATATTATGGAATAAAAAATTAAGATATAATGTGTGTTTGTTGTTGTGTATATAAACAATATCATGAGAGTAATATTATCACTTGGCCAATATGGCTCCTTGGGAAGAGTACTTGAGCAAAATTTATTATGATCCAAAACATCCTGGTAGTTATGCAGGACCCAAGAAGTTATACGAAGCTGTGAAAGCTAATGGTCAGCTTAAGATCGGTTTACATCGCATCAGGAAATGGTTGAAAGGTCAAGAGATCTACACCATGACACATCAGGTTAAACGAAAGTTTCCAAGAAACACATATGTTGTGGAAGGTATTGATAGCCATTGGCAATCAGATCTTATCGATATGGTTTCATTGGCCGAGTATAATGATGGTGTCAAATATTTGTTAGTTATTATCGATTTATTTTCACGCTATCTATGGGTCTATCCACTCAAGTCTACCAAAGGTCAAGAAGTGGTAAAAGCCTTGACAGACTTATGGGAAAGACAATATCGTCATCCAAGTATATTTCAATCCGATATGGGTTCAGAATTTAAGAATCAATGGTTGAAAGCTTTTCTAAAGAAACATCATGTAACCCAACTTTTTACACTGAATGAAACCAAAGCTCCTTATGCGGAGAGAGTCATTAAAACCATTAAAATGAAACTGTACCGATATATGTTGAAACATTTCACCTATAACTATATGAATATCTTACAGGAAGTTGTCAAGAGCTACAATAATACTAAGCACAGTTCATTAGGACAGTCTCCTGCCAGTGTCAACCATCACAACGCAGATGAAGTCAGACTCTCTCAATATTTGGTCAAAAACAAACAGCATAAATCAACAAAGAAGAACACAAAACAAAGATTTACATTTAAAGTAGGAGATAAAGTTCGCATTAGTCATTTGAAAGGAAAATTTGATAGGGAGTATCAAGAGAAATGGAGTGGTGAAATATTTACCATAACAAGACACTATTGGTCTCAAGACAATGACTTGTACAAGCTAAAAGATTGGGGAGGAGATCCTATTGAAGGTTCATTCTATGCCGCTGAACTTCAACGAGTTACTGAAAATCCGGATGAAGAATACAGAATACAAGACATAGTTAAAAACACGAAACAAACGAAAAGAAGTATTAATAAAATGGTTACATTGGCCTAAGAAATATAACTCATGGATTCTAGAGAAAGATATGAAGCAGTATCAGATCCTATAAAAGAAGAAAATAAAGTTAATTCATAGTCATAAGGATGGAAGAAGTCATTGAGGCACAACCTCTTGCACGCAGTAGATCAGGTGAATCCTGGAGTTTTCTTGGGAAAACGGGGGTCAAAAACGAAACAGTGTTTTTCTCTCAAATCATCATTATTTACATAGTGATTATTACTTGTATTGTAAATTTGTCCTTGGAAAAAGGAAATTCAAATTTATGGACAGCATTGTTGAGTAGTAGTCTTGGCTATCTTTTGCCGAATCCTAAAATAAAATCTCAAAAGTGACAATGGATAAATACATGATTTTACGTAGCACTGACAGTAAAGACAGATATCCTGACAACAAACCTTATTGCTTTAGAGTTCAATTGAATGAACCGTTACAATTTGATCATCCATGGATGGTAGCACTCACTGAAATCAGTCTTGGCAGTGTGACAAGAAACAAAACATTCAAAGAGATTTATGTATACTCTTCCATCTGTGATTCAACTTATGTGGGAGAAAATCAAGAACCCTTACTAAGACGTCTTTCTTTCAACAATGAAAAATCATTTGTTTTCAATAGGTACCAATATGTTCCTATGAAAGTACGAGATCTCACCATAACGGATATTACTATCGCAGACAAAGGAGGTCTACCTGCTACGTTTATTACTGGACCAGTCACAGTAACCCTGCACTTGAAACCCCTCCCCTTATGGTTTTGAGAATGGCTCGTTATGTATTGAGACATTATGATTTTCTACAGAGTCTTGTTTTATTTCATGACTATGAATACACAATAGAAGAAATTATGGAGATGAATCGTGAGCAAATGTTAGCCTTGATCTCCATTATTCGACGCTTATTAGATGGTCGCATTACTGTAACACAACACGAAAGAAGACGATATCTTCAACACAATTCAAATAATAACTATTTAATAGTACTGACACGTTTGGCTGACCCTGTCACCACAGATGATGTACGGAAATGGCTCTTAATTCAAAATACACCTCTGATATCATTCATTCTAAAATATCTGCCTGAAGTTAGACATGAAGCTTTGACCATGAGTGAACTATGGGCCAGAGCTACTGGTTAAAAAATTATATATAATAGGTCGAGATAATGACTAACCTCATTTGCTTAAGAACATTCAAACTGAACGCATCACCATGAGTCAATACAAACTATTTGTCCCGGACACTGAGAAATGGACTCGTTATTATATGTTACAAGTCCAGGGTAAACTGAAACCATATAATTTTGTCATGAGAGGTGGGGAACAGCAGGGTATAATGTCTGTGGACAGAACATTGGAGCTGTACGATCCCGAGTGGCCTAAAATTTTGGAAGAAAGGAAACGAAAAGAACAGGCACTGACCATGTCTTCTTCTGAGCAACCCAAAATCAACTTTGTCTCTCCCACTCAGCAAGTCGTTGAGCAAGCCCAAGCTCAGGAAAAAAGGCAACAGGCTATAAAAAGAAGGGTAAATACAAAATCCAACATTCCTTACAAGAAAGTCAGAGGGAACACATTAAACAAGAAGAAGAAGAAGTCCCCTCCCAAAAAAAGAACACCAGTCTCACACAAAAAGAAGTCCCCTCCCAAAAGACAGAAAAAAACTTCAGGGCATACAGATCGTTACAGTAAGAAGGCATAATGGCCTATTATATTACCAGTCAGGTCAATGAAGCAGAAATCAAAGAGTTGGATCTTTTTAAGCAACCAGAAACATTTACAACAGTGGAGAAATCTTATTATGTGATTCATAGACCCACATCACAAATTACAACAGCATCAAGTCCAATAGATTTCAACATATCGGGTCAAGGCATTGACTATATAGATATGAGACGGTGTAGACTTCATGTTCAGGCTAAAATTCTCAAGGCAGATGGAACAGCTCTTGCAGAGAAGGAAAATACAGGTCCTGTCAATCTATGGCTTCAGAGTTTGTTTTCACAGATGGACGTATCCTTGAATGGTAAATTGATTACCAGTTCTACAAATCTTCACCCTTACAAGAGTTATATTAAAGTGCTCTTAGATGAAACCAATTCAGCCAAAGACTCTATATTACAATCACAACTGTATTGTAAGGATACTGCAAGATATATGAATGAAACTAAGAAGAATAGCACAAATTTGGGACTGTATCAACGATCGAAACTAACCAACCAAAGTCAATCTGTAGATATGGAGGGACCTCTCTATGCAGATTTCATGGATGTTAAGAGATATTTGATCAATGGGGTAAACCTCCAAATCAGAATGTTTCGTAGTTCGCCTTCTTTCTGTTTGATGTCACACGAAGCATTACCAAACTATAAGGTGGAGATAGAAGATATCTATCTTAAAATTTGCAAGATTCGTCCTCAGACCTCTGTTATCACAAGTCATGCCAGAGCCCTTGCTCACGGGACAGCCAAATACCCTTTTACTAAACGAGACGTGAAGATTGTGTCGCTAGCTAAAGGTCAGCTGAACTACACAATAGATCAACTGTTTCAAAACAAAGTCCCCAACAGGATAGTAGTTACATTGGTGTCTTCTGCAGCTTTGAATGGAAGTTATACTGAAAATCCATTTAACTTTGCCATGTACAATTTGAGTTCTATTGCCCTGTATGTGAATGGGGAATCCCTACCAAGTCAACCGTTGATGGTAACTGATTCCCTGTACATGAATGCCTACAATAATCTATTTGAGGGACGTGATACAATTGGTTTGGATATTAGCAGAAGTGACTTCATGTATGGGTATGCATTATACCAGTTTACTTTGGAACCTAATCATATGAAAGAAGGTTATCTAGATCTTATAAAAAGGGGAAACATTCGGTTACAAATTCAGTTTAGCCAAGCTCTTCCAGAAACAGTAAACTGTCTTGTTTACTCAGAAGACAATCTTATGATTGAAGTGGATGAAGCAAGAAACGTCCTGTACACAGTACCATGAACTCCATACAACTAAGATGTATTCTAAGGGCTAATTCTAAAACTAGACATGTGAAAGTTATTGGTGCTGATCAGTTACCTTCCACAGTGTCACATTACCCACAAGGATTCATTGTCAATACACAAGATTCAACACAACGAGGTCGTCATTGGGTGGCAATCTGGTTACAGGACCCTTATCATGGAGAATTTATTGACAGTTTTGGAGAACGGCCTGGATTCTATCGGAGAGCATTTACAAACTTTCTCAAGAGGAACACAATAACCCATGTCTGGAATACAAAAGTCCTCCAAAGTGCAAACAGTACTACTTGTGGAATTTATGCTGTATTTTGTATTCTGTTAAAATCTAAAGGTTTTAGTTTAAAACAAATTCAAAAGTGTTTCACTTCCAACAGACGATTAAATGATATGTATATGTACAGATTTGTTACCAAATATTTCAAATCATGTTTACCCCCTTCAGGGATCTCGATGTAACTTATATTGTCCATTTTTTTCTGATTGACCATAAACATGGCATTTTTGTATTATACCAATAAAATCAACCAAAACCATACATTCGCTAGCCCACAAAAGTCCCCTATCGGAGAAGGACGGTTGGGAGGTATGGCACAGTGTTATTTCTTTCCAGATAAGAACGATAAAAACAACAAGATTATAAACTTTTATACAATTTTAATAGCTCCGTTTCACATGAGTATAACTAAAGGTTAGGAGCACTCCTCTAGTTTACTTTACAATCAATTTAATATTAAGTTTATTTACAATGATATCCATTTAAAAGAATTTTGTTTCTTCTTCTTGTTAGGAATCATCTTCTCAGGAATGCCTGGGGGAGTAGATTGTCTTAGTGGACTAAAGTCTGACCCCACTCTTTCCAAACGGCGTCGATTACCAATTAATGTGTAAGGAACATTCAATTCCTTTAATCCATGATAAAATTTATCTTTTCCTTTTGGATCAAAATGTTTATACATATACTGAGAGTCTTTGAGGAGATCAGTGATATGACTGCCTGGAATTATTTGTCCGGCATACTCTAATTGTCCTTGAGTATCCCAAGATAGACGTTGTTGAGGATCTTCTGTGATCAGTCTTAAAATAGCTTGAGCCTTTTGTTGAATCTGTTTTGGCAATGTACTTAGAATCACTTCTTCGTTTAGTTTGTCCTCTTCTTTTGTGTCAGCTTCATATCCTGATTCTACTCTAGAGTCATGTCTGGATGTTTTCCTAGAACCACCATTTCCATGAAGGAGGTGTTCATATTTATTCATAGGGATTAACACAGCTTTGCTAAGATGTTGCATGATGTTTCTTCAGGAAAGGAAGAATGGCTTTCACTATAAGTATAATCACTGAACCTTTCTTTTGAATGAGTTCCTTTTTCCTGATCACTGCCAATTTAGAATTGGATAATTGTCTTAAAAAATGTTTGTGTCTCTTCAGTTGCGTCTCATAAGCTGATGACAATGGGAACTGAGGTTGTAACAGATTAGTGACTATTTCAGATATAGTCTTGACTTGATCAGAGGTCAAGTGTTTGAGAAGAAGTCTTCTTTGTGTTGGAGAAAGTGTCCCCAAAGATTCCAGAAAAGACAGTTGCTTCTTTAATGTCTTTGACATTCTGGCAAGGAGACAGTACTCCCACTAGTATTTATACCCTAGGTACATACACCACAGGATCTTCTCCTGGGAATATCTTTGTTCTGAGTCTCAGTTTATCTTTAGCCTGTGGTGACAAATCTATCACCAAATACCCATAAGGCTGCTTCATGACATCAGTATATGCTTCCACTAACACACCAGCACGTCCAGGAAATAACTGTCTTCCAAGAGTCATTATCTGCGAGGTATCACGTACATTTTTAAACAAAACCAAGTACCAAGTGTTCAATGCTATAGTACGAGCTGATTTAGCTTGGCCATACAAGTTTTGTGTAATGAAAATCACACTCAGATGTCGATGGTGGCATCCTTGCGTAAATAAACGTTCCATTTGTTTAGATCCAATTACTTCTTGCATGAGATCATCCAAAATGATGAGACCGTGATGTCCATTACTAGTAAATTCTTCTAAATCTGCTTCTGTGGGTAGTCCCTGTTGGAACACAAGGTTGGGTACAGTGTGTTCAATGTCATCAAAAAGAGGTTGGTAGACACCATAACAGTACATAATATGCTTAGGAGGGTCTTTTATATACATACCCTGTATATTTTGCAATAGTTTATACACAAAATATGTTTTGCCTGCTCCCGAGGGTCCAACTACACAAATACTTGAGCAGGGTTCAAATGGTGTCAGACTCTGCGTCTCCCACCAAGGTTTAGTAGGATCAATCACAGATTGAGGACTCCAGGTCACAGCTGTCTTAGGTGTGGTAGTTTTTACTTCCATCATATACTCCTTCTTCTTCAACCAAGGTTTCTTGTCAGAATTCAGCTTGTGAACTTGCGATAGATGATTAGGAAGTCTTGATAAATTTCGAGCTTTACAACCAGGAACAGGACAATCTTTCCTTCTCCGACCCATAATATGTCTTAACTCCTTAATGGTTAATTTTTGAATGGCCCTGACTATATACATATGGCCCTGAAATGGCCCTGACTATATACATATGGCCCTGAAGTGGCCCTGACTAAATCATATTGTCCTAAAGTGGCCCTGTAGTGGCCCTGACTATATACAAATGGCCCTGAAGTGGCCCTGTAGTGGCCCTGACTATATACACATGGCCCTGAAGTGGCCCTGATTATGTTATTATTGCCCTAAAGTGGCCCTGTAGTGGCCCTGACTATATACACATGGCCCTGAAGTGGCCCTGTAGTGGCCCTGACTATATACACATGGCCCTGAAGTGGCCCTGATTATGTTATTATGGCCCTAAAGTGGCCCTGTAGTGGCCCTGACTATATACACATGGCCCTGAAGTGGCCCTGGTTATGTACTTATGGCCCTAAAGTGGCCCTGTAGTTGCCCTGACTATATACTCATTGCCCTAAAGTGGCCCTGTAGTAACCCTGAGTTGGCCTTGGCTGTTTAATTAAAAAAAACCATAAGGTAAAGTATCAAAATTGTTTTGAATGGCTCTTTTTGTGTACACGATTTGATACCTCTTCCTTTCTGATCTGTTATAAATTTTAGCAGAATACTTATCTCTACAAATTTTCGATGGATTCACAATGTCTAAAGTTTTAATTTTTGTGCTATCATCATCATCATCCTCAAGAGATTCTTCTGTGGACAGGACAAGTTTTTTCACAGAATCAAAGTTGATCACTTGTGAGTTGGTGTAATTCAAAGTGAAACCCCTGACTTTACACGTTTCATTACCAGATTTTGTGCGGTAAGCATAATTTTTTGGTCCTCCTGAGCAAAAGATTTGAATAGGGTCCCCTTCCAGTTCATCTGTCAATTCACCAAGATAATCACCCAATTGAGGATTAACATCACCAAATCGCGAGACAAAGATGACAGAATCTGTATCATAATACAAGACTCTCTTTTGTAACTGATCTAATACTGAGTACAATTTCAATCTTGCATAACAGGTTGTGATTGTTGCAATAAAAATGTTGGTAGCCTCACTTTCTGGAATAAAGTCTGATTTATGAGTCCATTGAAACTGAGCTACATGGTCATTGAGAATGTGAAAATCATGGATAATCTTTTTAGGATCAGTTAAAAATTGATAAAATTCCTCCAATTTGGAAGAATAAACAAATTTGGTCTGGGTCAAATTGGGTCGCATTGCATAACGGCCCCAGAAAGAGTTCAACATCAATTTAGAAAGGGCTCTTAAACCAGGATTTTTCTCAATTTTATTGTAGTCTAAAAGAATGCCTTCATTTTCAAAATAATTTGTTATGTATTGCTGTTTGTCAGTATCTGTTTGACACCATGCAGGCCAAGCAGAGGACTCTTGCTTGATTTTCAAAAAGGTGTTGATGTAGTCAGCAAATAACCCTCCTGATTTAGTTGATTTGTCATACTTGGTGGTTTCTTCCCAATGAAAGATTTCATAGATGTTTTGAATTTGATACCCTTTTTCAAGAGCTTTGAGCAACTCTGGAATACACCAAGTACCAACGAAACACCTTTCTTTGTCAGAATGATGACACGGAGTTTGTTGTTCAAGGTCAGCACAGATCATACAGAGTGCAAATTTTAGTTTGCCATTTGATTTATGCGGCAGGACAGGATGGTATAGACCTCGAGGGGGGAGAATCTTGACTTTAGCCAAACCGAAGTATTGATACAAAGATTTGAAGTTGCTGGTGATAATTTGAGGGTGCCCCACAGGATATTCACCATATTTGTTGACCCATGGATAAAGGGAGGTGAAATCCATGTAAAGAATTTCTTCATTCTGTTGGGCCTCATAGTACAATTTGGTTGCATTTGTACGTCCACCAAAAAATGAATCTCTGGGATTGAGTCGATCTTGAAGATCTAAAGAAGATACAAAGGTCTTCATGTCAGGGTTGGCTTTAAGCTGTTGGTGAAACTCATGCTCCCAGATGGTGACCAACTTGTAACCTTTTTCTTTGATAACAGCATTTCGTTTCATTGTCAGAGCGTAAAGCTCACTCATAGACTGTTTTGTTCCAGGTAAGACTGTGGTCTCTCTGTCATGGGGATAGCATGTAAGGCATCCATGCCAAATACAACCCTGGTACTCCCATAGTTGATGACCATGTCTGCCATCAGCTTTATAATTGGTGCCAGGAATTTGAAATTCCCCCTCATTCAATGCATGTTGTATGTAAATACCTTCTTCGTGACTGACCCATTTCAACCATTGAATGGAGGCTTTACTGAATTGGTCTTTGGTATAGCTATTGCCTGGTAGTTTAGCAATAGGACTGGGTAGAGTTTCAGATTCTTGTATCACACCCCCTGCTTCTTGAATTGATCGAAGGGTTCGCCAAGATCCAGGTTCAATTTCAACCCATTCCTGACTTTGGGCATCTTCTTTTACATGAAGCCAAGGGGTGATCTTACCTTGCCATAGCAGTTTGACATGCATGTAGTCTGTCAGGAACTTGTGTTTGAAAACACCATGACACACACTGGCAATGGTGACATAGTCCAGAGGATCAACACCAGGCTCTTTCTTCTTTTGTTGCTGTGCATCACGGCACGACTTTTCAGTGACAGACATCAACAATTGTCTAAAGGTCATGAGGGCTTCTCTCAAGATTTGAACATCAGATCTACAATAGTCTTCCATTTCTTGAGCAAAATTGAAGACCTTATCTTTTTGTTCTGTGTGCCATTTCAGAAAGTCAGTCCTGCCTTCAGTGGACATGCTGTCTACACCATAGAAAGAAGAATCAGGGTAGGGACCAACATATGATTGATTAGCCAAAGTGTTGAAGTAATGAGGAAAATACCCCTTCTTCAATTCTTCCAGATGAAACATTTCTGGAAGCTTGGCTAACTTTGTACTAAAGAAAGAGAGAGAGTCCAGAACACGAATGTTCAACCCTCGTGGAATATGCATGTACATAAGTTTCGACCCATTGTACACAATTTTGTCTGGAAGGATGCTGTTTCGGACTAAATATTCCATCAAAAAATATCCATCATAGCCCCTCATGTTATGAGCAAGACAAGTAAAATTTTTGTGGGATTTTGAAAACAGCCAGTGACAGAATTGTGAAGCAGTCTTTGGTCCTTTGAACAATACTTCCCGTTGTCCACATGAAACACATGGAGGTTTCTTGAAACATTTAAATTTGTTGTTCCATTTATTGCAAGTATTACAACGTGAACCACAGTGATTGCACTTGGCTCCAGGAGTCAGAGGTCGGTCTTTGCAAATGTCACAGACTGACTGAACAATGGCAAAATTGGGAGTGTGTTCCTGATGCCCACACCAAAGTTCATGACAGTTGGCACATATTGTATGGTGTGAGCAATCATCTTTAGGTCCACACTGGGAACATGTCGTAGGAACATAACCATCTAGACAAGTTGTCACTTCATCTTGACTACATTCAAAGTCAAACATGATAAATTTCTTGATCTTCTGTTTATCATCTATTTGAAGAGGGGTTTGGTAACATAAGTGGCCATATGGAACTGTTTTCTGACAAGGTTGGCATTTGTATTGATTGCAATCATGATCATCAATGTCACTTGTCTTCCTCTTCAAAACTTTGAAACATTCTGGGCAACGCCACCAAATCTGACATTCTGAGGGAAGGTCATCTTTCTTCATTGTTTTGTGGGCATTGAAACAATCTTGAGATCGGCACTGCATGTGACATTCAGAACAAGTGACTGTATTATCCATTTTTCTACAGGACTGCCTCTTACAGACTCTGCAATTATTTTCACATTCATGTTTCTCTTTACTTTGAAAAGGTACAAGACAATGGTGACAAAAATAGCTTTGAGAGAAAAAGCCAGAAATGGAAGGAATGGCATGGAAATGTTGGTCAGCAAAGTAAACAAACAATTGTTTTCTGTCATCATTGATCCCCTTCATCAAAAATTTATTGCCTAATTCTGCACTTACCACCAAAATCTGACAACCTAACACCTGTTCAAATTTGGGTATATCTATTAAACTGGCCATTTTGTCTTTAACAACCCCAGCCTTGTCACAGAGTGTGGTAGCAAAGATGTTTTGTTGAATACTTGAAGTTTTTTTCATGTTGGTATACAAAGTGGGTGGACATTTCTTATGTTCTAAGGCCAAATGAGTCATATGATTTACTTTCTGATCAGGGGTAGAGATGGGTAGTACACAACATTGACATTGATAAAAAGGATTTGCCTTGAGGAGATCCTCCCATTCAGTTTTACTGACCATGTGACTTTTTGCAAAGCACACAGCCAAAGATCGTGCCAGACATAACTGATCTGTATTCTTTATTTCGACAATGGATTTTTTTTCTTTCAAACTTTCTTTCACATTGATGATTTTATGAGACTTCATTCCACCTTTGGGCATATTAATCAAGCCAATGTCAATATCAAATGAGTCATCCAAAGCCAAGTCATTATGTGATTTCATTACATTTTCTATATGACTTAAAATCACATTGCTATTCATTTCGGAGAGAGGACGTAACGGTACGATTATGGGTGTTTCCAAATTCTGGTGTCTAAGAACCATCCTTGCTAAATCATTATCTTGTAAATCCCCCCTAGCTTCTTGGATCACATCATCAAACATGTCATGAAGACTATTATGTAAGTTGGTTAAGTTTTTTCCTTTCCAGTGGTCGTTAAATCTGACATTATAGATCTTTTCTACAGCAGCATGCTTGGCAAAGGTTCTTTCCCTTCTCAGTTTTAACTCATAAGGTGGTTTATTTTCATCAATATTATCATTCCCTCCCCCTACTTGATTGGTTACGTCATACAACAAATCTAAGTCAAAATCACTTACAACTTCTTCCCAATGATCCGGAAGACTGTCCCCAGGTTGAAAAAGCTCATTAACTAACTCACATACTTCATCTGACACATCAAGCCTTGGGTGTTTTGGAGATGGTGATAATTGAGAAGGGGCTGACCTCTTCATTCCTGGGGAATTGGAAGATTCTAATGTCTTGACAGGGGAACGGAAAAGATCGTCCATTCTCGCCATTTTGCTTCTAAGCGGTCTTGGTATAGCAGTAGCAGAGTCTTGTTCGTGATATGATGTTGATGGTTTTTCATCCGGCGGTGGACGTTTGAGACATCGCTGTCGATGTATCAACAAATCAGGCATACGTCGAAATGAACTTCCACATGGACAGGGAAGACCTTTATCTAAACTTGACCAGTTCCCATCTTTTACACATATTTGAGCCAATTCGTCATACTCTTGTCTTACATTCATGGTTTCTGGATGCTCAAAAGATGTGGCTTCTCCTCGAACATCTTCTTCTTGAGCTTGAATCTCTTGACACAGAACATCACTGTCAAAGAATTCTCCATCTTCAATGCATAGTGTGGCAAGTTCCTCATATCCTTCTATATCCATGTCTTCATAGGGTGAATGTCGATTTTCAGGTTCTAAGGATGCACTCTCATTACACAAAAGTTCAATGAGTTTTAAATTCACTGCTTCTTCATTTGCTAAACTGAACCGAAGAGCCCAAGATATCAGCTCCTGACTAGATGTGAATGATTCAAGCTGATTGATGAAATGATATTGACTTGATTCCATCTGGAAAAAAGAACAACATTCAAAAGTTACATGTAGTATGAAATATTAAGGACTGTGGGTCATTTTAAATGTACTCATATGAAAGTGTTTCTATTTAGACTTTTATTTAAGTGGGTATAATCAATGAATAAAACACTTCTGTAGATTTGGTAAAGGGGAGTAACTCCTCCTGTCATAATCTAACTTACAACATAGTCAGGACAGTCAAACTTATCATTTAGAACATTCGCATGTAATTAAAGGGCCGTAACTCTTGAAGCCTTAATTGTGTCACCCCGTCTTGTGAAAATGTGATGATGTCTCTTTGTCACTATTTGATTCAGTCATTAATTGTTTAATAAAACAATATGTACTATATAAGGATGTCTACTGACACTCTATTTATGAACACAATAGGTCATTCATTCTTGATTTTAATTCATTTTGAACATTTTATTGAATTACATATATTTTCAAGATTTTCTTTTGTTTTCACGAACAAAAACACTCCCCGGGGTTTATCATATATACATTACAAGAGGGTAATTAGACATCATAAGTTTACAGTGTGCTAATATTAGTTGATATATAATTCAGACTTAATGATAAAACATTACTAAACAATTTGCCTTTTAGTTTTGTCAAGCTTATGACATGGTTAAAGGGGAGTAACTCCTCCTGTCATAATCTAACTTACAACATAGTCAGGACAGTCAAACTTATCATTTAGAACATTCGCATGTAATTAAAGGGCCGTAACTCTTGAAGCCTTAATTGTGTCACCCCGTCTTGTGAAAATGTGATGATGTCTCTTTGTCACTATTTGATTCAGTCATTAATTGTTTAATAAAACAATATGTACTATATAAGGATGTCTACTGACACTCTATTTATGAACACAATAGGTCATTCATTCTTGATTTTAATTCATTTTGAACATTTTATTGAATTACATATATTTTCTAGATGCATTATTTAGCAATGAAAATTTAAATATAACATTCATATAGACAGTATTCAAGATTCTTATAAATTATTTTACAAACACACACTTTGTCTTACCTTCAAGGCATGTTTTTATTAATAAAAATTTACAAATTTAATATAAACATTAGTCTGATAATAGCAAGATATAATATATATTATTGTATTCAATATATGTATAGCTACATTGAATATAGATATTAGGTGGCATAGTGATTTGTTCTTTAAAAGTAATACTTTGTTCATATTATGCATTTTCAAAAGATTCGCAATATGGCCGTACTGTAACAATTCACTGAGTATTTGGCTAATATCACTGTCATATTGTTAGAATATGATAGCATATACTGAGGAGTTGTTTCATTGTCGCATTGTACCATGATGGAAATGCCTACTGGAGATTGAACTCATTATGCAATTTTCTATGTCGACTGGTCAGTCAAACCCCCTTAGATAACTAGGCAAGTAGTATCCACTTAAGAAGACCTTGTTCATTGTCTCTGTATACACCATATAAACTAGTGTCTAGCATGCTTTCGACACTTCTAGCAACATGGAGCCCATGTAAGTATGACCGTTAGATTCTCAGTAATTGATAGTAGTCAATGTAATGTAGTTATTTTTATCCAATACATCTATGTGTAAATAATTAATCTTTTGTATAAATGTATTATTTCTATGTGTAATGTACTGCTTTGATACTGACTTATCATAAGGTCATAACATAAATCCAACCGGTCAACTATTTTGATATGCAATAGACTTCTGTTATCATAATTCACTTTTCCCAAAGGGATTTCTCTTATACTATTGTTTATTATGTAAAACAAGAAAGATTAAGACCCTGTATTACTATAAAGTATTTCCACAACATTATCCGTTAGCTAACAGATAGTTATTTTGTCAAGGTTCCTGTTTTTTTCACTCTTCATTCTGTCAAAAATGAGATTGATCTATTAAAAGTATAAGGACAAGCAATGTTTATCTACTTGTTACTTGTCTAATTTAAACAAAAATATTCATTACAGCAATGACAATGCAGTAGACGGATTTTACATTGAGTAGGTATTTTTACATTTTTTTCTTAACATGAATTTTCTTGTGAAAAATGTATTATGTTCATCTGTAATTTATTTTATACATATGTAATAACCTTATGATTTATTGAAAAATGTGTGTATCATGATAAAAATTAAACTCAATACATTATCATGTTTTCAAGATGGTTCAGTTATGATTTTAATTGTATTGTTACAATTTTTCAATTTTCAGTGATCAAGAGCTGCTGCATTTTGTGAATGCAATTGAGGTATGTAAAACTTTTCCTAATTGTTTTGTTTTGTTTTTACAATTAATTCATCAAATCATTTTACACTCTAAATTTTTTATCGAAAACCATTTTGTTGTGGGATATAATATGTAATTCATCTTGGACAACAATGAATGATTGTAATTATGTATCATTATTATAGCAAGAGCAACAGGGGGCGATTGCCGTTCAACCTCCTTATATATCCCTACAACACCCACTACCTCTACCCCCGGGACAACAACCCCTGGGACAACAGCAGCAACCAATAGGACTTGATATGCTGTGAGTAGATTTTATTTTCCACAGAATTGACTTTTAAGATCATTAGGAAAATTAATAGATAATTCTATTTTTTTGTTTTTTTCTTCTTCAGAAACATGAGAATGGCTGCGCCCATTGTGGCGAGGCCTATGGAGCAGAGGCTCCGGAATGTAGAAGAAAGATTGCAAAACCTAGAGGAGATGCTGCTAGCATTGTACGTTTCAAGACTTTGTTTTATAGAAAAAACTTTACTTTGTAATATGTAACATAAAAAAGTAATGAACGAAAATAACTAAACTTCCGCCAATTGAAAAATTAATCCTAACTTGCTTTTGTTTTCATTTTGTTTCAGGATGGACTTGGTGATACCTAGGCCATCTAGACATCAAAGTTAAAAAAATAGGCCCCACTGAATAAACTATTTGGGGCCCAATAGATTATTCCCGTTTGTAGTTGATTTTAAATTAAAATTTCAATTACAACAGGAATACATTTTCTTGAGGCTTCCATATAAACATCTGAGATCTATGCTACAAAACATCACTATTGAGGTCAAGAAGAGTCATACTTGTATGTAAAATGACAAGCTGGGACGATTTTCTATAATACATGAAGGTATGATTTGTACTAAAGCATTTGTTTTCCTAAGGTAGGTACTTACCTTGACAAATGGCTGTCTAGGATCTTCAAACTCTTAGGCCTTTGTAGGTTTTTCTTTAGCTGTCTATGGCGCAAATGAAATCTTCAACAGCCAAAGGGTGAAATGAACATTGTTGGAAAGCACGGGTTTTTATAGGTGTTTTTGGTAGGGTCTAAAGGTCAATTGACTAAATTTTTCTGTGATACAGGATGTGTCTACTTAAGGACATCTGTTGATGACAGGTGAAAAAGGCCACCTGTCTAAATAATTTACCACAAACAGGATGTGCCCACTTTTAAATTTTTCTATTTCTGTGACAGGTCAAAAGTCCACCTGCCTGCCTGTCATATTTTTACCCAAAGATAGGATGTTCCTACTTAAGGATATTGGTTGATAATGTTTGTGATGGGCCATAAGGTCACCTGTCTAAACATTTTTCCCTAATACAGAATGTGCTAGGGAAAATATTTAGACCTTTCTCTCATAACAATGTCTCATTTTATCAGTATCATTTATCTGATATCAATTGCGTAAACACCCCCCATAAAGTGACATTTTTTTCTAGAAATGTTAGAGTAAAAATTGAATGTTTTAGAATAAAACATATCGCTAATCACTTGTAAATGACATTTTCAGAAAATGGTATTCAGATGTTTAAGCAAACTTATGCAAAGTCTAGGGTATTATAAGTATGATCATTTATATGAGTCTCGTGCCACATTCTTATCTGGGTGCATAAGAACGTATTATGTAATTAAGGAAATGGCTACTGAGGTTTTAGTGTGTCAGTGTTGCCCTCCCCACGGGTTTGTAAGCAGCTAAATGGCAAATGATAGACTTGATTATTGTCCTTCATTTTGATATTATCGTATCAAGCTTTGTGTCCTTTTCTCCCCCAAAACTCATTTTGAATGAATAAAGCTACAAATAAAGCTACAAATAGAGCTACACATGGATTTGTCATATGGTATATTTTATCCTTCATTCTTGTCACTAACAGAGGAGTAAAACATTACATTATTCCACACTTTTAAAACATGTTCTAAGTCACTCTCAGTTTTTAAGACAAATGTTGACTGTTTTATTGTCATATTGTGTTCAGTATGTGTTCCCCAATATGTAGACAGTCTACAACCTCTTTTCTGGAATAGCGCAGACTGAGTGCAAGTCTTTTATTTCAGATTAAATATTGAATCAATGTTGATGTGTATGCACGTACAGAAAGCTCATGCTAACTTCCTGCTCAGTATAGGGACTGGTCAAACTGAAGGAGTACTTGAGATGTTATATCCTGTTCACTTCCGTCGGCATTTCTACACTTACTGACCACTGGTCAATGACATCTCGGTTAATTTATCTTCAGGCAATTTTAAACAATTCTGTAAAATGTTGTTGTATGAAAATAAGTATGGATAGAAATCAAAAACCTAAATCCAACTCATTTTCATTTTTCAAAACATTAAGTAAGCTCTTAATCAAAATAGTTAAAACTTGTAAGATATTTTCATTCAAGTTATTGATCACACCTGTCAAATCAAAGTTACCTCAAGTCACACGAGAGGGTACAGGTGACCTAAAGGGCACCTTCATATCATGTGTGAAGGTACAGGTGACCTAAAGGTCACTTGAACCCCCATTAATCAAAGGTCAGCTACATAACATGTGCGAGGGTACAGGTGACCTAAAGGTCACCTTCTACCTTAATTAAAGGTCACTTAAAGGTCATGTCAAGGCTATTTGAAAAAACAAAATGGCCGACCAAAAATTCCACAACCCCCCCCTCTACAACAATTATTTGCAAAATATAGGACAGACCATTTTCTTCAGAATAACAATACAGTGCGTTATTGAATCATTTAAATATGCATAAATATGCCAAAAGAGATAATGTTGACGTACAGTGACCGCCATTTTGATTTTGGCCGCCATGTTTGAAGGAAAATCATTTAAACCCTTGGACCAGATCTATTTGAAAACCATAAGCTAAGAATACCAACCTAAATGAATCGTAATAAGATTAAGGAAAACAATTCAATTCTAGGTTATCGAAGGATGCCCTCCAGTGACAAATTGGCCGCCATTTTGGATTATGTTTGCTACTGTCAACAACGGGATTACCAATAAATTGTCAGTCATGGTATTTCTAGTCTAAACAAGCAAGATTGACAATCTAATTTGATGATATAAACACGTAGAAACGCACAAAAACACCTTAGATCACAAAATTGGCTGCCATTTTGGTTGTTTTCTTCTATTTATCATTTGTACCATCGTCAACAATGGATTTATCAATACAGTATCAATCCTTGTATTTTCTGAGTTCCAAGCTAGCATGAATAACAATGAATTAGCATGAATGGATCATTTAGATATGCAGAAACATGTAAAAGCAGATACGTTTTAACAGTGGCGGCCATTTTGGATTTGGCGGCCATTTTGGATCGAAATTGACTTGGCCCTCAGACCAAATTTAATCAAAATACCATGAGCTATCTTTGTGCCAAGTTTGGTACTTTTCACCCAAAGTGCACAATTGCCTTGATTTTCTGCACCATTCTGGCGGACTAAAGACCTGGCACTGCATCCCCTGTGGCGACCAAGGTGCCCTCCCGTGACTCTCCTGGAATTCTCGAAGTTCTTCGTCATCTACGTGAATCTCCATTACTGGAAGAAAATTGTATAGCTATGAGCTGGTACAGCTCTTATCATTTTATTAACTTTATTCTTATTGTATCATTATTTAAATGTTCTTGCAAATTTTTTATTTAGTGCAGTACTGGTTCAGTATATATATATATTGTGTATTTGTTAGGCAAGGACATGCAACTTGAGTGAAAAACGGAAACACATAAAATTAAATTCAATCAACCAAAATATATACAACAGTCTCATCCTGATCAGACCCTACACATGAATACAGATGATGATACGCATACAATTCCTGGAATCCCTATTACGGGGAATAAATCGTCTTTGGCCTAATCGCCCTACAATATCTACTACGAGGAAACGTAGGTACTACTTCCTCATCGACAACATCCACATCATCCACATCACCTACAGCATCTACAGCTCCATCTACTGCTTCTACCGTTCCTGCATCCAATGCTTCTACTGTATCTACATCAACAACTGTATCTCCATCAACTACTGGATCAACATCAACTACTGGATCTACAACAACCACTGGATCTACCCAACTACCAAGAGCCTCATCTCATTCATATGGTTTCAATTGACCCACATGAACGCTGAAAACACGGGAATCCCTATTCTTCTGAATGCGATACACCAGCTCAGTAAGCTTCTCCACTATAAGAAATGGTCCTGTCCAACCCAAACCCAACTTTTTACCTGCAGTTGGTGGGTACCACCTCCATACCCAACTGCCAACTTCATAATTCCTGATTTTCAATTTTGTGTCATAATTTCTCTTTTGGGACTGAGCTGCAAGATGTAAATGGCGATTGGCGAAATCGAAATTATCCTGCATTGACTGTTTCAACCAATTAACATATTCCACTGGACATGATGGAGATTCAGCGTTTGATGGGGCACCCACCATGACGTCCAAGGGACACTGAATTTCCCTCCCTAGCATGAGAAGATTGGGGGAACAATTAGTGCTCTTATGGTTACCTGCCCTATACGCCATCATCAGAAAGGGTAGCTGATCATCCCAGTCTAATTTCTCCTGGTCTACAAATACAGACAACATCTGACGTAATGTACGATTGAACCTTTCTACTAAACCATCAGATTGAGGATATTAAGGAGTTGTTCTAGTTTTTAATATGCCAAGGAGGTTGCAAACCTCTCGAAACAGTGTAGACTCAAACTCTCGCCCTTGATCAGAGTGTATTTGTTGCGGACAACCAAATCTACAGAACACCTCGGTGACTAACTTGTCAGCGACTGTTAAAGCAGTGTGATCTTTAACAGCGAAAGCCTCCTTCCATTTGGTAAAGTAATCCCCAACTACTATAATGTACTCATTACCATGCCTGGTTATTGGAAGAGGGCCAACAATATCAATCCCAATACATTCCAACGGAGCTTGAACTCTAAATTGTCTCAGAGGTGACTTCCCATGTCCTGGACCTGGCTTACACCGTGCACAAATGTCACATGACTGACACCAGCGTTTAACAATCTCAGACATTCCCGGCCAATAGAACCGTTGACGGATCGCCTCATAAGTTTTATCTCTACCAAAATGCCCAGCTGTACGCTGCTTGTGAAGATGCTCAAAAATGGTTTGTCTAATGGCTAAAGGAGCAACAAGTTGATAAACGGTGCCTTTCTCCGACTTGTACGTACGGAAAAGCAAGTTGTGTTTTAGCAACAACTTATCCCACTGCCCCCATAGACTTTTGGATTCTGAACTGGAGTTAACAATTTCAGTTTTTAATGGTTTTGTGTTTGATTCCAACAATTTCTCAACTACTGGACCAATGTGTCTATCCTGTCGCTGCAACTCTACCAACTCCTTCTTGGACCAAGTATCTAGCCAATTCGGAGTAAAATCAGAAACATCACAAACTACATCTGTTTCCTGGGCAGAAAGATCTAAAGAAGATATGTTGGAAGAATCAGGAGTGGCCTCATTCACAAGCACATCTGGAACGTCAGAACCTACATCAGTCGCCTGATTGACTACAACTGGCCCTACGTAAGACACTGTGCGAGGGTTAGGTAGCTGTTCATAGCTGCCACAGTTACCGTTCCCACAAAACAGATCATCAGGCAGGGGGTAACATTCTTCACATGACTCATTTTGACACTTACGTAAACTACGTCTGGACATGGCATCGGCGTTTCGATGTTTGGTTCCGGGGCGGTACTGAATGTCAAAATCATATGTTTCTACAACACTAAGCCAACGAGCCAACATGCCCTCTGGGTCCTTGAAATTTGTTAGCCAAATCAAAGGAGCATGATAAGTACGCAGCAAGAATTTTTGCCCGAAAAGATAGTGCCTAAAATGCCTCAGGAAATGTACAACGGCCAAAAGTTCACGACGAGTAGTACAGTAGTTTTGCTGAGCCCTATTCAGAACTTTACTCCCATAGGCTATGACTACTTCACGCCCATCCTGCACCTGTGACAACAAAGCTCCTATCCCGTTAGCGCTAGCATCGGTATCGAGAACATAGCTACCAGAACTGTCAGGGAAAGCTAGTATCGAAGAGGTTAACAAACACTCTTTCAACCTGGTAAATGCCTGCTCACAATCATTACTCCAACGAAAAGACACCTTCTTCCAAGTAAGTCGTACCAACAGAAATGCTATCTCTGAGAAGTTAGGGACAAAGTGACGATAGTAACCAATAAGCCCAAGGAAGCTACGGATCTCAGTACTATCTGTGGGTCTTGGCCATGTGCTCACAGCCTCGGTTTTACTAGGATCGCAAGCCAAACCCTCAGTCGACACAACATGACCCAAGTACACTACCTTGTTCTGAAACAACGAACACTTCTTTGGCTTTAACTTCAACTTAGCTGAACGGAGTTGTAAAAAGACAAGCCTAAGATTTAGGAGAGCAGACGAGAAGTCGTGACCAAAGACAATCACATCATCGAGGTAGCACAAACACTTCTTCCAGCGTAGAGACCCTAACACCCTATCCATCAAACGTTCAAACGTGGCAGGAGCATTCGTCAAACCAAAAGGCATTACGTTAAAAAGATATAAACCCATATGAGTGGTAAATGCGGTTTTATGCTTATCCTTAGGGGTCATCTTAACCTGCCAATAGCCGCTTGCCAAATCCAGAGTTGAGAACCACTTAGCGCCACCTAATGTCTCTAACAACTCGTCTATTCTGGGAAGAGGATATGCATCACGAAGTGTGACCTCGTTGAGCCGGCGAAAATCAACACAAAAACGTATACTTCCATCCTTCTTCTCAACCAAACAGACAGGAGCAGACCATGGACTTCCGCTCGGCTCTATGATACCCTATCCTAACATTTTGCCAACCTCCTCTTCAACAACTTTCTTCCTTGCAAGGGGGGCCCTACGACATGGCAACTTTATGGGTTTGGAATCCCCTGTCTCTATGTTATGTGTAACAACATCGGTTTGACCAATTTTCCCATCCTCTCCAACGAAGACATCTCTAAACTCACTAACTAAAGAAGCTACTTCATGTCTCTGATCCAACGTAAGTTCAACAGAACTATCTTCAACTAACTTCTGTAACTGGGGAGGTAATTCGACAGGTATTCGAGGCACTCGACACTCAGTCTCATCAACCATAACCTTATCCACGGTATTAACAGTACCCAGGACGGAATCTGCACCTAAGGTAATACCTTTGTCGCTAAGGTTAAGAACTGACACTATCATTTTATCAAGTTGCGGATTGACTAGAGCTCTCGCTACCAACAAACCCTGCTTCCGCCAAGTTGAGTTTAGTTCTACAAGTCTACAGCGACCAGAGAGTACCTTGTCAGCCTTACACTCTACAAACATCTCAGACTGTGCGGGCACCTTAGTTTTCTCCATGAGTCTTATTCTAGAACAGGTGTAGCTCTGAAACTTAAACAACTGAACTCTACCCTCGGGAAAATCAAGCATTTGACGTCGGACAAGAATGTCAGCATCATTTGCCTCTAGAAAGTCCATCCCTAAAATTCCAGGAACCTGCTCTAACTCAGCAACTACAAGTATGAGTAAAACAAAAATGCTTAACTCTAAAGTCAACTGCTTCCCATCTACAGACAAGAGAGTCATGTCAACTGGTTCAAGAGAGGTTACTTCAAAGCCAAGTCTAACAAAATCTTCATACCTCAGGAACGAGATAGGAGAACCGGTGTCAATTAACATGTTATTCCGTCCGGAAGCAACCTCAGCATCTAAATATAAACAACCTTGATCCATGCTGACACCACCTACACTAAGTCTAACCACCTGGTGTTTCGGAGAACTAACACTACCACGAACAGTGCCCTGGGACAAATGCTCATCATCCTGTTGGCCTACTTCCGGAAACAGTGACAACTCACAGGCTGAGGTCTTGGCCTCGATCTCAGCCTGACCTAGTTTCCCTGTTGTCTGACATCATCGCAAACCCCTGCATCTTTCAGACGATTAACCCTCGCCAGACGAGTCGGACATGAAATTATCCTGTGCCCCTCAAGCCTACAATAAAAACATTCATTGGGGCCTACAGAATTTGACTTTCCCTGTTGCAACTCCTGCTTAAACTTCGACAGCTTGTCATCCATCAACTTGGAAAACTGAGTAACTATTTCCGAAACAGACGGACTGGGAGTTTGTTCACAAGAAACGGCAGGTGTGCTAACTACATTAACCTGAGAAAACTGAGAATCAGGAGGTTTCCTACTCTGACTACCTTCTAGAGCTTCGAACTCAACGGCTGAAGCAATAGCTTCCTCCAAAGTGTTAGGGTGACCGAAGGTAACCTTTTTCTTCATCTCAAAACTTGAGAGACCAGATACGAACTGATCAATAACCTGCAGCTCTAATGATGGAAAAGGCACCTCAGGATAAGCTGATAAGGCCAACCTCCTCAACTGATACCCATAATCCGCCGCGGTTTCATCTCTACTCTGACGTCTATTCCGATACTCACACCTGTAGGCTACGGACCGCTCCTTGGGATTAAACCTCTGACTTAACACTGATTTGATAACATGGTAATCCGACAACTGTCCATAGGTGAGATTGCTCAAAAGCTTCTGAGCTGTACCACGCAAACTCATAGATAATTGTTGGGCCTTCTCAGCCTCCGTCCAACAATTCCACAAAGCTACCTGTTCAAAATGGATAACATAGTCCTGCCATTCACTACTTTTCCCATCAAATGGATCAGGTTGTCTCTCCCTTCGGGAAACCTTTGGCCTTTGACTATCAATGCCAGATGAAGTAGGCACTACTCCACTGTGACGTTCCCCTGTGGCCCTAGCATTGCCCCTCACATCATAACCAGACATATCGAAAGATGACTTCTGTAACCTATAACTATCCCGGGGAGGCAACTCCACATAACTACTCTCCTCCCATGAGTACTTAGTATCCCATTCCGGACAAAATGTCACCTTATTAGCCCTGCCACTACCAACATGGGGAGTATCCTGTCTGAGTTTTGGTCTAGCACCCTTCGATGAAGGATGAGGGGAAGTAGCACTATGCCTTGGACCACTTTTCTCAAGAAAACCTATATCCATACTACCAGGAGTTTGTATTCCTAGATCCTCAGGAACAACTGAAGTAGTGGCATCACGTTTAGGGGTAGAGGCAACTTCAACTTCTTCCTTTACCCAACCTCGAGGAGACAAAAACAACTGACTGAGGCCTACATCCTCATCAGATAAAAGCTCATAATCCTTAGAATGGGAACTTACAGAAAGCAACTCCAAGTTAGACATGGCCATGTTAGAATCTGACTCCGATCCGTGTTGGCTTTACGACAAGAAAAGTTCGACCACACCATCAGCGAAATAAACAACTAGCGGAAAATACCAAGAAAGACTACCAGTTAAAGACTACCAACCATCAAGACACTTCATCCGGGTCACGGCACCAAATCTGTAATAGGATGAGTCTGGCCACTGACCCTCTGTAACATCTCCCTATAAAAAAACTACACAACGCAAAGTCCCTATTGACGTACATTAGTGGCCAAGCTCGTCCTATTACAGTATGTTTAGCCAGTCACATAGATATAGACTTTGTTTTACTGAAGGAGAGATGGGACCCAGAAACCGAACTCACTTACTGCAATATACGTCCTTGCTTACGGTAACATTTTGCGACAACAAGTTTAAGTTGTAAATAAGTCTGAAAATATGTTCATTACGTACATGTACTCAGGAGTAGAGGTTTATCCATACACTAACGGAAATCGCTTAAATTTACCGTGGCGCTTTTTCAACGGTGATGTTACGACATGCTGCATGACGCTACTGTCACCTATATTCGCGGTAAATATGTTACTCCGTGTATTATTCCAATAATTACTCAAGCTAGTGATGACTTTAAATTGCCTTGTATGAGTAACTGATATTTGTTTTTCCAATACGCACTCTTATTGTTTCCCTTATCATTAAATTTCAAAATATAGACTTGCTATGTATTCACGTATGTGATTAAATTGTATCTGAACGGAGTTCGTTGAAAGCACACACTTCATTTAGTCGGGGTTTACACTACGTCCGTTTTTTGGATGCGATGCGTTAATAATAATCGCACAAGAACGCAACACGTACAATGAGTTGTCATACACCACGTCCGTTTTTTTCATGCGATGCGATGCGATGCGAATGAAATAGAACCTGTTCTATTTTATTCGCATCGCATTCAAAATCGCATTGGAATTCCCTATATGACGTCATATTTTCATTTTCTGAAAGGGGATTCCAACCACGTGTAGGCAAATCAGTAATACAAAATTAAGCCAACAGATATCTGTACATCAGTAGGCTACATACACACATACCTTCAGACTTGTTTACATACATACATACATACATACATACAGACATACATACATCAGATTCTATAATAAAACCTGAACAAACACGAATTGTACATGCACCTACTGTAATTACATGCATATGTACATAGATATACATGTACATACATTATAACATATGTAACTAAAACAATCGCACTTATGATATTCGCATTACAATCGCATGCAAAACGCGTGTAATGTAAACCCCCAAATCGCATGCGTCAACGCAATGCGATTTATTCGGACGTAGTGTAAACCCCGCCTTAGTAGGTGAAATCCGTAAAAAATAGCGTAATTTGGTGACAGGGGTATTACTATAAATGGCGATAATAAACAATTATTGACTTCAAGCGAGGTTTAACCAATGATTGATCGACATTGGACATTCGACGAGGTGAATATCACGTATCCAAGGTCGATGAATCATTGGATCAACCGAGTCTGAAGTCTATAATTGTTTTATTACATGAACAATGTCTTAAATTGATATTCTTCTGTGAAATGTAACAGGTAGAGGTGAACGATTTCATGATACATCAATGAAAACAAATCGAGCTTAATTTCAATTATTTAATGTAAGAATCAATTTAACAGTTAATAATATTTCAAGAATTTCAAAATATAACTGTCGAAAATATTTAAAATAAGTCATTTAATTGCTTTGTCATGGCTACAAATATAGACCTATGTACCGTACTTTGTATGACTCAGTGAATTCAGTGAGTCATGAACAATGTCAACATTTGTTCCCGACACGTGCTTAATACCTGTTAAAACTAATCCTATGATGAAGGTAAAATAAAGTACCATTAAACAATTATCGACTTCAAGTGAGGTTGATCCAATGATTTATCGACCTTGGACACGTGATATTCACCGAGGCGAAGCCGAGGTGAATATCACATGTCCAAGGTCGATAAATCATTGGATCAAACGAGTCTGAAGTCTATAATTGTTTTATTATATGAACAATCTCTTAACTTGCTATTCTGCTGTGAAATGTGAAACAGGTATGAGGTGAACGATTTCATCATGATACATCAAGATTAAAATTAAAACAAATCGAGCTTAAATTCAATTGTTTAATGTTAGAATCAATTTGTACTTTTAACAGTTAATAATATTTCAACAATTTCAAAATATCACTGTCGAACATATTTAAAATAAATCATTTAATTTCCTTGTCATGGCTAAGATATAGGCCTACGTACCGTACGTACTTTGTATGATTCAATGATTTCAGTGGGTCATGAACAATGTTAACATTTGTTCCCGATACGTGCTTTATGTCTGTTAATCCAATGATGAAGGTAAACTAAAATACTGCGTAGCCGTTCTCTTGTGCCACCTTTGGATAAAACTTTGCGAGTATTTTGTCCACTTATCCAACTTCGAAATTCTTCAACACGAAAGAGACGTAACTCTAATTCAGCACGGTCACAGAGACGAAGCGATGCCTATATCGCTTAATTTACATTATTACCTACGGAGGCAATCATATCGGGGTAAATATTTTTCATACGATGCCCTAGCTAGGGCAACATATCACTTTGTTATGGTGACGTGACGTCATAAACAATGCTATGACGTCACGTTTCGTCTATGATGTTGCGTTCTAAATGTGTGACGGCGGGTCGCCAGCCTATGGTTGAAAGTGGATTTTAGCGGTTTTTTGTTAATTTACGACTTCGGTAATAAACAGAATATTATATTCGTGTCTATGCCATACTATGTTTACGACACTCGTGCCTGAATATCGGTATATCCCTCGCTCTCGCTCGGAAAATACTAATATTCAGGCACTCGTGTCGTAAACATAGTATGAAATAGACACTCATATAATATCCTCTATTTATTACACGCATATATATGAGTGAGAACTCGATCGAGATATGTTTAGTATCCAACGTAGGAGCGACGCATATGATTGGTCGTTCCATGGTGATGACCCGAGGTCAAGAGGGCGGGACCACTTTTAACCATTCATAAGCAAATAAATAAAGAAAAATAAGCTGGGAAACATTTGCGATATTATAAGACACAGGGTGACAACAACCACAAAGCCGAATGCGCTCGTCCTCGAATGTGGCGTCACACACATCAGCAGCGAATATGAGTTGTCTCCCTTCAACCGTCACGTCGACCGACTCGTACTCTCGCCCCGCTGTACTGGCTACTCACTCCATTTCGAGACGCTCAAATATATTCGGAGGAACAATCACACCAACGTCTTAATGATCCAAAATGCAAAGCGACTTCGCCTTACCGATGGTGAGGACCATTGATATGTAACAAGAACACGGGCTTGTCTTTGCCTAGTTTTTGCGCTCCAGTTCGGAAAATGGCGAACTGACTGTGTTTCAGTTTTACGTAAACGAGTTTTGAGTGAGTGAACAAAACGCTTTCATCAGTGTTTTGTTTTCCTTTGTACTCGTGAACACACTTTTCACAAGTTAAGGTTTTATTCATTAATAAGTTAACACGCCAATTAGCACTTAAATACAAGATTATGTTTGTGTGCGGTTACGCATTGTGACGTCACTGACGTGCAAGTGAACTGTACGTATTACTATACGCGCTTCAACAGAACGTCTAGAAATTTTCGTTTAAAATTACTCAAATCATATTGTCTATTTGTATGTAGTACGTATGTAGTATTTATTACAGCTCGTCACTTGTCAAACGTATTTAACTCGTTTTCGCTCGTTAAATACGTTTTACAAGTAACTCGTTGTAGTATATACGGTATCCATAGGGAACTTGTTTGGTATTTTCTATGTAGGCCTACTACACGCGAAGTACGGAGTTCAAGACTGGGATCTCCCAAAGCTATTTTTAGCCACCGGAGGTGTCCAGATTGTCATGTGACCTAGTGGACCAATCAGAATGACAGAAATAATCCATTCATATCATAACTATTTTTATAAGGCCTGAAAGTCTCGTTTACGTTCATTTCCGGTGCCACGCTTCCGGTGACACCCTTGAACTGGTTACAGGAATCGGTTGCGCAACGCAATTACACAGCCGTCAGGCCTTGACGTGTGGACGTTACCCAGTCGAGTTTATTGCGTGAAATTCGTCTCATAAGCTGAACGATAAAACATCGTTATATTAAGTGTATTAAATAATGATATGACTGTTTATTAGAATTAAATTCCGATCCAAGTCGAACGCAAGGCAATTAGGGTATAATACCAACTTATAATTATATTATCGCGTCTAAACTTATGACAGAATATGAATATAAAAAATATCATTCTTACCCTGTCACCATGCCATATGATGTTATCATTAATCTTGTTATGTTGACAATATGTTATAATTGTATATTAGAACGTGTACCAAACATACTTCAAGATTTTATTAACGTTATTTCGTAAACAAAATTATTTTTTAAAAAGTTTCATGTTGTCAATAAATCAGAACCATTGTTACCATATTTAAATAACTATCTGCCTGTGTGTATTGTGATTTTAAATTTGTTAAATTGTATGTTGGTGTCTGATAGTTTTTTTGATTTTATAAATAATATGAGAACACAGGTAACAATTAAGTTTATAAATTGTGAATGAAAATTTTAGAATTCTAATATTCTTTCACAAAATGGACTCACACGGCCATCATTCTAATTTAAGTGTTCGCAGTTTAGAGAATTTTATTTTATTTCAGTAACTGTTATACTAGTACAATTATACTAGCTTTACAAATAAGCATGATGCAACCTCGATTGGATAGTTATATATGTGATAAACTTTCAGAATTTTCTTTTGATATAGGCCTAAATTTTATATGATTTGAAAAGTTTCTAATTACAGGTTAGTAGAAGAATAAAAAATATATTTCAGCATGTATAATAGGCCTCTCAGATGCCTTATATGTCAGTTTACCGTTGGTCGTAAAATATTAAATGTGCATCACATCGACTTTTTTATATAAAGAGTCAACATGTACCAATTGGATGCGTGCATTACATTTAAACAAATGATAAATATAGATGGCTAGACCAGAATTCCCGTCCCCCTTAATTTCTTTCCATTGAAAAACGTGTGTTTGTCACCGGAAGTGGGTAAATCTCGCCTGTCCAACGAGAGTTACTCACGGGCCCTATTCGATTTTCAGTGGTGAAATACGGCATTCGTCGGTTAAAATAATATCCGCATTTTCACTGAGTGAAATAACATGTTATTCTACACAGTGAAATAACACTTTCAATCATATGACGTCATCATAACAATAGGATGACGTCACAGGATGGCCGTGGAAAGGAAGGCGATCTCGGAGGCTCCGTTTATAAAATGAACGTCATTTACCAACTATACGCAAGGTTTGTTAAATCTAATAAATAGAACATTTGACATGTCTCGTCGAATACCATGTATATCTCATCTCGTGAAGAAGAAATAATATATTTACACTCGTGGCTGCGCCACTCGTGAACATATACATTTCTACTTCACTCGATGTGATATACATGGTATTCGACGAGAAATGTCAAATATCCTCTATGTATTATATGACGAGCAGTGACATACTGGGATTTATCAGTGAAATAAACTGTCTATCAAAGTACAGTGAAAATAACTTATATTTTCACTGCGACCAGTGACTGATATAATTTGACGTCATAAAACAATGGTCTGACGCGGCGAATTGGCTTATGACGTCACAGTCGTACTGTGGTGACGGTTCCTAGCGGCGTGAAAAAGACCCTTTTCGAACGTAATTACAAGGATAACATGCTTTTCTACCTCACTGGAGGAGATAAACATGGTAATACTCAAGAAAAGACAGATATCCTCTTTAAATCATTCGGCGACCCCCAAATTTTCTTTCGTTTTTTGATAAAAGAAATAATAAACTAGCTATTTTGAAAAAAATAAACGAATTCTAAAATATTTTATTTCATCGTCCCATCTTTCTTTAGAGACGATCGATAGTTCATACTATTTTAATCGAAACAAGATCACTCTTGAAAAGCAAGTCTAGAGTTCGGTCTAAACTACAATCATAACATAGATCTACTTTGTTAACATATTGCTCTCTACAATTAAGTCTAGCTAGAATAAGTCTACAAATGCACCAATTTACGGGGTTGATGTTTGATATTCAATAAATGGTACATGTACTAAATGGGCTTTTCATTGACTTAATATTGGAGTTTTATCTGATTTCATAGGCTTTTTTTATTACTGATTAGAGTTTCTAATTCATTAAATAGCATCTTTTGCATATAAGTTGAGTTCCAAAGTCTCAGTTAGACTTGATTCATCATTTTACCTCTCCCGAATCATATGGGCGTAAAGTAAGTCTATATCTCGTGCTAAATCAAGCCTAATCTTACGAGGCGTCTTTATTTATTTATTTTTTTTAAAAACAATTCCTCTGCTTATACAGTAAGTGTAATTGCAGGTAAACTGGGTTTTACGACACCACATGTCAGTCTATAAATGGCAACAGACCTAAATACGTATACAGACGTAATAAATAGATCGCATTACTTATATATAATGCAATATCATAATCACCCCATCGGACTGGCAACCAGTCGGCTCACAACACGCACTCGGAACAAGCACTCGTCGACTCAGGACAAGCACAACGCATACACTATTTCTTGATGGACGAAATCGATATATCGCCAGTCTAAAAATAGGTCAACAGCTGAACTGAAGACTTCCGTCTCCCAGCTGTACATGCATGAATTCTGACAGTGTTGTGCCCTCAGTGTTGTGTTCTGACGACATTCCTCTTGTTGCGCCTACGTCCTAGTGAAGGATGTCATGGTATGTATACATCGGGGTCGCTCTCGGTGTTTACATCTTGTGCAGTGTCAACAGCAGCGCCAGATTCATCGTCAAGCTCATCTGCTACTACCTGACTCTGACAACGATAGCGATACCAATCGTGATATGTGCGCTCTTCCGGCCCTGTCATGTGGATAATATAAGGTAAGTTCCGACCAGTTACATCCAGTACGTCTAGTGTATTTGCCGATCATCAGTTTTATATAACGCCTGTCACAAGATTCCTGGAATACTGAGCTCGTTGTGTCGATAATGTATGTATTCCCCGTGCTTGAATCGTGTGTTGTGCAGACATCGTGCGGAGGTCAAGGTCACTGCATACCGATCTGGAGATCGCAGTGTTCGTGCAAACTGAATTAGCGCAACTTGAGTTATAAAACATGGCTCTCATAGAAATAGACGTTACTAGGCTATGGCCTGTCTGTATTTATGCGGTACACATTGACAGACGTTGCCTGTCTGTATTTATGCGGTACACATTGACGTGAATGATAAGCCTTTGTGGCAACGTGTCTAAAAGACAGCTCGGCTCACATCGCCTGAGGATCTAGCTGTAGACACTATATAATACATTCAGTCGTCCGTAAAGCAGGACAACCCGACGTGACCTGCCTGACACGATCATGTGCAGTAAGCGAAACTAATTCTAAGTTTCATATTCTATCTCTATGATCTGACTAAAGATGCAACATTCCATACGTCAGCCCTCTTTTACTGTTTAATTTCGACATCATCTCAAAACGTTATTATATTAATCACATTTCATTGATAAACCGGTCACACTTTTAAAGATGACCGCGTATCTTCACTTCGCCTTAAACTGGCCAATAATCCTATCACTTCCACCTGAATAAGCAATACATTAATTTATAGTTTCATTATATCAGGCTTAATTAGCATCACGTTTTAGTTATTATTTTAAATTTGAAGTATCGAAACAATCTGATGTCTATCACATATTATCATCCAAAACTGTGTTCCACAGGAGATATCGCTTGTGTGAGATCAAGCTATATCTCCTAGGAGATATCGTAAATTCGGCAGTAGATTTTGCACAATGCCCTGTCACCGTTAACTACGTGACATCACAATGCTTTTACATCACCGAGTAATGGCGTCACAATGCTATGACGTCATAAACATGATGACGTCACAATGCTATGACCTCACCGTACTGGAAGTCAAATGACAGAGATGTGCTCAGAGATGAACATTATTTTCATTGAAACGTTAAAAATTAATTTAGATGATAAAAAGAATCTCACCCTCGTGTCTTCTGATATCAAATATATCAACATATCGGCATGCCTCGGATATTTGTAACTTTTATCAACTCGTGTTGTTACATTTGATATCAGAAGACACTTGGGTGAGATTCTCTATCTATTTCCTTAAAACTAACAAGCAGTTGAGTAATGCCCAATTGATTTGTTACATGCGTCATTCTTACACTCAGACTCAAAAAAAGTATATCAGGTATATCACCATACCTCACCATTAAATATATCTTAAAATCCTATTTCTCATGGGCTCCTTTTCAATATTTAATAAAAAAAATAATTCTGCAGAGTCTTAATGTTACACTGAGTCTGTATAGGCCGTATAGCTTACCGTTATAATTAGTGAAGACCATATGATATGTAGACGTTGTGATGTGTTGAAGATATGGGGTGTAAACGATATGGGCTGAAGATGATATGAGGTATAGACTATATGAGGCGTAGACTATATGGAGTGTAGACGATGTGATGTGTAGACGATATAGCATATGGATAATATGAGACGTGGACGATATGATATGTGGACGATGTGAGATGTTGACGATATGAGATGTTGACGATGTGAGATGTGGACGATATGTGATGTTGACGATGTGAGATGTGGACGATATGTGATATGGACGATATGAGATGTGGAAGATATGAGATGTGGACGATATGAGATGCGGACGATATGTGATATGGACGATATGAGATGTGGACGATATGAGATGTGGACGATATGTGATATGGACGATATGAGATGTGAACGATATGAGATGTGGACGATATGAGGTGTATATTGAGGGAATGGCGCTTCAGTGTTCAATGACGTAGGTTAATTAGGCGTTGCTCATGGCTACCGTATAAAGCCTATATTGATCTCAGCTAGAGACGAGGTTTGACAGTAATTCGATAACAAGGTATTGGTTTACTGTCGCATTATCATCAGTAGGATACATCACATCTCTCTCCACTACAGTGTATAGTACACATGGGCTCAGTTTACCAGTAATCATTTTAATCCACATTACTTGCAAAAACTATTAGGTCTACAATAACCACCCTAAATAAATTGAGAATTGCAAACACATTTTTATGATTATTATCTAGTTTTGTCGCCTTCTGAAGAACTAAAAAACTTCGAAAGCTTTGATTTTGATTTTGATTGTTCATTCTATGTTCCGAAAACTACTTCTTGGCAATTATGATAATAACCTATTTCATTTATAGTTTAAAGCCTGATGAGGTACAGAGCCAATGACTCTTTTCAGAAAGGTTATTCGCACGTATTATGCACGTCAGTAAATATTCTCGTCATACTTAATCATTACTTTTCGCTGGTAATCTGACATCGTGGCATATTATAATAATTAGCAAAAACAATTAGGAATAGCTGGATAATGACGCTCATTAAGCTGACAGCTTAACTCGTAGATCGTATAAGGATATACTTTTTAAATAGCTACTATATTATCCATGTATGTATATTTTATAATAATAAAACAAATTAATCAGTAGGAATGTTTGCTATTCTTTATAAAAACACAGCCAGGATCATCAGTTAAGAGGTGAAATGTAATGTTCAACACTTTCATGAACTGTCTTCAAATCCAAACTACAAAGGCCACGCTGTTTAACAAAAATAAATTCTCCTTACATGTGTATATAGGCAGCTATAAACAGTTTACTAAAACCGATTGCTACAGTGATGCACGATAATTATTTTGTGTAAACTTAAAAGTATTAAGGTTATACATTGTAATCGTTTACTGCTTATGAGAATGCATACCGGTCACGTTAACGTGTGTAGTCCAATCAGAAAACAGTATATTGCCTTAATAGGAAAGTCGTAACTTTTAAAAATGTTTTGTTTTATATTTTTCAGTTGGGCATATCCAACATGCCACGTACTTGCACGAGTATTGGGCATAAGTATAGAACTCCGAGGGAAGGACATTATACCCAAAGACCAGCCATGTATCATCGTCAGCAACCACCAGACAATGATGGACGCATTGGGTGAGTAAATTGAATAAAAAATTAGTTAAAAACACTTTTTAGCTCATCAGGCCTGAAAGGCCCGATGGGCTTATGGCATGGCATGGTGTCCGGCGTCCGTCCATCCGTCCATCCGTCCATCCGTAAACTTTTCGCTTTTTCGACTTCTTCTCCAGAACCAATGATTCCACAGAGCTGAAATTTTATGTGCAGACTCCTTGGCCAATGGGGATTCTAAATTGTAGATTTCGTGACCCCATGACCCCAAATGGGGTCACAGGGGTCACATCCTTAAAAACCTATTTTCATCTTCTTCTTCAGTTCCAAAAGGTCTAGAGAGCTGAAAAGTTGTGTGCAGACTCCTTGGCCCATGGGGATTCTAAATTGTAGATTTCGTGACCCCTTGACCCCAAATGGGGTCACAGGGGTCACATCCTTAAAAACTTATTTTCATCTTCTTCTCCAGTTCCAAAAGGTCTAGAGAGCTGAAAAGTTGTGTGCAGACTCCTTGGCCAGTGGGGATTCTAAATTGTAGATTCCGTGACCCTGTGACCCCAAATGGGGTCACCGGGGTCACATCCTTAAAAACTTATTTTCATCTTCTTCTCTAGTTCCAAAAGGTCTAGAGAGCTGAAAAGTTGTGTGCAGACTCCTTGGCCAATGGGGATTCTAAATTGTAGATTTCGTGACCCTGTGACCCCAAATGGGGTCACCGGGGTCACATCCTTAAAAACTTATTTTCATCTTCTTCTCCAGTTCCAAAAGGTCTAGAGAGCTGAAAAGTTGTGTGCAGACTCCTTGGCCAATGGGGATTCTAAATTGTAGATTTCGTGACCCCATGACCCCAAATGGGGTTTCATGGGTCACATCCTTAAAAACCTATTTTCAACTTCTTCTTCAGTTCCAAAAGGTCTAGAGAGCTGAAAAGTTGTGTGCAGACTCCTTGGCCAGTGGGGATTCTAAATTGTAGATTTCGTGACCCCATGACCCCAAATGGGGTTTCATGGGTCACATCCTTAAAAACCTATTTTCAACTTCTTCTCCAGTTCCAAAAGGTCTAGAGAGCTGAAAAGTTGTGTACAGACTCCTTGGCAAATGGGGATTCTAAATTGTAGATTTCGTGACCCCATGACCCCAAATGGGGTCACAGGGGTCACATCCTTAAAAACCTATTTTCATCTTCTTCTCGAGTTCCAAAAGGTCTAGAGAGCTGAAAAGTTGTGTGCAGACTCCTTGACCAATGGGGATTCTAAATTGTAGATTTCGTGACCCTGTGACCCCAAATGGGGTCACCGGGGTCACATCCTTAAAAACTTATTTTCATCTTCTTCTCTAGTTCCAAAAGGTCTAGAGAGCTGAAAAGTTGTGTGCAGACTCCTTGGCCAATGGGGATTCTGAATTGTAGATTTCGTGACCCTGTGACCCCAAATGGGGTCACCGGGGTCACATCCTTAAAAACTTATTTTCATCTTCTTCTCCAGTTCCAAAAGGTCTAGAGAGCTGAAAAGTTGTGTGCAGACTCCTTGGCCAGTGGGGATTCTAAATTGTAGATTCCGTGACCCTGTGACCCCAAATGGGGTCACCGGGGTCACATCCTTAAAAACTTATTTTCATCTTCATCTCGAGTTCCAAAAGGTCTAGAGAGCTGAAAAGTTGTGTGCAGACTCCTTGGCCAATGGGGATTCTAAATTGTAGATTTCGTGACCCTGTGACCCCAAATGGGGTCACCGGGGTCAGATCCTTAAAAACTTATTTTCATCTTCTTCTCCAGTTCCAAAAGGTCTAGAGAGCTGAAAAGTTGTGTGCAGACTCCTTGGCCAATGGGGATTCTAAATTGTAGATTTCGTGACCCCATGACCCCAAATGGGGTTTCATGGGTCACATCCTTAAAAACCTATTTTCAACTTCTTCTTCAGTTCCAAAAGGTCTAGAGAGCTGAAAAGTTGTGTGCAGACTCCTTGGCCAGTGGGGATTCTAAATTGTAGATTTCGTGACCCCATGACCCCAAATGGGGTTTCATGGGTCACATCCTTAAAAACCTATTTTCAACTTCTTCTCCAGTTCCAAAAGGTCTAGAGAGCTGAAAAGTTGTGTACAGACTCCTTGGCAAATGGGGATTCTAAATTGTAGATTTCGTGACCCCATGACCCCAAATGGGGTCACAGGGGTCACATCCTTAAAAACCTATTTTCATCTTCTTCTCGAGTTCCAAAAGGTCTAGAGAGCTGAAAAGTTGTGTGCAGACTCCTTGACCAATGGGGATTCTAAATTGTAGATTTCGTGACCCTGTGACCCCAAATGGGGTCACCGGGGTCACATCCTTAAAAACTTATTTTCATCTTCTTCTCCAGTTCCAAAAGGTCTAGAGAGCTGAAAAGTTGTGTGCAGACTCCTTGGCCAATGGGGATTCTAAATTGTAGATTTCGTGACCCTGTGACCCCAAATGGGGTCACCGGGGTCAAATCCTTAAAAACTTATTTTCATCTTCTTCTCCAGTTCCAAAAGGTCTAGAGAGCTGAAAAGTTGTGTGCAGACTCCTTGACCAATGGGGATTTTAAATTGTAGATTTCGTGACCCCGTGACCGCAAATGGGGTCACCCGGGTCACATCCTTAAAAACCTATTTTCATCTTCTTTTCCAGTTCCAAAAGGTCTAGAGAGCTGAAAAGTTGTGTGCAGACTCCTTGGCCAATGGGGATTCTAAATTGTAGATTTCGTGACCCCATGACCCAAAATGGGGTCACAGGGGTCACATCCTTAAAAACCTATTTTCATCTTCTTCTCGAGTTCCAAAAGGTCTAGAGAGCTGAAAAGTTGTGTGCAGACTCCTTGGCCAATGGGGATTCTAAATTGTAGATTTCGTGACCCCGTGACCGCAAATGGGGTCACCGGAGTCACATCCTTAAAAACCTATTTTCATCTTCTTTTCCAGTTCCAAAAGGTCTAGAGAGCTGAAAAGTTGTGTGCAGACTCCTTGGCCAATGGGGATTCTAAATTGTAGATTTCGTGACCAAGTGACCCCAAATGGGGTCACAGGGGTCACAGCCTTAAAAACCTATTTTCAACTTCTTCTTCAGTTCCAAAAGGTCTAGAGAGCTGAAAAGTTGTGTGCAGACTCCTTGGCCAATGGGGATTCTAAATTGTAGATTATGTGACACTGGACCCCAAATGGGGTCACAGTGGTCATGATCTAAGAACCTATCTTTTGCTTGTAAACAATAACTTAAATAACTTAAATATTCAACTTTAGATAGTAAATCAATGAAATCCTGATGAGCTACAGAGCCCATGGCTCTATTTTTAATAATTCCAATTAATTATTTGTTTCATAGCTTTTTAAAGCAGACTCTGCGATATATATATATAGTCCATGTCATCAAAATTCCTTTTCGACATAAGGAATTCAAATTTATTCGAGGTTTAAAAACTGATCCAAGATGCCCCTCGTCACTCATTTTGGATGAGAGTGGGGATAATTCTAGGGAGTGAAGTATTTCCTGGATCAAATTGTATATTATAGTAGGTATTAAAATTAATCGTGTATGGTGTAAGTTCAACCTGAATGCCTTCGACCTGATAAATATTGCTCCACTTTATATCTCGGGAAATGATATTTTGAAGGTGATTTGCATGCGCGAACATCCACCGTTACTACCATGCGGACTTCAGGGAATGGTGATATTATCGGTCCATCAATGTAATGTCGAGCTTAAGGAATATGATACCACAATTTTGTTTTTCAAGTACAAAGTGGAAGTTTAAATAAAATATTATATATTATCATGAATATATTTCATTTTTGTTCTAGGGATCAGTGCGTTTAACCTACGGTCGCTGACGTGGCTTGGTCGCAAAGAGAACCTGTTTTTCTACGGACCCGTCGGGTTGGCTTTCTGGTTGTGTGGAGGCATCCATATTAATAGGAACAACCCTGAAAGTACTAAAAGGACATTAGCAGAATGTGCAGTTACATTGAAAGAGAAAGGTGTAAGTGATAATATTTAGACATGTTTGACAACATTCATTATGGGAGCATGGTATCTAAAATTGCCTTATTCTGCCATGAACTTGTTGGTTCGTTTCCATAACCGGTCCTTCAAATGCGAGAATCATACCTCATGGTCCAGTGTTTGACTGGTTTGTGCCACCAGTTATACGAGACATGCTCACCAAAAAGTTGCATTCACGTTGCATCATCAATAAGAACTTGTGTTGTAGAGATTGTCCGGGAGATACATTGTAAGCAAAACATGTAATTGGTGGTCAAGTGTTTCGACATTGATTTGTTTCCTTTTGAAACAGGTTTGATTTTACAAAAATAATATACAATTTAAGAAATATACAACATAAACAATTAATGAGAATGTTTATAAGTTACCTAAATATTGAAATCCAACCGATGTTAATCCTATTTAGAAGGCATCCCTTATATCCATTGTCGCAGAGCCACGCTAATAGGGCGAACTCATTAAGCAATCTAGAAATTGACAATTTGTGAAATGTTGTCACAAATTATCCGATGTTTGTAAGTTGCACGAACCTGCACGATCTTTGAACATTTAGTTCGTGCACCTAACTTGACATGTGAAAATCGCGTGCTAAAATCGGTCAGGCGGAACATCTGTAGTAGGCTACTACGCATTTCATTCATACACTAGAGAAGGGGCCACAAACAGGTTACGGTATTTTACAGTATTTAAAAACTGTTAAGTGTTCATGTTATTTCACTCGGAATAAGTGAGATGTAAGTCAGTTACTACCATAGTTGTATCGGGAAATATAGTATAGGACAGTTGTCCTAGAGTCCCGACCTCGGCCTGAGGCCTCGGATATTGGGCCTCTCGGACAAACTGTCTTGTTATTTCCCGATACAATTCGGAAACTATGGTAGTACTTTAGTCCTGTTACATACAAGCTGATTTCTTTATCCTACAGAATTTCAAAAAGCTATTTTTCATCAATAGTTAAACTTCGATGTGGCCTCCCTAAGTTATCAGTAAACCATTCCAAAGATTGTCGTCTGATTTGCCATTTGTCACAGTTACATTTATTTACTCAAATTAATTTATATACATTCAAGCTAATATAAAGATAACGTGAGGCTGCCTTAGCTAATTACATTAACTCATATTTATTCATCAATATTATTTTGCAGATAAAACTCTGGATTTTTCCTGAAGGCGGTTTTGCTGATAAATCACGCTTTTGGAATTTTAAAAAGGGGGCTTTCAATATGGCAGTTAAAGCACAGGTACGATAAGATATATATGAATAATATATAAGAGTTGTTTCTCACGTGAAGTAAGGTTATATGTAGAAAAGAGTATATATACGTCACATTCGTATGTTCTTATTCTTTACCATGAATGTATTAAGATTGAAAAGCGAAAATGTATTATTGGTTTGAATTTTATTTGAATTATAGTTTACATCTCACAATCGCTGTTGTTATGTTGAATGTTCATTTCAACCCAACCTCGTTTAAATTAGATCGAAGGTAGACTCATGCCTCACTGAGTTACAGATCTGACCCCTGAGTCATAGAGGTCATGTCAGATGACCTTCAGTCCACCTACACTCGAGCCAATCAGCGACGAAACTAGAAAAACTTCGACCGACTTGAATTAACATACAAAACACCACATTCAATTAAGTATTTAGTAAGGCCTCTGATTGGCTGAAATTATTGAAGATGTGAGGTAGTGCTCAGACCGACGAACGATTATTATGCCTACTTTCGATCTGATTTCAATAAGATTGCATTTTAAGCCTGTTTCTAAATTCCAGATCCCCATCATACCTGTCGTATACTCCCCTTTTAGTAAGTTCTTCAGCGAGGACGAATGGCGTTTCGACACTGGTGAGTATACAAAAATTATCTTTATCTTATATATTTGAAGTCGTTGAACTCCTTCCTTGGATGTGTTGCTCTCTTTCTTGTGTATAAAACGTAAATCTTTAAACGTATTCGAAAGAGGAACATTCGTCGTTGAAGGTGCATGATGTTTGTCTATACACACGTTACACATTGTGCTACCGAGCTACTTTACGTCAATATAAAAACTATGACGTCACACTGCTAGTGGCAAGACAACTACGGCGTACATGTTGTCTACTTGTAAGGGTCCAATCAGTAACTTTTTGTTATTAAGCTCGATTTAAAACAGGGCGTGATAAATGAAATACTAAACTAGTCCCGTTTAAAACCATGATTTTTATATTCGTGAATGATATCGATATCTCCCACACATTTCGCTCGTCAGATACCAAACTCCTACTCGTTTCACAACAATATTATTTAATTTCTGTTGGTACTCTCTATATACCAAGTCCAAATACCAGTTTCGGTACACTATAAAATCTACATTTTATACAACATTCGTTTGCACGGAAACGAAATTTGATCTAATATTTAATATGACCCCGAAAGCCGATCTAATGAAGCGTCAGTAAAATATCCAAGTAAATTTGTATTGATAAGGAACTTCATTTACAAACTCTGAAGAGGTCTGAAGAGGAACTAGTGCCTTTGGACACATGAAATACGTAATTCAGTATTTATACGTAACCATGGTTGCATTTGTTTACTGTTACAAAAGTTTCAACACTTACACTTTCTTTAAAACAAGGTAAAGTTGTTATGTTAGTTTTGAGATGTATATAGATGATGGAATACTTATACATTTACCTGATATCAACGTTTAAGTGTAAATGTTATATACACTGAACAAACAAACTTTTGAATTGTTTATGGTTAATATTTCATCAGGATGTCAAGTTGTAAATACATAATTATTCATAATTTCAAAGATGCAAAATATCCCTAACTATTTCTGTCAAATATTAACAACACTTTTATGTTGCAGGTAAACTCATTCTCCAGGTACTTCCACCTGTGTCCACTGAAGGTCTTACATCTACTGATGTGCCAGAACTAACCGACAGAATAAGAGACAATATGAAGGAAGTATTCAAGGAGCTATCTGCAGAGACTGCAGCTCACTCGTAGCTCCAACTGTGTATAGATTGTAAATATGTACATTCTGCCACATTTCCATCTTCCAAAACAAGGTGCAACCTACAGCAAGACCAGATGTGTTCGGTTTGTGCCTTGCTTCATCGCGAGCTCATACTCCAATGTGTTTTACAACTGCGCTATTGCATAATCATATAGACCATTGATGATTAAAATATTAATGAGAATTATTTTCAAAGCCGGAGGTTTCAGTTGAAAACATCAAAAAGGCTTTCCATTATGGCAATGTTTCCCCTGTTAATGATCTTTTAAAGAACAATACTAACAATGTTATTGACGGACCTCAAGTTATCTATAAATTCTTATTTAGATTAACAACAGGAGAACTTAAGATACATTGAATGTTTTACATTTTAATAACAATTGCGCTTGCTTGACTCTACGCTTGACTTCTACTAGTATGTTATCATCTGCTGACATTGAGTAGCCACTTCCTGTGTCATGTATTGTTTTGGTACAAATGATGGCGATGTAAGCATGATAAAATGGTGTTGCTATTATTATCAAAATGGAAGTATAAATAAGGACGTCGAAACCCTATATCCGTTCACGGTGTCATCGTAATTATGACCTTATCCTCCTGCGATATTATGCATTACGTACTAATCCCTTCAGTTCAGTATGTGTAGAGGTGTCATTCTCTAAAGCTTGGCTATTGCTTAGAGCCTTAATCTCTGACCTCCCATTTATAGTACTTATCACGGGTCACTTTGTTACTTTTTCGAGGCCCGTGCGAAAAAGGTTGGTTATATGACTCAAGCAAACCGATATAATACTAAACTTCACCTGATAAATAGGCTTTGTTGCATTATAATACTGTTGCCAATTTTATTTTAGCTATTTATGTTATTTTTGGAACGATGTATGTTATGTTATGCTTCCATAGTTGTTAAGTTTAAGGAGAAATACTATCTTTTGGGGTTGTTGATACTCAGAGAAGGGAGGTAACTCCTAAAGGCTGGAAGCTTTATGTAAACTACACGAACGATCGAAGCAAAGACTAACCTAGCCTCGAGACAGGCCGCCATTTGAGATAATATTTTAAATATTTTTGTTGCGAACATGATGATGAATGTTATGAATGCCTAATTAATGAATGATTGGGATATTTGTCTGCGTTATGAACATTGTACACAGTGGCTGTATTTATATCGTAATAAATTACGATACTATGATATTACAGTTGTTTTCTTCATGTCACAAGGGGTTCTGGGAGTCAAAGATCTGGATCCTTGGTAAACCCGGGCAAAGGTACATAATGAGGATACAGTATCGTAAAAAACACTATTGCAAACCAACCCTTCCTAAAATTAGTGTATGTCTGTCGATAATATACTAAGCAGCAGGTAATCTGCCATTTTCTTCTGTAAGAAATACAATAATTGATAATTGATAATTGTGTAAAAGTTCTTTTTCATGGTTTGCATTAAATCGACACGTATCTAACACGTATCGATTGTTGGACAACATTTAGACTTTTAGTAACCATTCTTGAAACACTTTCTGCACGATATAATGTCATGCTATTGATGCCCAACAAATGACAATCTACCTGTGGAAAAAACATTAGATCATTCATTTAAGCTCAACAAGCCTGAAAGGTCCGAAGAACTTACACAATATATGGCCTGGTGTGTTGGCCTCCCGGTCGTCCGTCCTATTGATTGTAATAGCAACTAGTGGCCATGAATTACAATGAATCTTAACGAGCCACATTCTCGATAATCAAGAGTATACGCTCCGATAAATCTACTCTATATATACTACTAACTGTATTACGTACCTCCCTTGGCGGTCTACGCTGGGAAGTTGGGCGTACCAATCAAAGACTGCTAAAGTTTAACAGATGGAGCGACTTTGATGGTGTATTTTCTCGCTTTAGCGTCGAAAAGTTTATTCAATAACAGTTACAGTGCAAACTCTTTGAAGTGAAGTTGAAATATATTTACTACCAGGATACAGCGAAGTGCCACATCGTTTTGACTGGAACGTTTGTATTTGCATTTGACATATCGAAGGGGTTGTTTACATGTGAGCTCATTCGACTGAATGGTATGTTGCGAAGTGTCATGAGGCCTATGTCACAGAAAAACGGTCTCATAACTCAGATTTTTTTGTTATTCCGATCGGACGTTTGTAGCCGATCGGATTATGTCATAAACCGGTTCAACTTCCAAGTGCGAGTTTTTCCTGCTTTGTAATTTTGACTATCATTTGTTTTCTTAATTATCTTCAATGTTGGCAGTTCGGATCCCTTCGCTGGAGTTCGCTCAATGAACATTAATTTCAGAAATTCGAACAATGCATGCCGAATGCCAATCTGTCTACACGATTACATTTCTAAAATATGCTTCTCGCACAGCGAGCAGAGTTGACAAATTGTCACTCACTTTGTCAGACGCACCCGATTGGCTGGTGAAAAAAGGCAGGAAACCAAGGGAGGTAATAAAGTTATTGGGCCGAGCCTCGCATGCGTCCAGAGTATATAGAGTAGATTTATCGGAGCGTATACTCTGGATTATCGAGAATGAACGAGCCATAGACTAGTTTTCATATTTATTTGGCTTTCATTCGTGCCGAAACACCATAATATATGTGCTGATATAAGTTCAAATAATTGCACTTACATTGCAGATTCATACCCTATCGCAAAATACATGTATATCACTTGTTTCCAATGAAAATCGTAGCTTTTGTACGTGTGCAGAAACCGAAATTACACGGTCCGTGTATGTGAACACTAGTTATAATATATTTTAGATATGACTTGAAAGTGTGTCTGTCATAGGTAAGTTTGACGCATAATTATCTAGTTTTCGATCATAAATCGCGACATCGCTGAAACGACTGAAATACCTCCCTTCGATAACATGGTCCGTGTAATCATATTGACAGTGTAAACAGCGTTCAAACAAATCCAATGCAATGTTTATAGCACCATAAATAAAGAAATGGTTATTTTAAAGATGCAGCTGCAGGGCTCTGTATGTATTCAGGGACTGAGGGGACCATTTGACGCATATATGCCCAGTTAATTGCATTACATTGACGCCCAGAAGCTTCCAGGGGTGGATACAGCTGTCCTTCAAACACTGTTAGGGAGTGGTTCGGTTATGGATAGAGTATTGCATAGGAGTGGAAAGGGTACAAATAAAGTGTTTTGTTGTATCTATTAGTGACATTCGTTGCTATTTCATACGAGGTGAGTTCAACAAATTTAAAGCTTTCCCCTGATAGACTTCTACTTTACTGAAACAAACGAAACTTGGTACAGTTATTAGTCTTCTTCTACATGGGTATCGCACAGTGTGACAAATTTCTCCCATAGCTTGATGCAGCCTTCTAGGCCTTTCTTGTAAAAAGGCACCATATCTTGTCAAAGGCCAGGACTTGACCGCATTCATGATGGTTTCATCATCAGGGAAAGAAATGCCTTTCATAAATGACTTCATGTTTGGGAAGAGGAAGAAATCAGATGGTGAAAGATCAGGAGTATACGGTGGTTCAATAAGTATTTCAAAGCCGCAGGCCTGCGCTTCCGTCTGAGCTACACGTCTACACGTCTGAAGCAGGCGGACACCAGTGAGCCTATACCGAGTTCCCAGTAATTTTGTTACCCCTTTCCAAAAGATCCATCATGATTACACCATGCTGAACCCTAAATACGGTGAGCATAACCCTGTCTACCGAGGGCTGACCCGTGCCTTTTTAGGGGGTGGTGACGGAAGATGCTTCCACTCTTTCAACTGGATTTTACTGTCAGGGTCATAGTGATGGACCAATGATTCATCCTGTGTGATTAGTCTGTCGAAAAAGTTATCCTGGTTTTCTTGGCACATTGCTAAAAGAGCTTTTGAGCACTTGACTCGTTCCTGTTTTTGGAAAGGTGTGAGCAGTCGGGGTATCCACCGAGTTGACAACTTCCGCATGTGCAAATGGTCATGAATGCTTTTCTCCACAGACCCCACGCTTTTCTTGACATCTTGGGCAAGTTGACGGACAGTAATTCGGCGATCTTCCAAAATTGCAGCTTCCACTTGCCTGATAAGGTCATCATCAATGGCTGATAGGGATTGACCTGGAATTGAAGTTTTTCCACGGAGGTCCGACCACATTTGAACTGACAATGCCAGTGTTTGACAACGTCTTACGATGGGGCATAATCTCCATAAGTTTCTTTCATCTCATAAAAAATCTCCAATCAGTATCAACCGGTCACGTCACATAACATTTATTATAATCCGTGTGGGTTGAAATCAACAATATTCCAATTGTCAGAGCCCAAGTTCGCAGATACATCTCCTATCGGCCACAATATTCATGATTGTACAAGCATTTCATGGAGTTTTATTCGATCTTAAAATGTGTCGTAAATTTCGAAGTCATTCCTCGACGAATCATATTTGTTTCATCATACCTAAGTTAATATTGAAATATTCGAGTGTATTTCATCGGTATGATTGTATGACGTGCTGTACCCTCTTAAAGTCATATGGCTTAGTTGGTAAAATAAATCGGAAAGAATGGCTATGTTGATGTTCGTTTTTCATCTCTTAAATATTGTGTCTAATCTTCTCTGAGACGGCACATGGAACCTGTTTCAAAGGTTTCAAAATGACTGAAAACACATTTCGATCGTCAAGATGTCAATATTGGTCACATTGATTTCCTAATGAACATGGCAGTATTTCTCTTCAGAAGTATGTTATATATCGATGTCATCCAATGGACAACGAACACATGCATTGACGTATCTTTTTGTAAAAAAAAACGACAGTTGTGATTTTGAAGTTTTCTTCAATGCAGCAGTTGAGCAGTTGAGACCGTGTACAGCAACACTGGACGCAGTTATATCACTGGATGGAACGCCCACGTCATTGATTACCGATCTGATATGGGAAGCGCTTGCCTAGATTTGTGATCGCGTGGTGTCACCCCCACCCCCTTGCAAAAACAAAATAATAAAAACAAAACAGCAGCATTACAAGTGGGTACCTGGTTTGAAAGTGAAATCAATGCTTTAGTATTATATCAAAGATGCTTGCTAGGTTGCACACGTGTTTGCTGATCCGTATACAAGATAAATGTTATGTTATAAACGTCTTGGGCTGTATTTGGCATGTATATAGGGGCACAGTATGAACAAAAAAAATTCAACTAACCCCCATTTGTCCACGTTTTATTCATTGTTTATGTTATAAGTAAGCAAATATGCAGACATTGTAAAAAGTATTTTTCATAATGTATAACCGACGTTACATTGTTTTGGCAACGCGTACATGTATGTTTGGATAGGCCTCGACTTCCTCAGCACGACATGCATGTAAGTTGAATAAATCAATGACGAACTATCAACAGCATGCTAGGCTGACTGAAGCACTCTTCAACCAGGAAGGTTAAGCTCTTACTGAAAATCAATCTCAATGATTATAGAGATTAGTATACCAGGTAACAGAAATGGTACCAAACTTCCAACAGGAACAGAAACAAAAAGACATGTTGAGGAGTAAGGTCGTGTGTACACGTATTTGAAAGGCATGCGTTTTTAAAGAACTATACACAGGAGAGTATAAAATGTTATTAAATATATATGTATAGTTCATAGACCGTATGGCTGGGTGGTACGTTCTTTTATTGAATGTATTCTTTGTTTTTTAAATGGATAGTGTACTACGTGACACAAAGATAAAATATGTTCTTTTTTTTTCTTCTCTGTAATATATTATATAATCTAAGGCCTATGTAATGAATATGATGTTGTCGACAAAATATACCCTTGGGCTTTAATACGTTGTCGCTTGGTCGCTGTAGGACACCATGAAGGTGACAGTCCTAATTCACTCCATGTTCTAAATTAATGTTTTTTATTGTTTCTAAATTTTAAACTTTACTTCGTTTCTGGATTTTGTTTTCAATCGTTTGTTATAAATCGAGGAGTTTATTATAACGCTTTTTGTTGGTATTGATTGTCTGGTGGTTTATACTTATGTAGTCTTTCAAAGCAAACAAAGCACTACATACAATACTACGATATAAAGCAGGTATCTTAAACTTGATAACGGTTGATTGAAGAGCTCACATTGCTTTCAGGCAAAACATCCAGTAGGTCTGTAACTTGCAAGAGATTGTGATTGGCTATAATTGTAAGTACATGTACCGCGATAAGAAGAGGCAGGATATTTAAGATAAGTACATACATACAGTAGACACGTTACTTCCTGGGGTGCTTTCTGATAAAAGGGCAAGTCAAAATTATTTTCAGCGAAGTGGTTGGTCTCAGCTTTTGAACGACATGGATAAACGATTGTTTATAGTAATTGTGATTCTTCAATACTCGTCTGATGGCTGTAAGTACCTAACGATTATAACAATTATGTTTATTGTCATTCTGTGTCTTATATTTTCTTTTCTACCTTATATTTGTCGGGTTTAATTCAATATTCACCTTCCTCCTGTAACAGTTTCATCACTTCTTATCTTTATCACATTTTCAACATTTGATACCCTCCTGTATGTTTTCAAATAGAACGAATTCAATCTATTTAATCGATACAAACCTGTTTTGCAAGAAAGACATGAAAGGACTACACTTATGTACAAAACGGGTAAAAACTGGAATTCGTACCTGGTGTTTCCTTGAAATAAAAACAATAAAAATTTGATTAATTTGCGTACGATGTCAATGAATTATTACTTCTCATTAACACCTATGTGGTGATGCCATTATGGTTTTATTATCTAGAATTGATTGGCAATTAGTCAATGAGGAGAAGCGTAATTTAGATAAGATCACAGACATATCCATAAGTTATTGATGATTGACGTTATTCAGGTTATGAGCAGCAGAGACATTACTTTTACACATCAACTCCAAACTGTATGAGATAACAGTTCTACTATTCACTTCTAGACTCTCAGCATAACACATTGATAGCTTGTCGCACGAAGAGATTCGGCACAGCCAAGTGTTCCACAGGGGAGCACATCGTACTGGACTCCATCATACTATATGCAAAGGATAAATCATGTTCATCGCATACACGTTCAAGTCCATCTGCACAATATGACTGCTGCAAACTTACAACCGGTGACAAGCAACTTACCATCTTTGAGCTGCCCAGTAATGACCCAACAATGAAGACAAAATTCAACATCGCCATAAACTCCTGCAGTTTTGATAGAGATTCCTGCATAATCCCGACTCGACCAGACGTATTTCAGATGGATTACGGTGGGAGACATGCAGATATAGTCGCATACAAGTATAGATGCGTACACGGTCAGTGGTATTACTGCAATATAGAAATAAATACGTGATCGATAGGGGAGACCGGGGCAGGTTGGGACACGGGATAGGTCAGGACACCATATATATCCATTGGTTTCAAAGGGGGAATAAACTGTTTATATTCCAGGATGGACCATCATATACCATGTGACAGATGATGCTGATGACTGGAAATATGATTTGGTTAAAACATTGGCAAGCAATAGCGATTTTTCTATGGTTTGACTAAAGTTTTAGCATCTCAGCAATTATGATCTGATGTAAAGATGAGTAACCAATCCTGATTGATACCTATTGTTCTATTTCAATTTACCAATATGGAAGCATGTTATCACCTTCAGGGTCGATGGGGCAGGTTTGGACACTGGTTGAGACAATGCTATCGGGGAAGGTTGGGACATTGGGGTGGAACAGTGTCCAAATGTGCCCCGGTATATTTTGAGAGCGTCCCAATGTGGCCCATCTTGATCACTATTCTTTTAAGTACAGACTCTTCCTTTTTGTTATGTAAAATATTACAAATCGTTGTGATAAGTATTTAAATCATAATGCTATCTTAGGTATGGGTATTGTCCCAATGTACCCCGGGGTGGGGCAGGTTGGGACAGCATTTTTTACTTTTAGTTTCTAGTTTATACAAAACGTTTATTTATATTTATTGTTGTTTTATATTTTCATATTTTGACAATAAAGGTTAATTTAAATATGCTAAATTTCATAGTGCTTGTATTCATAAATTTAGAAAAAAAACAACAGGAAAATAAAGTTTTTTCCCCAAGGTGCCCCGGTCTCCCCTTTACTCTCGACATGCGATCTAAAGAAAATCAGTCGAGTGCCCGATATACTTTGATCCTTGTCGACCAATTCTTCTTTTTCTATGCTATACTTTACTATCTCTAGTATTGAACCTATTGGTCATTTACATGCACGGTAGCGGCATAACACCCCGATTCATGTTTGGTCAGCAACATTGAATCTACTCAGCCACGCAATGGAGGTCCGCAAAATCATTAACATCAATAACAGATTTGGGGATTTGAGATTTGAGTCATCTCCCTCCAAATACGCAACATGGGGACTTTAAAGGCAATGAAACATGTGCCAATATCTTCATCAACGACAATCGTGCTGTCTGGTATTTTGCCAAATTGTGATTTCGTTACACCGCACGCCATTACACATTTAATTCTATAATAAACTCTACATACATATAGGGAGTGTCTATGTCATACTATGTTTATGAAAGGAGTACATTTGTACCTGAATGTTAGTAATTCCCGAACGAGAGCGAGGGTATACCGATATTCGGGCACGAGTGTCGTAAGTATAGAAAAAGAAACGAATATGATTTTTATTACCGAAGTGTTGACATCACTGAAAATACGCTGAAATCCACTTTCAACCATAGGCTGGCTTCCCGCCGTAGCCGCATTTAGAACCCAACGTCAGAGACGAAACGTGACGTCATAACATTGTTTGCCTTAGGCTATCGTATTCAAAATATAAACCTCCATTAATGGCCCTCGTTGGTAAAAAAGCATACACGTGAAGCAAAGGTTAATTTTACAGGAACGTCGGCGCACTCACTGTGTGGAGGAACATCTCCAGTGTCGGCTTCCAGTGTTGTTGTCTCCCACGACGGAGCAGCATCAGGAGCAGCTGTAGACTGTCAGTGCAGCATGAGCAGCAGCTGCAACAGTCTCATCTCAGTGAGGATACTATACACGAGGAACACGCACTGTTCTCTGCAGCTCACCGAGAACACCTCAAGCAGAGACGTCAACTGTCTGGACTCTGTTGCTGTGAGTCATATGGAATCTGTTGGACATGAGTTGATGCTGAAAATCAACTCTTCTGATTCAAACTACATCGCACTCGAGTTCTCAGGTAAAATATATAGCGGATTGTCCGATTGTCATCTTGGTAATTGATTTTGCTGGTGCTCTCGATTTGTTGTTAAACAATTCTGAAAAACAACACATGATACATATAGTTCTTACCAGACTCTATAAGTTTTACTTCTCATTGTTTATATTTTTTAATGAATGTTCACTAGCTTTTACCAAAACGTCATAAAACATATTACACCGAGAATTATTATATTTCAACTGGACTGTGCAATAAGCATGAATTAAAACATATATATGTGTTACAGGCATATCTTCCCGTATTTCGTTTCCACACAATTACCTCGATAAAACTCTCTTTTACTAAGGTAACAACGCTTTATATTAGTCCCAATTGAACCTGATATATTATATTCACTTTTATTATTTTTTAAAATATTTTTAGCCATACTTGATTGTTTTGCAGAACAGAAATGTAATATAAAACAACTGTTTTCTGGTATTAATTTATTAATTATTAATTTATTAATCTTTGTAAATTATTGATATTTTTGCACATTATTAGATAGATTAGATAAATGAAATGTTAATTTCAGATTCCTAACCTCTGGTGCCATCACTACAACAAAGAGGGGTCGAACTCCAAAGTGTCATTATGTTATTATGTTGCAATATAGTCTGGAGTATTGTTAAATTAAACGACTTAATTATCATTTGATCTTAATGTTTAGCTACAACTCTAGGTACCCAGGGTTCAATCGTCTCCGTCACATGCGGACGAAATATTCAAACATTCCCCGAAAAAAGTTGCCCATCGTCAACTTCAACAACGTTAACAACGGCTTCCCATCCAGCTAGTCCACACATCTTGAACTCAGTGACTACCCAGAGAGGAGACAGCAGACCCCCCACGAGCTTCCCCCAGGACAGGGAGGGCTCCACGAAGTACGTGATAGTCGGTTGTGTTATCGGCGCCGTGTTGACAGGAGGCGGGACTCTTCTACTCGTCGCCTGTTTCAAGTACAATGTACGTGACTAGATAAAAGTTTCCAAAATGAATTATCTTTAAAATTATTGAGAAAAGTACAACGTTAATTACACCTCTGATTAAGTGTTTGATGGATAAAATAGTATACACCTCGACTGGAATAAATGACTGTAATATCTTCTATACTGACTTTCACAACTCTTGATAGCCTTCAATGAGACTCTGGAAAAAGTATTTATTCTTAAATATCACCATTTCATTAAATATGGAAAAGGAGACTATGAGATATGGGACAAAGGGGCTACTTTCCAATATTGTGTTCAATATTTTTTTCAGAGTCTACGCGTTTGACTAAAGAGATCAGTGTATACAAGCCTGTGTATGTTGACACGCGATTTACGAGATACTGTTATTCACATTTTTGACTAACGATTTTTTTTATTGTCAGTTGCTCGATACGACCAGTTGCAAAGTCATGTGCAAACAGTTATTTAGGGGAGATAATTTCCTGTCCCAGAATACGTTTAACAGACAATCGTGGATACGTTATCAAAAGGTTGAAGAGAATTAGAGCGTAAATCCAATAAACCGTTCGTCTCAACACGAAATGTGAAGTAGACACGTTTCCTAGAGGCATTTATACTCAAAGTAGAATTGGTGATAAGTCATATATGAAAGTAGACACTTGGAATATATGTGGGTATTGTACACAGTGTAGGGTGAAAAATAGATGCAAATGAGATAAGGCCTTGTTTTCAAGGCTGTAGAATTGTTGATTTTTTAAAATCGCAATATTGATTTACAAGGGTTAAACATTGATGAAATTTAGATCCCGGTTTCTTTTATACTGACAAGCTTTAGTGCCTTTGTCAGAATTAATAACACAATACTTTATCGTGTTGATACATTAAAATCAAGGACTGTTTGTTATATACGCGGTAACAAATCCAATATGATCCGAGAAGAGTTTTATATATTTTGTAGGACTGATGGCATCGACGAGTAATGTATTGTTTGAACGCATGGTCTGTACAGTGAATCCAAAATATTATTAAACCACGAACTATACCGTCTGATTTCAAGATTAATGATTAAATATAAATTTCCAAATTTACCAGAGGTTTTTTATACAATTTAATTAAAGCATTGACGAGCATTCTACTTCGTTAAAACTGTCAGACAAAACTACTTTCCAAATGATAAATGGTCAAGATATTGAACTATTTTGGGTATAGATATTTCATTTGTCCACACTTCCCCAAAAAAGAAGATTCATATGGGCGAACTTTCCAAATACTCCAAGGACCGAACTCAATGTACCTCGGTCGAAGTTGTTTTAATCCACTTATGCTAGAAAGATATTTCAAGCATTTTTGTTACAATAAATTCATTTAGTAAACCTTATATGAAAATGAAAATGTCAAGGAATGTATTCTGACGATGATATCTTTTTTCCAGGTTCGAGTTTATCCATTTCGTAATCGAGTCAAGGTGCACGAAGAAGCAGTCAAGCACCCGTCTTAACACAATGAAGGCAAAGTTAAGACAAGCAAACCCAGCTTCAGATGCCCTTGAGTGAACGTTATTCAGTATTCTATCATTGTATGTATTCACGTGTGGCTTGTTCTTTAAAGTATATTTGCAACATAAACTGTCAATACATACTTAGTAGGTACATGTATACTCACGTTTGAACAACGTTTTACGTTTGTCGATATGTATAACTTCACACGGTAGCAAAATTTTGTCAGTGAATGAGAAAAGACGCCATGTTCGGAAGGATTCATACGTTGGTGCTGATAAATGAACTTGCCATTGTTTACGACACTGCAACCAATCAACCTCAAATTGAAAAGCAATATGAAGACTTTGTATGTTGTGGGATCAAATATCTGTATGAATAGAATTGTTGTTGTTGTTGTTGTTGTTGTTGGGGGGGGGGGGGGGGCTAGCAAATTATTGGTGAAACTGCGGAGTAATTCTGTGTAATTTTCACTCAAATCTTACCGTATATAAAACAGTTCTCTTCAACAGACAAGAGTTGCCAAATCCCTAGCGGGATTCGAGCTCCGGGGCTCTTGATTCGACGCCGAACGCGCTAACCACTGGGTATCCACCCGTGAAAGCCAAATTTGAGAATTATGGTCTGCCGCGAAAGCAACATTTCATGAAGAGTCCTCTTGCCATGAAAGCCGTAATTAATTACTGACTGATTACCGTTTCTCAATAAGCGTCACCCCACTGATCGTGCTGAAACCCGCCGAGATGTTTACTCAGTATTGAGATTGTAATCCAAAACTGTTCACAGTTAACCATGGCTAACGCTCAACATATATGTTCGTTCCTGAAACCGATAGATCGCCTCTTGTTGATAAAATCAAACAGGAAAGTGTAATTCTACGACAGAGCATTATATCAGATATCATTGATTAATATATGTACTTTCCTGAAACCGATAGATCGCCTCTTGTTGATAAAATCAAACAGGAAAGTGTTATTCTACGAGAGAGTATTATATCAGATATCATTGACTAATTCAGTGACATACAATAATTATTATGAGAATAAATGGCTCATAATATTGGCATGTCGAATATATGGCAATCCTAAGATATTGTTTCTTTTCTTGATTTAAAAATGCTGTTAAACTTAGAATTTCAGATCTGTAAGTTCCTATATATTATTATGTCTACAAATGTTAATGTCTATCAACACATAATTGCTGGATTGTCTCAACCCATAGTCTCATGTGATATAGGCCTATTTATGATGTTTTGACCGATTTGTAAACTTGTGGTAATAAAGTTGATAGATTGATTAAACGCTCAGGTACGGGTAATATTCATTGACAGTGTCAGAGCCGGTAAGCACTTATATTACGGTGGTAACAAGTTCCGTTGCAAGAGTTGTCGCAATACTCTCGCTTCCAAATATAATTTGACAAAATTGAAAGTAGGAAAGGCACATCTATCGTAAGGTACCTGTAAGGCGAAGGGTATAATAATACAAAGACAAATCACATATTCAGTTTATTATATACTGTAACATGAATCAGTGGTTATGTCCACCGCCGGGTGAGCCATAACTAAAGGATTACCTAATCACCCACACCACCGGGAGAGCAACGCTGTTTTTAACCTCATTTTCTTAAATGTGGCTCTCAAGGGCTGTAACCCACACCTCACACGTCGCCAGAAGGTTCGGTTACTCGCAACAGTAAGCAGATTAATGTAACGGTTACGTCACACTGGTCCAACAACAGACGGACCGCGAAGCGGAAGACCACACGACCAACAATACATCCGTGTACTACACCTTCGGAACAACTTAGATACAGCGACGTCAAAGGCGGATACAGCACTGGGACACACAGTCAGTCGACAGACGGTATACAGGAGACTGCGTCATGGTATCCTACCGGAGACCGCGCCTGACCCATCGACACCACATCAAAAGATCGATTGAAAACATTTTGTTCATTTAAGAAAAGACTGCTATGGGCCAGGCGAGTTCGACGTTGGCAACGTCGCAACTGGACATGAGTTCATTTCTCTGACGATAGCAGAGTCTGTATTTCTGAAATGATGGTCGACAACTAGTTTATCGAAGAGTTGGTGAACGTTTGGCGCCAAATTGTGTCTACCAAGTCCGGCCATTTGGGGCTGGTCGTTGTTCGAGAAAACTTAAATGTTACGACGTAGTTACGTTATCGTGATTACATTTTACAGCCATGTATTGTGCCATTTGCTCAACAGCAGAGTGTGCAGGCGTGTGCTATGACATTTCCCCTACCTTCTTCATCAGTACTTTACCGGAATGGTTTTTTTTACAGGCCTGTCCTGATGATAAAACTGCATTTATCAAAATGAAATTGTGCACACGTGTTGTGAAAAGGTCTCTTGAAATAATTAAACCAATTTGAAATGTTTATATTATTTTGTCTTTATGTTATATAATTTCAAATACGTGGTGGCGTTTCTTTTGGACACCACTGTCGCTTTATTCTTTCAATAGATTTTCTATAGATTCGTGTAATGGGATGTGTTATCATTTAACATAACAATATATTGTATAAACTGTAAAAGTAAACAGCAAAATAGTATATGCAAAAAACGTGCTACAGCGCCTTTAAAGATCAGTTTTAATAGCAAAACTCGAAATGTAAGGAAACATTGGGTACCTGGAACGATAGAGTAGTACTGTGCTTACTGGTATAACCTGTGAACGTCTTACAGGCTGTCCTGCTTTCAGGATGAGTTGAGAATTTCACAGAATAAACATAAATACATGTGCATAGATGAAATATCCCAACTTTGAAAAAGAATTACACTCAACACAATAACAAGTCTCAAGAATAAACATCATTATTCATAACAAAAGATCAACAAAGTATATTTCATCATTTTCACGTAAACTCAAATTAAAGTAAAGTAAAAATAATGTTTGGATAAGATACAATTTCTCTACAAGTTTTTATAACATGTGTTAAATTCTGACAAAAACTAACATATAATTTTCTTTATCTCGTCAATCATCAAATTAACTGGTCACTTAGTAACATTAGTTCATATTAACGTTGCTGTGGAGGAAAAACACTTAAGAGGAAAGATACTGCTATCGAATGTTATCAGTCCAACTGCTAGAAATGCACCATATCGTCTCTTTATCAACACATTTGAGTGAGAAGGGTTATCGGGTGGTTGTGGCATTATTTCCTGGAGATCTGCCTGGAAACAAAACAATCCAGAAAAACAACGTCGTCTTGTTAACTGGTACTGACAAACCGTTCTGACATGGGACAGTATTTGTTTCTTCTTTGGATGATCTTTATTGGTTCAGGTAAGGTAGATAAAACTTTATTTTTTTTAAATTATCCGCGATTCGCGTCAGTTCAAATGTTATATCAATGACATGATATTAAATGATATGGTACGAGGTGAGCAAGCATCCGAAAGAAACAACACAAAATGTCAATAGTCAAAAACAGAATATTGCCACAAAAGTTTATTGTCAATGTATTTGAGAATAATTACAAATTCCACTCATGTTGGAATCATATTTTTTTAAGCCTGTTCTAACACCGATGGAGTGATGCAATCGATATTTAAAGAGGTTGTTTGACAAAATGATTTGCATTTAAGTCTAAAATTGATAAAATATTCAAATCAAGTTAATAAAAATCACTCTCACTTTTTAATCTCGCTCAGTTACGAAGATTCCAACAAGTACGACTTTTAAGATCCAGCACGCTCTAGGCAGGGATCACTGCCATTTACTGCATCTCCCTGTCGTCTAAAGGCAGCAAACCCTGCCATGTCGCGTGCAGAAAGCCTTGACCCCTGACCTCTTATAAAACAAGACAATTAAAGATGTCAACGAGTGATCTGTCGATTTAAAATGCAACAGAAGGATTCTACACTAAAAATCCATTCCACTGATATGTCATACTTGTAATAAAATTCGTTATTCATCTTACACGAGTCCGTGGAAAAATTCAGTCGATGCGAGAGAAAACTTCCGGTGAAAATTGTCACATGTGAAGAAGTTGGAGAGAGGACGGATTCCAAACAATGATAAATAAAGTAAATCTGATGCAGTGACAATTCATAATTGTGTTTTTTCAATTTGCACAATAACCAATCTTAGTCAGTCTGAGTCATAATAATATCGTTGCAATGTTTTATCAAGGCAAAATTGAGCTGTCAAATCGTGAGTTTCCTTCATCTTGCTGCAGTTAGAAACCGTTAGGCCTAGACTGAACAAACAATGTCATCACAACAACATCATCTAAAAAATCCTTCAAATTTGATCATGATCACGGATTCCAAAGATAAAAAAATAACTGACATTTATATATTTTGTTGTGGCTAAAACTTGCATTACAATTAGGCCTACAGATCATCTTGAAAAATCTACTTACAAATTGCCGATTAACAGCATGACGCCATTACGTACTTTCATGCACTGATGGCGGATTTCGATCAAACACAATTTCGATGTTCAAGTTCAGTATCCGATTCATGGCACTTGATCGGAATATCCTAATACACACATGCTGCATTAACATTTTCGTAGTGGTGAACAAACAGTTGGCTTATTCAAAAATATGTTAGTTCTTGAGTAATGACACTCGGACCCAAAGACAACCGTTAGTTGGTCCCGCGCGATTGTAAACAAGGTTACTGTCAATGCTATTCCGGGAAAACTAATAATATGATAGCAACACTCTGTCGGTCATTCTTGGTCTATTGTTTTATATAAACATATTTATTTTCTATTTTAAAAACTATCATTCAGGAAAAATATTTGTACTGTTTGTTTTCTTGTTTTTAAATACTGAAGGCAAGTAGCATATCGCGATTATCGTTAGACTAGGCGATTGGAATCTCCAGTACGATTTCAAATGAAATTTTGGAATATCCGGGCGTAACGTGTTTGATGAAAATTCATGAAATATAATTTATTTGGATCGAGTTTGTTTTTGTGAGAGGCAAAACATTTACGACATGAAAAGGAATTTGCGTATGTTAATAAAAAAATCAACTAGCTAATTAAGTTACTTACGACAGACAATTGTCACTATCCAACATCTTCAAGTGAACTCTCGCGAAACGTCACTCTGACATGTGAACATTTATTCAGTAAGTAAGAATGCGTTGGCACATAATGAATTCATGCAAAATTATTCATTCGTTTTGAAAATAAAATACTTTGAAACAACTCGTAACTGTTTTGAAAATAAAATAATTTGAAATAACATGTCATTGACCTTGCCAGGACACACGTGGTTTGGATTGACAGAAGTGGGCGTGGACACTTGAGTGACAAGATGGGCGTGGTTATCGTAGCTTTGCGCAGATTGAGATATCGATGTCGTCATTGATCGATATACCAAAAAATGTCCTCAAATTTAATTTAATTGAAATTAAAAACTTTGACAAATATTATGCAGGTTTTTAAAACTTACTTGACAAGCAGTAGTGTTTGATGTGTCGATAGCGTGTAGACAAAAAATCGTAAAGTACAGTGCCGTGCCGGTGACGTTATTTTCATAGACGTGCATGTTAATTTAATCTTGGATAAATAATTTTCATAGATACTATTTGTGTCCGATTCTATTCATATTTATCAGGTTTGTGGGGAATCGACTTGGCTACAACCTCATAATTTAAGTTTAATTTTCCGTTTACTATCTTGGGAATGGCAGAACTTTGATCAACATATATACGTAGTAGGAAAACATTTAACATGACGGTCTATGGGAAACGTTTTTATCTAACGTACACATGTAGGTAAATTGAATGACATTAGTTAATTATCGCCTGAAAATTTAATTTAAATTATTTTCTTCAAGCTGAGATGATTTCAAATCAAGATGAAAAGTTTAACATTGATTTAAACAGAACTTATTTCATGAAAATCATTTATCCCAGCGTAAATTAACATGCAAGTCTATGGAAATACGACACTGTACGAATATAACTGGCACGTAGGCCTACTGTGGGCCTAATTACATGAGAAATGTGAATTTGTATTTATAAATGTTGGAGACAAATTACTTGAAAAATATTAAACATCAGTTTATTCCACTCTTGCACTTGTCTGTTGCAGGTACCGTTATCAACCGCCTCTTGTAGGTGAGAGTTTTTGTAAATGATTTGTGACATAGGCCTACAAACTTGAATCCATCAACATTCTCATACTTAATTTCGACTGGCATTTTTTTTTGCTACACATTGAAATAAAGGATGAACTGTTACCAAATCTTGACTTTTTGTCCAAAATATAACTAATCTGCGGTAGTCCAGTCCAGTCCGGCGGCTTTCGAGAGATTCCGTACTACAGTGAAAGAGATGAAATGACACCCGACCTTCAAGAGGTATACTTTGTGTACAGGTACTCACTTGACAGTGTAGAATCAAGGAAATTGATGGGATATCTTTCTTCAACACTTGTCAGCTAAATCAGATTTCCCCCCTTCCCCCCCCCCCCCCCCCCCCCCCCCCCCCCCCCCCATAAGGTATTGTCTTTTTTGCCTCAACGTACATTTTGATAGAATTGCTCAAATATTCGTTAGGCTTACTATTTGCGTCATACATATGATATATTTTTGTTTTTGACAATTGTTTAAATATTAACACGTGTTCATATCTAAATTGACAAGTGTTCATTGTCATATTTAATTTACAGTGCTTGTAGTAAATTTAGTATTGTTTACGTTTAAAAAATAATTTAGTTGTGCTCCTAATATCCAAACCCGCATTACCCATTACATGTGTGACTAACGGTACACGACATTCATTTTTAAAACTTCGCTTACACTCGTAAACAAACCATAGCTTAACAAACTTATGTCTGATTGTGATTGTGTTCCGTTAGTACACTATATATGTCTATATTAAATGTATAGATTACCAACCAATACCTTATGGGGAAACTCTGATCAGGAGGAACGTTCTATTTTCTGATTGGCTGAGAATGGAATTCCCCAACGTGGTTTCCACTTGGTTATCGTTTGTCGACAATTATAACACTCCATTTGGAAATTAATATAATTAGATGCTTTTGATTTATAGTTCTTCTTTTATTCTTTATTTATTAATTATATATAGTAACATGCATTACGTTTATAATTATGTCAGATAAATTCAACTGTGCGCACAATGTACTATGTAGTCTAAGTATTGTTTCTTTTATATCTGAATTTACAATCTTAAAATTATAAACATCCTTTAGTATCAATATTAATAATCCTTATCAAAAATGAAAACACTGTTTTCGACTCTCAATTTATATATACTTCTTGATATCGTGTGATCCCACATCTTGTCAATCGCTCATGATATATACTGCCATGACGTTTTCGAGCACCTGCTGAGATCTGCACATCTGCCCACTTGTGTCGTCTGCCGCTTGTGTTTTGAATTTTGAATTGAGGTATTCGTCCCGTCATTACATGTGAATCAATAGCGAATACAATTTAATAATTGGAGGTAGGAAATAATGTCTTCTGCTTCTGGCACTTCTGGACTTGTCTGGTGATTTTATTTTTTCTTGAAGCTTCATAAGGGAAGTAATTATAAACTTCCGTTGCTACGTCATTTCCGGAATGAAAGTTTTTCGTCTGCAATAAATTTTGATCTAATTTTTACAGTAAAGGTAGGGTTTTTGTCATATATTATTGCCAAAAGACCTTCAAAATGTGTTACAGATACTTTATTTATTAATACACAATTTATTCGATGATGAATTAGACGTTTCTGAGCTTGTGTTACAGTGTAGAAAATGTCATTTGCTCATTAGTTTTCTCTGTTGACCGGCCTCAGGTTATTGTTTGCATCGAATTTTTATCCGTTGTTTACACAGTGCTGTTAGTGAAATGCTTACGTTTATCACATTAAAAATCACATGGTATAAGAGTATGAATCTCTTTGTATCCACGTGATAATTTTGGTAGCTATTGAAACAATTATTCTTAATATATTGTTAGTTTTCGTTCTAATTACCGAAGTCCGCCATTTTGATTTGAAACAGACGATTTCCGAGACATCAGCATGGGTAATAGCTTGCTATTCGGAAAGTGTAATTTCTACAGTGCTGAAACTCTATTGATACCACTTTTAGGTATTGTTGATATTTATTCTTAAGTATTGATTCTTTGTGTTTTGTAGTTTGTGAGAAAATCGCAGTCAAATCGGTGCGAGCAAAGTTGATGAATTTATCAAATAATAATAACGTCTTCGTTTTATGTTGACTTCTAACGATGTTAGATAATTTATCGCCGTGGTAACTACAGTAATCGGATAACAGTAAAAATCCTTGTGCATATTCGGTTACAACCCTGAATTCGTAAAATGTGAATTTATCTGGATTTTTTTAGTTTAATATTTCAAATGATCGATCCTGGATAAATCGTTCAGATTACAAAAAAATAGATTTCATGAAAAAAGTACTACTTTGCTGTTTCAAGGATTATTTCTTCATTTTTGTATGTGGTATGACTATAAAAAATATATCATCACTTAGCCTAGTGATTTCCCCATCAGTGTTTGAAATTTTGCTTAGAATACTTGTTTACTTTTTGATCAATTTCAATTTTCGCAACGTTGTTGATTTTACGGCGCTGCAGCTGAAAATAATCCAGATGACAGTGGGTGTTAGCCTAAAACAATCCAGCAGGCTAAAGGTTAAAAGGATTTTTTTTACCGAAAAATAATACGATTTTAGCAAGATAGTGTTTCAAAGTGAAAAGTGTGGATTAACTGGCTTTTGGACACAACATGTAATAAATCATTCATGGATGGAACTATCTTGCATATTACGTTGGTATTATATCTTTGGACGAGAGATTAATTGGTAGAACATTTCATAGTTTATACTTGCAGAATATACAGAAGTATTATTGTAACGGGTGTGTGCATCTATAATGTAATTAGGAGATAAACCTGCTGTGTTTGGAAATCAGAGACATGTTATACTGGATTTGATAGCGAGTAAATTTAAAATTGAAACCGAAGGCGTATGTATATCAATCCAGTATAACATATCTCTGATTTTCAAACACAGTAGGTTTATCTCCATTCTACCATGACTGTTTTACCATGGGACTCTTTTTGTCGGATGCTGACAGTGCGTAAAATGGCTAGCGCGCGAGCTCCGACTTACGTTCGAAAAATCCATTGGTGACAACAGCAGCGATTTCGTACAAAAAATATTGTTGTTATACACAAACTTTCCCCGATAAGTTGTCCTTAACTATTTATGAAAAATCTAATATATGTGTCATTTATTAAGGAGTTTTAATTTTGTTTTCCCAACATTCATGTTCATACAATCAGCATTCGTTTCTCCTGAAATCCGCATTTTTGGAATAACCCGCTAAGCATATCACGCTACATACAAAATGGCTACCGTTTGCCGGTCGCTGTGAATGACGAGCTTATGGACTTGTATTTATTCAAATGAAGCGTTACAGGTGATGGTAATTGTCTCATTCGGTTAAGGGATGCACATTCTAGTTATCGACGTAGGTGTGCAGATGATATGACATATGTATATCCTTTTTTGCATCAAAACGTTACGCTCGGTTTTCAGAAACGGCTGACCATTGCGTCAATGACATTGCGTTTGCTCGCCTTCTCAACTGCATCAAGTGTCGCTATTTGGATAGACCTTGATATTGACGTAGTTTGTCTTGCTTATCTATCTGATGTAGCTACAGGAAACACGCTACAGAAAATATTAATTTGATTGTATCAGTTATGTTGATTTCCACAAGTAGAGCACGTTTGTTCAGATAGATTGTGACGTCACAATGTAGATTTGTCAATACGCGGTGAAGCGGCGCTAAAATCAGAGGAGGTTCAATGCAGAATTGATCACGTTTGATTTTGCTGGAGAACCAATCAGAATCGAGTATCCAGCAATGTCATGGTAGAATTGCAGATATATACTACTAGTCACTGACTCCATTTCAGGATATGCTGATGCTACAAGCTGTGAATACGTCAAGGAATGCCAACCCAACGGGAACCAGAGTGCAATCTGCTCTCCTGGGGAACACGTACAGCTGGAGTCTATAAGTCTTATACAGAAACAGGGGAAATGCGGGTCTGTCCTTCACAACGAAACCACACCTGAATCCTTGAAGATGGACTGTTGCGTTGTTGATCTTCATAACGACTCGATACTAGAAACATTTACTCTACCGACTACAAACAAGACAGTTAAGGCCATGTTCAATAACTGCTCTTCTGAAGAGCAGGCTTGTTCTCTATCAACGATAACTGCCGTGTTCTATGGGTTAACGAATCACTCGGTGGATATAGTAGTGTATACTTATCAGTGTACGTCAGGTAAGTTTTAAGTAATTAGTTGTCATATTTGTTTCGTTTAAACCGCGTAGACCGAAAAGCATAATGCAAATACGTAACAAAACAATACTTATGATACCCAAGTATCGGAGGATTACATTAGGCAGGGTAATGATTATTTGCGTATTTACAACCAAAGATGATTGAGGTGAAACGTCAATGTTCACAATTGAAAGCAATTTGGCGGAATTCTTCGTTTGTATATTTGAGTATTATGCTGTTTTTTCAGTGGTAGTAATCTATTATAATGTTTTCTTAGATAACCGGTATGCATTGACTGACCATTAGACGATAAAATCAAAAAGCCTCGAAAACTGAAAACAATAATACATTTAGCTTCATTGATTACATATATCAAGTAACCTTAACGATCACACAAGTGTACATCATATTTCAATGAACTGGTTTCAGGGTCAACAACATCGTCAAGCGCGTCTGAAATATTTACATCTTGTGATCTACAAAATGCGACGGAGGCGAACTCTACTGTGTTTGCTAGAACAACGACTGCAAAACCCCGGATGATGACTTTGGAAACGATCTCTGAATCAGAAGCTAGAACAAGTTCAACACCAGCTCCAGCTGCGAAGACTCGTTTATCGACGCCCCTCATCTCTAAAGAAAGTACTTTATTTAAAATATCCCAAGTAACTAGTTCTATACGATCAACAACATATAGGTATCTGAGAGAAGTGCTAACTAAACACACCGATTCAAGCACCCTGGCGAACTTTCCTGCACCTTTGAAATCGGAACCAGTTGGCCCTACTGTAAATTCAACACATTCGTCTGTGATTACCAATATACTGATAGCTGTACTTTCTACATTAAATCTTTCCCCATATAACACTTTATCCATATCTACAAAAACACCACCTATTCTTACCAAAACACCAACCAAAGCACCTTTAGTAACTACCAAACCTACTTCAATGATGACTAGAAAACCCATACGGTCTGTTACAGACACATCATCCATTGCACCTTCTGTGATCAACAATCATACTTCAATCATGGCTATAACTTCGTCTACTGCTGTTACAAACACACTAACCAATGTACCTTCTGCAACTACCAATCTCACTTCATCCAAGACTACAAATTCTTCCCCTGCTGTTACCACCACACAAACCAATGTACCTTCTGCAACTAACAATCTCACTTCATCCATGACTACATATTCTTCTTCTGCTCTTAACAACACGACAACCAATGTACCTTCCGCAACTAACAATCTGACTTCATCAATGACTACAAATTCCTCTCCTGCTGTTACCACCACATCAACCAATGTGCCTTCTGCAACTAACAATCTCACTTCATCCATGACTAGAAATTCCTCTCCTGCTGTTACCACCACACAAACCAATGTACCTTCCGCAACTAACAATCTCACTTCATCCATGACTACAAATTCCTCTCCTGCTGTTACCACCACATCAACCAATGTACCTTCTGCAACTAACAATCTCACTTCATCCATGAATACAAATTCTTCTCCTGCTGTTACCATCACACCAACCAATGTACCTTCTGCAACTAACAATCTCACTTCGTCCATGAATACAAATTCCTCTCCTGCTGTTACCATCACACCAACCAATGAACCTTCTGCAACTAACAATCTCAATTCATCCATGAATACAAATTCTTCTCCTGCTGTTACCATCACACCAACCAATGTACCTTCTGCAACTAACAATCTCACTTCATCCATGACTACAAATTCCTCTCCTGCTCTTACCATCACATCAACCAATGTACCTTCTGCAACTAACAATCTCACTTCATCCATGAATACAAATTCCTCTCCTGCTGTTACCACCACACAAACCAGTGTACCTTCCGCAACTAACAATCTCATTTCATCCATGACTACAAAGTCTTCTCCTGCTGTTACCACCACACAAACCAATGTACCTTCCGCAACTATCAATCTCACTTCATCCATGACTACAAATTCCTCTACTGCTGTTACCATCACACCAACCAATGTACCTTCTGCAACTAACAATCTCACTTCATCCATGAATACAAATTCCTCTCCTGCTGTTACCACCACACAAACCAATGTACCTTCTGCAACTAACAATCTCACTTCATCCATGAATACAAATTCCTCTCCTGCTGTTACCATTACACCAACCAATGTACCTTCCGCAACTAACAATCTCACTTCATCCATGACTACATATTCTTCTCCTGCTGTTACCACCACATCAACTAATGTACCTTCTGCAACTAACAATCTCACTTCATCCATGACTACAAATTATTATCCTGCTGTTACCATCACACCAACCAATGTACCTTCCACAACTAACAATCTCACTTCATCCATGACTACATATTCTTCTCCTGCTGTTACCACATCAACTAATGTACCTTCTGCAACTAACAATCTCACTTCATCCATGACTACAAATTATTCTCCTGCTGTTACCATCACACCAACCAATGTACCTTCCGCAACTAACAATCTCACTTCATCCATGAATACAAATTCCTCTCCTGCTGTTACCATCACATCAACCAATGTACCTTCTGCAACTAACAATCTCACTTCATCCATGACTACATATTCTTCTCCTGCTGTTACCATCACACCAACCAATGTACCTTCCGCAACTAACAATCTCACTTCATCCATGACTACAAATTCCTCTCCTGCTGTTACCATCACACCAACCAATGTACCTTCCGCAACTAACAATCTCACTTCATCCATGACTACAAATTCTTCTCCTGCTGTTACCATCACATCAACCAATGTACCTTCTGCAACTAACAATCATACTTCATCCATGACTACAAATTCCTCTCCTGCTGTTACCACCACACAAACCAATGTACCTTCCGCAACTAACAATCTTACTTCAACCATGACTACATATTCTTCTCCTGCTGTTATCATCACACCAACCAATGTACCTTCCGCAACTAACAATCTCACTTCATCCATGACTACAAATTCCTCTCCTGCTGTTACCATCACACCAACCAATGTACCTTCCGCAACTAACAATCTCACTTCATCCATGACTACAAATTATTCTCCTGCTGTTACCATCACATCAATCAATGTACCTTCTGCAACTAACAATCTCACTTCATCCATGACTACAAATTATTCTCCTGCTGTTACCATCACATCAACCAATGTACCTTCCGCAACTAACAATCTCACTTCATCCATGACTACACATTCCTCTCCTGCTGTTACCATCACATCAACCAATGTACCTTCCGCAACTAACAATCTCACTTCATCCATGACTACAAATTATTCTCCTGCTGTTACCATCACACCAACCAATGTACCTTCAGCAACTAACAATCTCACTTCATCCATGAATACAAATTCCTCTCCTGCTGTTACCATCACATCAACCAATGTACCTTCTGCAACTAACAATCTCACTTCATCCATGACTACATATTCTTCTCCTGCTGTTACCATCACACCAACCAATGTACCTTCCGCAACTAACAATCTCACTTCATCCATGACTACAAATTCCTCTCCTGCTGTTACCATTACACCAACCAATGTACCTTCTTCAACTAACAATCTCACTTCAACCATGACTACATATTCTTCTCCTGCTGTTACCAACACATCAACTCAATATATCCCTGCAACAACCGTTGACAGTCACAAGACCACGGGAAACAATCCTGTGACTGATGTCACCACTGAAAGTCACACGACGAACGGAAGCAACTCTATGACTGATGTCACCACTGAAACCCCCCCGTCCATTTTGAGCAGTCTGACTAGAAGACACACAGCCTATATCGTAGTTGGTTGCGTGGCTGTTTTGCTTCTTTTTGGTATTGGCGGGTTTCTTCTCTACCATTTCAAGATCAAAGTAAGTTTCCCAGATATTAATGGATATATATTACAATGTACACTTAAACAGACATTATGCACGAGGACAATCATATCGTTTTCCATTTTTTTTCCACCGATGCTCTAGTTTAAAATGAGACTTTGCAATTGTGGTGAGACGTCATACTGTCGAAGAAGTTGCATTTTAAATGAGAGGTATCTTCTTTGAGGCATTTTAGAAAATATTCTCCTCAATACATGGTATGTATATTAAAAATCCAATTTCATGTCCAAGTTATAATCATGTCTGAATATCGAATAATTGCTTTCCTTTCGGGAAATACCAAATGGTCACGAATGTCGTAAATATAGTATGCTATGAATATTTATAAAATATTATCTATGTTTCACTGTCAACAAAATTTACGTTCAGAGAACCCATTTTCTTAGATCTAACAATGTAATCAGATTAAATCTTAAATTTGTGAACAAATTGGTAACTTTGCTCGGTAGAACTGATTGTGTATATTCCACCTTCAATAGAGCGAACAACGAGATTCAATATATCTTTGATGTTTTCGTTTATGTGGTCTGGAAACTATTATTTAAAGCAGCACATTTCTTCATGAAGCTGAAATAGTAGCTGGTCACTATGACATATGTTGACCAAAGCTGCCAAAAGTTATATTTCATTACCTACTGCGGCAAAGGTGTTATGTTTCGTAAGATGCTCTTACACTTTTCATAGTCACGTGACGTTGGGAACAATGCATTGTTTGTTTCACCATGAATGCGGCGTATGCGGATATAAATATAGTTTACATGTATATCATAGATAAGTGGATATCCTTGATTCGATAATGAATAGCGAGAACAGCATATTACTGCTCATATCATACCAATTTCAATTTAGTCACTCAGACTGCAAATGTAATATCTAAGGGTTCTCATATATACATATAGACCTTTCCACGGCCTATTTCATGGGCGCAGCCATTTTGTGGCAGCCATTAAGCGGTTGCAACGTTAAACTAGCCTATGTTATTTGCAACGATGCGGCACTCAAGTATGACGTAATCAAGGATAGACGGTGCTTAGTCAACGCTTACGCTGTATAAAAGACGTCAAACTGAGTGGTCAAATAATGATTCATTTTTAAGATTTCTGATGTCACATTTGCGACAAACAGTGCAAACAACGATTCATGAGATAGATTGAAGAAGTTAACAGATAATAACAGTTCTGTGTGTTGTTTGATGTAAATCGGCGATATCAAAGCGCACGGAAACTTAGGGTATTTGAATGGAGGCGAATATCACTTGAACGTAGTTTTGAACTAAAGCTTACTTGTATTATCTGTGAAAATAGTTGGGTTTTTGTTTTCTTTGTATTTCAAGAATTGTCAATAGTGACACATATAAAGGCCTCATATCTGGACTATTCAAGATTATCTGTACCAAATGTACATAGACTTACGTGTTAATTAGCTGTTGCGAAAATAATTTTCATAAATTAACTAAAGGTCCCATTGCTGTCATATTTTGCGGACAATTGGTAATCATCTCCGCTACAGTCACATAATTACCTTTCATCTATAGCTATCAGTTCATTCGTTTTCGAATGTCACATATTTAAACCTCGCATGTACAATTTGATGCCAATGTCCGATTGACGGCCATGTTAAATCTAATCGGTATGTTGTAGGCCATGTGTTGTTTGATAAGAGGTGGGTTTCTTAATGATTGTCAGAAAACATTATGGAAATTATGTATCTGTAGCTGAGATGATTTCCTATATTTTGTAAGATTTCAGAATTAATCGACAAACAATATATTCATGAAAATTATTGTCGCAACAGCACGTAAGGCTATGGGAATTACGTTACGTTACGTGTACGTAATAATATGGCCACCTGCTGTATAAAGTTTTGTTCGTATGTTATTTTATTAGAACAGAATGAAATACTATATATTTGTAGGCCTACATTTGTTGTATGTACTGTCAAGATTTACTGTAGATGTTTAAAATGATTTTTATATGATCTGTAAATATGTGTCTTCCTTCACTCACTCACCTACACACTCGAGTAATAGTCCGAAATATGCATGAACTGCAAAACATGAATTAACCTAATTGTTCAAGTATAGTATGTTAAATACTATTTTGCACAGTAACAATGTAGGAAGATGAAGCATATTTAGATGAATGCACCACTTATGAAAAAACCGGCTTTCACCCGTCACTAGATGAGAGATAAGTGTATTACACTGTAAATATACAACATTTTATGTTTATTATATACTTTTGTGGTCAGAAATGTGGCGTTTTTAACACCAAATAATCCTCTTTTTATTTGGCCAACCAAACACATATGTTCTCTCAATCATATCATTCTCATAACCCAAAAATGATTCACTTTCTAAACGTTAAGCAAGGGGGATAACGTAAGTTTTTAAAAACTCTTTTTAATCATCAAATTAATTATGTTCATTAAACACACAGACCTGTAACTGCTTCTACAGAAAATGGATATCTTAGACGAAAAGACTTAGCACACCTTTAAGGAAACTTTATTTTCTCACGTACACTTTGTGTATCGCTGCATAATTATAGTTTACCATGTTTGCGATTATTTTACATAGGCTATTTATGCCATTGCGAGAATAGTGGGTATATAACAAATATATATTTCCTCTTTCAATAATCTATATTTTTATAACGTATAATTCCATAATGCGTTTGCAACGTTTTTAAGAAGAAACAGTTGTTACTTGATTGCAGGTATATGAGAAATGTTAAAAATAATGAGAAATACTTGCAAGAATTATCTCCCTTTGCATTTTTATGATATTTATTTTGCAAACATGTATTATCTTTACATAAAAAAAAACATGCAGTTGGAACAGAACAACATTTTCTCTTTCAGAAGATATGTACAATGTATATGTGGAAATGTATTTAGAACTTTTTCCATAACTAAGACCTTTTGCGAAACTGCATACCGATTCATCACTTTAACATGCCCTAATTTCATTATCAATTTGTATCCGATGAAACATTGCCTTTTTGGACGCAGTAAACAGTCAGTATTAAATTGATATATTGTTTCTACCTTCAACCAAAACTTGGACTTAAAGTTATTTTAGAGACAAGCTACAGCTTTCGACCCATGCCCTAACGTAAAACGTCATTTTGCAGCCGCTTAATGGCGGACGACGCTAGCGCCACCACAAAGGGGAGTAACTGAGAGCATCGTGACGCACTGCTCCGTGGAGAGGTCTATAGATATAATAATTCCATGTTATGCATACTTTTGTCGTGTTATGAATAAACAGAAGCAGATGTTGATTCGTAAACATGCTCTGTCGTAATCCTAGTTGCCACTTATGTCGAGAGGAGATAGGCAATTAAATGATTATTGTTCAGCACCAATGTCTGTTTCAGATGTAGTGGAAACCAGTTTCTAATGAACATATAAACTGTATATTATGTCAACTATATTTGATTTTTCAGACGAGAGTATATCCTCTCCCACAAGTTGAATGAACCTCTTCGGACAACCCGTTCTTGACAGCCGGGAGTTTGATTCCAGGACAATTGACTGTAATTGTATACGTGTCAATCACAGAAACCGATGTGAATCATATCCAGTTAAGCCTTGATTATTGAATAGTCTTCAAAGTTCTGTATATATTTCAAAATACGCTTTCTTTTTATAGCGTACACAAACAGTTGATATACTTGATATACTTCGGCCTTATAAACACAATTGGTTGAGGCTACTTAATGACTTTTCTTATGTGAGGATTCCTATGTGTTCACACCAATTTCACCAATCATCAATTTGTGTCACGTATTGTGATGTCATAACACAATTTTGGTGCAATGTTCCGGGACGCCAAATCAGTACTTATGGGGGCCTGCCCTTGTATCGTCTACACCCCATATCGCCTACAAAACAAATTTATGGATGATTGCACACAACACTTGCACCCTGATCCCTTAGGCACAATGAACTCTTCCATAAGATATAACAAAGACAAATAAGAACAAATGCGATAAGGGGTGTTGGCGATACGAGAACCAGTCTCCATAAGAGGATGGGTCGCTATTGTTGAACTTTGCCAAGAACATGCTAGAATTTATAATAATTGCTGTAAAACTCCGCTGTGTCGTATAACTAGATCTATAAAATTGCCAATATTTTATGCAAATCAATAAACTGGGAAAAACGTTATTGAATGATCAAATGTAAATAGAATATATATATTATTGTTTAACATTAAATGTAAATATTGTTTGAATTGTAAATAGTGAAATAAGGTATCCATCAATATGCATTTACTTTACATGTGACATACATGTATCTGCAGATTAAAGGAATTGATGACACACGATCATGTACAACGTTCGCTGTCTGTATTCCATTAAAACATTTGAATCTTTATTTATCTTGGATTATACTCTTTCCAATTTTAGCATATGATAAAAAAAATAAAATAACCACTGATAACGGAACAAAGTGATCAAAAACATGAACATGTATGCAATATGGTTTACGTCGTTTTTTAAGTCACATTTTAAGTCCTTCCTAATAGAGATTCTCGTTACCGATGAAGCCTTTATGTTCTGTTCTATGATAATATAAACCATCTGTTATAAATGGAGCGCTTTTTTTCTAGAAATGGAGAATTCCGAAGGAAGAATAAAAAAGGTGATACAGTGCCGATGGCAAGTTAAAATGTTATTTCTTGAAACAGAAACTTTGCAGAAACGTTTCTTCTTTTTATTTGTGATCCTTGTATAATATTAGGGTCACATGAAAAAATATTTTGAAAATATTATCTTCTAATTAGTACTTATTATCTCCTAATTAGTACTTAGTATCTCCTAATTAGTACTTAATATCTCCTAATTAGGACTTAATATCTCCTAATTAGGAGTTATCCATAGTGCAGTCTTGAGGTTTTATCATGTTTTAAATGTAATTGTAGCAGTGTTAAAATCAGTATTTGTAACCATCTTTATCGTTAAATTTATCACTTGGGCCATTGTTCTCATCCAAGTAAAACGTCTGCATGAAGCCATCATAGATGTATCAGTAATGCATACTTTAATACATAAGTTTAATCTTTGATATAATACGACTATAAAAGCACTATAACGTCTACAGCTAAACAGATTCAACTGGTATTCTAGAAGTTATAATTGTAATAAAGTACATTTAAAAACATGGTATTCGACTTCTTTAGTTATAGACTTTGACAGACAGATAGGTACTGTATTCACTTAAAAACTTTAAATCAACAATCCGAATACATATATATTCGTCCATAGAGATTCATCGTGTCTTCATTTCGAATTTAAAGGGGTTCATCAATAGTTATTCATTTAATATAATTTGGATTGTCTTTGCTGCAGTCTTGTAGGAAAGCTTATGAACGTATTTGATGTATGGCATGCAGTTAATATAACGTTTGAATCACTTTTTAATGAACAGTATAAAACTTTTAAAATGATATTTAAAACAACCGAATGTGCTTATAAAGTACAATATGTTATTGATATTTGGCTTCAACACGTTTACGTCACGGAATCACTACAAATACGCACACACACGCTCTCTAAAAAGGGATTAGCTATTAGAGCTTACAAATGCTCTTTTATTCATCCCCTCTGCTAACAATTACCTATTCAACATCTGATTAACTCTATGCTTGGTTTTCTCCAATCCCTTTGGTGTTCCCTCATCTATCCTTACACCGGGGGCAAAAGAGACGGTACCAAATATTAGTCAAACAGAAAATATTACTGTCGGATACAATTCGATTTTGAATATCTGTGACAAGGATATATCTCTTAAATAGATATTGCTTAATATCTTATATTTGTTCAAACACACATGTGGTGTTGATATGACTATTTAAAGGGGATTTTCTGGACACGTTTGGTATTTTAGGTAAACGTTTATTAAATATGGAAATAATGTTAGCAAAACATGATGTCTGCATAATGTATCTTCTTTGAATTCTATGGAATACGTTTGTTGGCGAATCATTACTTTAGGAAGTCGTAAAAGAAGAAGACAATTATTTTATGGATGATCAACTTCTTCATTAACAATAGCATCCATAAAATATTTGTCTTCTTCATCACACCAACTTCTAGAATGCCTCTCAAACAGTCATAAAAGAAGTAAAAAAGTATTTGTATGAATGATAACATAAACGGACTTAAAGTGAATGACGTATGTATGTTCATCTGTCAAAGTCTTTGAATAAAGAAGTGGTATGCCATGTTTTGAAATGGGATTTTACTTAAATGTACAATTAAGTTATTGTGTACCAAAGATTAAACTTATCAAAATTATGCATAACTGATCAATTTATGACGAATTCATGCAGATATTTTGAGGTGAGAAAAATTACCCTGTGATGAATTTAACGATAAAGAAAATGTTTTCAACACTGCTTCAATTAAGTTTGAAGCAACAGTCTCAACTTTTCAGAGATAAGCTGATCAAACCTCAAAACTCAATATTATGTCCTAATTAGGAGATATCAAGTCCTAATTAGGAGATATTATGTCCTAATTAGGAGATGTTATGTCCTAATTGGGAGATAATAACACCTAATTAGGAAATACTAAGTACTAATTAGGAGATAATATTTTCAAAAATATTTTTTCATGTGACCCTTATGCGCTTCCATATTGTATTGCATGTCCGTATGTGAACGCAATTAACTTTTAAGTCATTGATAACTGAAAGACAGAATCTGACACATTTGTTTTATATATTTGACCATCTTCCCACGGCAAGGTGAAAGCGAATCGAAATTATATATTTGGAAATATTTTCGTTACGCCCGTGACGTTGTGAAGATGATATCTGACGTACATTTGATGTACAATGCAAACCTTTAAGACATTTAGACAGAAGAAAACATCGTGGTACGGTGTTTTACTGGAATTGGAAAATATGGCCCATTTGTCTGCCGATAAACCTTACCGAAGTTATATTTGACAACAAATCATTTTTAACTTTTTGTTAAATCTTTTTTCAATAGTTTGATAACAATCGAATTACACAGTTGTGCAAGCAAACTGTAAACAATGTTTCCATAGTTTTGAACCTTGGTCATAAAAGTATGTTTATAAATGGGGTAAATAAGAGCATAACTATTGAAGACACGTAACTCTTCTCCGTTATATATGAGAAACTCGTCATCTCTAGACAATAGTTTTCGTTGTCTCAGGCCAACGAGTCAGTTACTATCTTTCAGATAACCTAACAGTCGGGACACAGTTTGTTGTGAGTAGGGGATACTTGTGTTTAACATATTGATGGACAGGTGGGTCACAAAAGGTTGTTGTACTTTAACGTGATTTACAAGATATTGTCAGGCTGTTTCCTGCTTCAAAGTGAGAGTGATCAACTTGTAGAAAACCACACAATCGAGGTCCAAGTCTCTCCTGTTAAACGCTTTGTGGCCTGAAATTTCATAAGCTCCTGAAATACATTATAACATGTATTTAATCATAGGAGTGTTTTTATCATTCCTAGCGATGTTCATCACAGGTAAGTAAATAACAATTAATTTTCAGGTAAACTATTTTTTCCATGTTATCATGAAGTCGAATTACGTGGATGTTTCCGTGTCATTCATTTCCATATACTATATTGCAAATGATATAATATAACATGTATTTTCGCTTGATAAATCAATATTTCAATGAAAATGTATTTGTGAATTATTACACACACCTTTGAAAAATGATTGTATCTGTTTCATATCATATTACAGAAATGTGTTTCTGAACACAAACAGGCTTGGTAAATCTTCACGTTAGAGATATATTGTTGAATATATACCATGAAATAATTATTTTAAGGACATAATTTCCTATAACGTTACACCAAATGTAGCTATTTGTTGACATTTTTAATATAAATATCATACCTAGACCTTAAGACACCCTAAGTGAATTCGGACATTTGTCAGATAAGGAAAGTAAACAGTTTAAACTCCTTTTTTTTACAGTTTTCAAACTCGTTATTGACCCATGGTGAAGTATGAACATACATAGATAATACTAAACGACGTCCCGTTTAATAACATATTTATGAAACGAGTGGATGGTTTTGGTATCTAACGAGCGAAAGCGAGTTAGATACCAATACCATCCACGAGTTTCATAAATATGTTATTAAACGGGACGGAGTTTAGTATTTTATTTATAACACACTCTAAATTAATGAAATGTGTAATTTAAGTACACTCTTAATTCATGTAGATGTGCGTATGGATACATCTCTTACCATGGACGCATAACGCCATCTCACTAAACACCACAAATAGATCAAGAAAATATCCGTTTATAACAGTTTTGTTTTGAACAATACACTCATTTCATTGTCTTTATGTTGAAACTACAGCAAGCGCACATTGGCGAGTAAACAAAAACATCGTATTAATGTATTATAAACTAGATCTTATGAATGATGTCAGGTGATTGTGACGTCATCGGAATGCGACTGTTTTCAAGCGCGATTCAGATAGTTTTAGCTCTGCGTAGCTACAGTTGATTTGCTATAATAGGCTCTGTTACTCCCTGACGACAATGATACTGGGGAGAAAGGTTACATACAGATCTGCAGCTGGTTAGATCTAGTGAAATTGTGAGGAGCATTGTCATTGTTGCCGATGAAGAGCGCAACTCCCGGATAAAATTGATCAAAATTCGTTTGACTAAACCAAGCTAAATTGTACACTAATGTGCATCTGTATGCATAGTATCGTGCTCAATATGATTTTCCGTTAGGTCATAAAAACAAAACAATAGATTATTTTATTATTTGCGATTATAAAAAATAGCGTCATTTACTTGCCGCGATCGTTTTGTTCCGGTGATGTAACCGGATGTGACGTCAACTGGGGCAAACAAACGTGACGTAACAGCCACGTGACAATGTAAAGAACACAGCGCTTCACTTCGGTGATCGCTTTTTGACGATTTGGGCCACAAATAAAGTTAAACTGAGAGAGTTAAACTGAAATTCGAATATCTGTTGTATGAAAGTATAATGGCAACGAGGAAATAGCTAAATCTTTGTTTTGGTACATACTTATGAGAAGAATTTATGATCCGAAAGGACATGTCAAATTCTGTCAATCTGTGTAGGAGTCGTTGTCCTCTGTCGACACGGAATGATTTCGGTAAGTAAGTCTTTGATTTCTTTCTTCTAACGATGCATACTTTGTTATGTGTGTGGAGACGTTCTTTCGAAAATATAAATATTACTATAATTCGTCGAGGAAAATCAACATTATAAGTCTCTCAAACCGTGGCTCTTGTCGAGTGTGTTTTGCAGATCCATTTTTCGATAGGCGCTCACAACCTTCCAAGGTGATTTTTTAAGAAATTTGTCTGGCCCACAGGGATGGCAGTATCCAAATTTTGATAACCATGGTACATTTTACTAGCCTCGGGCTGAATGACTGGTGTTAATTTTAGCCCTGAGATTCATTAACATGTCAATTATGAGAACTTATAATTAATGTGCACTATTTCTTTAGTAAAATGTGAATCTGTGCATGACTCGCCTTTTTAAAAAAACGTTTATAATTGATTTGTCTTCAACTTCAGGAAATTATTTTTTAAATATCGACATTTGCTTTCAATGAAATATATTAGACAGATATCCAAGTTCAAAACCATATAACAATGTAGTAGAAATTACTGCTGGTATTTTTAAAAATATACAAATTAGAAGCCATATGAGTTAGTGATCATGAATGTATATGCATATTTACATCTTCAAAGAAATGGCTTTCCATAAAAGATTTCAATATTTTGTTTGATAACTAATTATTTGTTTGTGATGAAATTAAACTGAGGTTGTAGATATTTAGAATTATTTCACTTGGCTGACATAAACATATAAAAGGTCCTATACCAAATAAAACATTTAAAAAATGTTATGAATTAATCATGCGTAAACATATGCAGCATCAAGAAAGATTTATTATTGTTGTTATAGGTGATGGGAGTCCCTAATACAAGAGAACACAACAACAACAACAAAAACCATTAGGAATGGACTGTATGTGCAGTAAAATATTTGTGCTGAAGGTGTGATCCTTTGATTTAAGCAAATGACATATATAAACATTGTGTGAACTGATATCCAAATCATTCTCTTCTCTTGGATATGAGAATGTGACAATGTTTTAGAAATATTGTATTCAACTTTGCAGCAAACTTGAGCTGCCTCAGAGAAAGACTACACAAAACAGTGTAATAGTAAGTCAAATTAATATAAAAAAATTAATTATGAGAGTAAATAAAATCAAATATTTCCCAAATTATTTTTAAAAAAATGTTATGATAAAAATTAATTTCATGTGCACTGTTCCTATGTTATTCCTAAAATGCAAGCACTTACACAAAATAATGTTCAATACATGTATACTTAGTTGAATAAATTTGGTTCTTATATTTTTTTGTTTGTTTTATTCATGATTAAAAAATCGGAAATGCAATATTGCATCTTAAGTGACTTTAATGTCACAATAAAAATAGAAAACTTCAACATAATTTATTTTCAGAATTCTTACGTCTGTTCCAAGGTAAGTTAGTTTGATAAGCAGGTAGGTGTAGGCAAATGTAAAACACACAAGTCATGCTTACATAGGTATTTACACACTGGTACAAATCTATTTAATAGAAATAAATCTCTTTGTCCCTTTGGATAATTCTATTTACAAAATTAATCATTTGCATTGTGATGAAGTTTTTTTTAAATTTTATATATATATATATATATCTGTAACTGAAAATACAGGTTAGTTAAAATTACAAATGTTATTAATAAATCTCTGAATTTTCCATTTGATAAGATATATATACTTGACAAAATATAGTCAGAAAATATGATGTAAACTTGATGAATGAACAATAATTATCTGTTATTCAAATAACATATCAATCACCAACATTTCCATTATTCTTACTTATTTTATCCACTAAAAAACAGATCAGTTAGATACAATATTTTCATTCTTTCTTTCAATGTCTTTCAAAATGTATGAAACAATATCAATACAATTAAATTATTTCTATTGCAATACACTATTCATCCTAAAACAAAATTGGGTACGAGTTCAGCGAAACGTGTGGATATGCATTGGAGTTCACTGCATCCCGAGAAGACATCACGTGATCATGCAGGTACGGTAAAAATATTTCGCCAAAAATGAAATAACCTAGATATATTATAGTCACCAAATTACAAAATATTTAACTACATGCATACACTATTAATGATGCATCTAAAATACGTAAGTTTGCCAGATATGTCAGCACTGAAACACGTATGATATCAGCTGTTCGGTTAATTATTTGGGATTTTACTTCCGGGTTTAGTAAGAACCATTTTTAAAACTTTATCGCTGATATTGAATATATTCCTTTCTGTTTCTCTTCAAGTTGTCATATGCAAATATCTTGCAAGTTTTGACATTAAATCGTCGACTGGTATGATTCCTATTGCCCGCGCAGTTTACTCGTCTGACAGTGTTATTTATACGGCGGTCGCCATTTGCATTGGTTTGTTTTCTCCAGTTGACGTCATACATTGCTTCGGGGAAAATCGAGATTTTTCCGGTGTTTTCCGTAAAACAAGATTGCCGACACGTCAAAAAGCGACGTAAACAGACAGTTTTCTGACTTTTTTTTACGATTTGCTAAAGTCACACATAATTTCAATGGTAATGTGATGCGAGAATTTGTTGTTTATAAACCGATTCACATAATTTCCATGTCTTTGCAATGTGCATGTAAACCATACAGTAGGCAGTTACTTGAAAGGAATTGGAGCAAAATCATCCGGGAGTTGCCCTTTAACATTGTCGGCACAAACATTGGAACGACAAAAATGGAGTTCTGACACTTTTAGCAAACGTTAACATTTTACATCAGCATTGATACTTAGGCTACCTTGAATCGTTTTTATTCATTTTTCTTGGTATGGTATCTTCTGGAAACAACAGACAGACATGAACAATACCTCCACAACCTGGAAAACTTACATGTCGACACGAAGCTAATGTTTTACATTCTAAACAATCAAAACCATTCCTCAAAAGGAGAAGAAAATATCAAAATGTACCTATAAGGATTACAATGTAGTCGCAATAATACTCAACTGACGACTGTCACAGGATACGTGGGTTCAACATGAAGTTTATTCCTTGTGAATTTACATAAACTAAGGCTACGTCAAGTTGCATGACGAAGCAAAATGGCGGTCAATTCGCGAAAGCCGTAACGAGATTACATTTCAAGGGAACTAACTCTGAATCAACCAAGTGATCGGTAAATTGTGATGGAAGCGTCCGTACAATATTAATCATAACGACGTCGTGTGAAAAAACATGTCCCAAGAAATCCAGTGCGATCCCAAAGGCCATGTGACTACTGGAAAGTAGTTCCGACTGCGATCGCTTACACGTGCAATGTTTCACAACAGTGTTGAATAACATTTCGATGTTTCACAACAGTAGTATCTTCAACGAGAGTGTAATAAATATTTTTTCGACATGTATCGTTTTCTAAATTCAAAATATTGATAAATATGTAATTCGTTTTAATTAATATTTTGTCTTTATTTCAAATCAGTTTTTATGTCCAATATAATTACTTTGTTAACTGAAGATACATGAATTCAATTTCACACACAAATGTAGATTTGTTTAAATGCCTTGAAATTGCCTTCACCATTTTGTTTGAAAACTGCAAAAACAACAAACTTGGCCTCCTCGAATCTAAATACTGCACGTCACTCCTCACGCCTCAAATATCTTCTTTTCGTGTGATGTGATTTCAAGATGCTTTTGCTTTTTCAGTAAGTAAGTTTCATTAATTTGAATATTTTGCATAATAATTAATTCTCAATAGCATACGACGAAAATGACAGATCAAGCGAAAAAAATCGCTTTAGTAATATTTGTTTATATTTACGAAAATAGAATACCGAGCTCCGTCTATTAGAGCATTACACTCCGGCCTGAAGAGAGTTTATCCTACGAAAGGATTTCGGTTGGACCAACATGAATGGTCAGCCATCATTCAGGGTCGATGTAATGCGTTAATTCATTTAAGGCTTTAAAATTACCTTTATAACACAGATCGGGAAATAGTTTACAAATAAAGAACATGGTATATTACCTGACATTCTCAATAATCCAGAGTATACTGTATAGTTATATCGGAGCGTATACCCTGGATATCGAGGATGATTACTTGATGGTTTATCTATATTTTTTATTGAGAAATATGAATTAACGATGCTTTATGTACTTTTACGAATTGTGCATGTTGTGCATAAGTTCCTTCAAGTGCCTGCAGACATTTTAAAGAAATTAATTTCTGATTACATTTAAAACATTGTGATTTGTTAAGATTCCCAATGATGTCAGGTGACATTATTTAACAGTCGAGTTGCAGATTTCTGATTCATCAGAACAATACAATTTAGATAACATACATAAACATGTACATGTATGAGTTATGGGTATATTCTGTAGCAGATTTATGTTAGTTATATAATTCCTCGTGATTTCAATTCAGATACAACGTCTGAAGAATTCCATGAGTCCCTTTGTGCAAAGGAAAATGCGCATTTAACCTGTCTAAATGGCCATAACGTCATTATAACTTCAATCGACGTTGTCAAAACGAGTCCACGATGCACTGACAGTGGTAAACAGTGCTGCAAAGTCGATAAACAAAAAGACATCTTGCTAAGAAGAATCTGCTGGCCTACTGATGAAGACACAATTGGGAGAATATTTGGAATCATAACCACGTGTCATCACGTCCGCTCAACCTGCCTCATTCCTAATATTGGAGACTATCTACATACACAATTTCCGGATGCAGATTTGATGAGTTTTACATATGAATGCTCAAACGGTAAAAGCAATTATAAATTTCAAAGTGATTCACTAATTTACTGTACATACTTACGTATTTGTAATTGAAGTCATTTAATAATACTCATCTTGAATTTATTTCAGTGTTATGTATGATTCCAATCAATCAGTACATGGCGTAATCTTGTATCTGTACACAGGTTGTACCTCCTTCCACTAACACTCTTGTTTCAATCATGACTAATGACTACAGCATATGGCCCTTCTTTTACCAATACACAAATCAAGTTACCTACTGCAACTAACAGGCCAGGCCTGGTACATTTCGTCTTTCTGTAAAGATATACCAACCACTGTAGCGTATTCAAAAATAGCTTTGTTTTTCCATGACTCAAGACAAGACAAGAGAAGAAGACAAGAAGTTTATTGTATTCGAGGCCTCCGGCCCATATACAGTTTACAGAGTAATACATAAGGATTTGTACAATAATTGACAATGTATACTTATTCTTTTAACAATTCATCTCTTAATTTAACAGCATGTTTTATATACAAAGACAAATTTCTAATATTTCTTTCATCGCATGATGAAACTAATGACTTAAAGGCCACTTCCGGGGATTTTGACAGGTAATAATCAGATATGTATTTCTTTCGTATTTCATAATATGGTTTACAAATAAAAAGGAAATGAATTTCGTTTTCAACTGCTCCTTTGCATAATGGACAAAGTCTTTGGTTTCTTTCAATTGACATCTTTCTTCCTTCATTTACCATTAACTTTAATAATCCTAGTCTAAATCTAATCAAACTATACCTTAAATCTTTACATGTGAGTATCGATAGATATTTTTCTGGCTGGAGTAGAGTTTTAAATGTCCTGTAACAATTATAGCGTGTGCTGTTACTAAGACTCGATTGCCATTCCTGATTAAACATGCTTAATGATCGATTACGAAATATTTTAATAAAAGCATCAATATTACCAACAGTTTGATTTGACCAGACAAAGCCAAAACCATGGGAAAACAATAAATATCTTATGCTTGATGCCCAAGTTACTTTACCAATGCTATCTAAGTAGAACATCATATTGTATGATAACTTTGGAATACGATGGTTAGGCATGAGGAGAAGTTTTAACCAGTATTTCAGACATATTATCTGTGAATTGATATAGAGGGGGAATCTTCCACACTCCCCATACACCATGGTGTTTGGCGTTGAAGACTCTAACCTTTTCCATTTCTCTTTCTTAAAATAAGTTCAAATATCAAATATCACACCAACCAATATATATTCTGCAAGTAACATTATTACTTCATTAGAGATTAGATCTAAACTGGCAGGCAAAAGAAAGTGAACACCTCTTTTTAAATCACTACAATTAAAAAACTAAACATGGTAGAAGTTTGAGATAAGGTTCATTGGATAGTTCATTCCTTTCGGAAAACATCAAAATCCTAAACTTCAACGTTTAATACGCCAGTTTTGCACACACGAGGGGGTAAAAAAACACAAAACACATTAATTTTGATTCTTTCCATTCCCTCTTTCACTTTGTAAAATGTGCCACATTGGTGCCAGATGTGGTCGATTCGTGTGTCAACGCATTATGAAATGCACTGTTCCATCGAGAATTAAACATGTCTTATGGCGTCATCTGACATATGTTTCTGTGTTCATACAAAACCTGCATCGACGTTTGTTCATTAACTGGAGGGTGTGGTTTGATTCTAACACGCCATTGTGGACCGTCTGACAGTTGTCCAATCAGCGACAGTCTTGCGAATCTAGAAATCATTGTAAAGCTGTAACGTTGAGTGCCAAACCGACGTTCTCACAGTCATAATTACATTATCCATACATTAACGTTCAGCGGTCAGTACCTGGTGTTATTTTTGACGGGTTTTATGTGTTTTTGTCACAGATGGAATGGTCAACATTACTTATGTGTAGCAATTTTACCTATGTGTCTCTCACGTGGCTTTACACCAGTAAGAAGCTCACGTGATTATTAATAATTTCCAATGTTCTCCAAAATGTACCAATATGGTTTTAGTTCAACGTTAAAAAAAACAAAAGTTAATGTTTAGACCCTGTTTATCCGATGCTTATTGACAATTATCAATACTATCAATTAATTTTCCATAATTTCATTTTAAAAAGTGTATACTTTCTTTTACCTGTAAGTTTATTCGCCATGAGCTGTACCTGGAATGAACATTATACCCAATTCCATATATAACAGCCCTATCATTCTCAGTGACTTCACACATCAAGAAATATTGTATAAACACTATTGACTCTTAAGGTGGTACTGACTGTATTCTGAACGTTGGTCCTTTATTTACTTCAGATTACTCCACACTAGTCCATTTGACCAAATCCATATCTCCAAAGTGTATTCCTTCCGTGACTCCAACATTTCCCTCAGATATTACAACACCTGTTGTTTCTACGATAAGATCAACAACGCCTACTTCGATTATATCCGCAACTACGTATACATTATTCACTGACGTCACCACTGAAAGTCATCAGACAAAGGAAACCAATCCTGTGACTGATGTCACAAATGAAAGTCACCAGTCGACGGAAACCAGTCCTATGACTGATGTCACAACTAAAAGTCATCAGTCGACGGAAACCAATCCTGTGACTAATGTCACAAATGAAAGTCACCAGTCGAAGGAAACCAGTCCTGTGACTGATGTCACAAATGAAAGTCATCAGTCGACGGAAACCAGTCCTGTGACTGATGTCACAACTGAAAGTCATCAGTCGACGGGAACCAATCCTGTGAATAATGTCACAAATGAAAGTCACCAGTCTAAGGAAACCAGCCCTGTGACTGATGTCACAAATGAAAGTTTCAAGTCGATGGAAACCAACTCTGTGACTGATGTCACAACTGAAAGTCACCAGACGAAGGAAGCCAATCCTGTGACTGATGTCCACACTGAAACTCGCCTGTCTAACGGAAGCAGTCTGAGTAGAAGACACACAGCCTATATCGTAGTTGGTTGCGTGGGTGCTTTGCTTCTTGCTGGTATGGGCGGATTTCTCCTCTATCACCTCAAGATCAAAGTAAGTATTACACTGTAATGGCAAATTGATACATGGAAAGAGTGGTAATTTCTCATATCAACTCAATGACGTCGTTAATATTTGGGATGCAACCAGAATTGCACAAATCACGTTTGCTTAGCAACAATGCTTTGAGGAGGAGTGCCTGTATTTCGAGTTTTATGACGTCATAAAACCATTTTAGTGACGTCAATGAAGCTGACCGCCAGTAAAGAAGTGTTTTGTTGTGTTTTACGCTGCCGAATGGGTAGTAAAGAAATAATCACACTCGAAAGTGTCCATAAAATTTATTTTAATATTTTAAACTTGTTCATGGTAACATGACGTCATAAATACAGATGCACCTCGAACGTTTGTCCAGCTACTTTTTGTATTCCACTTGTGTGCAAATATCATGTAATTTGGCAGGGTATCAATGCGAAAACTAGACCGACCACTTTGCTTTTCTCCATTATTAAAATGGTCCATAAAATAATTTTAGTTGAAAAGTCATAGTAAACAGTAGAAGTTGTTGTTGCAGCTCTTTGCAGTGACCAGGGCCAATCTTTTTAAAACTACAGTTTGTATTTTCTGTGAAATATCCAGTATGTGATCAACTTGGTCAAACATTCATCATATATTTTCTCTTAGACTCATTCAATGTGTTTGTGATGAAGTTGTTCTCATTTTAAAAACATGAAATATTTTATTCAAATATTATGAAATTTGGACTCCTTCTGTCTATTTCATGATGCCAAATTTAATCTGCACCACTGACGTGACGATCAAAGATTACGTTTGAGTTATATTACTCATTGATATGGGGGGGGGGGGGGGGGGGGGGGGGGTAAACTGCAGTAAATACAATGTTTTCATTTTCGACAATTCTCTTTTTCCTATATTCTTGTGAACAAAACACAAATGCTCGGTAGGACAATTAAACAAGTAAATAAAAGATCATTTCGATGGTTATATACACTATTAGATCAATTAAATTCAGAATGTTTTTTTTTTCTTTTGGATGGGCGTGAACTATGCTGGAGCAAATATATTAAGGCACCCTCACTTTTTTCTTGAAGTTGAAATGCTACCGGGTTAGTCTGGAAATATTCGTAAGTTACCAAATATATGAAATGCGTTATCTACTGCGACATACATAATTATATATCAAGATTTTAGCCGTTGCTAAGTGACAGCGCAACAATGGTATGACGTCGCCAGAACTCGCTCAATTGAAGCAATTTTGACTTAAAACACCACATTTCCGACCACAGAAGCATACAATAAACATACTATTTTTTGTTTTCAGTGTGAAAGATTCTAAAGTAACTGTTGAATTTTGTTCCCAAAATGGTTTACTGACGTAGTAAACAACTCATTAATATCGTAAACAATGTCGCAGAATGAGAGAAAATTTGTGAAAACGTGAATTGATAATCGCTCTGTTGGAATGCAAGACAGGAGTGTAATTACGTCACCAAATGACGTCATGGTTAATGACGTCACAAAGCAATGACGTCACGGCAGTGCAGTCGGCGACTCTTGCATGCAGCTTCGCCTTGCAAGTTTAGTACTGTAAATACGGTCTAGGAAACATAGGTTGAACGTGATTTTATATTTAATATGTTTTACTGACGTGTGACTTCAATTAGGTATGCTCGAAATTGTTCAATAATGTGATTTAGCTTAAATAGGATAGCTAAGCAATTCATGAATGAGCGCAAAGAAGTTCCGTCAACCAATCAAATCGCAAGTTTTATTATGTTTTCAGTGATGAAATACGGCATTTATCTGTTAAAATAAAAGCCGTATTTTCACTGAGTGAAATAACATGTTATTCTACTGCGTGAAAGAACACTTTCGATCGTATGACGTCATCATAACAATAGGATGACGTCATAAGAAGACCGTGATAAAGCAAGGGGAGCATGGATGCTCCTTTCATTGTAATAACGTCATTTTCGAACTATACATAACTGGTTAAATCTAATAAATAGAACATTTTACACTTCTCGTCGAATACCAAGTATATCTCATTTCGTGAAGTAGAAATAGTATATTTGCACTCTTGGTTGCGCCACTCGTGAAAATATGCTTTTCTACTTCACTCGATGAGAAATACATGGTATTCGACGAGAAATGTCAAATATCCTCTATATAATTAGAAAAACTGTAATTCCCATGAACATTATGAAAACTTTAATACCCGGCATATATGTGCCCGCTTGGGTAAGAATTAGCGAAAAGTTACAGTAAAATGGTTATTACTGTAATTTTCGGTGTTGGCAGTTTGAGTTGCATGAGTGGACATTGCAAAGTTGCAAACGCTCAGGAATAATGTTTCTATGATCGAATGACGAACATTAGTATGGTAGGTCGTTGGTTATTTAGTGATCATTATGCACACTTACGATATGCGTTATTGTATGATTAAATCGTAATTTATGAGAGCGTTCAGTAGTGTACTAGCTGAAAAGAGATGAACACATATTCTTATTTTCTAAATCATTCTCAATCCTAAAATATCTAATAAACAACAATAAAATGTTGCAATGTTTGCTAACAGAGAAACTGTAAATTGTTATGTAAACTATCATTGTGTAATGCTTTTTGTTTCAGAGAGGAAAGTATGCAGTTTATCCTGACAATGATGTCTATGATTACAACCCTCCTCCCCGATACGTGCATCGAGAACTGCTTCCCAGAGAATTAACACATGACAACATTATTGTTTAAAATGAATCATTTAATACTAATAATATCAAAGTAGATTGTGCACATTTATTTGGATAATAGTGGAGCGTATATGTGATAAAGTGCTGTTAAACTGCAAGATGAAGATACTTTCTAATTGTCTCTGTTTTACAAAAATATATCTGAACAACAACTACATCAAACACATTATTGTGCCGTCCAGTGATGTGCAAGTACCACACTACCATGTATCCAGTTCCTCTGCTGTAGAGAATGGATGTGGTGATTCCTCGTATATTCTCAAGGGTTTTACTGTTTGATTTGTATTCGTGTGAACCTCTTTTGTTATGTGAATGAGACAGCAACTACAGAATTGTTTATGTCGATTTATAAAATTCAACACGTACACCGGGACAAAGTACAACACTAAGGTTTTTATTCCATCAAAGTTGACTGATAAGAACTTTAGACTTTGTGTCAGTATTGGTGATATAACATGAATCTATCGATAGGGTAGTAGAATCACCATCAAATTCACTGAAATATATGAAAAGTTTGGTCACAATTAGCTGTAAAGACCTTTCCAAAGCAAATGATGGGGTTAATTACGAACTCAATAAATACCAAATTTATTCCAATATCAAATGAATGTGTGTCATTTCACAATCCCGGCATGCACAACGTCAGCAAAACGTATTGATGACGTCACGTGTTATATCTATAGCCACTGACTTCAACCTTTTCATGTATAAAAAAGTTGTATGCACTGGGTTTACTCGATAAAGCATTGGCGAGAGAATTAGTGTGCAGTACAAACACTATATCAATCGTGTAAAAAATCCGTGTTATATAACGTACACCAGAGGGCCAAACGTAGTTATAATATACTCGCTGCTTTTCGACTTGATAATAAATTGGGATAATATTGATTCATTCAAACAGAACTTTAAGGAGAGATGGGACGATGAAACAAAATATTTTAGAATTCGTTTATTTTTTCAAAATAGCAGGTTTATTGTGTCTTTTATCCAAAAATGTAAGACAATTTGGGGGTCACCGAACGATTTAAAGAGTTATCGGCATTAATAATAATACTCCCGTCGGCAAATTACGGCATTTTTGACTGATTTGATGTATTTAGATGAAGCGCTCGCTTTCAACGAATAAGCTCAGAATCCTTTCAAACACATTTCAGTTACATACGGGGATGTAAAGCAAGTCTATATTTTGAAAATTCATGACACTGGAAAGAGAAACAAAATTAAATTAAGCACTTTTTAATTAAAAACGGCATATTTCTCATCGTTTTTCGCATATTGAATAGGATTTCTCACTGGCACACATATTTTAGATATTGCTAAAAATGCAATATAATGTGCACATTTGAATAAACAAACGAAGGTTTTTCATCACTTTAACGTCATTTTTTAAATTACCTTCATATACGTAAAAACCTAACGTCACGGCAATTTTGATGGTTTCAAGTGTAACTTTGACGGCCTACCGTGTAATCATTATTGAACATACTATCAATCTAGGAGTGCATGATGGAAGAATAACTATCAGTTGATTATACCAGGCGATTTAAATTCGCCAGTAACAAAAGATACGTATGTAATTCGAATAACACACACAGTAACATATTTACCGCGAATATAGGTGACGATAACGTTATGCGGCATGTCGTAAAATGACCGTTAAAAAGGCGTTACGGAAAATTTAAGCACTTTCCGTTAGTGTATGGATAAGCGTATGCCCGAAACAACGTTATCCATATATTTCTAGACTTATTCACTACAATAAGTTGTTGTCGCAAAATGTTACCGTAAGCGAGTTCGATTTCTGGGTCCCATCTCTCCTTAAAGACACTGTCAAGCTATTTGTTATACTGTAGGAAGAACGTTTTTTGAGCTCATAACTCTCCGACTTGGCGACTTGTCTGCTATGTTAAGCGGACAGTAAATCACAGGGTTAGGAGCTTACTACAAACCCTAAGGGTTCGACGACCCCCGCCCCTGAGTGGTCGATGGTCCAGACCATAGGGGTCGCCAATTAACTACTAAAATGGACAACACAACAACGAAGAAAAGTGCGATGCGGAAGTTTAATTAGCGCACTTAAAGACAGGGATGAACCCCTTAACGTGACGAATGGAAACTCCTCGGAGCGTTCCCTGAGGAGGCCCTAGCCTCGCCACGCCTTCCAGATCGTCTCGTAGACATTGGGTCGCGAACACCATACCGGACTACCAGGAAAAGCCCGCCATGATGTCCCCTACCGGTACATTACTATCGAGAGCCATAGTAGCTGATACCGCCCTAATTTCGTGAGGATTAGAGCGAGCAGGAGGAGGGAGGTCCGCCGTCTTGTAGGCGTCAAAGATTGCCTATCTCTGATACACCCCCAACTGCATCTTGTCGATCTTTTCTTCTCCTCCCGGCAAGAAGAGCCTGCTCCTACCCTGACGTAGAGTTCGGGTGCGCTCACTGCGTAGTGCCCGCACTGGACACAGCAGACGGTCTGAGGGCTCTATCGTGGATGATATAGCCGGTATGGTAAACGTCCTGCCGCGCTCGTCTGCAGCCTCGTTCTTGCAGATGAAGTCCGAAGTTAGGCCTAGCATGGCCACACCGCCGTCCGTCACCTCGAAACGGAGCAAGTCAGCTTGCAGCGCATGCAGTTTCGATATCCTAACATGCAATGGCTACCAGGAAAGCAGTCTTCACAGAGAGACGCAGGATGGTTGCCTCCGAGAGAGGTTCGTTGTAGTCCGACTTGAGGTGGTTAATCACCTTAAGTCCCATTCTGGATGCCTCGATTTCTGTCGTCCATCCACCTGGCGGTAGGTCTTGATAATCTAATAGACCATGGATATATCAATACCAGGCTCCCGTTTGCGGAGAACGGATAAAACCACGGCAAAGTAGGTGCTGATGGAGGAGGCCTGAGGTGAACCAAGTACTCGGTGACTTGGGGAACCGTGACTGACAGGATGCCAAACCCCTTCTCCTCGCAGAACGCTGCAAAAGAGTTCCACTGGAAGTCGTAGAGCTTCCTGGTTGATTCCCTTTGTGATGTAGCAACGGTATACTCCGCTTGCAAAGGAGACCACACGCCCGAGGCTTGTTCCAAGCCGAAATGAGCCCCCACCCTTGGCTAAGTGTTGGACGATGTCCGCCCGTAGTGCGTGGATGTTGAGGAAAACCTGAATGGGCCTGAGTTGAAGCCGGCTCTTCCGGTGTAGTCCTAAGCCGATGTTAAGAGGCCCAACAGTCAGTGCCACATGCGAAGCAGCAGAAGCTCACGGAGAGCCCTGATCAAGAGGTCTTCGCCTCTCCCAATCTGTTCCTGTGGACTAGGGCCTTGTACTGGATGGTGTCCAGGTTCAAGCCTAGGAAGATGAGCGACATTGCCTATCGCAAGTCTGTCTTGTCCAAGTTGATCAGCCAACCCAATTATGAAGTCTTGATGGGCTTCGAGAACAGACGGGGAGTGGTGATAACCGAACCCATCGTCCGGGTAAATTGCGAACTGCACGTTGTGACGGTGCAGGAACTGGACAACGGGCTGAGTGACTCGGGTTAACAGTCACGGAGCCGACGATATCCCAAACGGTAGAATGTTCCACTGGAATGGGCGACCCGTGGAAGTTACCTGCACTCCGCCGGAGAGACGTGAATATGGAACCTCACTCCAGTACCTTGCACGCAAATTCGTCCAGGCCCAACTGTCGCCAGTTGGCCACGAAGCGGGAGAGACTGCCCACGACGCAAAATGTCTATGTCCGGTGGAGGATGAACTGGAAGGCGCCACACGTCAGGATTTCCTTCTGTAGGCTCACCCATTACCTCCTCGCTGTTTGTTGTAGTTCTGTTTCGGACTGGGGCCGGCCTGAAATTCGCGAAACTTGTCCGGTCGACCCCCCTGGCGAAAGGACACGCCACCTGTCTTAGCACCACGTGGAGATGGAGAGGGTGCGTACTTCCTCTTCTTAGGAGTGGCTGAATGACCCGGAGGACGCTCCGACGCCAACCCGTTCGTTAACTCTTGTTGATGGATCTCCTGCCGCTGACCCAGGGCATCGCCGATCTGTCGCTAACAACTAGGGTTGTCACGTAGCGACGACGATTCAAAAGGGTATCATTACGACAGTACGCTCTGGTACTGGAGGGTAACCTAATCAAATGCAAAACGCTTTCGTTTCGAAACGACGTCGTTTCAAAACGCTCCCTCCGCCCATTGGACAGGCGGAGGCCAGACACTAGTAGTGTCGTCTCGAAACGCTCTGTCCGCTAGCCTTTCCATCAGACAATGAAGGCCAACCCTTTCGAAACGCCGTCAGAGGAAAGGCAAACAAGTGGACCAACAACGAAGCGTCTGAGCGAACGAGAGGCAGTCAGACGACACGCTTGCTAGCCGACACTACAGCGAGTAGTGACAGTCCCAATCGCATGCCAAGCGCCAAAGCATGAGCGATCATGTGCCGCATGAGTTGCAATCAACAACTCTCCAGTCAATACAGCGAGAAGAACTGACCTATATAACCCGCTACAGTGGAGATGCACACTGTAGAAGGAAATCAAAAACCTCTCTTCAAATCCAGGCAGGGAAAGAAGAGCATCAATTACACATCAAAAACACTCAAAGAAGAACTAGAAACCTCAGTCGAGGGTATTTAATTAAATATCGCAACTCTGAGAGCTAGCAAAATGGACATCCAGTCTTGTTCCATCCTCGGTTACCAATGGTTTTATTTATGCTCCGTTACTCTCCACTATATCACCCATGGGAAACCTTATCAGAAAAATCTGTACTCAAATTACCCCCCCCCCCCCCCCCCCCCCTTTGCCGGCGTGAGCCAATCAAACTGCTACGCAGCTTGGAACCCCCCCCCCCCCCCCCCCCCCCTGGCCGGCGTGAGCCAATCAAACTGCTACGCAGCTTGGACCTGCGAATCAATGACAATTCATATCGCGTCGTTGCAAAGCACGCGAGGTCATTTTGTTATCCATCCATCACCGGTTATCTCCCTTGACCATTTCCGTCTTATCCTATTGAGCATTTTCTTTGGTTACTGACTTCGTCACGCCGGCCAAGGGCGGGTAATTTTAGAACAGATTTCTCTGATAGAGTTTCCCAGGGGAGAGTAACGGAGCATATATAAAAACATGGGTAACCGAGGATGGTCTTGTTCATGACAAAGAAAGAAGTGACGTCACTTGGGTAAGCCACCTAGCGGGGACCAAGGGTATAGGGAGGTAACTCTATTCATTTCTAACTGTGTTATAGTTGGTCGAGTGATTAATTTAGAGAGATTCAATGGCTACGGCGATTTATCAGGGGAGAATGAAATTTACACCAACACTACCCCTACCATGTTTATAATGGTGCAATGTGTGCAGAATGAGGCACATTGGATGTCAGACATGTCGATGAACAGTTGTGAACAATTTATCCAAATTAATTTGGGATTATTTAGCCCAAATTCTATTCAAAGTGTAAGAAACAGATGTATAAACAACAATTTTCTATACCACAAATGTTCTGAAAAGAGTTAAAACGATATCGGTAACATAAGTGCACTTTCTCCTGGGCAAAGGGAGCTAACTCTTATATATATGTATCATTGCTAATTATTTTCTTCATTTATCACAGAATTGCAATCAACTTACAACTGTTGTTTTAAAGAATTTTAATAGAATGATACGTAAACAAAATGTAGAGTAATTTAAATATCTGTTGATTGAATCTTTTATATTTTTAATTATCTAAGAGCATAATCACATGGACACACATTGCAAAGAAGATACGCACCAGTGCATCGATAAAGAGTTGTGCACGAGAAATAAAAGCTAGATATATAGAGATTATTACCCGAGGAAGTGTGTCATATGAGTTTTACGAAAGTGTGAATTTTGGTATTGCCCGAGCGAGAGCGAGGGTTATTAATAAATTTGCACGAGTTTCGTAAAAGTCATATGGCACATTTTCGAGTGTAATATTTTCTTTATTACCCATTCTATTCCATTTGATTCGCGTAAAATTAGCCAGGAAATGGCCCACTTCCTTTGCGACGGCAATCTACAGTGACGTCACGAACACTCGTTTTATGACGTCACAGACAACGAAATACGGGAAGCCACGGTAAAACAAACGTTGCTAGGCAAATGTGATATGTGCACATGTGCTCATGTAATACATAAAATAACAAATTCAAATATAAAGGCCTCCACTTTGTACAGAAGGGGTGTCAGTTCTGACATTTGTGGCAATAGATTGCTCAAAGTTGAAAATGTCGTGTTTCCAATTTTTTACAAATAATTTTTGTTGTGCTTTGAATATATACTATTTTGATTGAAAATGAACGCTGTGATTAAAGAGAAAATGTTTGCTTGATACACAAAAAAAGATTGTGCCCATATACGCCATTAAAATTGAAGCTAAACAATGATATTGATTTAGGCCTCCCAACAAATTTCAAATTATTCCCTTGTAGGAACACATGTACATGTACAGTCCTGTTGTACTGCCTTTCACTGAAGCAAGTTTGACTGGTTTGATCAAGTGATCATGAATGATAAAGTACAATCCAACATTTCAGCCCCACATATCAGTGACACAGGCAACCCGGACTGCGAGGTACTATTTACTGCTAGATAACAGTCAGTCACTTCTCGTGCTCCAAAGAGGAAAACATGAACTGAACACGCGTGGATTTAGGATTGCACTAATCAAACCAAAGAAAGAGTGCTTGTGACTTTGTTAACTAGAAATTACACGAGATTACACCTGGTGGATTTCATTACTGGACAATAATCATTCGACATCTCGATCTGGACAACGAGTGAAATGTTACGTTCAGATAAAGACATATGTGATACACAGTTTGGTTTGAGTATCATAGTCATGTATTTAACAAGTTCGTAACGACGGACAGCCATGACACACGGATAAGTTCATATGATCTATTAATTTCCTCTTCACAGACAATGGGCGTGATATAGATAACAGTAAACTGTATTAGATAAACGCGGAGGCGTGACACCCATCATGTACATACTGAACAGACTCGTCTAGTCTGAAACGATATGAACTCATTCAATATCACAAAACATGCATCTAAGGATACTAGTGTTTTCCACCTTTCTGTTGTTCTGTGTCACGGGTAAGTACTTACTGTATTATGTATATGTATTACTACATGCATGTGTATATACGTACATGAGATTGTGGATTGCCACCTAACCGATAACGTGCGTGCAATATTGTTAAACTTCAAAATGTATGACCTTGACATGCCTGAATTACAAACGTTCTTACGGTGTTCAATATAGACAACCATGGAGAAGATATGCGTGCCAGATATCTTATCAGATTTCCTCGAAACTATTAAGAATGTGTTAACAATACTATCATAGCATACATTCCGAAGTTTAAATGACAAAAGGGTTACTGTTCAATATTCGTCTAGTGTTTAAGCAGAGAAATGACTTCTGAAACAGATTTACAAAACGAGCACGAGCAGCAATACAGGCACGCATTCACATTGAAGTGGTGATGACGCTACAGATGTACGTATTCATGGTGCCCATATGAACACATAAACAGAGTGTCATAGTGTAGTATGTTCACCCACTTGGGTATAGCAGTGCCAATAAAGCGTTAATTGGTCATTGTGACGTCAATTGAATTACACTGATGACAGTGACGAATAATCTTCTATAACCACGTGTACAACAATCCATCTCAAACTTACCATGTGATCATCACATGAGAAGTGCAAGTTTTCAAACTGTGCATGGCATACTGATATAGATGGCAGAGGTCAAAGTTTTAAAATTCAAATTTTCTGAATTTTTAGATAAAATTCAAGTTTCCATTGTCATTAAATGTGAAAAAATCACCACAAGTAGATTGAAATAGATTATTAGGAAATACACAATCAATGTTTGACCCATATGATCATTGCAAATATAAACTGTAGTTTTTGAAAGTTTGACCACTGGTCACTTCAAAGAGCTAGCAAAATTGTTATGATTTACTATGAGTTTTAAAGTACTAGAGCACTAAGAAACACATGAACACAGGTAGGTGAACATATTTTCGGGATGCAGATGTACATACACGTATAGATACATACATACATTCATATAAATATATACAAACGTACCTTCAATACATGTGTAATTGGACAGCTCATCGATTGATATTTTACACCGTAACATTTATTATTGTGACTGTGTTTTCAATTGTCTAATTTCAGAAACAACCTCTGAAGAATTTCAAGCGTCTCTTTGTTCAAAACATATTGCTCATTTATCCTGTATAAATGACCATGATAGCGTCATGATAACTTCAATCGATGTTATCAAAACAAACCCAAGATGCAATGCAAGTTCTGGTGATGCTAAGTGCTGCAAGGTTGATAGGCAAACAGGTGTTCTGATTAGAAGAATCTGCTGGCCAACAGATGAAGCCACGATTGGGAGAATATTTAAAACCATAAGTCATAGTTGTTTCCCATCCCGTCCACAGTGTATCATCCCGAGTATATGGGGCTATCCACAGTCGCAATTTCCACACGCAAATTTGATGACGTTTAATTACAAATGTTTAAACGGTAATAGCTAATATCTTAAACTTCAAAATAGTTATTTAAAGTATTATTCACATCCAAGTAATGCTATCATGCAAGACTGTTTATAATGATCCAATTCATTTAAGTGCAATATCAGTATGGTCATATTAAATGAATAACCAACATGTTGACCATTAGTATTATATTGATATATATATATATATATATATATATATAAATATATATATATATATATATATATATATATATAAATAAGATGAGCTGCTTCTCACGTGAAGTAAGGTTATATATAGAAAATAGTAAACATCAGATGGTTTTGACTGGATCAATCTTCTTTAATACAATACGATGAGCTCATTTCGACCAGTATATCGGTCTTTTCAAGTATGAGGACATACTTGAAAAGACCGATATACTGGTCAAAATGAGCTCATCGTATTGTATTAAAGAAGATTGATCCAGTCAAAACCATCTGATGTTTACTATTTTCTATATATATATTATTTGCTGTATATTTAAAACGGAGAGACAGACAGACAGACAGACAGACAAACAGACAGACAAACAGACAGACAAACAGACAGACAAACAGACAGAGAGATAGACACAGAGAACATAAACGTCTATATTGGACAATTTCTATTAACAGGTGGCACAGGAGAAAGCAATACATGCATGGAAACATCGTCTTCAACCTCACTACCGTCACTTACACCATTACCAACATCACAATATTCATCATCACAATCAACCATATCATCATCATCACCTGCTTCATCATCACCTGCTTCATCATCACCACTACCATTATCGACATCATTATCCGTCGTTATACCGCATGGCACACAAGGTCAAACAACGTTATCAACAACTGTAATCTATAAAAGTTTCACAACATTATCAAACAACAGCAAACAACCTTTTACTCGAATACCAACATCACCAACGTCTGCCACTACACACCATTCTTCCACATCACCAACGTCTGCTACTACACACCCTTCTTCCACATCACCAACGTCTGCTACTACACACCATTCTTCCACATCACCAACATCTGCTACTACACACCATTCTTCCACATCACCAACATCTGCTACTACACACCATTCTTCCACGTCACCAACGTCTGCTACTACACACCCTTCGTCCACATCACCAACGTCTGCTACTACACATCCTTCTTCCACATCACTAACATCAGCTACTATACACCATTCTTCCACATCACCAACGTCTGCCACTACACAACATTCTTCCACATCACCAACGTCTGCTACTACACACCCTTCTTCCACATCACCAACGTCTGCTACTACACACCATTCTTCCACATCACCAACATCTGCTACTACACACCATTCTTCCACATCACCAACATCTGCTACTACACACCATTCTTCCACGTCACCAACGTCTGCTACTACACACCCTTCGTCCACATCACCAACGTCTGCTACTACACACCATTCTTCCACATCACCAACGTCTGCTACTACACATCCTTCTTCCACATCACCAACGTCTGCTACTACACACCATTCTTCAACATCACCAACGTCTGCTACTACACACCGTTCTTCCGCATCACCATCGTCTGCTACTACACACCCTTCTTCTACATCACCAACGTCTGCTACTACACACCATTCTTCAACATCACCAACGTCTGCTACTACACACCATTCTTCAACATCACCAACGTCTGCTACTACACACCATGCTTCGACTTACATGACAAAACTTACTAACACTACGAATAGTATCAATCTATCTCACTCAACACAACGGGAAAGGATCCAACAAACCACCCTGCTACCAGAAATACAGGCCGTAGTAGCAGCGTGTGTACTGGGGGTTTTCATAGCGACAGGCATCCTGATATCAAAGCTCATCAAATTACGTTTAGTGAGTATCATATATACTATATAGTGTTACGTGACTAAATGAGTTTACAGCATATTTAATACTATTAGACCTTCCTCGGCCACCCGGGGCTGGGTGTTCCGATGCTCTAAAGTGGTATCACCGGTATAGTAAACAGTTACAGTAAAATCAATATAACTGTAATGTTCGGTGTTGCCAGTTTGAGTTGAATGAGTGAACGTTGTAAAGTTGCAAACGCCCAGTAATTAAATTTCTATGATCGAATTACGAATCTTTGTTTGAAAACATTAGTATGGTAGGATGGTGGTGATTTAGTCATCATTATGAACAATTACGGTATTTGTCATTGCATGATTAAATGATTTATGAAAGTTTTCAGTAGTTTATCAGCTGAAAAAAAGATGAAGACATATTCTTATTTTCATATCAAAGAATTCTCCATCCTAAAATGTCTAATGAACAACAATAAAATCAGACTATATTTTAGAATCAACTGCAGAATTCGTGAAGTTGCAATGTTTGCTCACAGAGAAACTGTAAATTGTTATGTAAACTATCATTGTGTCATATGCTGTGTGTTTCAGAAAGGAAAGTATGCAGTTTATCCTGACAATGATGTCTATGATAACAACCCTCCTCCCCGATACGTGCATCGAGAACTGCTTCCCAGAGGCCTGATTAATGTTTAAAATGAATCTTTACATGATTCTCATGAAGGTCTACCAAAGTAGATCCTGTAGAAGATGTACCACGGGGCCGTATAATTTGGACACTTATTTTCATAAACATGGAGCTTATCTATTATGAAATGCTGTCAAAGTGCAAGATGACAGATACTTTATAATTGTCTCTCTGTTTTACCAATAATCTTGGAATGAACAACAACTACACCAAACACAGTATTGTGCCGTTCACTGATGTGCATGTACCACACTACCATGTATCCAGTTCCTCGGCTGTAGAGAATGGATGTGGTGATTTCTCGTATATTCTAAAGGGTTTTACTGTTTGATATGTATTCGCGTGAACCTCTTTAGTTGTGTGAATGAGGCAATAACTACGGTATGGTTGATGTTGATTTATAAAATGCGACACATCCTGATTGTTGTAGTAATACACGTACACCAGGACAAAATACAACTCGAAGTTTTGTACCCTCAAAGTTGGCTGATAAGAATCTTAGACTTGGTGTCAGTATGGTGATAATACATGGATATATGTATAGGGTACACTCACCATCAAACTCACTATGAAAATATATGAAAAGTTTGGTCGGCATTAGCTGTAAAGACCTTTCCAAAGCGGATTAATTATGAACTCCAATATCGAATGGATGTCACCTCGTTTGCAATAATTACCATAACATGGTGTCATTTAATAATCTTGGTTACCCTGACTTTGCACACCAAGGAAATGAACGGATATGTTAAGTCATGGTGGTAAATTTATTACATAATACTTGATATCCGAATTCTGTCGTGTAGTGCCATCAAATAGACAACATGATTGGCAAAAACCCATATGATGTTCTTGATGTTAATTATGCAAACATTGTGTTGTTGAACTCTTGTCTTAGTGTATGTTACAATACATTTTGTTAAATTTCACATTCCATAAGCACAATGTCAGCACAACGTATTGCCGACGTAACTTGTGTTACATCTACAGCCAATGACTTGAACCTTTTCATGTATAAAAACGTTGTATGCACTGGGTTTATTCGATAAAGCATTGGCGAGAGAATTAGCGTGCAGTACAAACACTATATCAACCGTGTAAATAGTCTGTGTAAGATAAAGTACACCAGGGGACGTCTATCCAACATAGTCAATCATCGTGTGCCTTATCTGAGTCTTAAGTTATAATTTACTTAGTGCTTCCAGACTTGATAATAAATTGAGATAATATTGATTCAATCAAACATATTTGTTTAAGACACCGTGATGGTATGTGGTTTACTGAAGGACGAACGTTTATTAGCTCATGTTCAGGCGCCATCTTAGTAACGATGAATATGAATACGGAATGTATAGATAACAGTTGTGTTGCTATATATATTTTATATTAGTCTTTCTGTAATTGAACTTAAAAAGGCTGTAGGAATCTCAACCTTTTGCTCATACCATCTGTGATTAAAACCTGCTGTGAATAACATCTTAGTTTTGTCCATTTTGGATGTTTATGAAATCATCATTTCATAGATCAATCGAAAGGGAAAGTGTCTTTGAAGATTAATTATAGAGTTGCAGACTTGTCGTGCCATCAAGACTGTTTCTAACACGTATTGCTGTAAATAGTTTATATCAATGTAATACTTAAAGGTTATAACATGTCATTTTTCATACCATTCCCCACATCAGCCAGAGGGTCGCAGGCCAGAGGGCTGATATAGGTCGATGGCGAATAGTGGGTACATGTATGGTATGATAAATGACATGTCGTAACCTTTTTATCATATATCATACTTTTTTTCTTAAGCAAGACAAACAGTTTAAAGAATATGTTTCTGTGCGAAAATTAACCATTAGGAGACAAGATGAATAAACCCTCAACTATAAAGTTTGTTTTTAAAAATGTGTAAGCCGTGCCTCTTATTCAATTTTACAATTAATAGTATATTTGATTAAATGTTGATAAAATAAGTTAAAAGCGTCAACAGCATCCTTGTTTTTGAAACGAACTACTCTGACAATGCTTCGCGTGTGGCTTTAGTAGCCTACGTTACCCTGTGTTAGTAAAGGGAGATCACTCTAACCTAACGTCACCCGGGCTGATATTGATATGGATTTTCGGACCGGGCTGATATGGCTGATATGGCTGATATGGATTTTCGGACCGGGCAGCGATATAGGTGCGGTGTCCTGACCTCTATCACATATGCCAAACATCCCATATCATTGATAAATATATGATAATTGTCATGTATACATGTTGAGAAAATGAACCACTTTACCGCTGAATGCAACTTACCGTTCATATCGACTGTCAACTGTCAACTGTCAACCTATCAAGCCTCAGTTTTAAGTCGATAACTGAAACATACATGTACATTTCTTTTCCGAATGAGACAATTAACTTCACCGGGAACGCTTCTTTTAATGGATACATGTTCTCAAGCTTGTTCACTCACGGCGCTTCAGTAGCCATGTTTGAACGTCGCGTGATATGCTACTTGGGAAGAATTATTCCATTCAAAATCACAAGATGACATGGTATAACTTTTAACATATACATTAATAACTTCATGTAACCAGCGACATTATATACGGTCTATATAAGGTCCCTGGTGTAACAAACATATTCCAAATATATTAATAACAGTAAGGCAAGAAGATGTGTGCATATTGTTTAAATAAACCACTTGCTTTAAGTTTTGATACTTCCCTCAGGGAGAATGTATTTCCACGCCAGTGGAAAGAATCCTCTGCACAAACGACTGTACTAACTATAGACCGATATATATAGCACTAACTAGAAATCTATCTAAAATATTTGAGAAAGGCATATTTACATTTCTTTTTAATTATTTTAGAGACAACAATATTTTGACTAACCTACACTTGGGATTCATACCAGGTGACCCAACTGTAAATCAGCTTACAGGCCTATATAACTTCATATCAAAAGAAATCGATAAAGGTAAATAAATTAGAGCTGTCTTTTGCGACATTAGTAAAGCCTTCGACAGAGTCTGGCATGAAGGATTGATTACTAAGTTTAAATCTTACGGAATTCAAAATAGCTTACTAATATGGATTAAGAGTTATTTAAGCAAAAGAAAACAAAGTGTTGTAATAGAAGGTAAGAGCACTGAAACGAAAACGGTATTAGCCGGTGTACCCCAGGGGTCCGTCCTAGGGCCACTATTTTTCTTAATATATAGAAATGACCTAGTTGATGATAAAGACTGTAATATCAGACTGTTTGCTGGTGACACGTCATTATATTTTGTAACTGATAATCCTAACATCGCAACATTAACACAGAGCAGACATTAGGCAGAGCTGTGGTAAATATATTTTAATCCAATCTTAATTAATCCAGCGCCATCCAAGCCACAAGCATGGCCTAAAATAAAATAATGTACTTATTAAAGATGTCTCTTCCCATAAACATTTAGGACTCGTCTTCAACATGATTGTCAGTGGTCCTCTCACATCGATGACATAATCCGAAAAGTCGGACCAATGCTGAATTGTTTAAGAAGTCTAAAATACCGATTGAATAGAAAAAGCCTTGAAATATTGTATAAATCATTCATTCTTCCTATTTTTGATTAATGTTCAAATGTATGGGAGTTGCACTATGCATGAACCAAAACTCTTGGAAAATCTTCACCTAGATGCATTAAGATATGCGGAGCTGTAAGAGGCCCAAGTCATAACAAGAAAAGCCTTTAAAAAGGCAAGCTTGGGGCACCTGGGTAGATGTAGTGTGTGGAACGTGAGGCGGTGATCTGTTAGCGGGAGGTGATTCCAGGTGAATATGGGTGCTGGATGGACTGGCAGGTGTCCGACAATGTATGATGAAAGGGTTGAGGAAGAACATACAATTAAAGAAGGAAATATTGCGTGAGGAAAAGCTGAAGGAGTAATTCTATATTCTATTCTATATTTCGGTTTAGCTAGTTTTGTATCGGAACCTTCAACAACTGTATGAAACCTTATCTTAATAATTTCACTTCAAGTAACATATGCAAATTTAATTTCATATTGTCATTAATAAGAGTTCCTCGCATAACTATATCGTTACATTTTGAGTTATTTTTGACATTACAAAGGTTGGCGTAAGACCTACTCGTGTAACATCTAACATGTGACGTAAGCTTGCATACACATGTATTACCTGAGATAAGTTTAACTCACTCATTCTCAATAAAAGTGCGCAAGTAAATATATCCATTTTACAAACTTCGAAAGTTCGCATAAGAAGTCCTGATTGGTGTTGTCCGATAGTCCTCTCCAAACATCATAACATGTCAATATATCTTATTTTGAAGACTTTTCTGTAACAAATTACAGCCTAATTAACATAGGATTTGAATGTTATATATATTTGTCTTAATGTCTAGATCAAGTGTTATTTGTTAGAAATTTATAGACTGGCATTTTAATTGTTTTAAAACTTTAAACACAATTTTTTATGATTTATTTTCTCTCCTTAGAATTACCCTTTGTATCCTACGCTTTGTATAAATAATGCAATATCACATGTTTACAGTCAATTATCACAAAGACCTCGATCGGATGTATTATTCCAAAAAAGTATCACCGAAAGGATTCGGACTTCTTCTAACCCTAAGGACAAAATGTAACGGGAGTTCCAAGACAGCAACCAACGCACAACACAACACAGCATCGTGTGTTATCATATCAATGTAAAGCTCTCAAACAAATATGTCAATTTACCGTGTGGCGATTATTCTTTTAATTTTTAGATTTTAATCGATGGAGATCAACTCTATTACATTGCCTTCGCTAACTCGACATTAGCAAAATTTTGGAAAAGTAGGTCAGTGGCTATGTTTGATTCATTTCATCGGCATATACACCGACCAAGTGACCGGAGTACATGCACCGTTCTGAAGCCAGGCTTAAAGTTAACAAGTGTATCGGCGTACAAACAGAAAGACGTCATCATCCCTCAAACTAGCTTAAATTAATATATTTAAATGAGAATTAAAAAAAAAAGTACTTCCAAACATGAATTGACATTTTATTAGCGTGTTAGGCATTGTTTTAAAGAACCAGTATTATAATGTTATTAATTAAGTAGTTCCGTATTGGCCCAGTTACAGGTCCGAGGTCCGTTGTATTGGCCCGAGACGAAGTCGAGGGCCAATACAACGGACCGAGGACCTGTAACTCGGCCAATACGGAAATACTTAATTAATGACAATTTTATTAATTAACTTCTTTTCATTCTATTTGCACAACACTAGACATCTCATTTATATTGAAATAATAATTATAAACAAGATTGGTGAACAAATAGCACGGGTCAAAGTTGTGAAGCGGCAGCTTCGAGCTTTCACCAAATGTGCAACTGCGCATGCTCAGACTCATATTGGCCCAGTTTGTCTCGTATTGGCCCAGTTTTACCCGTATTGGCCCAGTTTCCCCGTATTGGCCCATTTGTCGAATCATATGGTCTAGACCGTAAATACCGTATACGTGCCATAACAGTGACAGTTAATTAATAATATTCTTAAATAAATCACTTCGTCAAAGTATCTATATACTTGTCAAATGCAAAGTCAAAGAAAATATAGTTATTAAATGTCACAAGGATAGCATTTGTAAATAGAGATTATTACCCGAGGAAGTGTGTCATATGACTTTTACGAAACGAGTGTGAATTTTTGTATTGCCCGAGCGAGAGCGAGGGTTAAACACAAATTCTCACGAGTTTCGTAAAAGTCATATGATACACTTTCGAGTGTAATAATTTCTTTATTACCCATTCTATTCCATTTCATTCGCGTAAAAATAGTCAGGAAACGGCTCACTTCCATTGCGACGGGAAGCTACAGTGACGTCACGAACAATCGTTTTATGACGTCACAGTCGACGAAATACGGTAAGCCGCGCTGAAACAATCGTTGCTAGGCAAAAGTGATATGTGCACATGTGCTCATATCAATAATATTAACTCGATTATTTTCAACCATATGGGTAATAAGCCATTATACGCCACCTTCGCCTGTCATTTCAAACCGAAGCATTCGGATTACGCCTTAGGCGTACGCCGGTTTCACCATTTTCGGCGGCGTACGCCGGGTGTTGCGCCGGATCAATCATCACCAGTAAAACTGTTAACCAAACGGAACGTAGTTTCCGATTCTGGAATGCCAAATAATGTACTTAACTTATAGAAAAGCGCTCTGTTACTTGTGATATTGATTTGAATTGCAGATTACAAGTTTATAATTGATTCTAATCAAACATTGACGAAAAATTCTATCTATATAACAAATATTGATAATCAAAATCCACATTTGTTTGTGCCAATTATTTCGGATTACCCACAATGTCACGTGGTTCATAATTTGCTATAGCTTTGGTTATTGGTCAATAGAATTTCAAAGATACTAAGACAACGCATATCATTGGCTGAAGGTTCTATTTGAAAATTCCAACAGTATAAAGGGAGAAATTCACCTTATTACTGCTTGGGGCGTTTCCAAGCTACCGACTCTGTTAAGAATCTTGGAGTCCACTTCGACAGCACACTCTCAATGGAGAAACACGTGAATGCCATCAGCAAATCATGTTTCCACCAAATAAGGAACATTGGAGCCATCAGGCCTTACATCACAGAGAAATGCTGCAAAATATTGGTACAATCCCTCGTCATCTCACGCCTGGACTACGGAAATGCCCTCCTGTGTGGACTGCCCCAGTCGATCCAATCTCGCCTTCAGAGAGTGCAGAACTGCGCTGCGCGTCTGATAACAAGATCAAGGAAAAGAAACCATATCACACCAATTCTGATGGACTTACATTGGTTGCCAGTACACATGAGATGTCAGCACAAGATCCTGACACATACATACAAGGCACTACACGGCACAGGTCCAAGTTACCTCCAGGAGCTTATCACCCCATACCAACCATCACGATCCCTCCGTTCCGAAACAGCTTCACTCATCACCGTACCAAAAACCAGAACTGTCAAATATGGCGACAGGCGCTTTGACAAAACAGCTTCATCTGTTTGGAACAATCTACCAGCCACAATCAGAGACTCGGAATCATTTGCCACATTCAAAAAGGGCGTCAAGACTCATCTGTACAAGAAGGCTTATACAAATCATCAATAGTCTCTCATCCCTTGTCTCTGTGAAGCGCCTTAGAGTGGTTTTCTGTTAAGCCATATAGGGCGCTATACAAATTTTGTATTTTATTATTATTAATAAGATAAATGCAGAAACAACTTTCACTTCACTCGGTCCCAACCCACCGTGCGGTTTTTTTTGTCCGTACGTTTTTTGGGGAGGCCACGTTTCTGAAAAACGTAGGGAGGAAGTGAGAAACGCAGGGAGGGAGCAAATTCAAAGCACATCACACGCAAGGTGTCAGTACGTTTCCCGCACGAAATGCCTTGCCGTGATCTGCTACGTGCATCGTACGTTGCGTGCGTTGTAAGTACTTACAACGTACTTATACCTTGCGTTTGAAGTACGATTTCCACGATATCGTACGGGTGCCGTACTAACATGTGCTGCACACGCCAATGTCCTTACTTACACGCACGGTGTAAGTGCGTGCAAGTGCAATGAAGTTAAGTTTTTCAACCCGATTTCAGGCACCCAGGGGGTAGGGGTATAGGGCGACCTTCAGAGGTTCTCTCTCAGAGCTGCTGCCTCAAGATGCCGCCCATTCAACTCAGAGACTCCCGCTTCTGATGCTGCAAGAGCAGCTTCAAATGGGAGCGCATAATAACTGAAGGCGACCCGATTTTATTATGGAAACCCGAGATTCCATAATTGACCAACGTAAATAACATAAGTGAGAAGTTCAAATTCTATCAAAAACCTATTTTTATACTTTAACTAAGATATTGACGAAAATTCCAACTTTCTACCCCGCACCGTACGTGAGATACAGACCCCCTTGCCCATGGGTATGCCCATGGGAAAGTTCGCCCATGGGCCTGCCCATGGGCCGGCCCATGGGCGAGAGGTTGTTAAAATTTGAGTTACACAAAAAAAATTTTCTATTTTTTAATAATGGGTCTAGCAGTAACATATTTTAGGTATTTGTGAACTCCCCCCATGCAAAGGAAATTATTTTTCCCATGGGCGATATTTCCCATGGGCGAGACTTCGCCCATGGGCCATGTTTCCCATGGGCGGATTTCCCATGGGCCAATGTTGACTTTGGCAAACATAATGGTTGTGAAATGTTGACTTTGAAAAAAAGATGTTTGTGAAATGTTGACTTTGGAAAAAATAGAATGTTTGTGAAATGTTGACTTTGGAAATAATGACTTTTAAAATATTTATTGATTTTGGTGGAAGTGTTACTTTGATAAAATATGGTCTTGTTGATTTTAATACATATTTTGAGTTATATGAATGGTTGACTTATGAAATATTCATTTTAGTGAAATGTTGTGTAGTTTAAGTTTAACTTATATAAAATGTTAACTTTGGTGACTTTGAAAAAGATATTTTGAATTTAGTGAAATGTTGACTTTAATCACATATTTACTGTGAAATGTTGACTTTTAAAAGATATTTTGAGTTAAGCGAATTGTTGACTTATGTTGACTTTGGAAATATGTATTGACTTTGACGAAGTTTGCATATATCATGAAATATTAATATTTCTATTCTATTGACTTTGGTTTAGTTTGAAATGTTGACTGTTATATTAGTTTATTAATTTATGGTTTGACTGACCCTTCACACAAGAAATACCTACAACGGGTTGTTAGTCAACGGTATGTGCATCAATTAACATAATTGAATATACATGAGTGTCAATGACACGCTAATGAATATTGTAACATGATTGCGGTGTATCCTTGATTCTGATTGGTTGATTTGCCTATGTTGAATGACAATGAATACCCGCAAATTACTTGGGGCGAATCACCGCGAACATATACATCATGTTCACAAGATCCGGCCCGACTCAAAATTTTATTTTTCTATTTCTCTTAATATGTGCCCCTTACTCAAATTTGACAGGTGGCATTGTCATTTTCTAACTTGTGTATAGCAGTATAGGTAACAAATAACTGTCAGAATTAATTAATTTCAAGTAACTAAAATGTTTTCAACTAGAAAGATTTGTCCAAGTTTGACGCCTTCTTCCATGCGGTTGTGTTTACCGAATGCCGTTGCCATGGCATGACGTCATAGTGATCAACCGTTTTGACGTCACAATGCTAGCGTCATTGTCACAATGGGTTAGGGCAAGTTTAAGTTTTTTGTTCCTAGGTATGTTACTGTGTTAATGTCGCAGATAAATATTTATCGCCATCTAAAAGGATACGTGAATATTGTGAATTTAACAAAGTTGAGTGACACTGTTTGAGTTTATGTGTAAATTGTTGCTAATGTAAATATTACGCCGAGCATTTACGTTTGTTTTGACCTGACCACACCTCTTACAAAAATGGAATAGTCGCAAATTCCTTTCCACTCAGAGATAGGTACGCAAAAGGAGAGTTCGTTTCAAAACGCCTGATAACTAACGGTCATGTTACAATATCGATAAATAGTTGCGTTTGTAAAATTTCCGGGATTCATTGCTATTCAACACCCGCAAATTTCAGCGTTTAAAACCTCCGGAAATGTTACAAACGCAACTATTTATCTTATAAATGATACGCTAGTAAAGTAAATATATGTATAAACGTTTATATCAAGTACACACACATTGTGTTAAGTGTAATTCAGCGTCGTGTAAAGTACTTACGCAATAAAGAATAACAATTTTTATTTGTAATTGTTATTCACTTTCATTTCTGAGGAATTAGCAAAATCTGCTAGCCGTACACTTGGAGTAATTATATAAATAGAAACTTTTACGGGTATGTCTTTTGGTGTTTTCCTGCTTCTCTTTAACGTTCTCACCTAAATACTCAGAGTTAATTATGCTTTGGCACTTTCTTACCTCGAAATAGAGTGTAAATATGACATTACAATCTTATGCTTATGTTATTTTACTTTCTGGTTATTGATGTCATATTTATTGTGAAACAAGGATGTGATAAAAGGTAACATATATTTCATACAATGTGTACATGCATCCGACTGCATGACTAAGTCTTTTGTTTAATGTAAGGAATATATATATATATATATATATATATATATATATATATATATATATTAAAACAATATATATGTACCGTTAAAACAATAGTATGTAATCGCCGTATCTTGACTTGTTTCGAGCACCTTCATTGTTCCCGGGCCATAAACTGTGCGTAGAATGTAGACATCTTTGATAGGCATTCTAGAAGTAGAATGTAGAAAGTAGAATTTGTTTTGATTGTGGCGTAGGCGATAGGTGTAGGCGATACGAGGACAGACTATACCAATAAAGGCTACTATTTAGTAGGATGTCCTATTTCACTGTTCCATTTCAGTCATGGGTGTTACGTTAATCTATTTCTAAGAACTGGCTGATAAATGGCTGTCTGGAGAATGCGAGATATGAACCTTCTGTATGTTTCTGCATAGCTTTCTGTTGAAACTATGATAATTTCAATGACTAATAAAACTACAATTGGTCGATGTATTAGTCAAATCCTACACATTAGGCCCAGATCGCGGTGCTGTTCTCAATTCAAGTTTGCATGTGGGGATATTTATTTGCATTACTGAGACTCCTATAAGTACCTCGGCATTTGGTTTGATGAACGCCTTGATTTTAAATTAGCCATACATCAACTGGCAAAATCGGCCGGTAGAGCTCTGGGTGCTCTCTGTACTAAGTTTTGTGCAACTCATTAGTACAACCTATTCTCAGCTACGGAGCGGCAATATGGGGGGCTTTATGTACATACAGAAATTAATACTGTTCAAAATCGAGCCTATCGGTTTTTCCTTGGAGCTAACAGTAGGCCTACATCTTCAAATATCGCCACTAGAGGTGATATGTGTGTGTGTATGTATGTATGTGTGTATGTATGTGTGTATGTGTGTATGTGTGTATGTGTGTATGTGTGTATGTGTGTATGTGTGTATGCGTGTCTGTGTGTGTGTGTGTGTATGTGTGTATGTATGTATGTCTGTATGTATCTGATATTTGTGTATCTATTTATGTGAGTGTGTAAGAGATGACATGATTGAGTATGATCGGATGAGCGAGCCATTATTGTGAGTGAACGACAGTATGTGAAGAAGTGTGCCGTGTGATGTGGTTGCGCGTCTGTTTACTTTAGAAAGTGTTTATCTGTTTATAATATATCATTTATTCATATTGTATTATTTTGATATTAAATGGCCGGGTGCTTTTGTATACTTTAAAGTATGTATATATTGTATGTTATTGTAACTTGAAGCACAAGACACTTTAACAATATCTCTCTCTCTCTCTCTCTCTCTCTCTCTCTCTCTCTCTCTCTCTCTCTCTCTCTCTCTCTCTCTCTCTCTCTCTCTCTCTCTCTCGCGTAATCGCGTAATCGCGTAATCGCAGTGACCGGTTAGTTGTGTAATAGCTCGCCCATCCGTTAATTGGCGTTGATCCGAATGAATACACACCCAGTATGTCTACCACAGATGTCGTCAACACGTAATCCTATGGTCCAGTGCCTTGAGAATCCATTTCCTGTTTATTGTTCCAATATTCCAATGTTCAGGTGGAATGTACCTGATGAAGGAATGAGTATGTAGTCCGAAACTTCGTGCATTTTCACATTAAAGAAGTTGTTATCGAGAAAATAGTCCTGTGCTTATGTATACCACTTCTAAATGTCCTTCAAAGACCTAAATCTATGCAGTTAAATCAGTATCATATATCAAATATGTTCGTGTTGTGTAGTGATAGTAATGGGAACTGTTTACGTACCGATGAATCCCATTGTGACATTATCACAATGACTCTTAAAATGGTACTTTGAGCAATGGTCAGTAGTTAAAATTACACCAATGATAATGTTTGCAGTTTTATAATCACCCATTGAAAGAGGTCGGGGTTGGGGAGTTGAAGTGGAAATTACTACTGCAAATGCAATACACACAGCGGCTTCTGATTTGTGAAGTTGAATTTGGCCGGAATCCGTCAAATGTTCAAAACTTGACTGTGCTGACCAGTAGACTCACGCTTGAGTCATTTTGTGCTCCTGGTTGAATCAGAGAGTGGCAGAGATGATATGTGTTCTGTTCTGGTGTCAACGTTGCATATATCATTATTAATGCTGTTGGAATGACACGGTTTGTTAATTAAAAAAATGAGGCGGTACGGCTACTAATATAATTTCAGACAGACAGACAGACAGACAGATAGTTTATTTAAGTCTCACAAAATTACAGACAATGTACACACATAAAATATGTTTTAAAATGCAATGAGCCACTCTATATAAAGAGTTCTGAGAGACTTTTATTATTTAATCTTGCCTAGGTACTATTCAAAATTTCAAAATTTGCCTCCACCCTTTTCGACCGTGGCATCAAAATTATCCTCCTTTGGAATCATTCGAAACTTTATTAATGGTCCTTGCGAGCCGAGTGAGAGAACAGAGAGAGAGAAATTGTTTATTTTTGTCTCATCTCTTACATTCAAAAATATTTCAATAATACATACATTAAAAATGTAAAAGCCGCCAAAAGGCTACAAGAGACAATACATTAAGATCTCATATAATACTATAATACATATAATTGGAAGAAACACACACACACACACACACACACAAACACACACACACACACACACACACATATGTATACAATACATACATATACGCACATACCCATACATTAGTACATTAGTGCATTAGTACCTGTCTACACCACATACATACACATACCCATACATTAGTACATTAGTATATTAGTATGCACATACATGTATACACTACACACATATACGCGCATATCCATACGTTAGCACATTATACATACTAAGATACAAGCATACATACATACCTACATACATACATACATCCATACATTAGTACATGTATACAATACATACATATACGCACATATCCATTCATTAGTACATTAGTGCATTAGTACCTGTCTACACCACATACATACACATACCCATACATTAGTACATTAGTATATTAGTATGTACATACATGTATACACTACACACATATACTCACACATCCACGCGTTATCACATTATACATACACACATACTAAGATGCACACATACAAACATACATACATACATCATGCATACATACTCTTACTCCCTTCAAACTCTCATATTAACTCAACATCATTCATCTGGTACCAACACCCAGCCATACATACTCTGCCACTCACCCACTACTAAGCCCTCATTCTTACACTTATATATGTACATTCTCACTGTCTACCCATATCAATCACCAACCACCACCAAACGCTCACATTCACATCCTCACAGAACACCCTCACATACTCCCTTACACACCGATACAAATCCATCCACTCTCTCAGCCACTCACTGAGGTATATACTCTATCAATCAGCATACAATACATACTCACCCACCCATACACTTACCTACTCATCAAAACATACATCCACAGACACTCCAACCATTACACATACAATTATTTATTTATTTTACATTTTATGTATTGTTTAAAAGTCTACTTCTTCGCATAAACATGTTAAAAACACATTCAATTAAAAGGTGCTGGATGCCATCACAAGTCATTAATTTATTGTTTTTCTCAGCTGATGAGAGGTCCGCAATGTTCTCTTGAATACAGTCACTTCTAAGTAAGGGATATCTTAGATCATCATACATTGGACAGTCAATCAGGAAATGAACTTCATCCTCTAGAGTATCACAAAAGGGGCACTTCCGTAGATGTAGAGGTGTGGCAGGTTGTGTATACCTCCCAGATTCAATTGATAGACCCAGAGATCCACATCTGAGCTTGGCAAGATATTTTCTCTTATACCGTGGAATATTTTGTAAAAGATAACTTTCAGGGAGTAGATCTTTCTTGTAGGATCTGTAAGTTCTGAGTTTATTCCCATTTAACTGATTTTTATCGTTCCATAGCGCACAAAACCATTGTTCATTATCTAACACATAGAGCCTTTGTTTAACCTTATTAATAAAACCTGTGGTTGACATTTCCTCTGCTTCAATAATATTAATACCAAGTTTTCCACTAAGGGAGATAACCCGTGATAACCAGGAAGATTTTCTTCTTTTTGACCAACTGTTTAATGAATCTAATAAAAGTCTGTTGTGTTTGATTAATCTTGAGTAGAGTCGGAATATTTCAATCCTTTGTTTAGTGATACAACTTTTCCATCCAAGCTCTCCTCTCACTGCACAGTTTGAAGTATTTCTGCTTACACCCAGGTACAGCCTGCATGCTCTATTCTGGACAGAGTTAATTGCACTATGTTCCTTAAAACCCCAGATTGATGTACCATAATTCAATATTGGCTGGACAAGAGAATCAAAAAGCTTGGTGAATGTGTCATATGGCATACCTCCAGCATCAAAATATTTTTCTTGTAGGCTTGATAAGGCTCTGCTAGCAGATTTGGCAATTTCCTTTGCAGTAAAGTTTAAGTCCAGGTGTTCATGGAACCAGAGACCCAGATATTTATATTTGTTCACAATTTCTATGTTCTTTGTGCCACAACTAAACTTGGTGGTTGATTTGGTTATATTATTATTCCTGAAATGAATCACTTTAGATTTATCCACATTTAACTGCAATTGCCACTTAAAACACCACTTATCCACAGCATCGAACATTGCTTGTAGAGCTACTTCACTTGGGGCTATAAGCACAATATCATCAGCAAATAATAAAATTGATAAACACACATTTTCTATAGATATTCCACAATTTAAAGCATTAATATCTTCAGCTAGGTCATTGATGAACACAGAAAATAAAGTGGGGGACAAGGTGCAGCCTTGTTTCACTCCCTTCCTTACACTGAATGTAGGTGTCATATATCCGTTTACTTTCACAGCACACTGTACATCTTCATAAAGAGATTTAATACTATTATAAATTTTTCCTGAGATCCCGGCCTTACACAACTTATACCATAAACAATCACGGTTCACACTGTCGAATGCTTTTCTTAAATCTATAAATCCACAAAAAGTACTTTGTTTGGCAGATTTTCGATTTTGGATTATTGAATATAATGTATATATATGTTCTTCACAGCTCCGCTGCTTTCTAAAGCCATTTTGTTCTTCTCTTAATAAATTATTGTCTTCAAGATACTTTGAAAGCCTTTGGTTTAAAACATCACAGTAGATTTTACAAGGTACTGAAAGCAGTGTTATTCCTCGATATGTCAGAGGGCATCTAAGATTAGTGCTACCAGGTTTAACAATGGGTGTAATTATACCTTTCCTCCAATGACTAGGTGTAACTCCATGTTCAAAACAATAGGTGAATATCTTATGTAGTAGATTAACACAGTTGTCATTCTTTAGAGCTTCAGCTGGGATTTCATCACATCCGGCTGCCTTGAGATTTTTTGCTTTATATATTGCAGATTTAACCTCTTCAAGTGTGATTTTAGAGTTCAATGTTTGGTTGTCTACTTTATTTTGAGAATGTTCCATTGTTTGCAGTTCCACCTTCACAGAGTTATAGTGTATCATATCACAGGGTTCCTGCATTGGGGCGTTATACAGATTCTCATAGTCATTTTTCCACTGTGACATGACATCACTTGTATTTGATAGAACAGTCCCTTTATCATTAACAACCTCCATTGGAATAATTGGTTTACGCTGACTTCCCATGCCTATTTTTCCTATTTCTTTCCAAAAGTTTTTATCTTCGTGTTGATTCAGTAGATTATCTAGGTCTTGTTGCTTCCTCAGTTGATGTTTGCGTTTGTATGACTTAAGTAGGCGATCAAAGGTATTTCGTTCTTGAATATAGTCGCTTTTCAGCTTTTTCCTTGATTGATTTGAAACAGTGTTCTTTCTCCACCTCTTTTCAGCTGAACAGACAGAGTTCCACTTGTCTTGTAGTATATTGTCCCAATAAGGTTTCGTCTTGCACTTGTGTGCTTTAATCGTTTTAGGGAATGGCACTTTTCGTGAAGCTACTGTTTCTAATTCAGATATTAACAAGTGTTGGAAGTCATTGTAGGTCTTATCTATATCCTCCATGGCTTTAACGTTTTCTTGAATTGATGTAATAGTCTCACGGACTGATGCACTTATATTTCCTGGATTAAGAAAGTTTATTGGGAAACCTTCAAGTTTAAATCCTGGTTTTGCTGTTTCTGTGTTCACATTATTATTGCAAGGGGTGTGTGACAAATTATCCATAAGACCTGATAAGCATAGTTTCCACTTGAGCAGAGAATGGTCAGGCAATGATGATGGAATGTCAATATTATAGTCATTTATAGCTTCTGTCATTGGCTGGACTGTAAAGTCTGTGTATAAAGAAAGCTGTTCGTGAGGTACCAAAGCATAATCTACAACTGATTTTCCAAGTTTACTGATGTAGGTGTAGTTATCGTCTGATGAGCGACCATTTAACGTACAAAAATTGCAATCGGTTAAAAAATCCATGAGATAATGGCCATAGGAATTTTCAGTATAGTCTATTATTTTTCTTGTCGGGATGACATCAACTCCTTCGATGAAATCTGAATTTGTGCCCATTCTTGAATTAAAGTCACCACAGAGAAAACTGATTCCTTGATTCTGATATAGACATAGTTGATTCCTGAGTGTGTTATAAAATTCTTCTGCATCTTGAACATAGGATGACCCAGCAGGGCTGAGATAGCACACACACATACAAACAGTTAGGCCATTGTGTTTACATTTCATCTCTAGCCACAGTATATCTTCCTCATTGCTATCTAAAACAGTAACATTAAAATTGTCTAAAACATCATTTCTAATAAAAAAGCCTACTCCACCTGATCCACGTCGGGCTCTAGAATGTGTTGATTTCCTGTTATTGCCCCACCAAGTATAACCTGGCAGTGATAGTCTATCATTTCCTGTTAAAAATGTTTCACACAATGCTATCACATGTGAATTATCACATAAAATAAGATTCTCTCTGAAGGATGAGTTATCCTGCTCCGCTGAAATCGCTCGTTAAATCTCCGTACTCATCATCATCAACTATTATTATTGCAGGCACTCTCTGCTTCCTTTACTTAGCCCAACTGATAAAGTAATTTACATAATGCAAAATGATAAGCTCAGTAAATCTGAAGTCGCTACTATTAGTAACTTGTTTACAACATATATTGAGTTTATATATGAAGTATCGTTTTGAATAGACGTTTCAACAGCATTCTCTTCTATAAAATAGTCACTTTAATGAAACGTTGACTCTTGAAATATTATGACTTTTTTAAATTGAACACTAATGTCTGGCTAAAGGCGAGCGTTTCAAATAGTTCCGGTAAGTGTAAGTGCTATTGCCCACAATACATCGGTCACCATGACTGATTATTTATACACAACTGAGTGCAGGTTACAGCTATACAAAGATATAGAACAATTGCAATATAGCGGTGTCTTCTTGCTACGCCAACATTCGGGAAAATCCTGTTCTTGGAACGCCAACAAAATTTTAACAAAAGAAACTGTTAATCCAATCTAACCAATTAAGCATGGCTTAAGCTTTACCCTTGAGTGGTTTTAGCCATGTTACTCACCTGACCACTGAACACTGTTCACAGCTAGACTGGCTGACTGATAATTGATGAACATTTTTCACAATGTGGTTTAACATTTTTTATTTCCAATACGAAGGAACCAGTTGGTAAATAAACAGGTGCTTATGTTAATACCGCTATGGTATACAACAGGATAATTAATATGCCATGATGCGTGTACAGTATAAACAAATAAAGACATGTACATGATGACTCGGAAATAAGAACGCCAATTTATGTAAAATATGACAATGTCATAGTTTTTCAAATTTCCAAATGTTCAGTTTTACAGTGTATTTTCTGAAGTTTCGAATCATTGCGAAGATTATAATAAGTGACATCTGAATATCTAGGAGGTGCAAACACGATTACTGACATTGCTTGGAAGTAGTGTTAATGACTATTTTCTGTAACATTGTCATTTAATGAACTATTTTCTGTAACATTGTGGTTGACAGTTGGGTTTTTCATTAAATCCATTGATGGCCGGTACCACAAACATTACCACACCAGTTCTTAGAGCGTCAAGGTTGAGCTTTTCGAGTATATATTCCTGTTGTTTAGTAAATTTATCTACAATAATCAAAATTGGTAAAGTTGTATACTATTTTCAAATTAAACCCCTATTGCATGATTTTTGTAATTTAAATCGTAACTAAAAGTAGTTGTGCAGAACATATGTTTTCAGAGTTGGCCGCTGTTTTTAAAACCTGGATTATAGATGTCCATGTGTTGATACATGTGTTGTTTTTGCTAATGATCTGCAGTAAAATTGTCCTGGTACGCCAACAAAACTTTTGGCCAAAATCACCCATTTTATCCAAATGTTGGCGTAGCAAGAATGAACCAATATAGCCATGCAAATGCGGTTTAAGTGATATATCAGACTTTTGTTTTGACTCTCAGAATACCCTTCTGTTGAACAAGCGTCCACTCGGTATTACGTAACATGAGTATTCGGTCAACTCATTAAGGCCGACAGGTAATTAATTACCGGTACAATGCCTCTGACCCCTTGCTGACTTTTAAGAGATTGACTTTGGTGACTGGAAACTATTTATTGGCTTATGTACTTATATAATAATAATAATAATAATAATAATAATAATAAAAGTAATTTATTACTGTGTCATGAGTATTACAAACTCCGGGCCTTTACAGGCCTAAAAGACACCATAAATAATACAAATATTGAATAATAAAAATGGATAACACGAACATTAAAACACCGAAACTCAGTCACTTCCCCTTTCAAAATACCATACACAAACCACATACTACATCCTACACATGGCACACATACACCATACGCCCGATCATCCATAAAGCACTTTTCTTTTCTCATTCCTATACACCACACCAATGTAACCCCAAACAGACAGAACGCATGTCACTCCATACACAAGACACTCATGTCACTCAATACAAACAGCACGCATGTCACTCCATACAAATAACACTCATGTCACTCCATACAAACAACACTCATTTCACTCAATACAAATAACACGCATGTCACTCCATACAAAAGACACTCATGTCACTCAATACAAACAGCACGCATATCACTCCATACAAACAACACTCATGTCACTCCATACAAACAACACTCATGTCACTCAATACAAACATCAAGCATGTCACTCCATACAAACAACACACATGTCACTCAATACAAATATCAAGCATGTGACTCAATACAAATATCAAGCATGTGACTCCATACAAACTACCCCCATGTCACTCCATGCAAATAGCACGCATGTCACTCCATACAAATAGCACGCATGTCACTCCATGCAAATGGCACGCATGTCACTCCATACAAACAACCCTCATGTCACTCCATGCAAATGGCACGCATGTCACTCCATACAAAAGACACTCATGTCACTCCATGCAAACAGCAAGCATGTCACTCCATACAAACAACACTCATGTCCTCCCATACACACAAAGCTGGCTACACGCCATACACACATCAAACATCACTCCCCACAGACTTATTACACGTCATGCATGCACATCTCACACACCATATATACAGTACATACGCCGCCACATACACACAAAATACATATTTATATATAGCATATTAAATAGTTTACATTTAGATTATATACATTTTTCTTGAAAGAGTCTTTTGTGAAACATATGTTGAAGAGATTTGGCCAGTTCATATTGGATATCGTCATTAGTCAGCAGCCAGCAGAACTTATCACATAGTGAGAAGTCCCTAAAACTTGGATTGAGTAGATTGCATTTGTGGAAAAGTCTCTTACGGGCATCAGAGTAGGAGCTACACTGCATGAGGAAGTGAACTTCATCTTCTACTGCATGATCGTCACACAGTGTACACAGTCTATCTTGGAGGGGGGTAGTAGGCTTGGTATAACGTCCTCTCTCAATATTAAGGGGCAGGCTTCCACTGCGAAAAGAAGCAATCAGGCTTCTTTGATGTCTAGTTATATTTATCCTTGTGTAGTGACAGGCATTTATCTCTTGTTTATAAAGTCTATATGTTCTGAGTTTGTTTCCGTTAGCTTGGTTGTGGTCATTGAACAAGTCATGTAACCATTGTTCTCGGTCTCTGCGGTCTAATATGTCAAGGGCTTTCTGCAACAGTTCTGTTTTAGTTATGTTTGAGCAAAAATTGTTAATAATTTCTTGTCCATGTAAGTTAAGTTTTTTAATGAAGTCTTGGGCTCTGTAATCCCAGGATGATTTTCTTCGCAGTGACCATGTGTGTAAAGCAGTGCACAAAGTATCCTGTCCTGTAGTCACAATCTTATGATAATAACGGATAACTTCAATCTTTATTTTGGAGTCAGGGCTTCTCCAACCGAGATCACCTCTCACGGCTATTGTGGCTGTGTTTTTCCTAACTCCAAGGAAAAATCTCCCTGCTTTATTCTGGATTTGTGCAATTTCCTTGTAGTGATTAAGTCCCCATATACTTGCACTGTAGTTGATTATTGGTTGAACGTAGCTGTCATACAACTTAGTAAAAACATCAAGATTGAAACCTCCTAGGGCGTTGAATTTTGCCATAACAACACCCAAGGCTCTGTTTGCTGATTTACACACTTCTCTCACAGTTTTCCTGTAATCACAGTGCTCATTGAGCCATAAACCTAAATATTTATACTCAGAACAATATGAAATATCCATATCACCACATGTGAAGCTGAAAGCTGATCTTGGAGTAGAGATTGGTCTGCAATGCATGATCTTAGATTTGTCATTATTTACAGTCAGTTTCCATTTTGTTGTCCAGGAGTGAAGGCAATCTAGGAGTCGCTGTAACTTGATAGCATCAGGAGCTATTAACACGATATCGTCAGCATATAGTAGTAGAGACACATTGATATGATCAATATCCACCCCACATTCTAATTTGAGAATTTCACTGGCAAGGTCATCAATGTACATGGAAAAGAGAGTCGGAGATAAACAGCAACCTTGTTTAACACCAATATTCACATCAAACCAGTCAGTCCTTTCTGTATTAACTTTAACACAACATTTTACTTCTTGATATAGTGATTGTATTGCTGATAGAAACTGTCCATGTATTTTAAATCGAGTTGTCATTTTCAGCCATAATAATTGACGTTGAACTGAGTCGAAAGCCTTCTTTATATCGATGAAGCATAAGTATGTTGAGAGTTTTGATATCTTTCTGTTATACACAATCTTGGTCAATGAATGTAGATGGTCCTGACATGATCGACCTCTCCTGAACCCATTCTGTAGGTCAGTAAGGAGCTCGTTTTCCTCTAGCCAGTTGCTGAGTCTTGTGTTTAAAACTTTTGCATATATCTTATATGGCACTGATAATAGTGTTATTCCTCTGTAGTTAGTTGGAATTCTAGGATCTCCTCCTCCTGACTTTGGTATCGGTGTTATAATTCCCTTTTGCCATATTCCAGGGACAAGGCCTGACCTGAACATGATGTTAAACAGTCCATGTAAGATATTAATACTGTCCGAGTTCCTTAACACTTCAACTTGGAGTTGATCAATTCCTGGGGCTTTGTTTAATTTCATACTCTGGACAGCCTTAAATACTTCAAACTTTGAGATGGGTTCATTTAATGTTTCACTGTTTAATGATTCACTTATAGTTTCGCACATACTGGTATTGCCACTAGGGTTTGTTTCAATTGGGTCATTATGATCTAATTGTGGGTTGAATAATTCGCTGAAATCATTCTTCCATCTTTCCATGACGCAGGTATGGTCAGATGTAACATTGCCATGCTCGTCTATGACTTCACTGGGGATATGTATCTTTCTTTCGTTTTGGATACCTAGTTTTCCAATATTTTTCCAAAAGATGTTTGGGTTACCAAGGGAGTCGCCCAATTGCTTCTGTTTTTCAGTTTGAAAAGTTCTTTTATGTCTTCTGTGAAGCTTGTCAAACATTTTTCGGGCTTGACAGAAGTCAGCTTTTAAAGTTTTGTGTCTTGCACAGCTTCTCTTACTTTTTATCCAGTTTCTTTCTTTCAAACAGACCTCGTTCCATGCATTCTGTAATTCATCACACCAATATGCCTTTGTTCTACTCTTATGGGTTTTATGTCTTAGTTTGTCTCTGTAAATCTTCTTTTTATTAAGTTTTTGATTCATTTCTTCAGTGACAGTTTCTATAAGAGAATTGTAGTTTATATCTAAGTCCTGTTGTTGCACAATTCGTTTCTCAGTGTGACCAATCCATTCTTGTACTTGTTGTAATTGCTTGTTATTCATTAAGAAGTCTTGTGGGATATTCTTTACATCGTGTCTAATCTGTTGTTCGGGACGAGCTGGTGGCTCCCTAGGTTTGTTGTTTGCTGGCATGGTTAGGTTCAAATCCCAAATCAAGATGGAGTGGTCTGGTAGGACGCTGGGTGGGTTGAAATTGCCCATCAATGCAAGTTCACTGACTCTATACACTTTGAAGTCTCGAACATATTGGAGTTGCTCATATGGGGTGACGACATAGTCCACAATTGACTTCCCTTGGCCACTCACATAGGTGTAGTCCTGTTGTCCAATTCTTCCATTCAGCATGCACAAACCACTCGCTGACAAGCAGTCAATGAAGGATTCGCCATTCGGATTTAAAACATTATCCATTATTTCTCTGAGTTTAATATCATCAACTCCCTCTATTATGTCTTGTAAAGTGCCACATCGAGCATTAAAATCACCACATAAGTAGATTATTCCTTTATTTTGATATGTATAGAACTGATGTTGTAAATCATGTAGGAACTGCTCTGTGTCTATTGTTCTAGTTGAACCCATTGGTGGGAGATAGCAAACACATAAGTAGAGGTCAGTATCAGCTTTTCTATTTACTTTAATCCACATAATCCCTTCAGTATCAAAGTCTTTCAATTTAACTGTGTCTTGTTCAAGTTCATGTTTCACTAGAAAGCCAATTCCTCCTGAACCTCGTTTGGCACGTTTGTGTAAATTATTTCTGTTTTGACCATACCAACAGTAATCTTTTATGCAGACTTTCTCATCTCGCTGAAGAAATGTTTCACAGATTCCAAGAATATCAGGATTTAAAACGTCAATAATATCACATTTGAAATTAAAAGCATCACAGTTTTTACCATTTTGTTTGAAGCCTCTGGTATTCCAAACACCAAGCCGGATCCCCTAGTTTCTTTTAACGTGTGTGTTTGATGCGCTTGATATTTTCCCGTTCTTGTGTAGTCGGAGGTTCCTATCTTTATCCAGAGTTTTTAATAATAGCCTCATGTTGTTGTCTGATTTCAGTTCCTCCCTTGTTTTGAAAGTGTCAATGTACACCTTCTCTGTTTCCTTTTGTCTTTTGAGTTTATGTTTTGATTTCAAGATCTGTGTCACCTGGGAGTTGTTTTCAACTTGGCATACTATATGTCCAGGATTCTCCTCCCTGTAGCTTGGGATTCGCTCACACTTAACAATCTTGACCCCATTTAAGTTTAGTGTTCTGTGTATGAGGTTATGTATATTTTCTGACAATTGTTCTTTATTTTCATCTTTTTGTTTCCCTTGCAGGCCTTTAATCACTACTCTATGTTGTTCTGTTGTCACGTTTTGGTTTTCAGTAATTTTCACTACTTCTGCATATGATTTTTCTAGATCATTGACTTTATCTTGAATTTTGTCAAAGTCTCTTTGAAATTCTTGTTTTACTTTCCCTACTTCATGCTCTATTGTGGTTGCAATCAAGGCTGTTAGTTTTGATTCTAGGCTATTTTCCAAATCATCCATGCGGCCCCTTAACGAAGAGACAGCGAAGCCTAATTCCTTTGACAAATCAGTGACTGCTTTCAGAATAACATTGTCTGTATGTGTCTGTGAAGTGAGATCACATTGATTTGATTGGATATTTATCGGCGCTTCAGTCACTTTCGTGTGTACATCTACCGCTACCACATGCTTTGAGTCTGAGTTTTTAGCTTTTTTATTGACAGTCAACAATGTGCTTGGAGTTAGGTTACATCCATTCGAGTCATCTGTAAGACATCTCTTTCTACCCGAGGTTTCATTAGTGTCCGTCTGCATAGGTTTGACTCGTTCCGGGCATGGGGACGCCATAACACTGCCAACGAATATTCAGTAGCCGATATAGTTTTACTCGTGTATGGCTAATATTGTCCGTTTTACTCCGAATTGAGAATGAATATAGTGTCTATGTTAGTGGTATATAATGTCTATTGAGGTGGGTTGCGAGTTTTGTGCACTTTACCACTCATAAATAGAGAAATTCTCCGGAGCTCCGTAGACCGTGCTTCTTATGTCAAGGGACGTAACTCTATAATGAAGGAAACATGTTTCTAAATCCATCTTAATGTGTGACGTCTTTGCCTTTCTCATATGTTTAACACTTTCAACTGGACATCAAAGGCTGATTGTATCAATTATGTGCAAACCCATGGATATCACAACTAGGCTGATGGTGGTGCATTATATGTGAGACCCAAAAAATCGTCACAGCTTTGACAGTTATGAACTAGTTATAGACCTCTCATGTGTATCAGATGCATACTGAAATATTGAATAAACATCACATATCATTATACATATTCCAAGCAAAAGACATGGAGTGATTTTGACAAATGAAGTAACAAAATTAATTTAATGCGATAATCTAATGATTTTAACGGTCTTTAAGTGTGCTGTGTATTAGAAAGTCCCTGGTCTTACATAATGTGCATGAGAGGACGTCACCCTTCACTGGCCATGGGAATTCGCTAGTTGATGTAATTACAGGTGGCGGGAATGAACATTAACTAATAATCATGTACCCACCCTCACTTAATTATTTGTGTTTCTCCCACCAGACTATTAGGGGTGGCCAACATTCGTTCAAATGTTCTTATAGATCTAACGCACAGTATTATATAACATGCGATATTAGAAAGGCAGTAATAATAATAATAACAATCATATATGATTATCGTATTGTGTTCTGTATATATCAACACAGAAAACACATGCATAGGCTGTTGGAAAAAGTTATTTAGAAGCTCCAAATGTAAGGTTGTTATGTATGATGTCATTTAAAGGTGCATCAATTGTGTTTCATAAATATTTATTTCGCTTTAATACAAATTCACTCAGCTTGCATATTCATCCCCAGTCGCCAAACATGTCATAATTACGATAAAATAAGATAATTTATAACGTTTGTCATATTTGCCCCCCCCCCCCCCCCCCCCCCCCCCCCCAACAACACAATGGATGTACTTTTAAACTCCAACAGTGAAATTTTCACAGAAATATTGACATAATGAATAAAATATCTGTCAATTCTTGACAAATACCATGTTCACTTCATCTCGGTATTGTATGATAACTTGAAAAGATAATGCTTTCAAATCATTTATTGCAATATGAATACGAAATACAAACGTGTAGCAAGCAATGTTTATGTAACTACATGGACATTTAGATATTATCACACTTCCAGCAACCGTACCAAAATATTTGAAACATAATAAATGTTGTTAACCGTTAAATATCATAAACAAAGTCATAACATCTGCCTGTCTATTTTACTTGAATCTCAAACTTGTAGCAAACCTATTAAACTATTACCACGCTGTATTAACGCTTACATTATGCAACATTGTCAACTTAAAATTAAAAACAAAAAACATGTAAATTGTTCATTTAGCTCTCAAATAAAATTTGAAATGAACCAGTATGTATGCTGTACAGTACTATAGTATCTAATTACCATCACTAGTCATCCTATGAGGAGCCAAGTCGCGCTCTTAACGAGCTAAATGGAATATGATATACTTGGTATACTGGGATAAGTGTGTATTGCAAAGGGGCAGTTTGTTTGGGTATTACCATAAACCAATTAAAAAATACGTATATGTTCGTATTGTCGCCAATACTGTTATTTCAATCGGAGTGTTTTGACACGTGTGTAGTTGACTCAGAGATACACACACGTGGTCACTGGGATGTTCAGGAGATACGGTTCACTGACTTGATGGTTAAACACTCAGGAATTGTCTGAGATTTTAGAAAAGAGTGGTATATTCATTTTGGATTATTTTCATTTGAATACAAACCGGAGAGTATATTGTGGAAACGTCTGGTTATAAACTGACTACATATATATAAACTTAATATATATTTTTTTTAGGGGAAGGACACTTGTATGAAAAGGCTTTTCATACATAATACCCGTCAAAATCGTAAGATGTCTTTGATAATCCCTGTATCGTATTGAGAAAGCGGCCGAAATTGTAAACAAATGAAATTATTAAGAACTTAATATAGACTTTTCATGTACCCCCTTCACTGCTGTCAACAGACTAACAGTGAGTGGGTCATCTCAATATCTAAATTGGAGACTAATTGCAAGAGTTCGAATTAATTAAAATTTGTAGGGTACTGGCGAATTTGAAAACGCCAAAAATGAGAACATTCTGAATTCATTACATCATTACATTTCTAAAAGTAAAAGTTTCGCTGATTATTGATACAAACGAATAATGAATATATTAGATCAGTGTTCATAATATTTGCGAAGTAATCCCTTGTTCAAAAGAGGCAATGAAGTATTTTGACGCTAGGAACAACTGAGCACTACCATACATGCAAGAATGTTTATAAGTATGTTTGTTCTGTGCTATTCAATGAAGTAATAGACTGTTTTATTTTCGTAATTTACAACAATGGGTTAGTTGATCGAATAGACATGTTACGCAATACCACGGCACGCTCATTACATAGACATGGTGTTCTGATACACACAAATGCACAGGTCTAATATATCATATATCTGTAACCTGCACTTGGTTGTGTATAAATCATCAGTCTCGATGACACTGCCCACTCTACAAAACAACCACTGCTTAGAACCTGTCAAGCCAAATGGAACAGTTTTAATACTGCCACCGACACGGAACGTCTATCATTTATCCTAGCAAGCCCAACTATTTTAAAAGAAAGTGCCGGAAGCTGCAAACTACTGCTGGAAAAACGTCGAAATGTATTGTTTAAAAATTGACTTTTTTTATAATATATTATTTTATGTCCTTTTATGCACAGTTTATATTTATACCTATATTTATACAGATATATGTATAATTCTATATTTAACCAAAGTTTTAGTATCTGATTTATAACCACGTTTACTCTTACATTCATACCTTTTATTTGTAGTCATTGCATTTTTTATATGTATAGATAGTCTCTCATAACCCTAGTTTTAGGGTGGCCCAGATGTATTTCTATTGTATTGATATTATTTTATGTATGTGTATATATGGGGTGAGACTGAATAAACTATCTGTCTGTCTGTCTGAATTGTGGGCAACAGCGTAGTAAAAAAATCCAATACTTACTGTTTGAAACGCGCTCCTTAAGCCAGACCATAGTGTTTTCATAAATCTTATTAAACTCAAACTTCAACATCGCCAATAAATATTTCAAAGTAAAACTATGTCACTAAAGCCAATCGTTTAGAAGTCAACAATTCACTAAACTCAAAATATCTTCTCAAAGTCAATAAGTCACCACGTTAACATATAATTAAAGATAAACTTTAAGTCAACCAATAGTTCCAAAGTCAACATGTCATCAAACTCGATATATCTTTTCAAAGTCAACATTTCACCAAAGTCAATATTTTATTAAAGTAAAACTTCCACAAAAGTCAACCAATATTTCCGTAGTCAACATTTCACCATCATTATAATATTTTCAAAGTCAACATTTCACCAAAGTGGCATCAATTCCAAAATCAACATTTCACCAAGCTCAATATATATAATCAGAGTCAACATTTCAAACTTCACCAAAGTGAATAAAATGGAATAAATATGGAATTAATATTTCATGATATAAGCATACTTCACCAAAGTCAATAAATTAACATAACATAATTAATGTAAGTCAACAATTCGCTTAACTCAAACTATCTTTTATAAGTCAACATTTCATCAAAATCAATGTGTGATCAAAGTCAATATTTCATAAAATTCAAAATATCTTTTTCAAAGTCAACATGTCACCCCAGTTAACATTTTATCAAAGTAACACTTTCACCAATGTCAATAAATATTTCCAAAGTAAACATTTCAAAAAACATTATTTTTCCCCCAAAGTCAACATTCACAAACATTATATGTTTGCATAGTCAACATTGGCCCATGGGCGAGGTTTCGCCCATGGGAAATAAAGCCAATGGGAAATCCGGCCCATGGTCGAGGTCAACATATGTGATTAAAGTCAAGATGTAAATATGTGATTAAAGTCAACATTTCACTAAATTCAAAATATCTTTTTCAAAGTCAACATGTCACCATTAACATTAACATTTTATATAAGTTAAACTTAAACTACACAACATTTCACTAAAATGAATATTTCATAAGTCAACCATTCATATAACTCAAAATATGTATTAAAATCAACAAGTCCATATTTTATCAAAGTAACACTTCCACCAAAATCAATAAATATTTTAAAAGTCAATATTTCCAAAGTCAACATTTCACAAACATTCTATTTTTTCCAAAGTCAACATTTCACAAACATTTTTTTTTCAAAGTCAACATTTCACAAACATTTTTTTTTCAAAGTCAACATTTCACAAACATTATATGTTTGCCTAAGTCAACATTGGCCCATGGGAAATTCGCCCATGGGCAACCTGGCCCATGGGCGAAGTCTCGCCCATTGGCGAAATCTCGCCCATGGGAAATCTCGCCCATGGGAAAAAAAATTTCCTTTGCATTGGGGGAGTTCACAAATACCTAAAATATGTTACTGCAAGACCCATTATTAAAAATTAGAAAATAATTTTTGTGTAACTCAAATTTTAACAACCTCTCGCCCATGGGCCGGCCCATGGGCAGGCCCATGGGCGAACTTTCCCATGGGCATACCCATGGGCAAGGGGGTCTGTATCTCAAGTACGGTGCGGGGTAGAAAGTTGGAATTTTCGTCAATATCTTAGTTAAAGTATAAAAATAGGTTTTTGATAGAATTTGAACTTCTCACTTATGTTATTTACGTTGGTCAATTATGGAATCTCGGGTTTCCATAATAAAATCGGGTCGCCTTACTGCAGAAATCAGTGTGCACAAAGTACATTGTACTTGCGGAGCAAGTGCTTACTCGGCACTGGCAACGTGAGTGTTGCATGCTAATTTTTCAGTTGAACTGGGGAAGTGCCGAGTAAGCACGGACGACGCACTGACAACGCACTTGCAACGTGCGGAGCACGCACGTGCTAATTGTGTCGTCCGTGGAGTATGTGTCCATGTGAAAAACTTAAAACACGCACAGAATCCGTGCGTTGTGCGCACAGTGTCCGTAGAGTGCAAGCATGGAAGTCGTACTTGTGAAAAATACGCAGTCGCACGCAGCTCGCACGCAGCGAAAGTTCTGCATGCACTAAAACCGCTACGGCGTGTCTGCGTGCTCCCAAATACGTACGTTGTCGGTACTTACAACATACGGCTACCACTATTTTACCCACATTTTTTCACGTAGACAGCACGTACTTGCAAGTTGTGACCGCCGCTTTAGCGATAGGCGTAGAATGGATTATAAATGATCTCCATCCTATCTTTCAGATTTGGTTCCAAATAGTATTTCCGTAAATAATCCTTACAATCTAAGAAACTCAAATTCTCTACAAACTATTTCGTGTAAGACTGCTAGACACTCGGCATCTTTCTTACCTTCTGTTGTTAGAGAATGGAATTCGTTATCAGAAGACCAAAAACTAAGCGACTCAGTCAGACAAAAAGCAATAAATACTACTGATCCAAATTTTGGACAAGGATTTGCTCAAATAATTCACTGCAGATTTCGTCTAGGGTGTAGTGACCTCAATTATGATAAATTCAATAGGCATATATCTATTTCTTCATGTTCATGTGGTAATTTTCTGAAGATTGTGTCCAATTCTTTTTTACATGCCCATTATAAAACCATGTTCTTCAAAATAAATACTTCTATGTAAAAGAATATGACCTGAAATTAATCCTTTATGGCAACAGTGAACGATCACAAACCATTAATCAATACATTATACAATCTCTACATGAATTCATTATTGAAACTTATAGATTTAAATAGAAATTCAAACAACGTGTCTTGCTCTTACGTTTGGGTGATATGTCATGATGCTGGTAGAAATGAAAACTATGTCGCATTTTTATATTTACTTTGTTCTGTTTTGTATGTATTAAACATGTATTGATATTATGTTCAAGGGAGCGGTCTTAGCATAAGTGTTGTAAGCTTGTTGGCCAATCCCTTTCACAATATGTTCACTTTTGTGAAATAAATATGTTTAAAACAACTATTTGACAAAAGAAGGATATGCGTTTAAGTTTTGTTAAACACACATTGAGTGTGGAAATAGTTTTAAAATGTTTTAGACAGAATAAATGGCATGCAAGTCGAATTTCATAAAATCAGTAGACCCAGTTGATAAAATGACACTATGAAACCCCATTCATAGACGTGTCGACATTACAGAAGAACGTAATTTAAAATATCAAAACAGGTGATTGTTCTATTTCACTCTCATATAACGCCTTCAGTTATGAAGATTCCAAAAGCAAGTTTATTCAGAAAATAAAAGAAACAATATTTAAAATAATTTAAAATTAGTTAAATTTAGTTGGTTTCTTCAGACACGCTATAACTATGTTTTTGTGTTATATATCACGCGTGTATTTAAATATCGTGCATTTGGTTTTGGTCTCGTATTTTCACCAAGTAAGATTGCATGTCACATGTAAGACATAATTTCAATTCTACGAAATATCATTATCGATTCATTCGAAACAAACGTACAAAGGTATAAATATATATAGAATGAAACATCAGGTGATTTCATCGAACAATGGATGCGGCTTACAATGGATGAGTAGCTTGGCATTCAGGAGACCAATGCGTCACTGGTGTTTTGTTCATCGATACAAATGTATTTTGTACAGTTTAAATATTAAGCTTGGTCTGTCATCTCAATGTATATATTGAATGCACATTTCCCTTTAGTATATATGTGGCCAGTAAAAACAAATATAGGCGTATATTGCATATAGCAACGTTTGATGTTTGTGATGACGATCTACAGAAGAAAAACTCGACACATCAATACTACCACTTTGTTGATCAACAAAGAATAAAAATCGACATGCCATATGCACGTATCAACATGTCTATCACTGTAATCCACCCCATAGCATCTTTCCTTTAAAGTTAAGTTGTTCATATTACATCTCTTGTATCCCATATCCTGCATCTCATACCATGCATATCTCCTAAATACCATATTACAAATCTCTTCTTTTGTTCATATTACATCTCTTGTATCCCATATCCTGCATCTCATATCATGCATATCTCCTAAATACCATATTACAACTCTCTTCTTTTCGTTCATATTACATCTCTTGTATCCCATATCCTGCATCTCATACCATGCATATCTCCTAAATACCATATTACAAATCTCTTCTTTTGTTCATATTACATCTCTTATATCCCATATCCTGCATCTCATATCATGCATATCTCCTAAATACCATATTACAAATCTCTTCTTTTGTTCATATTACATCTCTTGTATCCCATATCCTGCATCTCATATCATGCATATCTCCTAAATACCATATTACAACTCTCTTCTTTTGTTCATATTACATCTCTTGTATCCCATATCCTGCATCTCATACCATGCATATCTCCTGCATACCATATTACAACTCTCTTCTTTTCGTTCATATTACATCTCTTGTATCCCATATCCTGCATCTCATACCATGCACATCTCCTGCATACCGTATAAGATCTCTCTTTTTCTTTTTGTTCATATTACATTTCTTGTATCCAATATCCTGCATCTCATACCATGCATATCTCCTAAATACCATATTACAAATCTCTTCTTTTGTTCATATTACATCTCTTGTATCCCATATCCTGCATCTCATATCATGCATATCTCCTAAATACCATATTACAACTCTCTTCTTTTCGTTCATATTACATCTCTTGTATCCCATATCCTGCATCTCATACCATGCATATCTCCTAAATACCATATTACAAATCTCTTCTTTTGTTCATATTACATCTCTTGTATCCCATATCCTGCATCTCATATCATGCATATCTCCTAAATACCATATTACAACTCTCTTCTTTTGTTCATATTACATCTCTTGTATCCCATATCCTGCATCTCATACCATGCATATCTCCTAAATACCATATTACAACTCTCTTCTTTTGTTCATATTACATCTCTTGTATCCCATATCCTGCATCTCATACCATGCATATCTCCTGCATACCATATTACAACTCTCTTCTTTTTGTTCATATTACATCTCTTGTATCCCATATCCTGCATCTCATACCATGCATATCTCCTGCATACCATATTACAACTCTCTTCTTTTCGTTCATATTACATCTCTTGTATCCCATATCCTGCATCTCATACCATGCACATCTCCTGCATACCGTATAAGATCTCTCTTTTTCTTTTTGTTCATATTACATCTTGTGTATCCCATATCCTGCATCTCATATCATGCATATCGCCTGCATACCATATTACAACTCTCTTCTTTTCGTTCATATTACATCTCTTGTATCCCATATCCTGCATCTCATACCATGCACATCTCCTGCATCCCAGTCTCATTAAAATCGACCTTGTTCCAAAAAATAAAATTTACCGGGATAGAACAGGTTCTGTAGAATCATTGCCACAAGGTCTGAGGACATCCCGTACAGACACGTGTTCCGAACCAGTTAAGCGCAGACAAAGTCCAGTCAAATAGCTGACCAATTACATCATAGCTTTTAAATGGTCGCCGTTTTGAAAGCATTCGAAACAAACGAAAGGATAGCTATTTGGAGTTATCTGCCCCTCGCTTTTCGCACCGAAAGCTTTTGTTGGAGGTCTTGTGACTGGTTGATTGAATTGCGTCAGAACATGAGAGCAAACGAGCTGTTAACACACGTTTTTGTGAAACGATATGAGTATGAATCCCGGTAGATGTATTATCTTGCAATTTTTATTCCTCGGAAAACCGTCGATTTGATCAGACTGTCCTGCATCCCATATAACATATCTCTTCTCCTCGAGCTCGTTCATATAACATCACTTATATCTCCCCCTGCTGCTGATAATACATCATTTGGTGCTCCAATACTAACTCTTCTGCAAATCATATTTCATAAAGTGAATCTCTAATGAGATTTTCTTACGATTAATCGGGTCGTGTAATGAGTTGTTCTACCCATTAACGGAGCAATACTATGTATAAACGTTAATAATAATTAATGGTAAATTTGAGAAAACATAAAATGCAAGAAAGTGCTACAGCGCCCTTAACGTTGTTTATGCTAACAGTGCTCGGATGGACAATCTGACATGTTTCGGGCTGTTTTGTGTTTTCATACGATAAGATGGAAAAAGACAGTGACCCACCCTGACCCACCCTGACACCCCCCCCCCCCCCCCCTCTCCTCTCCCCTCTCCCATCCTCTCTACCCTCTATAAGCAGCCTAGAGATGAAGAGATGGAGAGACACGACTCCCTAGTGATCGTCAACAACAACATAATATTTGTTAACATCCATGTAGATGGCAAACAAACCGTGTAACGATTAGTTTAAGTTCGATATTTCCCTTTCTTTCCCAGATGACATTTATGTCTAACCAACTAGGGTCATTTACAAGGAAGATAAATAGCTGCATAAAGTTTGCATTATTTGCATCAATTATTTACAACATTAATATGATATTGATCCTGGCTTTACTGTGATAACAACTTCATGTGTTAGTTTGTATGTTCTTACGATCGGTCAGATCAGGTGGTATTGACATGATGACCTCAATGGTTGTATTCTATAAATATATGTCGTGTGTACGTAAGTTCAGAAAGTAGTACCCTGGCAACAAGAAAACATATTTGTTTGTATGTGGTCCTTTGCCAGTGTTGACATAAAACAATTAGTAAAATCAATCAAGCGAATTACTTGGTCTACGTTTTTCGCATTTTAAAATATTTAGGTTGTAGTTGTCTTCCTAAATTTTAAAGAATCTACGGTATCACTCAGGTAGTATCTGCTATTCGTATGTTGGTATAAATATGGTAAGTACGGTATTACTCAGGTAGTATCTGCTATTCGTGTGTTGGTATAAAGTGTGGTAAGTACGGTATCACTCAGGTAGTATCTGCTATTCGTATGTTGGTATAAAGTGTGGTAAGTACGGTATCCAATGCACATTTTACTGGAATACAAACGTTCATCATTCCAATTACTTTATTTCATTTAAATGAACACTTATTTGTATGACATAAACCAGCTTTCAGTAAATGTTACCAACCAGAATACTCTTTGGTTCCTTTTTCTATTTACTATTCTTAAAAATAGATAATTGAAAACAGATTTTGGATGAAATACGTTGTACGATTTTGATTAAGTGATACTTTGATGAAATCGAATAATGTAAAAAGTACAACTGTTTAAAACCATATCAATCTATATAATATTACCGAATGTTGCTTGACCAGCACGACTCATGATTTGAAATCTCAATAATATCTTTATTTTCTTATTTGTCAACGTAGTAGAGCTTTAAGTGAAATTTTCCCAAGCGTGGTAAAACAATTAAAACATAAAATTTGCTGTAGAATCATTTAATTAAAAAAAAAATGAACATTAGAAACAACATTCAGACTCCGTCTGTCCCGGTTTTTTCGAATGGCGTTACCATGGATATGACGTTACAATAGTAACCGCGTTTGACGTCACAATGACGCACCATCGATAACGAAGCTTTCGGCATGCTTATGCTTGGCGTTTTTCTGCCTTGTTAATGATAATTATGGTAATATTTCCCTGCTTGTGTTGTTAATTTAAGGTCTAAATCCAATCTGATACTTAAATCAATTGAAACATTACTAGCAGTTTATTAAAACAAAAATTCCGACGAATGGATTGGGAAAACATTGAAAAGTACGGAAAATTCCGAGAAGTGTCGAAGTTTAGAGAAAGTAGAACCGTCAGCCGTGCAATACGGAATTCACCGTGCAATATGGTAATCGACCACGGAAACCCTGTTTTACTAACTAATTCAACATGGGTATATAATAAATAACTAAATCTCTCCTGAAATAATAATTGCATAAACCTTATGTATAAACAACATTTTCAAATATGTTAACTAATTTTATTTTCAAGTTTAGAATCAATCTTGATCCTCACATTTATCAAATCATACAGTATTGGAATTTTTAAAATATGTTATATATTAATGAAAATAATGCTTACTTGCATTCGGGTTATCACAACAACCCCACAAGTTACTTTGCTAAAGTGAATCAATCTTGGGATTAACTGTGATTAAGATATATTTGTTTCTAAAGAAGAGTTTTAACAATAATTCACAGAATAGTGTACCTAAGATGAATCTAAATGAATGCTAGATGAACATACATGGATAGCTAGATGAACCAATATGAACTGTTAGATGAACCAAAATGAACTGCAAGATGAAACTTCGTGTACCCTTAGCGTCTCTCAACACAAATGTTTCTGACATGTTTTAGAATGGATATAGATTATAACAATGCATTTGCTAAGTACAAAGACATATTTTACTTTTGAAACCTAATAGTATTATAGATATACTCAACGTTGCAATCTCATCATATACCCGTTTACATTTCGCTTCTGGGTTGCGCAAGGGGCTTGCGCAAGAGCATGTTCTATTAATGGTTTGAGACAAAAAAATCCTTTAGTATTTACAGAATTGAAGGACTGGCATCACGTTGTACGCCACAGAAACAGGGATCAACACAACGTTAAATATTATTGAAACCATGGTTACAATTCTTAGATATGATCATGGTGTGCTAGTAAACATTTTAGATAAGTGTTTTGCAGTTACCAGTGGTTACCAGACATCATGTAGGACTTATATATATTTGATATCCCTTGTATCTTCCGCAGACAGGGTGGTCAACTTCTTGCTGGCTTGTCTTGTGTAGAGGATAACAATGAAGACGGTTCTTTCACTGTTGGCCCTTTGTGGTAAGATTTCTATGTACATTTAGGAGTCGTGATTTTCTGACTTTACTTATTATTAGCATTTTTTTAATTTCACATCTTAGCATAACTCATCTATGAATCACCAAAATATGCTTTGATAATGTAATATGTAAAGCGCCTTACAGTGTATTTAATAAAGCAAATAGAGCGCTGTAAAAATAGTGTTTATTATTAACATTTATTATTATCAATATTATCAGTATGGGTATTCATTCTATTTGTTTCAGTGCGATTGTTTAATGATTTCCTTAAGAAATTGGATTAAATAGTTTTCACATTGTTCCCGAATCATGTCGTTTGAGAAATAGTTCGTCTTACTGGATGTAATATAATTTATTTCAACAACAAACTCAGTTTCCATAGTGAATTCCTCTCTTATTATTCCGAAGCAATTAAACCTGTTACTTTCGTCTTTTTATGTTTATTGTACACGTAAATGAAATGTTGACACTTATACGGAGCGGTAAATAACGTACGGCTAATTGTTTCAAATTTAAATTATAGAAAATATTTAATGTTTGGAGAAGAATGACATATATTTCAAACATCCATACGTGATTTGTAGAAGCTCTTTTCTTATTTTATAATTTCACTTCTTTTTCAATGCTTGGACAGATATAACTTATTTCGTTCATAATACAAAGGTTTACAATATGATTGTTATAAATATAAGTACAGACCAACTTCAAATTATTTTCCAAAAGTTCGTGTGGACCAGGCTCTCCATACAATCAGCGTGTTTAGTTTGTTAAACGTTAATTGCAAGCAGACCAGAATTCCGTAACTTAAGAATAATTGCAACCTAAGAAATAATTAAGTTCTGTTTATCAACTTCATAGACATTTTTATTTCTTATTTTATCATAGAAGGTTGCGCTAAAGACGATTGTAATTTATATATTATTTTACTGTTTAAATAATAAAGTTTTAATTCAGATTTTGATTTGCAAGTTACACGAGATATATATTGCATTTTGACATTTTTTATTATGTATGTCAAAGATGGTTTATACTGTCGGGCAATTACAGAATATATGCATTATATTTTCTAAAGATACTTTACAGAAGGTACGTTTGTTCAGTTTCATTGTAAGAACGAGATCGTACAATGGTAGAATTCTAAGGATGTACGATGGACGATTGTTATTAAACCAAATCAGTCTTGTCCCATGATGTGATGAAAATGGTACATCATTTATTTTAGCCCTTTGAATAGCAGTAATTGATCAGTTTGTTTATGTTTCATGTCTATGTCTATATCTATGTATCTTACCAATTGATAAAGCTTTGAAAGACATACACAGGTTAACATACCTTATTTGGTTATACGTCTTCTGAAGTGGGAAATGGATTTGATTGGGTAGTGCATTTGGTTGTTATTCTTTAACTTTACTGTAACTTCATGTTCAAAACATGTTATTCCATATGTGTTCTAATTATTAAATGTTTCGAATTGTTAAAATCTCATTTTCTATCCAAACAGTTTTACATATTTCCTGTTTCGAAAAGTTGACAAAATTATTTCTTAAAACAACATAACTGTTGTCAAAAGGCTCAGAAGAAACATATCTTCAGTCATCCAATAAAATCATTGGCACATAAATGTCATTTGACTTTCAATGCAGTGACCTCATACCTTTGTGCAGTCATGAGGGTTAGACGTCATGTCATTGTGACACAAGTAGTTTATGATGTCAGGACAACGTATAATGGTCTTGAGATACCGGTTGATCTCAGGCACGCTTTACCACCTGTGGTACATATCGATTGAATAATCAAAGTGAAGGAAGATTGTCGTCACATATTACATACATACATATTACTTCTGACTGAAGCTTAGATTCAGAAGCGTTCACCTGTGCTCGATGTTAACTCAGCCTTGTGTTTAGTAACATATTGATCGACGCGAGCATGCGTTAAAGCACTGAGTATTCGTGAGCGCTCGCCAACATCTAGAGAAACTTCCTTTTCATCAAAGACAGCTTGATGCTCGTGGCGAATATTGTATTACTGACCGTAGGGCAATTGCTACTGTTAATTCCATGTTTGACATTGAAACAGTTTAATGGATCGAAATATTAACAGCTTTGCTATTGAGGTAGAACATATAATGTAGACGTGTACGTGTTAATGATACTGCCTTCTTACTTGACACAGGGGTTGTGCTGTATGTGGAGGGGGCGTGTTCAGTAGCCGACTGCACCCTGGGATCAGAGCTAACCGGTACAGCTGGATGCACGTGAGTGTTTACTAGTTGCTAGTACATAAGTACCAAAATATTAAAAAAAGAAATGTTTCTGGTCTTTACAGGCTGATAATAATTATGCGATGTCGCGAATTTTTTGTTTTACGACATTTTTTTTCAAATGATGAGACAAATTCCATCTTATACCTCTCACCAGTTAAAAACAAATTTAGACAATTATTTATATGAATAAAGCACAAACCCTCATAAATATGTGTTTCTATTCCAAATGGTTAATAATCTCCCCTCTACACTCCGTGGAAACTAATGCGGGCGGAAACCAGAAAAAGAATTCCTTTTTTTGGAGTGTGGGGGAGAGGCCTTAGAGGGCCATGCTGTGAGTATAAGTAGTACAGAAAGAAGTTTACAACGATATGGTTGGTATGCATTGGATTGAAATTCATTTAATCATTACAACCAGTCCCAAGTGCATGTTGGCAAAGATACAAGTTGCTGGTAGTATGAGCAGTGGTGAAACTATTAATACATATTTGACAGGCGAGTAGTGACATGGGGCACTTAGGCGCACTGAACTGACTGATGCCTACTGTTTTAGATCAATATATAAATGATCACATTGCAGTAAGAGCTCTTGCAAATTATTGCGTAAACAGGTCGAATGTTTGACAAACAGCTATGGACTAGTAGATATAGGCACCCCTTAATAAATGGTATCAGCGTCATAGTCTGATACTAAAACGCCTAATAAACTTGTATACGCATTGAATGTTTAACGTGTCACATAGATTTCAATCCTGAAACAACAAACTAAAACGTGACATATCGAAGAGGAAGTGTTACATGGAGGATCATTTGTTTCCACAACCCCTCAAACTAATATTATTTTGTAGAAATTTCAATGACATTTACCAAACTTGAAGCTTGAAGTTTTACATTTTGAAACGAAGACCACAACTTGGGAATGTTAAACGTAGACATGTGTAGTGGTTAGATCTTTTAAACTCTACTACGGGTAGGCCCGCTATGTACAATGTACTTGTTATATAGCCCGCCTCAACTGTTGCAAATCTCAAGGCCTTCAGATAAATCAGTCAATACTCTACACGAAAGTGTTGATAATGTTAATATGTGCTACTTTAAATTATTAATAATGATATTTTTCTCGACAGAACCTATCAAACGTACATAGACTGTCTGGGACCAGTCAAAGACGCTTGTACTGATGCTACGGCGCAGCAAGTCATTCAGACCGCTATCGACACGTCCACTTCACTCAAAGCTGCTCTAAGCTGCAGTACGTACATCCAGAATTTCTACGTTACACTCGTGCTAGTCAAAATTCGCTTTTGTTTCAGCTTATGATTTCTCTTTTTATCCAATCAGTGTTGCCCATTTACCCCAGCTGTGGATCAAGAAAGAAGTTTTTGAAAAGAATGTGCAATTTAAATTCGTTAAACTGAATGGGATGAATCCAACCCTTCTTTTACAATATGTATACGTCAGAGCATAACCTATTATCATCCATATGATATCGCTTGTATGAGGTATAGAGGACACTAAACGACCTTCTATTTAATACAAATTTCATTAAACGAATTAATGATTAAAATTTGTATAAAACGAGCGAAAGCTCTGTTTTTATCATCTCTCTGATATGTTTGATAACGGTATAAGGATCTATACCGAAACGTCGCTATTGTTAATAAAGAAGTTGATCATCCATAAAATATTTGTCTTCTTCATATCAACTCGTGTTGATATATTTGATATCAGAAGACACTTGGGCGAGATTCTCTATATATTCGACTCTCCTTAAGAGATGTTGTTTATCATATAAGCAATTAAGTTTAATATGTTACAGGGAAATATTCATGCATGTTCTTAATTTGAACCAAAATGTGCAGTCTGTTGTTAAACGAAACCAATGCACCATTTGTTATTGTTTTTGTGGTGTAAATACATGTAAGGTTGTCACCTTTCCTGATTTCTATGGATTTACAAGCATCAAGTAAATAGGGAAGTAAAAACGATGAATTTTATAACTAAGTATTGTTTTCTTTTCCGGTGATGTTTAATAGTACAAAGTCATGGTCGCCAAAATAAATAAACTTTTTTTTTATAAAGACTAAGTGTATGGTATACATGCTAAAACTTAAGTTAAGTGTATGTCATAGTCTTTAGAAAAGCAGTGCGTCTTAAATAGTAAGAGAGTTATTTTTTAAATTGGGAATTCCTTCATAAAACAAAATATATGTTCTTTTAGGTAACTGTACCTTTAACACCCAAGTACAATTATAGAAGGCTCTTCAAAATGTTATCAGATAATTATATAATTTCAGATTGCTGTCCCTGTGATCCTACACAAATATTGTATTTATATAAAATATACGTAATGTAACATAATTTTTGTTTTGAACTAATGGGTATCATATCAGCGCCAAGTACAATGTGACACCTGTGTCCACTTGAGGTACAATGCCTCATTTCATACATGCATGTCCAGTGACTGACCCAGGCTGACCCCTCGATCCGCTAGTGATGTCACTTGCAATCGTTCATCATTGCCTTGTATTTAATTATAATGGTCGACGGTTCCTTCACAAATTAAAGCTGAACTCTAAGTGCGTTTATCGAGATAACTGTTGAGACATAGAGAGAGCTATTAAATTGGCTCTTTTCCCCTGGCATTACACGACACAATGTGATAATACTGAGTGTATAGTTACGTGTTATTTCAGATTCCGTCTATTGCATGTTTAAATAAAGCTGTCTATGAAGAAATGTATATGAACTTGTAACAGTTTTCAAATTCATTCAGGCGTTGTTGGTCATTCTTTGATCCTGGACTCTCAAATACCCTCTTGATCAGTAATTCATTCTTATTTTGTTTTGAATGACTTTTGCACTTCATGTCTTCTACAAATATTACCATTATTCATTAATTAAGGTGTTTATTTCAGACTATAGTATTTTTGATTATATCAGATATCGTTGTTGCTCAAACGTACAGTATGTTTTCTATGCAGGTGGCAGCACAACTGTGACGTGCAGCATGCTCTCGTGTACCCTGGGATCCACCCTCACCGGATCTGCTGGATGCACGTGAGTTTACTTTATGGAACGTAACTTGCTGTACATGAGGACCAAAATACTCTGCTCTAGATAGTCAATTAAACTATTGTAGAACGGGGTAGAACGTGTAACAGTCATTGAATAATTATGATCATAAGATGTTAGGTAAAAGAAACAGTCTACATTACAGTCAAATTGACCCGCAAGATATAACTCGCGAAGTGCTTTTTCTTCATACCACTCTATAACCGTGTATAGTCTTGTAGTTAACAACGGTACAAGCGCCAATAAGATTACGTTTATTTAGCCATAGCTCTTCACCATTTTAAAACATATTCCGCTTTATAAATGTATACAATGGGCATTTGGGTAGAGGCGGATGAAGGAGCGATTCGTGCAATGTGCTGTACTTTGTAAACACATTCCTAGACAACAGTTCATTGTTAATGCATACTATACAGATAGTGAACTAAAGTGATAATGTTTTATTTGGGATAGCTATCTGCAATACCTCTCTGTGGCTCCGACGGGGGGTTTATAAACTTTTACAAGTATATTTTATATTTAAGGGAAGCTATATCTTTTGGAACATTGACCTGGGTTACTGAAAATACAGAAAATACCCATTGTTATGTTATGACCATTAGTATGCGATATGGCACTTGTCGATTAACATATGAAGATAGTTTAAGCATTTTCTCACGGCAAGGACGATATCTGCATCCGAACTAGGATGTGTTTCTATTTGCATTGACTTACACTGTAAAAATAGTGTTTAGGATGTAAACATAATACTAAACGCGTAACTTTTTTGTTTTTGTTTACGCGTGTATACCCCTAAACACGTTTAGCTACCTGAATGTGTTTAGGAATGTGTTTAGGAAGTTATCACGTTTAGCTACATAAACACGGTTAGTAATGTGCTAAGTAACTAAACATATTCCTTAACACATTTAGGTAACTAAATGTGTTTAGGGATATAAACGCATAAAAGCCAGGACAAGACACGCATTTAGGATTAAGTTTAGCTTTTCAATCAAAACAAAACCACACTCTCCAACATACCTGCAAATCAAAGCATTGCAACTGTACACAAAATTTAAATCAATGAAGACCAATTGCATATCTTGTAAATTGAAATACAAGAAGGCATTAACATTGGCTGTGGAAAACAGTTACAAGTTTCAATGTTACACACAGGCATTGACAAAACATCCATGGCGTTTACTAAAAAGTACATGTTGTAAGAGCATATAATATATAGAGGACATCTGTCTTCTTTTGACATATACCATGTTTATCTCATCGAGTGAAGTAGAACGGTTATATTTTCACGAGTGGCGCAGTATAATAATTTTTCGAACCCACGACATGAGATAAACATGGTATTTGTAAAAAATGGACGGATATTCTATTCATTATATGATGTTATCCTTGTAATTACGTCCGAAAAAGGTCGATTTCACCTCGAGCGGCAATTTGCTGCGTCAGACCATTGATTTATGACTTAATAACTTATATCTTCACTGTAGCTTGATAGACAGTTCTCACATTCAACAATTTGATTTAGACTTAAGATCTACATGGTTAAAAGTGACCTATTTCCGAATACAATGCACAGAGGAAACTGAGCTCACCTCAAGTACAGACGGAAGATTATCTCTAGTTTTACAGTAACAAATGTTACGATCAAATACGTTTTTTAACATGATTTATCAAATTAATTACCAAAACTGATACGTTATGTTGTTTTTATAACATTTTATTCCATTATAACATTATAACATTATAATCATTTATATAAATAACAAATAATACTAAATGATTTATGTTACTGTTGGTGCTAAGGAGATAGTACACGTACGTTAAATGACTTGTTACAAACTCTTTTGACAAATGAAAACAACAAAGAAAGTCAATTGACGATGTGACATCTCAAATAAACCTACGAATAACAAGCAACTTGTGCATGGTCCAATAAATCAACAACGTGAAAATAGACGAGAGGATGTTCGGAATATGGCGGCATTTTTATACAATACAACGGGCTCCACACAGCGACGTGCAGCGCACAGGGATACACATCTATTCGTAATTAACTCTGCCGCCCAAACTGACCAATGTAATCCGATCCCCCTTAACTGGACACAAGCAAGTAGGAACCGTAGGTGCAATGCAATGTAATTCAAGTCCGTGGCACAAACTACATGTAAATTATTACTTTTCAAAAACGCTTATATACCGCATTATATATATATTGGTTTCAATTGCATTATCATTAGTGCGTAACCTTTTCCCGATGTTATTATTTGTCAGGTCAAAGAAACAAGAAAGGTATTATTGATATATTGGCAAATATGTTTGTGAACATTACTTTCTTTTAACATTAAATCTAATTCTAACCTACGATTAAAAGACTCCGTCTGAATAACAAAATAATAAAACATTTCTCTTGAAACTCATTATGGTACTATTCAAAAGCCTGGTGTATGTGATATATTGACACATTTCAGGACATACGATACATACATCGCCTGCCTGGGAGAGGCTAAAGGACAATGTGGAGCTAGCGACACTATCAACGAGGGTCTCATCGATGCGGCTATATCCAGCAACAATGCTCTGAAGACCGCTCTACAATGCGGTATGCGTTATTGCGTCTTGAGTATATCACGAGTATAAATATGACCTGGGAGATAGGATAATTCATTAGAAATATATACCATTTGGATAGTGAACAAATGTATCATTGTTATAATGTGGATCACGCCATCTGCAAAAGCGAGATAATTCATATTTCAGAAATTACCATAATCTTATCTTTTTAAAAAGCGCGCAAACGTTTTTAGATTTTGACCCTAATTTCTAAACAACCGTCTGAAATATGGTCCTGTATGGATGATAGTGATTTTGTACAGCGAGATATGCAGTGATTGTGATCGTATTTTCGTGGCAGGAGTGTAGTAAATTGAGAATAAGAGCTAACAATAAACGTGAAAAGGTATCCTACGTATCGTTTATATTTCAATTATGGATCAGATATTGATTGTGACTAGTTTTTCATCTGTCAGGTCATGCCGAACTCCATCCTATGTTTTCCAGTTAAAAAAGCGAATCCGGAAGGATTCGGAAGATGGATTCCACCCCTTTTCGTCCTGTGAATGTTTTAACATAGGTTACAATTTATTGTAATGCTACCATCAATTGACGTTCAAAGGCGGCACCCAGGATAGTGATTTAATTGTGAATAATTATGTTCTTATAGAAACACATTATATTGCAGGAGGAAGTTGCCTGGGTGTCTCCGCTGTATCTCTGCTCCTTCTCGCTGCCCTTGCTGCTCTGCTGAACTAAGACTCGTCTCAGACTTCCTGTCGCTTTAACCAAATGCCGACAAATGTATTCCATATCGGTCAACTCAACGATGAGTGTTTTAATTTGATATACTGTGGTCAATTCCAGTTCTTTTCATTTCGTCATATTTAGGTGTTTCTTTGTCGTTCAACTTGGGATGAACGTATTTTTTAAGTTCGACAACTACATGTCGTAATTCATGTAATGAAATTCGTAAATGATCTAAATTACAGACACTATTTTGTTGCCTCTGCCGAATTGAATACACAGTAATGACGCATTGTTTCTCTCTTTAGATATTTCTTTTCCTGTCTGGAATAGTTGAATCTCAGTGTTATCTTTCATTGATCTCTTTGTGATAAAGATATAACCCAATCTACGTTGTTTGTGTTAAATGACCAAATCTTATTTTATCTCGAAGACTAAACATCGTAAACTAGCGATGTTTCATTTTGTGCATAACCAAAATCATTATGACAAACTTTTTAGTTGGGGAAAGAAAGCAGTATTTCTGATTTAGTTATCGATTCATTGTAACAAATTAAACAACATGGTACAAGACCACGTATGCTACATTGCAAGTATTTTAATTGTTAATCATTCTTTAAGTCCTTTTCTTCGTTAATTCAAGTGAACAACTTTTAAATCCATTACCCGGATTCGTTCTAACTGACTTGGATATTTCAAGTAGCAGAACCATAAATTTCGACACAAAATCGTTCCCAACTTAATTCATTGTGTGGCACAATAAACGCTATACATAGCTATATATACTGTTGAAACAATCAGAACAATTAGAGAAGATCTGTATATATAATATACTAAGTTAAACAACTCCAAACTGCTCATTCAGGGTATATATATATATATACATACACACACACACACACATATATATATATATATATATATATATATATATATATATATACCCTGATGGAGCAGTTTGGAATTGTTTAACTTAGTATCATGTCATTAATAAGGTTGAGATTTTAGTGTTCATTGAATTAATCTTTCAGCGTAGATGAAGACCAAAACATCATAATTATCATATAAATTTAATATTATATCTGTTTGCTAGAGATTATGTTTATCATCAATATTATTTCTGCTCACAAATTAACAAAATGAAATACACAGTTAATTCAAGTTTCATATCTGTCTGTAACACTGTTTCTGTAACGAATAGGACATATTCAATGGCGAGATTGTTAGATTGTTTCAATATTTTAAAGACGAAAAAATTTTTTTCATCAATCCTTTATCTCTTCCAGCTTACGACCTGAACCCAAAAAGATCAAACTTAATGCAGATAATTTCCAATATTTCAATTATAATAATACATGGTACAGTTATCAATGGTACTATTCATATATGCCTATAAGGCCTCAACCTTCAAGAACCAACTTCATTGAGGGTTATTGTATTGTACTGGTAACACAACATATGACAAGACTACTCATACCTGAGAGGAGAGGAGAGGAGAGGTGTAAGTTCATCCCTTCCTGAATCCTCGTCTACATCCCCTGAAGAATATGGCATCTGTTATACCAGTTCCTTGACCTCCAAGTTCTACCAGAAGTGGTAGATTCCTCTTTAGTATTTCCGTAGCACATCTGGAGACTCCTACAACCTTTATGATAAATGATATATGTAAAAATATTCTAATGTCCTGGACATGATAATCAAACGTTGCTGCAACATGTGTTACGTAAGATGTTCGACATAATTATACATGCCACTGAGATATGTATATAGATAATACGAAACGACGTCCCGTTTAACACATTTATGAAACGATTGAGTGGTTTGGAATTAAACGAGCGAAAGCGAGTTAGATACCGATGCCAATCACCACTTTCATAAATAGTACTTTTTTTAGTAAATGTCATTATTTATACTCACCGTTTATAATTCACCGTAGCCAATTAGTTCCTCTCAATTAATCAATCGACCAGATATAACACTGAAGAATAAAGAGAATTACCTCCCCCATCCTCGCTCCTCGAGACAATGTAACAACAGCTTGCGCACGTGTCTGCACGTGCCGTACGAGCTGAAATTTACACGTCTCCAGTCAACACAGCCAAGAGCGCTAACCTGGATAACCCGCTGCAGTGAAGTCCACACACTGCAGTAGGAACCCAAAAAACTTTCTCCAAGCCCAACCTGGGATAGAAAGAGCTTAATAACAAGAAACACTCAAAAAGAGAATAAATAGACCTCGGTCGAGGGTAATTTAATGAATATCCACAGAGAGCAGCATGAAACACGTCCATATCGGCTCGTGAAAAAGGAAGGAATGACGTCACTGGGTAATCCACCTAGCAGGAACCAAGGATAGGGGAGGTAACTCTCCTTATTCTTCAGTGTGATATCTGTCGAGTGATTAATTGAGAAGAACTCAATTGGCTACGGTGAGTTATCAACTAGAATATGTAAATACTATGTTATTACATGGGATCGATTGTAATAGTACGTTTTTGATTAAACGTAATTATTTATACTTACCTGTTGACTAGACCTACTTTGCCTTACCTCCTAAGGGTAATGCTATTTCAACCTTAATACAGACGAACTTGAAGAGTGGAGAAGGGGTGCGTAAAATCTCTTATCCAAGGGCCGGTAAGTCTAGATGGTCTCGTGACGTCACTACCTGTTCATATCACTCTCCGAAAGTCCCAAAGGCAAGACAGACCAAGTGGGGAGGATGGGAGGGCCTAGAGCGTAGGTCTAGTCAACAGGTAAGTATAAATAATTACGTTTAATCAAAAACGTACTATTATTTAAATACCTATCTGTTGACTAGACCTACTTTGCCTAGAATCCCACCGCAAGGAGGCGGGTCAGTAGATACATGGTAGTGACGAGACCAGCGACTAGCCCTGAGTGTAAGCTAACCTACGAGTCCTCCACCCTGTGGTGAGGACAAGGCACAGCCCGGGAGATACCATCTCTACCGCTAAGCGGATCGAAGAGACAACCCTGCCACTCAACTTCCGATCAACACACCGCCCCCCAAACCCCAACAGGGAGGGGGGGTCAAAACGAAGTTAAAGAAAAAACCAACAGACACGAGAGTAAGCAATGTAAACCCTGTTTATTTACAATAAGTCCCAAAAGCGTCTGAGAAGGATGACCCCTTCTTGGTCTGGTTGGGGGGACCACCTTCGTCTGCGCGAAGACCTGTGGACCCAGCCTAGAGATGCCTTCAAGATCAGCTGTGGAGACATCTCGTAGGTAATGGTTGGCGAAAACCTCTGATGAACGCCAAAAACACCCTGCCATGACATCCGAAACCGCGATGTTGCAATGATACGCCATCGTGGCTGAAACTGCGCGGATCTCATGAGGATTGGAACGCGACGGCGGAGGCAAATCAGCGGCCTTGTACGCATCAATTACCGCCGATCTTAGATACACCCCCAACGCTCGCTTGTCTAGTTCCTTGGTGCTCCTGGGTGAGTGAGGCAAGAACAGACGACGCCTGCCATCCCTCAGCCTGTGGGTACGCTGCGTGTACACCCTCAAGGCTCTTACTGGACACAGAGAGAGATCCACCTCATCTGAGTCCGAACCCAGAGCTGGGATAGAGAACGTACGTCCCGCTTCATCCGCTGCCTGGTTCTTACAGACAAAATCAGGAGCCAACCCCAGCGAGGCGGAGCCCCCCTCCCTGACCTCAAAACGTAGCAGGTCCGCCTGCAACGCATGGATCTCTGAAATCCGCGCTGCAGAGGCCATGGCCACCAGAAAAATGACCTTGATGGTGAGAGGGAGGAGAGGCACGTCGGAGAGCGGTTCATACCTATCGGAGCGCAGGTGGTTGAGCACAATGGCTAAGTCCCATTCAGGTGGGCGAAGCCTGGACCTGCCGTCCACCGAACGGAAGGTTTTAATTAGGCCCTTGAGGACCGACACATCCAATCCTGGCGATCTCTTCCTGAGAACCGACAGGATGGCCGACATGTTGGTGTTAATTGACGACGCCTTAAGATGTCTAGTGTTGCGAAGGTACACCAAGTACTCCGCAACCTGAGGCACTGAAGCCTCTGCCGGAATGAAATCCCTCTGAGCACAGAAAGAGGCGAAGGCCTGCCACTGGAAATCATAGAGCTTCCTAGTGGTTTTCCTATGCGAGGTAGCTATTGCGTTGGCGACGCACTTAGAGTAACCACTACTCCTTAACCCTCTTTTAATACAAGCCAAGCGTGAAGGGAGAACACCTGAGGGTTCTCGTGTAACCTTCCGCTTGGCCTGCTGATGAGCAGATCCCTCCGTATCTGAATCTGCTGACAGAGCCGACGGAGAGGAACGAACCATGGCCGGGCTGGCCACCAAGGGGCGACCAGCAGGAGACGAAGAATCCGAGTTTCCCCTATCTTGGCTACAACTTGGAAGAAGCTGGAGTGACACGCGTAGCAGAGACTGCGCCTTGGTGGACCCCTGCTTGTTTATCGACCAAGCAGCCGCCGAACTGTCCGTGTGTACTAGCAGGCACTGGCCCCTCAAGGGGACCTGCCAGTGCTGAATGGCAAGACGTACTGCGTCCAACTCGAGGACGTTGATGTGTAGGTTCCGCTCTGATGGGGACCAAACTCCCGCCACCTGCTCGTGACTCATGTGCGCCCCCCACCCTTGGGTGGAGGCGTCTACAAACAGGTGAGCTGAGGGGGGGCGAGGACGAAGTGGACACCTGCGAACACACTCTCGTCTACCCGCCACCAAGCTAGGAACCGATGTAGGTCTGGGGTTAAGACTATGTCGTGACGACAACGCGTCTCCCTGATGTGGGGATTCAGGAACACCTGTAACGGGCGAAGGAACAACCTCCCCCTGCGGGTCAGGTCCTGAGCTGATGTTAATAAGCCCAACACTCTTTGCCACTGACGTAGGGAGAGCGAAGCGTCGAGCGCGCGATCCATAAGGCGATCGTAACGAGCCATCCGCTCCCTCGTGACGAACCCGCGGAACAGCCGGGTGTCTAGGATAGCCCCTAGGAAATTCAGACGAGTTGCCGGAACCAAGTCCGACTTCTCTAAGTTCACTAGCCACCCCAGACGACGGAACAGGTCCATCGTGAACCTGAGCGTGCCTCGAGAACGACAGGGGAGCGGTCGTGAGCGATCCCATCGTCCAAGTACATTAGGAACTGAATGTCGCATTGGTGAACGAATTGGACGATGGGCTGAGTCACCCGTGTGAATAACCAGGGGGCGGACGAGATCCCGAACGGGAGCACGCACCACTGAAAATGTCTGCCGTCCAGGATGAAGCGGAGGTACCTGCGGTCCCGATAGTGAATCGGCACGTGCAGGTACGCATCCTGTAGATCGAGAGACACCATGCAGTCTGAGCGCTCCAAGGACCGCATCACTGAGGGAAGCGTCAAGAGTCGAAAATATGGCGGCCGAACGAGGAAGGAGCGGTTGAACACCTTCAAATCGTGAATTAGCCGCCATTTTTTCGAGTTCCTTTTGGGTATTACGAACACTGGGGAGTAAAACCCCGGCGTTAGATGCGGGGTCAGGACCTCCTGCACCGCCCGTTTGGAGATTAATATCTCCACCTGTTCCAATGTCAATTTGAGCCGGTCCCCTGCTAAGGGACGCTCCATTGGAGTACAGGTGAGGGGCGGCGGAGACGAGACGGGAATGCGGAACCCCTGACCCAGAATCCGACACACGTAAGGGTCTAACCCTAACTGTACCCAGTTGCTGACAAAATCTTGGAGCCGACCCCCCACCAAGCCCTCCGATACCGGGACGAGTGGAGGAGGGAGCAGAGGAGGTGACCACATGTCACTTCCTCCACTTCTTTTGCGGGGTACGACCTCCGGCGCCAGGCCGGGGGGACTTGGGGGACTGACCCGTGGATCCACGGCCACGGCCACGACCTCCCCGCCGAAAGTCCGTTTTCGCTTTCTTGGGGGAAGGTTGGCCACTGCCCTTGCCTTGCCCCTGACGAAAACTGGTCTGCGGACGCTTTGGTGTCGTTTGCCTCTGCGTGACGAGCCGATTAGTGAGGTCTTGCTGTTGGGCCTCCTGTCGTGCTCTCAAAACCTCCGGGATACGACCACCAAACAGAGTTTCAGCGTGAGCAGGGGCATGTCGAAGGAAGTTCTTATGATCGGGGTTGAGACCTGACCGGTAGAGGAAATTGTCTCTGCAAAGCACTGTTATACTCGATGAAATTCGCGACGCTGACAACATGATCTGCGCAAGGTCCGCAGCCACATCACCAAACGCTTTGAACAACACCGGGTCCCCTGCCTCCATGCCCGCCTGCCTAGCACAAGCCAGCATCGCCTGACATGTGAAAGCCACGTTGTTCCCCAAGCCTAACACCGAACGCGCCTCCCTGTCAAGATGAGAGAACTGTGCCTCAGACACGCGGTGAAGCAGGTTGGTGGTAAACAACCGAGATGCACCCTGATCAAGGGGAGGCGGAACAAGTTGAAAAGGGACCGGATACAAGGGCAGACGCCGTCTGCGCTTGTCCGGCACCACCAAAGGCGGAAGCAGACGATTGGGCATCGCAGATGATACGACTTGCTCCATGTCCTCGGTGGCCCCCAACAGGAGCCTATGAGGTGGAAGGGCAAGACGCGCGGGAGGTACCTCGCCATCAGGGGCAAAGGAAGCCCTCCTGGCCGCCGACGTGCGCGGACCCGTCACGCTGACTTGGCTAAGTGGAACGTCCGCGAACGAAGCCACTTCGGATAGCATAGCTATTGCGTCAACCACTGGAGGATCCTCCGACAACCCCGTACCCTCCGCCTCCGTTTCTATACTGATGAACGGAGGGTTTGACACGTCCACGTAGCGGGTGTCACGTTCCGGTGAGTCCGGCGAGGAGTCACGTAAGGGTGACATCACCGTGACACGCCGTGCAGGGGTGCGAGGGGTACGCGAAGGAGTCGCGGGTGCGGAGGCCCTAGCGGACGAGGAACGCGCACCCTGAGGTATGTCATCCGCATAGGGCTCACACGGTTGCGTAGTCGTAGTGTGAGTGGGTAAGGTCCGCGGACCCAAACGCGCATCGAGCAAGGAAGAGACCATATCCTTGACGGATGCCAGAAGGAGGGACGGATCGACCTTGTCAAACCTAGCCTTCTTGGACTTCTTCTTCTTGCTCTTGGGCGTAGTGGGTCCGGTCCGCCCACCTTAAGTCTAAGCGGAGACAACCGTTTGTCCGGCGAAGGAGGGGACAACGGGTGAGTCCGCGAACGAGAACCGGAACACGACGGCAGAGGGGGGGAGCGTAAATCCTTCGACCCCCCAGCGGGTTCGGACAGGTCCGATTCCCTGTCGAATTCATCCGCCCGTTCCGTGAGGACAATGTCTACATCCTCCACCGGAGACGGATGACGAATGGGAGACGTCTCCCTACGTTGAGCTGACGACGTACGCTTCTGAGACGCAGCCCTATCGGCCGTCGACTTGCGTATGGCGGAAACGTACGCGTGGAACTCCGATTCGGAGAGAGGAGCGCACTCGTCGCAACAGTAATCCTCTTCGCAAAGGTCCTTGCACTTTCTACATAACAAGTGCGGATCCTTAGAGGCGGACTTCCTGCCTCCGCAGTTCGTGCAGAAGGCGGAGTACATGGCGAACGATTACGATAAAACGCGTAACGTAAGCGAAGGTAGAGACAGTCGAGTCACCTACACGGCGTAGCACAAACACGGGTAGCGTAGACGAGGTGAGTCACACACGTGAAACACCCAAGCAGCGGAGCAAAAGCACAACAACTCTGACGATATGCAATCAAGAGAGTTGAAACAAAAACTCTGAACTCGAAGAGCACAAAGTCAAAATCAAGTAACCACCCGCCAAGGTAAACAAAGACGAACAAGCCAAACCAAAAACTAGGCTAAACACTTACAAGATAATTCAATCTTTATTCACATAACACTCGTGCGTGAACAAAACCTTAAGTGACTGGCGTAGCGAGTCACTTGAACCAAAGCGAATCACCCTAAGGATGAGTCGCGTAGAATCGACCTAAGGCGAAGCCAAAGGCGAATGGAAAGCTAGCAACGGGCAACGCGTGTCACTGACGAGGAGTGTATCCACTGCTCCTTAACCAAGCTAGTCACTCACCTTAGGCGAACAACTAGCGAAGCCAGTGACAGGCGAGGCGAGAAGCCAAGCGAGACGCGAAGCACTTGAGTACGGACCGCAGGCGTATGACAAGCGACAAGCGAATGACAAGCGAAGCAAGCCAACCGCGTAGGAGAGATTCCACTGCTCCTTTACCCTACGCAAGTCAAACCCACAGTTCCCTAAAGTACAGACCGATAAGCGTATGACAAGCGAAAGCGAATGACAAACGAAGCAAGCCAAACGAAATAGGAGAGATACCACTACTCCTCTACCATACGCAAGACAAACACCTAACAGTTAGCACTAGAGTACGACCGACAGGCGTATGACAAGCGAATTAGGAGTGATTCCACTAGCTCCTTTACCGTACGCAAGTCAACAACCCACAGTTAGCACTAGAGTACAGACCGAAAAGCGCATGACAAGCGAAAGCGATTGGCCAGCGAAGCAAGTCAAACGATTAGGAGAGATGCCACTACTCCTCTACCATACGCAAGACAAACACCTAACAGTTAGCACTCGGAACGAATGGCGAATGACAAGCGAAAGCGGATGACAAGCGAAGCGAGTCACACGCATAGGAGAGATACCACTGCTCCTTTACCCTACGCAAGTCAAACACCCAACAGTCAGGTGAGAGAAAACAAAGAATCACGAGCTGCACGTGCGGCGCATGCAATCCACCTACTCCGGGTGGTCGCTAGCTAGCACATGTCAACAAGGCCCCTTGAAAACTAACACCTACTTGAAAACAGATTGCAAACACAACCTGCACTATCGAAGAATAAAGTTGAGGGTATCTCTTGAACTAACAAGAGAAAAATAGCAAGTTAGCAACACAAGACGCTAAAACCCCAGTCACAGAACAAAACACGTCTGCCTTGCTCTGCAACTTTTAGGAGAGTGATATGAACAGGTAGTGACGTCACGAGACCATCTAGACTTACCGGCCCTTGGATAAGGGATTTTACGCCCCCCTTCTCCACTCTTCAAGTTCGTCTGTATTAAGGTTGAAATAGCATTACCCTTAGGAGGTAAGGCAAAGTAGGTCTAGTCAACAGATAGGTATTTAAATAATATTTTATTTATTACGCTCTGTTTAAGTTGCACAAACTCGTCCATAAATGGGACAAACTTCATTGCGACTGTGGCGCTTATATTGTGACGTCATGTTTTAACCATTATGACATCAATTCAATCGAAAGCAAGCGATGTTATAACATTGTAGATTTATTAAACCGTGATATTTTCAACAGGTGAGTGATAAAGTGTGTTATATAATTACATATCTGATTATGCTTCATCATTATATATAGAATTCTATTTATATTTCTAAAATAATTTTTTTTTTAATGAACTTGATCTCATTTATTAAAGCTACGGTAACATTATAATACCTTAAAATCATGTATTAACCTCATTTTACAACACGTAGATCAAAGATCATAACCAATAACAGCCCGAATATACAATCAGCTACAGTATCAATGTTTACAGATAAAGTTACAATCTAATAGACTAAATGCCATAAGCTACTTGCCTGATCACGGTCAAGTTCGGGATGCTCGTTTACCCTTAACTACACGTGTTTCTAATAAGGAAATAGAATATCCCCTTTCTATAAGTCATTCATTATTTTTGTATTGATAGTTACTAATACCACTTTAAATAAAGTTGATATGTGATTGTTACTCTACAGATAACATTGACGTTTGACTCCAGGAAACTAAGTGGAAAATTTCATATTGACATACATGTACAGTCATTCTTCTGTGATTACATTTACCTGGTCACGTCAATAAAACGAAGTTTTTGACTCACGGGAACTAAGAAGTAATAAGCCAGGATATGTTTCCTTTGTGACTGATGATGGTTCAAAAGAGCACGATATAACAATGTGAACTCCACTATCTTTAACCTTTACCTCATTGCTAAGTATGGGCAACAATTTACATTGTGATAGAATGCATTCAATTGTACAAATACTCTGAACCAAAAAAGAACTGAAGTCATCCTACCTGCAGAGTTCCTGGCCAGTAAGAACAACAGTCCGAGTACCAACAACATTGCGATTCAGTCTGATCTGTTCACCGTTATATTGAGATCATTATCCATATAGATGACACATTAGTTACAAGTCATGAGACATTTTTTAAACAAACTAATAATGTAATTTATTAAATTGATTGTTATTTAGAGGGGGTACACTTATACAAACCAAGACAGGTTTTTTATCAGCATGTTAGAAAAATAAACAGTTTTTATCTGTATGAACCAACATGAAATGGTACATGAACCAACATGAAATGCTAGATGCACCTACATGAACTGGTAGATGAACCAACATAACCTGCCAGATGAGCCAACATGATTTGCCAGATGAACTAACATGAACCTAAATGAACTGTTAAATGAACCAAGATTTACTTCTAGATGAACCTACATGAGCTGCTAGATGAACCCACATGAACAGCCAGATCAGCCAAAATGAACCAGGTCCTACATAAACTATAAGTTGAATCTACATGAACAGCCAGATGAGCCAAAATGAACCAGGTCCTACATAAACTATTAGATGAATCTACATGAACAGCCAGATGAGCCAAAATGAACCTACATAAACTGTAAGATGAACCTACATGAACTTTTACATTAACAAACATGAATTTTAGATGAACCAACATGAAGTGCTAGATGAACCCACATGAACAGCCAGATCAGCCAAAATGAACCAGGTCCTACATAAACTATAAGTTGAATCTACATGAACAGCCAGATGAGCCAAAATGAACCAGGTCCTACATAAACTATTAGATGAATCTACATGAACAGCCAGATGAGCCAAAATGAACCTACATAAACTGTAAGATGAACCTACATGAACTTTTACATTAACAAACATGAATTTTAGATGAACCAACATGAAGTGCTAGATGAACCCACATGAACAGCCAGATCAGCCAAAATGAACCAGGTCCTACATAAACTATAAGTTGAATCTACATGAACAGCCAGATGAGCCAAAATGAACCAGGTCCTACATAAACTATTAGATGAATCTACATGAACAGCCAGATGAGCCAAAATGAACCTACATAAACTGTAAGATGAACCTACATGAACTTTTACATTAACAAACATGAATTTTAGATGAACCAACATGAAGTGCTAGATGAACCCACATGAACAGCCAGATCAGCCAAAATGAACCAGGTCCTACATAAACTATAAGTTGAATCTACATGAACAGCCAGATGAGCCAAAATGAACCAGGTCCTACATAAACTATTAGATGAATCTACATGAACAGCCAGATGAGCCAAAATGAACCTACATAAACTGTAAGATGAACCTACATGAACTTTTACATTAACAAACATGAATTTTAGATGAACCAACATGAAGTGCTAGATGAACCAACGTGAACATGAACCAATATGGACTGCTAAATGAACCAATCTGAACTGCTAAATGAACCTACATAAACTGCTAGATAAACCGACATAAACTTCTAAATGAACAAACATGAACTTCTAGATGAACCAACATGAACTGTTAGATGAACCAACATGAACTGTTAAATGAACCAACATGAACCGACAAGAACTTATAGTTGAAACGACAAGAACTTCTAGGTGAACCAATATGAATTTCTAGATGAACCTATATGAGCTGCCAGATGAACCCACATGAACTGTGAGATAAACCAACATGAACTGTAAGATAAACCAACATGAAGGTTCAGATGAACCCACATGAACTGTAAGATAAACCAACATGAACTGTTAGATGAACCAACATGAACTGTTAGATGAACCAACATGAACTGTTAGATGAACCAACATGAACTGTATGATGAACCAACATGAACTGTTAAATGAACCAACATGAACCCGACAAGAACTTATAGTTGAAACGACAAGAACTTCTAGGTGAACCAATATGAATTTCTAGATGAACCTACATGAACTGTAAGATAAACCAACATGAACTGTAAGATAAACCAACACGAAGGTTCAGATGAGCCAACATGAACTGCTGGGTGAACCTTTATGAACCCTTAGATGAACCAACATGAACTGCTGGATGAACGTACATTCTCTTTTTGATGAACCTATATAAACTGTTCGATGAAACTACATGAATTGTATGATGAACCAACATGAACTGTTAAATGAACCAACATTAACTGTATGATGAACCAACATGAACTGTTAGACATCGCTTCATTTTGGAGTACCACAAGGGTCGGTGCTTGGCCCAATATTGTTCACCATCTATACTTCTCCCTTAGGTGAAATAGCCATAGCACACAACTTCTCCTTCCATTTCTACGCTGACGATTCCCAACTTTACTTGTCCTTTAAACCGCTATGTCAACTTTCTGTAGAGCAAGTATTTGCTTCAGCCCAGAGATGCATTGAACATATCAAAAGCTGGATGACAAACCATTTCCTCAAATTAAATGAGGATAAGACTGAGCTGTTGGTCATCACTACAAAACGGATTGCTTCAACCCTGTCTCTCCCTCAGTTCTCAATAGGTACTGCGTTGTAGAGCCGGCCATGGAAGCCCGCAATCTTGGAGTGATTTTTGATTGCCACATGTCCTTTGAGTCACATGTCAATGCAATCTGCAGACGGTCCTACTTCCATATCAGGAACATTGGAAAGATCAGAAGATATCTAGATGAGAGAACAGTTGCATCTCTAGTTCAGGCTTATGTAACATCACGCCTTGATTACAGCAACTCGCTCCTCTATGGACTACCTAAACACCTGGTCAATAAGCTCCAGCAAGTCCAAAATGCAGCAGCCCATGTAGACACCCGCACCTGCAAGTTTGAGCACATCACCCCTATTTTGAAGACACTCCACTGGCTACCAGTACACAACAGAATCATCTACAAGATCCTCATCCTAAATTTCAAAGCTCTTCACCATCTTGCTCCTGAATACATCACAAATCTCATCAAGCCTTATCAGCCTCGTCGCAGTTTGAGGTCAGCTGACAAATATCTCCTGGCAGTACCAGTTTCAAGAACCAAGACATATGGCCAAAGGTCCTTTGCATCAGCAGCACCAACCTTATGGAACTCTCTGCCACTTGATCTGCGTACCACAGAAGAACTCTCAACCAGACTAAAAACTTATCTGTTTCATCAAACTCTCTGAGTTTCACTGTATAAAGTTGGACTCTCAAGTGCTTTAGAGCAGTTGTCTGATTTTAGCGCTATACAAATGTTTATATGTATGTATGTAGAGGAACCTACATGAAATGCAAGATGAAACAACATGAACTGCAATAAGAAAACAAATTAACCCAAAGCGTCTCTCAAAGCAAATGTTTCTAACATGTTGTAGAATGGAAAAAGCATTATAAAAATACATTTGTTAACGACGAAGATTTATTTTTCCTTTCAACACCATCAGAGTTCCAGATTAAAGTTTTAACACCGATGTCATGCATTTCAAAATCAGTTTACCTTTCAGTCATATATAGATGATGTGATGTTCTACTATTTGAATAAAGAATAACGTTCTGATTCACAAATAATGTTTTTTTTATGGTGAGGGCGAACATTTGTTTTCAACTAGGGAATTGTAACGTTTCACATAATGAGCTTCAATAAACCCATACATCATATGTGATAAAAGCGTTTATTCTAAATTATTCCCTGAGAATAGTAATTTAAATTGTAATTTGTATGAATATGTTAACACACAAAGGTCTGAGCCTCTAAATTATCCATAAAATGAGCTCGAGACCTGTCACTTTCACTGATGGCGTTGGTGAGATTGGAAAATAAGGTTTAAAGGCACTGTAGCACGTTTTTTCGTTCAAATAAGTTGATGAAATGTATTTGAAAAATAATTTCACCAATGGTAAAACATCCTTCTCGCTTCGGAAAATAAAGTTTAAAATGAGTGTACATGTATCGGTAAAGCCATGGGAAACGTTTTTGTAATATAAAATAATAAATTGTGTTCACAATAAAATGGGCGCCATGCGTATTTTTTACCGCTACAGATAATTGGTTTGTGTAATAAGATGTTTTACCCTCTTAAGTTAGTTTAAATGACATAAACTATCATAATAAATGAGAAATTTGAAAAAATAAAATTTGCAAAAAACGTGCTACAGCGCCTTTAATGCCATTCTCACAAAAAAAACAGGTCGCATTGATTAGAGGAAGTACAATAAACTTTTACAAGCGGTTGTGTTGGATTCAAATACTGGATAAATTGGACATTTGTTTGTTATGCAACAGGACCAGATCTGAACCCCATTGAACCGGTCAGCCACCTCTGTGCCTCCTCTGTGCTTCCTCTGTGCCTTCGCTGTGCCTCCATTCACGACTATGGCGACAGTTGGCCGACCATGCAGCAACACTTCTGCCTCCTCTGCGATACCTGAACAATGCTTCAGTGATCCCTGGGAGCATTCGGCAACCTGGATAGAATAGGGTCTATAATAAGCTGCATTAGTCTCAATTGTTTCAGTCCCATTCCAACAGTCAAAAACAACCAACCAATCAGCTTTTGCAGCTGCAATAAATACAAATAAAATTGTTTTTTGCAGAAGAATATGATAAAAAAAAACCTAAAGAAGTAAATATAAAAAATACATGAAATTATTAAATCCATTGGTAAACATACGACTGAAACAGGGTTTCATCATTCAAATGGGTTACATTTAAGTTTATGAAACATTATCTGTTCATACTTCTGAAAATCATGCCTTGTAAAAACTAGTCTTTTTTTTAAATCTTCTTAACGGGGAGATAAAAAAGTAAAAAGAGAGTAAAAAGGGACTTTTGGCTTGTTTTACGATGTCCTACCGTGACGATGCTTCAATGTTAGAGTTTAGAATTAAAGTTAGGGAGATACAATAGGTCGCCAACATCTTTTATTAATTTATTTTCGGTATTTCGTAATTTTGTAAAGAAAATTACCCAACATTCAGGACAAAAAAAACACCCGTATGTGTTTGAATAAAGATCATGATAAAAGTATCAAACCCGAATGAATGAAATTGTGCGTACTTCTTTACAAAACTTGTTATTATCAAAGACATTTAAAATCGACTGTATCCGACAGCAGCATTCCGTTCTTATTGTTAAATATGTGATGGCGTTTCTTTACAAGTGAGTTTATACAGCTTTATTTGCTTGACATTTCTGTTGTCTTGCTTTTTTGTTTTTGGTGCCATAGTCTTATCAATGATTTGCCAACAAAAACAAGGAAACATATATGAGAATCGATAATCTATTTTTTGGAGAATTTACGAGGACGCTCACAGAAGGCTGAGTGAATGCAGAAAGAAGGCACAACACTCGTCTTGGTCGCACAAAGGTTGTCGTGGTTGCTGCATGAAGGCAGAACGGTCGTGGTATAAACGGCTCTGATTGCACAGAGGACGCAGTAGGAAGGCACAAGGGAGGCAGAGGCATCGCCCAACGTTAGTGAATTTCTTACATGGCGATCAGTGAGCGTCCTTTGCGACCTTAGAACGTCCATTGTACGACCTTTCTGCCTCCTGGGAGCAACCGTTGAGTGACCAGAATCGACGGCGACCCCTCTGCGGAAGTTTTGAGCATGTTCAAAGGTTTTTGGCGTCCTCCGCGTCCTTGGCGATCAATCGCGATGTCTCAACATCCCTTGTGCCACCTCCTCACGATCTGAGCAACCATTCTGCCTCCCTTGAGCGTCCAACGGCGATCTGTTATGTTTTTTGGTCGCACAGAGGACGCACAACGGTCTTTATGTCTGTGTAAAGGGGCCTTTAAGGAACTCATAGGCGATCTGGAATATTCGATGTTTTGGCAGATAAAATAGTGTTTGTAGCGAAAAGGCGGTCTGACTTGCTATATATTGTTCTATTTTAATCAATCTGCAAATATATTATCTACATATGTGCCAATTTTAATAAATCTACGTCAAAAATTTTAATTCAGGAGTTGAATCCAAAGTTGTCTCATTTTGTTTTTGCCCGTTACTAGATTATTGATAAACTCGACCTTTCAATGTAAACATGAAGACGTTATCTTTTCAGTCTCGACGTTGCGCAAGAGGCTTTAACCATTACATGTTCTCTTAATGATTTGTGAAAATTGATATCTGTACTTTCTACTCGAGAGAAACAAGGATCAAAACAGCGTTAAATATTAGTGAAGCCATGGTTACCATTCTCAGATATGATTTGCTAGTAAACATCTTATAATTAAATCAGTTGTTAGTGGTAACTAGAAATCATGTAGGACGTGTATATGTGTGCTCTTCCTCTTCCTCAGACAGGGTGGTCGACTTCTTGCGTGCTTGCGAGATAATTATATTGAAGACGGTTGTTTCACTATTGGCCCTTTGTTGTAAGATTCCTCAGTTCATTTAGGACTGCATGATTTTTTTCTTTTCTAATTTTCAGCATTTCTTGTATTTTACATCTGTAAATCACCAAATTATCTTTTTTATTTTATATCTTAAAGGTACATAGATTGTGCTGTTGGGGGTCACATATTGCAAACGTTATAAATGGTGTTACTTTATAGAGTAGTACCGACTGTTACCAAAAAACTACCATGTTGATGAAAGTAGACATAGCTTGTTGACAATATGAAGGTAAATAGTGATTTCGGATCGAAACATGACTGTGCACATGTGTGGCGAGCGTCAATGAGTCAAACGTAATTTTGGAATCTTATTTATAACAGACAAAAAGACAAATTTGGGTTGATAATGTTTAATAGGTCAAATACATGTAACTACTGTGTATACAAATGGGACTTGCAGTTTCGGTTTCTGCACATAATGATGTTACTCAATTTAAATTGAAAACTAGTAATTATGATATATTCGGCGAAAGGGGATTAATATGCAAGTTGAGTGAATTTATTTGTATTGTAGACAGCTCATGTGTTGAGTTGGAAGGTATTAAAGCCAAATGAATTTTTATGAAACACAATGGATCCACCTTTAAGGCGCTGTAAAGCTGCAATATACTATTAACATTTATTATTATTATCAGTAGGGATATTCATCTTATTCGTTTCATTTTTGTTGTTTAATCATAAATGATTTCCTTAGAAACTGGTTTAAATGGTTCTTACACTTTTCCCGAATCATGTCGTTTGAGAAATAATTCGTCTTAGTACAGGATAAAACATGCCAAAGGGTGTTTATGAGATTTAAAACCCGCAACCCGAGGGATAAACACGAGTGTTTATCCCGAGGGTAAGGGTTTTAAATCTCATAAACACCCTTTCGCATGTTTTATCAAGCTTGCAAACCGACCCCGTGGTTAAATTTTACTTTTAATCTACATGTATTCTAATTGATAGTGCGAAAAAGTAAAGGAGTCGTCCGTAAAATATCCCCTTTGGTGAAAGGAAGAAGGGTATAAGGAGAATTCAGCCTAGTCCCTGTAGCACAGTGGTATCATCGCTGCGCTTGGTGTGCCGGAGTATGGAGGCTTCGGGTTTGATACGGGCTATTTGGAAAAAACATTTGGAGATTGATGTTTGAATTAACAGTTGTTTACCAATAGAGTTAGACATGACATACACTATCTTAACACCTCAGTATTAAAAATATATATTTGAAGAGGCGCATTATTAAGATAATTGCCCAGGGTAGAGGGAAATTACGTTAGAATCCCAGGGATTATATGTGATAATCCCTGGGATAATACATCCACGTAGGAATTATTGCGTATAATGTTATAGGCAGTATAGTGGTGTGACGTCACTGGAGATTTGTAACTGTTGACGTTTTATATTTCAAAAACAAATTCAGTTAATCACAGTTAGTTCAGTTACTTATTTGTACATGACTTATATGTTCATATATATTTTGACATTTTATAAAGTATAATCACTTAGATTTGGGAATTGGAAAATTTGGAAAGATCACAAAGCAATTATAAGTCATAAATCATATTATCACACACGCGGCGAACATATAACTATTGACATACTAATCTCGTACATGTGTTCGTTTCATGTGTGTCGTATCACGTTGACATGTTTTGTTACAACGTGACCCAAACTTCCAAAGATTTCATTTGATAATCAATTAACTCTCAGTTAGGATCAAATTGAAACGGAACTACTTTTGAATTCAAAACCAACACGTAACATTCATTTTCACATATTTATATGCTAGATATAAACGTCAAAATAGTTTGTCAATGCTTTTAAAAGTTCAACGTTTGACCAGTATGCAACATTGATATCGTGAATAGCTGTATTGGCGAACGCACTATATTTACTTAAGATCAAGGGTTCTATAAACATCCGGACATATCTCACATTCATTGTTGGTGTCAAAAGGTTTCCGGTGAGGCGAATGTCAAATGCAAACATCATGAAACCATCATAAAGACCATAATATCATAAGACTCATAAATCACTTGGTCACGTTGCTAGAACAAGGGAAGTAACTCTAGTTTCAACGTTTTAGAAGCTGCGTTGCAGGGTTCATTCGGATTGATGCATAACACTATCTTTATCACCTAAATGCTAGTTGTTTGTTAGGTAGGTTGGTTTTTTTTTACGACAATACGCAACTATTAATGTACCTAATACCGTATATCAAATGCCAAAATGCTAGTGCGATCGACGAGGCGCGTCGGTAGGTCACACATCAAGATTCATTTTGTACACAGGACACTGCAGCTACTTGCTGATGCTGTTGGTCAATATCGCACTGACGTTTTGAATGATTTTTAAAACAAATCTACAATTAGCTTGACTTTGTTAAAACTATAAATGCACTGTACCAAGGATACTGTACCATATCAGACGATTTCGTGTTTTCGAATATCCATTCATTCAAGCGGAAATACGTGGGTAAACTGCCGGTTACGCTTTTCAATGATTCGTAAACAGTTTTAGGATTCGTATGAACAGACTGGAATTTTGCGAAAATAGTTCGTGTATTTGACCTTTGACCTGTTTTGCATATTTATCAGATTTGGATACCAAGTTTATCAGATTGCTTTATTGCATCGATAACACCCTCCATTATATAATTTAAAAAAATATCTACTACCCTTTAAACTAATATAATTTTATAGAAGTGTTAATGACCTTTAAAAACTTGAAGCTTAAAGTTTTTCATTTAGAAACTAAAACCACAACACGTAGCTGTCAGAGTGGGTTAGATTTCCAAATGCTTCTATTGGTAGACCTTATATTTACAATGTACACGAACACAACATACAACACTTAATTGTGTAGCAAACCTCAAGCTCTATAGAAAAAACAGGCAGTTGCCTAAGTGTTGAAAATGTTAATCTGCGATACTTAATAACTGATGGTATTTTCAATTTGCCTCTACATAACCTATAAGAGGTACATATATTGTTTGGGAACACTCACAGACATATTAACTAAAATATGTGTATATAAAATACATTCATAATATACTTTATACTTATATTTTATTCTCTCTTAAAAATTCCGGGACCTTTTTTTACATGTGCGTATATTTGACTTAATCATAGTCCTCCTCTCAGAAGAAAATGTGTTTTTATATATATATATATATATATATATATATATCGACACATTTCAGGACATACGATACATACATCGACTGCCTGGAAGAGGCCAAATGACAATGTGGAATTAGCGACTCAATCAGCGAGGGTCTCATCGATACGGCTATATGTTATTGTGTCTTTGGCTTAAGCTCTCCCCTCTCCCCTCAAACAATATGTGTTTCATGGAAAGGCGACGTGCCCCGGGACCCACCCCCAATCCCACCACCTTTTCTTGATTCTTGATTTTAGTTGAATATGAATTATTCCATGAATACCCGCAGCAATTGTTAACGTCATTATAATTCTTTGCGATGGTGTCTCATTTCACTTTGTCAGTTTCGGTTTTTAAAAATATAAATCTATTTATGTACCGTGATTAGTCATTTTGCTGTACATAGATGAATGGTTGTGATAAAACCACACATTTTGTCGCTTAATTGAAGATCCAGAAGTTATGTTTGGGATCGCCTTACGAATACCTCTCGGTGGCTCAAACGTGGGTTTAAAAAAATGTACATGCATATGTTACGTAGATTACTCCTTGCATACAGGTATCTAGCTGAAAAGTGGATGAGAGGTCTGATGAACTATGGGTTAGGGAAGCTATATCGTTTGGAACCTTGGACTGTGTTACTGAAAATACAGAAAATACATGTTGTTATGTTATGACTATTACTATGAATATCGCACTTGTCGATTACAAGTTAATGAAGATAGTTTAAGCATTTGTTTTATTTGCATTGACTTCGCAATAGCTCTCCTGTCAGGAGAGAATGCATTGTTAATGCAGTTTGTACTTGGAGAAATGGTCATGATATATTGACACATTTCAGGACATACGATACATACATTGACTGTCTGGAAGAGGCTAAAGGACAATGTGGAGCTAGCGACTCCGTCAACGAGGGTCTCATCAATACGGCTATATGCGCCAACAATGCCCTGAAGGACGCTCTACCGTGTGGTATATGTTATTGTGTCTTCAGTATATCACAAATATAAATATGACCAGAGAGATGGAATAATTCTTTTTAAAAAGTGCGCAAAAGTTTTTTTGAATTTTGACCATAATTTCGAACCACCTTATTATATATTCATTTTGACCTTTTTACATCTGTCAGGACATAACGAACTCCATCCTATATATGTTTTCCAGTTAAATAAAAGATTTTGTGATGCGTGTATCCTTCATGTGTATGTGGTGTAATGTTATTGGTGGAACATTATAATTGTGTAAGACAAGAATAGAGCCGTTTTCTTAAGTAAAACATGCAAATCATATCAAAAGGTATAGAAAGTGACCCCGTTATCTTATCGATGATACCGTTACGACACTAACTATGTAGTGGAAGTCTGCAGGGTTCCGTTTCACAAAGCGACCGTAGAGTTACAATCCATTGTACATGTAGACCATTCACCGGACAAAAATGGGAGGAATCCGCCTCGCCGGATTCTTCTGGATTCTCTGAAAATAAGGCGAATCCGGAAGGAGCCGAAAAATGGATTCCACCCCATTTTCGTCCTGTGATTTGTTTTAAATAGGTTACAATCGATTGCAATGCTACCATCAATTGACGTTTAAAGACGGCACCCAGGATAGTCACTGAATTGTGAATAATTATGTTCTTATAGAAACATGTTATATTGCAGGAGGAAGTTGCCTGGGTGTCTCTGCTGTATTTCTGCTTCTTCTCGTTGCCCTTGCTGCTCTGCTGAACTAAGACTCATCTCAGCGATGAGTGTTTTAAATTGATATACTGTTATCAATTCCATTTTTTCAAATTTAGTATTACGTCCTATTGAGGTGTTTCTTTGTCAGCTCTTTGAAGGGCATTTAGAAATGGTATACATAAGAACAGGAGGATTTTCTTGACAACAACTCCTTTAATGTGAAAATACACAATACGTCGGAGTATATATATTCCGAAACGTCGTGTATTTTCACATTAACGAAGTTGTTATCCAGAAAATCTTTCTGTTCTTATGTTTCTTTGTCGTTCAACTTGGAGTGAATGTATGTTTTAAGTTCGGCAACTACATGTCGTAATTCATTTAATGAAATTCGTTTGAAATGGTCTAAATTAAAGACACTATTTGTTGACTCTCTCACATTTAACTCTTTGTGATAAAGATATAATCCAATCTACGTTGTTTGTGTTGTTAAGAAACCTAAACGACCAAATCTTATTCTACCTCGAAGGCTAAGCATCGTAAACTAGCGGTGTTTCATGTTTTGCATTTTCAAAATCAAAACAACGACATCAGCCCTACCTCCAAATTCCGATACAACAGAACATACATTATACTTCTTATTTGAGGAAAGACAACAGTATTTCGATTAAATTATCGTTTTATTGTAACAAACAACATGTGTATATGATACAGGCAACGTATGCTTCATTGCAAATAGTTTAACTGTTAATCATTCTATAAGTTCTATTCCTCGTTAATTCAAGTGAACAATTATACATTCCATTACACACATCTGTGGTATTCGTTCTTACTTACTTGGATATTTCAAGTAGCAGAACCATTAAATTGCGACACAAAATCTTTGATAATCGTAACGTTCTACAGGGCTATTCTGATTGTTCTGATTGTTTTATATATATATATATATATATATATATATATATATATATATATATATATATATATATATATATATATATATATATACCCTGGTGGAGCAGTATTCTTTAACTTAGTATCATGTCATTAATAAGTTTGAGATTATAGTATTCATGGAATTAATCTTACAGCATAGATGAAGACCAAATATCTTTTTTAAAAATTATGAATGCATAAATGAAGATTTCATTCATAAAATAAAGCTTGCAGCATAGATGAAGATTCCATTCAAAACGACTCTTGCAGCATAGATGAAGATCCCATTCATAAAATGACTCTTGCAGCATAGATGAAGATTCCGCTCATCACAATCCATCCTGGACAGGCTGCGATGTTACCTGTTATCATAATTACATCTGGCAGTTGAAAATAATATTTATGTGTGGAATCTACAGTGTACAGTACAATATTTCAAGAAAGATATGATCAAATCGTTAATACGCAAAACGTCCTTTGAATCTGTTATGTAAACTGTACAAGTTCCTAGGTTAAATGTTTATCAATGATATCGTTCAAAATTTCATGACGCTGTTATAATGATATCATTTAATAGTTCATATAGGATACAATAATGGTATTCAATATTTCATATCAATATATTAATATCATTTAATATTTCAAGACAACATGATTATAATATCATTAACAATTTTACATATCACTAAAACTGAGACACGCATAATGTAGAGGGGGAAATTGATATGGAAATACGAAATTCCATTTTCATTTACACAAATACAGTTAATTTATATACATTATGGGAACCGCAGGTTATCTATGACATGCTTATCACAACCCGCTGTATTTCTAACAGTTAGGGATTACGACAAATGTCTTAATTAACGTGACACTTCATGATCCACACAAAATCGATTTAATTGTATGTCTGATTGCTAGATATTATTTTATTATTAATGTCATTTCTGCTCACATTTGAAATTGAAAAAATACATATTATGTCCAAGCTTCATTCCTGTCTGCAACTTACTTCTGTAACTAACATGACATATTCGACGGCAAGACTGTTAGATATATTTCAATATTTTAAAGATTGACGAAAAAACAAATATTCATCAATCCTTTATCTCTGCCTGCATACGACCTGAACTAAAAAAAATCCAATTCAATGCAGATGATACAATTATTAACTTTTTATATATGCCAATGTGAGACCTAAACTTTCAATTACCAAATCCACTGAGGGTTAATGTATCGTACTGGTAACATAACATATGACACGAGGACTCATACCTGTGTTTCTCTGTGAGAGATCAGAGAGGAGAGGTGTAAGTTCATCTCTTCCCATGTCCTCCTCTACATCCCCTGGAGACAAACTGAGATTCAAAAACGGCAATATGGCAGCTGCTATACCAGTTCCTTGACCTCCAAGTTCTACGAGACGTGGTAGATTCCTCTTTAGTATTTCTTTAGCGCGTCTGGAGCCTCCTGCAGCCTTCATAGCGTATCTATTGACCGTCGACGACAATTTGCTCTTCGTCAGTTTATTAAAGGGAAGTTTGGAAAGTAGAGCCTTGATGGCCTTTTTAAGTACGACAATTAATTTCTTCAAAATAATGGAAATAGATCTCTTATCGCGAACATGCGAGGACGTGAGGATTTCATCTGTGACGTCATGTGTGACGTCATCATGTTTGAGGTCCTCACTTGCGCTATCTACAGGAAATGCGAGGACGACGCTGAGGCCAAACAACAACAAAATCAGTTTCATGTTTGCCCACTGAAACGAGAAAGATAAACGTAAAACTTAAATAAGAGAATTAATGATTTATTATGATTAATATGTTATGGTTACAATAAAAATTAGTTTACAATATTGTAAAATAGTAGTAGATATTTGTTTCCTTAAAGAAAATATACTACAATAATATTTTTCACTAGCTAAATGATATATGTAAAAATATTCTACAACATGTATTACGTAAGGTGTTCTCCATAATTATACATGCCACTGAGCAGAGTTATGTATAGTGTGTTATATAACTTCATATCTGATTATATTTTTAATTTAATAGTTTGATATTGATATTGAGCAGATAGGAAGATGAACATGTTTTCATTGATTAAAGCGACGTTAACAATGTGTTATAGATATAGTTACAATCTAATATTCTTATAGTAAATACCACAAGCTACTTGCCTGTTCACGGTCTGGGTCCAGGGAGGAAATCTCGAATAAGGTGAAGCGAAGTTCGGGATGCTTTTATACCCTTACCTGCACGTGTTTTACATAAGGAAATAGACTAGTCCCTTTCTTGAACTGTAACGTCATTCAATATAGACAGTTACTAATACCGCTTTAAATAAAGTTGATACGTGATTGTTACTCTACAGATAACATTGACGTTTGAATCCAGGAAACTAAGTGGAAAGTTTCAATATAACTCAATACGACTCATCGATGGACATACAGCCATTATTCTTTGATAACATTTTACCTGGTCACGTCATATATTGTCAATAAAACGGAATTGATATGTTTCCTTTGTGACTGATCATTCATCATAGTATGCTCAATAGTTCATGATGGTTCACAGAACACGATTTATCAATGTGAGGAAATGTCGTAATGAATAAATTATTTAACATTTGTTATCGTATTATATTCACGTTTTGGATATGTTATTATTAATTTCCTTTGCGAAATGAAACAGAATCACTTTGTATCGTTTTGTATCAGTTCTTCCTTTAATCTTTCGTGACAAACCTTCACAGATGAAGTCAAAATAGTGCATTGTGCAACTACATGTATGTAGTCAACTCCAATGAACTCCTTCTGAATACAAACTTTAGAGATTGTACATTGACAATTTAAATTTTCAAAGTTATACAGGTTAACACATTTCTAGAAACATGTAAAAAATATATGTCTTGAATTAAGCACCACTCATTTTTATAATTAACATGCTATGCTGTTGACATGTTAGCGTATCAAATATACGAGATTAGATGTTTATTTTTGTTGAATATAATATATATGAAAAAACTATCAATTCTGCTTCAAACATAGCAATTAAACTTTAAATAGATATAGTGGTGAAGACCTCGAGTGTATATTGAGGCGCTTTTACTGTCATAAAAAAACAACGCTATGTCCTATATAACGATGAGTTCTAACTTGGGTCTGGTAATTGTCATATCCAGTGTTGTTTTATAAAAAAATATATATCGAAACATTCGAATTGAAATTTTAACTTTTATTTAATCGAGACCAACATTTGTTAGTTTTGTATGTTGTGTTTTTTTTCCTCTAAATTCTAATACGACTCTTTTCAACTTCCCTGACAAGGTTCCGGGGCTAACTAAATTTGTTTAGTAAATTAATTTCCGTCCGTCCGTTCGTCCTTCCATGTTTCCGAGGACATGTATTATTCTTTTCAAACCGTGCACAAACCTTCTACATTACTAGGATACGTGCATTGTCGAGTTAAAAGTCATTTTGTGAATTTTGAAAAATGGTCGATGGTAGTTTTACACAAATCTTCTGTAATACTAGTAGAGGTACAGTGCGGAATTAGACGTTATTTGGAGATTTAATTCAATTAAATTTACAGATTTCAGTACTTTTGCGAATTACAGAAAATCTATTCATCTAATTCTTTTCAAGTTCTGCTGGAATATTCTACTGACACGATTATAATATACACAAGGAGAGGTAAAATACAGAATTACAAACGATTTGTGATTTTAAAAAGATTTACCCCCTTCTCACAATTTAATTTTTTGTACATTTGTGGATTAAATTGATATGAAAACATATCAAACGTACGTATTTTGTGAAAATACATAGCAATTTGTTTTTCACCGGACATTTGCTCACAAGGACACGAGATCGCACATGAAGGGTCGAGGTATTAATAAGCCACGTTCACCGTTGCTTGTATAGGCTGGTATTCACATTCCAACGTTACGGATCATGTCCTGTCGTTAGAGAGCTACCAGTCATCATGTTCTCAGTAAACTGTGTTCTCGTAAACTTCGAACTACTGCACATATTTCCTTTTCATTTAGTTGTCCATAAGGAAGTAATCTGTATAAAAGGAGGTAGACTGATAAGAGGATGTAGATTGGTAATAAAATCTTAACTGATGCTAGAATCTAGACTGATAATAGAAGTTGGACTGATAATAAAATCTGGACTGATAAAAGGATCTAGACATCATGAAATAATGTAGACTGTGTAAAATGAAAAAGACTGCATATAATAATAGTCACTGTATAAACGGAACTTAACTGTATAGTAGACTAGTCTCTCTCTAAAACAATAACAGTTCTTTTATACCCAGGCGGCACGTTTTTACAAAATATATACCACGACTAACTGAATTATGTGACTGTGAAGTCAATCAATATTTGACTGTTAAAATAAAGTTGCTTCCCTGACTTTTGACCCTTGTTAACATAATAAGTCGATCCAGGTATTGGAGTAAAATTGACCTAGTCATTTTAACATAATATGAATCATATTGAATTTTGAAATAATCCTCAAAAAGGGTGAGTGTGTGGCTGAATATAACTATATAGCCATATAACTCCCGGGAAAATGGGTACATAGCCAGATTTCCGCTCTGTGCCCTGCTTAACGCAGACTAAAAAGCGGGAAGTATGATGAAGCAAAAAACAACAGTTGAAACGGCATGTACTCGTATCCTCACATTATTTATCTGTCATTGAATTGTATCCGTACAGTGTTGTACAATAACACTAAATACCTTTTCTACGACTTCATTTTGTTTTTATAGGATGTCTAACTCGTTTTCGTCCCGAGTGAGATAAGGCTCGAGACACACCAAAATTATTTCACGAGGGACAGACCAATTATTACCAATTAGTATTTCATTCGATTTGTTGTGGTTTAAAATATATTTGTGTTGTCCATATAAAGGAACGGCACTGCGGATTAATATCAACCCTGTCATAATATACTTACTTCATACATACTTCATAATATTACGATTTTAAATATTCAAACCATTCTATAAATTGTGATGGTCGATCAGTATGGCGAAACCAGTTGCACTAGTCATGCTGAAGAAAGCGTACGTAATGTAACTTCTCCCTGCTCGAGGAATAACGTCATATCATGGCGGCCCCCATTCGCCTGTTTCTCGTCGTCGGAATGTGTAAACAAGCTAGAACAAGCTCATTAAATGTAAGTTTTAGATGAAAATCGTTGTTGAAATGGCTTTCCTCTCGGTTATTTTTGCTTCGCTATGATGGCAATACTAAGATATCATTATGATCAAAAATACCATTTTGGTCTGGAAACAAGAACATTTTTAACCTTCAAATTGAATAATGATAATACGATTACAAAAATCTATAACATGATGTGCATACCGTATTAAATGTGTACTTATTCTCTGGAATTATGGGGGTATACTATCCATCTATACTCTGGAATTATGGAGGGTATACTATCCATCTATACTCTGGAGTTATGGAGGACATACTATCCATCTATACTCTGGAATTATGAAGGATATACTATCCATCTATACTCTGGAATTATGTAGGGTATACAATCCATCTATACTCTGGAATTATGTAGGGTATGTTATCCATCTATACTCTTGATTAATGTAGGGTATACTTTCCATCTATACTCTGCAATTATGTAGGGTATACAATCCATCTATACTCTGGAGTTATGAAGGATATACTATCCATCTATACTCTGGAATTATGGAGGATATACTATCCATCTATACTCTGGAATTATGTAGGGTATACTATCCATCTATACTCTGGAGTTATGGAGGATATACTATCCATCTATACTCTGGAGTTATGAAGGATATACTATCCATCTATACTCTGGAATTATGGAGGATATACTATCCATCTATACTCTGGAGTTATGTAGGGTATACAATCCATCTATACTCTGGAATTATGTAGGGTATGTTATCCATCTATACTCTTGATTAATGTAGGGTATACTTTCCATCTATACTCTGCAATTATGTAGGGTATACAATCCATCTATACTCTGGAATTATGTTGGGTATACTTTCCATCTATGCTCTGGAATTATGTAAGGTATACAATCCACCTATACTCTGAAATTATGTAGGGTATACAATCCATCTATACTCTGGAATTATGTAGGGTATACAATCAACCTATACTCTGGAATTATGTAGGGTATTTTATTTTTATCCTTCAATACTCATAAATCGATTCACCGTGTAGGTGGAGCAAGGGAACGAACTCTAGTATCAACATTTGAAAAGCTGCATTGCATGGTTCGACTTGCTGAGTATCTGTATCTTAGCTGGGTTGTGTTCTTTGACCTTTGTTTATGACAATACGTACTTATTAATGTACAAAATTTTGTTTAATAAATGCACCGTAGAGATTATCATTTCCACATATTCACTCAAGCAGAAATTTTACCGTCAACCGTGAATGTATGGATTTTTGGGAAAGTAGTTTTTGCATTTAACCTATTTGGATAATTATCAATTTTGGATACAAAGTTTATCAGATTTTATTACATAGATAATTTTAATTATTTGATAAAGATTGCAGATTGGTGCGTTATTATATCTGACTGATCAAATAAAGATGCATACAGTGTTTCGTATTAATGCAGCTGTTGTGAACCAACGTCTACCTTTTAATCAAGGAAGGTAGCAATCACGACCATCAAAGCCAACACAATTAGGGATTATGATTTTCCTGATTAATTGTGTGTTCGAATCCCGCAGATGACTTACTCCGAAAACGTAGAGTTTGTATCGCTACTAATAGTGTGTTGATAATCATTGGTATACCCCGTGTAATAACACTTCCCTCTGAAGTCATAGCCCGCGCCAGTCGCCATCACTGACATGTTCAAACCTTTCTTGAGTGAGACTGACTCGAATTATGACTTGAAGGGTAAATTGCGTGTAACAGTGAAAACACCCCACTGTATATTTTGTTTCCCACAGGTATTACATTGTTTCACAACATCAAAGCTATCTAACATGGGCGGGCTAGACGTCACGTGACTGCGTAGAAGTAGCATGACCCGGTGTACAGCAAACAGGAAGTAAATCTCACTCAACTGTTGTGAGTCATCAACAGTACTGTTATTTCTTTTGTACTTCATTGTATGTGTATATATAACTTTCAGCGTGATACTTTACTGTAATTGTAACGGAACTTTACCCTTCACCAGGAAATATTACAGTATTGAGTGCCTTTATAATCACAATATCGTTGAACATGAAATGAACGTACTTATCACATAATTTTGTCAACATGTTTATGAGAAGAGAAATAAGTATGACTCAATCCTCTTTAGATATGGCGAAATGGACCATTACCACTTCCTACCATACACTGTTATTAGCTTACATTAAATGTCTTACAAGTGAAACAGTTACTTATATATCAATTGCAACGGCAAATTGCATAATCAACGAATTATGAAATAATTATATGGATATCATTTTCCTGGATTCATATTTTTATTCATATAAATACCTCAAAGATTGGGAATAAGAGCATATTTCAATATCCCATAATGGTAATGACGTTCTACGTTTTAATGACAGGTAAGTAGAACGGCTTAACACTTGCCACTTTCATGTACATTTTATATTTCAAAATAGAAACAATAACAAAATATAAATGATTATATTTTTTATTATAAAACATGATCAAAAAGTAAAACGTTGTTTGTTTCCTTATACGACTCGTCACATCACAGTAGAAGGATCAGCTGTCCCACCAGGGACACACACAAGGCAATAGACCAACTCAGGGTTGAAGCACCTGTTAAAGGAAACATTCATCTTGTAATTTCGTAAATGTATGAATCCAGTACAATTTTCTTGTTACATAGATAACATTTAATTTACCAAATACCAGAATAGCATATAGTTAATAATAACTGAGAGGTTATTAAGATGATTATTTACTTAAACATTAACCAGTTTTGATAATTACAACATTAGATGACGTTGCGATTCGATAATTTTTATTCATTCTTCTAAAATATTTTAAGTGTTAACATTCTAAAACAAGACTGGGATGGGATATCAGTTAGATGAAAATTTGAAAAGGTGGAAGGGTTCTATCGAAGTATTCGCCATTTTGCTTGTGTGCATTATGTGAAATCAGTAAAACGTTGTATATATTATATATATATATATATATATATATATATATATATATATATATATATAAATATATATATAAATACATAAATAAATATATATATATATATATTGATAGTATCTCCAACCAATTACAATTAACATTGTATCATTTAACTGATCAACAACGACGTGTTATACCGAAGAAATCATTCTACGCACGTCTTGACAATGAATGGCTTCACGTCTTATGGTGTTTTTGGTTGTTTTTTTAATGAATATGGGCTATTTATTATCAAACTAATAAATAAAAGTCATGTAAATAATAAACTCAGTAATATGTAACACAAAGATGTATAAACAGGAATCTACCCTCGAATTTCGTTTCCACATATGGAGAACCATATTGTTAAGACTTTGACATACATTACTTGTGAAAAATATCTGGAATGTTTTTCGTCCTTCTCACACGATCCCCTATATGGTTGATAACACGTTTGTCATCAAGTCTACCAAATTACTCTGTACCGTAACCGACTAAGCTTTCTCTGAAATCTAAGCAATACATTTACAAAAAAGTAAAAGACCTACCACTTGTATCTTGACTTTCAACCTCTTCAAGTGTGTCCATCATTGTAGTCAGCCTGTTAACGTTTTCTTGGGGCCCAAAATCGAAATTTTTATCTTTGAGCTCAAAGAACTTCTTCAGGATGTTCTTGGCCACGGTCTTGGAGATTCTACCCAAGGATCGGATGAAGGTCTCAAAGTCGTCAGGGTTGAGTTTGAATATTTTGGAAAAGGTTTCGCTGAACTTGTTGATCAGACCGTCGATCAGATTATCAATGAAGCCTCTCTTGTGTCTGCTCAACAGATGGTCTGAACTTGCGTCTGAACCTGCCGTCTGAACCAGAACCAGGAGAGCCACGGAGAGCAGGCAGCAACCGATAGTCAATTTCATTGTGGCTGAACAGTCTGAAGTAGAGTATGAATTGTTATGATATGACGAGCCATGAAATACTGGGATTTATCTTATATATAACTTATATTTTCACTGCGACCAATGACTGATATAATTTGACGTCATAAAACAATGGTGGACGTAGCGAATACACTTATGACGTCACAATGTTACTGTGGTGACGGGGTGTTCCCAGCGAAAACGACCCTGTAATGGTATAATTACAAGGATAACATCATATAGAATATCTGTCTATTCTTGACAACTACCATGCTTATCTCATCTCGTGAGGTAGAAAAGTAATATATTTTTACGAGTACTCTGCGCCAGTCGTGATAATATAAACTTTCTCCCTCACGATGAGATAAACATGGTATAAGTCAAGAAACGACAGAAATCCTATATATAGCATTGAAACATCACGGTAATGGTTGCAGGGATTGTGAAGTATAATGTATATATACATCAGTCCAATTGCAAATTTAATATCATTTCGACGATAAGATATACTCATCTTCGCTACTAGTGATTCGTTCATAAATAACGTTGAAGCAATTTCATTAATAAATACGTTGCAAAAGAAATTATACCTAATTTTCAACAAAGTCGAACACAAAATATTGCTGCCGGATGAAGTCGATTTTCAGTTGTTTTATCTTGTACAACTGTATACGCTATTCCATTTATGAGGGTATCGTATGATATGTTTAACCACAATGCAGTGTGGAAATTATCTTCATACACGATATTGTCGGATAAAGAGACCTTCTTGGACTTTACTTGTTCACGCTTCTTACTTAAGAACGTCTAAAGCAAGTTTTAAAAAAAACCATATTAACTCTCTCTTATCTCGCCTTGTCAATAAAAATATTAGATGACATATTTTTATCAGAAATATGTTCAAATAACGTTTTGAAATAAACAATATTGTTTTAGTTGGCTTCTATAGACATGTTGTAATTATTCAGTAATAGTTTACTTTGACGCGTGATTGTGAAACAAAACTAGAATAATTCGTTTATACGTTTATATACCACCAACGTTTAAAAAAGAAGAATTCCCACACGCATATTTTCAAATAATTAGAATCCAAACAAACGATCACATTTCTCGTACTTACCGTTTACATGTACCGTCCTTATTCAAATTCTAAATACACGAGCGTCGCACCAGTCAGGGAAATTGGTGTTCTCTGTTGCTAGGGTAACAGATCGAACGCTCAGTTTAAAAACAGCATGGCTGATTGCACAGCTAACATTGTATCCTATCAGAATTCTCCATTTCTAGCCATGAAAGCACCCAACTTGTGACAGAGGTTGCATGAAAGAAATGATTTGATTTACCTCTGGGAATAATTAAAAGAACAATAGCCAGAATAGAGGTGAATGACACAATTGGTATTATTTTCGAAGATTAAGTTAAATGAATTTTGTTCCTTTTACTTTCAGATCTAACAAGGGATAGCAATCGATCTATAAAAATAAGTAAACGTATACTTACATATACCGGACAAGGGACTTCAATGATGCTCTTCTCTCGGTGGTACTGGCCATAAGTCACAGTGGGGTACTTATACAGAAGTGATCGGATGTCATACTCACAGAACGGAAATGTGACATTGTACATCAGACTGTGATCATCGGATCTGGGTGGTTCAGAATAGATTGAACATTTCGTCATAGTGTGACATGCGATATTGCCATAGTAATTAATTATAGTACTTCATTTAACCATTAAACCTACGCTTATATTTATATATTTAGAGACTGGATGCTATGTCAAGGTCGAGTTAATGGCTGTTTGGATGACTTGCTAAAGTAGGCTTTGATGGCCTTTGTATGCTGCAAAATATATAATAATGAGAATTCGTTAACTTATTTCGACTTCTGTGCATTGTGTTTATGGATGGTTTCCAATTATACATACATTTATTTACGTGAAATCAATGCTGGTAGAATGATAAATAATAATCAAAACACTAGGTCAAACGACTTGCAGTTGATGTATTGGTCAACAAAGTTTTATTTTGGTAAAATATATCATCAAATAGACATCGTAGTAAAAATGTTTTTATAAATGTATGTAAAGTCATGCAATCAGTATGTGAGGTTTATATCAGTGAATTGTAAACACACAAATGAATAATGCAACACATAACATAGGACTTACTAATGCATATGCTGTTAGTAATTATCAATTAAACAAAAAATGAGAACCTTGATTTTTGTATGTTTACCGATACCATTCACGTAGAAATAATGGCTCAATAGCACACACATACCGATAGCTTATAATGACGTCATACATTTATAATATATCCAAAATGGTGTGTTATAGCAATAACTCATACGACATACTTACATCAAGAATCAACGTTATTGATACCATCTTAAATACCTTTGATATTTCTGACTACTTTATTTCCTTCTACGTTTGCATATTCTAAACTCGTATACTGAGCTCGTTATCTAAAAATGGATTTGCACACATAATCAAATTATACGAAGAGTCAAATAAACTGATGGTTGGTAACATATTTGTTATTTCCTACAAGTGACTTCAACAAAGCTGACTAACATTTAAATGTTGAGTATTGCTCTGTATACCCTTGACTCTGCTTGGGTACAACTTGTTTCATACCTTTGACTAAAAGAAACTGGGCAAGCACAAACAATACCCTTGACTCTCCGTGCTATGACGTTGTAGAGTTTTGCTATTTCATTTGCTACAATAAACACTCCTTAGTCAGATCTTGCAACAACGCACTTCATCAGTTGCTACAAATGTCCTGCAAATGTCTTGCAAAGTCTTACTCGAACAGATGCTCATGAATCACTAAAATCAACATGTTGAATGAAGAGTTGTTTATTCCTCGCTGAATCAGCAGTTTCAACAATGACTCCAATCAGCTGGTCGAGTAAGGAGTTGTGTATTCCTGGCTCGTTGTCTCCCTGATGGTATCGTACACCTCCAGGTCTATGTATTCACCAGGACCGTCCAGCTCCAAGTAGGCATGCTGTTCCAACTGGTCATACACTGGAGGAGGAGGTGTGGTCTTGAAGGGGCTAATTGGGGTGAGGTAGTCATCTTCTTTACACTGACCAGGGGCTGGAGGCTGTGGTAAAGTGACCTGTGGTGAAGTGACCTGTGGTGAAGTGACCTGTGGTCGTGGGGGGGCATTGGGTGGTTTAGTCACCTGGCTCATTGACTCCTCGTTATTACTGGATCCTGCTGCCTTCTTTTTCTTGCAGAAGAAGCTGCAATTTGAAAGAATCATAAACGAAGAACTGTTTATGTAATATAATTACTATAAACCGATAAAACTTATAAACATAGGGATATTGTTATTTCAAACTATATAATAATCAATACCAATTTTAGGTCTCAGATAAGTACGTAAACAATAAGCAAATGTCATAACATAAATACAGGTCTGGGACAAATAACAAAAGTATAAGCTGCGTTTTTCTTAGAGAGTAACGAGGTATTGTCCCAATGTCAAGCAAGATAGTCTTCAAACTTATATTAAGTTACATATGCATATACTGCACTGTCAAAAGCCTTATCCACGGTCAGTCTTAACAATAAAGTCAATGTGAAGTAAATACTGTGCTTAAATGGCACGTCATTGATCAGTTAAACTATTCGACAAGACGGATGTTGTCGATACTTTCCAAAATGGAGTTTATAGATCGATTCAATACAGTTGTCTACAGTATGATAACGATGAATCTGTCAGCTGCACGAAACACAGTCTCGTTAAGCGATATGGTCACTACTCAAGTTCAAGGTTTATAATTCTCAAAACCCATCCTCGGTAGTGCACGAGTACTCACATTGTGATGGCCAGGGCGATTATAAGTACCACGATAAGCGCCAGTAAACCTCCCAGCAGATCCCCAATAAGAGTTGACCCTGTGTCGTCAGTGTCTGAAGATGCTGGAGTAATATTATTATATACAGTATATGAATAACGGCACTATTTACATGAAGTATTTAATTAGTATTTAATGAGTTATAAGGAGGGATCTGTTGAGTATTGGGGACACTAAACCCAATACCAAAAGAAACTTTGCATCTCAGTTGATTTTATCACATGTATGTTTTCAATTACAAATATGTCAAGTTTTGGACATCGTACACTAAAACTGAAAAGTAATGGCGTATTGTCATCAGTCAAATATTTTTTTCAGAAGTTTTTATTTATTTACAAAAAATGAAATTTTAAAAAAATTAAAAAATTAAACTTTTAATTTTGACAAGACACACATGTTAAGCGACTAACGCACTACTGAAACAGTTTCTGATGTTAAAAGTCCGTTGATATTACCCATTAGCAAAGACCACCGAGTACGAGACCACCACCGAATCACAGACGAATTGATCAAACACATTTTGATACCCCTCGTATGTTGATGCGTCCAAACTTTTTATTTAAATAAACTTTTGAAATGAATATTTTCATACATCGAATGTAAAATTGAATAATTATTACAATACTTAAAAACCCAAATCCAATCGTTGCCTATTATGTGATTTATTAAGACAAGGAGACGGGTGCAAAGTTTCTTTTGGTATTGGGTGTACTGTTTATAATTACGTTAATAATACATGGTTATTGAACAATCCAGTTGCAACATATAACTAAGGTCATATTTGGTGACTTTGGATAGTACAACCCTACAATGAAAAGCGCACATTCATTCGAAAATAAAAACACAGAAATGTGTAGCCAGCCCTCTGCGCTACAAGTGAACAAGCTTTGCTACGGCAAAACAAGACATTGTTGATCTGTTTATATATTAATTAAGATTATTGTTATACCTGTACTTTATGGACCTTCTATCAATACGTTTATTATACAGAGAATTTCACCCAAGTGTCTTCTGATATGAAATATAACAACACGACTTAAAGATACAAACATCCGAGGTTTGACGAGGACATTTTTACTTTAATCAACCAGTGTTATATATGTTATATCAGAGGACACGAGGGTGAGATTGTATTAATCATTCAAAATCATTCTTCAACAATCATTTGCATATTTGAATTTTGTTTTGCCATTTAGCTTATTCAGCAGTGATCAAAGTTCAAAGCATTGTGATGTCATCATCATTATGGCATCATATCATTGTTACGTCATCAACTGTATGACGTCATCACATTGTCATCCAAATTCTCAGTGATGTTATGTCATTAACTGTTGATGTAAAAGGATTATGGCGATTTTATTGTAGCGATATCTACAAGTACCTTCCCCTTAAAGGAATGTAGAAGTCAAATCATCACGATCACACAGATAATTAGGATGTAATACCAAACCGGTAGGACCATTAAGTCACCAAACATCAATACTGTCATGACATGTTTATAAACGACTTGCTGTGTAAGTATATGCCTGCGGTGAAAACCAAAGAGTTATATTGAATTATTTCTTTAAGAAGAATCCTACTTTCGTTCTTGTCTTGCTTGAAGGTATCACCGTCGGCTAGATCACTCTCTGGGACCTTCCACTGTGTATCTGTGCCGACTGGGGCTGGACCAGGTGCGCTTGTAGTTGTTGTGGAGGAAAGGCTGTGACATTTAACTTGCATACTACCATTATCTGGAATTTGTTTAAACAAATTAGAATTTGAGATAGCGCTACATACAAATTGCAAAACCGTGACTTATATAATTATTTCTATACAGTGGTGTCTGCTGATATATTTTACAGTAAATACGGCTTCATATACAGCTTGTGTTTTCTTAAAACGCAATATTATATGTCTTACATGCATATCCATTGTCACCCAGGGATGACTCCCAAATTGAATACGGGAGTGAAGCGAGTATTATTATTGAGACTAGGTTTACTGAGTCTGGGCCTGACTCATTCTCATTTACATCAGATCGAACGTAACACTCATATTTCGTTTGTCGATCTAAGTACAACCCCGCAGAGGTCATGTCAGGTGACATTCACTGAGACTTTTCACCTTTGATAAATTTAGCCAATCAGAGACCTCCTTTAATATGGCATTGAATGTGGGGTTCCGCGTGTCAACTCAAGTATGTCCGATGGCTTTCGAGGCTCGACTCTGATTGGCTGGAGAAAAAGGTCACCTGCCATGACAATGATGAAATATGTGGGGCAATACTCAGATCAGAAGGCAAGGTACGAATGTTACGTTCTATCTGATTTAAATGAGATTGGGCCTTACTCTTAAGATACCCGGAAATGTCAGCACATGACACAAAGTATTGGTATTGAGAGGGTGTAGACTAACCACCTGATTGGCAGACAATCTAAAAGTACGAGCTTAGAGTTGAATAAAATTTCTTCATATTGTCCCGATGAGTGATTGGGGCATCACATCACACCTGTTGTGACATTTCCGACTGCACAACTAGATTTGTTAAACATATTTCAACTTGAAAATATCTTGAATTAAGATTTAGCATGGCTAACCATTTGAATTGAACAATGCTAACCGATACAGTATCCATGCCGAAACAAATTCTCATGGTGAACACACGATAGCTTCAAAAAGTTAAAATCTGAACAAATGTAGCCTATTTTGTAAGCTTATAAGCACAGTGTGAATCCTGCTCGAATTATGGACCAAAGCTGGTTATATGTTTGCAGTCATTCATTTGGTTGGCCTGAGGTCTGCCTATATCTATGTAATTCTCATATCTTATAATAACTGGATATAACACGTCCCACCTGTTACTCGCATCCATATGTCCTGATCGTCCATTCCTTTATTATCATAGGTTACAATCAATGTGTTCACATCTTGGGGACCGTCGTAACGGGGAAACACACGTCTTGGCTCCACTGACTCCGCAACACCGTCAGCTATCACTACCAGAGTGAATGAAGCTTTTCTCTGGACCTCGTACTGGTAGAAAGTCACCGACATACCGCGACCTGTGAACGTGCATTGTATGTCACATTGACCTCGCTGTCTATCTGGGGACCTGGGAGTATGAATATCCACTGAGTTCCGGTAGGTAAGTGTCTTTACAGGAATCTCACAGAGGTTTAGACAATTTACTGAAAGCAAACCAATTATGGAATTATCTGATTTATCAAATTTACATTTGGATGAACATACATCTTTGTAATCAGGGTATACTGTATCCCAAAAGTAGTTTCACCTAAGTGTGTATCGTAAGTGCAATTATCATGTAAAGTGACTTTCATTACAACGTCAATAAAATTACGTTTCCATCACAATGACAAGGAATCATCCTATATCCATATGTAAAATAATCCTTCTCAAACGTATCATGTGGTCGTTACGTCAGTGATGCATATTTTCGAAGGTTTGCATAATGAAATAGATAGATTAATTTTCGAATAATCGATGGAATGAGAACACGTTCATCACAAATACATTGAATGAATACACAAGGACCTACCTGATGCATGTTTGACCCAGCTGATCACGTATTGGATATTTTACAGAACAAAAAGTAAAACTGTGGTTTTGAAAAGATTTACCCTAGTTACTACCTAGATGCCAAAACTGTTAGTGTTCAAGGTAAAACATTAGACTATGTTGTGAGAATTCCGACCGTCCAAGTGCAATATGTGCATTCAAAGACATCGCGAATTACATGAGTCACACTAAATTACACAAGCAGACAAAAAATGTTTCGGTCTGCAGCAAAACACTTCCAGATAAACTTATACTCTACATCTGCTTCTACTGCAATATCATTTTCGAGTTCAAGAGAACATACATAAAATATATAACTGTTACCTTGACAACTTATCTGCATTTTAAAGACGTCTCACCTTTCAAACACTCATATGTTATTTCTAATTTGACAGCATCCGGGGGTATGTACACAGGTTCTGTACAACTCTGTTGTCCTGTACAGTGATGTGTCAGTTCGCCTATACTGTACGGAGTCATCGTATCCTTGGTACAATAAACACCACTACACGTTGATGTCTGTGCACTGACGATGTGGATCCACTCTCCACCAGAACAAGTAAAATCAACGATGCTGTCCATTCCTTTTCCACTGTTTACATTGTCATCTACATAAACTTTCATTTCTGGAATATGGAAAGAGAAACATTGAACTGTTTTGGTACTAAAAGGTGCTAAAGTGCATAAATCGTGTCATATAATAAGCCTGAACATATCGACTGTCGCCGAAGTCATAGGACAAAACGTGTCGGAATCCGCTAGCCGGATTCTTCCGGGTTCTTCAGGATCCGCATTTTTTTTCGGGAGAGTCCGGGGGGATCCGGCAAGCGGATTCCACCACATTTTGTCCTGTGAGTGCTTCTGAGATGCGTGATAAAGGTACATTTGATTTATTAGTCAACTTTCATACATGCAATCAAATATGAAGCATAGACTCGGTATGGACTAATAGACTGTCTTGAAACAATGATCAGAATATTGTTATTACTCAAAACTTAGTTATGTAATGTTTTACACATACCATAAAATATCTATTTACGTTATCGGTATTTCAGATGAGTGGGATGAGAGTTACGTTCCTCCGAATGAAGAGTCATATTGTACAACTACTGTCCATCGTTTATGTACTGCTTCATATGATATAATAACTCTATTACTTGTAACCTTACCTGATGTCACTTCAACGACTTGTACTAGGAGAACGAATAAACGAGATGTGAAGATATATTTGGTCTCCATGTTGACATGCACGTCGGAGTCAATCTGAAGGGAAAGTAGCAATATTTCAAACGGTTATGAAGTGTTAAAATCATGTACTTCCATTAGCTCAAGTATCCCCATTTCGAGACAAACATGAGTTGATTTTGCACCACAAAAATGTAAAGAAACTACCGTTAAGGGCTACTTTGTGGTGGTTTCAACTTGGTAAAACAAACTGTAGTTTGTCCTATGTTGAAAGTGTAGTGACTGATACAAGATGTGAAAGGAGTCAGTCAGCGGGTTGATGTCCTGTAAGCTTGATTTCAAGAATACTGATAAATGTGCCAAATGCAACGTAACAAAAGAGGATACTTAAGTGACAACAGAAAGGTTTCTGGATAACAAATTCTTTAATGTGAAAATACAAGATGTTTCGGGATATATTTCAAATCAAAGAAAATCCCCCTGTTCTCATAAATGTCACTTCTAAATGCCCTTCAAAGACTATTTATTACAGTCATTTATTCCCATGTAACCTCTCTTCTTATAGAAAATCACCTTAAGGTAAAATGGTACCACTACTTTTCTCCTTAACTTCTGATCACTTACGTCGACCGAGTTACTTCAAATGTATTGCCATTGGACTGGAAATGACTTGCATATTAACTTCGAATGTGTCTGATATGAATGATATAAAGGAACTTATTTAGGTTTATGCCTAGGATTTGGTCTCCTCATGTGATCAGCATGTTTATTAAATATTGTATTCATGGAGGTAAAAATATTTAAAATGAAACGTTTATCAACATTTCTGCATCAAATTCTAACATAATAAATTGGCAAAGTATCGCCTTTAAAACGGCATCACGGATTGCCGAATAACTTTGATTGCAAGAAATCAGAATTAATTGATCCTCTTTCAACATAGGTTACTTGGGAGTTGGGAGAAATGGTTTCCTCTAGAGAGAATGATGAAAGTGCAAACCACTTCAGAACTACTGGACATTCTGTAACTGATGTGTCACCGCCGTATTTGCAAATAGATATGTGAGGATGAGTTATGTAAATAACACTACAATGTGTACGACAGGATACACTGCTCGTCTTGTCATTGTTAGAATGGAGATCGATCATTCAAGTTATTTGACCTATTTTGGAGAATTCAAGCGGATTGGTTAATATGATTTTCATTCAGTTTTTCATTTTATATAGATTGTATTAAAGATCTGAATTCTCAGTCAGTCTAACTATTATAGTTTACAATAAATGAATGTTCAAACACTGAAAGCGTTATGAAGTAGAGCTTTAAAAACTGTTTTGAAAATAAAAAAAACATGTATAAGTTATAAGTCTGATCCCGCATACAACCGACACTTTTTAGAAACGAACATTTAATAAATGAGGGATAAATTCACCAAAGCCCCCAGCGCTATACATAAACTCAAATGTAAACCGTACATGTGTATCGTATCTAGCTACTTCATTAAAGTTTCATGTTAAATATGGTACTGTCAAAGACATTTGATCTTTGCATCTTGCTTTTGGTTAATTTTCTTGTGAAGAAATGTTTACTTATTTCTTTAAATCCCATGATCTAAATAAATTTTATAGACTCCAAAAGCTGCAAGACATTTTTAGCAAACGTCGTGATATTTTTCATGGTTAAAGTGGTTTTAACCTTTTTATAGCTGTTTAAATATCTATATATTATATGACATACACTGTATATTTTAGTTTTTATCATGTATTTTTTTAAATATAAGGCTATATTGTCTCTCGGAAGTAGCTGATCGACTGGTTGTAGTACACCTTAGATTTTAATTTCATATTTACACTCATTATATGATTGTAACTACAAGTGAGACATTCATAAAAAATGTCTGTCTGTCTGTCTGTCTGTCTGTCTGTCTGTCTGTCTGTCTGTCTACTTCTCTCAATGTCAGAGATACCTGGATTATCTTCAGCTTGTGGATAAAACTAAAGTTCGGAGTGTATAGCTTCGGGAGAGAGGACCACCTCGTAGTATCTAAATCAAATACACTTACTCCACCATGTACTCGTAATTATTTTGTCCGATTTATTGTTCATCACAAGTAGGTAGTTGCTTTATCATTATCATTACGAAAGTGTAAGAAATCAAAGTTCACAACCAATCTCGTGACATCATCAATCTCTCCCCACCTCGTTACGCCTGAGATACAGTGCGTCGTGGGTAGTGGATAGTAAGTCGGTGACAGTTGATGTATCATGTCCGTTGACACATGTGTCATGTCCGCTGTTTTTGTTCTGTAGTGGACAGAGACTAAGTGACCCCAACTCCAACTTACAAACAATTGCAGTCACATATACATGTACTTTATAGACATAGTAAATATGTAGGTGTAATGCACGTAAACTGTTGATATACACTCATGAATGTTTTACTTAAAGGATAGATGCAATGACATATGGTCCAAATCGGACTCATTAAAATTGTATGTCAATTTGACAATTGCTCGATTATGAATTTCTGAAATCGGTCCATAAATTACTTATATATGGCTTTTTTAAAAAACGCCTAATTTAGCCCCGGCGACCAGAATGAAAGTCTGCGGGGGTGTGGCCCGTGAAGGGATGACTTCTGTGACGTACCTGGAGGAATCTGATTTTCGGCGATAGTCATAATTCAACGTAATTTCGCAACATTTTTATTGTTAATTCCACAACGAAATCTTCAATAAACCAACTTAAATTTCCCATATATAAATATATCGGATGTTTAGATATTCAACTAGGTAATTCCGCAGATGACAATTACACAATTATTACATAAACATGTCTTTTTGGCGATGTAATACACCTCATAAATTATTTAGCGGCAGTTATAATCATCATTAATTAATTAACGCGACTGTCTAGCCGGCCCCGTCTGTCGCTTATCACAGTCACGCCTCAGTGAGCATTTTAAGAATGAATCGCCCTAATAATTGCGGTAGTGTTAAAATTGGTGAATTAAAATCGTCTTAACTATCAATTGCAAGTGTATATTGTCTCGATTTTCTGCTCAATTGATTCCGATATCCAATATACGTAGAGGTAATCATCTGTCATTCTTGAGAAAAATGCATTTCATCAGATCTTTAATGTCGAATGTATTGTGGTGTCAGTAAAGTTCTTGGTATTGTTATGTGGCCTGATTATAATACACAGAATGATCACGTTACATCATGAGGTTGTTTCTGCCCATCCACACATGTAGGTGCCAAACCCTGCACATCTAACATAGGCGCATCAAGCATATTGAAATACTACTTAGTGTTTTGACTTCTTATTTGAAATGAATATTCTATTCATTCATAACTTCATGTGTATTTAAGTGATCCTTAATAATTTGACAATTTCAACACGATTTGTCCCTCATAGGTAATCGCTCGTTTTATGTTGTACATATACATACACGCATATACTATTTACGATGAGACGTTATTAATGTCGTACCTAGGGTTGCAAAACAACCTAAGTAAAAAAAAGAGATTATGATAGTAAGAAACTCCAAATATATATATGTTCATATATATTTCCATTAAAATCTGAATGTGTGTTATTCTGTCATGCTAAAATGAGCATTTTGAAAATATCCAGAAGTTTAGTATTTATTAAAAGACGATAATACTGTTATTGGCGCCATACTCCTATGAACAATAAATCTCCCTGCTTCTCATTTCGCCCGAGGCATTTGACCCTAGTGTTTCACTGGTATGGTAGGAATGAAAACATGTTACTTACAGGCTGGTACAACACAAATAAGTTCTATCTCTCTAGCTATGGTACAAATTTTCGTTTTCTTAATTCATGCAGTTATTTCTTATATTTTGCTTATTTTGCAAAATAGTAGAAGCATTATATATCATATATATGATATATCATTAAATAAATTATTTCGTTATTATTTTATTCTGACCAGACATGTTTCGTCTTAGAATTGTTGTATTATGTTACATACAAGTAACGTTTGATATAACCTAATATAAGTATTGTGTATCCATAATGGTAAAACAGATACTTGAAAGTGAGCAATATAAATAAAATAGCAGTACAATAATATAAATTATAGACTGGTGATGAGGTCAATACCTGTTTTTTTATGGCCCCGAGAAAACAATATTGACCAAGGACGAAGTAAATAACAATAGCATGACGTCATGCAACAATCATTTAAAGGCATGCAACAGTCGTTTGACGTCACTCAAATCAATACGGCTTTTGGTCGGATGTCAATATGCCTCTCTGTCGACGGTCAAATGATCGCCTCTCGACCAATCAGAACGCTGGGAAAATTTGCTTACATGATAATGACTTTTTCTACATTGACGTGATGTGTCTTATACCTATATATATATATTTGAATATTTTATATTGTATAATAGTGTCTCATAGGCCTGATTGGCCGGATATTTTCTCATTATCAACGTGCAATGAAAGTGTGATATATTGTGTATGAAAATATGTGACACGAAAATAAAATAATTTTCTTCTTCTTCTTTCTGTTTAAGGTCCTTGCCTAATATCATGGTAATTCCGAACGTTTAAAGATTATGTAATCACAGTTCTGAGCTAAATATGCTTTCATGTTACAATGGTGCTGATAATTATCACAATTATTATTATAGTAATCTTACCCTGAGGGAAATCATTAGTTTAATAATTTGAATCTTACCGTAAATGTTTTAACTATTTCAAAAAAGTGAATCGTTCCGTAAATGAGTTTCATACATTTATTTATATTACAAACCACGATGTCACTAATATTACAATGTGAATCTTATTGACCAATAGTTCACTGCTTTTATTGTGTAAAACTAATTCCATAATGAAAATATTACAGTAAGGGTTTCATACAGGTAGTTTGTTTAATGTGAGGCTTGCCGTAAAAAGATGTAACTGATTTTACAGCGTAAATATTACAGTAAAGTAACTCATAACATTTTAAAATATTATTCTTACCTTGAACTCGTTAAGTTTTTACTATGTGAATCTTACCGTAAAGAATGTAAGTGTTTGGTATATGAACCTTACCTTAAAGTATTTCCCGACTGCCTCTGATTACACGACCTGCACCACCTGTGTTGTTTACCACACAAAGGTACACCTGAGTTAACTGTCTAGTGACACAGGTGTGAATTGTGTACGGCCGGTTTACAGGACATCCTCAACAAATCTATCTGACACAGGACGATCTCAGGTCACATGATACCCATTGTATGCTTATTGCTATCTTTGACAACTGTTATTTTTGTTGGAAAATAATTTGCATGTACAAATTCAGGTTGGTACTTTTGTCGAAAGATTGACGGTGAATACATGGAGATTCACTAATTTGATATTAACTAGATAAAGTTCTTTAATCTGTGAATTGTTTCATCATTTAGTGTGCATGGGTATCCGCACAACAACGTTTGAATAAGGGTTATTTCACAGTAACCTAACAGACCATAGACCTACAATATTTTCAGCTAGATTGAAATATCCAAACTGTTCTTCTCTTTCATTCGGTTGACTTTAATGAGTATATAGAAAATACGACATAGACTATGCCTGGAATGTTTGCTGTTCCTACGATTAGCCTTATATCTAGTGTTCATTCAGGCGTGTTTCAAGCCATTTTTATGAGTTGTATAAACTCCTCTACTCTACGGCACACGTTCATATTAATAATATTCTGTCAGATAACGTGACGGATTGTACCTGTCGTTCTAAAGGTCATATAAAACCACTCACTCATTAGTATGGAGACTCAAGACAGCAGAAATACAAAGCATATTGTTTAGGGAAAATATGCTTATGTAATACAATTCAATATTATATGGATTGAAAATACATCTGAAATGTTATGCTTAAAATATGACCTAATACCTACAGGTAGACATAGTAAGGTTCAAAATCAATTTGACAACGTACATCTCACAATGCACAATTTATTATGTTTTTTAGAAGAACAAAATGTCATGGAAGAAATTGTCTTGAGAAAGCTCATTGGGGAGAGAATGTCAACATGTATAACATGACTTCTTGTTTAAAAAGCTAAATGTATGAAATGACTTCCTTTTTGGAAAGCTGATGGAGCATAAAATCATGTTGGTGAGGTCACATATACGCCCAACTTTAACCGAAAATAACCAGTTTCAGGTCAATCAGTTCAGTATAACGAAAACACAACCATTCAAATTCGTGAGCATGATCGAAAACCGGACAATGGACCTTGCAGCCATTAAGTCAAACGTAATTTTGGAAAGTTTAATAAAGTGGATTGGAAGACATATTTGCTTCTATAGCGTTTAATAGGTGTTATAACGAGTACATACGTGAGATGGAAACATAATTGTCGGCTACTACACATATATGAGACCGTTCCTTGGTTTTCATTGAAACAAATATTTATTTGATACATTAATTAGCATTTGTGGATGATATTGAAGTCGAGTAAGAATATATAACCTAAACCAGGACCAATTGTAATTTGTAACATTTTAGAACCAAATAAAATATCACGCAAAACTGATCATGCATCTTTATAAAGTTATGTATGAACTGACTTCTTGTCTGAAAAACTAAAATGTATGAAATGACTTCTTATCTGACAAGTTATATGGTATGAAATGAGTTCTTGTCTGAAAAGCTAAAATGTATGATAGGACATTCTCTTTGAACTTCATTTTTTTCAAAATTTTTATCTGCATCTTTAATCAACAACTATCTTGAAATCTATCATTCCCATGACGTTTGATGCGCTCCATGGTACATATCAACACAGCTCGGTTCATATATGCATGCATAATGAAATGTAAGGTTCCTTATTAGGGATAACGTGTTTTTCAAATCAGGCAGAATACATTATACTATCACTAAATTTTCAGCGTTGTAATATCAAATTCAACAACATAAATCAATGTCAGAAGCTTTGTTTTGGATTGGTGCGTCGTCCTGTGGCGTTATCATAGAAGGACGTACACAAGCAAGTAATCATCAATTTTATATATAACGGTCGTCGTCAGCGCTCACCAAATGGACACTTTCCAAATCATCAGTAAATGCTTCTAGGCAAAATCAACAGTAAATCTTATTCATTACAATGATTTAGACAATTCATGTTCAAACGTTACATAAACATTTAACTGGTAACGCTGATAAAACAAAATATAATGAAAGTCCTTGGTATTTGGCGTGTGTCGCGAGTCGTTGCTAGACGTGACTGCCACATCGACATCACAGCCTTGTCAGGAGTCAGGCAGCTTTTACGCCCCTTCAATCAGTCAAATCCCATTTACGTAGAGATTAATTGTCAAATATTCATCATATGGTAAATCCTGACAGATGTATGGTTATTCAGGTTGGAAGGTTTCATAAACATGAAGCTGAGAATAATCATGAACTGATGTCTGTCTCCGCCCCTCGTCTTGGAGTTGTGAGTATTCGTGGTTGGTGTTGACTAGGTGTAGGTAGTCTGGTATAGAGCTACCTCCCCTTGGTGGAGGGCTGGAGGCTTGGAAGTGTACTGGCCCATCTGTCGCCATCTCCAGGCGCCTGTTTCTTCGCTTGTATTTTAGGCACACACTAGAGACGAAAGGGAATGTTAGTTACAAGTAAGGTAGTACATGCACGTGTGGTAATATACACCAAGCGGTAGACGAACCGATACCATACCAAATAAAACAAGACAGTTCAATCCACGATACAGCGATACATACGACTGAATTGAGAGACATCATCTCCTCAGACGCCAACTAAACTACATTTGGAAATTTCAAAACATAATCTGTTCATATTCTGAGAACACGTTTTAAGAAGGCGTCGTGTACATGTAGACCAGATAGGAGAGTCAAAAAGTTTTATTTCTGGCTTGTTTTAAGACGTTATAAAGTAATGATGTGTTGACAAATTCGAGTCCGAGAAGGTCATAAATGTCGACAATATCATACTCATCTACTCAAATACATCAACAATCTATTTCATTTTATACTCTCTTTAAAATGTGGGGACGTTTCTTTTGCATGTGAGTTTATCTTGCCAGGGTTTCGAGAATGAAATCATTAGACCATAAAAAGATATTTAAAAAATGCAACATTTCTTCACAATGTTAAGTACTAAATACGGTATTTTTTCCTGAAAGATCGTACATACCCAATTACTACTGCAAGGAGCACGAGGACCAGGAATGCCAAACCACTGATGATGAGAATCACAGGTAACGTTACTGAAACCAACGTACAAGGGTGGCATTGATCTTTTATAGATTCAGCGAAATTACATGTAGAATATTTATAAAGGATGTCGATTTATCGAAGAATTTATTAAAACAAAACATAGATTTTTATAGATTGTCTTATTACAGATCGTCTAACCCAGTGAGGTATCCGCGTTACGTTCGATCTAATTCTAAGGAGATAGAAAATAAACGAACTTGTATTTTGGGGAGCCTCAAACGTTGGCGATGCACTCGGCAAACTCGACTGAAAAGATGATAATGTTGTTGTTGTTGCTGCTGTCCTTGCTGTTGATGTTGGTGACGGTGTTGCCGATGTTGCCGGTGGCACAATTGAAACTGGTGGAGTTGATATTAATGTCACTGCTGTTGTCATTGTCATTGTTGTCGTAGTAGTAGAAGTAGAAGTAGTTGTTGTTGTTGTTTCAGTGGCTCCCCTTGTTATCGATATAGGTATTACTGTACTTGGTGGATTTGAAGAACTCAATTGAGGGTTAGGTGGTGATCTCAAACAAGATACTTCCATTCGCCCAGGTGCTACAAATATATGTTTTAAATTATAAGCTTTTTTTCATGTTATAAACTTTGACTTCAGCGTATAGATGTACAACTACATTCATCTAACAAGGTGAACAGTTCCCATTTAAAGGTATGAAAGTGTCGTCCATCATACCGTATTTAGTGTTTCTTAAGTCATGTATAACACGTTAAATTATGATGATTTGTCTCAACTTAACGCATACCAAACTCAGAATCATTGTCTTCGCTTCTGAGATGTATAAAGCCTTTAGCATTGTGTAGGACGTTTCGGAAAACATTATTCCCATGTTCAATCTCTAACGTAATAAAAACGGCTCTACTCAAGACTTGAGCCACACGAAGTTTGGCAAACTCACTGAGGTATCGTAAAATCATTGGGTTTTTTTGTGTTGTCTCAGAACGCCGTGTTACCGATTACAATTGTTCCTAATGCATACAAACCTTGGACAAATGTCCGCGACACATCCAATTCAAGCCATCATACATGTAGCAATAGGAAACAGTCACTTGTATGGTTAAACTAATATGTATGTTTAAAAGCTACAATTCAACTTAAAATATATTCCAAGGACAAAAGACAAAATTAATCGGAAAATTCGAATGAATCACTGAGATCAATGATAACAACTGGTGCACGCGGAAATGGTAAGATTGTCGTATATGCGCCGTTCACAACATTTCCCTATAGATGTTAGTCCCAGTTTGATCATAGTTGAAATACTCTTCATAAATAGCATGGTATAATGCATCACCCATCAATCATCAAACATTTAACATCCAGTATCAGGCATTAAGCATTACGCATAAAACATTAATCAACTTGAATCACGCATCAAGACTCAAGCATCAATCATCAAACATTAAGCATAAAGTACTCGTACATCAAGCATCAATTATATCAAGTACATCAAGCATCAAGTCTAAGTTTAAGTATCACATATCAAACATCAAGCATCAAGTATCACATATCAAACATCACATATCAAACATCAAACATCAAGCTCCCAAGTACATCAAACATCAAGTTAAAGGGACACCGCGTCGAGTTAAACATGGAATCCGATTTATTACCCTATGCTGATTAGTGTGTCTTCAAGCTTTAAGTACATCAATCATCAAGTTAAAGCTATTACGAAGTATCACATATCAAGCATCAAACATCAACCTTTAAGTACACCAAACATCAAGTTAAAGCTGTTATGAAGTATCACATGTCAAGCATCAAACATCAAGCTTTAAGTACACCAAACATCAAGTTAAAGCTGTTATGAAGTATCACATATCAAGCATCAAACATCAAACATCAAGCTTTAAGTACACCAAACATCAAGTTAAAGCTGTTATGAAGTATCACATATTAAGCATCAAACATCAAACATCAAGCATCACATATCAAGTATCAAATGAGTATCAAACATTAAGTATCAAGCATCAAACATCAAACATCACGTATCATTCATCATGCATAAATGATCATGCACCAACCGTCATATGTAAGTGCGGTCTGTCATGCACACCTAGTACATCCTAAATGTGTGAATGAAAGTTAAATGTGTAAAAAGTTATGTCTAAAGCATACACACCTTGAACACGTATCCACAGCTGCTGCCTATCCCTGCCCCCATCATTGTAACTCAACGTCATATTAGTCACGTGATTAGCCATTAAGTCGTAGTCGTACACAGCTCCTGTGGGAAACACGTTGTTGTTCCTGCCGTCGGTCTGATACGTGAAGGTAGCAGGGGGCGAGTCTATCTTCAACTCGTACACTGTTGCATCCAAGCCATACCCTTCTATAGTGCAGCTACACCTCCGGTCAAAGCTCTGACTGACCGGGTAGCTGTGGGAGTGAAGGTGGATCTGTCCGGTGTACTCGGCGCCCTGCACTGAAGAGTCGCAGATGCCGAATCTTTCTGTAATGTCAAGTCATTGAATGAACATGAGATTTTGACGAAATACAGAAATACAACATTAGAAATGCATAAAGGTGATGAAACCCCGCAAACTTATCATAATTAATCATTGAATGAACCCTTCATTTATGATACTATCAATTCATTATTTACTTCCGCATAAAAGGCAACATGTATATAAACTGAACGCCAAAAGAAATGTTACACCTCTTTGAATTTGAATATCATACACAGTTACGTGTTCAGAGGAATTTGCTTTGTTGTGTTGTAACACTCTTTCACTTTAGTGTTTTGTGCTAAAATAGCAAACCTGTAACTTTAATGGTAAATAAGCTATAGCCAGTTCTTCATAGGTGGGTTCGATTGTCCTATTTCCGATCATGAAATAAGTGAAGGGAATGCCATTTACTATAATTGTTAAAATGCTGATAATGATGCCGTAGATTGTTTTCTAAATAGGATTAGCGAACAATGCTTCTTACGTCAGATTATAATAAAACACTGTACCCAGGTAAAACAACAAATTGAGCACCACAAGTCCAATAGCTAATAGACAGGCAGGCAGATATTTTATTATAGTCTCACTTCGTACATTGAAACATATATATACATTACAATAAAAATGCGTTTCCGAGCCAACCGTTTAGGGTTATGAGAGACTTGGATTCTAAATTACAAATGTACAAATTGTAAAATCCTCAAAAACTAAAAAAATATAGAAATAAAGCATATGTGTAAAATAAGTATACACTTAAATGTCGTATAAAATATCCTTCCGCTTTTCTACTAAAAGCTTGCAGTTTTTGCCGATAATAATAGTACAGTATCATTGGACGTGATAAAATAAAATGTATCTGTATCAGATAGTATCATACAGAGATTCAAAATCATCACAAACATCAGCACGTTTGGCCATTAAGGGTTGCATACTGCACAATACCATACTCCTCTACAAAGTGAATCTCCACCCTCACATCCACATAAATTTACCATTGAGTCACCGCAGATAGTGGGCAAATCACTTCGTAGTAATAACGTGATAACGTATCACAAAATAAATCGTAAGCTATTCTTGTGTTACATACCAAATATATTTTTTAAATTTCCAAAATACAATATAGTTGCAACTTTACAGTAATGAATAAGTATCAAAAATTCGTCCCTAGAGTCGTTTCGAATTGCGTTTTTACAAACCAATGTCTGAGTAACTGAACGAATACACGATCGAGAATGGGAGAGCATATCAACTTCGGTACAATTGACTAATGTCGCGCATACTCCAACCCGATTATACGACAGCTAGCTGTAATGTCGAGCGATTATAGATACCCTTGTTGACAAAAACGACTTACGAGTTTCGACACACTCGTAGCTTATGTTTATGGCTCCACTTGTTTGGAAGGTCTGGACGGGTAGACACGTCTGTTGACCAACACAGCTGGCATGTAGTAGAGTTTTAGAGAGGGGTGAACTTTGACTAGAATTTTCGTATCTGTAATCAGTGACGTGGATCCATGCCCCAGAGCTACACGTCAAGTTGATCCTCACTGGCACATTTGGAGAGACAGTATACGAGACCGTCATACCTTCAGTTGTGTCTGAAGTGAAATAGGAGAGAATGATAATTTACTCAGTTAACATTTTGTGATAAAGTTATAAAATGATGGATGGATCAATGAATAAAGGTATATTAATTTATAAGAATACATAATTGATCAATGAACTGAAATGATTGCGTATGTTTGATGGTTGATGTTTGTTTACGGCAGTGTAGGTGTACTTCGGTAAATTAAGAAATGGTTGTCCAATGGGTGCTCTCTATTTCCGGCGACTTCTTGCTAAGCCAACATTTGGGGAATCCTATTCTTGGAACGCAATCGAAATTTTGACAAAACTAATTGTTAATCTGAATTAAATCTAACCAACTAACCTGTATATATACAAACAGATATAATAGTTGAGTGATTTCAATGCAGATATTTACATGCATGTATAATCTAGTTGCATAACTTAAGCATAGATGGTGGAAATGTATGTATGTGTTTTAAGTTTATACAAACGTAATGTATTTGTTATTCTACTGTTTTATTCTGTTAATATTTTAAAAATCAAAAACAATGATACAGCCAGAAAACGATATATGTTTGCTTTTGAGCGTATTCATTGTCTGACGACACTCGGCAAATCCATTACAGCATAGGTCAGGTAATCCGCATGTGTATTTCTACTGTAGTCAAGTTAGGACGTAGCCATAATTTCGGGATACAACCGTCCATTGACACACTGCTGTACACACAGATGTATAGATGGATTACTTAAGAATTGACTTCAAAATTTATTAAATTCATGGAAGCATAAACTTAGAAAACACTGTTCAAACTGTGTAAATTCGCGTAGCACAGCGTTTTTTTAAGTTTATACCTCCATGAACTTAATAAATTTTGAAGTCAATACACTCGTACCTGATGTTTTGAAAAGGTTTCATTGCTACAAATATACAAAATTGCAACAATTAGAGCCCTACTGTTTGCGCGTATGAAGACACCAAATATTAGCCCCGACTACAACGTGATCATCAGCCAATGAAAATGCACAACGCAACTAGCCATGAACCTGACGACATGGCTAAATGTGATGTGACGTCACGAAATTAAGTTTATGCTGGTATGAACTGAATCTCTGTGACAGTGTTCAGAGAATCGGATCCACGCAAAGCAATTGCTATTTATTTATATACGGATGTTGGGAGAAGTAGATGCATGGATGATAGATGAATGGTTGGATAGGTGGATTGGTTCAAGTTTGGATAATTATGATTTATGCGTTATTATTATGAGGTAACATAATTATAGATTTGTATATAAATGGGTGCATGAAAGTCTTAATCTGTCGATTAGTAAATGGGTGGAAGGATTTGTGACTACATTTATACGAAGGAGTGGTTATTGGAATGGTGAATGTTTGAATGAATGCACATCTGTATTTACGTTACATGTATTGTGTACAGTTTATGTATTCCATGTACCATTTCTCCTTTATAGTGTCTCGTAATCCCATATTGGATGGCTCATCATTTGTAGTTTATGTTGTGTATACATGTATAACAAAATTATGCGTATGAGGTGAGACTTGAGATGTTTGTTTGAGAGAGGTGAGATGTTTGAATGAGTTAAACTATATAACACGATGAAGGAGTTACATGTCAGCCATGAATGTGTGAAATAGTTTGAATTGAAACCGAGATGAATTGATGGATGAATGCCAAAATAAAATAATGAATAACATAAATTATGCCATGAATACCGTATCGATTTCAATACATGTTTTAATGTTATAGTTTCTAAACTACTATCAATTCCATGGAATGTGAACATCACCTTTATCAGTCAGCAAACACAATAGAGCGACGGCTGTCAATATCAACATCGTCATATGTATCTGAGAAGCTGCAAGTACACAAAACAATAAAAAAAAAACTTCTTTTTTTATATGATATAAATTGCTAAATACCATGTATTTCACTAACCAACATGGACATAAGCTATGTATATTGACAAAGGCATCACAAACTCTGAATTACATAAATAAATCTAGATCTTGGATTGTGTCCTACGTGTTCATCACATTGGCATGTTCCAAATGTGCCTAAATCCATGTTTGCCTACACTGATATCAACACAAATCCATGCATAACTGTTTTGTGTACTGGGTTCTTCCAACCTATGTCAGATAATGAACTCTTCCACTTGATGATTAATAGTTTATGATGTTAGGATAAGATTTCATGAAAAGTGCCCTTAGGATAAATGCTAAAGGGTGAATAAAGGAATTAATTTATTATTATATTATTCCCCATTCATGGTTGTACCGAGATTATTTTGAACCAATGCTCAAGCGTAAACAATATTTGTGTTACCCTACAGATGGACTTTGAACATAAAAGTAATTTCCAACATCAGATAGGATAAATATTTAAGGATTTATAGTTACGACATTATTACAAACTCGGAAAACTGTTCATGTGTTTATAATTATATGATTTAGTTTATCCGTTGTCTGCTTTTACGGAAACATTTTTAAGACAAAATATTCGCCCGATCCTTCAAGTTTGCACGTCTTCTACATTATTAACAAATATACAGAGCAGAATTATATTACAGGTTTTGTGACATTATACTTTTTACTTAAGTTATATTTTGTTTATAGTAATTTTGCTGAAGTCTAAATGTGTGTAACCAATTCTAGAGAAAATAATTCTCCAAAATCATTTTTTTAATTGTGCACTTGTCTCTTCTACATTAATAGAGATAAATGTGTAGAATTACAAACGATTTTGTCATCATAAATTTTTGTTTTCAGTTGTTTTATTTTGCACTGAAATTATTTTTGGATCTAAATTTGTCCGCCTGATTCCAAAACAAAAGTTTCTCCGAATCTTTTCAAATTTTGCAGTGATTTTAAACGAAAGATAGTTAGAGATATTTTAATTTAATCTTTTTTTATTTATTGTTTTGCAATCTATTCATCTTATTTTTTTAAAAATACATTTTGCACATGTCTTCTACCTGCAGATGAAGTCGTTTTTGGAAAGGTAAATTGGTCCATAGGAACCAGACATCTGCGTAGTGGTAAACTTATAGGTAACACTTGTTGACTCGGGGTCATATCCATTTTATTATTAGGGGTGTAATTGCAACTGTTGTAGAGACATAGGGATGTAGGCACACGTACGTAGGGACGTGCAATGTAGCTGGGCATATTGGAAACAAACACTGACCATACAATTGAAGGGGTGCATTCAAGAAGGGCACATCTATATAGCATAGCACATGTGCCCTTCTTGAATGCACCCCTTTAATTAGCAAATTATCAAATCAGGAACGCATTGAAACCTCGACGGTTTTTTCCAGGAAGCAAAAACAAAAAAACACTATTGTCCATCAATACTGTAAACTTAAAAGTTCTTAACTCAGATTAATTTGGTGAAATGTCATTAAAGATGAAATTTAAGACACTCGCAAATAATTGTCCTCTGACTACTAACTGGAAGTACTAAGAATTCGCGTTGTTCACATAGTATGTTGTTACAATTTAATTTGTCGTAATAGTGTAAAACGTTGTAAAACATAAACAAAAACCTAACTCTGATCATAAGTACCATTCAATGTCATCTAAGACATCTACATATACCAGACATATATATATATATATACTATGATGTACTATTTTAGGAGGAGGATTTCATTATAATGAACATTTATGGTCTTGCGTATGTGACAACATCAAAACATTCTTACAGCTGCACGGCTGTGAATATTGATTAAACATCACATACCTTGTTTCTCTGTTCATACACTGCATGTAGAGACTCCTAACATACCAGTGTGTGAAGTAGTTGTCAACTGCCGCTAGGTACGTATTACCAGGGTCATCTCCTTACGCTACATCCTGGCGGAGGAAATCCTTCTGTGAATGTACTGAACTGTCAGAGTCATCTTTAATATAAACATACGATTCTAAGAATTTGTAAAGATATATGTTGTACAACTATATAATATAATTAGACAATCATGTATCCAAATGTTATATTTACTTGAAAATGTACTCATGTATTTAATTTTCATTGGATACCTCCCTGGATTTGTCATCTTTAAGGACACGAGGTGTGATATGACGTATAATATGTATGTATAGATCTACGAATTTGTGAACGATCGTGTGTGCTGTGTGGCAGGACTTGATATTGACAAAAAATGTATTGCTTGAGATATTTAACATAATAACTTGAGATATCTTCCCATCAAAAGATATGCAAATAATATTGTTAATTAGATATGGATTTTGTCCTTTCCCTATTAAAAAGCTTATTTAAACAGTTTATTTATCCCCCAAATGACCACAATGCAGTCTCCATTTTGCTATGTACATATGACATACATACATATTTTTCTGGTCTCATCAAGATGCCTCCAACCATGCCATTTTAAAGGCTATTCTTATCTTATTTCAATTCAAAGTTACGTCCAACACGATGATTTTATGGCACAACGATGGGCATCAAAACGGCAACCCTGTAATGACGAAAAGTAAGTTTCTGGAACAGGTAAGAGTTCTACATTTACCGTCGTACTTTATCTACCCACAAACAATGAGAGCCACTCCAATAATTAAATGCTGTTGGGCGGTACAGGCAACGTGAATCCAGGTTAATTAAAGCGAGAGTCATCGTTAAACATCATGTAGCGCTAATGTCACAGCACACGACTACGATGAGCTCTAGTTGACGCCATTCGCAGAAGCCTTTGTTGAGCTGTCATTTTTACACCAACAAATGGACGACGTGATTTCAGCTTTCACTCGATTTCTCCAAGTTCGATTTGAAAACTGTACACCAGTAATCGGACGGAACCTGATTTAGTGTATTGAGGTTACCATTAACTGCATTTGAGTTTTCAGGAAAAAAACAACCAGAATCGAGTATCTGGTAATTACATGGTAGAATTTAATTTGAAGTACCCGATTTACTGTTAGTTGAACACATGCACGTTTGGATAAAGTTTCTCACCAATGATGACGGCTAGGATATCGAACCATCAAACTGGCAGACAGCCCATCAATACGGAGATAAACCGCGCCTGTTGTTGTTGAATTTCAATGATGACCTCGACCGAGCTTTCTATAAGCCCTGTAAAATAACTGCAAATAACAAGCAAACAGCGTGACACGTGGTATGAGAACAACGTGTAATTAATTTGAAATCATACTTCTTAACGAAATACACGAATTCGTCAGGTGTAGATTACTCCCCACACAGAAAGAAATCATACCTTAATTCTCCTAGCAACCGACATAATAAGCTGATTGTTTGGATCTTAAACATGTATCTATAGATCTGCCGGTCTGTGAGACTTAATGATAACTGTGATATCAAGCAGTGTGTCCAGCTTGTTGTTCAGTTCCAGTAACCACTTCAGTGAACACTGAATACCTTTTGCTTTCTGTAGAGGCTACAATCATAAACTCTGAAAAGAACCAAACCAGCAACAGTCATGTCGACAGTTGATCCCCAGTGCAATAACACAACAACAGATTGGATGTCTGCTGCACCCCTGTATTTGGTGAATTCATTTGCAATATGTGGATCTTTCTTCCTTCTCATCGTTATAGAGAAGACAGCGGAACTACAGGGAGTTTCTAGGCTGTTGTTGTTTCAAGAACAGATAGCATCGTTGATAGAACGTGCATTTGTAATGGTAGCCGTTAGTTTTTACAGCGAGGACAGATTATTCACACAAGCAGTCCTACTGGTTGTTGTAAAAGCGGCCAAGACTACATCCGTCCTGCTGCTTATGTGTATAAACGTCAACATATACCTTGGAATCTGTCATTCTGCTTCCTTCCGAGCTCGAGCAGAAAGAATGAAGTTCGTTGGAGCAAAAGTCATCACATGTGCTCGGTTTGTTGGTGCCTTAACGACTGGGCCATCTCTGGTTCAAGAAGGATACTACTTCTATAATTGTGAACTGCCATGGCCACTCGTCAACCCAAGGTATGCAACCCTTTGGGTCTTAATACTTGACATTATCCCGTTGATTATGGCAACAACAGCAAACATTCTGTGTTTTCGCGAAATTAGAAAATACATAAAATCCCATTTTCAAAACGGTTATATAAGCAATTCAACAAAGGAGAGTATTCAGATCGCAAAATTTGTTGTGGCAGTCTCGATCTTTCATTCCCTTAATATTATTTTGTTTTATTGTTTAGTATATTTCTCCGTTTATATAATACAATATGATTTTAAAATGTTGCTTGTTTTGGTAATTGTAACGACAGTTTATACTTTTTTTAGACCATGTTTCTATCTTGCTTTATACCCACCCTTAAGGCAAACTGCAAAACGTATGCGCCATATTTGTGGAAATAACAGTATTGGTTCGGACACCACTGGAACCAGAAATGTTATGAGGTTAACAGAACGACAACCGGGGGCTGTTCTTCCATCCGTTGATTGACTCTCTTATCCCATGAATATTGACTGTAAAGAACCATTTCTGGCACTTCTCAGTTTAGGCGATTTTTAAAAAAGTTTCATACGGTCCATGTCTGTTAACTTCTACATATATACATAGTAAAAAGTGTTCCACCCCAAGTTTTTATCACCAGTAGAAGTTGTCTTATATTAAAGTAAAAGTTTATCAGAGAAAGCAACTGTGTTATGTGACAGAAACATTATCTACAGGTTTAACAAAGCAAATGACATTCAGATAACGTTTCTCTTCTTATAATATTTGCATTCATGAACTTTGCTAGTTGGTGTCCAGGAATATGTAGCCTATTGTTACACTGAAAACTGAAAGTCAATATTGGCTGTTGAAATGCGAGTTATTCGAATCCATTTTTTCAAGTGAACTGGTGGACCTTAAATAATTGTCATTTATTTTTTGAAAAGGGTAAATAATTTCAAGAACGAGTTACTTCAATATTTTGCTTAATATTAGATCTTTTGATGTGCGAATATCAACTTGATAACAACAGTTTTGTTTTCGTCTTCTGAAACCTGATGTTTATCTCGTAGTTTCGTCACAGGAACAATAATTCTTTTGGATAAAAAAATCATTGCAACTTCAATTACTGTAATTACTTAAAATATCAACATGAATGATTTAACTTTGATAATAGTCATAATCGTCGTTAAAATATCCCTATGTCGTTAGTGTTAGTTCAAATTCAATTTTAACACTGAAACAGCATCACAGTTTAGGTATGCATAGAGCGAGGGCAACACTAAGGTTACAATGTTTATCTACGAATAACCTATGATTTACCCTGGTTGTCAATAAAAAAAAATACTTCTAGCGTCGAAATCATTCTATAAAGATGTCTTTCCTCAAAGTATCATGCGATATTTATACTTCTTAAGCTTAAAGAATAAGAATAATAGGATTCTTAATTCAAATAAGATTTCTTAATTCCCACAACAACCGTTCTAACTCTTAAGTAAGACATTGAGAGTTTAGTTACTTTCTTTACTATCAGAATCCCCTGAGGACACCAATGAAGAAATGAATGAGACTCTCGTGCAAGAAATAATGTTCGATTCCGCATAACTAAAGGAGGGGCAGAGTTTGCGACAGACATACTACCTGTAGACATTGAACCAGTTACCTTCTGGAATAGTTCTGCCAGTCGTCGATAAAGTGCTTGTTACCTTGATGTTTGGCGACATGGAATAAGCAGTGTCGGTGTTGATGGGGCCCATGTACAAATCCTAGCAGCATGTGTGAACCAATGTGAATTAGTGAACAGAACACAGGATCACTCGTATCAACACTCAAGTTGCTTTTAAAGAATGTATCGCATACTGGATGTTGTTGCTAAGTGACCGGGATCAACACATGATTATAGGAGAAAGTGGTTTTCAAATTCTATTCGAAACGGAAGGAGTACGTCCATATCACCCAACTCATGGTCTATGACAACGTACCCAACAATACACCACTGTCCAGCTCGCATTCAATCGGTAAGTTATTATGTCTTCACGACAGAGTCTGGTAGACATAGTGTTGTTATCTGAGCAATGAGTAACCTAATAAATGTTTCGAAATTGATGTATTTTGATCTTAAAATATCTCAATAATGACAAATTAATGTTTGTAATGTATGAGCCTGGATTCGAACATGCAACCCTTCGTTTGTTAGTCATTGCTGTTGTCTATTAGGCTACGAAGGGCTGTTAGAAACTATATATGATTGTCAGTAAGAATCCTGCGTTCTCCACTATACTGGTAACGCACGGGGACAGCATGACATGACAGGGTTTTAGCTGAAGTTTTTAGCTGCATGAGCGTGGAAGATTCCATTTCATGGGGGTCGTAGCTACTTGTACCATGTCCGATGAATGGGCACCGAAATTTGCAAAATAATTAATGTTGATCTATCATAATTGAAATTCAATGCTTGTAAAATATTTGTGTTTCACATCATACATAACGTTGAATGCAATAAATAAAATCTGACATCACTTTATGTCATCAAATATAGTGATGCGCTCTTATCGAGAGTATTTGTCTTTGAAACTTAATGTCATCGGATATGAACATTATATTTCATATTTCTTGTTGTAGATGACATTTCCCCACCGATTTACATCATTTATAAGTAATGTCGTATTAGAAACACTAACATACTCATTGACTCTTTAAGATTCTGTAAAACACTTTTCAATAAACACAATTACAAAAGGTACCCGATAGACGATTACTTTCTTTAGACCTTTTCACAACGATAAATTCTGTATTTGTGAACAGTGAATGTATCTGTTACGTCACGAAAATACCATCAGTTGTTGAACAGGTCAAGAGCGAAGCAAGATGCAAAGATAGGTCCTGATCACATTACGTTCCTTATTTTGAGAATTTATATTTCCAGTGTTAAGGTTTACAATGTACAAGGCTCTTTTCCAGAGCGACTGCATCTGAAAGACAGGTGTGGCGAACATAGGGCAGCTGGAGTGTAGGCTTGGAGACTGGGGAGCTGGCAGGCTGGGAGGCTGAGAAGCTGGGCGGCTGGGAGGCTGGGAGGCTGGGAGACCTGGGAGGCTGGTAAGCTGGGATGCTGGGAAGCTGAGAGGCTGGGAGGCTGGTTCACTGCCTGGATGAGATGTTCTCAGGAGTCCGGGACTTACCCAGGGAGAGCCTGTAGGTGTATTCTGTTCTCAATGTGTCCGATCTTGGACTTCGAATGTATGTTCTATGTTGTTTTTTCTCAACTTCCTCAACAGTGTGTTTGTCTGGGGAAAACATCATGTAAAGTTGGTAATTGTTTTTTTTCGTTTTATTCTTACAATTCTCTTTATAATCCTTGATATGCACATTTGACAAGAACTCAAACAAGAAAAGCCTTTAAAAAGGCAAGCTTGGGGGGCAACTGAGTAGATATAGTGAATGAGGTGGTGATTTTTGAATATGTTCGATGTACAGGTGAGGTGGGGTTTAACACCGCTTTCAAGAGTACTTGACTTATATCACGGAGTGTAGTATTACGGCAGGGAGAAATCCCGCAACGCCATGCGGCTATGCATTGCGGTGAAACCTGCGAGCAACAGCTGAAACTAGCGAAACCTTACTGCACGTAGAACACGTGTTCTCTACTGCAGACAAAGTTGCCGTGTCCCCTGGCGGGATTCGAACCACGGGCCTCTTGATCTGAAGCCGAAAGCGCTATCCCGTCCCCTCGATGTACAGGCGGTTGGACAATGCATGATGATAGTCTTGCCTGCGTGTTTGCTGGTATATTAGGAGACTGTCAGTACTGTTTCATTATAAGGTCTACCATTACAATAAACCATGAATGATCACTTGAATAACTTGATAACATGAAACGCACAATAATAATTCGGACGGAACAGCTCAGCGTTTACGTTATTGAACATGCCCCCTAAACAATTCTAGGAAACAACTCGGGACTCTAGAAAAAGTAGGTCAGTTATTATCAAAATGGATTGTGGTTTCCGATTCTGGAATGCAAAATCATGTACTGAATTGGTACAAAAGCGATCCATCTGCGTGATATTGTTTCAAATTAAGGAAAACAAATGTATTAAAGTTTCCAAATGGCAAAATAATGAGAAATTCTAGTGAAATGAGAAATACAGAAAAATCAAATTCCATATTTGTTTGTGCCAATTATTTCGAATTACCCACAGTGTCACGTGGGTCATAAATTGCTACAGCTTTGTTCATTGGTCACTATAATTGTAAAGATACAAAGACAACGTATGTCATTGGCTGAAAGTTGTACAGAAAAATCCAACTGTTATATAGCGTCGAAATCAACCGACTATAACTTGGGGGGCGTGTGCGCCCCCCAAGCAATAAGTTACTTTATCTTTGACAAGAGTTTACATGAATCAAAGCAAAATTGTTGTAAACGTTTTGTGATTTTATTAACAAATGTTTTTAAATTTTACTTTAGTCTATTAGTCTGTAGTGAAAACGTACCAATTTAGATTTAAGAGGAACTTAATCAAATAAATTGAAATGAAAATTGCTAATCCTCCTAGCTTTACCCCGGTAAAACATTTAAAAGGAGGGTTCTATCAGGGTATTTTTTGTTGAAAAGAAATTCGGGAGGATATTCCTGTTTACACATAAATGTAATTAATTATAATACATGATTAAAACACAGTGAAATTGAAAAAATACTAATGAAGGTTACATTTTGATGACTTTATATTTTAAAATATGATAAACACAAGCGCACATTTGTTGAAAAATAAAGCAATGAGAACAGAAGCCATTTATCGGCGCTGCGAGTGGGGAAAACTTCGCAACAGCATAATAGCAACTTATTTATTAGTTTTATTAACATGTTATGTGTTATTTTGTGAATACGCTATCAGTGTATGTCTTTAGTTATCAAAAAGTTACAAAATTGGGTACAATATAGCGTGTTTTCATTTCACTTAATGTAAAATATCCGATATGACGATAGAACCCTACCTTTAACTGAGGGGGAAAGTTTGAATGTTTAATGTTTATGTTGTGATTTTTAAGATGTGTTTTAATTTATGTTTGTATATTTAATGAGTTATGAAGAAACACTGATATAAATCCCAAGTAAGGACAGCCCATTCCGAGATTGAGGCGTCAAAGTGTCAGATACTATTTATTACTGTTATTTGAATATAATTATCATGTGCGAATATTGTTCTTTAATATCAAACAGTTACGAAACTTGAGATAATTGCAAATGAAAATCATATAATTTTGATATAATCAACTGAGGTGAGTAAATTCTTTTTCCTGGCAGTTTAGTTGTCCGTATTATCCCATGTAACATTATTTTGACTTGATTTAACCAAAACTTATAATCGTCGACCAATGAATGTTAGAAACTTGTTTAGTTAGTACTCTGTACTCAGACATCACAATACGTTATTAGACGTATTGTAGAGTATATTAGTTCATCTGCTCAAAGTACACATATTTTACAAATATATTTCTTCATTAGGCACCGCTTGGAATCTAGATCAATATTTTATGAACGCATCATCTGATTTCACATTGTCAGTTCTGTCGTGAGAACGTTTGATGATTTTAAAAAAATTATATCCTTCAATAATCACTGTGTATAACCATACACCGAAATAGCGAGATGTAGTACATCGGTAAAATGTTCCTAGCGAGAGTAGTAATAGCGGAGGAAAGCAATTACATTGCTATTGTTATTTTTCTGTCAACTTATGTTAACGTGAGTATGATGTTAATAACTTCCTTAAACACTATCACATATGAATAGGGGTGAATGACACATGTAATAAAAGTAAACATCTTACTACAAACCGCATTGCTCGCAACCTATCAAGAGATAGAAAACATGGTAACATGTATGAGCTAAGTATTTTGAAGCTGTTAAACCCCTTGGGTAAGTACTGTAGTTTTGTTAAGATATTGATATCTAAGGACATAAACAGGATCCGAACATTCAACTCTTCGTTTAGACTACATAATATACACTTAATTACTCATGGTGAGGTCATTATGTGAAATATAAGGACTCGAGACCTGACTCCCGAGGAGGTCTGACGTGACCGAGACCGCAGGTCGAGGTCAGGTCAGACCGCCGAGGGAGTCAGGTCCGAGAGTGTTGTTAATGGTCGTTTTTCTATTGATGGGTGATGTACGGTCGCTAGTTGCAGAAGTAGAATGACTGTACTGTTCCTAGCTTTCTTTGTGTACATTTACTAGCTGGTCAAAGAACTACATGTATCTTAATGTCAGTACGATACATTTTGAACACATCTATGTATTTATTTGTTGTCAGTGGAGAATTAACAATTTGAAACAATATATTTGAGGACAACTGTATTAGTGTTAATGGTATTTTGTATATTAAGCATCCACGTCTGCAACCTTATTGTGCCCAAAGCAAACTAAACTGAAGTACAAAAGAAAGAACAAACCTCAGTTGGTTTTATCAATTATCATATGTATGATTTTCCATTACAAATATCTTAAATTTCGACGCCGTACTCTAAAACGTGCAGGCGTTTAGTCATCAGCCAAGGACTACTTCTGCGTGTTTTTAAAATTTCTTTTAACAAATTATATTTCGAGTTTATAAATATTTCAAAAAATATTTTGGATGAAACACAACTGTTCATCGATATGTAAGACATCTTCTTTCTTGCCCCCGTCTACATTAAACAAAGATAGAACCTGTTGGAGAGGGATCTATAGAACCTGTTGGAGAGGGATCTATAGAACCTGTTGGAGAGGGATATATAGAACCTGTTGGAGAGGGATCTATAGAACCTGTTGGAGAGGGATCTATAGAACCTGTTGGAGAGGGATCTATAGAACCTGTTGGAGAGGGATCTATAGAACCTGTTAGAGAGGGATCTATAGAACATGTTAGAGAGGGATCTATAGAACCTGTTAGAGAGGGATCTATAGAACCTGTTAGAGAGGGATCTATAGAACATGTTAGAAAGGGATCTATAGAACCTGTTGGAGAGGGATCTATAGAACCTGTTGGAGAGGGATCTATAGAACATGTTAGAGAGGGATCTATAGAACCTGTTCGTATCCAGGGAGACGCACTATTTTGCAAAGTTTACTCCTCGGAAGAAGGTCGATTTCAAGCAGTTTATGACCCCAGACCTACATACAAATAAACATAATGACATACATATATACATACATTGGTAATGGAAATTAACATACAAGAATAATAACACTATTCACAACTTTACTTTGGTTCTTTCATTTCTAATAGAAATGGCATGTTTAAAAGTTGTATTACTTTTCGACTAGTAAGATACAGATCTTCACAGTAACAGTGTTGGATGTATTTTTTAGGAATATATTGCTGTCTAATTTCATTATAAAATGTACATTTTAAAATGTCGTAAGCCATTCATTTACATGTTTCTTGTCAACATATAGTTAAAACGAAACCTATACAGTTCGTAGATTAGTCGATTATAGTTTAATAATGAACTCTTGACCTTATATCTCACATTCCGATGCACAACTCAAATATTTGTCAGTTTTACTTAACAAAACTTTCCGTCTAATATGAAAATACTTTTTGACGAATGAGTTCGATCTAAACTGCATGGCAAAAGAAAGTACTCACCTCACTGGGTTAAATTAATTCAATATCAAAAGAAATCGGTTGCATTAAAAGAAACCGGGGGATGTAGCTCAGTTGGCAGAGCGTCTGCTCGTGACCCGGTAGGTCGGGGTTCGATTCCCGGCCGCGTCATACGTTTAAAGATGGGAGTTGTTGCTTCCTTGCTTGACGCTCAGCATCATAAGGACAGAACAACGTTTGAACTGGCGCTGCACTGTGGCTGCCAGGTGCCACTGGCACAAATCGAATTTCCAAATTCATTGTAATGAGGACAATAAAGTGTTATTATTATTATTTGACTATGGCACGATACAATAATACTTATCTGTAATAGTTTGAATTAATTAATTGGTGACCGTGGTTAAATTTTAGCTAAAATATATTTGTTTAATGACGACAGGGATAAGAAATGAATTTTATACCAACATGACCCCTGCCAAGTTTAAAATGTTGTAAATGTGTGTAGAATCAGGTACATTTATTAATTTTCACATATAATATGTCTTATATGTCGATTAACAGGTGTGTATCATCAAAAATAATTTTGAAGATATTTAAATTTTAAAATTTCATTTTTAATTTATTTTTTTAATTATGTACATGTAGAAGTAATCTTTGACTGTTGACTTAACATATGTATTTTTCAGTTTTAGAGTATGACATCGAAAACTTGAGATAATTGCAAATGAAAATCATATAATTTTGATATAATCAGCTGAGGTGAGTAAATTCTTTTTCCTGGCAGTTTAGTTGTCCGTATTATCCCATGTAACATTATTTTACTTGATTTAACTAAAACTTATTATCGTTGACCAATGAATGTTAGACACTTGTTTATTTAGTACTCTGTACTCAGACATTACAATACGTTATTAGACGTATTGTAGAGTATATTAGTTCATCTGCTCAAAGTACACATATTTTACAAATATATTTCTTCATTAGGCACCGCTTGGAATCTAGATCAATATTTTATGAACGCATCATCTGATTTCACATTGTCAGTTCTGTCGTGAGAACGTTTTCAAGATGATTTAAAAAAAATGATATCCTTCAATAATCACTGTGTATAACCGTACACCGAAATAGCGAGATGTAGTACATCGGTAAAATGTTCCTAGCGAGAGGAGTAATAGCGGAGGAAAGCAATTACATTGCTATTGTTATGTTTCTGTAAACTTATTTTAACGTGAGTATGATGTTAATAACTTCCTTAAACACTATCACATATGATTAGGGGTGAATGACACAAAAAAGTAAAAGTAAACATCTTACTACAAACCGCATTGCTCGCAACCTATCAAGAGATAGAAAACATGGTAACATGTATGAGCTATGTATTTTGAAGCTGTTAAATCCCTTGGGTGAGTACTGTAGTTTTGTTAAATGTAGCGAAACTATAAATTATACCGAACTTTGATACAAATATCTAGTTTAGCAATAAATTTTTTTCTCTCCACACAATCGTATTGGTGATATCATATTTAATGAAAATGTCTATCTCCTTAACATATTTCAATTTTAAATGTTTTGAATACGCATGTAATTATATGATTTCTCCCAGATGGCAATTAATAATGTAATATTAGATACATTAATTGAAATGAAATCATAATTCGTTTGCATTATGATTTAGAATCTAATAACCAACGAAAGTCAACAAGAAAGAAAAAAGAAAAATAAGCAGATAAACAACAACAATTTCCCAAACTGTTGTTTCCATGCATCTAGCTGCTCTGGATGGGGTCTAATCAAACAGCCAGGTGATATGTACCACATGTAGCCAGATATGTACCACATGTAGCCAGATATGTATCACATGTAGCCAGATATGTACCACATGTAACCAGATATGTACCACATGTAGCCAGATATGTACCACATGTAGCCAGATATGTACCACATGTAGCCAGATATGTATCACATGTAGCCAGATATGTACCACATGTAGCCAGATATGTACCACATGTAGCCAGATATGTACCACATGTAGCCAGATATGTACCACATGTAGCCAGATATGTACCACGTGTAGCCAGATATGTATCACAAGGTCCTGAACATCTCAAGACTGAATGTACTCTGTATGTTCTTTTCACAGGAAATTGAGAATACTCAATATCTTAAGTATATAAACAATGTATATAAGTATCCACACCCCTCTATACCAATATGCTTCTTTTCTGGGAAAAGATACATCTTCAGTTTGTATTTATTCATTTTCAGGTTGTTGACTGTTCCAGCACTGCATGGAGTCGAATACACAGTGTGACCTAGCTATGATAGAATGATTGGGATAAGGGGTTCCTTTCACAAAGAAAGCTTTACTAAGGTTATAACCTTAACTCCCATTCTTTAACATTGCACTAATGTTACCTTAGTGACTTATGATCACCGTGCTTTGTGAAAGGAGGCCCTAATTTATGAAAATGACACACCATTGAAATACGTTGAACATTAATAGACTCTACACAGGCCAAGGTCAAGTCAGTCAGATACCTAGGAGGATCAGCTTGTAGTGTATCTGATATGGGAAGACCGTGTACTCTCTACAGGACAGGAATAACTTGAGAACATTTGTGTGATCTTAAGTTTTTTTTCTGTTTAATGTATCATCATTAATAAAACGTTCAATTGTCATTCTAAAGGCCGTAATGTAAATCGGTGTTATGTTAGTCTCATTAGACTTTAGCTAGAGAGAAATGTATAGTTATCTTCAATCCATGGCGATCAAGTCATTTCACTGTTAAAAAAGTAGATTATTTTTTTAAGAATCCCCAAGCTGCACATCGACAGTCCTAGTCAGGAGGGTCGTCAGTTAGATTTTGCAGAAAGCAGTCTGCGTATGTCTGAATAAGATCTTGATATCTAAGGACATAGACAGGATCCGAGCATTCAACTCTTCGTTTAGACTACATAAATTAAAATTTAATGTTTCTCGGGCGTCGGCGCATCACTTTTATGTGTGCGCTTGACCGCTTTTAATTGTCATTTTAAAAAATAAACTAAGAACATTTTTGCTAAACCCCCAAATCAATTTTTCCACCGATATATTGGTCTGTAAGAACAGATGTGCTTCTGTTTTGTATAATTCTACCGCTTCCAAGCTACTTTGAAAAAAATAAAATGAAATCTTCTCTCTTCAATATTTTTACCAACAATAAAAAAAAATCCTACCGCCCTCGTCACTTTTGAAAAAAAATATGCCCGAGAAACCTTAAACCTTTTTTTTATGCAGCCTTATACACTCAGCGCTATTATCTACGAATGACTGTTAGAAACGTTGTGATAGTCAGCAGAAACTCTGCATTCTCTCTTAGGCGGGTAAAGCGTGAATCACGTGCTGGGAAGGTGGCTAGATCACGTGATGGGCAGGGGTTGCTTCATTAGATTACTTCTAACCACAAGGCTTCTCCTCCGGATTGTCTTCTCAGCTTTGCCTCGTATACATGTAGCTATAAATAGCCAAACAATGAAATATGTGAGGTGAGTTGATTTTGGGTTTAACTTTCAAGAATATTTCACTTAAATCACGGCTGCTAGTATTATGGCAGGAAGAAAGCCCGCAACACCATCTTAACAAGCCTTGAGCATGCTTTCGAGCGTGGATATGTAGGCTACGCTTTATAAATATGCACTATTATTATAAGAATAATCAACGAGTTGTAATTACGGATTATCTGCCTCGAGTTAATTATTGTGATAAACTCCGAGCGGGGAGTTTGACATAATAATTCACGAGGGAAAGATAATCCGTTATTCCGAGGACCGAGTTGGTTATTCTTTTTTTACCCAAGATCATTTTAATGCGTAAAAATCGAAATACAAGACGCGAAGCAACTATCTTTAATCATACTGTAAAGTACAAATTGTACTCATACGCCATTTATCAACTCTCTCACGCCTTCAAAATGCGCACATTTAAATAGTTTGCAACTTAAGATAAGATAATTCTTTATTGCCCGTTAGGGAATTTGTTTCACGTCTGAGTGAGCATAAATATATATATAAATAAATACTTGCGCTCTTTATTTAGGACATATTCTAAAGTAACTGTTGAATTTTATTCTCAATGGTTTACTGACATAGTAAACCACTCGTTCATTTTGTAAACAGTGTCGCAGAATGAGAGAAAATTAATTAAAACGTGAACTGGCAATCGCTCTGTTTGATTGCTTGATAGTAGTGTAATGACGTCATGGTTAATGACGTCAAAAAGCCATGACGTCACGGCAGTGCAGCCGGTCGCTCTAGCATGATGCTTCGCCTTGCAAGTTTAGTACTGTAAATACGGTCTCGGAAACAGATTGAACATGATTTTCTATTTTATGTGTTTTGCTGACGTATGACTTGAAATTGGTATGCTCGAAAATTTTCATCTGTTTGATTTAGCTAAAATAGTACAGCTTAGCAATTCATGAATGGGCGTAAAGTAGTTCAGCCAACCAATCAAAATGCAAGTTATATTTAGAAAAACTGTAATTCCCATGACCATTATGAAAACTTTAATACCCGGCATATCTTTGCCCGCTTGGGTAAGAATATTATTATGTGACTATGCATTGCGGTGAAACCTGCGATAATCGGCTGAAACTAGCGAACCATGGCTGGTACTACGCTGAAATTCAGTGTAGCATTGCACCAAAACCTTACTGCGTGTAGACCATACAAGGAAATATTGAGAAGACCGATGTACACCCAGGGACAAAAAGTTCTTCCCCACCCTGGCATTTTCCATAGACAGGTTAATTAACCGTTGCAAGAATAATTTTCATAATTAAAATGTATGTAAAATGGTAATAAAATATATATCAAAAGATTGGAAATCAGTTCAGCTACATACACATAATTTTCATGTTAATTTCCATCGAGGGTCAAGAAAATTTTCTTCATGTAAGCAAAGCATATACATCATAAGTCAAAACTTTAACATGGCGGCCAATGGGACATTGGTACATGAACTTGTATATACGTTCCTCAGTCGGATGTCATTTGATGAGTGATCAACATAAAGATGAACGAAATTACAGATGCACAGTTAACATATTTTCAAAGATGTTTGTTCAATTTTACAACAATTTGACTTAAAGTTAAATTATGAAAATTATTCTTGCAAAGGTTAATTAACATGTAAGTCTATGGGAAAAGCTAGGGTGGGGAATAACTTTTGACCCCAGACTGTACAACGATCAAATTTCGAATATCACATTTCATTGCTGACATAATACGATATATAAATTGAGATAAGTAACAAGGGGTAGCGTTACGAGGTGCTGACAAGACAATCGCCTTGCATATAAATACGCTGATGGATCAGGGCGATTCCAACAGTACTCTGACCAGAAAACGCAGTGGCGGATCCATACATATTGAAGGGGTGGGAGATCCATCGTGAATATTAAGTGAGTGAGACACTGTTTAATGCTGTTGTATGTGGGGGTAGAGAATTTGGGATGGACGATCGATGTTGCGTTTATCTGGTTGAAAGTGATAAAGACAATACAGAGACCGGGTGTTCATAATGAGGGCGAGTTTCATTATCGGATTCTACACGAATCGATAGTCGAGTGAGTGTTCACATATCCATATATGTCTCACTGTTATCATTTTATTTATTTTTAAAAACAAGAACAAAAATTATAAAAAGTTTATTACAATGATATCTAAATATTACATCTAAACGACTTTAAATTGACAATTAAAATATCACGACTAAACACTTTCTGTTGGATTGTCTGGGAGAATTTGATAAAATACACGTTGTTGTTAAAGTACATATTGGAGTTATTGTACAAGATACGTGAATGTATAACATAGTATAATGAAACGAGAAAGCACTTCGGGAATGTCACTCTACAAGATGATGATGGTGATGATTAGTGCAGGTAAGCGATGGTCAGGAGTGTTGCAACACTTGCAACTACAAGGGAACACGTTACAGACCCGGAGCCTGAAATAAAAACACCATACGTTATCAATTTCATAAGAAAATATATCAAATCAAGGACCATCCAACTTTCAATATTTAAGTATTCAATAGTTCATATGATTCATATACTACTTAAATATTAAATTCTGGGGTGATACTTAATGTTTTGCTTGAGTATATATGCTGGATATGAATATCTGTAAAGTTTTAAATCTTAAATAATGACCTATTTATTCACCGACACACTGATAAAATATTAATCATAAACATTCAAATACCCTTACCTTAAATTATTTAGTTTTACATTGTACATTGTAAATTTTAATGCAAAGGAGTTCGCAGATGCATAATAGTATACATATACATGTAAGTCATTTACAAAAGTTGTACATGTATAGGATTTATAATGAACGTTTCAAGTGACGTTGGCGTGATAGTGCTTTATTTATAAGCAATATGGATATATAGAGATTATTATCCGAGGAAGTGTGTCATGACTTTTACGAAACGAGTGTGGATCTGTATATTGCCCGAGCGAGAGCGAGGGTTATACATACATTTGCACGATTTTCGTAAAGGTCATATGGCACACGAGTGTAATCATTTATTTATTACCCAATCTATTCCCATTTGAATCGTGTAAAAATAGCCAGGAAATGGCACACATCTCGTGTGACGGCAAGCTACAGTGACGTCAAGAACCATTGTTTTATGACGTCACAGAGGGGAAGTGGCAGTGAAACAATGGATGCTAGGCAAACGTGATATGTGCAGATGTGCTCGTATCGAAAATACTAACTCGGTTATGGCCGACCATATGGGTAATAAAAAGGGATAGTAAAACAGTTACAGCTACATTGCGATGAAACCTGACAGTACCAGCTGGAACAAGTCAACTGTGGGTGGGACTGTGCTGACATTCAAGGTCATATATTACAGTCCGTACAACAGTTCTCTACAGCAAACCCTGAACCCTAAATCAGAAGCGCTTACCACTGAGAAGTCCTCTCCTCAAGCAATAACAGAAATAAACCTTTCCAATGAAACCTAAGAAAACAGCTTTCGTTGCAAAGGGCAATGTCAAAAGACTTGTATTGTTCTTGTGATACAAGCAGAGGTGTAGGCCTTCTAAAATCAACTTTATATTTACCGTTAGCTATGTCTTTTGCAAGTTCATCCATGGTTCCCTTGATCCGCTGTGCTTCAGCCGACGTCTTGTCGGACAACGTATCGTAGTACTCCTTCAGTTTGTCAAACGTCTTCTCCTGTTCGTCTTTACCCAGATTGGCCAGGGATGTTTTGAAGCTCTCGTACTTGTCAGAAGTGAAGTTTTGAATCTGCTCGATAACGTTGTTGAAACCACTGCCAATGCTACTGAAGGCGCTGCGGATGTCGTCGAGAATATCTCTCTTGACGATCCTTCTTTCAGATCTGGCTACAAGTTCTTCAAATGTCTCAGATTCTTTAGAAGCTGCCAGGGCCACACAGAGCAGGGTCACCAAGAGAAGGAGAGAGTATTTACCAACCATCTTGAGTCCTGGAGTTACAAAATAACAAAAATAGAATTTACGTTATGTGACAACCGTCAATGAATACAAACAAGTAACAGTGATAATGAAATTGCATTTGAAACATTTACTTTTTTATATTGTTTGTGATCTTAACTTTTCCCCCAACAAATAAGGAAATATCAGCTTCCTCTGGTTGTTCTAGTAGTATTCTCAGGTGACTATTCAATAAGCAATGTATAATAAAAAGAGCATCGGGGAATTGGAGCATCAAAGCGATTATTTGTACAAAGGTTAAATTTCAATTACAGATTCTTGGTAATAACTTAGTGAAAACTATAATTTCGATTCGGAACTGGCTTTCGAATTCGTTCAAACTATCATCAAGACTACTTGCATACTACATTTAATTCATTTAATATTATAATTTCTCAGAAAACGTGTTGTCATTGTAGCATCGAGTGAGTGAGTTATTGTTTAACGCCGTTTCGGCAGTATCACAGCCATTAGCAATTATCAAAATCAACGGCTCCGTAAAAATAGTATTGGGGAACTGGTTTCCTAGCTCGTCAGAAGAATGGGCAGGAGCACTCACAGCAATAATTCCTTTCAGCTAAGTCTTTCGGGAATAAAAGTCCACAATGAACACTAGAAATTAAGTTACATTTCAATTCAAACTACCAAACAATAATCCCAGAACACCGCTTTTTAGTTGTACTGTAAGCATGAGGCAAATGTACAGGATTATGATTATACAGGATACATGATTATATTCCTTTGATCTCGTACCTGTCATTGACAGGTGCTATTTTGGTAAATGAAATTTTCAAGATTTCATAACAAGCATTTGATCAGCTGAAAGTTTTCAATAAATAACGTCAGACATTTGAGCGATAACATCCGTATTTCGACCCTGAATGCTACCAAGTGCTCAGGTAAGGTTCTCCTAGCAATCGTTTAGTTTAAAGGGGCAGTAGCACGTTTTTTTTTGCTGAAATAAGTCGATGAAATGTAATAAATAGTAAAACACCCTTCTCTCTTAGGAAAATCAAGTTAACAAATGTGTGTACATTGTTCAATAAAGCCATGGGAATCGTTTTTGTCATTCGAAATAATAAAATGTGTTCACAATAAAATGACCGACATGCAAGCTTTGCTTTATAGGCAAGACCGTTATTACCACTACGGATACATGGTTTGTGTTTTACCCTCTAAAGTAAATATAAATGACACAAACTTTCATTATAAATAGGAAAGTTGAAAAAATAAAATTTGCCAAAAACATGCTACTGCCCCTTTAACGCGGTGTTACACGAGTGATGCGGTGCTGTTGTGGACGGAGCTCGAGCTGAGGGCGTGGTCTCCGACAACTATTATTTCATCAATTTGTAAGTTTCAATGTAATTCCAACTTTCCTTATTTTCAAAGTTGAACGATATCACAAATAGACGTCATAATGTGAGTGTTGACTTTCTTATAAACGATTTGAATCGTTTCAAACAGTTAAATTGTAAGCTACATAACTACAACAGAGTAATACAAATATTTAAAAGTTGTTGATACGACGTTTCTGGATTAGCTCAAATATTTAACTTGTTCCTAAAAGGAAAATCTAAAATACAAATCATTATGAACATATATTTAATTGTTGTGTTAGTCTACTCTTCTTCAGGCTTTGTCCAATTTATTCCATCTGACTAAACACATTAATAATGATTAAATTTATAATAGTTGACACATACACAGTGCTTGTTAGATACAGATCCTTTATGTGCGTAGTTTCCTGAAGATTAAGGCAAGTGAATTCCTAACGTACGGATGGAAGGACGTGCGGACGAAGCTCATTTCTACATCCTCCAACTTTGTTGTGGCGCGGAAAGGACGGGTTGGACGCTAATTAAATTCAACCATTGTCGTTTCATTTTTATTATGCTCCACAATAGTTCTAATGTTGATCAATTAGATTCAAGTACAGTTACTCTGATTAGTACAAGAAAACGCAAAATTCCAAAATTAACGATTTAAAATTGAAAATTTTGAATGTAGTTATTTCACATACAAGACTTCTGCAAAGAACCATCAGATATACCATGAATAAATACATCGAAAACACAAATAATATGATATAAACTCAAATAATACATAGTTAGGATATCAAGTGAAGTTGAGTGATCACGGTTTGCACGATCAAAACATGGCGGTTCAAGCCAGTGTCGTCTCGATCTTGCAATTATCGATTTTTCCGGAAAACAGTTTTAGCAACAAAGAGACAAAAGCAAGATTGTATATCCGGTGTGTAAGGGATATCGCCGAATACAAGGCCTACCTTGTTATATACTCAAAATCTAAAGACACAAGCTGCTTCTAGGATGTAGTCTGTAGATCTTCTCCGCTATTCCCAGCTTTGATCGCAAGCACCACACCTATCAGAAGATTCAGCGATGCATTATGGGTGCGTTTTAGCGATTGCGATCAGTTTGCGGACAGTTGACAATCGATTCACTGCTGTACCATCTCATAAAGAAATGTTAACTTTAATCCCTATCTAGCTACGTTTTAATCTGAGTACTGCTCCGTGTGGGTCATTAATCGTGACATTTATTTGAATATTTGAAAACTGTTAAATTTCACCAGCAAAATGGAATTAGGCAGTGGGGGCGGGATAGCGCAGTGGTTAGCGGGTTCGGCTTCGGATCAAGAGGTTCGAATCCCGCCAGGGGCACGGCAAATGTGTCTGCAGTAGAGAACTGTTCTACACGCAGTTAGGTTTTGGTGCAATGCTACACTGAATTTCGCTAGTTCAAGCCGATGCTCGCAGGTTTCACCTCAGTGCATAGCCACATGGTGCTGCGGGCTTTCTCCCTGCCATAATACTAGCAGCCGCGATGTAAGTGAAATACTCTTGAAAGCGGCGTTAAACCCTAACTCACCTCACCTCACATCACCACACATCACCTCACCTCACCTCATCTCATTACGCAGTATTGAAACTAGAGGACAATGACAAGACGTTACGTACATGTATGTGATTTAAGATACACATATGATGCCATCTCTTTTAAATGTGACAATGCTGTGTCAAGCGCACCCTATGTAGTTTCAGGCTTATTTTTGTTCTGATCAGTATTTATCCAACATTTTGATGTATAGTATTTTTATATATGCCATTCACCAAATATTTCACACACAAGCATCAAACTGTTACATGTATATAGTTCAATACACTGACATCACAACATCCCTGAAATAATAGCGAGGTGGACATAAACATCTTAAAACAATAAGACGTTCGACATCGCCCAAACACAACCGGCCTGCCAGCGTGACATACCACTGCCAAACAACCCACCTCATCCAATCAATCAACTTGATCAGTAATTAAGCTTTGGTAATTCATTACCACTTTCCACATATAATTTGTATATTGACATATTGATGGCTATCATGATTGCTGGTAAACATAATAATAAATAATGCATCTGAGTGAAAATGGACAATATGACAAGTTTCCATCTAACTGACGAATCTTTAAAACATGTTTCTCCAGTGTCCATATCTAGGGTTAATTGCGTATTTCATAAATCAAAATATTGTCATCAACTAGCATAGTAAGTGTGTTCTAACACCATGTGGCACCCTGTGTCTAATGCAGTATATGCCGGATTCATTAATTAATGACAGATATTCCTACATGTGTAACCTCAATACTGTAAACGAATTCGTCTGTTTGAGGTTCGTTCTACGTGTATAATGGTTTAAAGAGTTGTATTGCAGATCTAAAATGCTTCTTATCAAATGAAACACAACATCTTACAAATCTAACATGTGCACAGCAATATATCAAATTTGGCATATGTTTACCAAAAAACAGATTTACACTATTGAACCATGATGTATATCTCATGCGTTAATTTGAATGGCATGTAATGAGGAAATGTGACATGTACGTGACTTGTCAATCATTAATCAATATCACTATGGCCTGATCACTCAGGAGGCGGGGCAGTTCTGAGACGAATGCACATCAGCAACTCGTATAATATTACTTCAAGCAGTAAAACACATTATCTTGAATATTAAAGGACTTTTGTATGTTGTGACTGTTATATTTCAACACGTAAACACCTGGGCCGTGTTCAAGATAGGTTTCAAAGTAATCGGTCAATTAGCGATTACTTTTAAACCTCTCTTGAAAGCGATTGCTCAATGTAGCGCTAGGTAGCAAGGCGAGCAAACTTCGAGGAATGTGCACTGTGTCGTTCAAGAGAGAAGAAGCGCTCATTGAGCGCTACATTGAGCGATCAATGAGCGCTACGAAGCGCTTCATTTTGTTGAACCGCCGGATGTATTCAACCACTGTAAACACTCCGTCAGCGTGTTGTCTGTGTGTTGCTTATAATCCATACCGGCCACGGAGTACCGATCTAAGGGAGATAACCCAGTATGAGTAGAATTTCTCAAATGTAATTTTAAAAGTTATTTGAATCATTAGAATTACGACAGAGAATATTGCATTTACTAACATAAACTAGATAAAATAGGTTAGGAATACTTGTATTCTTATGAATGATATTTAATCACTGTGTCAATAAAAACACAGATCGTTATTCATAATTTCAAGTTTGCATATGTCCCTCGCTATTTTCCCCCAATAAATACTGACGATAAAGTGAAGATTAAAATAAAAGACATCATTACAGTCTCTCTAAGTGAAGAAGTATAATTATTTATTCCATATGATACGACATTGATTAGAAAGTACGTTTGTGTAAGTTACACAGATTATATTTTACTCAAACGCCATTTAAAAAAGCCATATTTGTGACATAAGTATATGCTAAGTAACTACTTCTTGCATATGACTGTATTGTTAATGTAATGTTTTATATTGATGTCAGATCAAACCATATCATATCAAGCCTTGTCATAAGTATGTATAATTGTTTCGAAACGGATAACCGTCCTATATGCGAAAAACGTATTACAGTGCTTATCAGTGAAGTTTCTTATGTAACCAGAGTAGATATATGCGACCCCCCGTTGTATTTCCTCAACCCACATTGATTACTGCGCAGTATTATATATAACCGATGATCTCCATGTTCAGGGTAGAAACAAATGATTGACGTAATTCTACCTTATCAATATTCGTCTCAAAAACGTATGATACTGTTTCAAGTTTATTGCTGTTAACATGAAATAAAGAAAAATGATGTCTTCTCACATGTCCTTGTAAGTTTAAAATTCACTTACAAAAAGAACGATATGATCTAGCTAGAGATCTTTGGTTGAAACATTAAGGTCCGGTTCAGCTCACGTGTATAGTATTTGGGACATGCTCTTGACACAATTACTTCCTTATTGGGCAAGTTCCAAGTATAGATAAACGTATGTTTCCTCCGCTACTTTAAGGGGAGGATTCTATCGGGGTATTTTTTGGTAGAAACGAAATTCGAGAGGATGTTCCTGTTTACATAACACATACTATTAATACATGATGAAACACACTCGAAATTCGAAATATATTAATGAAGGTAATATTTTGATGACTTTATATTTCCCCAATTTGACAAAGACAAGCGCACATGTTTTAAAAAATAAAAACAATGAGAACTGAAGCCATTCATCGGCGCTGCGAGTGGGGGAAACTTCGCTACGCATATCATCAAATTGTTTATTAGTTTTATGACACAATATATGTGAATAGACTATCATTGTTTATCTTTTATTATTAAAAAGTTGTAAAAATTAGGTACATTATAGCGTGTTTTTATTTCAATGCAAAAAACAAGACGGCGGATTTGGCCGAAATGACATTACTTCAGGCTTGTATGTGCAGTTAATGCTACTATAGGAAACATTGGAACATGTGGAGCATCAGACTAACATTTAAAGCATGATGTTATATATACAAGGTATGTGTAATCGTGAAACCCGGCCTGTATTAGAACCAGGCATGGAATAGATCGCCTGAATGAGGGTTGCTGAAGTTATTAGAAATTTAAAAGTTTTAAATCTTAGTGCTATATATCCCCGTGTAGGTCACTGAGTAAATACCGTGTGTGTTGACCTGCTAGGGCGTGAGCTATTAAGGTATTTGCATATTACTGCTACACTGTAACGACAAGAATGTTTGATATGTTCAGCCCGTGACTGTCACACATGACTAATAATAATATGATTATGTATGGGTAGCTACACATAATATGCAACGCCACGTTTCCTTGTGACTCCATGATTAGGAAAAATATGACTTTCTAGACTTTAAATAGGTATCAGAAAAAATAGTAGTGTGTTTTAATTTATAAGAGAGAGAGGGAGAAAGAGAGAATGAGAGAGAGAGAGAGAGAGAGAGAGAGAGAGAGAGAGAGAGAGAGAGAGAGAGAGAGAGAGAGAGAGAGAGAGAGAGAGAGAGAGAGAGAGAGAGTGGGGGATGTAGAGAGTGAGAGAGAGGAATGGACAGAGGGAGAGAGAGAGGGTGGGTGGACGAGAGAGAGAGAGAGAGAAAGACACACAAATCGACGAAATGAGAGAGAAAAACTTAGGAACAGTTCGCTGAAATTAAATTTAAAAGTAAATTCGCAAAATATGCAAATTAACTTAAACTGAACTCTAGGCAGAATGTACCATGTTGGACTTCATTGCCCCATATCTGTTGTGGAACGTCATATACGTGTGACAATTTTCAAGAGATTTCAAAACGAGGATTTTTTAAGTCGTATTTATCAGAAAACTGAACTGATTGTGATTTAAGCAAACATGTGTGTACATCTTGAGGTATGATATAACTAAGTTTAAGTCGTATTTGTCCCCCGAGGATTAAATAGCTTGCATTTTCGTAACGTTGGGACTGTCTGTGCCTGTAAACTAGGTCATTACGTGTAGGCTTCCTATCATGAGCTGTGACTCATACCGTATCACCAATTCCCAGATTCTAGGAACTTGTGTTGTTTAGATGTAGTACAGGAAACATGTATACGTTGTCTGTCCACTAACCATACTTAAACATTAAGGATAGTCCATGGGGATAAAAGGAAATATTACTTTCTTTTTCCGTGTCGACAAAGAGGGCTGTCAACGAAAACCTACAGCCTCAATAATACTCGCTATTCTCTAATATGGGAGTGTGAGTATCACATTCCACCTGATGAAGGAGAAACTTGACATGTATACTAAGAAACGTTGTGTATTTTCACATTAAAGTTGTCATCTCGAAAGTCTGTCTGTTCGTATATATGCCACTTCTCAATGACCATCAATTACAAACAATTCCATGTTTCGGTCAATGTAATTGATACATGAATAGTAAAACTATTTATATAAAGGAGTTTATTTTATCAGAGAGTAAGGGACCGTTCATAATTCATCGTTAGGGGGCGATGAGCATGAAATATTTTTGGGCGTACAAATAAGGTAGCCCCCCCCCCCCCCCCCCCCCCACCCACCCCCCCCCCCCCCCCTGAAATAAATTGAACAATACAAATAGGCCCCCCCCCTCCCCTACACTCTCTGTACAAAACACACCCCCCCCCCCCCCCATTATATCTAGATAATAAAATACAAATTATTAAAACCATAAACCATTGTTAAAATATTAAAACCATTATATTATCATTGCTATCAAATAGTTGACTAATTCACTATCAGTTTGCTTTATTTCTGTTTTAAAGCAATTTTCCAATATTGTACATTTTTAGCCTGCAAATATGCAATTTCATAAGAGAATATGGTCTTTTCAATAATCAAATAGAAGGTGTTTTCACTCTTAACAGCAGATGTCAACCCCTTCCCCCAATTCAATTTCAGTTATTACCCTTTTAAAAGACAAAGTTACCATTGAAACAGACAAAAAATAAATTTATAAAGTTCAAACACCCAAAAGGCACATCTACATGATATCAGGAGGTAGTGTACCAAATTTCGCGAGCATAGTTACAAAGTTACAGATATCTGCTCCGGAAACAAACCCTACCCTTCAAAAGGACAAAGTCCAAATTGTTGCCATGGAAAAAAAATTAATTTTAAAAAAGTTCAAACCCCCAAAATACACATCTACATGATATGGGAAACAGCATAATACATTTGGTGAGGATTGGTGGAGTAGTTTAAACTGTTTTAGAGATCTGTTCTAGAAACTAACCCTATCCTCCAATTAGACAAAGTCCAAATTGTAACCAAGGAAACAAACAAATATAATTTTTAAAAGCTGACTGAAAAATTTCAAATTCAAATCGTCCTATAGATGAAAACCCCGTATTAGTCTTTAGCAAAGTATTTAAAAATGGCATACCTGAGAGTATGGAAATTGTCTGGATAACAACTTCTTAAATGTGAAAATACATGACATTTTGGTAAACAGCGAGCGCTTAATTTGCTCTTTGATAGCTCAATGTAGCGCTCAAGTAGCGCTCATTCTCTCTTGAACGACACAGTGCAAATTCCTCGAAGTTTGCTCGCCTTGCTACGTAGCGCTATATTGAGCAATCGCGTTCAAGAGAGGATTAAATGGAGCGATTACTTTCAAACCTCTCTTGAACATGGCCCTGGTTTTCCTGTTCTTATATAACAAAGGCACTCTTCCAAAATGTGATAACGAAATCAGTCAATTTTTCCTATAGAACCTTGTTCCTCCTGATATCATTAAAACATATACTGATCACTTCAACAAACTAAACATTATGAAACAGATTAGAGGTAGGAGTATTGCACGAATGGCCAATAATAATAATCAAACTTTTCAAAATTATTAATGGGGAGAACTTTTGGTATCAGGGTACGTTGAAAAACTTCTAGTGTAAGATTAAGACAAGTATTTGGACTATTTAAAAAACAAAAGGATAAGAAATTCAAGAAGGAAAACAATTATTAAACATTTAACATTATGCTTTTGGTAGAAAAATAAGAACTTAGGAAATGAAATAAGTTGACAATGCATTGTGTTCTTTTTGTAATGATGTTGGTGAAAGTTTATGTCATATGTATTGTGAGTGCGAGGAAACAAACTTATTTTGGAATGAACTTCAAAATTGGATTAATCAAAACAGGTATTTAATTTCACAAAAAGACACATTTATATTTTCAGCAGGGCTCAAATTTGCGAGTGAATCACTCGCATTTGCGAGTAAAATGTTAGAAATCCAACAAAATATTTTAAAATACTTATCTCTTGGCGAGTAAATTAATCTTCAAGGAAAATAAATCAACCAACCTTAGTTATTATGGGATCATTTATTCTTTAATTATCAATTAAATATTGCTACTCATAAAAGTTTTCAGTAGATACCGAATCGAACGATCATGGTACTAAGGGGGGTAACTCTTGTTACATGCGACTGGGTTCTGTCTACATGCGATTACTGTTAGCGCATTGTTTGTCCGTAACCAGTTAGTGATTCGTACACAAAACAAACTCGCCAACCGAGTGAAGCACATGGTTATAAAAATAAAAGATAAGTTATTCAATTAATTCTACGGATTGTCAAAGCTTATCAACAGTACTGTGTTTTCTTATTTAACTGGTAAATAACTAAGAATATTTATTAGTTTTCAAAAAAGCTGATTTGGAAGAGAGACTATTCAGATAAAAATATTTACATCGGCAAATATTTGTTACAACAGTTAATCATAGTTTGATTGCATTAATGTACACGGATAGACAATAATTGCTGCCGTGATAATATTTAACAATACACAAGATTGAAGAGAAATAATTATTAATTTCAAAATAATTTAAATTGTTTGGGATGGGGAAATCAGTTGGGTTTTTTTTGTACGAATTATTATTTAATTCAATTTGATTTGTGTACATTTTGATCAGATCTTTTATGCTGCAGATGGTAGTTGTTACTTGTGAAGTTTGATATTTTTAAAATGTTGTGTTCATTCTTCAATAACTCAATTAATTACTGTAAGAAATGAAGGTCAAGTGGAAGAATTGATCTTACATAAATAGACAAGTTTTGACAAAAATAATTGTTTCAATGTTTGAAATTCTTATTTACTGAAATTGAATATGAATATATCATGTGCTGACAGTTACTTATTTTCAAAGAAATATTTGAAAATTAAGACATCTTAATGAAGTTTATTGTTGAGCATGCATTCGTGGGTGGACATTGGCGCTTTACAAATATCCATCATCATCATCATCATCAAGTTTGATTTTCAAATTTGTTCATTCTATATTCAGTTAATTCTAGAGTCCTGCAGTAATATTGATATTGACACTCACACTAAACAAAATATTGTTGGAGCTATCAAAGTCAAAATATCTTACATAATACTTGCTATTCAAGTTTGTATTTCAATCATGAAACATACATCTTCATCTAGCTGTCACCATGAACTTTGAAGACCAGGTGTTTGTTTAATTTTTGTTGTTCAGTCACTAAACCAGGTACTTACAGAGAATTGAGGAACTGAAATGTAACAGCATGATTGAACAGTGACAGAGTTATGAAAATAAATAGTTCTGCCAAAGCCTGTTATATAACATTAAAGAAATAAATATCTGAGTGCAATTCATGTTGTGCATGTGTATTCATGAAAGAAGTAAAAAATTAAGAAAGAACAAAAGTCAATAATATGTGACAATGTTTTAATCTCCATCGAACTGCAAACAAAATATCATTACTTCAAATTGACCGCAAACCTTTGCAGTTTGGCTAGTAAGTTAAAAAAATTACTTATCCAAGGACAAGTTTGCATAAAAATGAACTTTGAGCCCTGTTCAGCCTTAAAACTATTATTCCAAAATATTTTCTAATTTATTAAAATTTTAAAGGACATATTCACAGATGAAAAATGCATATCCAAAAGAAATCATGACTTTGAAAATATTTTTAAAAATGCCTTTATCTATTCATGATCATTATCTAGAATTATTAAGTTATGTTTAGACTCTGGAATTGTTTATGGATCATACCCGGATATTTGTATCAACTTTGACAGTCTTGTACCTTTGGGAGCAATTTGCAATGTTTTTTTTAAAAATTAACGAGGCCTACTTACTCTGTTGTAATGATCTTAAGTACAAAACAAACGCTGTAGATGGATTGATTTAGGTAGCATTGTCTTCAAAGTATAGGCAAATCCTATATCAACAATATAGCTGGTGATGTTGTTTAACCTCCAACATGGATGAATCAAGGAAGATATCACCGGCTGTTACCAATTGTACAAAATAGATGGACATCTGTACATAACAGCTGACCCCCCCCCCCCCCCCCCCCCCCTAAATTATGTGAACAAAAATGAATGACCGACCCCCCCCCCCCCCCCCCCCCCCCCTATAAATGCTCATCGCTCAATGAACCCCCCCCCCCCCCCCCCCCCTTCCTAGGGTGCCTGATCAGGTGATATTTCCTTCAAGTCGATTTGCAAATAGCATTTCTATCTGTATAAATGCACTGGCGGATCCGGTTGGGGGAAGGGTTTTTATTGACTTACAGATTGTATCAGTATATGAAAACACTACCCCCAGTCTGTCTCCCATGAAAGAGAGAACTTATTCAGTGTCAAGTTAAATAATCAATATATTGACAAGTCTAGATCTCCAATTCTCTATGCAAATTAAGGATAACTGGTTTTTAATTTTTAAAATTATAAATCTTTAATTTTGTATTTATATCTTCATCCCTATCAACCTTTTTTTTATATTTCGTAGTGTTAGAATTATTACTTGGAATTAGGAGACTGTGGGGTAGTCTCATTCAAGCTTGTGGCACGTTTGTGAAGTTGAAACAACGAACCCGGCTCTTGGGGGACAGTCCACAACGTGACTCACATCCTTCTAGACTTACACATTGTCTCCTAAATACATAATTTAATTTGCTTCAATGGTTTCCCTGATGCAGAAAATCTACATGGCGCTAATTAATAACTAAAATCGAAAATATGCATAAAAACCAAGGTTACGTGACAATCACGCAGTCAAATCTCCAACCCGGTATTGCATGTTTATTGTTCATGCATAAACTGATTGTCAGCGCAGAGCAAAACAAATTTAAAACATCTACTCACGTTCAGTGCCCAAATTCTGGAAATGTCATAGCTATAAATAGCTAGCGTATTCCTCAGAATTTTAAAGACCCGGATGTTGTGCTTGTGTATTTCCTGGAATTCCACGATAAGAAGTTCAAGAAGTAGAAGAAGTTATGTTCATGGAATTTACAGCCGACGCGTTAAAACATGTACAATACCATGATTATTTGCTAATCATATATACCATGCCGGATTTTCCTTTATTGCGTAGTTTGCGTAAAGAGGGGTTAGTACTGCAGTATATCAGTAAATCATGTAACTGCGTACTTCTTGTTGTAATGAATATAATACACGTCTCTCAATATAACAGACCTCTGACCTGTAACTGGGCTGATACGGAAATACTTAAGTAATAACATTATAACTATGCTTTATTAATTAACTATCAATGTTATGGTACGTATACGGCATTTACGGCCTAGACCATATGTTTCGACAACTGGGCCAATACGGGGAAACTGGGCCAATACGGGGCAACTGGGCCAATACGGGGCAACTGGGCCAATACGGGGCAACTGGGCCAATACGAGACAAACTGGGCCAATATGATTCTGAGCATGCGCAGTTGCACATTTGGTAAAAACCTGAAGCTATCGCTTCACAACTTTGACCCGTGCTATATGTTCACCAATCTTGTTTATAATTACTATTTAAATATAAATGAGATGTCTTGTGTTGTTCAAATAGAATGAAAAGAAGTTAATTAATAAAATTGTCATTAATTAAGTATTTCCGTATTGGCCGAGTTACAGGTCCTCGGTCCGTTGTATTGGCCCTCGACTTCGTCTCGGCCCAATACAACGGACCTCGGACCTGTAACTGGGCTAATACGGAAATACTTAATTAATAACATTATAACTATGCTTTATTTAGTATGATTACTGAGCTGAAATATGACTGTGTGCTATTGAATTTTCTGTGATGAGACAAGGTTATGTATTGCGAACAAAGTTATTCTCTATAAATCTTATCTTCTTTTACTCGTACTTTGGTATTTCGTTAAGTGCAAAAAACCATACCGTGTTTTGATTTAATGTTATGGTAAGTTATGAGAGGTTACAATACAATAACAAGGGTTTATAATACGACAACAATTGCACAGTCGCTACAACTGAACAGCGCACATGCAAATTGATTTCCACTATATTCGTCCTATATGTTACGTTTGTCACGCATTGCTGAATGTGTTAGGTTTTAAAATGTCTTCTAAATATTATTGTCAATTTACCTGTAAAATGGTATTTTATTGTGATCATACAAGCAACCTATTATATATATTTATGTTGACATGTATATTATTCTTGATAGTACGATTTCAGCAAAATACCTAGTTTAAAATATATTTTGATAAATGTAGGGACTACATTACTGAATCAAATGATGAATACACGTTGAGTACTATAAATGTTCGAGTCGACAACAATGCTTTGCGATTGAGAATAGACTCGATCGATGTTTAGACGGGGAAACACCTTTACTAATGAGCGCCATTACTCCATGTAATTGGGTTGACAATGTTGGCAAAACATTTTGTGAATATATTTCAATAAGATAAACGTTTGGCATTGTTTCTTCATTTGTACCAACGTACACAATGGCTCTTTAATGGTTCAGATAGAGCAACACAATTATGTTAAAGGGACGGTATTAAGTCTACGTTTCAAGCACGAGTTATAATTTGCTGTTGACTATCCATGGAAGTTGTGTCATTAATTGGATGTAAGAAAGAAAACAGCCATCGTCTTATTGCTATGAATTCGTTTTGTGTGTGCAGATACTGACAACGTTGTGGTGCAAATGGTTTAATGAAGGTTGAATAAAGGTTTAATGAAGGAGATATATACATAATGTGTTGATGTTTAGTACATTTAGATACTTTGATGTACATAAAGCGATAGGGAGTATTGTACATTCAACAAGAAATAACGTTGACGAACCAGATTATGCTAAGTTGCGATTACGGAAGCCCGATGCAACATAATGGATAAGTGGTGATTGGAGTTGATGAGATGATGATAAGCCAGAGGAAGCGGACGCAATAGCCTCGATATCTAATCAATCAAACTACATGTAAAAGATAGATTTAAAAGTTTTATGCTGATCACATCAAATATCTTTCTAATCTTGTAGTAAGCGTGGTCCAGCATAAAGATGACAACCGTGTACATTCGCGCGATCGGGTACTTCCATCCAAGGTACATAAGTCACTTCTACAGTGAGTCGGACAACACATTTCTTCGGACATTTCTTGGACAAATTGGTATTGTATTCTTATAAACAAATTGGTGGTATAAGGCCAGAAAAAAAACTGCCTTGTTTATGAATATTTGTACCTTTATCTACATTATCCTACTTTTATGTTTTGTATTATCTTTTTTTCTTTTTTTTTTAATTTTCCACATAAACATCCACAATTGGCTGACTACATAAATTTCATTGCATTATTTTCCTAATAAAAGATGTAAAGTTGACCAATATTGAAAAAACATTTCTTCCGTTCCTGTTGAAAGAAAGACATATCTTGACATGTCATAGTAGCGTACAATTTCATTTTTAAGTATTCCAACTTCGGTTTAAAACCATTTATACTACATTTATAAATATATTGTTTGACTAGTAAAATCATTGCATTAACAGGATTATTGTTCTTTCCTTTCATACCAAATATAATAACTTTGTTTGTAAATTCTAGTTTCAGCTGGACTGAATTCAACCATGTTTCTTATTCTTTCCATAATTTTAAGATATGTTCACATTCCCATAGCATATGGTTGATACTTTCTATTTTTGTCTCACAAAATGAACAAAATGGTGAGGGTGTATAGCCAATTTTGTGAAGAAATTGTCTTGTCGGAAGGATATTGTGAATAATTCTGAGTTGCAACCATTTTAAGTCTGTGCTCTTAGAACATTTCGTAGCAATGATGTTAAAACTTTTCCAATCAGTTTCCGTAAAATCAGTTTGTAAGATCTTCTCCCATTTTGCATAGCTTGGCAAGCGATCAAATTTTGAATTGATAAGGAAAGCATATAGTTTTTTTATTCCCAATGGTGGTATCAATGTTTAATATGTTAAAGGGATAAATAGGATCAGGTAGTTTGTTTTTAAATTGCTTTATTTTCAGCGATCGAGTATAGGTCATTATGGCTCTTTTCACTGATTCATAAGTTAGAAAGTTAGTCTTTATTGGAAATGTATTGGAAAATTCCTCAAATGTTAGCAACCTGCCATCGACATGAATCAAATCATTTACAAAAACGACACCTTTACTATACCAGTCATAATACAAAACGGGTGTCCATCAATGATAATGTTGTCGTTGTATTATCTTACTAATAGTATTCCTTTATAGTTTACTGATTGTCTCTTCGGCCTATTGAGGCCTTGCATATTTGATCAATTTTACTTTGTATATTCACTATATATTCATGCCCTTTATTTTTATGAATGACACGTTAATAAACGAGGTATTGTTAAGCGATGTTACTGGGACATATACGTGCATGGTGTGGTGGTTTTACAGACATGACATGAAAATACCGGTTTATCAAAATAATGTTAAGAGCTAAAAGGACAGTGGGAAAACTATATTACAAGCGTTTGTTTTTATTGAAATTAACAATATTAACAATAGCGAGATTTTACTGTTATTTTAAGCCAAAATTATATTTAACGGACAATGATACAGTCTAACCTTCAAGCACGGATGTTTGCTCGAGGCGTTAACAATCTAGAGGTGACCATAAAGAAACATTAATAGTAACACACTTGTTTGACTATCAGTGTACAATGAGAAGAGTAGGGTGTAATGATCAGTAAATCACCTAGTGTAATAAATACTCACAAATAGGTCTGTCAATGCTCTTTATACTTGCACAACGTCAGAAATTCCCCGAACTCTCGCTCACTGCACTTAATGCTAACGACCCGACCTTTCCGTGTCACCACGTCGTGCGCTATGTTGACATATGACGTCCCTTTGTTGTCAGAAGACCGGAAGTGATCCTCAGAATCACACGATGCATGGACACACTCATGCAGTTGTGTATTTTTTTTTTAATTTCTAAAAAAAATTGGTTCAGACTGGGCTTCATTAAAATGTGACTGCAGGGATGATATATGAAAAGACCAACTTATACACTAGTCGAAAGTTGCTTTTCTCATTAAAGAAGATTGGTTTGTCTTGTCAAAATCATATGATGATTACTATCTTCGCTGTGTTTGTGCTTGTGTGTATATATGTGTGTGTATAAATCCCGGAACAACTAAATCATGACAACATTTAAAAGGAGGGTTCTATCGGGGTATTTTTTGTGGAAACGAATTCGGGAGGATATTCCTGTTTACACATATATGTTATAAATACATGATTAAAACTCAGTGAAATTGAAAGATACTTATGAAGGTAACATTTTGATGACTTTATAATATACAACTTTATAAACACAAGCGCGCATTTGTTGAACATTAAAACAATGAGAACTGAAGCCAAGCTGTGAGTGGGTAAAACGTCGCTACAGCGTAACAGCAAGTTGTTTATTAGTTTCATGACATGTTATCTGTTACTATGTGAATAATCTATCAGTGTATGTCTTTAATTATTAAAAAGTTGCAAAAATAGGTACGATATAGTGTGTTTCGTTTCACAAAATGCCAAAAAATCCAATATGGCGACAGAACTCGCCCTTTAAGACAAATTCATACCAACAGATCAATCGTAATCACATCCCTTTAATTGTACACTCTACCTCAGTACCATGCTGCCTCTACCTCAATATAACGTTAGATATACCCTGTGCAATGCGTGGTATGCACGACCTTTTCGCGAAAGTAGGACAACCCCCCGGATGCGTTTGTGCGATACTTTTCAGTCTTAACGTTTCATCAGCGTATGGATTCGTCATTTCATAGGAAAGATAATTCATGACTTCAAACCGATTTTGGATAAATTTGTCGTCTTTTCCTTCGCTTTATATGACAGATTTAACACTTTCCCTTGGGTTTGGTTGAAAATGTAAAAAATTGGGGTAGAGGTCTTTAAGTTAATTCTCCCTTATGTTTACATTTTCAACCAAAACCTCGGGAGAGTGTTTTATCCTTTAGGTAATGTCACTCATGTAATGTGTTATGTGAGTAGTTGTAGTTCATATGTACGCTCTGTTTGACTCCCTACTGATCCTTACAGGTAGCTAACACTTTCGGAAACAGCCATGATGAGCCCAGGGCTAGTTAAGATATACATGTACAATGTACATGGATAGGAACGTTTGAAGTAGACCCCGACTTCCCCCGCCAGTCATAACGCGCGATAGTCTACATCACTGCCTTATTTAAGTCTTGTTGTATTTAATTATACTTCATGTTCTAGCTTAGAACTGTACTTTATAGTACGTATACACAATGCACGCTAGCACAGAAAAGGCGAAAACATGCAGCAAGACTTAGATTAGCAGCGGCGGAGACTAGGTCGACTTATGACTTACGAAAATCTCTAATCGTGGTATCAGGATCATGTTGAAGAAAATCATTTCTTCTAAAACACCAGAAATGATTGTTATTTTCCAAATCGTGTCTAAGTTTAATAATTCACCACAACAACAAACATATAAAAATGTAAAGTTTATTACAAAGACGATGAATGAATGAATGAATGGATGACAATGATGAACAATGAGCTAAACGTGTAGATATAAACACCGATGCACAGCTCTAGAAGTGGCAACTACCGGTTGGATCATTAGGAAACATAGAACTTCACTGTAACGGAGTGGTTAAGTTTCCATTCACCATCCGGAGGATCAAGGGTTGAATCGGGATTTATTTACACACGTTTAAGAAGTTAGTCTCAAGGTACCGGACACCATAAAAACTGTTAGGAGTCTTAAACCCGTTCAGGGAAACAGAGACTAATTTGAGAGATATGATCGGCGATCTTTTTCAGATGGGCCCAGGTGGATGTCAGAAGAGAGACTGGAGAGACACGAGTGACTGGAGATCTAATGCAGGTAGGAGCAGGTGAGTATCACAAGGGCTACTACAAATGCAAGGGAAGACTTCACTGAAGCTGTTCCTGGAAAAGAAAAATAACAGTTGTAAACCTACGAGAAAATATGTTTGAAACTTTGAATATATGGTCGTGCAGACGGGGAATCATTGAAACCATTAAAGCAATTTATTATTATGTGCATTCTGTTCATTTTATCTTACACATGCCCCAACGGATGCACCAATGTTGTCTAATAAGCCCGTTGTTATAACATTTTTACATTATTACGGAACGGGAAGTGCAAAATGTTTAACAACATGTAGTACTCCTTGTAACAGTTTAACAATATCCATTACATATTCTTTCAGACAACCAATTATTGGTATATGTGACCGTTTTATACCCCAAATCCTGAAAACTTGTGGAACAACCTCCATTTGGTAATCGCCATTTTGTTCACACTTTACCCCCATTCTTGAAATATATTATTATAGTGTTCTTTGTGTTTATTGAAAGAGAATTATATTTTGTTTCGCCGGTGGTCATTCTGAAAACATGCCAACTGAACCTCAGGAATAGGTGTCATTAATATAACATGTAAATCACAATCTGTGTATTATTTAATGTAACATCTACTGTTTCATGCATATATATCCTCAATTTTTGGAGGAAATGAAGATGATGTATTTATCTTGTGAGACAATGGTTAAGATATATATGTACAGTGTACATTTTTGTACATTTATAGGAACGTTTGGGGTCGACACCATGACATGCCACCTGAACCTCATGAATACAAATCGAACTGACTTGATTAAAGTCGCATGCGCCATTCCAAAAGACTATATGGATGAGAGTATTGATAAACAGATTAAGTACCATCAGTCGCATCAGGCTTAGCCAGGCGTTGCGCGGATAGTTTTGCAATAGTTGTCCTCATCAATTTTGCCACTTCAGGTGTTATTTCGTTACTGTCAGTAACGGATTTAATGTACTCATTCGCCAAGGTAACCATCCTCCTAGCCTCGGCTTTACTCATGGTGTCCATATACGCCTCCATTCTCCCCCAGTTAGAAACAATGGTCTTATTGACATTCTCAAGGCTGGCACCCAATGTGACGATTGATTTGAGAGTTCCGATGACTTCTTCTGCGGTACCTTTCTTCAGTGGGCCTTTGGATGCAGCTGAGGTTGTTATACAGGAATATACCAGGGTTATAAAAATGTACAGGCGCAATAAGGAACACGTTAAGGCCCTTGTTTATGAAAATGAGATGTGTTACAATCCAAAAACTGTATGTAATCTATTTGCTAAATAATTTATTAAGATAACAACTTTGATGTGGATTTTACCAGTTTTGTGAATCATTTTATTGAAGATCTTGTTACAACGCACGATTTGGGTGAATGTGACGATATAAGTATGCATCCCTTACGCATATGCGATGAATTACTTAAAAGCATGTGTGAGTTGTCAAATATCAGCTGAAGAGTATGATGTGCTTGAATGTGTACAAATGTAAAAACAAAAGTACAAGGTTTCTCTAAACGCGCATGTTCAGTCATTGCCAGAGATTGTCTAGGCATTGTATAGATCCGTGCATATATCGATCAGAGAGCATCCTGGGAAGACTTTTCAACACTGATATTAATTCCGTTGTCAAACGAATATTATTCTCCAGATTAGCTCAAAATGAGTGTAATGCTGGTGAGCAAAATATGATAAAGTGCAAATCTTCTGTACAATATATGTTATCTCTTACCTGTAAATATGATCTTTGTTTGTAACAAAACATGAATGGTCAAAATTGTAAAAGATAAAGTTTATAATGTTACCTCTGAATTTAACTACATATATACACCATAGATACATGATCATACTCTCTTATACGCGACCCAACTGGTAACAAACTTTGGCTGATAACTTTCAATGATTCCGATAACGTTTACGATATATCCTACCTTATTCGTGTTGGCACTTTTGCTATACAATCTAAACAATGCTTGTGTGGCACATACGCTTATGACATTTTTAAACATGTATTGTCGTATTGTCGTATTGTCCATTGCCAGGATGTAGCAATTTAACTATTTAACTCTCTCGTTGATCTCTTGGATGTAATAACCTTTGCAAGTGTTTTGAATGTTGATTATTTTTTTACTGGGAGGTATACCAAATGAGGACGTAAAAAGTATCGATATTGATCTATGGATTCAATGTATGAAAATGTATGTATTCATATATAGTATGTGAGATGTAGTTAACGTAACATTAAATCACAATCTGTACATTATTTAATGTAATATCTGCTGTTTCATGCATATATATCTTCAATTTCTGATGAGCCCATGGTTACGATATCTATGTAAAGTGACATGTATAGGAACGTTTGGAGTCGACCCCATAACATGCCAACTGAACCTCAAGAATACAAAACGGATGTTCAACTGACTTATTTGAACTCGCATGCGCCATTTCAAAAGACTGTATGGATGAGAGTATTAATAAACAGATAAATTACCATTATTTGCATCAGGCTTAGCCAGGCGTTGCGCGGATAGTTTTGCAATAGTTGTCCTCATCAATTCTGCCACTTCAGGTGTTATTTCGTTACTGTCAGTAACGGATTTAATGTACTCATTCGCCAAGATAACCATCCTCCTAGCCTCGGCTTTACTCATGGTGTCCATATACGCCTCCATTCTCCCCCAGTTAGAAACAATGGTCCTATTGACACTCTCCAGGCTGGCGTCTAATGAGACGATTGATTTGAGAGTTCCGATGACTTCTTCTGCGGTACCTTTCTTCAGTGGGCCTTGGGATGCCGCCAGGGTGACACAGAGAAGGGCTACCAAGAGGGGGATATAGTATTGGACATTCATCTTGGGTCCTGAAAGTATCATGGATTTCAGTTAAAGGTATAATGACTGATATGGGGGCCTCCGACTCATATGAGGTATGGTATGAAAAATGACTTGTTATAACCTCAACATCAATATATGCCAAAATACCATGTGTGCAGATTTCAGTTCAAATAATTTAAAAAAATGATAATAATTTTTACACTGAAACTCCAGTAACAGCCTTATACATATGCAGAACACGAAACTACACATCCCATTTATATGCATAGTAGATTTATATGGCTTCATTGCTCAGATAGCCTATTTGAATGATTTTACTCCCACTTCAGTTTTCATCCCCAGCATGACATATTCTCCCCGGAAAATTAAACGTCACGACATCTTCAAAAGAATTAAAACGAATTGCTGCTGCTTGGGCCGATGAAATAATACTATAGAAATGTCTGGTTATTTTATTAATCAAATTAGTTATCGAAAATACATATCGTTTTTAAAAAAGTTTTCAACATTGATATTAATAATTAGACTTGGACCCTGCTTTGGCTATGCTATATAGTAGATAATGTCATTACAATATATATTAAAACTAATCCGACTTCAATAAATAGAATCTTGATAAATAAAAGATCCACCAAATTAAATTATTTTGAAAAGATTGTGAAAGTTTTCGATCGGATTTCATTACATTTTCTTAAATTAAAACTTTGCGAGATCCCAGTGCTTTAATTGTTAATTAATTAAACATTAAGTTATGATTGTACTGTTATCAATAGCTTTAAACAATTTCTACATGGCGTATTTTTGTAAATAATCAATATTTATGAAAAGTAATCACATAATTTCAACCTCACATAAGTTAGCCTGTCACTTACCGTATCTTTACCCAATGATTATAAGAAGTGTTTATGAAATAATGTATACCTTATTGATATTATTCAAATGATTACACTTAACCGCAAAAGAAACGTCATCATACAAAATACAAACTAATTCAATCCACGAGTGATAAACACGACCGAAACAGAGATGCAAAATGTCTTTAGAAGCCAACAAAACAAACTTTGACATTTCAAAACCATTTTTGTTCATATTCCGAGAAACAAATGTATATAATAGTATTTTTCGTATCTCTTTAACTAGACGAATGGGGGAGTCAAAGGGGCCCTTTTTAGCTGCTTTTACGACATCCTACAGTAAATACGCGTCAAGAAATTTAAGCCCAAGCGGGTTACATTTGTAGATAACATATTTTATTAATTAAATTTTAAATTGCAATCATTCTGCCCAAAATACATTTTGAAAAAGCGATTTTAACACTCCAAGTGTACTTGAACAGACATAAAAAAAATAAAACTATTACACTCTGATGTATGAAATTTGGGGTACCAATTTACAAATCATGTTCCTTATAGAATAGAATAGAATTCCAAATCGACTTTCTCCGCCAGCAGTATTTTCTTTTTTAAACCATTGGAAGTGTGGTGACGTTTCTTGTGCGATTGAGTGTAGTTATCTGCGTCGATTCAAATTTGAAATATATTACATCAATTTACCAAACTATATTCAATTTTGCTCCCAAATTATTTCTATATTAAGGTTTCGAAATGTAAGTATGAAATAGATAACCTATTAATAAATTTATAATGGCGAAACATTCATCATAATCGAAATAATGCCTTGGTTTGAAACATCGTGCACGTATACTAGTCTAGCATGCACATACACGAATTGACATTACAATAATACACATGTCGGTCAAATCTTGTCAACGACTTTGGATGGTGCATGTCACTCTAACATTTCTGTGACAGCTATACATGTACTTACTAGTTTGATGCTGCTAGCTACAGTGAGCTCCTGTGTATCTACCGCTGCAGAAGGGACTGGCCGACTTCTACACATACACCGCTTCTTATACTTATACTTATCTCCATAATTTATATCCCGGATGTGGTTCTAAAATTACATCCACGTTTTCAACATGTTCTAGGTAATACTTGATGTGTTGGAAATTCCCAGAATAACAAGTATTGAGCATTCTCAAGAAAATCTCAAGAACAATTATGATTCATACATGTAGGCTGATGTGTTGATACCATGATGTGTCATATCAGTTCACTTTGAGGGTGTAATGGTGCGATAGAAATAGACTCTTGTCATGTTTAAACTTTTCAAACAGGATGTTCTGAGATAAACTCAATTCCCTGGAAAACTGACGTTCGTGGAAGGCCAATGTGAAGCATGTTATGTGATCTCCTCAGTCCAATCAGCGAAGAGCGTTCATCTTGCGGGCGGATCGCTTACATTGCAAGAATAAAAAAATCTTACATAATGAGCAATGGAATACTGGGATTTAGCCTTTCGTTGAAATAAACTGTCTATCAAGCTCTATACTATGAAAGTCTTTGACATCTTCACTGTGTGTATAATTTATATTTAAAAGTAATGATTTTGGATGATATAGAATCTCACCCTCGTGTTTTCTCATATCAAATATACTGACGTTCGAAAGATACGCCCCACTGATTATTGCTATAACATTTACATTTGTTGACCCCACCTATCTTTAAAATTTCATTATTTTATTGATTATTTCTTGTGACTGATCAACTCTTCGTATAATCGATGAAAACACATTTCTATTTCACTGGCAATAAAAACCGTATTAGAGTTTGTGTTTCTTTTACAATCCTTCAATTGAGTTGGATGTTTCTTTTGAACGTCAGTACATATCAACACTCGGATATTTGTAACTTTTATCAAGTCGTGTTGATATATTTGATATCGGAAGGCACTTACCCTTGTAAAACTTGTGCATAATTTTGCATATTTCTTGTTTGATTATGTACTGTTGGTATTGCCGGTTCATTCACATACCTGATTTTTTTTTTTTTTTTTCTTTAGTTATTTTGTTATTAGTTCCACATACCTGACTATATTACTCGTCCCTGGAATACAGTATTATTGATGTAAAAGTAGTGTTATACCACCGCATGGGCGACGTCATTGTGACGTCATTGTAACGTCAGACTTCTAGAACCGTCATCAGTAATGTATCGAGCTGTTGGAAATCACTCATTTTGCTTGATTAAAATGCACGGGTAATAAACATGTAAAACACTAAGTTACTAAACTCGTGAAATATTTGTATCATGCAATGTATACATAACACACTCACTCACATATATATAACCAAGAAATGCAGGTCGGTTAGTATCCTAACAAAGGGACTGCTTTCAAGTAATATCCTGTTACCACGTATTACTTTCTGTACATGTGAATACAAGTGTGACGCTCTAGGTGTGTTCTTGTATCTATTTGTTCTAAAATCTATTTCAGAATGTATACTATTAACAGGTATATTGATTCCGTGAATCTTATGAATACGATAAAATATACTACTCTATAAGTTAGTTTTACCATAATGTTAGAAAACCTATGACTAATATCGGAGATACTTAAGATTTTCTACATTTAGAGTGACGTGACTGAGAGATATTAAACAGCGACAGTATTTAGTATTTAGGAACACGAAGACAGATACATATTTCTGTTTGTAGAGAGTGCTGCTATGGCGACTATACTAACTTCGTTTATTTAACGAACGACATAGTGTTTGACGGAAGGAACTTGGTGAGTTCACTTTAACAGTTTCAGATGTAGGAAACAATTAATCGCATGTGACTGAAGATGTATTTCATATATCAATATAAATCTGCCTTTAGAGATCAACCTAAATGTAAACAAGAAATGTTACAGGGAGTTTATAGTTTCTAGAACAAGTTAACAATACAAAAGCGCAGATTCATACAATTGATATTTATAAAACTGACATTGATGATGACTTCTATTCTTTCTGCCGAATAATATATGATCACAATATTAAGTACAGGCTGAATCATTAGGTTCGGTTTCTAACCTCTTAAAGAGCTATTGGAAATACGAAATTGACTTCCCTGTATATATTCTAGATTCTACTAAGCTAAGCTACGCGATGTAATACAATCTGTTGCTGTTATACTTCGATAGAGGCACAAAACATGTAAAACAATCCTTAATGAATAGAGCATCCACGGTCGCCTTGCTTTATCGGGGTATTCTTATGACGTCATCCTATTGCTACGACGACGTCATATGATTGAAAGTGTTATTAGACTGGGTAGAAAAATATGTTATTTCACTCGGTGAAAATAAGGATTTTATTTTATAGATTAAATGCTGTGTTTCACCACTGAAAATGCTATGATAGATAGATATAGATATTCTTAAAGTATATTTCCTCCAATAGATGAAGATACAGTGTGATATGACAGTTTACATGATATACAGGTTAATACAGATGATTATATACAGTTGGTAAAGAACTGTTTCCAGTGGTTAACAGTTGTACATATTTAATAATAGTCCATTTTCATAGCTCATATATCCATGCACATTGCATGCTAAAAGCGCAGGTTAACATATTACCCCTGGTCAACGAGTACAGAAAACTCCCTAAGGATAATACAACCGGTCGCCTGTCAAGCGCTCAAGGTTCAAATTCAGACTACCATCGTATCATACCAGGTACCCTTTTACTGCTGGGTGGACAGAGGCACACTTCGAACTAAGTCACTTACCCAGGGTGACACCATAAATCTCTCAACTCATGTCTCAGTGTGGCGCAGGGAATAACCCTTCAACTCTCAGTTTATCCAGCATTGTAACGGGTAACCCACCCATGCGGCGAGCCGCGCCCATTGGTGCTGATAGCGGTCGACAGAGCTATGCACAGGGCCACGTGCCACCACATTTGAAGCATACATTTAAGCCACACATTAGGTTCAAGAAATGAACAATATTCTGTGGGCAGTCCCCCAAGTAAAAAGCATCAAGTTAATTCTTCATCGCTGTTCCAAAGGCTGGAAAACGTATCTACATCTAAAATATCTATTATTGCTTCCATGAGAATATCTCTCTGAGCTCTTGTCTTCTCACAGTACATAAACACATGTTTTACGATATCATAATATTATGTAAATATTCCACATAAACATTCTTTGGATTGGATACGAAGAGTACTGATTCGCACCAATGTAGCAATACTGTAAAATAAATCAGGTTGTAAGACAGACATCTACCATAAGCGATGAACATTCTGGTCTCGCACTGATAAGTATCAGTGTTGGTTTTCTCTTGAAGTTAACTCTCTCCATACAGTTACATATTCAACATCATTAATTGTATTTGAAACATGGACATTCCATTGTGATTTTCAGGGAAAGATACTTGACAAAAAGTAATAAAGCATTAACATAATTTGTCAAGTAGTATTTATATGATAACAATAACGTCACCATACAAGCTACATAATACTTCAATCCACGAGTGATAGAAATGACTTAAACAGAGATCATGTCATCAGTTTAATTTGTGTTATGATAATACATACACATTGATTAGAACTAAACTGTATTTGAAAGTTAAAAACAGCTGACGTGTGTTAATTTTTCTGAGAAACACACGTTTTTAAGAAATTATTTTAATCGTCGTTGGTTAATATATATATCTCGATGATATGGGAGAGTCAAAAGGGGCTTTTTGGCTTATTTTATGACGTCCTACAGTAAAGACGCGTCAACAAATTGAAATCCAAGAAGGTTATATATGTCGACATCATCTTTCATTTATTTAATGTCTACATGTCATGGATCTTTAAGTTAAATGAGAAACATTCTGGTCAAAAACCATTTTGAAAAAGCGATTTCAACACGCAAATTGTACTTGAACAGACATTAAATTAAAAATATTTTACCCCGGTGTTTGAAATTTGCAAGTACTATTTTTAAATTAATGTCGATTTTCTCCTGCAGCAGTATTTAGTTTTTACACTTTTGAAAATGTCGTGAAGTTTCTTTTGCGCTTGAGTGAATGTTGTTTATAAAGTACTGCTCGATTGCACTCTTTGACATACAACAAATGGTGCAGCAACTGTTAATTTAGAAAGACATTGCAAGAACGTTATCGCACACTCTCATTGTATTTGGCTAAAATTACATTGTCAAACACCAATGTGTCAAACGCATTTTTTGAAACTGAGAATAAACAAATAAGATTTCATAGGCCATATACATGTAACTACTCTGCGTGTGGTTTCTGCAGATGTTGCACGATTTGTTTTGCTTGAGTGTTGATATATTTGGGCGCATTTACATCTGTACAAGTAGGTATCATGATTGACTTGTGTATCAAGTTTGATGAAGCTGATTTGTATAATTGGGGACAACATAACTATCAACACGGCAAAGTGGTTACTCCTATCTGTTCTTCAATAGTTCACAATTCTCACAAACGACACTGGCACAGAGGTTCGAATCGCTGTTTTGACAATATTTTCAAAATTAAATATCTAGATTTTGCAATCATAATCTTTTGTATATACGATGTAATGAGATTATATAACAAGTTTGAAAGAAATCGATGAAGAAATAAAGATTTTAGATAATTTTCAAATCTGTATTTCTTCAGCGATTTTGATCCGATCTGGATTTTGAATTTTGAAAATATTGTCCAAACAGCGATTCGATTCCCCCTGTGGTGCCCTCTCAATCAAACATCGTTCTTCATCTGCGACCGACTTCTGTCTTGTAAGAGATATGTGCGCAAAGCATGTTAGGAGAACAGACGGTTTGAATCTGAGGTTAGGATGGAAGAACTGAATGAAGTAATTTCCGTACGGCCACAGTTTAAGTTGTAGTATTTCCATAAAATCGCCAAAACGCTACATACCCCGGTTACTTCGCAAACGGGGGTATAATAACTTAACGAAAACTTAATTCATCTCTAGGCAGTACTTTATTGGACGTGATGATTCGACACAAGCTTTAATCAACAATCTCACATGAAAAATGACTTCAAAACCAAAATGCTGTTCATCAAGGTATTAATAAATAATACAAGCTAGATCTGATTATATACTTAAATTCATGACCAGAATGAAAGCAAAACACAAGCCACTGTATAAGTGACTGTAATGATAGTGACGCAACATATCTATAGTCTCGGGGTGAGACAAGACGTTCCTCATAGTCGCCGTTATCAAGTCGGTGGATTACATTGGACTCGTATCAATAAAGAAACAGTTGATCTGGAAACGGACTTTTTCGTTCTCATCGTCTATTAAGCACGCCGCCTCTACCTTCCATTCAACTCTGTGTTGTTTTCAACGTAATATTATCAGGTTGAGTTGTCCGCCGGTTACGCAGCTTTTGGTGGCGTTCGCCGGGTGGTATGCCGGACCCCAAATCAAACATAGCCAATATTAAAATGGGAGACAAATTTTCCGATGAGTTTTGTTTCACAAAAAAACAAATATGCCAAGTAACATACATTAATTTACTTGTTGATGCATTCGACTCGTGTACATGTCATTACATTGGTACAGGGGCTTCCTCCAACGTGGAAAACATGGACAATTGGAGTCTCTGCTCCGTACAATCGACCTGGAAACCAACTGGCTGGGGAGGAAATACGGATATGGGTGTACTATTTTTATAGTAAACCCATATCCATATTTCCTCCCCAGCTAGTGTGGAAACCATCCTGCCTATTTTGCTTGTTCTGCTAAAATAACGCCGCCCTTTGGTTTCTAACTTCCAGCTCCTGATCTAATTCATTCGATGGGCTAAATAAGTACAGGTTTGGAGAAATGTATCGCTTTCCGTGAAGTCAAGGATATTATCCCTGCTTCCGCGCCTTCTGACAGTCCTGACAGCGAAGAAAACCCACTTTCGCTTATCAAATTACGTTGGGGCTTTGACTTGAGTGACAAGGTTGGTATGTAGGATTCTAATAAACATGATGATATGATATTATCAACGTTGAACGTACATAACTAGATAGTCTACATGTATTGACATCATATTGCTTTATAACACGCATAGGCAGTTTTATAACTGCGGCAAAGCTACACCAGATATTCCAATCGATCTACACAGTATGTACAAACAATAGCATCTGTCACAACAGGCGTGAAGGGAAATGCCGCTTTCAGAAATATATACAAAACCAACCACTCCACTCGCCACATCGTGGATGCATAAAACATTATATTAGTGAAATAGCATACAATGCTATAATTTACGATGTCGCCATAACCAATAACTTAAGCAGATATGAAACATAACATAACAGCTCATGACATAAACATTATTCTAAAACAAGGTCTGTACCAACCTATCACTATAACATTTACATTGATTACACAACATTCTGTAATTTTCCAACTTCATCATGAAACATAAACATGAATAACACCGCGTTCTGTGACAGTCCAACATAATTACTGCAACAATGAATTTCACGACCGAACGTTTTGTAACTTTGAAACATTATCACTGTTTCCTTTAACTAACAACGATCCATATTTTTTTAATTATCACATCAATATGCTCATGAAAACAAATCGACAAGTTGTCAACACTATTATTAACACAATAAAATAGTTAAATGTTCTGTAACTTTTCGACATTTTTACTTTGACATTTAAATGAGTTACAAAACGTTCTGTAACTTGCCAACGTTATCACTGTACCATATACATAATGCAAAACGTTCTGTAACTTTCCAACGTTATCACTAACATATAATACAACGTTTTGTAACTTTCAAACAGTATTACTGTAACATATACATGAGTTACAAAACGTTGTGAAACTTTCCAACGTTATTACTGTAACATATATAAATGAGTTGCAAAACGTTCTGTAACTTTTGTATATGTATACTTTAACAACTACATGAGTTACAAAACGATTTGTACCTTTCAAACATTATTACGGTAACAGATACATGAAAAATGTTCATCATATTAGAACAATTTTAAAGTATAACAAATACATACATATGTATATATATAACACTCCAAAGGCGTAACGAATAATTGTGCGCATCTTTAATAGGCTACACCATAAAAATATCACTTTGTTAATATTATCAGTACGAATATTTATCACTTAAGCACTTCATAATCGTGCTCATATTTACACATACTGCTACGCTTCTCACGCCAAATTATCTAACAAGGCAAGCTTATAGCTGTCCAGAATGCACCTTTCAGCCAAATACTAATAACAAGTACTCACATGTCGAGAACTGACAACCGATTATTCAATATATTAATAATATAAATGTTATTAAAACCAATATATTACTTTAACTTACTACTGCCTATACTACTTTCTTCAAATCAGCTCACGATCAATCGACAACGTATCATCACGAAAACCTTGAATGCGTAGCAAAGTCATCAATGTTTCTACAGACATGTGTGCAAAGCGGACATAAAATATACACTTAACGGTCTTCAGATATTACAAGAAGCATTGTTGGCAAATATATTTGCAAAGTACATGTATGTGCAGCTAGCATTCTAAACTCAATTTCTTCTTGTCCTTACAGATACTTTATGATACCGTTACATCGAACTAAAATGAGCATACATGTATTATCTCAAAATGATTTCTTCTACTTCCTTGTCACGTTCTCGGGAATTTACAACAACGCATAGCGCCGAAGTAGTTTCCGAGTGTCCATCTTCAATACTCATCACATAACCATCACACATCATGCAGGAAGGATCTACACGACGCCAACTCATCGAGGAGAGTGGACTTGTCTAAATGAACGTACCATCTTTAAGTCTGTATTTCCCCCACATACAACGTAAGCCAAAGACTATGAACAGAACTTGTTTCAAACAAAGGTCTAAACATTTAACAATCTGGAACGCTTCTGTATTAGCCAGATTTAAGATTTACCACTGAATTATTGGAGTTCGTCTATGTTCAAGAGTTCAGACTGGACGCTTGTATAATTTGTCTGTGACATGTTCAAAATTTACGAATCTAAACTGAGCTCTTCTATTGTATGTGTAACTTGTAATTTGACGGTTTTAAGCTGAACGTTTTTTTTTTTTTGTGTCATATTCAGTCCAAAACTGAACGTTTGTATGTAACGTGTTGAGGCTTAACGATTTTAAGCTGGGCTTTTGTATATTGTCTATGTTTTTTCAAGATTTACGAATCAAATCTAAGCCCTTCTATTTTGTATGTAATGTGTTGAAAGTTTACGATTCAAAGTTGAATGCCAGGAGGTATATTTTGTCTGTAGCACGTTCATATCACAAAATGTCATTTTTGAAGATTTACGAATTAATATTAAACGTTTGTTTTTTGTGCATGCCATTTTTGAAGATTTACGAATCAAGATTAAACGCTTGTATTTTGTCAATGTCACTTCTCACAATTTACGAATCAAAACTGACCGCTTGTATTTTGTGCATGTTACTTCTCAAAATTTACGTATCAAGGCCGAACGCTTGTATCTTGTCGAAGTCACTTCTCAAAATTTACGAATCAAGACTGAACGCTTGTATTTTGTCTATGGCGTGTTCAAGATTCTCCAGTTCGCCCTTCAGTTTGTGCGCCACGTCGTGCAACATGCCCTTGCTGTTCAGGAGCTGTACAGACTGGGTGTACGGGTCATAGCGCACTTCATACGGCCGCTTGATTGTCGCAGCAAAATTCCTGAAAAATAGACATTTTAAAATGTAATGTTTTTATTATTATATAATCATTCATAACACAAATAAGACACAAACAGGTCTTACTACACATGGAAATGTGTCACAAGACTGTTATGAACTATTATAAATGTATAACGACGTTCACTCAACATAGAACCAATTATAAACATTTCTGCGACGAAGGAGATGTGGGTGTACGTTCCAGCTGATGTAAATGAGATTGCAGCTGCACATGATTACACGAAAGCACAAGTCATTACTTAATAATATGGTAATGCGTTGCGCCTGGTCTGTAATTTATATCAGTTCTATTTAAACATTTAACAACAAAAGTTATTTTCAATTTCAGGAAAGTCATGGACTTCGAAGTTAGGAATTATAAGAATTGTTTCAGTTGAAGAGAGGATACAAGGGAGTAATCTTCGTGGAAACGAAATTCGAGTGTACATTCTTGCTTATACATATACGTTTATATCTATACTAGATTACAACACAATACAGTTGAAATTTGTTACAGACAGAATTATTTTCATGAACTTAGATGTTGTCACATTGACATAGAATAGCGCACATTAATTGTACACATGCGAGCAAGCATGGAGGCTACAGGATTTTTTGGAAACTTTACTAGGGCATAATAAGACTAGTTACTTAATAGCTTGTGAGCATTATATCAATTAAATGGATACAAAGTTTCAAACTTCGATGTTACTTCGACATTTCAACTTTCCTGACAAAGAAATGGCGAGCACGCGTAACGCGTTGCGAATATCAACACAAGAGTCAATCCATACCTGTGACATCTGCTGCAATTTGTAGTACGTTTTACGGGGCGTGTATATATGTAATTTTGTTGTATAAGGACAACGGTAAATATGTTATTTAAGCAGTTATGTAAGGCTAATTCTAGTGGATTCTGCCAATAGACGGCAAGCGACTCCTGTGTATTACGTCACAAGGCCTAGCAAGCAGCATACGCTCTCGCCTAAAGTTTTACGAGGCGTAATTGAGCGGCGTTCTAAAAAGGCCTTATAAAAGGTGTTTATTGGTTGAATTGACATATATCAAGTGGAATCCTCGTCATCTTTGAATATGCTTGAATAAAATCCGAAAAGTGATATGGTCGAGGTTTGTGTATCTTTAAATATCTGTAAATCAATGTACAGCTGTACATATGACTGAGTTCGTTAAAACCTGTACAGTTTTGTTCACTTATCATCTGTAGGAATTGTATGGATGATAAATACGAAATCAGTAATGCTACCTGTTTGCATCCAAATTGTGGTTAATTGTTATTTCAATACGGTCATTCTTAAAATTAATTTATGACAATTTTACAAATGACAATCACTGGACATCAATGAGGATGATAAAATGACACCATTTGATTTAAAGCATTTCCATCGATTTCTAGATATATAATGCTGGGGACATTTTAGAATGATTTATGATCTGTTTTATCGATTTATTTTATCATTATCACTGAATACAACGATTAAACAAAGTAAATTTATACAATATGTACAATTGATCGCAATTGACAGCCTTCTTTATATTCCACATAAAATAATTGCTCCCAACCCCTGCGTGAAGTACAGTTTAACATGATGATATATGGCAGGCGTCGCTTCTGAGTAATTGGTCGATGAGGAATAGTTATGAGGGATTTATGGTTATTTTTCATATCTGGTAGATGTATTTTTGCAACCCCCCATTTTCCCTCCCTACAACATCATCTGGTATTCCATATTCGATCAATGCTTTGTATTTGCTCCCAGAAATATCGAATGGCAGCATTTTCTTTTATCTCGATCTAATTTGGGATTTATGTTCTTCCGGATACACGTATTTTCAATCACGCGGCTTTAATGAGTTTTGGACGAGTGAGTATTCACCGATTGAAACGCTCATTTACCTAATGCAACGGTATCGGTGTAACATCAGCCTGATCAACGACTGCATTTGGAACTTGGTTTTCTATTCAACATTCAATCGATAGAGATTAGCGAATAATTGTTAGTTATAGAATAATATCGTAATATTGATAAGGATTCATAAGGTTTATACATTATCATTCTAATGGCGATGCGTCGCGACATACATGTAGATAAATAATAAAAATGTCCAATTCAATGTGACAGAAGCTGTAACCGTAGCATAGCTGTGGACGTAGATGTAAATGGGGACGAGCCGCGGTCGACGTCAAAACCACCATCACTAACCACTAGAAAACTACTGTAACAGCTCTTTTAGTGACACAGTGAGAGAGACCAAACACTAGAACCGAAATTCTTTCATTCAACAGTCTATTAAAATAGCAATTAAATTAAAGTTACCCAATCAAGCTTTGGTAGACAGTTAAGGCTTTTACATAATTTTAAAGATAATGTAGAGTCGAAGACACGTCACTGGGGAAGAGTTAAAGTAAATCTTGTAAGTATAAAACCCTAGATAAAGCTCCTTCGCAATTAAGTGATTTAACTTAGGTACACCAGAACGTAAACTCCAGTTTGACAAGTAAAGAAAGTGACGCCTTGAGCTCATTATCCAAGAAGAACTCAATAGTAATCAAGCAAGTCGATCAACTGGTGTAATGGACAGTGATTATCATCGGCAACTCTCATTAAACAGCTTAATGATATATAGTGAATATTATAACAATTTCCAGGACATATGGAAGAGAAAGAAATGCAATATATGAAATCAGTTTACTCACATGCAAATAACGTAAGCGCAATATTTCCGTATAGATTTTGAATATGAGGAAAGCAACGTAACGGTTTACCTAATTTTCATAAAAGCTTAGTAATAACAAAAAGCTGTATACATTTCTCATTCCAGCGTGTGACATTAACAGGGGTAAATGATCTAAAGTTACTATTATTGTCATACCAATGGCGAACACTTGGAATGATAAATTCTGTTGACAATTTTATCAATGCCTTAAACTATGCATGTCAATAGTATTAATTTATATCTATATATATAAATATTATATATTTTATTATACACACCATATTTTACCTACCCCCAGTCCGTAAACAACAGAACTATATATAACTAGTTAACATATTGTTAATGTAGCAAATCTATATACTCACACATACCACACGCTATAGTGATCAAAGCTATTAATCGTTATTGGTTCGAAGTACACCCACCAAATCAAAGGTCAAGTTCATTTATTCACTAAAATCACAGTAGTACATTATGATTCTTATAAAAAAGTTATTGACATAATGATAATACAACGAGGCAACATCATGCATGTTTTAAGAGTTGTCCATACACACGTGTATACATTTGATATATTTACTTAGCTTGTCAATAGCTGTACAGTTGCTTTCTGTAAAACGACTTTGGAATTTGAAATAATAATGCCTTGTACAGCAATACTATGGTAGTAGCTTATTCCAAATTTCTTGTAGACAATTACACTCAAGAAGATACAAACTCCCTTAAGGTAATATACAAAACTGTGTCACCAACTGCGCCAGATATGATGGCAACGTCAACTTCAACAGCGAGGTTGGTATTACTGGTTCTAAATTTCAAGATAGGTTGTGAAAGGTATTAAAAGGTAATCTTCAGCGTTAATATACAGTCATATGTTTTCCTTTTACCTATACCTAGAATAGTTTTTCATTGACACAGCACAGTGATTAAACGCAGGATCAAACAACTACCAGGAACGTCAGATTGATAGATCTATATTTTCCTGTTGACAGATGACTGTATTACGTGAAAGATCACGAACATATCAGGACACTTAGTATACACAGCCACCCTTGGATATTACTGGCACACTAATGTAGTACCGCATGGGTTACTTATCTAGTTGGTCGGAAGATGAACATTAAAACTATTATTTGTGGTACCTGAGTTTATCCATCATATCTTCGAAGGATTCGACCACATAGTACAATGGCTGGATATCTTCATCGTCGTATTTCTCAACAGCGGTTTTGGCAGGGTCGAAGGGTCGGTGTTCCGGTTTGTCACTGAGCGCGTGTTTCAGCTCCCCATACGCCGAGAGAACCCCCGCTCCACACGCGCGTATCTGTCCCCCCTGCTTACACAGACCGAACTCCACGGTGAACCAGTAAAGCTGAAAATATAGTGTAGACTCTTTTATCAAGAGAAACCAACAGACACATATCGAGTAATATACAGACTTCTGAACAATAAGGACATATCATGCACGTAACACAATTATTGGAGAGAGTTGTTGTTGGATACAAGGCAAGAGAAACCGGAAATATGATGTATCAAAACGAGAAATGAAAGGATAATTATGCATCTCTTGCCACTTTAATTTCCTATCTAAGAAACTCAAGCCATTTCTTCCATTATAACCTCTGTTCTACTACGACTGGGTCCTACCGTTGCAAACTTCTCGATGTCCTCATCGGCAGCTCCAAGAGAAGCGAGTCCTATCTCCTGACTGAACTGAGCGAAGAGGGGGTTGGCGAGCAGGGGGACATGACCCAGGAGCTCGTGGATACAGTCCCTGAAACAGGTGTCCAATTACAGCATCGTATTTTCATACGTGTTAAACCAAATGCAAATATTTAGTCCATATTAAATTGTTAGATTACGTTATTAATGAAGCTGGTACTACTTTTTCTACACTCCGTCAGTGCACAGTGGTTTAAGTGATCCTTAACCAACATCAACGTTGGTCATATCCATTTGAAATGCATGTCGGACTGTTCTAAAACATATGGATAATGTAAAACAAGAGCCATCAGGACAGATGGTTTATCCCCCGGCCCCACATAAGTTGAATAATCAGTTTTAGCAGTCACTGTGTATTATTAAAACTATAAGGTTTTTTGCTCGTAAAAATATATGTATCCTCCTTCACCCAATTCACTTCAACTTATTCCCTTTCTAAAAGACAAATGTACAAAATGTTGCCATGGAAACAGAACAAATAAAGTTCAAACCCCAAAAAGGAACATCAACATCATATGAGGAGGTAGTATACAAAATCTGGTGAGGATAGGTCAATCAGTTTTTAAAATCCATTCCGGAAAGAAATTCTACCCTTCCAATAAACAGTCACAATTGTTGCCATGGAAACAGAAACAAATAAATTTGTCAAAAGGTTGAAACCCCCAAAAGGCACATCTACATGATATTGGGAGACAGTATACCACATTTGGTTAGGATTGGGCTAGTAGTCTTAGACATTTGTCCCCGAAACAAACCCTACCCTTCAAATAGACAAAGTCCTAATTGTTACCATGGAAGCAACAGAAATAAAATTTCCAAAAAGTTGAAACCCCCAAAAGTCATATCTACATGATATTGGGAAGCTGCATACCAAATCTGGTGAGGATTGGCCAAGTAGTTTTTGAACAAGTACTGCTCCGGAAACGATGTGATCACGGACAGACGGACGGACGGACATACGGAGCCAACGACTATATCCCCCCGCATTATATGCCGGGGGGATAACAAAGTTAATACCGTTGACTAGCACCCACGCGACTTCCAACTGTCAGACAATATTATAATAACAAAATTGGCAAAAGGGTTCCACATGTTAGCAATGGTAAGCTGAAGGTAGTTTACATTTGATACAAAATTGATTGTGCATATTTTATTACTCCTCACTAAAGTATTACATCGTGGAATAAGACGTTGATTCGACGCAAATTATATGCATACATTACGTATTATCTTTTTCGATGGATTGTCCACAATTGAAGGTTTTTCCTTGAACGAACTCATTATTTTTCCAGCCAAAGCGGAAGATACTGAAAGCCAATTTAAATAAACCCCCAATTTTCAAGAATACTTCACTTTTTCTCTTATTAGGCCTTAACATTTAATGATGGGATATAAATCTTTTATCGTTTTAGCGTGGCTAAAACACATGAATGAGAGCAAAAATGAGGATGAATGTTTTGAATATCTGAATGTAGTTGAGTGTATTTTTACATTAACTGTTTCGATACAGTATCACTGTTATCATAGCAACATTCAGTTCAGGCTAGTGTCGTTATTGACATGAACTCTCACATTTAACGAACAAGATAACTTTTCTGAAACGCAGATTGAACCAAATATTTTTTTTCTACGGTCTATATTTTAAGGTTTAATTGACAATTTAAGGCGCGCATCAACACATTCAAAAATGCTAAGCCAAAATACCATGATAGCTCAAATTACAATTGATGGCGTTAATCAGTAGTAATGGAAAACCTTCATTTGATACGTCAAAGAGTTGTATGATCGGTGGTGAGCATTCAGAGCATTGAAGGTACTAATTAAAGCGGAAACATCATGTGCCAATACCAATACTGTTATCGCTATCGACAATAGTTAAACGTTGATTATTAGATATCAATACTTTTCCATTTGTCAGTCAAGTTATTATGGTTTCACTTGTCCTAAATCCTCCAATGCTAATATGTACAACACCGCAAATGATTTCACCAATGACGTCACTTTAACGCAGTGTTGTCAGCGTTATTGTGTGAGCAGTTATTACCCTCCTGTTATGTAGAGACACCCTTTCCCCTCGCTATGGAGTTGTACTGGAGCCTAGATATTAAGCCCATCTAGAACAAAAGTTAGGATGGGTAATCTGAAGGGAGTAACCTCTGTGGGAAGAGAATGGGTCGGAAATCTGAAGGGAGTAACCTCTGTGGGAAGAGAATGGGTCGGAAATTTCGGGAGTAACCACTGTGGGAAGAGAATGGGTCGGAAATCTGAAGGGAGTAACCTCTGTGGGAAGAGAATGGGTCGGAAATCTGAAGGGAGTTACCTCTGTGGGAAGAACATGGGTCGGAATCTGAAGGGAGTAACCTCTATGGGAAGAGAATGGGTCGGAAATCTGAAGGGAGTAACCTCTGTAGGAAGAGAATGGGTCGGAAATCTGAAGGGAGTAACCTCTGTGGGAAGAACATGGGTCGGAATCTGGAGGGAGTAACCTCTGTGGGAAGAGAATGGGTAGGAAATCTGAAGGGAGTAACCACTGTGGGAAGAGAATGGGTCGGAAATCTGAAGGGAGTAACCACTGTGGGAAGAACATGGGTCGGAAATCTGAAAGGAGAAACCTCTGTGGGAAGAGAATGGGTCGGAAATCTGAAGGGAGTAACCTCTGTGGGAAGAGAATGGGTCGGAAATCTGAAGGGAGTAACCTCTGTGGGAAGAACATGGGTCGGAATCTGGAGGGAGTAACCTCTGTGGGAAGAGAATGGGTCGGACATCTGAAGGGAGTAACCTCTGTTGGAAGAGAATGGGTCGGAAATCTGAAGGGAGAAACCTCTGTGGGAAGAACATGGGTCGGAATCTGGAGGGAGTAACCTCTGATGGAAGAGAATGGGTCGGAAATCTGAAGGGAGTAACCTCTGTGGGAAGAACATGGGTCGGAATCTGGAGGGAGTAACCTCTGATGGAAGAGAATGGGTCGGAAATCTGAAGGGAGAAACCTCTGTGGGAAGAACATGGGTCGGAATCTGGAGGGAGTAACCTCTGTGGGAAGAGAATGGGTCGGACATCTGAAAGGAGTAACCTCTGTGGGAAGAGAATGGCTCGGAAATCTGAAGGGAGTAACCTCTGTGGGAAGAGAATGGGTCGGAAATTTGAGGGGAGTAACCTCTGTGGGATGAGAATGGGTCGGAAACCTGAAGGGAATAACCTCTGTGGGAAGAAAATGGGTCGGAAATCTGAAGGGAGTAACCTCTGTGGGAAGAGAATGGGTCGGAAATCTGAAGGGAGTAACCTCTGTGAGAAGAGAATGGGTCGGAAATCTGAAGGGGAGTAACCTCTGTGGGAAGACAATGGATCGGAAATCTGAGGGGAGTAACCTCTGTGGGAAGAAAATGGGTCGGAAATCTGAAAGGAGTAACCTCTGTGGGAAGAGAATGGGTCGGAAATCTGAAGGGAGTAACCTCTGTGGGAAGAGAATGGGCCGGAAATCTGAAGGGGAGTAACCTCTGTGGGAAGACAATGGGTCGGAAATCTGAGGGGAGTAACCATTGTGGGAAGAGAATGGGTCGGAAATCTGAAGGGAGTAACCTCTGTAGGAAGAGAATGGGTCGGAAATCTGAAGGGAGTAACCACTGTGGGATGAGAATGGGTCGGGAATCTGAAGGGAGTAACCTCTGTGGGAAGAAAATTGGTCGGAAATCTGAAGGGAGTAACCTCTGTGGGAAGACAATGGGTCGGAAATCTGAAGGGAGTAACCTCTGTTGGAAGAGAATGGGTCGGAAATCTGAAGGGAGTAATCTCTGTGGGATGAGAATGGGTCGGGAATCTGAAGGGAGTAACCACTGTGGGAAGAGAATGGGTCGGGAATCTGAAGGGAGTAACCTATGTGGGAAGAAAATGGGTCGGAAATCTGAAGGGGAGTAACCTCTGTTTGAAGAGAATGGGTCGGAAATCTGAAGGGAGTAATCTCTGTGGGAAGACAATGGGTCGGAAATCTGAAGGGAGTAACCTCTGTGGGAAGACAATGGGTCGGAAATCTGAAGGGAGTAACCTCTATTGGAAGAGAATGGGTCGGAAATCTGAGGGGAGTAACCTCTGTGGGAAGAGAATGGATCGGAAATCTGAAGGGAGTAACCTCTGTGGGAAGAGAATGGATCGGAAATCAGAAGGGAGTAACCTCTGTGGGAAGAAAATGGGTCGGAAATCTGAAGGGGAGTAACCTCTGTGGGAAGAGAATGGGTCGGAAATCTGAAGGGAGTAATCTCTGTGGGAAGACAATGGGTCTGAAATCTGAAGGGAGTAACCTCTGTGGGAAGAGAATGGGTCGGAAATCTGAAGGGAGTAACCTCTGTTGGAAGAGAATGGGTCGGAAATCTGAAGGGAGTAACCTCTGTTGGAAGAGAATGGATCGGAAATCTGAAGGGAGTAACCTCTGTGGGAAGAGAATGGGTCGGAAATCTGAAGGGAGTAACCTCTGTGGGAAGACAATGGGTCGGAAATCTGAAGGGAGTAACCTCTGTTGGAAGAGAATGGGTCGGGAATCTGAAGGGAGTAACCACTGTGGGAAGAGAATGGGTCGGGAATCTGAAGGGAGTAACCTATGTGGGAAGAAAATGGGTCGGAAATCTGAAGGGGAGTAACCTCTGTGGGAAGAGAATGGGTCGGAAATCTGAAGGGAGTAACCTCTGTGGGAAGAGAATGAGTCGGAAATCAGAAGGGAGTAACCTCTGTGGGAAGAAAATGGGTCGGAAATCTGAAGGGGAGTAACCTCTGTGGGAAGAGAATGGGTCGGAAATCTGAAGGGAGTAATCTCTGTGGGAAGACAATGGGTCTGAAATCTGAAGGGAGTAACCTCTGTGGGAAGAGAATGGGTCGGAAATCTGAAGGGAGTAACCTCTGTTGGAAGAGAATGGGTCGGAAATCTGAAGGGAGTAACCTCTGTGGGAAGAGAATGGATCGGAAATCTGAAGGGAGTAACCTCTATGGGAAGAGAATGGGTCGGGAATCTGAAGGGAGTAACCTATGTTGGAAGAGAACGGGTCGGAAATCTGAAGTGAGTAACCTCTGTGGGAAGAGAATGGGTCGGAAATCTGAAGGGAGTAACCTCTGTGGGAAGAGAATGGGTCGGAAATCTGAAGGGAGTAACCTCTGTTTGAAGAGAATGGGTCGGAATTCTGAAGAGAGTAACCTCTGTGGGAAGAGAATGGGTCGGAAATCTGAAGGGAGTAACCTCTGTGGGAAGAGAATGGGTCGGAACTCTGAAGGGAGTAACCTCTGTGGGAAGAGAATGGGTCGGAAATCTGAAGGGAGTAACCTCTGATTGAAGAGAATGGGTCGGAAATCTGAAGGGAGTAACCTCTGTTGGAAGAGAATGGGTCGGAAATCTGAAGGGAGTAACCTCTGTTTGAAGAGAATGGGTCGGAATTCTGAAGAGAGTAACCTCTGTGGGAAGAGAATGGGTCGGAAATCTGAAGGGAGTAACCTCTGTGGGAAGAGAATGGGTTGGAAATCTGAAGGGAGAAACCTCTGTTGGAAGAGAATGGGTCGGAAATCTGAGGGGAGTAACCTCTGTTGGAAGAGAATGGGTCGGAAATCTGAAGGGAGTAACCTCTGTTTGAAGAGAATGGGTCGGAAATCTGAAGGGAGTAACCTCTGTGGGAAGAGAATGGGTCGGAAATCTGAAGGGAGTAACCTCTGTTTGAAGAGAATGGGTCGGAATTCTGAAGAGAGTAACCTCTGCGGGAAGAGAATGGGTCGGAAATCTGAAGGGAGTAACCTCTGTTGGAAGAGAACGGGTCGGAAATCTGAGGGGAGTAACCTCTGTGGGAAGAGAATGGGTCGGAAATCTGAAGGGAGTAACCTCTGTTGGAAGAGAATGGGTCGGAAATCTGAAGTGAGTAACCTCTGTGGGAAGAGAATGGGTCGGAAATCTGAAGGGAGTAACCTCTGTTTGAAGAGAATGGGTCGGAAATCTGAAGGGAGTAACCTCTGTGGGAAGAGAATGGGTCGGAAATCTGAAGGGAGTAACCTCTGTTTGAAGAGAATGGGTCGGAATTCTGAAGAGAGTAACCTCTGTGGGAAGAGAATGGGTCGGAAATCTGAAGGGAGTAACCTCTGTGGGAAGAGAATGGGTCGGAAATCTGAAGGGAGTAACCTCTGTGGGAAGAGAATGGGTCGGAAATCTGAAGGGAGTAACCTCTGTTTGAAGAGAATGGGTCGGAAATCTGAAGGGAGTAACCTCTGTTGGAAGAGAACGGGTCGGAAATCTGAAGGGAGTAACCTCTGTTTGAAGAGAATGGGTCGGAATTCTGAAGAGAGTAACCTCTGTGGGAAGAGAATGGGTCGGAAATCTGAAGGGAGTAACCTCTGTGGGAAGAGAATGGGTTGGAAATCTGAAGGGAGAAACCTCTGTTGGAAGAGAATGGGTCGGAAATCTGAGGGGAGTAACCTCTGTTGGAAGAGAATGGGTCGGAAATCTGAAGGGAGTAACCTCTGTTTGAAGAGAATGGGTCGGAAATCTGAAGGGAGTAACCTCTGTGGGAAGAGAATGGGTCGGAAATCTGAAGGGAGTAACCTCTGTTTGAAGAGAATGGGTCGGAATTCTGAAGAGAGTAACCTCTGTGGGAAGAGAATGGGTCGGAAATCTGAAGGGAGTAACCTCTGTGAGAAGAGAATGGGTCTGAAATCTGAAGGGAGTAACCTCTGTGGGAAGAGAATGGGTCGGAAATCTGAAGGGAGTAACCTCTGTTGGAAGAGAACGGGTCGGAAATCTGAAGGGAGTAACCTCTGTTGGAAGAGAACGGGTCGGAAATCTGAAGGGAGTAACCTCTGTTGGAAGAGAATGGGTCGGAAATCTGAAGGGAGTAACCTCTGTTGGAAGAGAACGGGTCGGAAATCTGAAGGGAGTAACCTCTGTTGGAAGAGAACGGGTCGGAAATCTGAAGGGAGTAACCTCTGTGGGAAGAGAACGGGTCGGAAATCTGAAGGGAGTAACCTCTGTTGGAAGAAAACGGGTCGGAAATCTGAAGGGAGTAACCTCTGTGGGAAGAGAATGGGTCGGAAATCTGAAGGGAGTAACCTCTGTGGGAAGAGAATGGGTCGGAAATCTGAAGGGAGTAACCTCTGTTTGAAGAGAATGGGTCGGAATTCTGAAGAGAGTAACCTCTGTGGGAAGAGAATGGGTCGGAAATCTGAAGGGAGTAACCTCTGTGGGAAGAGAATGGGTTGGAAATCTGAAGGGAGAAACCTCTGTTGGAAGAGAATGGGTCGGAAATCTGAGGGGAGTAACCTCTGTTGGAAGAGAATGGGTCGGAAATCTGAAGGGAGTAACCTCTGTTTGAAGAGAATGGGTCGGAAATCTGAAGGGAGTAACCTCTGTGGGAAGAGAATGGGTCGGAAATCTGAAGGGAGTAACCTCTGTTTGAAGAGAATGGGTCGGAATTCTGAAGAGAGTAACCTCTGTGGGAAGAGAATGGGTCGGAAATCTGAAGGGAGTAACCTCTGTTGGAAGAGAACGGGTCGGAAATCTGAGGGGAGTAACCTCTGTGGGAAGAGAATGGGTCGGAAATCTGAAGGGAGTAACCTCTGTTGGAAGAGAATGGGTCGGAAATCTGAAGGGAGTAACCTCTGTGGGAAGAGAATGGGTCGGAAATCTGAAGGGAGTAACCTCTGTTTGAAGAGAATGGGTCGGAATTCTGAAGAGAGTAACCTCTGTGGGAAGAGAATGGGTCGGAAATCTGAAGGGAGTAACCTCTGTGAGAAGAGAATGGGTCTGAAATCTGAAGGGAGTAACCTCTGTGGGAAGAGAATGGGTCGGAAATCTGAAGGGAGTAACCTCTGTTGGAAGAGAACGGGTCGGAAATCTGAAGTGAGTAACCTCTGTGGGAAGAGAATGGGTCGGAAATCTGAAGGGAGTAACCTCTGTTTGAAGAGAATGGGTCGGAAATCTGAAGGGAGTAACCTCTGTGGGAAGAGAATGGGTCGGAAATCTGAAGGGAGTAACCTCTGTTTGAAGAGAATGGGTCGGAATTCTGAAGAGAGTAACCTCTGTGGGAAGAGAATGGGTCGGAAATCTGAAGGGAGTAACCTCTGTGGGAAGAGAATGGGTCGGAAATCTGAAGGGAGTAACCTCTGTGGGAAGAGACTGGGTTGGAAATCTGAAGGGAGAAACCTCTGTTGGAAGAGAATGGGTCGGAAATCTGAGGGGAGTAACCTCTGTTGGAAGAGAATGGGTCGGAAATCTGAAGGGAGTAACCTCTGTTTGAAGAGAATGGGTCGGAAATCTGAAGGGAGTAACCTCTGTGGGAAGAGAATGGGTCGGAAATCTGAAGGGAGTAACCTCTGTGGGAAGAGAATGGGTCGGAAATCTGAAGGGAGTAACCTCTGTTTGAAGAGAATGGGTCGGAATTCTGAAGAGAGTAACCTCTGTGGGAAGAGAATGGGTCGGAAATCTGAAGGGAGTAACCTCTGTGGGAAGAGAATGGGTCGGAAATCTGAAGGGAGTAACCTCTGTGGGAAGAGAATGGGTCGGAAATCTGAAGGGAGTAACCTCTGTTTGAAGAGAATGGGTCGGAAATCTGAAGGGAGTAACCTCTGTTGGAAGAGAATGGGTCGGAAATCTGAAGGGAGTAACCTCTGTTTGAAGAGAATGGGTCGGAATTCTGAAGAGAGTAACCTCTGTGGGAAGAGAATGGGTCGGAAATCTGAAGGGAGTAACCTCTGTGGGAAGAGAATGGGTTGGAAATCTGAAGGGAGAAACCTCTGTTGGAAGAGAATGGGTCGGAAATCTGAGGGGAGTAACCTCTGTTGGAAGAGAATGGGTCGGAAATCTGAAGGGAGTAACCTCTGTTTGAAGAGAATGGGTCGGAAATCTGAAGGGAGTAACCTCTGTGGGAAGAGAATGGGTCGGAAATCTGAAGGGAGTAACCTCTGTTTGAAGAGAATGGGTCGGAATTCTGAAGAGAGTAACCTCTGTGGGAAGAGAATGGGTCGGAAGTCTGAGGGGAGTAACCTCTGTTGGAAGAGAATGGGTCTGAAATCTGAAGGGAGTAACCTCTGTTTGAAGAGAATGGGTCGGAAATCTGAAGGGAGTAACCTCTGTTGGAAGAGAACGGGTCGGAAATCTGAAGGGAGTAACCTCTGTTGGAAGAGAATGGGTCGGAAATCTGAAGGGAGTAACCTCTGTTGGAAGAGAACGGGTCGGAAATCTGAAGGGAGTAACCTCTGTTGGAAGAGAACGGGTCGGAAATCTGAAGGGAGTAACCTCTGTTGGAAGAGAATGGGTCGGAAATCTGAAGGGAGTAACCTCTGTTGGAAGAGAACGGGTCGGAAATCTGAAGGGAGTAACCTCTGTTGGAAGAGAACGGGTCGGAAATCTGAAGGGAGTAACCTCTGTGGGAAGAGAACGGGTCGGAAATCTGAAGGGAGTAACCTCTGTTGGAAGAGAACGGGTCGGAAATCTGAAGGGAGTAACCTCTGTGGGAAGAGAATGGGTCGGAAATCTGAAGGGAGTAACCTCTGTGGGAAGAGAATGGGTCGGAAATCTGAAGGGAGTAACCTCTGTTTGAAGAGAATGGGTCGGAATTCTGAAGAGAGTAACCTCTGTGGGAAGAGAATGGGTCGGAAATCTGAAGGGAGTAACCTCTGTGGGAAGAGAATGGGTTGGAAATCTGAAGGGAGAAACCTCTGTTGGAAGAGAATGGGTCGGAAGTCTGAGGGGAGTAACCTCTGTTGGAAGAGAATGGGTCGGAAATCTGAAGGGAGTAACCTCTGTTTGAAGAGAATGGGTCGGAAATCTGAAGGGAGTAACCTCTGTGGGAAGAGAATGGGTCGGAAATCTGAAGGGAGTAACCTCTGTTTGAAGAGAATGGGTCGGAATTCTGAAGAGAGTAACCTCTGTGGGAAGAGAATGGGTCGGAAATCTGAAGGGAGTAACCTCTGTTGGAAGAGAACGGGTCGGAAATCTGAGGGGAGTAACCTCTGTGGGAAGAGAATTGGTCGGAAATCTGAAGGGAGTAACCTCTGTTGGAAGAGAATGGGTCGGAAATCTGAAGTGAGTAACCTCTGTGGGAAGAGAATGGGTCGGAAATCTGAAGGGAGTAACCTCTGTTTGAAGAGAATGGGTCGGAAATCTGAAGGGAGTAACCTCTGTGGGAAGAGAATGGGTCGGAAATCTGAAGGGAGTAACCTCTGTTTGAAGAGAATGGGTCGGAATTCTGAAGAGAGTAACCTCTGTGGGAAGAGAATGGGTCGGAAATCTGAAGGGAGTAACCTCTGTGGGAAGAGAATGGGTTGGAAATCTGAAGGGAGAAACCTCTGTTGGAAGAGAATGGGTCGGAAATCTGAGGGGAGTAACCTCTGTTGGAAGAGAATGGGTCGGAAATCTGAAGGGAGTAACCTCTGTTTGAAGAGAATGGGTCGGAAATCTGAAGGGAGTAACCTCTGTTTGAAGAGAATGGGTCGGAAATCTGAAGGGAGTAACCTCTGTGGGAAGAGAATGGGTCGGAAATCTGAAGGGAGTAACCTCTGTTTGAAGAGAATGGGTCGGAATTCTGAAGAGAGTAACCTCTGTGGGAAGAGAATGGGTCGGAAATCTGAAGGGAGTAACCTCTGTGGGAAGAGAATGGGTTGGAAATCTGAAGGGAGAAACCTCTGTTGGAAGAGAATGGGTCGGAAATCTGAGGGGAGTAACCTCTGTTGGAAGAGAATGGGTCGGAAATCTGAAGGGAGTAACCTCTGTGGGAAGAGAATGGGTCGGAAATCTGAAGGGAGTAACCTCTGTGGGAAGAGAATGGGTCGGAAATCTGAAGGGAGTAACCTCTGTTTGAAGAGAATGGGTCGGAATTCTGAAGAGAGTAACCTCTGTGGGAAGAGAATGGGTCGGAAATCTGAAGGGAGTAACCTCTGTGAGAAGAGAATGGGTCTGAAATCTGAAGGGAGTAACCTCTGTGGGAAGAGAATGGGTCGGAAATCTGAAGGGAGTAACCTCTGTTGGAAGAGAACGGGTCGGAAATCTGAAGGGAGTAACCTCTGTTGGAAGAGAACGGGTCGGAAATCTGAAGGGAGTAACCTCTGTTGGAAGAGAATGGGTCGGAAATCTGAAGGGAGTAACCTCTGTTGGAAGAGAACGGGTCGGAAATCTGAAGGGAGTAACCTCTGTTGGAAGAGAACGGGTCGGAAATCTGAAGGGAGTAACCTCTGTGGGAAGAGAACGGGTCGGAAATCTGAAGGGAGTAACCTCTGTTGGAAGAAAACGGGTCGGAAATCTGAAGGGAGTAACCTCTGTGGGAAGAGAATGGGTCGGAAATCTGAAGGGAGTAACCTCTGTGGGAAGACAATGGATCGGAAATCTGGGGAGTAACCACTGTGGGAAGAGAATGGGTCGGAAATCTGAAGGGAGTAACCTCTGTTGGAAGAGAATGGGTCGGAAATCTGAAGAGAGTAACCTCTGTGGGAAGAGAATGGGTCGGAAATCTGAAGGGAGTAACCTCTGTGGGAAGAGAATGGGTCGGAAATCTGAAGGGAGTAACCTCTGTGGGAAGAGAACGGGTCGGAAATCTGAAGAGAGTAACCTCTGTGGGAAGAGAATGGGTCGGAAATCTGAAGGGAGTAACCTCTGTGGGAAGAGAACGGGTCGGAAATCTGAAGGGAGTAACCTCTGTGGGAAGAGAACGGGTCAGAAATCTGAAGGGAGTAACCGAGGTGATGTCCCACTTAGATTTTGTGGATCTAGTTATTAGTTAGAAGTTATTGTTTCCACTCTAAAAGAGCTATTTTGTCCCAGTACCCTCTATACATAAGTGTGCATGCTGTATCACCCATCCAAGGAAAACTTGGTACACATAAACTTCACTGCCTGTTAGGTATCCATCGTTGTATCCACGGTATCAATCAGTAGAGATTTCTACGTGAATGACTTATAAAGCTTCATTTCCTCTCCGGAATTCTGATTCATTAGACAAAAGGAACCTAGTAGTTATACCTTCGGCCAGATTGACCACTGTCCATCGATAAATAGGGCCAGACTATGCACTGTAAGGTTGTGCATTTTATACGTGTGCATGTTCAAATTTATCATGAAGCATTGAGGATATCTTTATTAAAAATCCTCCAGCAGGAATACATTGTTTTACTTACCGTCGAATTTTAAAAAACAATGAACGATTTCGAACCGTTGTCGTGAAGACGAAATACAGCCACGACTGTGGTCAACATTCTGTTAGTCAGTAAGCGTTATGCTCTACACGGGATCACGTGGCAGGAGTCGATGTCAGCAGTAAATCTTACAGGGATCATTTTGTTCTATCGTCACTTTGATTTGATGTTAGCATTTTTACTCGTAAGATTTTTGGTGGGGTTTTGTAAACATTATTCTAGGAAGATCTGTTGTTTACCTTTCTCTTCAAATAGCATAATATACATTGCAATACATGATTTGACGGTTTGTTGTTCAAAAACCATTTAACCAAACATATCATTAATTAGACGATAAACAAATACGAAATGGCATTTTCCAAGAGAATTGGGTATTTTATGACTTTTAAATCGTACTGGCCAGGATACAGAGAGGAAAACTAGAGCTATTCATTATGTCTTAAGAAGCTATGTAATTGACCAAGATACAGATAGAACAAATAAATTGTGAATCGCATGTAATGGGATGACAATCACATATATATAAACGCAATAATAATTGCTTAAAGACATTTGGAAAAAAAACTCTGCCCTTTGATGTTTGGAGAAGTAAAATGATAAAGCACACAGATCCACGACTCTGGCTGTTGTATTTTGAGACATGTTGTGATGTATTACTCACGTGGTACTTCGTAATGGGGATTCGTAACAAGTTACTATGGTCCACATCTGTCACACCACCTTCATTATTCGATTGGCTAACGATAACCTTTGACATTAGCTGAACTGCTTTATTCATTCATGAAACGAATATGAATTCATTCAAGAATTTAAAAAAAACTTCTTATTGATTTCCTTTATCAATTTACTCATGAAATCATACTCGACACAGTGGTTGATTTTACTGAATAATACACAATCAATATTTCATTAAAAATGCAGAAACTTTGAGGCTTCTCCATCTTGGTTACTTGATAAAAACTTTTTGCAAACTAAAAGATCCAAAAGGAAATACTCAGTAGCAAAATACTAACCGAAAGAAAGGGCATTTAACCATTACTATCTTGACGAAGAGAAACATGCACAGGGCGAAACATGGTGTTATTCAGTACAGATAGTTCTCATCGCCTGTCCTCGATTGGAGATAGTCTACTTTTCATATGCTTCATTCCGATTGACAAGTGCAATTGGTTTCATCCCACCTCTTGATTTCAACTTGTTAATATTTAATAATCATCATGATATATCATAAACTCAACTGTGTGACAGAGTTGATACTTCTCCGCTATCCCGTTCCTTTACACATATAATAACAACATATTTCAAAATGCCAACAAATTATGAAATAGAAGTTGGTAATACATAGGGTACATAACTCGTTCCCCTTTCATAGCAAGAAAAAATTCTGGTATGCTCTCGCCAAGACTCGAGACAAAGCACAATTATATAATACCTTTGATCTTTTAGAGGTATGCTGCTATAACACAAAGACAAAGATGCGGGTACTTACGGTTCCGGGGACTGTTCAGGTTTGGAGGGATGGCGGATGTACTGAGTGCACTGGAACACGCGGAATGCTAGGGAAGAGAGGAAGTCGCGTGCCGACAGCAAACCGGAAACTGGACGCAACTGAAAACCAGTCTTACCTGAAACACAACATTGTTAATCAAACATCGAGGATGGGTGATAGAGTTTCTGTAAATAAGTATCTATCATGAGAGAGAGTGAAGGATGAATTGGGTCTACTAACGTTGTTCTTTGAACCACATAGGAAATAAGGCATCCAGTAGACGTTAATACAAGAATGGTTAAAACGTTCTTGCAAGAAAACATCAACCATTAGAAGAACTGAAATTAGGGATCAAAGAGTTGATCTGCCAAACATCATTTATCAAATGAATTGAAGTATTAAAAGAGAAAAGGGGGTGCTATTCAGTCTTTATACAACGTTAGCCTTAATCAAGAAATGATTTTTAAGAATGTCACTGAAGTTAATATGTGCTACAACAATGTATGGTATGGGCTGCGGACTACTGTAATCATTGGACAATGGGTACAACAGAATGATGAATGGGCAAAAAGGCTCGAAAAAGAATGGGCGAGAAGTAGCAAGAAACTTTGACCTGATGAATTGGCAAGAATAGCTCATAAAAGTAAACCTCATGAATGGGCAAGGACTAACTCAGAAATCTTCACCGGATGAATTTGGCAAGAATCTCATAGAGCATCCCAGATATGTGTGTATATAATATTAAACTTCCATCATTACCATGTCTTGTTGAATTGCTTGCTAGTACGAAATGCACACAGAGAAGCTAAGTGTAAGCTGTTGTAGTACTTGGGTCCAATAAAATGTACTCGTGTGTCACACATAGACCAAGGTTGACTGAATAACATGTGCATTCCTTGAAATATGTTCATGAATTATGTTCTTACAAAACTAACTGATCTAATTAAGAATTTAAACATTGGAATCTTACGTTTAAGAAAGTCGGACACATCTTCCAGTTGTGGAATGCTCTCTGCACTGTATCCACATTCCTCCTCCAGCACCTTGAAGATCTCGTTGTGCTCCTTGCACGCATGCGTGGGATACAAATCCTGTAACGTCCGGTACACATGACCCCTTGAAAGAAAATGTCGTGTCTTATTGTAAGGTGTTTACAGTCTACTAATTAACCAGGTCTACTCGCATGAAAAACCAACTTTGGAAAATAATTATTTTTTGATAAAAGTTGTAGTTTACTTGGTAGTTGCAGTATTATTATAGTATTAGTAGTAGTCAGTCGTATAGTAGTAGTTGTAGTGCTAGTGGCTGTAGATTTAGTAAGATGATGGTAGTAGGAGTTGTAACTGTGATTCTAGTTGTTAAGATAGTACTTTTATAAGTACTAGTTGTTGTTGTTGGTGTACATATCTAAAACGAGATCACAAGAAATCCTTCTCCAGAAGCATCAATGCGAGGCAAGAATTGTTGTGAAAGGTTGTGGAATGACATGTCTCCTGACAGAAACCGCTCAGACATTATGACAAAAGAAACATCTTTTCATGTCTAAAAATGCAATAACGCAATTTCCTGATATGATAATGGTAACAATTAGGATGAATGAAGCGATCGTCTGAACACGTTGGAGTCAAATAAGAAAGTGAGAGATGAACTGGACAGTTTCCGGAAGTCCAGACTTGACCGCCACTTAGGACTGTCTGGTCAGTGGGGCTACTTAAACATAGATTACACCTCATGTCACACGAGTTGACCAATGTCCGAGTGAGACATGCGCAGTCACGCCCACGTCTGGAGGACCGGAAGTGACGACTTGAGCTAATGGAATAGAGTGAGAGAGTCAATATTGAATATGATTTGGCCTCCTTGTCTTGTAAACTAGGAGTGACAATGTTGGAATGTCCCTTAGTGCCAGATAGTCATCAGCAATAGTACGAGTTTCGATGTAGTTTCACTGCTATGATCGGAAGTCCTACGTCAACGTCAATTATAAACATGAGCTCAAATGAAAACTTTAACTGAATATTTCATTCTGAGTTTGGTTTCGCGCTGAAAGAGAGGGTAATAGATGTCAATTTAATTGGTTGTGTTAAATTGAGTGGTTCCATGATAATTCGGTACCCAGGAGATTTGAATCCAAATTCGTGTAATTACAAAAAAAATCTATCTTTTGATATTGACATGTATTCTTTTTACGGTTTAAATACAGTCTGGATAAATTATTGTTGACAGTTTTTGTATTATTTTATTAAACGATTATAATAACATGACATATAAATGTCGATCTGAATCTATTTCATTGGTCTCAATTGTTTTTAACTTTTATCGCGTCGGTTAGCAGTATTGCAGGGAGACAGCTGTACTGTACTGTACTGTAATGAGGCGGTACTGTAAAAAAGTACAAGAATTTGTACTTTTGAAGAAAGTGTTAATCAAAATGTAACCATGTTATATTGTGGTACTGTAATGATTATAATGCAGTATTTCATTAACTGAATGTAACAATTAGAACAATATCCCTACATAGATAGTCGGTACATTTTATTCATGTAGTTAATTGCTTCGTCTATCTATTTGAAATTAACAAACACCATGTATTCTTACCAGCAGGCTATATCCTCTTCACTGTACTCCACACGGGGGATCGGCTGGCCACTGGGGAGAAATAGGGCATTAGATAAAAAGGTGTTTAATAGATCCGAATTTACACCTAGTAAGATGTAATAAAATATTGAATAAAATTTAAATTGATTAAATAATGTATAGGACCGATATGTCATAATATTATCATACCATTTCTGAAGAACTAAGAGACTTAATCGACTTAAGCAAGTATTAATACACAAACGATAACAGTGTTTATCATGATAACTATAATCATTCAACTTTAAATAATAATTTAAAGTGGAGGATTTCCTGGTTATTCAATTTATTTGTTCACTGACCGCGATGTCTATCAAAGGTTAAAAAGTTTACGATGTACGAATTGTTTATTTTCTTCGTTAACCGTAGAGTTGTTTATACACACATATCTATGTATGTACTGCTGCATATATATTATACATAATAAGTTTGATAAAGGTTTACAAAACTCTGCAACGAAACCATCGTAACAATAAATCAGTTGGATATCCACAAATCATTGTCTGATACATCGCCGTTTATTTTGTATTATTTGTAATGACTTAAATGTGAAGACAGGGAATTGGACCCATTTAGCTTGATAGTTTATGTAAAGTTACAAATGTACAGTTTCTTACTGTCTGTATTCGAATGCTATATCAGCGATGATCTTCCTCCTCTTCCTGTACTCTGTGTCTGTGTATCCCTGGATCAGACAATGTAATATGTAATTAGGAAAGCACATTCTCACTTTGCGACGTACGTGTACTTATGTTGCACCTGAGTCGTACAGTGATAATGGACTGTAAGTACTTCGTGTGATACGACTTGAGTGTTCTCACATTGTGACTGAAACCGAACACATCAACATGACATTGTTCTCATATTACAGTAACTACTGTCCAATAGAATCGATACCAATCATGGTTCTTAACACTTTGTCATTTCGTGATTTTTTTCGTATACGACGATCACCAAAGTTCTGTGTATCCCCGTTCCAAATCAAGCATGTTGTAGATATCATTGCAGATGATAATTTTCTCAAATAACATACCTCAATCTGTTAATATGTCGGTACCGTTTTGTTCTAATTTAACGACAGTATAAATGAGTGAGGTATCGTGGGGTTTTTTGACAATAGACAATTATTGTTTATTTATTTTGATCGTGTTGTCATCCCTACTCGTTTAACTAAACTACAGACCTTAAAATATTCATTGTTATTTCGTATGCTAATATTGCCACTTAATTACCTCTGAAATATTTTTTAGCAATCAATCGATAATACAAAATAGTTATATGATATTGGCCATATTTAATTTATATCTCTGAAGATGTAATTAATTTGAACAGGAATTTGACATTTTGAAAGACGAAATTGATTGCCCCTTTAAATATGAATTTAAAACTTATTATAATCATGTTTCTTACATAGGTTGTACTTACCGGATGGTGGTGATCTAAGTCGGGTTCGAACTTGGTGACGATGTGGGTACATTTGTCGAGGTCGGAAATATGGCGTGGGAACCACAACTCTGAAAAAGATGTTGGAAATGTCATTAAGGGGCATTTTAGAACTTGTAGAGGTGATGGAAAACCACGGTCAACGGATAGCCAACTTCTCTACAGCAATAAATGCGACGTTTCGGTGTAAATAATAACACCGTTATCAAATAATACTAAAAGTCATAGCATCCTGTTGTTATCGGGTTTAATCATCATATCATCAAAACAATTATGATGTTAACAATTTGATGATGTTAGCCTGTGACAAAATCTACCAGAAAATATAATTTTGTTTTGGATGATAAATTCCCTTCATCTAAGAAGTTCAATTTTATCTTACCTACAATAAATATCATTAACATAACTAATAGACGTTTATAGATACCAGTATTACAACATGACTCTCTATCTGTGAATCTACGTATACAGCGAACACTGAATTTGAATATAAACAGTGTGGTCTTATTTCATGATTAAGCATATTTAAGAAAAAAAACTTCGCAATCAATTCGTACACTGAGATTTTTTTTTCAAACTCACATTAATGATTGATTCATACCATCTGTGCTATCTATGTTTGTCTACCTACACAAGTAAGTACATGAAACATGTGACACAAGTTCTACATATCTATTTCGTTGTATATATTCTAGTTACACTGAATATTAAAAGATGCATAATATACTAAATGAAATGTTATATATCATATTTCACAGATAACTGGCCGAACCACAGTGACATGACATTCATCAGGTAACTGAACCCGTGCCTGTTAACACGTAATGGAAGCAGACCGGAAATTGGATTCTTCAGGTAGGATACAACGAGACAGAGTGATGTAGCGTCTGGTCCCATACCTGTCGGGAGTTACCTGCAACTGCATCGATACAATGGGGTCGTTTGTCACACCTTGATCGGGCAGGTAGACAGGTAATCTCCGTGAAATGGTTTCTGACTTTACCACTTCATATCAATTATGGTTAATAGTAAATTAATTCTGTACAAGCGAGGTGGATTCGACATTTTTACCCACGATATCGAAACCCTTCGCGTCCATTTTGTATTGTATATACATGATTGCTATGACATTCGATTTATGATTTATGAAACTGAGTTTCCCTCACATAATCTTGATTTTAGTTTCTACTTTACATTCCATGATAATTCAAACATGATTCAATTAAGTCACTATATTTCTATTGTGTTGCCACGTATGCCAATTAAATTATATATTTTTTAAAAAAAAACATTAGGTAAAATAAATGCGTTGTATAGGTAAGGTGACACGTTAGTCACTTAGTGGGGATAAATGAGCCAGGTTAAAGAGACATGTAAAATAGCCCGTCATGTACACCCGTCATAAAGTTTATAAACGAATGTTTCCATCATGAAATTTTTACCTAAATTTTATTATACCGTTTCTGAGTATTAAGACTAATTATCATTACATTGAATTCTGATCGTCAGGATGCTTCTAACATATTTTATAATCAATGTTTCATTTATACTTTTACAGGATATCTAAGACATTAGCCAAGGTATATACAGGTATCAAGGTATTCAAGACATAGGTATTCGCAGGTACACTTATCGATATCGATCGGACGTTGCCTCTACATAACAACAATGACAGCATTCAACTCTTAAAACTAACGTTGAAATACATACATTGAACAAAATCCCCTTTCACCCTTCGTCATGATGACAATATATCACAATTTCATTCTGTTAGTTTAAAACCAGTTTAGTAAATTCTGACAACATCTCGTCAAAAGACACAGTAAGAGAGAACAAAATATAATTAAATCTGCCATTATGTTAATGCAAAGCATTTTGTCTTAAAAGTTTCAACGTTTTTCAAGCCTAAAACCGTTTTATTCTTATTCAATGTTTCACCTTTGTTCTTATTCAATGTATCACTTTTATTCTTATTCAATGTATCACTTTTATTCTTATTCAGTATATCACCTTTACAACATATGTTTAATAGATGTATCACTTCTTTTGTTATTCGGTGTATCACTTCTATTGTTATTCAATGTATAACTTAATTACTATAATAACTATATTCTTATACATTGTCTCACCATTCTTGTTGTTGGATGTCTCACCATAATTACAATACGATGTCTCACTTTAGTTCTTATACGCTGTCTCATCTTTCTTTAAATACGCTGTCTCACCTTTATTTCAATGCGATGTCTCATCTTCATTCTTATACGATGTCTCACTTCAATTCTTATACGCATTGTCACCTTTATTCCAGTACCATGTCTCACTTTATTCCTATACGATGTCACTCATTTATTCCAGTACGACGTCTCACCTTATGACTATACGATGTCTCACTTTATTACTATACCATGTCTCACTGTATTACTATATGATATCCCACTTTATTACTATACGATGTCCCACTTTATTACTATACCATGTCTCACTTTATTACTATACAATGTCTCACTTTATTACTATACGATGTCTCACATTTATTACTATACCATGTCTCACTTTATTACTATACGATGTCTCACTGTATTACTATACGATGTCCCACTTTATTACTATACGATGTCTCACTTTATTACTATACGATGTCTCACTGTATTACTATACGATGTCTCACTTTATTACTATACGATGTCTCACTGTATTACTATACGATGTCCCACTTTATTACTATACGATGTCTCACTTTATTACTATACGATGTCTCACATTTATTACTATACCATGTCTCACTTTATTACTATACAATGTCTCACTTTATTACTATACGATGTCTCACATTTATTACTATACCATGTCTCACTTTATTACTATACGATGTCTCACTGTATTACTATACGATGTCTCACTTTATTACTATACGATGTCTCACATTTATTACTATACGATGTCTCACTGTATTACTATACGATGTCCCACTTTATTACTATACGATGTCTCACTGTATTACTATACCATGTCTCACATTTATTACTATACAATGTCTCACTTTATTACTATACCATGTCTCACTTTATTACTATACGATGTCTCACTGTATATCTATATGATGTCTCACTGTATTACTATATGATGTCCCACTTTATTACTATACCATGTCTCACTTTATTACTATACCATGTCTCACATTTATTACTATACGATGTCTCACTGTATTACTATACCATGTCTCACATTTATTACTATACAATGTCTCACTTTATTACTATACCATGTCTCACTTTATTACTATACGATGTCTCACTGTATATCTATATGATGTCTCACTGTATTACTATATGATGTCCCACTTTATTACTATACCATGTCTCACTTTATTACTATACCATGTCTCACTTTATTACTATACAATGTCTCACTTTATTACTATACGATGTCTCACATTTATTCCAGTACGATGTCTCATTTTATTACTATCCGATGTCTCACCTTTATTAATATACGATGTCTCACTTTATTACTATACGATGTCTCACTGTATTACTATACCATGTCTCACATTTATTACTATACAATGTCTCACTTTATTACTATACGATGTCTCACTGTATTACTATACCATGTCTCACTGTATTACTATACGATGTCTCACTGTATATTTATATGATGTCTCACTGTATTACTATATGATGTCCCACTTTATTACTATACCATGTCTCACTTTATTACTATACCATGTCTCACTTTATTACTATACCATGTCTCACTTTATTACTATACAATGTCTCACTTTATTACTATACGATGTCTCACTGTATTACTATACGATGTCTCACTTTATTACTATACGATGTCTCACTTTATTACTATACAATGTCTCACTTTATTACTATACGATGTCTCACATTTATTCCAGTACGATGTCTCATTTTATTACTATCCGATGTCTCACCTTTATTAATATACGATGTCTCACTTTATTACTATACGATGTCTCACATTTATTCCAGTACGATGTCTCATTTTATTACTATCCGATGTCTCACCTTTATTAATATACGATGTCTCACTTTATTCCAATACGATGTCTCACCTTTATTACTATACGATGTCTCACTTCATTACTATACGATGTCTCACATTTATTCCAGTACGATGTCTCATTTTATTACTATCCGATGTCTCACCTTTATTAATATACGATGTCTCACTTTATTACTATACGATGTCTCACATTTATTCCAGTACGATGTCTCATTTTATTACTATCCGATGTCTCACCTTTATTAATATACGATGTCTCACTTTATTCCAATACGATGTCTCACCTTTATTACTATACGATGTCTCACTTCATTACTATACGATGTCTCACTTTATTACTATACGATGTCTCACATTTATTCCAATACGATGTCTCACATTTATTCCAGTACGATGTCTCACTGTATTACTATACGACATTTACTACTATACGATGTCTCACATTTATTCCTATACGATGTCACTCATTTATTCCAGTACGACGTCTCACCTTATGACTATACGATGTCTCACTTTATTACTATACCATGTCTCACTGTATTACTATATGATGTCTCACTGTATATCTATATGATGTCTCACATTTATTACTATACCATGTCTCACTTTATTACTATACGATGTCTCACTGTATATCTATATGATGTCTCACATTTATTACTATACGATGTCTCACTGTATTACTATATGATGTCTCACTTTATTACTATACGATGTCTCACTTTATTACTATACGATGTCTCACTTTATTACTATACAATGTCTCACTTTATTACTATACGATGTCTCACTTTATTACTATACGATGTCTCACTTTATTACTATACCATGTCTCACTGTATTACTATACGATGTCTCACTGTATTACTATACAATGTCTCACTGTATTACTATACCATGTCTCACTGTATTACTATACGATGTCTCACTGTATTACTATACCATGTCTCACTGTATTACTATACGATGTCTCACTGTATTACTATACAATGTCTCACTGTATTACTATACCATGTCTCACTGTATTACTATACGATGTCTAACTTTATTACTATACCATGTCTCACTGTATTACTATACGATGTCTCACTGTATTACTATACAATGTCTCACTGTATTACTATACGATGTCTCACTGTATTACTATATCATGTCTCACTGTATTACTATACGATGTCTCACTTTATTACTATACCATGTCTCACTGTATTACTATACGATGTCTCACTGTATTACTATACAATGTCTCACTGTATTACTATACGATGTCTCACTGTATTACTATACGATGTCTCACTTTATTACTATACCATGTCTCACTGTATTACTATACGATGTCTCACTGTATTACTATACCATGTCTCACTGTATTACTATACGATGTCTCACTGTATTACTATACCATGTCTCACTGTATTACTATATGATGTCTCACTTTATTACTATACGATGTCTCACTTTATTACTATACCATGTCTCACTTTATTACTATACCATGTCTCACTTTATTACTATACCATGTCTCACTTTATTACTATACCATGTCTCACTTTATTACTATACCATGTCTCACTTTATTACTATACCATGTCTCACTTTATTACTATACCATGTCTCACTGTATTACTATACAATGTCTCACTTTATTACTATCCGATGTCCAACTTTATTACTATACGATGTCTCACATTTATTCCAGTACGATGTCTCACTGTATTACTATACGACATTTACTACTATACGATGTCTCACATTTATTACTATACGATGTCTCACATTTATTACTATACGATGTCTCACTGTATTACTATACGATGTCTCACTGTATTACTATACGATGTCTCACCTTTATTACTATACGATGTCTCACCTTTATTCTCCTCCTCTGCCTCCCCCAGTATCTCAACATCTAGTACGTAATGACTCTGTCCTATCGTGTTGCAGGCATTGCTCACAGCCTCTAGAGGTCCCGGACACTGCATGAAGATCTCAAACTGGGCCCCCTTCTTCCTCCCCTTCCTAGACTCGATGTGTTGGATTATCAGCTTAGCAGCCTGGAAGTATAGCATTTTATTTGACAAGAGAAACAACAGGTTAACTAAGATAATAAATAACTATCATTTACCTTGATTTTTTAGGAAACACTCATTCAATTCCCCTCTCCATAGAAATAATTCATACCATCTTATCATGTAAACTTCTCCTGTTAAAACAACATAAATAATATGCATATAGTACAATTAGTTAAATTTTACAAGATTCAAGATTCATGTAAATGTAGAGCAAACATAAAATGCGATAAATGTCCCCCTGTTAAACACCAATGCTACATGTGAATGGTGAAGCGTTATCATCTAGCCTAATACATTGTTAATACGTGATTCGAATTCGTGGTGCATGTTATGTATAACTTTTAACATATATTATTTAGATAACCCATACTAGAGTTTATCCATAATCTGTGTTCCAAACACTGCCAAAAGCTTAATTTACTTAATTTAATTAAATTTGTTATAAAAAATAAGGACGATATTCTGCCTAACACATTTTCAATGCTTGGATATTTTTAATAAACCATCAATATCAGCAATCCTCTTTAAAAGAATACCTAGTATCTGGATCTTTGGTTTAAAACTATTTTGCAAATATTAGGGTTTTTGTCACACAATGGAAGGGGAAATATCGAACCCCTTCAATTTTCGAAGTGAGATTTTCAATGAAATAAAACACCCTAACCAGCTACAATGGTGATAACCACTATCGTCACTCCACGAATAGACGTCATTGGGACAATGTTATGACGTCATAGTGTCAGTTTGAGAAGGCCGTAAGGTTACCGTTGAAATCACTCCATTTCAATGTAACAATTAAATAATGATTTAATAAATAGAACACCTGTGTTCCTTGGTATTTGTCAAGGGTGGATATGTGTATCCTCAACACAGCTGCATTGCTCATGTTTGCTCACCTACATATGTATCTTAGTGTAATTATCATGAAAATTGACTTTTATTGTAACGTCAATAAAATCACAAACAATGATAATGAATCGTCATATATTCATATGTAAAATTATGATTCCTAAACGCATCCTGTGATGGTCACGTCGGTGGTGCATGTTTATGAAATTTGGCATAATGAAATAGACAGAAGGGGTCAAATTTTTAAATAAATCCAATTTCAGTAATTGACGAATAAAAGTTATCAAATCGACCAAATAAGAACAATTTCATCAAAATACATTGAATGAGAATAAGAGGAAATATATGATGTATGTTTAACCCAGTTGACTACTTACTGTATATACAGAAGAAATTAAAAACAGTAGTTTTGAAAAGACTGACCACTGGTCACTTCAAAGAGCTGCCAAAACTATATCTGTTTACTATGAGGCACCAAATCAGATTATGTCATGGAACACTTAACTGTCTTGAAGTCTTGAAGAAGCAAAAATACAAAGTGATCGTTTTAGTTCTCGCATTAATACGATGCTTCAAAGACACATGCCAAATTATATGTTCACTGAAATACACAAGTAGGTGAACAAACTTTCGGTATGCAGCTGTATATCGCTTTCTATGCCCTGTGCATTGAAGGCCTTATTTTGTAAATCAATTGATACATGTCGATATGATATGGAAGCGTATTAGGGTCACATGAAATAATATTTTTGAAAATATTATCTCCTAATAAGGACATAAATTAGTACTTAATATCTCCTAATTAGTACTTAGTATCTCCTAATTAGGACTTAGTATTCCCTAATTAGGACATAGCATCTTCTAATTAGGGCATAGCATCTCCTAATTAGGAGTTAACCATAGTCCAGTTTTGCGGTTTGATCAGCTTCTTTCTGAAAAATGGTGATTATTGCTTCAAATTTAATTGTAGCAATGTTGAAAATCAGTATTTGTCGTTTTCTTTATTATTGTTCTCATGTCATTCTCAGGAAAGAAATTCACATGAAGCCTTCATAGATTTGTCAGTTATGTCTAATTATCATAAGTTTAACCTTTGAAGTAAAGTAAATTATGATACAAAAAAAACTTAACAAAATGACTATTATGTCTACCACTAAACATATTCAACTGGCACTCTAGAAGTCATTATTTTACATTTAAGTGAATGTACAGTTGAAAAAATGGCATACGACAGGCATATATATACATTGAGATTCATCGTGTCTTCATGTGCCAGCTTAACTAAATTTGAAATTTCTGAACAAAAAGCACATTTTTACTTGTTTTATGACGTCATAAAGTAATGATGCATCAACAAATGTAAGTCCAAGAAGGTACATTATGCCAACAATATTTTGTAATAACACTATTTTAACATTTTTAAGTTTAAGTTTAATCTTTGATACAATATAACTTTAATAATCATTATTATGTATACAACTTAACCGATTTAACTTGCACTCAAGAACTATGATGATAATAAAGTACATTTTAAGAAATGGTATTCCACTTCTTTATTCATAAATTTTGACAGACAGATGGATACTAATTATTTCAAATCTGTTCATGTTATCAAGCATACGAATACAAAGAGATTCGTCCATAGAGATTCATCGTGTTTTCATTCCGAATTAGGACTAAATAATCTTATAAATACGTATAAACGGGTTCATCAATAGTAGTTCATTTAATATAATTTGGTTTTTAACATCGTTTGAGTCATGGATGAAAGCTTATGAACGTATTTGATATCTGGCATGCAGTTAATAGAATGTTTGAATCACTTACACAGAATTATGAACAGTATACAACTTTTAAAGTGATATTAAAACGACTCAATCTGCTTATAATAAAGTACAATATGTTATTGATATTCAGCTTCAACACGATTAAATAAAGCGCAGAATCAGGGAATCACTTCAAATACGCATACACACGATCTCTAAACATGGATTAGCTATCAGAGTTTATATATCCCCTTTTATTCATCTCCTTTTATTCATCCCCTCTGCTAACAACTACCTATTGCACACCCGATTAACTCTACGCTGGCTTCTCTCCGACCCCGTTGCTGTTCTCTCATCTATCCATAAGCGCAAAAGAAACGGTACCACATATTAGTCAAAAAGAAACTTTTTCTGCCGGATAAAGTCGATTTTGAATGTCTGTGATGAGGATATATCTCGTAAATAGATATTCGAAATTTAATTCATTGGAGTATGATACTTAATATCTTATTTTGGTTCAAACACTCATGCGGTGATGATATGGCTATTTAAAAGGGATTTTCTGGACATAATGTTTTGTATTTAAGGTTAAATATTATGAAAATTATGGATTACCGATGAGAACAATTAATGACCTAGTGATAAATTTAACGATAAAAAAGCTTACATATACCGATTTTCAACACTGCTACAATTAAATTTGAAGGATCAATCAAAATTTTTCAAAAACGAAGCTGATCAAACCTCAAAACTGCACTATATATGATTAACTCCTAATAATGAGATATTAAGTCATAATTAGTAGACGTTATGTCCTCATTAGGGGATACTATGTCCTAATTAGGAGATGTTAAGTACTAATTAGGAGATGTTATGTCCATTATGAGATACTAAGTCCTAATTAGGAGTTACTAAGTACTAATTAGGAGATACTATGTACTAATTAGGAGATAATATTTTCAAAATAGTTTTTCATGTGTCCCTAATACGCTTCCATATTATGAATATGAGGATTGCCTTATGGAATTTTAATTTGTGATCGGATATCAGCCGTTCTCACATTCAGAAGGAGCGGTAACATGTCGAGTACTGAGTTGACTCAAAATATCCTATTGATTCGATCACTCGAAATTTGAATAATCAGGAAAGTTCGTAGAACTTTCGATGTCTACGTGGTAAATAACTTTCATGTAGTTATTGCAGTAAATCGTCGCTCTTAAAACATCATGAAATGATAACAGGGCGAGAAAACCACATAAATATGTTTCGTCTGTAATCGACAGGTTCAACATACGGGGATTGTTCAGCAAACACATGACTGTCTGGTAGGCCAAGTGTTAAATATTTGAAGTGGACAATTTGACGTGATTGTTTGAAATCAATCACGAGACAAGCATGCCTCTTCCTCCGACCCCTCTTACATTCCCACGCTCATAAAAGCCCATTAGAGGCAATCGATCCTTTTATATGGCCATTTCTCTGATGACATTTGACAAGGCCCATAATGTCAGTGGCATAAAGGCAACGAGTCGTGTTAACTAGCGTCAAAGAGTGAAGCGATATTAGCTCTCGTGTGCCTGTCATTAGTCACTGATACAGGCGCCTCCTCATGTTAACCTATGCTTCAACATCAACTGGACGCCGTGATTTTTCGTTCTGAACTGCGCCATGGGTTGGAACTGGAAAACATGATTTAACTATCTTGACGTGATAATTAAGCTAGTTAGGTTAAGTTACACATTGACGTCCTCAGTGATGTCACGAATTGACTCTCTGAATTGGATGCTATAAATTAACTCTCTGAACTGGACGTCACATATTAACTCTTTGAACTGGATGCCATAAATTAACTCTCTGAACTGGATGCCATAAATTAACTCTCTGAACTTGACGTCATGAATTAACTCTTTGAACTGGATGCCATAAATTAACTCTCTGAACTTGACGTCATGAATTAACTCTTTGAACTGGATGCCATAAATTAACTCTCTGAACTTGACGTCATGAATTAACTCTCTGAACTGGATGCCATAAATTAACTCTGAACTTGACGTCATGAATTAACTCGTCTTACTCGTAATACCACATGTACCGATTTAAGTTCAAATAACTCGTGAGATAGAAACTTTAAATATTATCACTCGTGGCTGCGCCACTCGTGATAATATAATCGTTCTACCTCACTCGATGAGATAAACATGGTATTTGTCAAGAAGAGACAAATATCCTCTATATAAAACATTTTGGCATATTGAACTCAAAGAACATGCTTAATGGTGAAGGGTGGATATTTTGTTCCTTCAGACATGGCATAAATGTTGTCTAACACAGTGTTCTCAATCTAATGGAGTAAAACGTAAAGAAAATAATGCAATTTCCTTCAAAGTATATCACTTATCAACATTTATACACGCGTGTGGTTTAAATATAGGATTTAAAGGGAATCACTATAAACATTTGCTGAATTTATGACGGGTGAAACGGTCTCAAATCGTACGCAGCAGTGCACGGAAATGAGTTTTCAAAACATAATCCTCGTTTATCACAGCATTGGTTTTCAGTAACAGGGAGATGTGTATTGCATGTACCTCAATAACCCATGGAATGATACCATCTTTATCTTTATCTCATTTATCAATGTAAATGAGATGTTTTTTTCCTTATATATATTCCATACATGTAGTTTGAAATGGTCGGAGATGACATTTTCCCAGGAAAAGAAAAATACACATGCGACACAACGCAGTATATAATTCCTTGACATTTAACAAGTTTCATAATGGCATGACCTGTAATAAAATACAAAAATATGTTTTCGTTTTGTATAGCTCATATGTTCAAAGAAATGGTACCGGTAGACAGTCCTAAAAGTAGTCTTACACTTAGACTCTGAAAAACATTATATTTATGTCTGAAAAACAAATATTGAAAAGGAACCTTTTTTTTACAAAATTCCATTTCTTACAGTCTCCTTTTCAATATTTAATAAAATGGGGATATTTTCGGAGTCTGAGTGTAAGAAAAAGGTACGAAACCACTGTCTGGCTTTAATAGAGAAGTGAAATGAACCGTCCCCTAGTCATAGTTTCGAGTATGAAAGGGTACAAATGTAGGATTAGATTATACTGACATGCACTATCTATTTATCTAGACCGCGACAGTCATGGCTAAGACGCAATAATAGAAAGTGATCACTAAGAGGGACCTCTTGACAAGGGGCACTGAAACATGCCCGTCTCTTGACAAGGGGCACTGAAACACGTCCGTCTCTTGACAAGGGGCACTGAAACACGTCCGTCTCTTGACAAGGGGCACTGAAACACGTCCGTCTCTTGACAAGGGGCACTGAAACATGTCCGTCTCTTGACAAGGGGCACTGAAACATGTCCGTCTCTTGACAAGGGGCACTGAAACATGTCCGTCTCTTGACAAGGGGCACTGAAACATGTCCGTCTCGTGACAAGGGGCACTGAAACATGTCCGTCTCGTGACAAGGGGCACTGAAACATGTCCGTCTCTTGACAAGAGGCACTGAAACATGTCCGTCTCTTCTTTCTACACCAACATCAGCGTCAGCGCTTTGAACATGCGATCTGTAGATGTACTTTTTAAAGGCGCTGTAGCACGTTTTTTCGCTCAAATAAGTTGATGAAATGTATTTGAAAAATAATTTCACCAATAGTAAAACATCCTTTTCTCCTCGGAAAATAAAGTTTAGAACGAGTGTACATGTTTTGGTTAAGCCATGGGAATCGTTTTTGTAATACAAAATAATAAATTGTGTTCACAATAAAATGGCCGCCATGCAATTTTTGCTTTATACGCAACATAGTTTTTACCACTACAGATAATTTGTTTGTGTAATAAGACGTTTTACCCTCTAAAGTTAATTTAAATGACATAAACTATCATTATAAATGGGAAATTTTAAAAAATAAATTTTGCAAAAAACGTGCTACAGCGCCTTTAAAGGATAATAATGATACTTATTATATTTATAGACACTTATGAAAAGAGAAGAAATTCTTCTTTTTCCTAACTCTCTGCAAGATTAAATATGGTATTAAATTTTTGCGTTTTCTGGATGAGGTCATAGCGAGATTCGAACCCACACCCTCAGAGACAGACACTTAAAGAGCCATCACGGATGTTAGTATTTCAATTTTTTGGAAAATATACTTATAACGTCATTCGCCAGAGAAATCTTTTATCTACAACATGGCATATGTTAAATAATTTTCATATCACGACAATGTATTGCAATTTGGTTTCAAAGAGAAGTACCACTTCGACTAGCGCGCGCTAAGGGTATCTGACGTATATAAACAGAATCCCCTTTTTTGCGTAATACGTACTACACAAACAGCAAGCGCTTCTGAAGCGTGAAGGCTCGTCCCTAGCTCAAGTCGCCATAACAACCCATATGCTGCACGTGCTTCACGTGTCTCTCTTGCAAGTTACCCTTGTCACACATTACTGAATGTGACGATTGCTTTACAAACAATGTTTCTAAATGTCCTGAGAATATACAAATTATTTCCTGTTTAATGTTCTTTTTATTGAGATAAGACCAGCAAATTATGACAAATTTTTACTCTCATTAATTATAAAATTCAAGAAAAATACCTAGTTGGGTAAAACAATTATTCCAATATCTGTAGCAAATACATAATTTAATGAAATTGTAAATAAATCACCGCCAAAAAAAAAATATTTCGATATCTTTCATTGCTCATATTTTTGGTTATTCTTTCGTGTCTTTGTTTACTGTGTGTGAGCTAGACCATAATGCTTTGCGCTTAAAAATAATAGACTGGATCTATATTTAGACTGGAAAACACCTTTACTAATCAATGCAATTTCTCGGCTTATTTTAAGTTGGAGAAATCAGGGAAAAATTATGTGTATTTATTTCACGGAGATGGATTTTTGGAATTTTTTTTATATTTTCATCAACATCCGTGATGGCTCTTTAAATACAACACTACTGTCTTGCTATATGTTCTTTTCCAATTAACGATTTATTACAGCTAAGAATTTTTTTTTAATGATTAAAAAGTATCGCCCTTATAACTGTCTCAGCGCTAAGAGAGTTTTGACAATTGGAGTCTTGACAAGGGTCTACAATGTAATTCCTATTATTGTTTGACGCATAAATTGAAGAGATAAAACATTATTTTACAGCAAACATGTATAACAAATATTTACTCAACGTGAGACAAGGATCGGGCATGATATAACATGATTGTCCACCTGCATGACGGAGTGTTATGATCGGTGGAGGACGGTGGAAACTTGGTGTTTGCAGACAGATATGCGTGTTAACGAGAAGATAAGTAAAAGGGAGTCTGTTTTAGCATCTCGTTCTCTTCTATTTGTCTTGATAGAGTATTCTGCGAGGGGAGGTTTATGGGGTAGTCAGGATATGCCGCTAATGCACATTTCAGATCGGGTTTCGGCATTCGTCGTTTCTGTAATCTCTTGACTTTTCTCATGAAAACATAAATCTGTCAGATCGATATTGGCGGCTGATGAATTGATTTCGTAACATGCAGGTTCTGAACATCTCATCCCATTTCTGATTTTTCAGAATATCGTCGCGCTGCCGAATATGCAATTAATGTCGGTTCCTTTCTGTCGATCAAAAATTAAGGTTGAATACCTCTGCACGAGGTTAGAACGCTTGCGATCTTCTGAATGGGGTATTTAGCTCAGGACAATCCTGTAATGAGTGCCATTTTCCTGTGAAGGCGAATGCTTCTCAATTATTTAATACTGCCAAAATCGAGGAAAGATTTGTTAAAATGCCTCACTTAATTCGGATCTATTCAGCGCCGCTAGAGCGGAAATGGGTTTGATTATGTCTGAGAGCAATGCCATGTCAGCCATCTTGGGCCGAGATCAAAGATGCTTTCGTAATGCCTGCAAGTAGCAGTAAGAGGTCACGTGACTGTACATCCGGGATCTTGGGCAGGTGCTCTTGGCAAACCAGGAAACGGTTTTAGACGATTTCAATAAACCAACCTCGTGTTCTAAATTAAACTTTTCAAAACTGGTTGAGATTGAAAAGTTTTGTTTGCTCTAATGATCCATAGAACTACATTGAAATAGTTCCACTTTAAAACGATTCGGTAGTTCGCGACAAACTCATGTTTTAGATACCGCTAAGGGTTATAAAGTTATAAGAATTAGGAGATGTGCGTGTAACATTCTAAATACCGAAATACTTGTGAATATATTGTGTGATACGGATGCTAACTTAGGCCGTGTGACTATATATGTGTACTCAAAAACAAAGTTCCTTAATGTTTGCTCTATTACGTTAACTTGCAGTGATTCAAAATGTCTTACCAAATAGTTGAAACAACAATTACATTATAAGACATTGTATTACGAACGAACGATCATAAGCATGGGGTACTTTTTAAGATTTAATTCTCCAAATGTACAGAAAACACTTTGATTTAATTTTGATAACATCATTTTAAATTAAAGCTTTTCAAATAATATCATGAAATTCATGAAAATCATTTCTGATTAGACCAGCCTACTTTGAAGCATTTCTTAAACATGAATGTTATTCCCCTTTGAGGTGCAATGTTTTGTTATTTATTTCGGTATGCAGTCACGTCGTATCACATGAAAAAGATGAAAGGTTGCCAATGTTCATTGATCATTTCATCACAAAATTAATCAATAACGCAAGCCTGTTCATTCATGTAGAAATTCCATCTAAGCCTCTACATAAACGAGATTTCTATTTTAAACCAGAGGTAATTTTCAGTAACATTTAAGTGACAATTTCATTTTAGTAGGCCCTTTGGAAAATTGTATCGTATTGGAATCATGTTTTACATTAGCTTTTTAAAGAGCCACTTCATTCGATATTCTGAATATCATTACATTGTCAGATTATTTAAAGATCAGCTAAGATACTATATGAATTGATTTGATGACTGACTAACATTCTGTTCGCAGAGTGTGCCAACGTCCAAATTTACCATACACAGATAAGTTACTGTATTTGAATTCAGTAAGTGCAGTGCCGTAATGGGTATGAAGTTGAACAAATCATTATCTTGAGTATTGACTCGAAACTAACACTAGTTGTTTTATAAATGAGAGATTGGTACATATTTGAGCTTATTACTATACAAACTATTAAAACAATATTTTATACATATTGAGGACGTGAGAGACATTATACTATTGTTCTACTTCTTTTCCAACAGTGTATCAAAAACTCATTCACAAAACCAGATGAACATGCTTTATGCTTTCAAATATGTAACGTCAGTGCAATTATAAATGGTTGCACTGTAAAAAGAGCAGAATTTTGAAAATAAGATAAAATCATATGATATTCATTTTTAAATACACACACGTATGCGCGTATACTTACTAGCTTGAAAACCAACATTTTGATTTATCTATAAATCCATTATGGTAGAGGTAAATTATGTTTTATCATTATGTATTTTTGAATTAGAAGGTTCAACTGAGATGATTGTGGTTATTTTGAATACATCCGTTGTCTTTCTATTCGTAAGTACATAGTTCATAATAACATTGACATCATGGTTTGACACGAGTTTACATAAAAAAGGACAAAGATTAGTTCTCTAATTTTCAATTCTGTAAACAATCAAAATCGATCCCAAGTTTCAATCAGTACCGCTAGCGTTATTGATTTTAGTCCTTCATATGACATAAATTATATCCAATTGTGTTCTAACTAACTCATAATGTCTTTCGAAACTATATTCATGTAAACGATTTGTTTGTTATGTTCAATTCTGCAATCGTCATACTACTACAAACTGATTCAAATCATTAACTGTACCATGCTCAACATGTCCTTGTATATCTAATTTCAAACTACCGCTTACCTCAATGGCTCTGAGGGTTTTTGTGAGGTTAGCCACGCCCTCCTTGACGGTGATGATGATGCTGTGTATCTTGTGGGCCTCCAGCGATGAGGGGGACGCTGCTCCTCCGTTCTGGAAGACATCCTCCTCGTTGATGGAATCCCCCCGGCTGAGAAACCTCTCCCTCTTCTCGAACTCTTGGTTCGACACAGTCTCGAACTTTGCGTCGTGGATCAAACTTCTGTGTCGCCATCCATGCTGCAACATTACATGAACAGTAGATATGAATGCCTGGTGAATAAGGTGGCAAGTTCCGTTATGTCGGTTTACGTACATATAATATATAAGTATGGCCAGTAATGGTTACTATAGTCATGGTAAAAATGGTTGACAACCCAAAACAGAAAATGAATTTCAGCAAATTAAATGCATAGACCATTAATAATGTTCGATATCATGGTATTTTCGAAATCAAATGGCACAGACACATGATGTTAACTATAGTACTTGCCATTTATGTATTGTGTGCGAATGAGACTCCATGAAATACTTTGTGTATATTTGGGTTCAGTAGAATGTTTTTCAATGCAATTGCAACTTTTCATTATTTAATAGAACCAAAATGAGAACACTCCAACACTGTAACAATATACAAATGCCAAGATCTTTTAGCGAAAACGAAGGCCCTGGAACCTGAATATGGGACACTCGGGGTCAACTGAATGTCAAGGTCATGAACCGAGTGGCCACTGTACGATGATTTGAGACAAAATGCGGTAGTACAGTCGGAGAAATGATATGTAGGTGTTGTAATATGTGTTAACATCTGTAGTTACACTGGGCGGTTCTAATCTGCCGATTCATAGGTGCTGTCAACATTGCTGGAATTAACAAACGATTTTAAAAGGTGAGTTTTCGCTGATTTTCGTGAGCGTGGAAACTGGCTTCAAACTGGGGAGGTAGCGATACACATGTACGGACTGTCTTGTCGCACACCTTTTGAAATAATGATCGGATTGTGACCATGTATAGCTCATTTTGTAGGGATATCATTCAACTTTCGTATCGTTGTCATTGGCTGTGCCATACAAATTGCTTTTGATGCGAAATGTGACTTCGAATAAGCATTGGGTCGTTACACCCCTTTCCTTTTTCGCTGTATTTAAGCATACAAGCCCCTGTGGTTTATATAACATTTCATTCCTATAACTGTTAGGGGAGGCAACCATTATTACCATGAGTATATATGTGATGCAGTGACAATGGGAATGGTGTTACGAAAATCCAAAAAACATTACACACTAACAATTTAACACGGTTCGATGATGATGATGGTGGTGATGATGATGATGATGATGATGGTGATGATGGTGATGGTGATGATGATGATGATACACTAGATGTTTAAGCCATCACTTGTAACAAGTTTCAAGTAGCAACTTGAAAGTATATCCTCTTCAACGTTCAAATCGTTTAGTTCTAGGCTACATGTAGTTGGACCATCTAACGTAAGTACTTTCTGTTACGATTGATACTCCGTTTACAGGTACACATTTACATATATTTACATACGTGAACACGTGAATGTGTATTGTAGAATCTCACCTAAGTTTCTTCTGATATCAACACGAGTTGATACAGTTAGAAGAAATTATATTTACTCAAAAGCTCAAAAGAAACTTCCCACTCAAATTGAAGACTTTTAAAAGATACACAAATATCAAATAGTTCATGCTTTTCCATTCGTTCATACACAGAGTTGATCAAACCACATAACTAATAATAAATAAAGGAAGTTTTGAAGATAGGTGGGGTCCAAAAAAGACAATTTATTTCATCGTAATAATGAGTTTTTTGGAAAGGTTCTTTTGAACGTCAGTATATTCTATATCAAAATCATTATTCCATGAACGCTTTACATAACAGAGCCATTAAACTTCCAGCACAGTTGTGACATTATCAACTCTATGACGTCATAGTGTAGTGATTTACTCAGGTTTTTGACGTTATTATGAGTCATGTGATAAGTGATTTTGCTTGATGACTGAATTGAAACTATGTTCCAATACATCAGTTAATTACTTTCAGATGTTTTCCAGTAAATGGTACCCAGGCCATTTATTTATTATTTCGAGACAATTTGATACTTCGCTGATGTTGTTTTAGGAGGTACACTGATTCTCCCAGATATAAACATAGTTTTGATGATGATATCAGCATTATTGAAGTACTTCATGGCAAAGATTATTTTGGTATTTTGAACTGCAAGGTCAAAGTCACAATGTAAAATTAGATTACTACATTCAACTACGCTTGTAACAAATGGTACACTTCAGTATGAAAGACCCATCACTGATCAATCAACAGTTATGGCTAAAGGTACAGTTTTCGGAAGATACTTCATAGGCAAAGTTCAAGGCAACTACACAAATACAATCTAAATAAATTTAGATCAACATATATGTTATACCATACTGCATAATCAAATACAGTCGATATACATTAAAATTAACTTTAATTAAAATAAATTGTGCAGTAGGACGATTGACAGAGACAGAAAGTGATGGAGACAGAGGAAGGTGCGTATAAAGAGACATGGCCAGAGAAAGAAAGAAGTGTAATGCACGTGTTATACATCGCTAGATTACTTGCAATGAATCGCCAGTCATAACACAGTATACATACAGATGTGTTAATAGAATAAAACAATGTTTATATAAACTTGTTGACAGCAAATAACATACAGTTTATACCCATTAACTACTCGTGCCGGTCAGTTCATCTGCAATCAACATCGGTTTACTTACAGTTCATATCAACTTAATTACAATGCAGTCATTGATTAATTGGGATATGGGAGAACTGTGTTAATTGGATATAATTGGAGACTCAGATGTGAGACACACAATGCAATACAATGAGGGAATACGTGTTACATTCGCTGTAAACATTGAAATCATTCTGTCTGTAAAACATATACACTGGCTGCTATCTAATTTAATTCGTTGATTCAGTGAATTAAACGTATATTTACATGGATATGTTTATAATATTCTTTAGAATATGTTTATGTGTATTTAGGAATCAGTCCAAATTTTGTGTCCATTTAAATATCATCAGTCTCTCGTTGCTCATAGTAGCTCGTGCTATTGTTGTAAATATACGTTTATACTATTTGAAGACAGATAAATAAACTAAAGGACGCGTATGTCTGTCTGTCTGACTGTCTGTATTTCAGTCAGATCAGCTACATGTATATCCTGACGACTATGCATGATTTATTGACGATAAGGAAAAAATCGAAGACATCTAAGTTTCAAACTCTCGGTTAGCATTTTATGTCATTTTCTAAACTTAAATAAATGGGTGAAATAGATGTTTGATAGTTCAATGTTCATACTGTCAGACCGCTCAGTGACTGATACAATCTTGTTTATCGCCTTTATCTAAATTCACACATCACGATCAATATGTTCTTCGCATGTATTGTTTGATCATATCAACAAATGACTGCATTTTAAACCAGATACCAATTTATGTAATGGCATATCGCAATGTGGTCCCTGTGTTCTCGTTAAATGTACCAACAATAAAATAATTTGTTTTAAATAAATTTACATTAATATTGTATTGTATCTAATTTAATAACATTTTCAAATTATTAATGCTTGTATTTTGTGAAATAATCCTCTACCCAATTACTGACAGATACAAATACGTGTAATGGATAACTTGATTGATACATGTCTGGTAATATTTACATGTATATCTCTTTTAAATGGAAATCGATTATGAATTTTTATGATAAAAACGTTCGTATAACGCAACCATACATTGAACAAAGCGATTAAACATGATATATAAATTTAGGTTTAAGTCTAAACAGATACGTATGATACAAACACAAGCAATCAAATGTTTGATAAAGCTATCTCGACAGCCATCGATTAAATCAAAACTGAAATACAGAATTACAAAAGAAATCTATTTTCAGATTAAGTCTATCTAAACACTCTACCAAATGTCAAAATGGTAGATACATCAAAAGAAAATATTGATATTTTTATCTGCACTTATCTTTAAATTTTCATGTTTCGATTAGCTTTCTTAGTACGCTGATGCATTATCTTTTGTTGTCGACACGGGGACAGATTTGATTAGAACATTATCCTTGGGTGTTTCTACCTTAAAATCAGTACAGTATCTGTATTCGATATCCATAGGAGAGTATTGATCTGTATTCGATCTATCCATTGTCTCTCAATCTGGGTATGATTGATTGTCTCTCTGGTTGAAGAGAGACACACCACTAAATCAAATATTGGTAGTCGTAATTTTGGCTTTGTTCATCGTGGCATGTATCTGCAAAGGCAAATTTGTTCAATATTGAATCGCTGTCTCCATGTTTATAGGAAGGTGTCTGATTTTGATGCGATATTTAATTTTATTATCATAACTACCTGAGATCGTATCGAATATAGAGAGCTACGTCATCATGTGTATAGAGACATGTTTGATGTTTGATTGAATGTTTGATTAGAGAGGCATAGCTGGCAGAAAGGGTTGGGCTGTTTATTGATGTATAAGCACATTCCATTGAATGTGAAGTTGCAGGTAATTTGAATGTTTAACGTGATATGCTGTGAACTATGTAAATTAAATGCTTTTAACATGTACGTGATGCTTTTGGGTTTTGTAAAAGCAAACGAAGTAAAATGTTGCATTAATTTGTCGATTGTCTGTAACTCTGTTATTTTAAGTATATAACTACTAATGATGAATTTATTGACTATTTGTGCTCTGGGCGTCACAGAGGTAGTAGAATGTTGCATTGTCCAACCACACCATAGTGGAGTTATAATGTAGAGTCTACAGCTATTTGAAATTACTCATTACTCAACGTATTTCATGGTATGTCATTTTCATAAATTAGGATCTCCTTTCACAAAGCACTAATGTAATCGTAAGTCGACGATAATAATAAATGACTTTATTGTTTATTTACTGGGAATGTTGTAATATTGTAAAAGTTTCCATCTGGTGATTTGTCGGAGGATATGCTGTCAATAGTGCAAGTGCAACTAACATACTGCATCGCGGTTCACTTGTTGATTTGGGGTAGCATTTGAACAAAGTAGAATTTATTATATACCATTATTCTTTATTTTGAGTTGTGCAAATCAAAGATGTCATCAAATATATAAGTCACAACGAAACTGATTGGTGATTACATTTTACAAATATCAAAGCTATTTCAAAACGATTTACAGATGTACAATTTGAGAAACATATATTTTTATATTTAAAGATCATAACTGGCAAATTTAGTGGATATATTTTATATATATAATTTAAAAAATGATTAAGATATGCAATGCATACGGTTTCCTGACACAGAATTCAAAATAAAGTGTATTCTTTTTAACTTTGGGGTATAAAAAAATAAATGTAGATCAACTTTTCCATTAATGATAACATGGTAACAGAGGTTGTGTTTTACAATAAAATGAGTGTTAGTTTAACTTCAGTTTCACGTTGTTTTCAAATTATGTCAACGTTGTATAAGCAGATATTGCATTAAGAAAAACATATGGAATTTAAATTTTTATATAACGAACACAGCAAACTCATTACGTTAACTACTGGTGTTTCTTAAAAAATTTGTTAAACGTGACTTTTTGTGATTATTGAACAACCTGTACGTTCTGTTGTTCTTGGACGCACGAGGGACAACATTTTTCAGTTCCATAAAGCGTGGCTTAAATAAATGAATTTATTGGTTTGATTCTCGTGATGATGTATTTGCATATATATGTTTGTCTCTAAGTTGGGTAAATACTGCACAAAGTAAAGCATGTTGCATTGATGCCAAGTTCAAATGTTTATGAAACTTTTAGTGAGTATTTAACGATTAACCAACGAGTTATGAAACTATTGGTGAGTTTTTTTGGCATAAAAGTGACTCGGAAATATGCTGCATCCCCTATAAGAGTTAAAAGATAAAAGTACAATGACTTATGTCGTTAGTGTATTGTTTCATTTTTCTGTCAACCATAAGGACATACATGTCAATAAATGTATCATGTATTTTCATAAATTTCGCAAGCACAATGCTTTACTTTATATGTGTCTTCTGTTATTTACAAACTAGGTTACCAGGTGACACTTATGAGACGTGTATAAATTGTATACATTATGGTGTAAGTAAATATCCATTGTAAGTTAGAGAGAATGAATTAATTGAAATGTTATATACTTTCCTTTATTGTTATTTTGACAAATAACATATTGCATATACATATATGTATACTTACTACAAAGACATGTTATGATGTTATGTAACAAATACGTAACATATTCAATATTTACTTATTTTAAAAGGATAACACGCATGTATTGCACAACATGGCAATCTCAAGTACATAATATATTATAAAATAGAACATGATTTATGTCTCTTTTAATCTCTTTAAAGCATAATGTACTAGAATTGACTAATTTTACTGCAATGAGGAACACGTCGAATACAGTGTACATATTGAGTTCCATATATCCTTCTCAAATACAATTTATTAAAACTTTATTGGATTCTTGAGAATGATAAACCCTTAATAAACAGGGCTCATATTTTCAAAGCTGTCTTACTGTTAAGATAGTCGTAAGTCAATGTTAATGTATGGCACTTACGACTACCTAAGCGCTAAGAGAGCTTCGAAAATATGGGTCCAGGTGATCAAATATATATGTATCAATAACAATACAATCACATAGTTTCGTCCATTAAATACACGGTCTAAAAGGGTATCCCTGTATCCCTGTAGAGACGGCTTAGTTCTTTAAACCTTGCCATCAAAGTCGAAATATCCCAGACAATTACTATAGCGTGTTGACGACAATATTTCGCTTATGTACTCAACAAATGGATGTCAATAGGAAAAATTAGCAGTCTGAAGTAGACATTCATGATTGTGGGTAAGTATTTCCATTACCGTCTAACTAATTACCATGACAACAGGCAAATGAAAGGCGGATACTATCGTAAATGTTCACGAAAAGCAAATCTTCTAAATCTTTGGATTTCTTCTTCATGTTAGTGCTTCGTGAATAAACACGGTTGTCAATTACCAGTTGTATGGCCTATTCAGCATGACAAATGACTAATGTATATATTGTAGATAAATTCCATAATAACGTAACATCAACGTTTGACTAATTGACGCGCGCCAGTGACGATGCCATGTCGCCATGTCATGAATTTCGATCAGATATCCTCTTTCACCACCATACTGAGACGACTATCATTGAAACATTTTTAGGCACCAGTCAGTACTTCTCGATTAAATAACACAATTCATAACGTTTGGCATATGTGACTCAAACAACTCAAATGATTTCCCTTTAACTGTTACGCCATTCTCAATGATGTATACGTTGCATTAACGATGTTGCAAATTTTTGAATTTATTTCATTATGGTAAACCTGTTTATTTTCCATGCGGACACTATATAGCGATGACACCGTGCAGACTGCTATCCTTCTTGGAAACTTGGCCGTGTCGTGTATAACGGACCATAATTTTTGCAGTATATTATGAAGTCAGTATTAAACACCTCATTACTTTTATATGATCAATACTAAGATGGTTTACATGAAGTTTACTTTCCATTATTGTCCAAGCGGTCAAGCTACAGCGGGATACCGGACATTTCAGTCAATAAACCCTAGAGTGTGTGTCATAAGTCTTTGTGACACATTTGAGGATCTGCATATAATGAATACTTAGTTCAAGGTTCAAGGTTGTTAACCTTATGAATTATGTAAGCAGGTTGATAACCTTACTTTTTACAAATCAGCTATTTTTTAAAACTTTAATAACATTTAAATCGCTTTTACAACTAAGAATCATCATGTATCATTATTGAATGAAACAATAGAAAATTGAACCACTTGTACCCATGTTCTTATCTGAAGACAATGTTTCTATCAGACATTACATGAGTACTTTGAAACATCATATTTGAAGATATATCAAAACTTTAAAACGGGGGAAATATTCAGTCGCTCTTCAGACAAATAATTTCACAGAACATATCTTGTGTACATATTAGATCAAATTCTTAGAGAGTTTGGAACTTTTCGTAAAGATCAGGAAAATGGTGGTCAGCGACGATTGGCATACATTCGGAAAATCCCAGCATGTTTTTCTAACCCGAATGATCATCCAAGCAGGTCCCTGAGCATTAGCGACCCTGAATGTTCTCAATGGCAATGGTGGGTTGTGGACCTTTCTGTTGACTCAGGCCTGTTACAGAATGAATGCGTTTACATGCTGGGACGATACAGACATTCCGTAAATAGAGTTATTCTCCCTCGGATCACGTGACTTATACACGCGATTTGCAGACTGACCGTGCATAGGAGTAGGGGGAACTGGAGAAATCAAACGTAACCCAAGCGCCGTACCAATTCTATAGGGGAAATTAAATATGTCATGATGGTACCCTCGTCCATTCACAAGAATCTGTAAACGTTTAGGGAGACCATGTGAGGGTAGCACTGTATAGATGAACTATATACATATCTTGGAGAAAGGATTTCTGTTTTGATCGAAGATTTAAACCATTGAAATGCTACTGGAGTTAAATTATAGACCTTCATACATTTCCTTGTATGACATCATATATTTAAACGAAACTGCAGAAAATGTGGATGATAAAATTATTACATTGGGGAACTGTAACTGTAGATAGTATTCATTCAACTGTGAAATTAGACAATAAAACATTGTGTCGTAAAGTGGCATTACTTGGCTTTGGGCGTGTTGCATTATCAAACAATGGCTTTTAACTGTCTAACCGGTAGTGTGATGATATAAAACATGTTTAAGAGGACGACGAAGAAACTGTACTCGCTTGTTTGTTTGAAACCTTGATATCGCTTCTGTTAAAGATAACTAGCATTATTGAATATGTTTCAAGTAAGTAAGTAAGTAAGTAACACGAATACAGAACAAAATTTTTACGAAAGAGGTTTATGGACTTTAAACTGTATGATTGATGAAATGAATTTACGACTCATAAACATCTTACTGGCTATGTAAGTTTTAAAATACTTTTGATAGCTTCTCTGCAATTCTTAAAATGACACGATGTTGTGATGATAGAAAGATCACAGAAAGACGAATATTTACTTGCAGGTTTAGCCTTGGAGCACTTGTCTTCTCACCTTGTGCATGATGTTACCAATAACTTGTGAACTGATCTACTTTAGAAGTTTCAGAAGTGTAGGAAACAAGATAAAAGAAGAAAGAAAGTGAACATTTACTTGCACGTTTACCTCTTGGCTATAACTCTTCTGGAAGGCGAGACGTCGCTTTACCGTCTCAGTGTCAGCCGACATCTTCAGCTGGATTAGTTCTCCAAATGTAACTCCACAAGTTCAGGAATATTGAGAATTGTTAAGATACTCCAATAAACACTTGTCTTACAGCCTGCACTGGGAACTTGTTTTTAAATGTGACTCCCTGCAGTTGAAAATATTCCAGAATTTCTTAACAACTCCACGACTCCCTCGTCTATTACACTGCGCTGTAAATGGAGATCAACAAACAAAGTTCTATAACTTGTAGTGGACGGTTCTCAAATGTAATTCTCAGAACATAAGGAATATTCCAGAAGGATTTAACTACTCCAAGAGCCCGCGTTGACTATTCAACTGTCCTTGCATTGGGACCACCTTGGCAAGTTCCCGACGTGTAGTGGGCGGGCGGCAGGCTTCCTTAACTCAAAGATTTATTCTGACTTCATTAATAATTAAATTTCTATCCAATCATATTGGTCGCTGTATTAATCCACGTCGCTGTTCGTTTTTTACTCGATCCTTACTCCAGACCTCACCCTCTCAGTATTGTTCCAATGCTATTAGGCGACTTCCGGTTCCAATCCTTACTGTACGAGCCATGCGTGCTAGTGACGTCACAAATCGACTGGGCCTCTTGACAAGTTAAATTCCCATCTATGTCCTACCCTGGAGTGAATGTAAGCAATCTATACCAACCCTCGAGCTTAGCAGAGAGCGCCATTCTGTAACAATGGACAAGTACTCGTCTACTTGGAGTTCAATAAAGCTCTTGACGAACGTTATATGGCAAATTTACCTTGAATAGCTATGCTACGGTGACATCCCAACTGATGAATGCTGCCAGTGATGCCGCTTAAAACCATTGATTAACGCCAGGCGCGAGTCCTCAACTCGACAGTGTCCTGGAGGAGGGGTGGCTTCCATTATGATCCGAGTCCTGATTGAGGACTTTATTTATACAAACCGTGTATGATTATGTATATATGTACCTAAGTAATGGTGGTTTATGTCATCTAATTAGTTGTACCAATAAAAACATGTCTCGGATTGGAATCGGTGCTCATCATAACCAACGTCCAAAGGGAGAACTTGTGTGAGTTACCTTTATTGAATTATGGTACTTGGTGTAAGAAGTTATTGGAAAATACTGATGGGCATTGACTGAATCTTTGATGTTGAGGACGTTTAACAGGAAGCTTTTCAGTATCACCAAAGAGATGCTCGTATCATGTACTGCGTGTATGATATTGTTTAATTTGTGGTGTCGCAATTAACGTAGAGACATTTCTCGTATTTATTGTGCAAATATTGTGGTAAACAATTTCATGAAAAGTGGTAGTAGATGATGTTTGTGTTGGTAAAATTGTTTGCAAGAACAAGGTTATAAAAACTTTAAATTTCCAAACATATCAAACTTGTTTCCCTAACTTTAGCTCTAACAGTGCCTGTAAGCTGCCCCGGAAATGAAGAGTTTACAAATAAGCAACTTATAATCTTATCTTAACATCTGAAAATATAGGTAAAATTAACGTTTCCGATGCAAGTTATAGTAATTTAAGGGGCTGTAAACCCCAAAATAAATGTATTTCGTATGACATGTTTTTTTTTTATATATTGTGTCCGTTATTATTTACACCAAATGTGGTAATTAGATACAAAAACTTTTAGATTTTCTTTCATTTTGCTCCATGACTATGGTTGTCGATTGCACAGTTATCTTTGCGAGAAAAAGGTTTCGTTGGATGCAGAAATATCATCCAAATGTCTATTAATCTAATAATATCTTTTATCAAAAAAAGTATTAATAATATACTGTACAATGAACATTTCAATTATCACCCTTTCAATTCGTCAAAATTTACTTATTAACCATTTCACGGTTTAATTGTGCTCTCTGGCGAGGTGTAGATATAGAGAATCTCACCCTCGTATCTTCTGATATCAAATATATCAACACGATTTGATAAAAGTTACAAATATCCGAGACTTGCCGAGGATATTTTCACTTTTTCAACGAGTGTTGATATATTTGATATCAGAAGACACGAGGGTGAGATTCTATGTATCATCCAAAATCATTCTTAGTACGTTTAAGTGAAAATAGTGTACATCTCTGAGTACATTTCTGCTATTTGCGGTGAGGTCATAGCATTGTGACGTCTCATGTTTATGACGTCATAGCATTGTGATGTCATTACTCGATGACGCAAAACCATTGTGATGCCATGTAGTTTACGGTGACAGGGCATTGTGCAAAATCTACTGCCAAAAAGATATCTCCTAGGAGATATCGCTTGATCTCCCACAGGCGATATCTCCTGTGGAACACAGTTTTGGGTGATAAATGTATATATTTATAATATAAAACGCTATTCATGTGTAAGCATGTACCACATTGCACATAAATACATTATGATTGAAAATAAGATAATCGTTTACATCTGCATCAAACATTGACTTTCATTATATGCGATTATTTACTGACTATTTGCAATTATCTGCTACATGTGGCCCCGAGTCAGGTTCCAGAATTGAACCTCATTTTCCGGATCAGTATGTGGGTGGACATCCCTGTAGTCGATAGTCAAAAAGTGAAATTACGACGAGAGAAATTGCAATCTACCATGTACGATGTACGAACAAGGGCAACAATTGGTACTTCGTCAACTGAATCGGAAACACTTTAACAGTTGAAATTGACAAAACTATATTCGTTCGTATGTCTTCATTTATGAAAACACCTTGTAACACAAATGAAGTGAGAGAAGTCAGAAGATTGTGTTCACGAGGTTCGTCAATACGGCGGATATGGCGTTATCGTATGGAGCGACATCTGTGGTGATGAGAAAACGGTCTTAGTGATAATCCAGGGGAATCTTAAAGGCACTGTAGCACATGTTTTGCATAGTATGTTTTCTCGAATTTGCCATTTATTAATAAAGTTATACAATACTTTGGTACGTATACGTTAGAGGGTAAAACATCTCTAATTTATCTTGCTCTTGCTGTGCGTTGTTGTGAGATGAAAGATGTACTTATCTGGAAAGTGCTTTTATAAGTTGGATAACTTGTGCTCAATCCTTTTCTTGACTGAATAAAATATGTTTCAATCAAACATCCCATAACACGACCAAATAAGCCGTATCCATTGAAAACTGCTATCCGTATTGCAAGAAAATGGCGTAACGTGCGACATTGGTGTGGAAGCGATGTTTCGAGTATTCACGGAAACAGAACAATGTATGATGGAGACTATTGTTGCATTTTGAGGAACGCAAAAAAGACCCCAATTAGCTTAAAAGTCGCAACAACCTTACTATATCCTGTTACGTTTTTATTGAGAATGAATATTAATTGAGGTTATTTATAATGTTATTTTCAGTCATTTGCCTTCACGGCGACTTAGAAATGCAATTTTTAGGATAATACGTTTCCAGGTAAATTCGGGCTTCATTTAGAAGTAAAAACTGCAATTATTCTGAGACAATAAACTAAGTCATATAAAGCTATTAGCTATATTAGTCAGTGAGACTTTGAACTTGAAACTGAAGTATTATTGAGGATTGTCAGGAAATGGAAAGAAACATTTAAAATACATTAAAGGGGCAGTAGCACGTTTTTTTTTCAAATTTTATTTTTTCAAATTTCCAATTCATAATGATAGACTAAGTGTATGTCATTTATATTTACTTTAGAGGGTAAAGCTTATTATTACTCAAACCAATTTTCCGTAGGGGTAAAAACTGTGTTGCGTATTAGGCAAAACTTGCATGGCGGCCATTTTATTGTAAACACATTTTATTATTTCGAATGACAAAAACGATTCCCATGGCTTTACGGAACCATGTACACTATTTTTTTTACTTGATTTTTCAAAGAGGGAAGGGTGTTTTACTATTGGTGACATTATTTTTCAAATACATTTCATCGACTTATTTGACCGAAAAAACGGGTTATGATATTTATCAAATTACAACTTTTCTTGAAAGTGTACAAGTGTAACTTTCTTATAAATCGAGTAGGATTAAACTAATTATACTTGGGAATTTCCAGGTTGTGGTTTATAAAACTGTATATAATATGCGTATGGTAAAAAAAGGTAAATCGCATTCAATGCCATAATGAATATCAATAAACCGTGAACTATACGATTAAGATAGGAAATGTCAGTTACACCCCCGGCCAAAAGAAACGCCTACTTTATGCTCCTTAAAATGAAAGATGCAATAATTTCTTAAATATAATTAATGGCGGTCTCCACGTTATGCTGAAGCAATAACTAATATTAAAGTCCATTGAAATCGTGGAAAACTGTGGTTCGAGTCAATAACATTCATGAAAACCACGCCCAAAGAAGACTGCTATTTTCGGTTGATTCACTTGCGATTCTTAACCACGTACATCGGTAGCATCATCACCACTTTAACGCAAATGCCTGACTGTATTGTTGCTCGTGGTTGTATGGAAATCTTTTTTAAATGTTTTTTTCTGAACAAGCACTGATCGAAAACTGAACAATTATTGTTTTTTCATCTCAACAATCGCCCTTCTTTCGTGACGTGAACTTCTGAAATTCAAATATATAATACAGAAATGGTGTAACTTCATTATGTTATAATATTGCTAAACTGTTCATAACAGTTTTTTACAATATCTGATAAGATATCTAGTAGGCGTTTCTTTTGGCCGGGGGTGTATACATGAAATCAATTAGAAAAATAATAGTTCCTTGATAACAACTTCTTTATTGTGAACATAGAACAAATCCATGTAAGTTTGCAATAAACAAGTTCAAGTTCTAAAACTTTTGTTCCCTAATGTTTGTAGTCTATCCCTTGTCTTGCAGGGTACCCTCAACAAATCCTTGCCGCTTGGACAAGCCAAGCCCTAAACTATTGAACAGAAATCTTAAACAGAGGGATTTAAACAGAAGATAGGTTTCCTGTTTTTTTTAAAATTGACAAATAAAACTGACCTCATCAAACGTCAAGATTTCCATCTTTGGAGATGCTTGGTGTTGTGGGAACTTCTGACTATAGTGTAGCGAGTTTTAAAGTGCCAGCAATACAATGTGTCTCCTTGGTTAATCGTGACTATTTCCTGGATGTCCGTGAGTAGTATTATATGTCTATTGTCTTTATATACGAGTAGTATATATGTATAGTCTTAATATACGAGCAATATGTTTCCAAATGACCAGCTGTGCTGTATTTATAGCAGATATATGTCATGTTTGTGTTTGTGTTATTAAATATGCACTTTCTAAATCATTATTCGGGATTTGTTTATTTAAAGGAACATAGGGTGTTTTTGGAGTCACATGTGTCACACGTTATCAATTGTGTCAGTTTATTTGATATCGGAAGACACAAGGGTGGGATTTAATTTAAAGATAGAGAGAGAGAGAGAGAGATTATTTCATGAAGTTTCAGGCCGCTGGCCCATTGAACATAGGGTTTTAACAATGTGTACATTTTGATTGAAAATATATACATAATAGTGGTATATATGAACATCGGGTTTATGAAGAATGCTGTTTAAATGCAAAAAATAAAAATTTTGATAACGATAAAACGGCGTGTTTACACTGAGAAGACATCAATATAAACTTTCTCGTTGTACATAATAATAGTCCTTTTGTACAGTGTTTTTCCGATGCTCAAAGCGCGAAATTGGTATTATTACCCTGAAGGAATTGTACTTTCGGTGCCGCTACTAAGCGCTCCGCTCGACCATGTAGGTCCGGGTGGAAAAAAGCTGGGTGAACTGAGTGCAATGTGGTTGAAGTGCCTTGCCCAGGGACACAAGACAGTGTGAGACCCAGGTCACACATGTTTGGTGTCACCATGATCAGCAAGCTAACCACTACACCACTGTGCTCCAGAGTCTTTGAAGTATTTTGTCATGTTAATTATTTATGTGTTTAACAAACTTCGGTAAACGTCATTCTGGGAACGCATTTGTGTAGTTCGGTTTTGGGTTGACTTGAAAAAACGTGTTCTTTTCGGGAGCTCAAATAAATGTAAACATATCTGAGAAATTTAACACAATATCTCATATCAACAACAAAACCTGTCAATTCAAATGTTTACATGTTTGATAAGCTGTCACTTGTTAGCTCATTAGGCCTGAAAGGCCCGATGGGCTTATGGCATGGCATGGCGTCCGTCCATCCGTCCGTCTGTCCGTCAGTCAGTCCGTAAACTTTTCGCTTTTTCGACTTCTTCTCCAGAACCACTGGGTCTAGGGAGCTGAAATTTTGTATACAGACTCTTTAGGCAATGGGGATTCTAAATTGTAGATTTGGTGATCCAGTGACCCCAAACAAGGGCCTCACAGGCCATAACCCAAAAATCTATTTTCATCTTCTTCTTCAGAACGAAAAGACCTAGAAGACTGAAATGTTGTGTGCAGACTCTTAGCCAATGGAGATTCTAAATTGTAGATTTGGTGATCATATGGCCCCAAATAAGGGCCTCACAGGCCAGGACCTGAAATCCTGTTTTCATCTTTTTCTCCGGAACAAAAGACCTAGAAGGCTGTAATATTGGGTGTAAACTCTTTAGCCAATCGGGATTCTAACTTGTAGATTTGGTGACCCCGTGACCCCGAATATGGGCCACAGCCTAAAAAACGGTTGAAATTGAATTATGAAGTGATATTGTACGGCACTTCATTCAGTATTTAGTTTTCCCTTATCAAATACATGAGGCAGAGTCATCTCATCTTTTAGATATGTTAGTCCGAACTTAGGTTTGCGAAATGCAGAATTGAGAAAAAAGTAACTTTGCAGTTAATCTTCTTCAGTAGGAATGTGAAATATATGTCGAAGATCAAGTCTCCATTATGGACATGTTTGTCAAATTGATGTAATCAATGTGAAATGAGAACTGTTTAATAGCCTATGAACTGAATATTGTGGATATTATTTTAAAAAAGTCCCTCACAGGTCAAAACATAAAAATCTATTTTCATCTTCTTCTCCAGAACAAACTAGAAGGAATATTGCGTTCAAAATGTTCAGATGTTTCGATGAAAAGGCTTAGAACCGATAAAATTGTGCACAGATTATTTAGCCAAGGTGATTCGAAATTGTACTATGTACCATGAGATTCATCACATTGCCTGTTCTATCTAAGCCTTATACAGTTAGATCAGTGCTGCCAGTGTTTAGTGCAAGGCAGAGGCTATTACATAATTTGGCTGTAAAAGCACAGCTGGCTTGTAACCAGAGCCAAGGGATCAGCATATTACATAATCTCCTGTGTGTTGACCTTGTGTTGTCTTCATCATCAAACAATATAAACCTTGATGAGCTACAGAGCCCATAGCTCTATTTTTATTAAAAGCAGTTACTAACAATTGAACTAGGGCATTGTTCTAGAAACGAGAAATGTGGGCCATTTACAACAGAGTTTACGATAGAAAATCTGAAGGGAGTAACTTCTGTAGGAAGATAATGAATAAAACATGTTTTTAGCTTTTCAAAGAGATACATATTCAGAACAGGACGTCCTTGACAAATCAAGGTTGATCGATAGCGTTTCAGTTCACCCAATTAGGTCTAGGTACATGTGTGGCGAAAGGGAATCTTTTATGACACTTTTTCCGGAAATGAAAATATAATTGGTTCCTTAACATAAAACTTCTTTTTTTTGTGCAACCACTTGAGGTTAGACTGTCTGTGCCGATTTGTTATTTGTTATTTTTAAAATATAAATGTCACTATAGAAACTCTTTAATGCCAATTCCGTACATGTTAAATGCAAAGAAACGCCCGCCATTAAAGTTTTACTTGTTTTTTCTCCATTTCTATATTTCTTTAAATATTTTCTGGCATAATATATATAATATACATTCTTGTTAAATTTTGTATACGCATTTAGCACACTTAGTAACAAACAATATGTAAGAGAAACATATTGCTGAAACTATTCACGTTATCATTGGAAGAAATGACCACAACATCGGGGTAAATATTTCCAAAACTTGCGCGGGTTTCAGCTTCTAGAACTTTCACCAGTTCGTATGGAACCATTTTAAAGCATGTTACCTCGCTATTAGTCAGTACGTCTCCTTGACGATGGTCAGTTGTTTCAATGTGACTCTATTTATTTCGTATTGTCGAATATTCAATGTTTACTCAAATCAATTTATTTAGCAAATTAAGCGCCGATTATATGGAAAAATCGACAGCCTCGAAGAAAATAGTGCATTCCCAGAGGTACCTTTGTTCTATGAATGGCGCTGCTTGTTCCAAATCACTCTTTGATTGTGTGTAAACACAGACGTCCCTAACTCAACATTCCTCATGATTACCTCCCTTGCTTGATTCCCAAATCACCGCTACCAGGGGCGGACAGCAATGAAACTCTACTCCGCACATGCAGATTCGCTCTCTCCTGTGTGCTAATAGACGGAAACGCATCGTTATGCGCAGAGCTTTCAATGTTGGCACTAGAGTCCCATGGGATGGTAAATCATGATGATATTTACTTTAGTTCTGTTAGAATATTAGTATTGATTGGAAAGCGATCATACACCTCATTAATTAATTTCCCGCTGTCCTAAGCACAGTGAAAAGCACACATGCACCGGTGAGGTGAAATCGTAATGGACCCTTGTCCCTGACGCGATCTACATGTAGGTAAAAATTAGCTAAAAGGTCAACGTGGAAAATGGATTGTTTAAAAGACAATGCTGTTAAATAGGTCACCCGAGAAAGTCATGAATTGTCTTCGTGTGTATTCATAATAAAGAAGTTGTTATCCAAAAATCTTGCTTTTCTTAGGAATGTGTGTTCAAATTATAAATGCCCTTTAGAGACGTTTGTTTCAATATTGTTCAAAGGACTCAACTTTTAAGGCATTATATCACGCCACCCTTTTCTATAAATAAAGAGAGTTTGAAAAGTGTATTTCTGTCAAGAATACTAACAGCCAATCACGAGGGAAGCTGCCATAAAAGTATTTCGTAACATAAGACCACATAATCAAATTAAAAGGTTAAAATTAATTGTATATTAATACAATTAACAATAGGTTCAAACTGAGGTGATCATCACCGCATCACCCTGTCTGTGTACATCCTCGGTTACCCATGGTTTTATATATACTCCGTTACTCTCCACTATATCACCCATGGGTGATATAGTGGAGAGTAACGGAGCATATATAAAACCATGGGTAACCGAGGATGATCTGTGTATAAAGACGTCCCTAAGATACCTCATTGAAAATACACGGGGTGCTTAACTTGCGTCTTGCATTTAAATTGTCGTCGTTAGATGTATAGATCTCGAGATAGTAATATCTTACTCAGATGGTAATAAAGCCTGATGGACAAAATCGACTTTATTTTTCAGGTTCGGTTTAAACATTTTGATGAAACAATTTGTTCAAACAAATTATCTGTTCATTGTTCATTGATTTTGAACACCTGGGAATACAGAGAAGTACACTGTCGGCCAAAAGAAACGCCTACCAGATATCATCGGATTTCGTAAAAACTATAATGAGCAGTTTAGCAATATTATAGCATTATTAAGATGCACCATTTCTGCATAGTATATTTAAATTTCAGAAGTTGTCATGTCACAAAAGCATGACGAATGCTGAAATGAGACAACCGAATTGTTCAGTTTTCGATCAGTGCTTGAGTAGAAAAACATTTGAAACAGATTTTCGCATTAAAATGGTGATGACGCTACAGGAGTACTTGGTTACGGTGCGCAAGTGAATCAACCGGAAATTGCGGTCTTCATTGGGCGTAGTTTTCATGAATGTTATTAACTCGAATCACAGATTTTGTACGATTTTAATGGACTGTCATATTAACTATTGTTTCAGCTTAACATGGAGACCACAATTAATTATATTTCAGAAATGATTTCATCTTTCATTTTAGGAAAAAACAAGTAGGCGTTTCTTTTGGCCGACAGCGTATTTCCCTAAACTTCTACCTGTTCACTTCATATTGTTTTGTATTGTTATATTTTTCATGTTTTACATTAATTCGGTTTTACAACAGTGTCCATAAACAAAATGCATATATGCGACACACAGGTTACAGTGACAGACAAATAATATAAGTACATGTAGTTTCATTTAAATAATAAAGTACTTTGACAACAGTGTACATAAACAAATTACACATATGCACCACACTGGTTACAGTGACCTTAGGCCATACAGACAATAACATACATACATGTTAAATCAAATTTAAACAGTATATAGGTGTATAGGAACAAGAGTCATCAGAAGATGACATATCCCACCGGTTCCACAAAATTTGTAAAACACATCTTTGACAGATTCTTGTGTATCTACTACCGTACTTCAGTTAGTGGGTATTACAGATGCTGAGTTTCAGGTATGTTAAGGTTATGCTCCAGAAGCAGTCAAAATCAACAACAACCAACATCCCTCTCATGTTTCTATGGAAACAGAAGAAAAAACAATTTCAGAAACAATCTGAAAATATCAAAAGGCACCACTTCAGTTAGTGGGTAATACACATGCAAAGTTTCAGGAAGATATGATGAACGGTTTTGAAGCTGTGCTCCGGAAACGAACCTGTCTCTGACAAAGTCCAAATTCAACAAGTTTCTATGGAAACGGAAAAAAAAATTTTAAACCTGAAAATATCGAAAGGCACCACTGCAGTAAATGTGTAAAACATATGTGAAGTGTCAGAAAGATATGATAAATGGTTTTCGAGTTCTGCTCCAGAAACGAAATGATTACGGACGGACGGACGGGGCGTTGACTATGTCCCACGGTATTACATACCGGTGGGATAATAAACGTTAAAGTTTTACAGAAAATGAACGTAAATCAATTGCTCAATATAACATATAAGGATGACCAAAATTTAACAAATGCATCATTTTCACCAGAAACTAAATAATTGTATTTTGTTATGTCGTAGTATTGCTTAATTTGGCTTAATTTGGAACATTCATTTTTTACTGTTCTTGAATATGATCTCTTTAACAAGCAGAATAATAGCGTTAATAGGATTGTTATTTCTTCCTTTGATTCCGAACATTATCTTAGAAATTGTAAATTTTTAAGAGATTTTACCGGTTTTGAGCCATTTTTCTAAACTTTTCCAAATGTTTAATATCGGATCACAATTCAATACATGTGTTCTAAAGTTTCTAAATCTTTGTTACAAAACCTGCAAAGTGGTGATTCCGATATCTTTATCCTGAATAGGTAGCAATTAGTAGGAAGAATGTGATGAATAATTCTATACTGAAACCATTTGAAGTCAGTACTGCGACTACATTTGTGAGCTATCATATTGAATACTCTCCAATCTTTTTCTAACAGTTCACAAATATACCATCTCCACCATCTTGGAGGAAGTGACGTTTGGTGACCTACATTTCAAACGCACTGAATAAACAGCTCTCAGCTGATTGGCTAAATTTGTATTTATATTAATCAGCTGTATGCTGGTAATTTAGTCCGTATCTGTATACGTCACTTCCTCCAAGATGGTGGAGATGGCTCGAAGATTCCCTTGTAGTTACTATAACGTTGCAATAAAGTTGTTACGGTAAGATACCACGGACGTTTTAAGTATGTCAAATGTATCAGGGATGTAAAGTTATAGGAGTAAATTCTTTTCGAGATTGATTGCTTTTGCTAGGAATGAATTATCGACTTTTCTCAATTTTTATCGATGTATTTCTCAAGTTTGACGGGTAAAAAATCGTGTTTCAAGTGTCATAGCTTGAACAATAATGCACCGATTTTGTTGATGTTTGTTTTAATCGAAAAAGAAATCACTTTGCTTTAATTATGCAATATGTATTACATGTAAAATGTGTTGTAACGTTTTTTAATGTGGACTTGTTTGGGCAGGGGGTGAAACTCGCGTTGCATCCATTTCTTTATTTATTGGTATAGGGTGTATCGTATCGAAGTATTGGACCTAGGAACTGTTTTGTTTCAGCAATACAAATCCCTGTGGGGATTTTAAGATATTATTTCTGCTTAAAGGGGTGAGGTTTCGGGCTGACCAAACATTCATTTGATTTTCAATATAGGAAAAGTTGTCATCATAGTTTTGTTTTTCCATATTATCAAGATCAATATCGAATACTGAAGAGAGAAACTCGTTTGAGTCCAATCCAATTTCCAATTTTTGCACAGTTTATATCTAGATCGTTTCTTGGATCCGATCCAAATCAGTTTAGTTTTTTCTACATGCACTTTTAAACCGGAAAAACGTTGAAAAATTTGTAGAGTATTTAGTGTGGCATAAAGGCATTTTTCAGATCCGTCTAAAGTCAGAGTGGTGTCGTCGGCAAACTGTGCAAGAAGATACTCAATATTTCCTAAGTTTAAATTCGTTTTTTTTTTGCTTTTAATCATAATGCCTAAAGTTCGTACACAAAGAATGAATAGATATGGTGCAATCGGGTCACCTTGGCTACAGCCGTGTTCAATTTGAAGGGCTCTGAGGCGAAAGTACACAAGTACACGTGATTCTATACCCATATACAGAATTTCAATCCATTGTATAATACTTGAACCAAAGTTAAAATACCGTAGAACATTTGTCAGATAGGTTCTATCGACTGAATCAAAGGCCTTTTCAAATTCAATTAACAGTAATAAGCCAGGAACCTGAAATGTTTCCGTATATTCCATCAAGTCAAAACCAATCTTGTAACTTCCTCGATACATCTTCCAGAGATGAAACCTGATAATATTTGGCAGCACTTTTTTAATTCTATTTGTGATGGCGGAAGCTCCAACCTTATATGAAGTATTTAAAAGGTAAATAGGTCGCCAACTTTTTAATAGATTTTTTACCTTTTGGAATGTAGGTTATCAATCCCTACGTTTGTGGGACAGATAATTTTCCTTGTTATAGCCAAAGTTTAGAGATCTAAGCAAAAAGTCATCTAAGTCCTTCCAACTCTGTTGTAAAACCGTCTGGTCCTGGACTTTTGTCAGTTTTCCTTTTTTATAAGAGTTAACGAGATTTCGTCCTTAGTTAAATCACCTTCATGCGTTGAAATTTCGTTGACAGACAATGTGGATGTTTTAACATCCTTGAAATGTTCATCGAGATTGATAGATGTAAGGTCGTGATTTGTATACAGCTTTTCATAAAATATTTCTGTCTCACTTAAGATTTCCCTAGCATTGTTCACAATTGTAACATTTTTTTTACTCTAAAAAGGCTCTATTTAGGAAATTTCTAGATTCCAAAATAAGAAAATATTTGGTAGTCTTCTCACCCTCTTCAATCCACTTTGCACGAGATCTTATCATCATTCCCTTAATCTTTTCATCATACATTTCATCCAATTTCGATTTTACATCAGTTATGTCACTCTGAATTTCTTCTTTTCTATCCAGTTCGTCTGCTTTGTCTAGTTCCTTTTCCACGCATTCGAGTTTTGTTAGTAACGCCGCTTCCTTCTCTTTATTTATTTTCTTTTTAGTAGATGAGTAATATATAGTTTTGCCTCATAAATAATAGTGTTTCCCATAATTACTGGTCATTAATTGAGTATGTACTGATACCATCCTGACAATCTGTTCTGTATTGGTGAAGAGTAGACTTAATAGTGTCTTTAATGAGTTCTATATATCAATAATATCAGTTAATAAAGAGTTGTTAAATTTCCAAAAGCCTTTTCCATGTTCAAAGGTGAGTCAGAGTTGATGCTTGGGTAAATTTCACAGGTGTCAAATGAGGGTATCAAATTATGGGATATGAGAAAGAAGTCCAGTCGTGCTTGTTTTAGTAGGGTCGGTTGTATTATATTTTTGTTTCGCAATTCATGACCCGCCATGAGTCTTTAAGGTCAAATATTTTAATAATTTCTGAATGTTTTTCCTTACACTTAGGATGATTTATATATATGTATTTGTAATTAAATGTGTCTAATCTTTGGTTTGTAACCAAGTTCCAATCGCCACATAACCACATATCATCACTATCGACTTGTTTGATTATATCTATAATGAGATCAAATATACCCGGCTCGTCCTTATTTGGACCATAAATGCTGATAATTGTATAGGTTATTTCATTTGACACTATCTTTAAAGCAACTAAGTTCCCTTCCGTATTAGAAGATGTATCTAAAACTTTGAATTCGAAATTATTGTAAAATAGAATAGTAGTCCCGCGCGCGTTACTTCTCAAGCAACTAAAATAACACTTTTTATACCCCCATTGTTGTTTAATGAACTGTTCTTGGTCTGGTGTAAAGTTAACATCCTGCAGACAGTAAATATTACCATGCTTTTTTTTACGGAGATATTGAAATACTTCTTTTCTTTTAACAAGTAAACCAAGTAGGCGTTTCTTTTGGCCGACAGTGTATTTCCCTAACCTTCTACTTGTTCACTTCATGGTTACAGCGACGGGAGGGCTTCCGATTGTAAAGTTTGTTACTATAGTGCAAGGTATCTATCATTTGTACTGCGTACTCCTCGCCACCCACTGCACTTTTTCACGTGCATTGTATTGCTCAGTTAAGAAGTGGCATCTTTGATTTTATTCCCAAGACAAATTATTCAGTGCTATTTTATCTGATTCTATAGCTAGTTCCCCCGATTCTCCTTCTGCGGAAATCGTGAAAAGTTTCTACAGATATTCATTAGTTTTCAATAATGTTTTGATCAAATCAAGATGTATTTAGGCCTAAATCTACTTGTGTGTAATGTGTAATAATTTCTATCTCAATCTAGTTACATCTAGATGTAATGTATGTAATGACGGACTTGGGGAACATAATTTAAGTTATATTGGATTGTTTCTATTTAGTTTTCTGTAACATTTTGGTTCATATATTGTCATTTATTCGAAATGCATTACATAAATAAACTGAAATACAAAAGAAGTTCACGCCTCAGTTGGTTTTATCATATGTTTGATTTTCAATTACAAAATGTACAAATACCTTACGTTTTCGACGTCGTACTCTAAAACTGAAAAGTGCAAGCCTTTAGTCATCTGCCAATGAATACTTCTATGTGGTTTTAAATGTTTTGGGAAAAAATAATTTCGAATTTATAAATTCTTTCAAATTTAATTTGAATAAAACGCAACTGTTAATCGACATTTAAACATCTTCAATGTGAAAATCAATAAATGTGCCTCATTCTGCACACATTTACAACATTATAAATATGGTAGGGGTCCTTTTGGTGCAAATTTCACTTCTTGCCACTGTTTTCATTAAACAAAGACATTCTAATTAAAAATTAACCAGTCACCAATGTAATTCATTCACACTACTACTGGAACGGGTTATTAGATCGTGCCATAATCAGATGCATCTCATTTCTGTTAAAATATTGAAATTAGTTGAAACTAACTGAGGTGTATACTTTGATTTGTACTTGAGTTTAGTAACATACATTCAGATAACTTCTTCTTAAGGAGAAGTGCAAGGACGCATCATTTCTTAATTGTATGTTTAAATCTGTTTTGAATGTTTTGACAAATGACACATTATTATTTCACTTAATGTAAACGAGTTTACAAGGACGAATTCGCTAGTAGTCCAGTTACTCTAATCATCAGTTATCTGAATCTGTTCGATGTACAATATACATTTAACACCACTTTCAAGGTTAGCATATACAGCGTCTGTCTGTAAGACTTAGAATTGCCCTTCCATGGACAGCTATATCATTGAAACGATAAAAAAAAATTTCTCAACTTGCTGACATAATCTGAAACAGTATTTGTACTTCCGTAACTATAGACTACACATGAGTACAGTATTATATATGTATGTGCTAAACGTGATCAACAAGGTCATTTTGATTATCTACCTTAGTTACCTATCTTAACATATGATCTTAAAGAAGACAAAATATTTTATGGGTGATCAACTTCTTTATTAACAATAGCGACGTTTCGGTATAGATCCTTATACCGTTATGAAGCATACGCTTCTTCATCACACCAACTTCTAGAATGCCTCTCAAACAGTTGATATGATCTTAGTTGTTATAATTTTTAATTTGATTAAGATCAAATACACGCTTGAAAGGAATATCATGATTTATTACCTACCTGGTACTTGGTAAAGGGGTTCCATAACCATATATTATGACACATATGTGTCATAACAACTTCAAGTAAATTTGAGTATCTACACCTACCCAAAATATGATCTTAGTTATTATAATAATTGCTTTGATTAACGGTACATCCATTGTGTTGTTGGGCGTCACGTATGCCAAACGTTATAAATGGTGTAACTTTATCTAGTAGTACCGACTGTTACCGAAAACTCTCATATTTATGATAGTGGACTGAGTATATTGACGATATGAAGGGGAAAGTAGTGATTTCTGATCGAAAACCGAACAATGTATCATGGATGATGGGTATTTGTTATAGTCAATGTGGTTATTCATTCTACACATTGAGTACAAATTGCAATGGTTATATAATTCAACAACAAGACTTTGTGACCATGTATTAATACGAGTAGGATATCGGTGCACCTTCAACACCAACACCAACACCACCAGCAACACATACAACATTTACATCCATAAATTCAGGTACACTTACGTCTCCATCATCCACCGTTAAAGTTAAACATCATCTTTCTCATTTACACAAACAAAGCAAACCAAAATACTTATCACACTTGCAACCAGGACGAGGTTAAGTACTGATGATGTGGGTTTATCGGTATATCGGTACATATTTGTATTTGTACCGGTAAATCGGCAAGAAGGTCAAATTAGGATAATGTACACGTATCATTATGGACAACCTATGATGAATGATTTCATCGACAATACTCACTCTGATTAAAATGGACCGTTTTCCGAGGTATAAAAGTTGCAAAATAATTCATCTACAAGGATACGAACTCATGTCGTTCGGAAATTCCAAACCGACGGAATCTACAGAACCTGCTCGTATCTTGGTAGATACACTATTAAAAACATATTTCTCGGAACAAGGTCGATTTTTAATCAGACTGCGACAAGACTCGAGGTGATATCATAATCGACAAAAATTGTGATTTGACTCAAATGACACTAAAGTATCAAGATTATTTAACTTAGCTGCAATAGGTACGTCCCATAACCATTATCAGTGAAGAACTAATAGAATGTGTATAATATAGCTAGTTAACTATATCGCTATATTGTCTAATTATCAGGGAGACACAACAGATAAACAGGTATATGTCACGTCAGTTCCCCTTAGATTTCAACAATGCAACTTTGTCACAGAAGGATTAAACGTCGAAGAGAGATCCTCGATCAGGCTACAACAAATCTTTGGAAGGTCAGGCAGATGGTGATATTTTTGTCATTTTATGAACGCTTTTAAATAATTATTGTCAGAACATTAGAAATTGGACATTTTCTACGTGCGATTAAATTACAAGATAGAAAATATATATTCAAAAAATCTTCCCTCTCGGCGGATCCAACATTTTAAATTTTGGAGGGAGTGTACTTAATCATTCACATTTGATAAGATGTTTTTGCATTTTTCTCTCACCATGCGAGTTTCAAGTTTCAGCTTTTTCGTGGACATGGAAGTTTCTTGGCTCGAAAGCTCTGTACGCTAGAGGCAGCATTAATGATTTGCTGAATGCAATTAAAACACAAAAACCATGTCTGCCACCACCTTCTACTCTTCCACAGATATCACATATAACATATAACTACCCCATCACAAACCACTATCACTCTCTGGTCACAACACCAGTTCGCAAGACGAGTATTCTTTCACCGAATGTCCTGAGTTTGATGTGAGGGACATTTGAAGCATTCGATCACTTGAACGGTGTGTTCTTGTCGGGGTTTATATAGTTTTCAACAAGCTGGCGCTGGAGCTGAATCGTTGACAAACTGATGTGAGGGTGAAGATCGTGTAGCGTATCCGTTCATTGACCGGTAGCCATAGTTCAGATAATCTAAACGTCGGTTTATGTGCGATGACTGCGCACCCAGCGACGTAGGAAGACGTCTAGCATGCTGGACTACGGTAGCCAGTGAAGTGACTTGAATATTGGGACATGACGTGCTGGACAGAGTGACAATAGTTGCCGCAGCATTTGGATGTTCTTCAGCCTTCCGATCTGTTGTGCTGACAAGTATACTGTTACAATAGTCGACTCTAGCTAGAATCATTGAACATGCAAGTGCTGCAGCTGCTTCTTCTGTCAGAAGATGGCGTATGCTATCTGTTCATCGTAGATGAAAATAGCATATTTTGACGACGTAATTAATATGCCTATTCATGTTGAGTTCGTGTCTAGATTAACACCTTAGTTTTTAGCCGTTGTTTAAAAGTTTGCCAACTATGAAACCAGTTGTGTTGTTCGTTTGCAGCCTTCTTTCGGGTCCTATTAGCAAAACCTTTGCTTTATATAGGTTTGTTTGAAAAGGCATTATACCAGAACAAAACAGTAACTTTGAACTTTCTGTCACAGGCCTAATAGGATGTGCCTCCCTATCTCGTAAGGTTTAAGGAGATAAATCCTGCCATACCCATATTTAAGAAGGGATAAAAACCAAACGCACAAACTTTAGTCTCTATGTAACAAAGATGTTTTCTGAAAATATTAGCTTCCTATGTCTATGGGTCTCGGGGAAGAAGTTGTTTAAAGGTATTGTTACGGATTATACCTGCCATGAACATATTTGAAAGACGGTCAGGACCAGATGTATACACTTGGATCCAATATAGGTGCAAGGTAAATCTTAACTTTCAACTTTGGGGCTGCAGCAGTTCTGTCTGAAGACAAAAAAAAGTGAGATGTTTAAGTTGGTGGATCATGACCCATGCCAAAATCCATCTTTTGCAAACTAAGGATTTTAATCTCACAGGCCTGAAAGGCCAGATGGGCTTATGACATTTGCCATTGTCTGTCCATAAACTTTGACATTCTTGACTTCATTTCAAGAACTGTTACATCCCCAAAGCTGAAATCTGCGGCGAATTACCTAGCACCTTGGGGGTCAAGCTATGTTTTTATAGTCCTAAACCACTCATATATGAGTGTGGCAAGCCTATAGTTGTTCATTTGATCTTGATCCCTCCACCTCATATATGGGCGTGGTAGGGTACCAAACTCTTCAACCTTCTTTCCAAAAATGTGTAATGCTAGAAAGCTCATATCTTTGTTGGATGGAGACTAATAGTTGTGAATCATTAGCCGAGTCCCCAAAATAGGGTGTGGCAGGGGTTGTAAAATAAAGTGACTCACCATTTTAGGACTATGATAAAATGTTGAAGGTGGTCATATAGGTGATGTTGTGACCTTCAAATGACTGTAGCACCAAAATTAAGCTAACTATAGCTTATGTACTTAATGAGTGCAGTAATTTTCTGTGTCAGTGGTCCGAGTAAACTGTCTACGTCAAGCCAACGTTACATAACCAAAGCTGACCTTAGTGTGACCTCAGATTGACCAGTGGCCAGTGCATGTAGAGGTGTATGTGTGTGAGGAGAAGGAGTTGTGAGAGAGCAGACTCCTTCTAGGATAACTAGGCTTAAAGGGACACCTCGTTGTGGATAAAAGTAAGAAGAGAGTTATCTCACTATGCTGATTAACGTGTCTGGTAACGAGCCACAGACCCCAATTTCAGACAACTGAAATAATTGGTAGTAAAAACAACTCAATGTAAACAGTGAAGCGAAGCGAAACTCATTAGCAGACACGCTAATCAGCATAGGTAGATCAATCTGGTCTCATTTTTATCCTCGACGCGGTGTCCCTCTAAGGTCAGAAAGGGGATATGAGGATGGTGGCTTTAGGATTATAACACTATTCAAATAATAGAACTCACGCCTTTTAAAGCTACTTGTAATTTCTTTCATGGAAGGCAAAAGTCTAGTGTAATAATATTGTGTATAGACAAACCAATATGTGTTATGATTTGTTAATTTGCTGACTGACTATACTATATAATAGAGATCACAATGAGGGTAATGACTTGTTATTGGATTTGTTGTGTCCACCTTAGAACTAATGAATAATGCAATATATGATCAGCTCCTGGCTACAATGGCTCTCTAGTTTCATTTTTATTTATCTGTGAAAGAATAATTTAATATTTATAATCCATAGAATTGCTGAAACACTTTCAATTGCAGAATTACTGCAGTACCCACAATGGACATAATACTGTTTGTCATTCCTTATAATTTCTCTGGGATAGATAGAAGAATAAAATATGCTTCTTTTGTTTTTACACAAAGATAATAAAAATAGAAATAATCTCAACTTTTTATTCCATGAACCATTTTATTTGATATACTGAGCCTGTTTCTTGGTTTTCGTACTGGAATATAAAACACTTCACAAAACATAACAAATATATAACAATAGAATTTTCAAGTAATTATTCATTCAGTTTGTGTACAAGCACACATTCTGATATTATTGCTTATATAGTTAATGATGATATATGATATTTAATGCCATTCTAAAATTATTACTTTCCTGAAAATACCAAAAATACTTTTGAGCTTTGTCACAGCTTATATTTTGAGTTTTGAACAAATTGTGCAACATCATAAAAAACTAAATACTGTATACACTAAACACTTTCTATAAAAAAGGTGGTCTAAAATATAAGCAATACTAACATAATCATTATTGTAAAAATATTAACATTTTGTATGTCACATACATAAATACATCAATTTATCCAAGTGTATTTCAAGCAACACAAATACAACCATTTGACAGCCAAATGTGAAAATTATTATGCAATCACAATCAATTGTCATTGATAGAAACATATAAATTAACTATTTAAATGACTGTAACAAGTATATTGCTAAAATTCATCAATAAAACCCGTAACAGTATACCCTCCCCCCCCCCCCCTCTTTTAGTGACACAGTATGCTGCTTATATTCTTCTTGGAATCTCTAGCTTTTCATAAAGGATGTGAAACAAAATAAAATAGCATATTTCTTGGAACCCAAACTGAAGCCTGCTTCAAAATTTGCAACAAAATAAATGTATTTTATTCTCAACGATGCATACATGATCAAACATGTTCAAACTTAACTTCAAGAAAACCTGTAAGAAATTCCTGTCTTTTTAATTCATTTAACTTAAGGAAAGGTCTTACCTGCATATGTGATGTATATTTAACAAACAATGATTTCATATACCAACCCATGGTGATAGCAGTAATATTTACAATGAAGACCATTTCAAGCAAAACAATAGAATATATATTACTTTCATGTCAAATTCTCTTTATTCAGGGGTGGTTAAACAGGACAACTAAGTATATATATATAATGTATAAGTGCATATTACAAATAAAAATATGACATAAACATCACAAAAATCAACAATTTGTCTCACTAAGAAAAAAAACTCTTAAAGATTTTTAAAAAATAGATATATACCAGTAAAAGGTCTTTCAATAAATATATTTATTCAGGTTTTTAATGTATTCAAGCTCAAAGGGAAAACAATTGTTCTTCCAACTTCGTTATGTGATTCATTACAGAATAATTTTGTGTCTAACAGTTGTAGAGTTCATATAGCTTTCAAACAATAAGTAATAACACATCTAGTCTGAAATGGGGTGGCGGTGAACTTTGACCCTCTATGAGAACTGGTGATCTTTGACCCTCTAAGAGAGTTGGTGAACTTTTCTCATTGCTTCTTCCAATAAAGACACATCACCTGCAATAACAAGAACATAAAGCTGCATAAAAAAATTTCCTCGAGCAAATTTTATTTTCAAAAGTAGAGCAACTGGCTCTGTAGCTCATCAGGCTTTATATACATTAACTAATTCAAAATGTTAACTTCTAGTTGAGAAGTCCAACAAATAGGAAGCACTTTAAATGGAGAAGATATAAAAGGTCTTAAGGGTCCTTAACCCTCTGACCTATTATTGAGGCCAGAGATAAAATCCCCTACAAATAAAGACTCACTTGAAGATTTAATTCATCACTGTTTATTCCTTTAAATTACCTCCCTTTGAAGAGCACATAGCTTTTCAGGTCATGACCTCTACAATTTAGAATCCTCATTGGCTAAGGAGTCTGCACACAACTTTTAAGCTCTCTAAACCTTTTGGAACTGGAGAAGATGATGAAAATAGGTTTTTATGGTTGTGACCCCCGTGACCCTATTTGGGGTCAGGGGGTCTCCAAATCTCTAATTTAGAAGTTTGTACACAAAATTTCAGCTTCCTAGACCAAGTGGTTCTGGAGAAGAAGATGAAAATGCAAAAAGTTTACAGACGGATGGATGGATGGATGGACGGACGGACAGACGATGGTCACCATGCCATGCCATAACCTCATCAGGCCTTTCAGGGCAGATGAGCTAAATGGAAGTTCTATAAGTAAACTAAACGGAAGCACAACAGTTCTTACAGACCAATAAATTTGGTGGCTAAAATTAATTTTGAGGTTTAGCAAAAATGATTTTTACAAATTCATAATCTATTTGTTCAAATGACCCCAAAAAAACATTTAACTTTTCTTATTTAGAGAAATAATATCATAATAATAACATTTATCAAAGACTTAAAACTAGATAAATATTTTTTTGATGTTACACAGAAATTGACCACCCTTAGTGGTTAGCATGCTGGCCTCTCACCCCAAAGGCCCAGGTTCGAATCCCAGTGGAGACACAACAAATTTGTGACCTGGGTCTCATGGTTTGTTGTGTCCCTGGGCAAGGCACTTTATCCACATTGTACTCAGTCCACCCAGCTGTTTAAATATGTGCCTGAACACGGAAGTACGTATAGTTATATGGTAGTGTGGAACACTAAGTAGCGGCACCGAAAGTACAATTCCTTCAGGGTAATAACGTACCGCCATTGAGCAGTGCTTGCATTGGATGACAGCTAGTAAAACCTTACAACTGGATGGCTCTAAATTATTTGTAATTCTTTTTCCAAATTTGCCCAACATAAAAAGGTTATATTTTAAATAATTTTAATAATATTACAAACCTCTGATGGCCTTTGTGAGGTTGAAGATTTGTTCCTTGCTGTTGATGACTTCTACACTCTGTGTGTACGGGTTGTATGTCACGCTGAACGGACGTGGGATGCTCGTTGCCCAGGTTCTGAAATACATTAGAAAGACATAATATAATAATATATAATATATTAAAAGTAAATGATATCTGGTTCTAAGCAAACTTATTTTATATTGTCCTTTGGTCGGCTGTTGTGACAGATTTATAAGACCTTTGGTACATCTGTGAATGTAAAACCTAGGGCTTATATCTTAATACAAAGAGAGGTTAAAGGATTTATTGTAACATCACATCTTATCACCATTATTAAATAAAGAAGTCGGCCATCTCAAGAAATCCTTGCAATAAAACCAACTATTCAATGTAACCTAAACAGTTCACAGTTTCACATCTAGCTGCCCCAAAACTTTGCGCTGATCATCAAGATATTTAACTTTTTACACAAGTAAGAATCAGGGTCAGTTCTAGACTATCTCTTGAATTATTCAATCATACGGCTATTTACAGGTGTTCATGTACCTCAGTTTCTCCTTGGCATCCTCGAAGCTGTCTGCGATGTAGTAGACTGGTTGGAAGGACGTGATTGGATACTCCTGGACAGACGTCTTGGACGGGTCAAATGGTCGCTTCTCAGGCTCCTCCGACAAACAGTACTGGAATGACCATAGGTGACCAATGACTGACCATTAACATATTGTATGACTAAAATATAGCTTCCTTATTGAATGAGTCACATTTCTCAACACAGATTCTTTCAATAAACAGTACCAAAATAACCAAAGATGACCAATGCCTGACGATAACAACCGTCCAGATTGCTTGACTAAAGTAGAGTATATTGTCTTTACTGATGAGGTTTTTATTCAGTATTACGATGTTATGATGCAACATACTGTGTCTGTGTGAGTGAACATACAGACTGTGGGGTTGATGTGAGGAAAGAAACATCTCAGACTGACTGCTTCCGTTTTTTTAAAACTATCCTTGACCCTGACAGGTCCTTGTCTACTCATATAGACCTATACCCTATAGTTAATCCTTTCCTCAATTAAAACTATTTCATGAGCTCTAAAGACCATTGAAAACCCTGAACCTGGCTTCCTTTCCAGGTATAGTAACATGTATTGATAAATTCTGCACACAAATAACAAGCACCTGTAACTCTCCGAATGACGAGAGAAGACCTGCTCCGTACGCCTTGAGGTCTCCGTCCTGTCTGCACAGACCGAACTCCACCGTGAACCAGTACAGCTGAAACAAACAAACAAGTCAAACTCGACAGATATTTACTGTTAGGTTAAAACTCATCAGACAGTTGAAAGTATTTCTGCTTTTATAAATTAGAATCAGAGTCTAAATAGATTTGTTTAATGTCACCCTTCAATTAACCGATCTTAGCCTCACAGACAAGTTTAGTCATTGAGGCTTCATTTAATCTGAGAGCAAGATTGGTTAGTGAAATGCCTCAAGACTTCCTGCCAGCTGTCTTCATGAATCTAAGAAGTTAATTAAGTTAATAGTTTTAATTGGAGTCCGTTCAGTAATTATAGAAATATGCAGAGCATCCACAGTGTATGAAATAAGCTTGAAATGTTACCAGTTCAAATATATGCATTTTGAAATTGCAAAAACTCAAAGTTACCAGCGCAGGCCACTAGTAACCATGTTGGGACTAATTTCATACATTACTATTCAGATGTTAAGAATATAAGTTACATTCAACTCCTGAATAAAAGTACTCACAGTTGCCAGTTTCTGGATATACTCCTCCGGTGCTCCAAGAGATGCCAGCCCAATCTCCTGACTGAACTGTGCAAACGCTGGGTCAGCAAACAGAGGCACGTGCCCCAACAACTCGTGACAAACATCTCTGTTGATACAAGAAACCATTTTGGATAGTCATATTTATGCTGATAAAATCTATTGAACGCTTATTTTGAGAGTAAATGAACTATCCCAGCCAAAGCAATGTAAAAAGATGCGGTTACAAAACCAAAACGTTCCCCACTTGTAGCGCTAAGAAATGGTTTGACTTCTCATTGTTTTTATTTCTGAATCAATGTATGCTATTTTTTGTCAGTAATATGTTTCAACTGGAGGGTGTTATAATCATTTATAACACTGATATCTCCTCGAATTTTGTTTCTGCTAAAATACCCCGTTAGAAGCCCATTTTAATTAAAATATGCACATTAAAATAAAGGTTAGCATAATCTTTTGTTTCTATATACAGTTTGTTAATGAAGGTCATTATATGTGAAGCAGCATGTCAGATACAAGTTGTCGCTACTCACGGTTCCGGGGTGTACATGGGTTTGGACGGGTGTCTGATGTACTGGGTGGAGTGGAACACACGGAATGCCAGACCAGCCAGGAAATCCCGGGATGACAACAGACCAGCTACCGGCCGCAGTCGGAACCCAGTACAGTCTGTAAGCAAGACAGTTCACTTTGTGAATTTCAAGAAACATGTGATTTTAAGGCCACCATCCACAACAGATGACTACTGGCTGGGAATAATATTATAACTGTGTAAACTTAATATAATTTTCATTTACTATTTACAATATTGTTGCACAAAACCCTTAATAACATGTAACGCTTTGTTGATAACATGTTGTAATGTGATTTGACATTTGTTGCATTTATTGGAATTTGTATATCATGTTTACTTAGTCGAAGCTTCTTACTTTAGTCAATGACATGACATTTCTGAATTGACTATATTTCAGGAGATGCCGATTTCTCAATGGAGTTGGGCAAGCTGGAGAGTATACAAAGAGGTACATAGAGTTGTGGTTTTCTTCCTGCAGAACACTGTACTTCCTCTAATAAGTGCCCAGATGCTTACTAATTATCCTGACATTCTCAATCCCAGGGATTCATAGGGTATTTTATTGTTCGATTTCAAATCATTTCATTGGCTGAATATCTTTAGCTTTATAGTGTTACACACTCGTAGTGTTAAGAAGTCTTACGATTAACATACTCTGTTGGTGCAGGATGAATAGACAGAATTCTAAAGAAGTAGTTGGTACAGACCTCAATGCTATGTAACTATGATATTCACGTAGATCCTGCCTCTCTATCAGGACATCAATATTGATTCCATTATATACACATGGAATTGGTAAAAGCCAGGATTCAGTGGAAACGTTTGGCACTGACCTCTGAGAAACTGTGAGATGTCCTCGAGCTGGGGGATGTTGTCGGCCCGGAAACCACAGTTGTCCACTAGGAGAGGGAAGATGTGGTTGAACTCTCGACACGCATTTGTCTTGTACAGCTTCGTCAACTCCGTGAAGATTGTTTTCCTGATGATGAAATGTTCATATTCAAGCAGGCATTATGACAAAGGAACAGTACAGCTTGATAGCCATCTTAAATAGATGAAATGAATTGACAATGTAACACAGAACTTTTGCCATTCATTTTATTTATTGTTTCCTTTTTGCATTTCAAGGACTCTTATAACCCCATCATTCTACAAAACCCATAATGAAGATAAATTGAATGTTTTGAATGAAGGTACAGCCGCAATAAACTTGAAAAATTTAGCCATGTGCTCTGTACCTCACCAGGATTTCATTGATTTACTATCTAAGGTTAAACATTTAAGTTATCTCAAGTAATACATTGTTTACAAGCAAAAGACCTAGATTGGGGTCACAGGGTCACCAAATCTACAATTTAGAATCCCTATTGGTAAAGGACTCTGCACACAACATTTCAGCTTTCTAGACAAAAGAAGATGAAAATAGGTTCTTAAAATTGTGACCCATTGGGTCACGAAATCTACAATTTAGAATCCCCATTGGCAAAGGAGTCTGCACACAACTTTTCAGCTCTCTAGACCTTTTGAAACTGGAAAAGAAGATGAAAATAGGTTTTTAAGGTTGTGACCCCTGTGACCCCACTTGGGGTCTCGGGGTCACGAAATCTACAATTTAGAATCCCCATTAGCCAAGGAGTCTGCACATAAAATTTCAGCTCTCTAGAGTCATTGGTTCTGGAGAAGAAGTTGAAAAAACGAAAACGTTTGCGGATGGAAGGCCGGACCCCATGCCATACCATGCCATGCCATAAGCCCATCGGACCTTTCAGGCCTGATGAGCTAAAAACTAAACCAAGATGCCCCCAGATATAAGCACAGTTTGGAATTGAAATATCAAAGTTAACTACTGATACCCCATGTCAAAGATAAGATCAAGTATGACCTCATCTGAAAGGTTTCATCACAAATGATGCCAATTATCAGACAGACAGGTGAAAAATAATAAAAACCCCGGAATCTCCAAATCAGGGACAAACAAATCTGATGTATTCTAGATATACATTCAGTACAGAATGTGCAAACCTGGTAATTTAGTAAAGATATGTAATTCAGTCACCATGTTGTAATTTCTTCATCAGTGTACTTTACTCTGGGGATTGGTGTTCCACTGAAACAGATCAAATCATCCTCTTCAACCAATCAATTAGAGTATATTGTAAAAGTTTTCATAATGGTCAATTAATTGGTTATTTCATTTCAAAAATTATTATAAAGTAGGTAAAAAAATAAAAACTAGATTAATCTGGAAATATTTCAACAAATCGACATCATCATTTTTAGACACATATTGGTAATTCAATAATTAATACATCATTGGAAAACCTGTTTGTCAAAGGTGAAATAAGATATCACTAACTGTTTGTAGTTAAATGCAATATCAGCAAATTCTTTCCTGCGTGCCCGGTACACTTGATCGGTGAACCCCTGTAAACAGATCACGACGGACATATGGTACAAGATTTATTGGAATCTATGTGACAAATAACGTTTTAGTTATATACAATATCATCATGATATATCACTCTCTGATTTGTGTTCATTATCTATCAATATCACTTCTTTGATTTACTGCCAAATATGTTTCTGCTTATTAAGCAAAAAAATATGAAAGCATTGCTGCTTTGGCTACCGTTTCCTCCAACTATTTAATTGCCCCTTGGATAAATCTTAGCCACTATAATCATATACGATCGATCTCATAGCTAAGATCAGTTAGGGGAAGGGCAGTGGGTCATTACTCATTAGGATGCCACAACCACCATCAATTGTCATCATCAACACCATAATCATTATCATCATAATTATCATTACCATCATCATTATCAACACCATAATCATTATCATCATAATTATCATTACCATCATCATTATCAACACCATAATCATTATCATCATAATTATCATTACCATCATCATTATCAACACCATAATCATTATCATCATAATTATCATTACCATCATCATTATCAACACCATAATCATTATCATCATAATTATCATTACCATCATCATTATCAACACCATAATCATTATCATCATAATTATCATTACCATCATCATTATCAACACCATAATCATCAACATTATCATGATCATCACAACCACCATGATCATGTGCATCATCATCATCATCATCATCATCATCATCAACATCATCATCACCATCACCGCCATGATCACGCTCATAATCATCATTATCATAATCATCATTATCATAATCATCATTATCATAATCATCATCATAATCATCATCATTCTTACTAACCGGATGATCTGCTTCCAACTCGGACCCATAGCTGAGAATCTGATTAGCGAATCTGTCAAGCTCCACAATTTTCCTTGGAAACCAGGGAACTGGAATACACATAGCCATTGTTTTAAGGAATTATACATGTAATCATAAGAGATATAGGGACAATACTTTTGATAATTTTTACTATTCAAATTGACAAATTTTCAGGCTTCTTTTTTTTTGGTAGCTCTTCAATGATTTCGAGAGATCATTTTATAAATGTGATATTGACATTGCTGAACAATAATTCTGAAATGTATTCTTATTTTTAGTTATTTGAGAATTTGGTATCTTTATTGTGAATTTAACTACTCATGCTCCATATTTGCATCCTCAAGGCTCCTCCAAATCCCCTGATTTTCATCTCAACCTTTGCCTTGTAACAATAAAGACTGTTTACTCATAGCTGATTATAGCATATAATTGTCAACAAAAGAATTGTTGTGATTTGAAATGTGATGGATCTCATCCGTGCACTGACAATATTGCTCAGTGTTAAGTCATTTATCAATTTATTTATAGCAATACAAGGTAAATGCTGAGAGGAAAATCATGGGATTTGGAGGAGTCTTAAAAAGAAAAGTACCCTGATGAAGCTGGGTGACTTAACTAGAGAATGGAAGATATTGACTTTGTGTAAAATTATATAGAAATCCTTAAGATATTGTAAACATTATAAACATTTTAATTTCATCATAATTTTGTTGTTGTTGTTGACACATTGATATTTTAACATCATATCATTTGAAAACAATTGAGCAAATGACTTGCTCAAAACAAATTAAGTACTATTGAAAAGTATGAAATGATTATTTCACATTTGAATATTTTTACAATAATCAACATCATTTGATATCTTAAGAATAGAAATATCTATCGCCATTAAATCATGTAAAGATATTATTGATCATAATTCATAATGATCATATTCTAAAGCGTTGAATATTATCATAAATATTGAAATAATCTGTTTCTATTTAAGGTGGTGGTTTCTCTTCTATAAAAACTCTATATCTAAAATTAAATACACAAAGTATACACAGCATAAAGGGGTGATCTATAATATACATTTGTAATACACAAAACTGCAAGAAAAGCATAGAAAACAGGAACTGGTGAAGCAAAAAGCAAATGGATACAATAAAAGTGCTTTACCTAAATCTGAAGGAAAAATCAACATGACTCAGTTTTGTGTTAAACCTGCCAACCTTCATGTAAACATAATTCTTCCTCGTTCCAATAAAATTAAACTAAAGGTGTATTTTAAAATTCCTATATTTGGACTTTCTACAAAAGTAAAAATTCTCATATTTGTTGGTGTTCAAATCTAGCGAAGGATTCAAAACCCACACCCTTAGAGTCAGGCACCAATCACCAGCACTGACTATCCCAAAAGCTTATCCACTCAACCACTGAGAAAGGTGTATTGTGTTAAGAACGCATCTAAATAACTGAATAACATCTAAATGCGGCATCAAACATGCGAGCCAACTGATTTCCAATGAAAACACTGATGTCTTCATTTCAAGAAGAATAGATTGACACTAGGTGAATTTTATGGTGACTGATCTCAAGCGTATATTTGAAAGAATATTCAGAGAAATTATCTTCGATCATTAGATCAATTGATCACAGATCTTTTCGCTAATTTTATAACAATTATATTTTAATTTTATTATTTACAGGTTGGCAGGCCTGTACAATAAATAATAAAGTGTTGTCAGAAAAAAACATGTGAATAAATTCTTTGTTGAAGAAAACTCATGCACATTTTGTTAGACAAAGTTCTAAGTAAACTACTTTGTTATTTCAAAGTTTTAGAAGAAAAATTAGTTCATTGTGGTAGAAAAGTGGGAATTTCTACAATTACATGTACATAGTTTTCTCACCCTGATGAACATCTGCGTCTTAAAATTAATGTTATCCATTGTTACTTATATATATATATATAGCATTGGCATGGATTTCAATACAACGCTCACACACATATGATATTCCAAGGTGATATTTATCTAAATTACTAAACGTCTTTAGAGTATGTGCTTTTATTTAGGTAGAATTTAATGATGGTAATACTCAAATCATCAGTTAATATCATTATTTATCGTCAATATGAAATTTAAAAGCTGTAATGAAAGATATTTTTTCCGTGAAAATTTTAATTCAAGATAAATTTTCGGATAAATTTAAAAAGCGAGTAAATTACTGAAATATATAACCTACTTTCCAAACATCATAAATCTTCAATTGATAATGAAGTAGTGATTAAAACTTTCACATTTTTCAAGTTATTCAGGTTATTGTTTGAGTTTTAAATACAAGTTAAGATATAATTATAAATCATAAAAGTGAGTGTGAGTGATATATTAAAATTGCTTCTGGCACAAGATATATGCGGAGGGTCAAAAATATGAAAATATAGGGGCACAGTCACTGACCTGTAATACCTCTACCAAGTCTTAAACTAGGACCTAGAGGTCAAAGGTCACATATTATTGATGATGAATTATGAATTATTAATGAAATACATGTATCTCAATAGATACTCCAGTACATATCGACAATCTAAAATAAAGTGACAACCCTTTTTAAATATTTTTACAAGTTTCATTTTCAATATGATAAAAGATAAATGATAAATTAGTTTTCTTTTAAGAGAGGAAGACTATATTTATATCTATAACTACTTTAGTGAAGCAGTACTGTTAATAAATTACAATTGATACAATCCAAATCTAAAACTGAAACCTATATCCACCATACTATATTCTGTATATACATATATCTTAAAGGTGCCCCCCTCACCCACAACAAGAACTCATTGGTTACAATGTATGAATTTCCTTTATCACAAATCGTATGGTGCAAAAGATTATGGTCTAATTATGAGTGTTACATTAATGTGGGGATGTCTGAAAACTGGGATGTTTGACAATTAGGGTATCCCAACATTTCATTCGGAAATGTATAGCCATCAGTTTTATATCACCTAAAGAAAAATATACAATCGTGAGACCTCCAAACTATTACAAATCATAAGTATCAAACAGAAAATAATGTAAAAAAATGTTTTAATATGCAAAAATGATCAATAAAAGCAACAATATAACATTGTTAAAATGTAAATCATTAACAGGTTATCCTTTTTTTCCTTCAATTTAATGCGTTAATATACCAAATAGATTAACTGATATTTTACCATCTTTTCCACATTTTTCTTCTGAAAATTGAGAGCTTCTGTCTAATTTAGCTAACAAGATTTTGTGTCTTTCATCTAATTTTACATAGATTGTAACATTGAATAGACTAATCTCAATGAAATTGCATCACCAATCGCTACTTTCACTTTATCCAACACCCCTTGTGTAAGATATGCCTGTCTGTGGATATGGTATATATGGTATATATTTGTAGGTATTACCTTTGACTCTATTGAGCTCTGATATATGTTTTCTCATGAAAAGAATTAGATTTTTCTCAATAAGATCACCCATGTATAAGTTTTGGTAATTCAGAATAGAGGAAATAATAATAATAATATATAGCAATACTATATTTTCTCATTTGACATTCTAATTTTAAATACAAACTTCAAATACAAACATCATTTCTGGCATTTCAAATAAAAACATTTTTACGTGAAAACAGAAATAAATCATTTGAAAACAAACAAATGCATATTAAGTAAAATGCAAAAAGTTGTTTTGACATTTTAATATTACAGATTTACCTTCATTTTTCTGATCGCCCATACTACGAGAGAGAATGGTCAAGTCACGTGATTTTTCCCTCAAATCCTCAATCGCCTCCTTCATGCCTCCAGTCAAGTTGTCACAATCAACAAAGAACTCAAAGCTTTTTGGATCTTCCTTGGATGGCCGTGACTCAATATGATACAGGTTCACCTTGTGCGACTAAATTAATAAAAGGAATAATAAAATAATAATAAAATCACACAATAATTATTCTGAAATTAATTTATTCTACTGTCCCACAATCTTAAAAACAACCAAAAATGATAACTATTCTGATTACAGGATCTCTATATTTATAAGGAGGCCTTTTTTCTTTTTTTGGCAGTACACATTAAGGTGAAAGAATACATTTTCATTCCGCGCACAGTTGAAACTAAGTACATTTTCACCTTCTGTGAGTCATAAAAAGACATGAAAAATCCACGGGCATTTGAGATTGTATATGGTACATCCAAATTAATCTGAAAGTCATATTTCAAACTAAACACCCAGGGGAACTTATGCTTTTCACAATCCAGTTTACCTAAAGAGACGGAATTGAAGAGTCATAAAATGACAAATATTTTAAAGTGAAAAATGTAAACTACTTTAAAAGCAGGTCTTAGTGTCTTAGTATTGTGAAGATGTGATTGTACATATTCAGTTTCATTGATACAAAATATTTTTATACATAGTCTGTGTACATTGTTTGTCAACATTCAGATTCACCTTGTGTAACTAGAGAGGTAAATGAAGCGCCACAGAGATCACACACATATTATTGTGAAGTGCTAAAGAGATCAAACTCTATACGAGGCTGTAGCAAAAGCCACAACAACAACAACAATAGTACCCTCAGAAGTATCAGTCAGTAATTCTGATTCTTGTAGATTTTGAGAGCCTAGCCAAGCAAAAAAAATGTTTTATTAATAAAAAAGACAATGATTTTGACAAGGATTTTTACTGAAGGTCTGAAAATTGGAATTCTTTTAATGTTCAGGGAGGACATAGATAGAGTTTATTACCAGAAAAAGTGTACCTTTTAAGAAACAATTGTGAATTATTGTATTGCCAGAGAAACAAGGATGGTTATACAGAAATATACATGAGTTTCAACCAGCTACAATGATTTCACAAACAATTGTTTTATAATGTCATAGTAAACAAAATACAGGAACTCGCATAGAAACAATGGTTCCTAGTCAAATGTGATAAATGTGCATGTGTTCATATTGAAAATATTTTCTCTGTTACGTCTAACAGAGTACTAATATACTTTACATGGTACCTCAAAGACTTTGAGTGCCTCCGCGAGGGCGCCGACCTTCTCATCAAGCTGGAAGACAAGACTAGTGCTGCCCTCCACATCGTTGAACTCTTCCACGTATACATGCTGGTGGGTCCCGCTCTTCACGTCCTTCCCACCCTGCAACAGTCAACATGGCGGCTCTTAATACTGACTCAGATTAGACAACAATTAATGATTACATACATAAACATTGTGTAGTGTCCCAAAAGCGAATTATTTTTCTTCATCACTGGATTTCGGCTTCCTTTATCTCAATCTCAACTCCTTGAGGAACATACAACTTGTGCAGCAATGATGAAGCATACCAAGTTAAAAGTAAACTCAGTGTTTTTCATCATGTTTTATTTCGCTTTGATACATGCCAAAATACCATATGTGCTGATAACACCTCAAATAAATTCAATCAACTTACATATTCATCCCAAAAACTAATAATATTCATCGCAAGATAATTTGCTTCCAAAGAAAATCCAGCAGCAGTCTTAACCATATGCCGAAACTGAAACTATAAATCCCATTTGCATGCACAGTATTCATACAACCTTCAAACATTACCAACCCAAATTTGTCAAGTTTTCAAAATTATGTTGGACTAATTGACACACCACAGTTCATTGTCCAGTTTTCTATCAGATTAGTCGCTACTTTCACTTTATATCACTACCATACTGAGTCGACTATCATTCAAACGGTAGTCTTTTGGCAAGATTCATTACTTTCAGATAAAATAACACCATTTATAACATTTGACATAATTGATTCCAGCAACATCACAATTGGATAACAACTTCTGTAATGTGAACATATATGACGTTTTGGAGTATATGCTCACTCCTTCATCAGGTGGAATGTAAGGAAATAACAAAATATGATACGTTTATATAGCAAACAAAACAATGGTGAGGAAACTCAATCAGGGAGATGAACATGCATGAGAATGGTATACAAATTGTATACCATTCTAATACATATTGTTAACCATTTTCATACATATTGTATACCATTCTCATACATGTTAATCTCCCTGATTGAGTTTCCTCGCCATTGTTTTGTTTGCTATATATATAAATGTATCACATTTTGTTATTTCATTACACTTACCAATTTCTACCTCACTCAATGAGATAAACATGGTATTAGTCAAGAAAAGCCGAATATCCCCTAATTAATGCTAAAATTATTGCAAGCTCTTTAAAAGATTAATGGTAGAAATTCATATTGATCTACAATTTAAAAGTATTAGGACACGCTTCATGTAATGAGGACATAAATGCAACGCATGACGACATTCAATGGCAAGAAATTCAAGTCGGCCCATTCCTTTAAATGAAGTTGATATCATTCTAGGGAACAAAGGTCAACATCATCTTACCTTCATGCATTCAATACATCGTCCAGAATTTCGACCATTTCTAAAAAGTTCCACATTGAAATTTCTTCTTCCATTGTTATTATTTGTCATTGCAAACTCCATTTTCTCCCTGCACCGCTCCCAAGCAACCGCTCCCAAGCAGTATTAAACCAATAGAAATGCTCAGTGGGGATGTACGTCACTTATAAATACCTATCGGTTTCCGTGAATACGAAATTGCATGGTATTACATCAGCATTCACATCACTTATTCATTTCTTTTCACATAAACCTGCACATATATGTAAATCTGCTTTACATAAAAATCATCCCTTTATCTTTATTTGATGTATCTCCTTTTAGGAAAATTATATTGACAATTAGTCATAAATATACAAACATATGGTTAGTTGTTAAACAGCTGGTCATAATATCTCCTACAACTAATGTTTTTGGACAAATTTATTTTACTTGGTTTCAAGGATGAGTGGGGGGATGGGGGGGGGGGGGGGGGGGGGGGGGGGGGGGGTTGGGGGTTGGGAGGGATGATCACCCAGGGGTTCATGCATAGTGTTTCATTCCAAACGCAATTTTCTATGATTTCCAGATAATATTACTGTTGCTGCATGTAAACATTTTGTCATTTATAATATTCTTTATCATTTGAGGTCACATTTGTATTTCATTGGGTTTTTTTGCATCACGTGAAATGTAAACACACTCACTAAATAATATTGTTCCTAATTTTACAACTTTTGTAATAATAATAGATATTCATTGGTAGAATATTCACAAAGTAACACATAATTCATGAAACTAATTAACAATTTGCTGTTATGCCATTACACAAAGTTTTTCCATGACTCTCAGCACCGATGATTTGCTTCAGTTCTCATCGTTTATATTTTTCAACAAACGGGCACTTTTCTTGTCTTGTCTTGTGAAATATAAAGTCATCAAAATATTACCTTCATAATATCTTTAAATTTTGCCTGTGTTTAATCATGCATTAATAGCATATATGTGTAAACAGGAATATCCTCACGAATTTCGTTTTCACCAAAAAAAACCTCCTTTTAAAGGTTAAACAGATCCCTGGGATGTATTCAAGGAAACATGGTATACCAGACATACATATACATATACTGTCTCTATGTGTGTTGATTTCATCATCCCTCAGTGTTTATACAGGCCTGACCTGGGTCAAATTTGTTTTGGTTTATTCAGGTGTGAATTTAATGATTATGTCAAAACTCCTAAAGCTCTATTATGAGGAGCTTATTTTCATACATGTACAATGCAGATATTCTTTTTAGATTTTCACACTGGTAATATGGAATATATTTAGAAAAGGGTTAGATATAGATAAACAAATATTAATTATTATGCCAATAAAGTTTATCCATTGAATTATTCATTAGACAAAATATATCAACATTAATGGGGAAAAATATAAATAAAATGCAGCATTAGATTATAATATCAAAAAGATTTAAAAGGCTTTGCAGTTTTTATGCTTGAGTGCCTATATATGGCATAAATAGTCATTCTGAAAGGTGGAAATGCAAATTTATCAATAAAAATATATTAATTCAACAAGTCATGATCCTCATAATATTCTTGGAAAGGCATGAACCTAACCTATCAGGTTGACAGTTATGTAGTGTTTCTTTGTGCTCAGTATCATTTTATTTGTGAAAAATATTCAAAATTTCAAGACAAATATTGGTAACCATAAAAAAAGCTACCAGGGGTAAGAGAATTTCTGCTTTACAAAGAGATTGATTTTTTGTTTAAATGTATCATGAGAGGTGTTTGTACCATGTTTTTAAGTTAATGTGTCAAATATGACATGCGGTAAAGACTATATTTATTGTGTTTATGATGGTGTTAAAATTTCATAGTTGTGAACAAAAATCTGACATGCAAGTTTCACTACAAACAGCAATATAGTTCATGTTGTATAGTCCCATACTATTCCTGAGGCAGTGACTTTCAGCAAGGAACTACAGTACAATATACTTTCTTGCTTTCAGGAATCATAATGTTTTAATAGTTGAACAAAGGAAATGATCCTGTTTTCTGGATGAGCTGGAATACCTTTTTAAAACTTAGAATTTAATCTATCAGTGTTACTATTGGAGAACATTGCGTTATTGTGAACATGCACAATATTAGGGAATATATGCTTACTCTTCAACAGGTGGAATGTTGGGTGTATCAGGGAATGTCAGAAATTAGAATTAAACGTTTCAAACAACAAGAATTACCAAAGTCTGTAAATTTCCTCTACCGATTCATGTGAAATTTGAATCATCATATTTGAGGATACATTAGTCAGTAAAGCCTATTGCAGTCAACTCATATTTGTTATGTTATTCAAATGACAGAGTGTTGATGTGTTATAAATGAAAATACAATTTGAATAAATTATTGTGGTATTTATGAGTGCAACATTTCAAATATATTTTGTACTTGATTGAGCTTAATTTTCATGAACTTGATATGAACAAAACATGAAAAACAACAACTTCATCAGTATCGCATTAACTATTTCTTACTTTTAACAAACACAAAATAATTAATATCCTTTTATCAGAAGATTTTTTTCATGATGCAATATAGAAGTTCTCACCCTTTCTTGACCAAAAGAGGAACTTCTTTTCTTATCAAGAACCATACTGGAGTTTACTCTGAGTGGAACTACCTCTTTAAGAACTTCCCTTCTCTGTTCTCCCTGCTGGTATGATCAAGGCATATGATGAGATGATGCAAGACTCATGTTTCGACAGTAAAGGGTGGTTATCTTTAATTCAAGGTGACATTCTCTTGTATCCTGGACCCACAAACACTAACTTATCTCTCAAATATGCTTGAGTCATCTATAAATTGCAAAAATGTGTGACAAAGTTCAAAAGATAGGGATATTTTTCTTGACACTTTTATTTGTACTAGCAAAAAATTACTTGGGTGTTAATTCATGCATTATCTTGGATTTGCCAATTGGGCACAGATAAAATATACAATTAATTGTTCATAGTTACGTCTAAGATAAGATCATGTAAAAAATTTCAGACAATTATGCAATGTTGATCATTATAACTTACATCTTCAAAGAAATAAATAGAATACCACTTGTGGATGCTCTATTGCAAAGGTTTCTGAAAATGAGCCATAAGTTCTTATAGCTCATCAGGAGTTGCATTGTAATATACACAGACAGACCCTGGGATTTTCAAAGGGGGGTTTGCATGAACTGTAATGACTTGCTGAACAACTAACTGGACTGCTGCAAATCTCAGTGACCCCTTCAGTTACAACTCCCAAATACACACATCCAATTCCACATAATTTGCACAAATATCAACAACACTACAACTGCATGTATTACACAGCCAATATTGAATGATATGATGTTTGGATTGCTCTGTGCACATTATAGAGGGAGAGGTGGGGAGGGGGTCGTGTCTGTGGGGGTCAGGACCAAATGAGATGGCTTTATAGGCCCGTTGAACTAAAACCACAAAAGATAGGGATCTTGTTCTTGATAACAATTATAACAAGATCTGTTCCCATGTCAGATAGCACAATGGTGTTGACAAAGTTCAAAAGATAAACTAGTTTTTCTGATATTATTTGCATCATAAAGTTATCACATTTGACACATAGTTCTACTTGTTCTACTCTTCATGTTACAATCACATCACTTTTAATGACAAGTATCTCCAGGTATCTTGTGTTGTTATGTCATATACACTGTCGGCCAAAAGAAATGCCTACTTCATTTTCCTTAAAATGAAAGATGAAATAATTTCTGAAATATAATTAATGGTGGTCTCCACGTTATGCTGAAAAAATAATTAATATGAAAGTCCAAAAACTGTGATTCGAGTCAATACCATTTATGAAAATACTAACACGCCCAATGAACGCTGAGCGTCATCACCACTTTCAATGCGAATGCGCGCCTGTATTGTTGCTCGTGGTTGTATGAAAATCTGTTTCAAATGTTTTTTCTGATCAACCACTGATCGAAAACTGAACAATTTCTGTTGTCTCATTTAACAGTCGCCATTCTTTTGTGACATGACAAGATCCATTATTTTTAAGGAATGGAAAGTTACTCGGACATTACCCTCTACTTACAGACTGAACTCTCAGCAATGTATGGCTCCATAGGCAGGGTTTCTATGATTGGCTCTATCAACAAGTGATTCTCATTGATTGGTCTTTCTATATTTTACCTGTCAGTTGTATTGAAAGTCATGATTCCATGGCACAGTTTAAAGGTACAGCGAGCAAAACGACTTGTTCTGGGTTCAGGAAGGTTCATTTTGTCATCTCTATGAATTATTATTTCAAAATAATATGGATAATTTGAGTGTTTTTACTTTTTGAATAAACATCATAAAATTATGTCCCACATACATTATTCAATGAGGTGATAGAAACATGATTACGAGCTTACATTTGTTAATGCAAAGTACATTGACAAACTTATTGAATAAAATCGAGTGATGCAATCGGAGGAATGTTCATATATTATTCCTACTGCAGAAGGTAAGATACAATTTGTATTTGATAAGAAAAGTAAAATTACAAAATTCAGATGACATGTCATGCCCAACTGGTGACAATTATTTTTTTATTGATAAAAGTCAGATAAAACTCATCAGTTAACATTTTTCTCCAAAGTCTACGCATTTAGAAATATGGATTCAAATAAATGAACGGATCAGTTAACAGCCATTACAAATAGAAGCAGAAATTAGTTATTTAATTGTGACAGATGTCAGCCATACTGGTTGGACTATGTACACCAAGTAGCTTTCATGAATTTTTTTGGCCATGCATAAAATGAATAATTCACTTTCAATCAATCCACTCAGAAAAAGGCATTAAAACATTTTAAAAGTATTTTGTCCAATCATTTTGTAATGTGAGTTTATGAAGTGAGTATTCAAACATGCAAATATATGTTATCTCAGGTAGGAAGAATTATGTCACGTTATTTTTTAATGGATTCTGTGTTAAAGCCTACTTATCTACAAATGTCTACTGTCACATCTCACTGTGCTAATGTGACGTTGATAAATGAGAGCATGGTGTATATCATAAGTGAAATATTAAAATCAAGCTTACAGCTATACAGATAGAAAGGTCTTCTTGGTAGACAATCTGTGTGCATTCCAAAACAGTCATAAAATCTTGTTCATCTTCAACCTTCTACTTTGATATGATGATTCATAGTTATTCAATTCAATTATTTTCAGTTTAGATCTTCAGAATCCAGAATTGTTGGTCACACTATAAGGTGAATCTTATACATATCAAGAATGCATATATCTGAACACAAAATAATGCCAAATGACATCATAGGAAAATATTTTGAGTGAATGAATGTTTAACAGGTGCTCCCATTTAATAATATTAAATAGAAAAACGCCAAATGACATCATAGGAAAATATTTTGAGTGAATGAATGTTTAACAGGTGCTCCCATTAAATAATATTAGATACAAAAACTCAATTCCACAAGTAGCCAAGTGTTGAGCTAAAGGTTAACTTGAGTGCATGACAGGTTCCATAACGATACATCGAGAAAACTGTAAGCTCCTCTTGAGCTACAATCAAGTCTTTTCTGGTGTTAAATTAGAATTAATGATTTCTTTAAAACTAAAACAAATAGAATCTTAAAATAAACTCGTTCTTAGCCTACATATACCCCCGCCTCCCCCCCCCTCCCCCCCTCCCTCCCCTCACTCTAACCTGGAGTCATTTATCAGTTTTATCAACATAGGTAAATGGGTGAAGGACAAGCTCGCATGACACACTAACTCCACTGGTATTGTTTAAACATACCATTGATTATCTCACCATAAGGCTTACATGTTCGTTGCTGTGTTTCTCAACATTCTAAATGAAATATTTAACCCATTGTTTCTCAATAGCACAATCCTTGATATGAAATTGTTTATCATACCATTGAAACTGAAATTTTAACTTACTTTTTTTCAAAATCTTTTTAGAAAAAACACAAAATTCCTTGATATGAGATTATTTTTTTGTATCATTATAACAAAAATTTTAACCCGTTTCTTTTCATCACCTTTTTAAGAAACTCAAAATTCCTGGATATGAAAATGTTTACTGGGAAGAGAAAATACTTTGAAGCATAGGCTTCCTTCTTCATCGAACAAATTAGTCAGGAATAGAAATATATTTTGAAAAACATACAAGTCAGCTACATGGATGATATCTGACCCTGGTCCAACCCAAGCGTCTATTTATGAAGCTTAGAAGTACCCTTCCTCATAGCTTTCACCAGGTACCCAGTTGTAGTGGTATACAAAGGCATGAACCACGTCCCAAGAACCACATGGCACCAAATGTCTCTTAACTCAGTGTCTCAGTGTAGGGCAACTCAACTCAACTCTTAAAGTTCTCAGATGGACCAGCAAGAAAACTGGTCACCCATCCAATGATACATGATGCCCCTGGTGCTGAACTGCAGATTACAGAGAGACAAGGATGTGTTCTACCACCTTTGTTTTATGCCTTATTAAAAGTATGGTAGAATTACAAATATGATCATGATTCTTTTGTTAATTAACTAAATATTTTTTATTTGTAATGAAGACAGTTTATGTTTTCCCTATTATACAAAACATTCATTATATTCATTTAGTATGAAGAATGTTAATATCAAACACCTACTAACTATCCTAATGTTAATAGATTCTCCATTGATGAATAGTATAAATTCTACTATTGCTCAATGATGATGAAAAACAATTTGTTTGGCCTATGCTGAGAATATTTTACCATGATATCAAATTTCATGTTACAATACCTGCTATCTATCAAGAACTTTGGACTCTTTTTTTCATGTATTATGAAAACCACAAAGTCACCCTTATCAACATTCTCTCTAAGATTTGAAGTGTTTTGAAGTGTTTTGTCAGTCCAAATTATTGATTGTGAAGAAATGTTTAAATGAATATTCCTGTACAAAGAGTTAGCATAAATTATTAGACATGATTTTCATTAAATAGAATACTTAATAATGGTAACATCCAGTGACATGATAATATACATTTTTAAACACATTTTACAAAATTAACATGCGTCAAAACCATATATATATAAATATATATCATATAAAAATTAATGAAAGTTTTAGTTAAAGTCCAATGACTGACAATATGAATGTCAAACCCTCTTTGCATAATTTGTAACTCGCTTCACATCATCTTTAAAGTGGCATCTAAATCAGCTCCCATGTAAAATTATATAAATATTTAGTGTCTGAAGCTCTTCTGTCAGTTACATTATGAAGTTAAGATGAGGAATGTACTATGTATGCAAATATATGCAAATATATGCAAATTAAAATTCAAAACAGAAATTCTGCAAAATCTTGAGAAATTAAATGTTAATTTTTCATGTTTAATATAAACAATTTTAATTGTTCTGTTCAAGTATGTAAAAGTTTCATTATTAAGCACAAACACCATTATTTGACGTAAATGACATTTCTTTAATGACAATAAACAAACAAATCTTGTACTTTTTCCATCAAACATCAAAACCAAAGAGTTCTATGCCAAAATGTTCATACAAAATACTTATGCAAGTTTTAAAAATGATAATGATCATAGCCACAATCATATACCAGTAAAATTTTAATCATAGAGTACTACAACTACACTGTATATATGTATAAATATTGAAGAAGTAAACCACAAGGCTTTGTATGATATCCATTGATCCATTTAGGGTCTAATGTTCTTATGCTGAAGGAAAAACCTCATTTCACAATGAAAGACACTCATCTTCAGATAGTGATTTTACCTTTTGATTTTGTTAAATTTTCTTTTAGGTTTCTAAGCCCCACTTATAATCATTGCATTCACTTATAATTTCCTTTAAAATGTTAAGAAAGAATTTGTCATCATATACATCAACTTAATACCAATTAGTTTCAAATATGAAAAACAAGAGAAATTTACATACACAATGTTTCTGAGTTGATGCTTAAACTCCTTCATCGGCAACTTCCAAACGCAAGGAATAACTCTTGCCAGTCTGCATTACTGGCTGATTTATAGCTTGCGGTATTTCCCTCGCTTTCTTGTGTCAAAATAGTGAATCGCTGCACCAGAAATGCATAGCGGGCCTGGATTTCTAAACACAGATTTCTTAAGGAAATATTGCAAGGCCTAAATCAGCCAGTAATGGAGACTGGCAAGAGTTATGCCTTGCATTGGGAAGTTGCTTCATCGGTGGAATGTGGAGTTTAAGAAACTGGGGTACAAATTAGGGCTGGGATGGGTAGATATTTCCTACCCTCGTACCCGACCATCTGTTACCCTACCCTACCCGGATACCCGTTTTGTTGATCTCCAACATCCAATTGTAAGATTTTGTACTACTTTATTCAACTGGTTGGCTGGAACATGGGGCTAGAAACCTAAAGCATAGAGACCCATGGCTATTTCAATCAAATTTATTATGAATGACAACTTGATCATTATAATATTATGTTAGAATCTTCAAATACATTGTAATCTTGAAATGAAAGAATAGCAAATAAAACTGTTTTATGATTAGTCACATGATAAAAACGGGTCCGGGTAGTGTGATCGGTACCCGGGTCTTACTCAATACCCACCCGTCCCGGGTATCCGGGTTACCCGTCCCAGCCCTAGTACAAATATATATAAATGCAAAAACAATATTTTAAATCTGCAATGTAATAATTAAAACATTTTTTAAAAACAAGATTTTAAATTCTTTTACTATAATTATTCTGAACAAAATGCCCACAAGAACACAGAAACCTGAATAACTAGTGACCCAACAATTTCCCTTAACCTCTTGACATGTGGGTGATATATCTTGGTAGATAAACCTCACTAAGCTATTCTGACACAGGAACTTAATGCCTTTATACAGTGTCGTGAATTCATTTTCTTTACTGCTCTTTTATTATACCGTCTTCATAAATTATATATATAAAGCCATGATTAACATTTTACGACATTTCTTTTTTAAATAGAGGTCATTATGAATAAATGTAGAACATGTTTATTTGGTGCATTGAATAGGATTTATTTTCATTTAGGATTTGATCATGAATCACCCCATTCAGCAGATTACTAATTTTATAAAATAATATTTGTTATTAACATTTTTATAAATTTATTTAAAGAATATATAATTTAGTTTTCATTCCAGATGCACTAAATTTGCTTCTTTTTACTACTTCTGAATTTTGTGGTTTTTGTGAATTCTGAAACCTTAAATATATTTGTAATGTATATGACACTTATGTAAATTCAGTTTAGCAAAGTATCCTTCACCTAGCAAGTGTGAGAGCTCCCTGTCACCTGTACAACAGTATATGGTTGAGTGGCTATAAATCTGTTCTACTTACCATGGACACTGTATTATCCATGTACATACAAGAAATGATATTCTTTGGAGGCATTCTAGATATATGATGGCACACTTTTATGGTAGACAACTTGGTCATTGGTTTACTGATGAAAGGTCAAGAACAAACACAAAAACATAAGTTTTGCATACATTAAAGAATGTTTGTCCATACTTCTTTATCTTAAATATAAGACATCCTCGAAATCAGTACCGACTGAAAGTGACATGCAGAATGCAATGGTATATATGTGAATATATGAAAACAATGATAATGTTATTAATGTATTTAACTGTGTATCCTCTTATGTTTGACTATTTTGTTAAATACTTCTAAATCTTTGTAAAATTCGTGATTTTTAACCCATATACCTACAAGAAAAGAAAATGCGTATTTTGCTTTAAAACAATATTATCAGTCCATCAATTATAAAAGTACATGTATGTCTGTATATGTTCTGCATTCTCACTATGATCAATAGCATTACTGCTTATGCATTTAAGGGATTATTTATACAGGTGGAGGAAAAGCGAATATTGTTAGAGCGTCGCGTCATGAGTGACAGCTTAATTACTACAGCACTGAAATATGATATACGGTACAACTGTAATCAATGAAACTGTCCTCTGTATGGCAATGTTGGTTGCGCTCTGCTATCGATGGATGAACATTTAGTACTATCACCAACAATAAGGAAATTATTGCTGCTGAAAATAAACATGCTTAAAAATTCCATGAAGTTTCAAAATAATTTTATCAGAAACGCACTTTCTCGAGGAAATCGTTCTGGCATCGTGAGCAACGAGTGTTATATGCGATTACGCGATGCTTATTTACATTACAAGATGGTTTATGTAAAGGTACATGTCACGTTCTTGTTTTGTGATGATAAGCCTGAAAACAAAGTTATGGTTGTGTACTCACTTTGACCTTGCTACCATTTTCCAATCGTCGTTTCTTAGCGAACGCAGCATCCATGTTGTTCAAGTTCCTCTATTGATTAACTAGCAGAATGTGTCGCAGAGTTCTTGACACGACCTTGGCCTTAAATTAGTATAGTCCTCAAAAGCACAGGTTCTGATTGGTCCATTCGGTCACACCTCCACACGGTACTTGATTTTGATTGGATTACAGCTCCATGTAAACAAAGTCGTATCTGTCAACCCGTTTTCAGTTTAAGGTCTTAATCATTTGATACCAGAACGGATTGTGATAATAGCGAAACATGATATAACCGGTTTACCCCTGTTAATACTTTTACTTGTTTACTCAATGCATTATAAGTAAGGACAGCTAAGGACACTATGCATTTTACTGCACTGTAGTAATAACTCAACGATCTTTTAAACACGGATCTATAGTGTTCAGTGTAATGTCACATGTGTGACGTAAGCCTATATGAAACCGATATAATAAGACGACACTTGTTATGGATACCATTTAATGATGACTGGATTTTAACTCGTTAAAAAGTCTCTTTCATCATCTCCATATTTGACAAATATCAGAGAGGCTTAGAAAGCATATGAAGGGGACGATCCAGTCCCTTACCTTTTTTTAATACATGTAGTTTAAGGCTTAATATATATAATTGCTGGAAATCAAAACTCTCCCCAAAGTGTCAACAAAGGACTTTTAATTTCAGTTCACTCGTTTATAAATTTAAGTGGCAGATTTGATTAAAAGTAATATTTGGCATATATGATGATTAATAATGATTGGTGTGGGGTTTTTTTCTTGTTCTTTTCAGACATAAGATGTAATATAAGTTGTATGCTTCTCCCTCGGGTAATACGGTCTCATGTACCATATTTGTACCAGTGTCGCCCGAGCCTTCAGGCTTTGTGTTGAATCAGCGATTTGTTTCTTAGAAACCTTTGACAAGGAGAAGAAAATGGTGAAAAAGTAAAACATGACAAGATGAAGAGATGATGGAGTAATGAAGGAGAAGGCTTTGAAAAGAAAGAAGGACAACATGCAAACGGAGAAGAAGATGGATGGCGATAATGTGATAAAACGGAGAATATACATTATATGTGCTGAACTACAGGGGTGGTTCCAGGGGTGGTTCCAGGGGTGAGTCCAGGGGTATGTAATTGCATGTATATGAACATGATTCGACCATTCATGCTCACTGATGTGAATTGTCAGAACTAATTTCTGTTCTGTTCTGTTCTGCTCTGTTTATATTTCCGCACAATTCTAGAATTTCTCGTTTCATTGCTCAAGTATTCACACAGAAAGCATTTCGTAACGCTTTGTAACGTTCACCTCTAGGAGAATAATAACAAGTAAGGTGTAATAATATTGGCATTGTTCTGTTATCAAAACAAGAAGTTAATTAGCACCCTGGGTACAGCCCGCTACATTGTACACTCAACTCTGACCTGTTCTGCAACCCAAGGCTCAATCAGTATGCTACCAATACCCTTGTACTCAGATCGTTGTCAGAAAACATAACAGGACTGGGCAAATTACCTGCGTGCTCATTCATGTCACTGTTGCGTAATATACTTGTGCAGTTTCATGCCTGGTCGCAAAACAAAATAGTAAATGTGAGAAAGGAGAAGAATACTATTTCCGTGTGTGGTATTTGGCTCGAAGTTGTGTGTAATTGGTGAAAATTTTGATGGATTTTAATAACAACTGTAAAAACACGATTTAAACAAGAGACATCGGAAGATGACATATCCTACCGGTCCAACATTATTTGTAAAACACAAATGTAATTGAATAGTTTTAAAGTACCACTTCAGTAAGTTGGTATTAGACAAGTTTCAGGGAGATATGATGAAAGGTTTTGAAGTTCTACTCCACAAACGAACCTATTCCTGAACAAAGTCCACATCCAACACGTTTCTATGGAAACGAAACAAAATCAGAAATCTGAAAATATCAAAAGGCACCACTTCAGTTAGTGAGTAATACACATGCAAAGTTTCAGGAAGATATGATGGGGGATTGTCGAGTTGTGCTCCGGAAATGAAATGATTACGGACGGACGGACGGACGGACGGACATTTCGTTTCAATTCTTTCTCATTTTAAGTGAATGTGCGCTATTCTTTGCCAGATGGTCAAATCATCAAACTACTACCCTCGGTGTGTCTTATAATAATAACATATGATATGTACAAACAGAAATCTCACCTCGAATACTCTTTTCACTAAAAAATACGCCGATAGAACCCTCATCGCTTGTGTGTCACTAATTACGTTTCTGAATATCCAAGCGTGCACACATTCATTGTACTGAGTAATGTTATTTGAAAAGGTGAATTAACAAAATAATAAACGTCAAAAGAAATTTAATTTTAACGTCCATAAACATCTCATAACAGTAAGAAGACTACAGTTTACGAAGGAGTTCTAGATTTTGGACTCGTATGACCCCATACTCTGAAGGTCACCCACAGACCCCAGATAAAATGTTTGATATGTACATTAAGTACATATACTACAACAACGTTAAGTGTGGTATTGTGAGACCAAGTGCCCACTTCCCCCTCTAACTTCTTTCTGGGAGATGTAAATTGCACTTGAATTCACTTTTACCCCTTTCACTATAGACTCTCAGTACATGGAAGTCGTTCGATTGCTTGCAAAACGTAGTGTCTGTAGCAGTAGTGAATTAATAATCATTGTATAATCTGGATATATGGGGCCTATACGATACTTGTCCCCTAAAAAGCTGATGTCAAGTAGAAAAAGTCAAAATCAGCAATAAATATATAACAATGTTTAGGAAACAAAACATTCAATTAGGTATTATAGTGAATGAGATAGATAGAAGTTCATTGGAATGCAATGTGGACGTTGATGTACACACACACACGTGTGAGTTAGACTTCATCCACCAATCAATATAAGTGTTAAAGGTACATGCATTGTGTTGTTGTGGGTCATATATGCCAAACGTTACAAATGATGTTAATCTTTCGAGAAGTACTGACTGTTATCGAAAATTGCCATTTTGATGATATGCAATTTAGTATATTGACGATATAAAGATAAAAGTGCCGATTTTTTTTTATTATCGAAAACCGGACAATGCACTGCATGTGGCTCTTCAATTGGTCAAACGCAATTTTGGAATCTTATTATCACCATACAAACATATAACTTTGGGTTGCTAGTGTTTAATAGGTCTTATAACTACTGCGCATGTAAATGGGACGTGTAGTTTCGGTTTATGTACACGTATAATGATGTTGCTCAATTTTAATTAAAAACTAGTAATTATGATATAATTGGCTATTGGGGATTCTTCCTTCTAGGTATGATGTTTCAACTTGAACGGGAATAAGAAGGGACATACTGTACTGGGTATTTATGAAAAACGAGTCAGGATGTGATTGCTGTACAATAAGCGCACACTGGGAATGCAACGAGAAGAATAGCAAAGACCTGTCTGAAAACGAGATATTTAAAAAGAGTTAGAATGGGATTGTAGAACAAGACAGGTAAAGTCTCGAACGGATATAAACTGCAGAAGGACGGAATTGAACTGATAGAAAACGTCGTGAAAACATGGAGCTAACTGTCAGAGGAGTTGGTAGAGACAAGATTAACGTACTGAGAACTGAATGAACATACTGGCGTCGTAGCCATTACGCAATCAACAAAATAGAGCCATGGGCTCTGTAGCTCATCAGGATTTCATTAATTTATTATGTAAGGTTGAATATCTAAGTTACCTCAAATAATATATTGTTAACAAGAAAAAAATAGGTTTTTAAATCATGACCCCTGTGACCCACATTTGGAGTAACAGGGTCACCAATCCTACAATTAAGAATCACCTTTGACCAAATAGTCTCTACACAACATTTCACCTTTCTAGGGCTTTACATACTTGAGATAAAGATGAAAATAGGTTTTTGGGTCGTGACCCGTGACCTAGATTGGGGTCACAGGGTCACAAAATCTACAATTTTTAATCCCCACTGGCCAAGGAGTCTGCACACAACTTTTCAGCTCTCTTGACCCTTTGGAACTGGAGAAGGAAGATGAAAATAGGTTTTTAAGGATGTGATCCCTGTGACCCCATTTGAAAAGTTAATGGGAAAACAAACCTGACTTCATAAATAGAAGATATTTGACATGTTTCATCGAATACCAGGTACATCTCACCAAGTGAAGTACAAATGTATTAGTTTCAAAAGAGGCGCATTTCAATGAAAGTATCATTTCACTGAGTAGACTACAGTGAACATGCCGAATATTTTTACAGATAACTACATTACTTTCCTCTTGAACAATAGTTCAGTCACTAGAAGCATGAACTTTATTGTGCGATTAAGCTTTACAACTTCACGATATTGACTACATCTCTTATTGTAAATGGTACCATATTTCCATGCTAGCGTTTGTACATAACATATTAAAGGAATAAGCATGAGATGTATCACACATTTATTATCCATCAAGTTTAACATAATTCATTTCGTATTTCCATACATGCAAACATGTACATGTACGACAGTCTCACAGATTGGTTTATTGTCAGTAGACCAAACACTCCTCAAAACGTGCGAGTTTTCCTTTAACATTCTGGAACCTCTGAATCTGATAAGCACTTAGCATACTTATAAGAGGAAACAGTTCTAAGAAACGCCCATGTATCACCAAGATACATCCTTTGGTTTTTCTTTGTTTACACTGCATGTGTATTCAAGTTTTAGTTAAGATGATTGAGTGAGTGAGTGAGTTATTGTTTAACGCCGCTTTGGCAGTATTGCAGCCATTAGCGGCGACTAAGATGATTGATTATAAACAAGTACTGCCACATCTTCAGTTTGCTGGGTAAACAAGATCAGTGTCAAATTGACACGGTCAATAGAGAATAGGTAATTTTGCATTAATCCTCGGTTACCCATGGTTTTATATATGCTCCGTTACTCTCCACGATATCACCCATGGTAAACCTTATCAAGAAAATCTGTACTCAAATTAACCGCCCTTGGCCGGCGTGAGCCAATCAAACTGCTACGCAGCTTGGACCTGCGAACCAATGACAATTCATATCACTTCGTTGCAAAGCACCCCAGATAGTTTTGTTAGCCATCCGTCATTAGTTATCTCCCTTGACCATTTCCGTCTTATCCTATTTAACATTTTCTTTGGGAACTGACTTCCTCATGCCGGCCAAGGGCGGGTAATTTGAGTACAGATTCTCCTGATAAGGTTTCCCATGGGTGATAAAGTGGAGAGTAACGGAGCATATATAAGGCCATGGGTAACTGGGGATGTTTTGCATTGTGTGCTAACAGTATCATTATTTTCAGGCCATCAGTGAAATTTTGTTGATATTTACTTCTTAAGGCACATCTGCTAGAATTAGTGCAAGAAGAAAGCCTACAACACCATTGTGGTTCTGTGTTGTAGTGAAGCCTGTAAGGATTGTCATTAACTTGCAGCCAATGATGATTTGAGTCAATAGCAGCAGAGAATGAAAAGCTTTCTTGTAAAGATTATGTTCTAAAAGGCTTACAATGTTGCTAGATACACAGCACAATCTCTCAAACTCTTCATCCAAAATTCACGAAATACGGGTGACCTCCTCTCAATAATTTACATAATTTGGTGAATGATATGGATAGTTTTGGTACATTTTAAATAATGAAAATTAATAAAGAAATAACCAATCAATGTGTAGTTTTTATTATGTTGTTCAATAACATAATGAAATGTACAATAATGACACAAATGTTCGAACATCTCTGAAGTTTTCTTTGCAATACCAACAAGAGCAAGTGATCTTATTAAACATTTCAATACTTCTGAATCAAATATGAAGACTAAATTAATTCCTATGTTAAATATTTTGAAGTGAATATATAGATGTCAAACTTACATCCTATATTATAGACCTGTGAACATAGACAGGCAGATGGCCAATCTCAAGAATTTCAAATTACCCTTAAGTAGAAGATAAACATCAGAATTTCTCACTGACCAGTGATTATATCAACAGGCAGTTAAGACAATTTATAGAACTTAATTGATGTCAAACCTGAACAACTCACATTAGAAAGATATCTCAAGAAACTGTGAAGTTCACTTGTCAATAAGACAACCTATAGAACTTTAATGATTTCACATAAAAAAAAAAAAACATTTCTCTTGAGGACCTGTGAAGATCAGCAGGCATTTAGACAAACTGAAGCACTATAGATGTGTTGGATTGTTGATGTAGATGGTGAAGTCTGTGCAGACAGCTGGTTCACATTACACAGACAGATGTAGATGAAGATGATATCACCGAGTAGATGCCCTCTCCTCTCCTAGTGGTCCATACCCTCAGTCTCGGGCCCCCCCACGCTGGGTTCAGACGGGGCCGCACCGCCCTCCTCCTGGCCCTCCATGGCAGCCTGTAGTGAAACACAGTTTACTAAAGAAATATATAATTGACTCATATAACACGGTTACCATAATTCCTTCAAATAACACATTTGACAAATTGCCTTCCTGAGAGTAAAATTTTGTCAATTTGAATGTTACCAATGTTGTGAGTTTGGGCAGACAGTTAACTCAAATACTGCTCATATCATTATTCATCTATTGATAAACGATTTCTTTTCATGCATGAACATTTTCCTACAATTAACATCTTCTAATTCAACACTTTAATTAACTAAAAGCCTATCCCCATGCAGCTGGATATTTTAAGACTTTTTCTTTCCTGAATATGCTATTACCAACATGATCAATGTTAAAATGATCCATCTTCATTCAAAATCTACAATACTTCATCCTATATCATTAGCTGATCAAGGAATACACGGAAAGGCAAAACTCTTGCCAGTCTGCATCACTGAGTGATTTCAATGCCTTGCCGCATTTCCTTTAGTTTCCGTGCTAGGAAATCAGACTGAGAGCCCACTATGCATTTTAAGTGCAGTGCTCCGCTATCTCAGCATGGTAAAGTGAGGGAAATGCTGCACTAAGTCATGCCTCACAAAGAGGAGTTGGTGATACACAAGATATTTGACAAAGCTTACTGACCTCTCCTTCCTCTGCTGGGGGCGGTGCTGATGTCCTCTCCTCACCTTCTATCATTGCAAGCTGGCTCAGTCAAGGATATAGTTGAAATCAGGTCTTTATAAACACCATGAAACAATGGTAATACTAGTTACTACCAACTAAATCCTTGTGAATTATTGTGAAGTTTTATTTTAGAGAAAGGGATCACTTTTTTCAAAAGGGTAACTTGAGAAAAGTTGTGCTAGAATATTGGAAAACAATTATCTAACTCATGCGACCATGTCAGAGTGTTTAATTTTCCAACATTTTTAAGGGAACTTTGACTACTTCCAAAATTACAAATAGGTTTATATATTTATATATATATAAATATAATGGTACATGTGTATTGGAATACAAAAACCATTTTCAGGGTGTTGCAATTAGTTTGGTTGTACTAAAAACTATTGGCAATCTGATTAAAATCAACCCTGTTCCAAGGAAAGAAGTTACAAAATACTGCCTCTATCAGGACACAAACTCGAACCAACCTGCAGAGGTTGCAGATTCTTTGAAGGGATCCTCCTTGGGGTACATATAGCATAAAAATCCTTATTTTTAACTTGATGACAGATTGTAACTTAATTTTTAAAAATAACAGTAAAAATAAGTTCAAAAAACACAAAATAAGTGTTTTCCGAACGTGTGACCACCCTGTGTAGAGCCCCATCCCAGTGCAAACCAAGGGACGTAACTCTATTCTCACCACTTATCAATCCGACCAAGTCAGACAGAATAAGAGGAGGTGGGTGGCCGTACCCCAAGGAGGATCCCTTCAAAGAATCTGCAACCTCTGCAGGTTGGTTCGATTCTTTTTCAGAAGGGATCCTCCTTGGGGTACATATAGCATAAGGCAGACTCCCAAAGATAGACTTAGGATGTGGAATTCTGTCTGTACACTAAATACCCCTAAAAAGTGCTCTACTCAATCCAAGAAAGGTGTCACACTTACCAGATCACGTGACCTCCCACGCCGAGGGCTGAGGACGGGTGATCCCTTGGGGACTAACCAAACGGCTAACCAGCCTGATTACCGTTACTGAGGCCAAATACCCCCCCCCCCCCCCCCCCTTTTTCCAAAGAGACTATGGGGAACAATAGGAGGAAGTACTTCCCACGAGGCAGTGTCCCAGGGACACCTACTGCCGGGGATAAAATGCCCAAAACAGTGCCATAACTGGTTAAAAAATGAACAATTTTTAGTTAGTTTTTAGTCCTGAAAAAGAACTGAACTGAACCAAACTGAACAATAACATGCAAACAACAAGTAACTCGAAAGCTCAATCAGCTAGAGAGTTTCAACTCTGCCCACCGGAGAGAACCGACTGACCAAACCGAGCACGCTCCCTAGAGTGCCTGTCTAGTTGGTAGTGTCGAATGAACGTGCTCGGCCGGCTCCAAATAGCGGCGGAGCAGATCTCTTCGATGGGCAGGGCCGCTGCGAACGCCTTAGACGTCGCTACCGCCCTAACCGAGTGAGCTTTCAGCTGACCTGGGGGCTCTAACCCCTTATGTACATAGCCCATCACAATAGCAGACACGATCCATCTAGAGATCGACTGCTTCGATGCCGGCAGACCTGGCTTACTACCCCCGTAACAGCAGAACAGCTGCTGGTCTTTACGGATACTACGGGTACGTTTTATATAGGTCTTTAACACCCTGCGCACATCCAAAATGTGGGCATGGTTTCCAGTGGACCCCGAAGAGGCCGGCTGCATAAGAGTCGGCAGTTCGATAGGAGCCGTCACATGGAATGAGTGGTCAACCTTGGGACGATAGCTGTCGGGCAGTCTGATACTGACTCTGTCTCTATGAAAGACAGTCAGTTCGGGATCCGCTGACATTGCATGAATATCGCCTACCCGCCTGCCCGACGCCAGAGCCACCAAAAAGGCGGTTTTCCACGTCAAAAGTTGAAGCGATAGTGCATTCAAATCTTTGAACCCCGGACCTGAGAGCCAATCCAAAACAAATGAAAGGTCCCAAGTGGGGCTGATACGCCGGACAACCGGACGTATCCTGTCCACACCTGCTAGGAAGCGCTGCACCAATGGATGCGATCCCAAAAGAGCACCGTCCACTGGTACGTGGAAAGCAGAAATAGCCGTAGAGTATCCCCTGACGGTCGATGCGGCTAAACCAGCATCTAACCTGGACTGGAGGAACTCCAAAACAGCGACTAGATCTGTAGAAAAGGGATCGAGTAGCCCTCTATCGCCACACCAGCGCGCATAACAGGCCCATCGATCTTCATACTGAAGGTTTGTCGAATCCCTCCTCGAAGCCAGTATTGTGTCTGCAACTCGTGCAGGAATACCGCTCTCCTGGAGGCGATTCCGGACAGTGGCCAAGCCACCCACTGAATCCTGGGATTCGGGTGTGGTGCCCCTTCCTGAAATAGTATGTCTCGTCTCGAGGGTAACAGTACAGGAGGCTGTACGAGAAACCTGAGAACGGACGGGAACCAACTCTGAGCCGTCCAAAGTGGTGCCACTAGCACTAGGAGGCGAGCTGGTTGATTGGTCAACTGAGAAAGAACCCTGGGGATCAGAGGAACTGGAGGGAACGCCCACAGTACTCTGCCCGACCAGTCGATCGCGAAGGCGTCTCTGGCTAGAGCCCTTGGATCTGGTATTCTTGAGCAGAACACAGGTATCTGATTCGTCATCCCTGACGCAAACAGATCCACCTGGAACGACCCGAACAACAGGGAGATAGTTCCGAATATCCCCCGGTCGAGCATCCACTCGTGAGGTGTTAGGATGCGCCGAGACAAGGCGTCCGCACGGACGTTGTCCACTCCCGGGAGATAAACAGGAACCACCTGAATGCTGAACTGGTCGCACCACAGTAGGAACTGCCACGACTCCTGAAGGAGAGATGGAGACACTGTGCCGCCCTGTTTCAGAATGTAGGATAGGGCTGTCTGGTTGTCCATTTCTAGACGAACCACAAGCCCCTCGATCCGCTCCTTGAAGCACTCGAACACACGTCGAGCTGCTCTGAGCTCTAGCACGTTGATGTGCAATTTCGACTCCTCCTGAGACCAAAGGCCCGAGGCTGTCAGGTCTTCCAGGACACCCCCCCAGCCTGATAGGGAGGCGTCTGTCTGGATGGTGACCGAAGGCGTTGGAAGCTCTAGCGGTAGACCCTTGAGAAGGTTGCTCTCGGAAACCCACCACCGAAGGTGCTCTAGCACCCAAACCGGTGTGGTTAGAACCTTCTCGAAGCTGTCCGAGTGTGACCACATTCGTGCCAGCGCTTGCTGAACCGGTCTCATACTCAAGCGAGCTCTCCAAACCACGTCCACTGTCGACGCCATGTGCCCCAGCAACTGAAGCCAAGTCCTGGCCGTGTGGGTGGGCGACTGAAGGAACAAGTGGACTGCCCCGATCACTCTGGACACCCTGTCCGGGGCCAGGGATACAGAACCGGAGGCCGTATCGAACCTTGCGCCCAGAAACACCAGGTCCTGCCTGGGGGCGATGTCTGACTTCTTCAGGTTGATGATCCAACCCAGCTTGAGCAAGATGTCTAACACCTGCTGGGTGGCCTCCTGATTCAGTTCTCGAGACAAGGCTCTTATCAGCCAATCGTCCAGGTACGGATGACAACACGTGCCCCGTGACCTGGCGGCCTGTGCCGGTACCAACATCAGTTTGGTAAACACCCTCGGCGCAGTTGAAATGCCGAAGGGAAGTACCCGGAACTGGTAACACGTCCCGTCGAAAGAGAACCGAAGAAACTCCTTGAACTCGGGGTGCATTGGAACATGCAGATAAGCATCCTTGAGGTCTATTGACGACAGCCAATCTCCCCTCTCTACTGACGCTATCACTGTCCTCAGGGTTTCCATCTTGAACGTTGGAACCTGTAGACTGCGATTCAGGTACTTTAAATTCAGAATCGGTCTGAACCCTCCGTCCTTCTTGGGTACCAGGAAGTAGGTTGAGTAATAACCACTCTGCTCCTGACCCTGTGGAACTACCTCGATGGCTGCTTTGTCTAATAAAGCCTTCACCTCGGCGCGAAGGACTTCCGCCTTCTCGGGCAACTCGGGCACCTTCGTGTGCCGTATCCCGGAGAAAGTCGGTGGGTCGTACTTCCAAAGTGGTAAGTGGCCCTCCCTGAGCGTGGACAGGACCCAGGTATTTGAGGTGACTTTCTCCCACTCTGAGACGAAGTGAGATAGTCTGCTGCCCACTGGAAGATTCTCGGAAAGACAGTGTACCCCCGTCTCCGGCAGCGTTCGAGCTGCCAGACTTTTGGGTGGTGACACAGGCAGTGGAGACCCTAGGATTGCTTGTTTGGCTTTCCTCGGCTCCGAAAATTCCGCTGGCCATGATTGCCCCTGCGGTTCTGCCCTTTCTTTCCCTTCCCCTTGAATTTCTTCTTGTTGCCCATAGGGCCATTCCAAGAAGGTTGGCTCGAACCCCCCGGCGTGGGGTAGAGACCATCAAGGGGGGAGAGCCGCACTCGCTTCTCTTGCGGAGCTGGGTCCTCGAGGAGCACCTTAGAGTCCTCGAAGGCAACCTTTTGCTCGGCGGCTTCCTTAACTACAGCCTGCGATCCAGGGAAGAGGGTGGACCCCAACCTGTAAGGCAAGTTCTGTAGTGTGAGGCGTGTGGACTGCGAGTACTTGGACGTCGACAGCCACAGCCGGCGCATCCCCATGACTGCGCCCATTATCTGGCTCGCGGCACTCCGAATTGAGTCCCGGGCCAAATAGCTAGATACCTCTGACAGCTGCTTCTGGAATGTAGTCACCTTAGTGCCTACTTCCTGCATCTCCGCCTGGTCCTTAGCCTGCATAGCAGCAAGGTAGGCCCCGTGCACCGCCACCCTTAGTTGTTGGGCTCCGTTCCTGTACGTGTCCTCATGGGCACGGAACTCGGCCTTAAACATAGCAGCGTGCGACGGAAATGGAGGCAGTCGCCGGCCCTGTTTGCCTAGAGAAGGCTGCGCCTGAGCGCCAGACAGGGTGACAGAGGTCAGGACGCACTCGTCGATAACCGGTAGGTCGAAGAGACCGTCCTCTCCTAACTGGTACCTCTTATTAAGTTCAGGCAGATCAGCCTTTGTACGGGAACCAGACAGGAGAGGGTTGATCGCCTCAACCAACAAGCTATCAAGAACGCGGAGCCTGGTCGCCGGAGGCTTGCTGGGAGCAAAAGCCTCCCCCGGTAGACGGAAATCTTCGGAGACCTGCTCCGGTACGGGAACAAGCGTCTGAGGGATAGCGATCGCTATACGATCACGCGTCTCCTTCAGAAGCTCGGCGAGCGAGACAGCACGGCCGGATTCCTCATCCTCCTCTGAATACTCGGAGCCATCCTCCGACAGGTCCCCGGTACCGGAGCCACTCAGTAGCGACCCAGTATCCGAAGCCCTATCTCGGACAGTCCGTTTGAGAGGGATGCGAAACCCAGCTCTGCCCGCCGGCGCTCGTTCCTGAACCAGAGCCGGTCCCCGAAGCAGCGACGGGCCCGACGCCGGAGCGCCGGAGCCCTTACCTTTGGGGGTACCGGTGCCCCCCGACGTGCTCGGTACCTCGGCACCTTGCACCGTCGGAGGGACTTGTTTAGCTTGAGTACGAGGCAGAGCCGGAGCAGTCTCTCGGGTGCCTACGTCGGATCCCGCTACCTTGCCGGGGCCTGCGCCCGGTTCAGTAGGGGACCCGAGGTCTTTACCGACATTTTTAGTGCCAGCCGACCCTGGGGCATCGAGATCCGGCAGGGCGACGACGGTCAACTCCTTACGGAGCTGTGCCATCATCGTCCCCACCATCCCCGTCATTTGCCCCTGGATGATTGCGGAGATAGCCGCAGCATCCAAGTTAGGATTAGGGTTAATAGCAACATTGGTAGTGTGTGTTTGAGGTAAAAGAACTGGGGGGCTTGATACATCCCCTGCAGCAGGCGACCCCACCTCCATGTCCACCTCATCTGATGAGGAAGAGGGGGCAGGAGGGGAGCTAACCTTTTGCTTGCCTTTACCCTTCTTACCCTTCCTCTTTTCCTTAGAGGGGGGGACCGAACCCTTACGTTCTTGGCCCGCCTTCTGGAGGTTGCGATAGAAAATCATGTCCATCCCCCTCTCCTTCTTGGCCCGGGGGGTGAAGCTGAGGCACAACTGACAGGCTTGTTCGTCATGTTCGTCCTCGACGAGACACACCAGGCACCGGTCGTGCTTATCGGCCGGGGGCAAACGGGCCTTGCACCCCACACATTCGGTGAATGACTGCAAAGTCAAACACAGAATGTACAGGGGTGTGCATGAGTGTAAGTGCAATGTTTATGTTTGATAAAAGTGCATCATACAAACAACACGCAGAGGCGATACTATAATAACTAAGCACTAGGCAAGTAATAAATAGTAAGCCACTGAAAGAAATAAAGCATGAAATACCTAGTATATCTTGCCGACTGAAAACGATAACCCCGAGAATGAATAAATTCAAAAAGGGAGAAATCCTCGTCAGTAAAGTGCTGCCCTACAATGCGAAGCACGATAAAGAACCTCCAAAACAACCAGATCTCAATACAAAATAGCAAAGTACTAACACATTGCATTTTGTTTGAGCATCCGCCATTTTGAGCGTTTTCCATCCGCCATTACTCGGTGAAGTCGAAGCACGTGCGAATTGAAAAACGAAGTTACAACGCGAAAAACCACTATAAAAGTAACCTAACATTCGCCTCTACGAATAAGAAGGGGTTACCACACATACAGAAGCTTTCACTTTGTCCATTTTCTCAGAATAGAAGAAAAACTCAAGTTAACCGTCGACTGCAAAACACGTCTTGCCAGCTCGATGACAGATTGATAAGTGGTGAGAATAGAGTTACGTCCCTTGGTTTGCACTGGGATGGGGCTCTACACAGGGTGGTCACACGTTCGGAAAACACTTATTTTGTGTTTTTTGAACTTATTTTTACTGTTATTTTTAAAAATTAAGTTACAATCTGTCATCAAGTTAAAAATAAGGATTTTTATGCTATATGTACCCCAAGGAGGAAGCCTTCTGAAAAAGAATCATTGGTTCCTCTCCACCTGGCCTTATGACGCCTGTATTGTATCCCAGTAGAGGCAATATTTTGTAACTTTTATTCATTGTAACAAGGTTATTTAAGCCGGCTAAAACTATTGGCTTCACAACAGGACTAGGACAATAGAAGTACCGGGTAACATTAGTTATTTTGCCAGATGAACATGTGCAACTTTCCTAATGTGATCAAAGAATTTGAATCTTAATGCTGCAAATCCAAAAAAGTTTTGATTTCGGACTTAATGTATGCACTTGTTTTCATTATATGATAACAAAATGGCAAAACAGTTGTTTGATTATTCTGCATCAATGCAGCAGTGAAATCTATCAAATGGAACTCATATCATAGATGTCAAACTGTAACACAATCTTATAAAATAAAATTATTTAGAACATGTGAAGATTAATTCAAAATTGACTGCATTGAATTACTTTATCTAAACTATCATAATGCACATATTAAGGATACATATTGGGCTACATCTTCATCATCATATATGGTAAAGTCTTGTTCTCTCCCAACAATGCCAATGGAACAGTTCTGGAAACAAAACAAAATACAACTTATTTACTGAAGATTATAAAAGCTTCAACACATTATGTCAACAAATTTTAAAAGTTATCAATCTCAAACACACAGCAGTACATTCATTGTAAAACTTATATATGAACTAAAATTATCCAAATAGATACCACTTTATATGCACAAAGGGACATAACTCAGCACAAACTTCAAACAGTTTGCTCACTTCAATAATAACTGATAGTAATGTCCAGCATGCAACACTATAATGAAAACAGGTCTAATACTCTTAAATCTACGATATAAACAAACTGATGTGTGGGCGATGTTTAACTGTCTTCAGGATACATTGACCATATTAATATCTTCATCCCACTGAGCTGGGCCTCATGGGCATGTTCAACTTTTCTCCTTATACACGTCTTTAGATCATAGTGTCAAGAGTATGGAACAAGCAATCCTATTTTTAATAAAGGGGACAGTTTGAATTTGTGGAACTGGAATTTGTGGGGATATGCATTATTAAAACAGTGTATACTAGAATGTTAAATTTTCATCAGCATTGATACAGTGGTTGATAATAACCTTATCAAAGCTCCAACCCTTTGGACTATTGCATGGAGAGTACAATTATTAAAATCCCATAACAGCTAACCAAATATATCTACATGATCATAAAATCTTTGAATTATGACAAGCAATTATTTTGTTTACCAGCACATCATCTCAAATACTAATCATGAGCTACCAGACCATACTTCAACAATGTCGACATGGCAGTAGGTCTCATCTATTATCGGATATTGATTATTGTTGATCATGTTTAACTGATGAAGGCTATTTTCTGGGCGTAGAATTGCAAGGTTGTCAGTGTCAGGATGAAAATGATGTAAAAATCACTGAAAATATTCTTGACAAATTACATTACTTTCCTTATATTCTCAGTTTAATCAAACAAGTTTGTGTCATTACATCCAGCAATAGCTGCTTTTCTTTTGAAGCTATGAAACATGACTTCTCTTCATATTGCTCTTTCTTTACTGTAACTGCCATTTGGTGTCCCATAATTATAATCAATCTTTGATAATAAAGGAGGCCTACCACCACATTTAACATTGTTGAACTAACCACACTGACGCTCATTTTAAATCCTGACTGATACCACAAAACTGTTACCGCAACAATAGTGCCCTTTTGTTTAGACTGCATTAAATACATTTCAATATGACGTGAGAGTCAAGACACAAGGGAGGTAACTGTGGTACCCACCTTGGTTGTGAGCTCCAGATCCTGGGGTAGTGTGTCTCTCAGCGACCTCAGTCCATGCTTGATCAGCTCCTCCAGGGAACCTGTCATACAACACAAATCAACACTATCAACTTTAACTTCAATTTATTTATAAACTTAAATGTTTACATTAGTGTTTGGTATTTAAACAGACCTGAAATCAATATCTGAAAAAAAAACATTGTTAGCAAGATAAAAGAGGAAACATCTTTTGTACATGGAGGAAATTGTACAGAGGAATGAAATGTGAATTTTAGCAAATGTTTGAAATGTAGGACATGAGAACGAACTGTCTTTAAATACAATACAGTATTTTCTAAAGGAGATCAAACTTGTACTCAAATATACGATGAAAACCTCTTACAAAACTATTTTAGAAAATATGAAGTTTCATTACACTTCACAAGAATAAAACATGTATTTCATTTTGACAAATGTATACGTAAGAAGTTTCCACTCAAATTATAAATTCTTGTCATGAAGATGAGAAGTGATGACACTTACTCTCGAGGAATTCTGAGAGTTTTCTCTCCAGGTATGTTCTAGCGGACTGTGATCTGGCGCCAATAGCCATGGCTTTACAGTCATAGTAGTTGGCAGAAGGACACGTCTGGTAGATGTGTGGACCTTGTGACTGAAATACACAATGATGTTCATTAATGTCTAAAGAATTTCAAGCCATTTTTTTTCAATGTAAGGATATCTTAATTAACAGTGATTTTATGTATCTCTGCCATTTTCAAGCAGTATAATTGACGTTAGGATTCTTTTAAACTGAAGGCCACTGCATTTTAATCAATGTTGATAAATGCTTTTACAAAATTCAGTGCAGTCCTGAATTCAAGATTAAAAGCTTGTAAATGAAATGCTGTCAATACTCACATCGTAACCAGCAACAAGTAAACCAACACCAAATGGACGTCTTCCATATCTCTGTGTAGGAACTTGAGATTCTGATCACAGTCAAGGAAATACAAAATACTGACTATCATTTCAAACATGTTTTTATCTTCAGTGCTAAGGAATATAGTTCTAATCAATAGCTATCTAACATAAATAACTTGAACCTTTAGACTTGTCAACATTTCTCACACTTCTGAAAGTCAAATAAAAACATATTTTGACATACACTGTCCTCGAAAGAGAAAACTGTTTCCTAAACAGTTAGCAATCATCCATCTGGTAACCCTTTACTTGACAACATGCATAACCGTTTCTAACAATGAAGTGAAATCCTATCAACATTTTGTCTGATAGAACCAGAAGAGTGGATGAGGAGTAAAGTTGTGATGATAGTTTGAGTGTCATATCCAATTTGTATATTGTTGACTGCTATCAAATGCTCCCCCACCTGCTCCTTCCCAAGACAGTTTATTATTTAAATAAATGTGTTCCATAATGCACAAAAGGGTTTAGCAGAATGAAGGTTGTCAAGACATGACAACACATATTGTGTACGAGTTAGGATTAGATTAAAGTCAAATTCTCAAGTTACATATTTATTTCCTTACTGGGGGATGCAAGCTAGTGTCCGTCAAATCCGTAAAACAATAATTTAAGTAAGAGTCGCCAAAAGGATACTGTTTCCAATCATGCTGACGAGTCGATTCACTGGCAGTGCTGTTTCATATGCATATCTTGAGTTGAGGCATTCAGATCGCATGAAGTTACTGAAAAAGAAATGCAATATGTAAATAAAGAGGACAGGTTCATCTATATCCCACCATTGGACATGTCCAGCAATATTGTCTTCATCATTCTCTCTCTATAAAATAACTCAACCTAATAAAATAACAAATCTTTTCACTGTCAGCAATTCATTTTACCTTTGTTACACATCTGTCTGAAAGTCAAGCCAATGTTGATAATTGATTGATTACAAAAAGCGCCAAGTCTTCTAATTTTTCACTGGTTATATTAGAGACTCAGAAACATTAGTATCAGATCTACAATTTCATAAGACAAGTTCTATGTATAATTCTTTTTAAATTATGAAAAGCATTTTGAAACTCAGGAGTATTTCAACTGACCATAGGAGTCTAGCATCAGCTGTGAGACCTGCAATAGACACGCCTACATGATCGTCGATAGGAAGAATCTTCTTCTGATGGGCAGATAACTCTGATGGGGCACGCTGAAAAAAAAAACAAAGTTTGTATGAAGCATATCTACAGAGTCACTATCTTCATTTCGATTTGTTGATTGGTTTCTTGAATGGGTTTATGCTATTATTTATTTTAAGAAATCAAATTTCGAACATATAATAGTTTTTTTTATCTTCAACAACAAAAGTTTTTCCTTATTTGATCATGCAGAAAACTTACTATTTTGCTCCAAAATGTTATTTATGTAACATTCAGTGGAGATTTAAAACATAAAATAAAACCTCAATTTAGAAGTGAATTGAGATATTTTCCTTTTAATACAATATACATGATTAAATGGATGATTATATAAAACAGTGGCCATTCATACATTGAAACAATAAACATGGACCAAGTAATCATAAATGATGTACAATGTGTTTTAACCCTCTTAACACATCATATGAAAATGAAGTAATGCATCTTCGAGAAGTTTTGGTTTTAGTAAAGTAAGCATTATGCTGTATAACAAACCTTCAGTGCTACAAGGACAGCGTGTGTTCGTGACTTGAGACCAACTGTAGCTGAGCCCTGTTTCACTGCCTCCATAGCATATTCAATCTGATGTATACGTCCCTGAAAACAAAGTTGGAAATTCGAAATCTAATTTTGAAAATTTGTGATAACAATTTCATGAATATATGTTGTCCTACATTTTACGTGTTTTAAAACTTTATAGAGTTCTATAGCTTGACAATTCAAACAATTTACAAACTATTAGTTTGAAAATAATACAATGTCTGAAAATTTATTATACTCAAATGAAAATATTTAGACAAGAAACCATATTTAATACATTCTGACATTATTTGTAGTTAACTTGTAGAATTATAATGCAGAAATGAAAATTTTTACACTATTATTATTGACATAATAAATTTAATCTCATTTCTAGAATCTGAAGTCAATCCATAGTCACCTGTGGACTCCATACCGTGACATCGTTGTCATACTGGTTGCGAAACTGAAATAAAAAAATAATTTAATAAATATATTATAATTTTTTGTTTGTTTATGGAGTTCTACACTTTAGTCTTTACGGAGTGCTTATGATTGTCAGCATCAAGTGCAGTGTCATACCTTACACAACACAGGGATTCAAAGGTTTAAAGAGATGTAGGTGATTTTGCACACCAGAGAGATTCGAATGGAGGTGAGGTGAGTTGGGGTTTAACGCCGCTTTGAAGAGTATTTCACTTATATCGTGGCTGCTAGTATTATGGCAGGGAGAAAGCCCGCAACGCCATGTGGCTATGCTTTGCGATGAAACCTGCGAGCATCGACTGGAACTAGCGAACCATGGATGGTACTACGCTTAAATTCAGTGTAGCATTGCACCCGAACCTTACTGCGTGTAGAACAGTTCTAAAAACAGTTGTAAAGAGATGTTGTCAGAAGTTGTAAAATATGATTAAACGGCCGATAAAGCAATGATGAAGTAAGGATAGAATGCATTTACCAGGCGCATCAGTCTTGTTCATTTCGTAATATTGTTTAGTCCTTGGATTGCCATTAGACTGTCTTCTTTTAGTCCTAGTATGTCCTGATGTCTATTAGTTTGTAACTTTACAATGTAATGCTCCCCCTGATTATCAATGGTAAATCTTCATTCACAAGTCCTAATGGGATATTGTGATCATTACATCCACATAACTAAGCCTAAAAGTTCATTGACATTGGGATCCAAAAGTCAAAAAGGTAGTCTACGGACATCAGGACATTCTAAGATTTTTAAGAAGACAGTCTTTTGACAATCCAGGGCTAAAAAGTCTTTTAGATAGTACAAAATGAACAAGATTATGCACCAGTAAAATGCATTCTACCCATTCCTTATCTGATTGTAGTACATTGATTGTCCATCATCTATGAGTTCACAACATCCAGTCTACACAGATAATCAACAGTAACAAGTTTCTAGCGAGATACCCAAGTGCGAATGCGAGATACATTCTAACCGAAAGTTAGAAATTTAAGTTTTACATTTCAAATAATGAAGCGGGTGTAGAATATTGGGAGCTTGCTCCAAAATGGGACAATTTAGTATGATCTAGGGCTGAGTATTGCACCAAATTTCGTATTGCGATATATTGCAATACATACAATCTGTATTGCAATACCTATTGCAATATATTGAGTGAACTCTACATTCAACTTTTAAACTTCTGTTTGCAGCTTAAACATTACACATTAAGTAAAAGGTCTTTCACATCTTTCGAAAAATAGACCTTTAGTCAAAATAATAAGTTAATTTTTATGTCACATATTTAGAAACCATTTGTAATACAGTTCAACGCATATGCTTGCACCCCAAGAGAAATTTGTAACAAGTTAAGCTGTTAACTATGCCTAAAAGCAAGGTATATAAATAAATTTCACTAAAATATTTTTGGTGCGATATATTGCGATATGAAAAATCGTATTGCAATAATTGTATTGCACAATCTGTATTGCGATATATTGGTATTGCGATAATATTGCTCAGCCTTAGTATGATCTACAGTAGACGTAGTTTTTAAGGCTGTGCAATAGTATTGCAATACCAATATATTAATAATAATAATAATAACACTTTATTGTCCGTAATACAATGTACATAGGAAATTCTTTGTGTGCAAATAGCACCCGGCAGCCACAGTGCAGCGCCAGTTCTGTCCTTATATGCTGAGTGTCAAGCAAGGCAGCAACAACTCCCATCTTTTAACGTCTTTTGGTATGACACGACCGGGAATCGAACCCCGGTCTTCCGGGTGATGAGCGGACACTCTACCAACTGAGCTACATCCCCGGTTTACAATACAGATACAGAGTTGTGCAATACACGTATTGCAATACGATGTTCATATCGCAATATATTGCACAATCAAATTTTAAGTCAAATTTATTCATTTATCTTGTAAAAGGCACATTTACTGGCTTAACTTGTGTTAAGAAAGTTATTTTGAAGTGCTAGAATGTGTGTTGGGCTGTATTACAAATGATATTTTTAAAGATCTGAAACTCATTTTATCAAATGTGTCATGTTTAAACTGCAAAAAGAAGAATAAAAGTTGAATGTAGAGTTCATTTAGCATGTTGCAATATTATTTAGACTAGTGAAAATGGTTTCTAGAGAAATATCTCATTGTCAGAGGATCTTGCAATATATACGGTATTGCAATACAGTTCAGTAATACGTATCGCAATAAAAAAAAATTGGAGGCAATACACAGCCCTAGTAGTTTTACTAAATTTTCATTTCGATGAGATGTTGTCGAAATTGGAAAAAATGTTGTTTACTACAATGTATTTGCATAACATTTCTCATATTCATAACAATGACATAATGATTAGGTCCAGGATTTGAAAAACCAAGATGATAATGTGAAAATCGGAAAATGTGGCGTCGGACCGGTGAGAAAGCTTTTGTTTTTTAATGTTTGGGGAATTTGTAGGGTTTCAAAAGCAATCGAAAACCATAATCTAGAAAACTATTTCCGGAAATTAACCACTTAGAGGTCTAAAATATAAATACCATACCATGTTGATGAGTTTTAACGCTGTTAAAAACCTCTACAGCGTGACTCCACAGGAATATTTACCGACGTCTGTTTTCGCCTCCTTTCAACAAGAGTGACTTGACAGAGTTACGTCCCTTGGCTGTGTTCGCGCGATATGTTTCAACATTTTGAAAACATACTTTCTGTAAAGTATTACACTTGTGACGTTATCCATTTTTCCTCTCGCTTTGTTATTTTTCAGTAATGGACAGTTGCACACTACACTACATATTTTTGGCTAGAAATTTCACTTTTATAAAACTTTGTATTGCTTATTTAACAAGTTGACTGAAGTAAAAACATGAAAATTCAAGCAAGAAATGCACACACATGCCTTTATGGTCAAAACACAAATAACATGGTTGAAATAAGCAAAACAGCAGTTTGTGGCTACAAAATGCACCCAATCCAGGACATGAATTGAAAAATGGCTGTGAAATTCTTATGGGAGTAAGGCAGTGAAATTTACAAATTTTAATATAATAAATAAATAATAACACTTTATTGTCCTCATTACAACCAAATAAGAAATTCTTGGGACCTGGCCGCCACAGTGTAGCACCAGTTCAAGTGTTGTTCTATCCTTTTAATGCTGAACGCCAAGCAAGGAAGCAACAACTCCCATCTTTTAACGTCTTTTGGTATGGTGTCACTATCCAGGAATCGAACCCCAACCTTTCAGGTGTTGAGCGGACGCTCTACCAACTGAGCTACATCCCTGGTCCATGCACCAAAACTCATATTCTAAAAAGTTAAGCTTTCTAGCATTCAATCAAAGTCTTTAAAAGGTTTCATCACTTTAAAATTGTACCCCAGTCATAGCCTTATTTTGTTAAGGCATGGAAATGGATTTTACAAATCTCCTTCCAACATTTGGTACATAATTCAGCTACTGTTCAAAGTTCCATAAGTTATTTTCTAGAATAATCTTGGCTAAAAATGAGTAAGTCTGAACTTGAAATTAAAAATATTGTAATGAAATGTTTCATAGAAAAAGAAAGAACTTTTTGGAAAGCTGGTAATTTGAAGTGCCAGAACAAATGAAGTAATTCTGGAAAATGAAAGTCAATATTGGTGGTTGTCATTCTATGTGAACAGATGTAAGTGTTCGTTGCTAAGTTTTAACAGAAGGCATTAAAACCTTCAAATATTCAATAAAAGTTACCAGTACGAAAGGCCTTGTAGAATTGCGATGGGCTTATGGCATGGCATGGTGTCCAGCGTCCGTCCGTCCGTCTGTAAACTTTTCGCATTTTTATCTTCTTCTCCAGAACCACTTGGTCTAGGGAGCTAAAATTTTGTGTGCAGACTCCATGGCCAATGGGGATTCTAAATTGTAGATTGTATGACCCCATGACCCCAAAATGGGGTCACATGGGTCACATCCTTAAAAACCTATTTCCATCTCCTTCTCCTGTTCCAAAAGGTCTAGAGAGCTGAAAAGTTGTGTGCAGAGTCCTTGGATAATGGGGATTCTAAATTGCTGATTTGGTGACCCTGTGACCCCAAATGGGGTCACATCCTTAAAAACCTATCTTCATCTTCTTCTCCAGTTCCAAAAGGTATAGAGAGCTGAAAATTTGTGTGCAGACTCCTTGGCCAATGGGGATTCTAAATTGTAGATTTGGTGACCCTGTGACCTCAATTGGGGTCACAGAGGTCATGACTGCAAAAGCTATTTTCATCTTGAGATTTTATGTGCTCTTCAAAGGGAGGTAATTAAACAACAGTGATGAATGTTCAAGTGTGTCTTTATTTGAAGGGGATTTTGTATCTGGCCTCAGAGATAGGTCAGAGGGGTAAGGACCTATTTCATCTCCTCCATTTAAAGTGCTTCCTATTAGTTGTACCTCTCACCTTGAAGTTGACATTTTGAATTAGTTAATGTATAAAGCCTGATGAGCTATAGAGCCAGTGGCTCTATTTTTAAAATAATGTCTTGAATTCTTCTCTAGACTGAATATCTTTCACTAAGTCATAGGCGGAGAGATGGTTCAAAAGTTTGGGGAGGGGGGCGGGGGTAAGAATGCGTATTTAAAAACGTCCAGAGGTGTAATATAAGGGACAGTTTACGTAAGTTTGGCTAATGATTTAAAACCAGGTCATATTTTGGGTGTATGACAATGCCATTTTATCCTTTAAGGCCCGATATGCCATAATGACATAGGCCGACATCCATCAACATCTGGATAATCTATGTAATAAAGGGGGTAGTGATATCGTAAACTGCACAAAAACTGATAGCAGCCCTGACTTGCTAACTAACAACTTCATTCAGATTTGTGGGGAATCAATAACTGGAGGCGTTACATGATGACTTCCCCGTGTCTGACATTACTGATCCTCTCAAAATTTATCAATCATTTTTTTTCAAAACTGTAACATTCAGAACGTAAATGTTTTGTCCAAAATGACTTCTTCCGACCTGTGACCAATAACGTCTGAACCAGTTTATTTGGCCTTTGACCCAGATTTATTGTTGCTTTGAATAAACGATATTTGTTCATTTCTGCATGTTTTTGCAATACTAATTTGAGACATTAGGTACCATAAATACGTTATAAGATTCAATGTCGGTTGATATAGTGAATTATAAGACCCATAATTCACTATGTCAACTTCCACTGAATGTTATAACTTACAGTAATAGCTAGGCTGGCTGTACATACTTGAATTTTGAGTGAGGGAGGGTTATAACGATTGGGGTGATTTTAATATTTGTCCCAGTCACATGCAGACTGGGTGTTACCACAAGTATAGAGCAATGCTTTGAATAATAGAAAGAACAAAAAGACACATATATGTTCTGTTTAAAACAGTTTATTTACCAGTAAGAATACTTCATGAGAAGGATCACACACTTCAAAGCATTTTTGTGAATATGAAAGCAATTATTAAGAAAGCACTTTTTTGCAAAATTTGTGCATTTGCTGTAAAAACTTTAGAAAAATATTACCATCGTTGTACAGAAAAGGGCTGCAAGCAATAACCTTTGTTCAGTTTTACACAAGTCTGAAAGAAGTACAGAAAGAAATTAACATGTAATTCAGATCTACTGACTTTAACCCATGTCAAATTGATCTCTCCATTGTATAAGTGAACAACTAACAAGACTGTGTAAACACATAGTAAGAAATAACCTCTTATAAAATATGCACCGCCTTTGATGGTTATTTTCCTCCTTTAAAATACACGGTTGTTCTTATTGTTTTGATAATTGAAATGACATTAAAGTTGTTGTGATGTAAATCTGATGTTTTCTAATGTTCTTTTCGGATGTACTTTAAATTAATTCTAATTGGTTAGTAACTGAAGGACAACGCAAACACCCAATAACAATAATATATTTTCATATATGAAAGAAAATTGTGTGACTTATTCTTTGGGCCTGTGAAATATAATTTTGTGGATGTGAAATGGTTTGAAATGATATGATGCTAGATCTCTTGTCGGTTCTTTCAGCTATACAGAGAATCTCACCCAACTGACTACTGATATTTTTTTTATTATCAATGAACCGTAATTTATTTGATATCAAAAGTCACAAGGGTGAGTTTCTATTTATCATCCAAATCATTCTTCATTTCTTTCAATGAAAACTTTACAACTCTGAACATATTAGACTTTCAATGCAGTGATGTCTTAGCACTGTGATGGAATCATGTTTAAACGACATCATGGCATTGCAGTGATGTCGTAGCACTGTGATGGAATCATGTTTAAACGACATCATGGCATTGTGATGTCTTCAAGATTTTGAAGTTATAGTATTACTTGATGATGTAAAAAAAACATTAAGATGTAATTTGGTTGACGATGATAGGGCATTGTGCAAAATCTACTATAAAAAAAGCTGCCCGGAAATATCTCATGATCTTACGCAATCGATTTCTTCTGTGGAAAAGAGTTGTGGATGATAAATTTGCATAGATGAATGAGAAACAAGTTCTATGGACATATGAATCTTTTCATAATGTCCAGTATCACCTGCTTGACAAAGGTGTTATCATAGCTTCCATCAACAGATCACACTCTTGCAATAAAGTCACAAATAACTTCATATGTTGTTGGCTCCTTTATCCTCCTTTTAGTTTTATCTAACTTCTGCTGGCCGTGTAACGGATCCTTTAGTGGATCCCTATGCTTGTTATCCCTACCATACAATTTTAGACAGGACGTCGAGAGCCTCATGAAACTTAGTTCCAAAGATAGTGAATAACTATTTCAATGAAATTCTGTATTTGAAAAGAATATTTTCTGGATAACAACTTCTTTATTGTGAATCATAATATATAGTTACTCACTCATCCATGAGGTGGAATGACTTGATGTATTGCCTCTCTCTACAGTCAAGGACTTGCGGTACAATTCAGGTGATATGGTTAGCGAACAATTATATTTTAATTTAAACAGCCATGTGTTTTGATTGGTTTACTGAAGCTTGCACATTACACAAGTAAAGGGAAATAATATTTCTAGCATGTCACCAAATTGCTTCCAGCGTATGGTACAGAATTTTCACATCATTTACACTGGAGATTACTTATGATGACCATTTCCCCTTGGAACAAAAAATACTCTAATGTAAGTGATTTGCAAATATTTTAAAATAAATTGGCTGAAATTAGGCAGTAAGAATTTATTTTGCATTTAATAAAGTTTTCACATTTTCACCATAAATAATAAGAAAATGAACACAGATGAACAAATATAAGAAAAATATAACAAACAAAATTTGGCAGAATGAGAATTGTCTGATCAAATACAAATAAAATTTTCTAAAATACAATATACAAAATAAGAAAAATCAGTACAAAAATATTTAAATGTACAGATCACAGCCATAATTGCACTTAAATTATAAACAAAGCTGAAGTTAAGGAAATATTGCAAAAGATCAATTTGGTACACAGGATCAGTTCTGTCATTGTAATAATCCATTAACATAATGCAAACACTGTCTTCTAAATGTAAAAACATTGTTACACAACTCTCAAAATATTATTTTGGTGCTACGAAAGTCACAATATAAGTAAATATTGATGTAATTTCTATGGTAGATTCTGCATTTTCATTTATCATACAGTATAGAGTATCTGTTTAAAATTACAAAACTCTTTTTCGGTTTTATTTTGTTCCTGGTGAATATGTTTTCTTTACATTAGTACAAAAACAACCTTTAGGCCGGCTTCTTGCGATGACAGATGTGTGTTCTGAACATCTGATACATTCATGAAATGAAAGGAGTGGCTCCAAACACATATTCCCATGAAAAAGCTGATGCAAGTCATACAGCCAAAAACAGTATTCCCTTCTTTTACTGCGCACATGTACCAGATGTTTGGAACACTCTTCGGTCATCAAAGGGAACAGACCTTTTTGTTAGTTTTTTTAACCTGAGAATACTCAAGCGGGAATGTACCTTTTAAAAAGTTTGTGCAAGTTGAAGATAATGTGAATGGGTCCAATAATACAACAAACATTGATAATAAATGTGCTGAAATGTTTGGTGTCTTCTTTTTGTGCACTATACAGATTAAGGCATCACAAATATTAAATTATGTATAATATTTATTAATATATGTAATTTTTAAGCAAACGCAAACAATTGATATGTTCAAAGGTAGAAATTCTATCATCAAAACATAGTCTTTATTCAATGACAATTGATATATCTTGTCTATTTACAAATTATCTATATGGAAATATAGATATTGTATATATCATGAATAGTGTCGCCTTTAAAGTTTTCGAGGTCATCATTGCAAATTAACAATGAATGTGGTTTGAGTCTGACTGTATGATTGTAATAGAGACTATATTCACCTGGCATAATTTCACAAAGCCCCTTTAGCGCTACACCGGTAACCAGTTTCAACACGTATATTATGATCTGACACCTTGGCCTTAGGGATCTTTTTGCAAACTGGCCCTTGCCTTTAAATCATTATCAGTTGTACATGACATATACGTAAGACCGCAAGCGGATCCGGAGCTTGGTTGAACTATCCATGCTTGAGTCCACGTAGTGAATGTCATGTCATTAGGAAACCAGTAATGGTGTCCAGTTGCCCCTCTGCAGATATAATCTTGTTAAACTTTGCTTTGAAGTTATTATCCTGTATGTGCATCCAGGGAAGTACTGATGGAGATTATGGTCAGTTGACGAACTTTTTTGCCACTCAAAGATGCATTTTTCAGCATCTTGGCAACTGACTCTAGGTCTACGTTACTCAATATTTAAAAAAAAAAAACTTCTTTGTGATTCAAGTAAAATCAGTTCCTTTTGCACCAATGATGAATAACATAACAAACAAATATTGATAGACATTAATAAAACTGACGTATGACTTGAAATTGGTATGCTCGAAAATTTCCATCTATGTGATTTAGCTAAAATAGTACAGGTAAGCAATTCATGAATGGGTGTAAAGTAGTTCCGTCAACCAATCAAAATGCAAGTTATATTTAGAAAAACTGTAATTCCTGTTAACCCTTAACTTGCGAATCCCGGAATTATCCAGGCGGGCTATAAGCGATTTTGAGTTGAGAAGCTCAAGCGGTATCTAATCTTTAGAAGAAAACAAATGGACGAATTATTTCTGAGATCTCCCTGCATGGGAGGAGGAGGATTTGATAATGCTCAAGATCTAACCCTCAGCGAACGCAAATGGTGGATGCGAGCATCCGACGCTGTGTTCTCCGTAGATAGATGTGAGGCCCTGCTCCTTGTCCGGGAGAGTCGGGCAGGGAGGGGGATCCGTGGAATCGTCCTGGATCCCGAGCTCGCTTTCCTGGACCAGGAGATCCTCAAGGAGATGGAGCAGTTGGAGCTTGGTTATGTATCGCCACCATCAGCTTTCTCAAATGCCAAGCTACTCCTCGACTGCTCGGAGAGGGCCAAATTGGTTAGCTCAATGAAGATGGAACATTGCTTCTGCGTACTTGCAAAGACTATCCTCGCAAGAACTATGTCCAGAAACTATGCATGGAAACTCAGTTTGGGCAAAAGAAGAAACACAGGTCGTACTACTGGCGACAGAAGGTAAGAAGCTCAAGGAAGAGATAGAGAAGCTAAGGTATTTGTAACGTCACAAACATGATGACGTCACAGACAGATTTCACTTCCGCCCAAGACTTTGAGTTGAGAAGCTCAAGCAGTATCTAATCTTTAGAAGAAAACAAATGGACGAATTATTTCTGAGATCTCCCTGCATGGGAGGAGGAGGATTTGATAATGCTCAAGATCTAACCCTCAGCGAACGCAAATGGTGGATGCGAGCATCCGACGTTGTGTTCTCCGTAGATAGATGTGAGGCCCTGCTCCTTGTCCGGGAGAGTCAGGCAGGGAGGGGGATCCGTGGATTTGGGGGGGAAGATGGAACATTGCTTCTGCGTACTTGCAAAGACTATCCTCGCAAGAACTATGTCCAGAAACTATGCATGGAAACTCTGTTTGGGCAAAAGAAGAAACACAGGTCGTACTACTGGCGACAGAAGGTAAGAAGCTCAAGGAAGAGATAGAGAAGCTAAGGTATTTGTAACGTCACAAACATGATGACGTCACAGACAGATTTCACTTCCGCCAAAGACTTTGAGTTGAGAAGCTCAAGCGGTATCTAATCTTTAGAAGAAAACAAATGGACGAATTATTTCTGAGATCTCCCTGCATGGGAGGAGGAGGATTTGATAATGCTCAAGATCTAACCCTCAGCGAACGCAAATGGTGGATGCGAGCATCCGACGCTGTGTTCTCCGTAGATAGATGTGAGGCCCTGCTCCTTGTCCGGGAGAGTCGGGCAGGGAGGGGGATCCGTGGATTCGTCCTGGATCCCGAGCTGCTTTCCTGGACCAGGAGATCCTCAAGGAGATGGAGCAGTTGGAGCTTGGTTATGTATCGCCACCATCAGCTTTCTCAAACGCCAAGCTACTCCTCGACTGCTCGGAGAGGGCCAAATTGGTTAGCTCAATGAAGATGGAACATTGCTTCTGCGTACTTGCAAAGACTATCCTCGCAAGAACTATGTCCAGAAACTATGCATGAAAACTCAGTTTGGGCAAAAGAAGAAACACAGGTCGTACTACTGGCGACAGAAGGTAAGAAGCTCAAGGAAGAGATAGAGAAGCTCCATAAACAGTTTGGACATTCTTCGGCAGACAACCTAAGAAAACTCATTAACAGTTCAGGTGAGGCTAAGCCAGAAGTGTTAGAGGTTGTTGAAAGAGTTGTACAGGACTGTGAAATATGTAAACAACATGCTAAGACCCCTGCGAGACCAGTTGTATCCATGCCATTGGCTACTGAGTTTAACGATGTTGTTTCAGTGGATCTGCATGAACTGAGGAGTGGTGTTTATTATCTTCACATGATTGATCATTTTTCACGATTCAGTGCTGGTGCTATTATGAGAGACAAGAGGGCAGAGACGTTTGTCGACATCTTTTTGAGTAGATGGATCAGCATACATGGAACACCCAGGAAACTACTGTCCGACAATGGTGGGGAGTTCAATAACAAGGAAGTTCAAGAGATGGGTCATATGTTCAACATTGAACTCAAAACTACTCCAGCGTACAGTCCCTGGTCAAATGGCGTTGTGGAACGTCATAATCAGACACTCACAAACATGCTGCTGAAGGTGAAAGAAGAAAGAGATTGTGACTGGGAGACTGTGTTGTGCTGGGCTCTGCATGCAAAGAACTCCATGGTGAATGTGAATGGATTCAGTAGTTACCAGATAGTGTATGGAAAGAACCCCAATTTGCCGTCGACTTTAGTTGACAGACCTCCAGCTTTGGAGGGAGTGACTGTTAGTGAAACAGTGGGAAAGCACCTTAATCTTCTGCACAAGACAAGACAGGCATTCACACAGTCTGAAAGAAGTGAAAAGATAAGGAGAGCCCTCCGAAAGAACATTAGAACAACACATGGACCATTCAAGTCTGGGGACAAGGTGTTTTATAAGCATCCTGACCAGAACACGTGGAAGGGTCCTGCGACTGTAATAGGTCAAGATGGAGTTGTGGTTTTTCTCAGACAGGGTGGATTACTTGTTCGTGTTCATCACAGCAGGATGAGAAAAGTATCAGATACAGGTGAACATGGTGAAGATGGAGAGGTTAAAGTGAATCAAGTTAGAGAGAAACAAACAGTTGAAAAGAAAATTAACAGCATTACAAAGAAAGGAGAGGAAAGTGACTGTGTTTGTGAGCCTGTAAACGAAGATGATGATACCTCTGACGAAGATGTTGACACAGATCAAATCGGACAGGTTGAAGAAAGAAACGATGAACCAGATGTCAGTGTTGAAGTAGAAACTGAAAGGAAACTGAAAAAGGGAGACATTATTTCCTACACAAATATTGAAACAAATGAAATGATGAAAGCAAAAATACTTGGAAGAGCAACAAAAGCCAAGAGTAAGAATAGTGGATGGTTTAATGTAGAGTACACAAGTCCTGAACAGTTTGAAGGTGTCAAACAGTCGATAGACACAATGACTTTAGAAGATTTTAGAGTTGAAGAAATAGTTGGGGTTATAGATGGTGATGTTGAAAGTGTTCTTTTAGTGGAGGACTCTTTATGGGATGAAGCTAAAAGAAGAGAAATGGACAGCTGGAAAGAAAATGGTGTCTATACAGAGGTCAGTGATGAAGGTCAAAGATGCATATCAACAAGGTGGGTTTGCACCATGAAAGAGACAGATGAAGGACTCAAAAGAAAAGCCAGGTTAGTTGCCAGAGGTTTTGAAGAATCATCATACGGATTGCAGAAGGATTCTCCCACATGTGCAAATGAATCACTGAGGATGATCTATGCGATCATGGCCTACAGTAAGTGGTCTCCTCAGTCTATGGACATTAAAACTGCTTTCATGCAAGGTGAAGAGATACAACGAAATGTATACATCAGGCCACCTGTTGACATGCGACAACCAGGGAAGGTATGGAAATTACAAAAGTGTGTCTACGGTTTGGTGGATGCTTCCCTACAATGGTACAACAGAGTCCGGAGTGTGATGCAAGAACTTGGTGCAACCAGGTCTAAGGTTGATCCAGCAGTATTCTATTGGAAAGTGGAGGATCAATTGGATGGAATACTAGCCTGTCATGTGGATGATTTTATCTGGGCAGGGACAAGAGAATTCAGAGAAACAGTAATTCCAAGTATCAGGGACAAGTTGAAAGTTGGAAAAGAAACGATTCTGCTTTCAAGTACTTGGGAATAACCGTGAAAGAAAATGAAGAGCAAATACATCTAGATCAGAAGGACTATATTGACAAAATTGATTTCTTGAACATAGAAAAGTCCAGGATGCTACAAAGAAAGGAAGATTTGACAACAGAAGAGAAGAGTGCAATGAGGTCGAAGATCGGGCAGTTGTTGTGGATTGCACGACAGTCTCGGCCTGATATACTGTTTGAAGCATGTAGACTATCCGGCAGTGTCAACAAGGGGACTGTAGAAAACTTAGAAGAGACCAATAAAGTGATTAAGCAAGTCAAGGCAGATAAAGTGGATCTGAAATATCAGCCATTGAAGAAAGAATGTTTACGTCTCGCTGTCTACAGTGATTCCTCAATGGGGAACTTACAAGATGGAGGAACTCAGGGTGCCAACATAATATTCCTGATGGGAGAACATGACAAGGTGGTGCCAATCAGCTGGGTCTCCAAGAAGGTACGTCGTGTCGTGAGGAGTTCATTGGCAGCAGAGACACTAGCTATGGCTGATGCATTAGATGCTGCCATGCATTTGGACACATTGCATGAAGAAGTGACAGGAAAGCAGCTGAAGCCCCTACTGTGCATTACAGACTGTAGATCACTTATGGACTCCGTACACTCCAATACTGCAGTTCGTGAGAAGAGACTTCGGATCGAAATAGCAGGGATACGCGAGTTAATAGAGAGTGGTCAAATTGAAGTCAAATGGTCACGTAACAATCGCCAGCTAGCAGACTGCCTCACGAAGAAGGGAGCTTCAACAAAACAATTGCTGAGAGTCCTTGAAGAAGGGAAGCTCACTGCAAACATGTAAATAAGCAATGTGAAACTGAACTGGGAATATTTTAATGAAAATTTTATGAAAATTGAACTGGGTATCAAAAGGACTTTTAATATGAAAACTCATCAAAAACAAGTGCCCGTGATATTTATCAGACTACAGACTGTACAGTTTGTGATGTGGGGTTGGTGAAGTTTTACCAATGTGCCAAACAACAAAAATATTTGAACTGTGTTGTATATAAAGAAGATTTTAAAGACAGTATAAAACTTTTAAAGAAGAGACGAGATTGTTAATATGATGATACGGTGAAGGATACGACAATGGACATTTATCACCGTTGCTAGGGAATTTACTGCGAGACTGACATGACGCATGCGCATACGTTAGACGGGAGTGAGCTTTCAAGCGTGGCACATGTGAGTAGACATTAGAGTTTCTCTGATAGAAATCTACATAGTTTCAATTCTCATGACCATTATAAAAACTTTAATACCCGGCATATCTTTGCCCGCTTGGGTAAGAAAATATATGTCATGGTGAGGTTGTGTGCATTCTACGATATTCACCTGAAAACATTGAAAACAACTGGTTTTTCAATAATCAAATTGACACTCAGATGCAAGCGACAAACCAGCTCTGTTAAGATTCGCTGAGTGTTATGCTTTTTACCACAGAACAGTTTGATCATACTCTAGATAAAACAGCAAACGTATTGGACCTAAAATATTATATATCGAGTTCAGACTAATCCATATCCCTGACTCCCACACTGGAGAGCTACGAGCAGACATTTCCTGAGTTCCTCCTTTGTTGGATAGTCTGCTAGTTTCAGCATGTTGATGCTGTAAATAAAGACAAAATGTGAAATAACATGACCTATTGATGTTAGATCTATTTACAGAGCCATTAAAATTAAAAACAACTCAAAGGAATGTTTCAAATCACTTCAATGGTCAATGGCAGCTATCATGTCTGACGCTTTCTCATTTAACTGAGGGGATCTATTGAAATTGCATTGACCTGCTGACTTCAGGGGAAATGGAAGGGGGGACAGTGGGTTGCAACCACATGCTTGAATTTGTGATGGTGGTGGAGTGTGGGAGCTGAACTAAAAGGGATGTATGACTTATCATTGATTACCATTCTCTGAATATTCTTCATCTGCTGCTGAAGTGTTATGAAGACTCAAATTATACAACTATACTGGCAGTATGTATCATAACAAGAAGACTCTGACTGATGACATACCAGGTGGAGGCTGTAGGAAGGCCCCCAGCTGTGTACGGTGCGAGACTGATAGTGAACTGTTGCTGACTGCCGCTACTGCTTAGGTTAGTGAAACCTCCGTACGGGACCCGTGAGCTGCAACACAACATAGCGTAGAAGCTTCATCACTTGGGGTTCTACTCACCATTATGTTGATATTAGTACTATTACTCTATACTACTGCTAAGGTAAAGAAATGATCATGGAAATATATATCTACCTGCCAGTGACGAACTGTAGAAGTTGAACTGTCTCTTTCTGTTGGAATTCTTCAACAATGTCCCAAAACCACTGTTTATAATGAAAAACAAAGTCTTATTTGCTCATTTCATGAAGTTCTTATAAAAAGTTCCATAACAAAGAAGATTTAACTTTAGATAGATATAATCAACAGATGACATCTCTTCCGGAAACAAAACAAGAGTTCTTCTTTGTTGACAAGTCATGATCCCTGCAAAGCAGCCACTGAGGAATCACAACCCATTATCCAAAAGGAATATTAAACACCAATAAATGTATTGTCTGATCTGCAGAGCCTACCTGTATCACGCTCGACTCCTCCGTGTATCCGCTGTACTCTGTGTGTCGTTTCCAGTCGGACAGATCGATGTCCGGGATCCCGGAGAGGAGCAGCTCCTGGATTATGATAAGAAGCATTGTTCATTGTGTTTCAATATTAAATTTATTTGCAATGTATATTCAACAGTGACTGCTAGAAGAGAATAAGAAACCTAACCCTTAACATGCGGGCGACGGAATTATCCGGGCGGGCTATAAGCGATTCCTAGGTGTCTGTATACGGATCCCGGATACAAGACTTAGAATAATTCACGGCTGTCTAAGTATACTCTATCACCCATACCGGGTCACGAGTCGATTGTGTCCGCGACCCGACATGAGAATAAAGCTTTGTTCAGTGTGTGGTCGGAATATCAAGCAAAATTCACACCAATTTGCGTGTGCATTGTTGACCCGTAACGCATCGATAATTAGCTTTACAAAAGGCCAATTATGTCGGGCTTAGCCCCCGAAGCATTAATTCGCTTGAGGCTATTTTCACCCACGTGTTTGTATTGCCTCGGGTTTGCATCGCCCGAGACTGCTATCTGCCTCGCATCTCGCGAGACGGGGAAAAAAATCGCTAACTCGCCTTACTCCCGCACTTCATATCATGTGAGCGAATTGTTTGTTTTCAAAAAAAAATACGGCAAAATAAAGGGGAAACAATGGACTACATTCCCATATAAAATTAGAAAATCTCAAAAAAATAATAAAGACACAGCAAGCGCCGTGAAAAAGGTCATGTTTACACTTCATAAATTTTGAAACAATCGGCGATTTTCACAACTTCTAAAACATTTATCAAGGCTAAAATACTGAATGCATTTTCATAATTTTTATATCACAATAAACCGAAAAGAATAATCTTTTATTCTATATAAAATGCGCGGATTTATTCACAGAAATAAAGATACAATTTTACCTTTCTGAGAGGCATGTGAAACCAAACGGCACACAAACTAATCAACATATTTTCATCAGTTGTGGTTCGAGGTTAGCGTTTATTTGAAAAGTCAAACAACATAACCATATTTGGGTTGACATGTGCTTATTTGTCAACTGGTTCGAGATTATGATTTCTTGGAAAAGTGCGATGAACGACCGTTTGCAATGCCGCATACATGTTGTAAGTATTGACGATTTTATAGGTGGGAATAAAGACAAACTTTACATAGCTATAGAATCATAACCAAAGGTCGCATTCTAATAATTTTTATATCATTGTGAAGCTAGACATCTTGTCTTCAATTCCGTATATAAATGGAATTTTTTTCGTTTCGTATTTATGATGTTACGAGGCCCGAATAAAAGACAATCTTTCGAAAGTAATAGAATAAAAACGAAAAAACATAGAAAATTCATTCAAAGTTTCGAGTGTGAATTAGCCATTTGTGTACGGGTTTCGCTACTTGAATTTGTATTGAACGCCCGTATATAGTCCTTATTCGCCATGTAGATGCGGTATATTTTGTAAAAACGATACCGGAATCGCCGCCTGGAAATTCCGCCAGCAGAGCTAGTTAGTGCCAAAGCCCAAACTACTGCTGCGAGCTGCGAGCCTGTAAATTCCGCCACAGGGGCTAAAAATGGTAAAATATATATACGCAACGTAAGGGTTAACTCGTAATTAAATTTTTTTTGAAAGATCCTTGAAGTGGAGGGAAAATATCACAATATAACTTGACCATTTTACTAATAAAAATATATTTGTAAATCCTCATGCCAGATATAAAATATTCATATTTCACACGATCTCAGGATTTCCTTGTGATCATGTGTGCAAACTAGTAATCTGAAGGAAAAAATCTGGAAATATTAGTTGAATGATGGGATTATTGAATTATATATCACGGTCATACCTGTAATGACTCAATAAATATCCATTCAAATGAAAAGCAATCTTAGATAGGCGGACAAAGGATAGACAGATAGTTAATTAACAAATACCAGTTCATATTCATCGAAGAGTTGTACGAGGCTGTGAGGAATGTAGTCATGGAAACCAGACAGGAAGCTGTCTATCTGAGGCTTGATAGCGCGAGTCATCCGTAACTCCGTCACAAGCTGGACGTACTCCGCCTGAACAGAAACAGTTCTAGCTTTATTACGTCATAGCATTGTGAAGTCATAAGGTCATGTAAGGTGACCTTCACACCAGCCTAACAGTGACGAGGCTAGAGAAGCCTCTCACTGACTAGTTGACATAAGAATCAGCCCATTCAATGTCATATCTAGTAAGGCCTCTGATTGGCTAATATTACTGAAAATGAAAGTTCAAAGTGAAGGACACATGACATGATCTCTATTGGGTAGTATTCATATCAACGAACGAGTGTTTTGTTTGATCTAATTTAAATGAGATTGCTTGTTTTAAAAATAATAACTTCAAACCTCAGGTTTTCACTCTTCTTTGCGTTAAGCTCAGATGTTTATTTTAATCGATACATAAGAAATAAGGTGAGAGTTTGGCTCTACCTTGTTTGCCTCAGTGACGGGTATAGTGCTGCCCCCAGACTTGAGGTCCACCTCCTGTAGAACTCCGAACACATCCGTCTCCACCGAGAACGTCAGATCGAGACCCAGCTGACTGATGTCGTGATCCAGTATCCACTGTCAAATAGTTCATTGGATACCGCAATCATATTTTCATTGTGTGCCTATTCTTTTGCATATGGTAATTGGGCCGGAAGAGTAATTGATTATAACTCGATTCCATTAAAAAAATGTTTTCTCCTAAACATTCCAATAAAACTTTGACATTCAAAAGTTATAATATTTGACAAATCCCATCATGATGATTTTATTCAATGTACATCAACATAATTTAATGATGCAATAAAAGCTTGGTGTATAGCATAAACACCAAACTGTATATAAACTCTTTGATTTTAACTAGAACATTTGAAACTTTGAAAGGAATTTCAAAATAATAAAATGATTAATGATATTTGTCTGTTGGAAATTCTGAAGCAAGCCAATAAAGTACAATACAATGTTAGTAATCGCTATCCATAGATCTCAATGTATTGCATTTTATACAATTGTATGAAACAGTTGATCATGTACAAACCTGGAGGTTTTTAGCGTATTCAGGGTCTATGGAAGCCACATCCGTATAGTTGACTGGGATACCTGTATACAACACAACCAGCTGAGTAAAGTACAGATCTAGAAATACTTTGTTTACACCATGTAGCTGAAAACAAAGAACTGAACACATGACTATACATGAACCTTCGCTGTCATGTTAGACGAAATTGCTGGTGTCATTCCTTTTAGTATATAAAATTGATCTCAAGAAATCTTGGATTGTACTGTTCTCAATTATGTATTGAATTGATTTGTGTCAAACAATTGTGAGTTGCAAATTTACAGGAATGACAAATTGTTAGCGAAGGGAATAATGCGGGAAAGGCCAGTGACTAACGGTAGGATCTCACAGAATAATCTTAGGTCGATGTTGTCAAGGAACAAGAAGACATATTCATCAACATCCCCCGCCAGACCCAAGAAATTGGAACAAGGGCATGCAATAATTCGTGAAGAAATAATTGTGCACTTCTCATTTTTATTCCATCAAGGTATCGATACCCTCAAGCCACACACCAAATTTGGTTATCCTATCTGAGACAGTAAGTGAGAAAAGCTGTCCCCTTTGAAGATACGTGGAACAGAGTCGAAAAAAAAACGATCTAGGGCAATAACTCCGGAAAAAATATGCTTCTCATTTTCTAACTCCATCAAGGTATTTATGCCCTCAAGCACACACCAAATTTGGTAATCCTATCTTAAACAGTTTCTAAGAAAAGCTGTCCCCTTTGATGTCCAAAAATACGGAACTAGGGCAATAACTCCAGGAAAAATAATTGCACGCTTCTCATTTCCAAACTCCATAGAGGTATTAATGCCCTCATTTATGCCCAAATTTTTCTTAAACGGTTTCTCAGAAAAGCTGTCCCCTTTATCTTGGACGGACGGACGGAGCCCAAACCTATATCCCCTTCCACTTCGTGACGGGGGATAATAAACTGAAAGATTGTACATATTGTATATTATATGATATATATATAGATTCAGATGTTCTTGTGATGGTGTACATGGTAAGGGCAAGAGGGAGAAGAACAAGCACCAGCTAGTTGATATCTCAACATGTTCAAAACAAAGAATGAGGTAATCTCACCTAGTATATGTTTGTAGAAGGAGCGAGTGAAGTAGACACTGAGGAGTTGTCTGTGGAAGAGAGCGAGACCGAGAGTCTGTCCTGCGAACCTGAAGTAACTGAGGTGGTCCGGGTTGATGGAGGAGTTACTGTTGGGCTGGAATGTACATCCTGCAACACAGACCCATGAGGTGAGTCGAGTCGAGTCAATGAGGGGTAAGAAGAGGTGAGGTGAGGTGAGGTGAGGTGAGGTGAGGTGAGGTGAGGTGAGGTGAGGTGAGGTGAGGTGCGTTGTGTTGAAATAAGGCGAGTTTACAGCAGTTGTCTGTTCATGAACATGAGCTCCTTGCACTGAAGGATGGGGTGGGGTGGGGTGAGTTGAGGTGAGTGAGGCGACATGAGCTGAAGTGAGCTGAAGTGAGCTGAAGTGAGCTGAAGTGAGGTGAGGTGAGATGAGGTGTGGTGAGATGAGGTGAGGTGTGGTGAGATGGGTTGGTTTGAGGTGAGGTGAGTTGACAGCAGCTGTCTATTTATGAGCATGAGCTCCTTGCACTGAAGGAGGAAGCTGAAATGGGGAGCTTAGCCATTTGGCTTCTGTGACATTAATTATTGCAAAAACAGTGTGGTCTCAAATGTGAGATTGTAATTTACAGTGGAGGGCATAACAATGTTACAATTGTTCACTATCTAAATGACATGTATTTCTTATCAGATTACAATTATTCAAAATTTAACTCAATGTGCTATTGAACATAAGAAGATAAATCCGTGCAGTTAATATGGTGTAAAAAACATATTTTATTCAATAAATTAAATGTGGATAGGTAAACAAGCCACAATGGCTTATGTTAATACCGCTCCAATACAGTTATACATAGATACAACAAACATTAATAATAAACAGCATGATGAAAAGGAAAGGAGAGCAAGCAACCTGCGTGTATAACAATAATTCATTTATCAAACCTATGTGTTTTTATAATGAAAGTATGGACAGATTTGAGTATCAAAGAGTTTATTAACTGCAGTTAATATCTGTTCATATCAAACAGAATGTGCCTACCGTCAGCAGATTGTGTGAATAAGGCGTAGTCCACATTGAGGATTTCCCTGGAGAGAACATCAAACCACTCTCTTACTACACCATGTCCCTGAAACATATCACATTTTGATATCTTGTATCTATGTTAACAATCTTATGATATGAAATTTTATTTAATATTTGTTGAGACCACTATGACATGAAGATAATGATGTGCCAATTAAATGTTCATGGTAGGTTTTCATATACACAGAAATATTCAAACAGTGTCACACAAGCCATGAGGTAGGGGATACCAAATAACGATGCAGTAGAAGGTATCATCAAGAAAAGTAATGAAGTTAGCGCAGTGGTCTCTAAGACAGATGAGTTCAGACACTAACCATGCCCTCCTCCCCATAGAATCGGACAGCGAGGGCACTCTTCAGATAGCTGGGGTTCTTGTTGAGAATCTCCCTACAGCTGCTGTGGAACAGGCGGTCTGAAACACCGGCCATATTGATAGGGCTGAATATGGCATCAATTTTTATATATGGCAATACACATTTGCAGCTCCTGTAGTGAATTGTGATAATATTGCAATAAATTGAAGGAATTTTATTTCCAACATTCCATAATTTCTTCATGTAACAGTACACTTTAAACAAAATGAAGAACATTATTCAAAAAGATAAAATTTGCAAATAAAAGTTTTGATGAAGTAAATTCCTAAACAGCAACTATCCAAAAAAATATTCTTGCACATCAAGAGTTCCCTCATTCAGATCAAGGAAAATAGTAATAAGGAGATTGGTAAACACTATTTTTTATTGTTCAATTCAATTCAATGTTTATTCAGTTTTAAGGCCAAAGGCCCAAGTTAAAAAATCAACAACATAATAATTGAATTGAATTTATTATTCTTATACATTTGTGATGAAACCTGCAAGTGCCAGCTGGAACTAGTGAATGACATTGCACCGAATTCTAATGTAGCATTACACTCTGAGTTGCACTGTTAAGAAAGCTGAAGCATCACCTCACCTCTGCTAACAGTCAGTACCGGTACTTCCGGTTCCGTCTCACCGTTCTCTGGCTTCAGGTTTTCATAGAACCAATCTCGACGAGTCTCAAAGGGCTGAAATATTGAACGTGAGATACAGGGATGCCATCATTTCACTCTATGCTTCAAAATAGTAAATTAATCTAATATCAAATGTCGTTCCTGTGTAATGAATAGTTAAATATCATAAATAGAGATTATTACCCGAGGAATTTTGTCATATGACTTTTACGAAACGAGTGTGAGTTTGTGTATTGCCCGAGCGAGAGCGAGGGTTATACATAAATTTGCACGAGTTTCATAAAAGTCATATGGCACACTTTCGAGTGTAATAATTTCTTTATTACCCATTCTATTCCTTTTTATTCACGTAAAATCAGGCAAAAAACGACCCACTTCTCTGGCGACGGCAAGCGACAGTGACGTCACGAACAATCGTTTTATGACGTCACAGACGACAAAATACGGAAAGTCGCGGTGAAACAATGGTTGCGAGGCAAATGTGATATGTGCACATGTGCTCATATTAATAATACTAACTCGGTTATTTTTACCCTAATGGGTAATAAAAACATGTTATCCGTGTTCTACAACCTTCTGAAATGCATATCAAACAGTTGTTTTTCTGACATTGGAATCATTATTTGGCATTTTGGAATGTTAAGGGTTTAAATCATTCCTGCTGAAATTTAAATAATCATCAAAAATCATACTGCTTAATTAATACAGGAACTGTAATAGTAATTCGTAATTCGGCTTTACTTACTTGTGCATGAATAGTTGAGAGAAAGTAAGGCATGAGCTCCTTGCACTGAAGGAGGAAGTTGAAATGCTGGAAGATCACACGAGGTTGTCTGGAAAATAAAATTACAATCATTCAAAATTTTAAATCAACATGCCTAACATAGAAGATAAATCAATGTAACCAAAATATCATATTTTCAAGATGGAAATTTGGTCCATGAAATATATATATACCGGTATATGTATTAAATTTCAAAACACTTACCATTTTATTTTACTTGGCTTGCAGTGCAATACTGATAGCTATAAATTGCTTCATAAGAGATGTAGAGTGTGTATAAGATGGGTCAACCTTTTAATGTCTGATGTCAGATGATGGCCTGGCGCTCCTTTCACAAAGCAACTTTTACTAAGGCTAACAGTAACTCTCATTCTTTAACAATTTCCTTAGTGACTTACGATCACCTTAGTGTTTGTGAAGGGGGACCCTGGATAAGAGCAAGTTCTGACACAAGTTCAGCTAGCAAATAATGACTTCCAACAAAGATGTGCGAGACATCCTCAAAACTAGGAATCTGTTAATGAATGATTCTGAATGTATCCAAAATGGTGGAAATTTGAAAAAGCTTTGGTGTTATTGGCCAGCAAATGACAGAGTTTTGTCTGTGCTCAACTGATACAGAATATTCACCCATGTGGGCCGTCCTCAGATTCCAAGGAGAGGAATCCATCGAACCAATTTGTTTCCAGGTAGATGTACAATTTTACAACTTTTATTCCTTGGAATATGGTCAAATTTAATCAGACTGACAAGTAAAGTGTTTATTAATGGCTTATTAACATTATTAGGGTGACCGCAATTGAAATATTTAAAAATATAATTGTAAGAGAGAATTTATATTAGACACACTTACTTTGCTACAAATGACTTGAGGATATCAACATGTTTAGCAAGGAACTCTGTGAAATTGGGCTGTGGACAATGGAGTCTGAAATAGAGGTATACAGATAAGATAAACTTACTCTTTACATGTTTGGAATAATTAAAGCCTTGCTGCATCTCATGGATTGTTCCGTGCCAGAGACTTCTGATTGCACTATCAAGTTCATGTGCAGCACATTCATACAGAAAAGTGACTAAATGCAGCAAGGCTTGAGTTAGCCAGTGACAGCCACTTAGTGATAGAATGGTGCAAGTTATGCCTTGCGAGGGAAGTTGCAGAAATATGGTTAAATTTGGATAACAAGTTTAAAAAAAAAAAGGATTTGAAATGTTAATAAAGATCCAACTCAGATTGTTGTGTGAAAAGTTGTAGATGAAGGGTTCAATTTAGATAACAAGTCTTTTTGGAAATAGTATTTAAAATATTGGTAAAGATCCAACTCACGGGTAGTCTGTCTGCGCAGCATTACTGTAGATAGAACAAGCATGTATGAGGGCGCACACGCGAGGAGTGACTGCCGAAATGAGGTCACCATCATGGGGTGGAAATGTGGAGAGTTTGTTGACCCCTGTCTTCAACTGGGAAGGTCGGCAAGGACTCTTCTCTTTGTCTGGCTTGTTGTTTTGAGGGGAGGTTTTTTCTTGTTCTTTTTTCATAGTATTTTCAACCTGTGGTTTGCTTTGTTTTGTGACATCATTTCCTTTCTTGAGATCGTTAGTACTTTCTTCCTTCACCATTTCTTCTTTGATCAGGGCCAGCCAGTCTTCTAGAAGTTGCCATAGAGAATCTACAGGCTGCAAGAACAATATATATACCATTATGTAACAAAAGTGATTTTTTAAAAACTAAACAAGCAGGTATGAAAAAGAGACCAAAAAACTAAATTTTTGAATGACAGATGAGTTTTTTTATCCCAATATTTTGGTCACACGCTCAAGTAACACACTTTATATAAGAATGATCTTCGACAGTTGGGGAATGAAAACATTTATAACTGATGGAGTACTATTTTATTTTTTTGCTTTTTAAAACTTCAAATCACATCCGTCAAAAAATCTTGTGTTGCGATCAATACTGCTTTCAAGAGTACATCACCAACATCATGGTGGCTAGTATTATTGCAGGAAGAACGCCAGCAACACTACTGTGGCTACACATTGGGGTGAAATCTGCGAGCATCGGCTGGAACTAGCGAACCATGAGTGGCACTGCACTGAAATTCAGTGTAGAATTTCACCCAAACCTTACAGCATGTAGAACAGTTCTCTACTGCAGATAAAGTTGACGTGGCCCTGCTGGGAATCAAACCCCGGACATGTTGATCCGAAACCAAACGTGCTAACCACTGACTTATCCCAATGAAAGAACCTTGAACAGATGGATACCTGCAGTGGATCTTCAGGGTTGCTGCCTGACCGTCGGGACCGAGTGGTTGGACTGTCCTTGACACTGCTGACCGACGCTGACCGCTGTCGTGACAAGAGGCGGGCCAGGGTTTGGGCACACTTCAGTAGACTGGGGATATCCTTGTCTCCATCTACACTGCTATAACAGATTCGTATTGTTTTAGTTTTCAACAAATGTGCGCTTGTGATTATCAAGTTGTGAAATATAAATTCATCAAAATATTACCTTTATTACTATCTTTCAATTTCACTGTGTTTTAATAATGTATTAATAACATTTATTACTCAACCGTGGTGAGATCACTCATTAGATAACAATAAGTTGGTTACACACATGTGTGATACCACCGGGTGCTGCCGTAACGTCATAATCGACCCGTGACGTCATAGTCGTTTTTGGTTGACATCACAATGTTAGCCGCTCGACCCAATAGCGGGCGACCTTTTTGCAAGTGAGCGTCACTAAAAATGACTTTCTTGCAATTCAGCGCTATTTACATCATTGAGTAATAAATAAAATACTAAATGATGTCCCGTTTGATAACATGTTTATGAAACTCATAATGAGATTCCTACACATACGTCACAGCAGGATACGAAGTCATATAAATAATTTACGGGCTGATTTTAGAAATTTAAAGTTGAGTAGTTGTCAAATTGAAACCCCTTTTCAACGAATCTTGAAAGTGACCATCGTTACGACTTGTAACCTATAATGGAGAACCATGATAGTTTATCATACATTTTTCAGTGTGTCTAATCTGCTTGTGTATATATGGTAGAGTTTCCTAAGTTTTTGATGTCATTTACACATGTGCATGCTCCATTATGACTTGCGCAACATATCTGAAACGTCCGTTCTATTGTTCCAAAACTATAAAAAATAAATCGATTGTACAACTTTCAGTAGCATTTAACCAATTTTACATGTACTATGCCATCTTTCAAAATAAATGTCCTTAAACCTACTGTTTACACTACCTCTGATTGCCACACAACTTTTTTCATTAAGCCTTAGAAGTTGTCTGTTTTATTGTCAAAATATTCATAGAGATGTTTGAAAAGAATAAATTCAAAATAAATAGATGCTTGATAGAAATATTTATAATTATTTAATTCCATGTGCTTTTATTAAGGCATTTGTTATTTCTTCACATTATTTTGTCAGTCAATCAATGTATTAAATTGTTTGTGAATAAAATATTTTCCAAATAAATATTCAGAATGTTTGTCATAATTTTCCTGAAAAATAAATACATATAGAGTTTTCTTACCTCTACAGTAACAAATTATATTAAATTGTATAAAGAATGCCTTCAATTCTGAAAGAAAAATATGTCAGTTCAACAGATGACCATACTTGACATATAATTAGTCTTGAAGAAAACAGCATTAAAAACAAAGGTCATAAACTTGTGTCCCAAGGCCACTACGGCCTTCGAACTTTGGGCACTCGAGGATACAATGTACTTTTTACCATGATGCCATGTGCGAATAAACATGTCTGCAATAAATCAAAGCACACGTCTATTTCAAAACAGAAACAGCTGTGCTGTGACCATGGTCATTTTGTCACAAATAAACTTTCTGACATATAAATAATGACCAAAGATAAATCAGTGATAAAGCACAACAGCAGATCCAGGAGTTTTTAGTTATATATAAATATCTACACAGGTTTTGCAAGAGACTTCACTCAACTTGGTCTTCAGTGATTTTCAAATGATGGTCCGAGATCCACAAATGTCCTATATTAACACAACACAAATTGTTTAAGTAACTTTGTATACCCTCTGTTCCCCCCGGGTAAATTGTTTTTGTGAAAATGATCTCATTATTTGATGTTAAACGGAAAGTTACTTTCCAAGGGGGCACTTGATTTGCACTATCCAGGGCATAGCCCGCTATAGCCCGGTCACGTGACCGGGCTATCCGGGTGATCCGAGAAGACGAACCAAATCAAGTTGATTCGGGTTATTGTTATGGCAACCATCAGAGCCAACTTAGTTGCCCTGCAACTAATAATCGAACTTTTCAAAAGTGTTTGCGACAATGACAACGATATCTCGCCAACAATGAACAATATTATTACTTCTGCTAGAAAAGTTTGCTACATTAGTCTTTCCCTTCAGTACTCTTATAAATAATTGTATCGTTAATGTTTAGATGGAAAGATATACGATATTTTCTAATTTGCAAAAACGAGTTTGGTCCGTATGCCGCCATTATCGCCCGCGATAACCCGCTCATTTGAAACCGGGTCAACCGGGCTACCCCGGCGGGCGATATTGAACACCCGCCCGCCTGAATCAAGTGCTTAGCCGCTTCACAACCGGATTGCGGGCGACCCGGGCGATAGCCCGGCTGGCAAATCAAGTCCCCCCCTACAGATTCTACTAAGGTGGTTAAAAGGAGACGACTCCAGCTGTCATAGTGCGCAAGCTAATCCATGATGTAAGGGGCGTGAGTGACGTCATTTGTTATGTTATAAGCAACACTGTCATAAGGAGGCGGCCATATTGTTGCGTTCAGCAGTTTTACCCATCCTCCCACCCGGAGCCTTTTTGTCATTGTTGTCAAGTTTTACATCAAAATGTCAATAAACTTGACCTTGTACCCCCAAAGGAAAACTTGTTATATTTACACTTTTGCAGCATATTAGTTTAAGATTGTGGAAATATTGTTTATTTTTTCCCGTATTTGTCACAATTGCTGGAATATGATTGATATACGTTTTATGATGGGATATCATCATAATTCCTTGCAGATCTGTGAAGAGTTTCTACCACTGTATTGGGTTGTTTATATGGTAGGGTGTAGGTCTATGATGTGTTAATTCTCATTTCTTGACATTCATAACGGTCTGCTGCATTTAATTACATTTTGGGATATAGAACGGCACTTGGAACAGAATTACCGGTATGACAATATAGGTATGAAAAGAAGGCATATTTAACTTTTAAAAAATATAGCCATGGGCTCTGTAGCTCATCAGGGTTTATATTGTTTAATGATGAAGACTGAAATAGATTTTTAGGTCATGGCTTGAGGCCCTTATTTGGGGCACCACAGGGTCACCATATCTACAATTTAGAATCCCCATTGGCTAAAGAGTATGCACACAATATGACAGCCTTCTAGGTCTCTTTGTTTTGAAGGAGAAGAAGAAAATATAAGAAAATATATTTTTAGGTCATGGCCTGTGAGGCCTTTATTTGGGGCCCCAGGGTCTCCAAATCTACAATTTAGAATCCCAATTAGCTAATACAATATAACAGCCTTCTAGGTACATTTATTCTGGAGAAGATGAAAAAAGGTTTTTAGGTCATGGCCTGAGAGGCCTTTATTTGGGGTCCCAGGCCAGAGTCACCAAATCTACAATTTAGAATCCCCATTGGCAAAGGAGTCTGCACATAAAATTTCAGCTCTGTGGAGTCATTGGTTCTGGAGAAGAAGTAAAAAAAACAAAAAGTTTACGGCCGGATGGCCGGATGCCGGACGCCATGCCATGCCATGCCATGCCATAAGGGCCTGATGAGCTAATAAAAAGGAATACATGATACTACTTTGATTATAAGCCAGTCACAGTCCACTGCACTAATATGTTTATATACATATTCTAATTTCTCCATTATTCAATACCTGAGAAGGTGGTGACCGATGACGGACATCTTCTCGGCCAGCCCGGACAACACCCGGTCCTGGACAGTCCCATTGTTCTTCGTCAGATACAACAGCACTTTCTGCAGCTGCAATTATACCATTGATGTTGTTATTGAATTCAGTTTTGGATCATCCTGCTCAAACATGGTATTTGTATTGTATCTGCATGGCTCCAACAATCCCTGATTGCACGAGCAAGTTTTACCTCATTTTGCTACTCATTGCTACTCATTGTATTTTGTAAGCCAATGAAATGTTATGATTTGAAACTTGATGATCGCTCTTCCATCTTGTCATCCAGACACTGCTGATATTGCTCAAAGTAATGCCATTTTTAGGTCTTCAAGACTAAGTCTGGAAGACCTATTGTTATTATCGTGTTATTTTTTAAATTTTTTTTTTATTATTATTTGACCTTTTTTGTGAGAAGGATTCCTGCTTAACCGCTTGACCGATTTTCATGAAATTTTCAGTGAGGATAGTCTATGACCTTACCTAGTGCACTACGAAGCCCGATTTTGGATTTTCGACTTCTTTCGCGAGTTATCGCCCCTTTAAGTTGAAACTTTAAACCTTTATAGCTCGAGAACTAATCAATATATTTGCACAAAATTTTCACCACTATGTGGGTAACAACATTCCTCATCGATTAGGCCTATAGCCGTTTTCGGCCGTAACAATAGTTTTTTTGCTATTTCGAAAAAACTGAAAATTTTGTAAACTTTCGCGGTTTTGAGGGTACGCGTCTTTGAAAATCTTCTCCTAATTCACGACAATACATACAGCTATGTGTTATAGCTCATTTTAAAGCTGAATAACTGCTCCATAAAATGCTCTAGCCTGAATTTTGAATTTCGTCCGAAAACTAAAATTATCTGCCCTTGAAAATGGTCCTTTTTTAACTTTTAATTTTTCGGCTCCTTGTTCAGGGTGACATAACTCAGTTTGGAATTAAGTTATGACAATGTTATTTAATGCAATCTCTATATTATAACCAACTTAACAATTCCATAACATATCATTATCATATAAAAGTTGATAGTTTCTGCACAATTTGGACATATTCCAAAAAAAGTAAAATTTTATGATTTTGAATCTTTTCGAGTGGTTCTTTCTTTGTAGAATTGTTTATCGTAAACCACGAAAGATACACTTATGTATAATACCTTATTGTGAAGAAGAGGTGCCATTTATCAAGTACAATAACCTTCAATCATGTATCTGTCATGCTCTACATCTGACAAGTCATAGAAGATTGACATTTTTCAGAAATCGCCATTTTCAGCAAAGTTCAAAGGATCATAACTGCTTAACTAATTAAGATATTGAAATTGTTTTTATATCTTCGGATGCACAATTCAATGAACAACAACGTTTCTGTTGAACCCTTTCATCAAAAAGTTGATAGTAAAGCTCCGAATATCGCAAACGTTGCCTTGGGGTCATAATTTTAGCATTTTTTAGTATTTTCTTGAATATTCAGAACAACATAACGCATTAGTTATGTATGCAATCTAAATGATGATTACACCTACTTAAGTGAAAATTAAAGCACAATATTTTCTATGTTGCAAGATAGTTTGAAAATATTAACCGTTTTATCTTAATCGTGAGAAATGTCTTATAGGGGTCCATTAATAAGCGATTGTTCCATTTTCAGAGGGTCCGTTTCTTTGGAGATTTTTGGTAAAATAACTACGATGATAACTAAGATAGAGACATCTTTGATAGCTCATTTTAAAGCAGAGAAAGTAGTGAATAACCGAGAGTCCAACATGGAGTTCAAGGTCAAGCAGAAGTCTTGAAGACCTAAGTATTGACGCGTCAATCCTAGTTTGACTGGTTATTATTATGTTATTTTCACACAATTCTGGTATTGTTAGATCCATTTGGATACAAATATCCTGATAGAGCAATATGTTTATGGATATTCAACTTCCTTTTTTTATAAACCCTATGTAAAGATGGAAATGCATTTTGATGGAAAAGCTGCATTTTATACCAAAGGAATGTTTTGAATGTCACGTTATATATTTTGTTTCACCCACCATATCCTGTTTGATGTACGGTTTATCTATACACTGGAAGAGTCTCTCAAAGAGTTTGGGTTGATGCTGCAGGAGTATCTCACACGTCTCCCCGTATCCACCCTGTAGATAGATATATACTTATATAAACATACAATAAGTACTTGAACCCTGTTCAACAACCAATTGGGTTTATTTGGTTATGCTTATACACTTCAGGATCTTATCGATGCAATAACAGATTACAACTTTCCTGTAATTTTTTAATTTTTTATTTATTATTCCATTTCAATTGAGAAGTACAGGAGATGTTTAGAGGTAGAGTACAAGCAATGTATAATAAAGTTATGATGAACATAAAGGCAACTTCAGTACATTGAATGTATAATTCAATATAAAAGCAAGATTGTTATGTGATGGACGCATGGGGTAAAGTATTTTACGAGCGCTTCAATCATTATTGAGTACCGGTGTGAGAGTCAGCTGTTTCCACTTTCTGTAGTTGATACATAAACTAAGACGAGGTTAGCAGTTTCACTTTAAGAAACCATGGCAACATCGAATACTACTGGATGCAATATTTTGCAATTTTCTTTCATCGGAACAGGTTGGTTTGAATCATACTGATTCTTTACACAAGATTTCAGTTTCACTTGCGCATGAGCTAATCTGTTACCTCGACACTGAGATCAATGAATATCAAACCCTGCACAAGGATGGGCGATAAGTTTAACCTTTAGTCTACTGGATTGTTAGAATCTGTTACCTCGACACTGAGATCAATGAATATTAAACCCTACACAAGGATGGGCGAGAAGTTTAACCTTTAGTCTACTGGATTGTTAGAATCTGTAACCTCGACACTGAGATCAATGAATATCAGACCCTACACAAGGATGGGCGATAAGTTTAACCTTTAGTCTTCTGGATTGTTAGAATCTGTTACCTCGACACTGAGATCAATGAATATTAAACCCTACACAAGGATGGGCGATAAGTTTAACCTTTAGTCTTCTGGATTGTTAGAATCTGTTACCTCGACACTGAGATCAATGAATATTAAACCCTACACAAGGATGGGCGATAAGTTTAACCTTTAGTCTTCTGGATTGTTAGAATCTGTTACCTCGACACTGAGATCAATGAATATTAAACCCTACACAAGGATGGGCGATAAGTTTAACCTTTAGTCTACTGGATTGTTAGAATCTGTTACATCGACACTGAGATCAATGAATATCAAACCCTGCACAAGGATGGGCAAGAAGTTTAACCTTTAGTCTACTGGATTGTTAGAATCTGTTACCTCGACACTGAGATCAATGAATATCAAACCCTACACAAGGATGGGCGATAAGTTTAACCTTTAGTCTACTGGATTGTTAGAATCTGTTACCTCGACACTGAGATCAATGAATATTAAACCCTACACAAGGATGGGCGAGAAGTTTAACCTTTAGTCTACTGGATTGTTAGAATCTGTAACCTCGACACTGAGATCAATGAATATCAGACCCTACACAAGGATGGGCGATAAGTTTAACCTTTAGTCTTCTGGATTGTTAGAATCTGTTACCTCGACACTGAGATCAATGAATATTAAACCCTACACAAGGATGGGCGATAAGTTTAACCTTTAGTCTTCTGGATTGTTAGAATCTGTTACCTCGACACTGAGATCAATGAATATTAAACCCTACACAAGGATGGGCGATAAGTTTAACCTTTAGTCTTCTGGATTGTTAGAATCTGTTACCTCGACACTGAGATCAATGAATATTAAACCCTACACAAGGATGGGCGATAAGTTTAACCTTTAGTCTACTGGATTGTTAGAATCTGTAACCTCGACACTGAGATCAATGAATATCAGACCCTACACAAGGATGGGCGATAAGTTTAACCTTTAGTCTTCTGGATTGTTAGAATCTGTTACCTCGACACTGAGATCAATGAATATTAAACCCTACACAAGGATGGGCGATAAGTTTAACCTTTAGTCTACTGGATTGTTAGAATCTGTTACCTCGACACTGAGATCAATGAATATTAAACCCTACACAAGGATGGGCGATAAGTTTAACCTTTAGTCTTCTGGATTGTTAGAATCTGTTACCTCGACACTGAGATCAATGAATATTAAACCCTACACAAGGATGGGCGATAAGTTTAACCTTTAGTCTACTGGATTGTTAGAATCTGTTACATCGACACTGAGATCAATGAATATCAAACCCTGCACAAGGATGGGCGATAAGTTTAACCTTTAGTCTACTGGATTGTTAGAATCTGTTACCTCGACACTGAGATCAATGAATATCAAACCCTACACAAGGATGGGCGAGAAGTTTAACCTTTAGTCTACTGGATTGTTAGAATCTGTTACCTCGACACTGAGATCAATGAATATCAAACCCTGCACAAGGATGGGCGATAAGTTTAACCTTTAGTCTACTGGATTGTTAGAATCTGTTACCTCGACACTGAGATCAATGAATATCAAACCCTACACAAGGATGGGTGATAAGTTTAACCTTTAGTCTACTGGATTGTTAGAATCTGTTACCTCGACACTGAGATCAATGAATATCAAACCCTGCACAAGGATGGGCGAGAAGTTTAACCTTTAGTCTACTGGATTGTTAGAATCTGTTACCTCGACACTGAGATCAATGAATATCAAACCCTACACAAGGATGGGCAAGAAGTTTAACCTTTAGTCTACTGGATTGTTAGAATCTGTTACCTCGACACTGAGATCAATGAATATTAAACCCTACACAAGGATGGGCGATAAGTTTAACCTTTAGTCTACTGGATTGTTAGAATCTGTTACCTCGACACTGAGATCAATGAATATTAAACCCTACACAAGGATGGGCGATAAGTTTAACCTTTAGTCTACTGGATTGTTAGAATCTGTTACCTCGACACTGAGATCAATGAATATCAGACCCTACACAAGGATGGGCGAGAAGTTTAACCTTTAGTCTACTGGATTGTTAGAATCTGTTACCTCGACACTGAGATCAATGAATATCAAACCCTACACAAGGATGGGCAAGAAGTTTAACCTTTAGTCTACTGGATTGTTAGAATCTGTTACCTCGACACTGAGATCAATGAATATTAAACCCTACACAAGGATGGGCGATAAGTTTAACCTTTAGTCTACTGGATTGTTAGAATCTGTTACCTCGACACTGAGATCAATGAATATTAAACCCTACACAAGGATGGGCGATAAGTTTAACCTTTAGTCTACTGGATTGTTAGAATCTGTTACCTCGACACTGAGATCAATGAATATCAGACCCTACACAAGGATGGGCGAGAAGTTTAACCTTTAGTCTACTGGATTGTTAGAATCTGTTACCTCGACACTGAGATCAATGAATATTAAACCCTACACAAGGATGGGCGAGAAGTTTAACCTTTAGTCTACTGGATTGTTAGAATCTGTTACCTCGACACTGAGATCAATGAATATTAAACCCTACACAAGGATGGGCGAGAAGTTTAACCTTTAGTCTACTGGATTGTTAGAATCTGTTACCTTGACACTGAGATCAATGAATATCAAACCCTGCACAAGGATGGGCGATAAGTTTAACCTTTAGTCTACTGGATTGTTAGAATCTGTTACCTGGACACTGAGATCAATGAATATTAAACCCTACACAAGGATGGGCGAGAAGTTTAACCTTTAGTCTACTGGATTGTTAGAATCTGTTACCTCGACACTGAGATCAATAAATATCAAACCCTACACAAGGATGGGCGATAAGTTTAACCTTTAGTCTTCTGGATTGTTAGAATCTGTTACCTCGACACTGAGATCAATGAATATTAAACCCTACACAAGGATGGGCGAGAAGTTTAACCTTTAGTCTACTGGATTGTTAGAATCTGTAACCTCGACACTGAGATCAATGAATATCAAACCCTACACAAGGATGGGCGAGAAGTTTAACCTTTAGTCTACTGGATTGTTAGAATCTGTTACCTCGACACTGAGATCAATGAATATCAAACCCTACACAAGGATGGGCAAGAAGTTTAACCTTTAGTCTACTGGATTGTTAGAATCTGTAACCTCGACACTGAGATCAATGAATATCAAACCCTACACAAGGATGGGCAAGAAGTTTAACCTTTAGTCTACTGCATTGTTAGAATCTGTAACCTCGACACTGAGATCAATGAATATTAAACCCTACACAAGGATGGGCAAGAAGTTTAACCTTTAGTCTACTGCATTGTTAGAATCTGTTACCTGGACACTGAGATCAATGAATATCAAACCCTACACAAGGATGGGCGATAAGTTTAACCTTTAGTCTACTGGATTGTTAGAATCTGTTACCTCGACACTGAGATCAATGAATATCAAACCCTGAACAAGGATGGGCGAGAAGTTTAACCTTTAGTCTACTGGATTGTTAGAATCTGTTACCTCGACACTGAGATCAATGAATATCAAACCCTGAACAAGGATGGGCGAGAAGTTTAACCTTTAGTCTACTGGATTGTTAGAATCTGTTACCTCGACACTGAGATCAATGAATATCAAACCCTACACAAGGATGGGCAAGAAGTTTAACCTTTAGTCTACTGGATTGTTAGAATCTGTAACCTCGACACTGAGATCAATGAATATCAAACCCTACACAAGGATGGGCAAGAAGTTTAACCTTTAGTCTACTGCATTGTTAGAATCTGTAACCTCGACACTGAGATCAATGAATATTAAACCCTACACAAGGATGGGCAAGAAGTTTAACCTTTAGTCTACTGCATTGTTAGAATCTGTTACCTGGACACTGAGATCAATGAATATCAAACCCTACACAAGGATGGGCGATAAGTTTAACCTTTAGTCTACTGGATTGTTAGAATCTGTTACCTCGACACTGAGATCAATGAATATCAAACCCTGAACAAGGATGGGCGAGAAGTTTAACCTTTAGTCTACTGGATTGTTAGAATCTGTTACCCCGACACTGAGATCAATGAATATTAAACCCTACACAAGGATGGGCGAGAAGTTTAACCTTTAGTCTACTGGATTGTTAGAATCTGTTACCTCGACACTGAGATCAATGAATATCAAACCCTACACAAGGATGGGCGATAAGTTTAACCTTTAGTCTACTGGATTGTTAGAATCTGTTACCTCGACACTGAGATCAATGAATATCAAACCCTACACAAGGATGGGCGATAAGTTTAACCTTTAGTCTACTGGATTGTTAGAATCTGTTACCTCGACACTGAGATCAATGAATATCAAACCCTACACAAGGATGGGCGATAAGTTTAACCTTTAGTCTACTGGATTGTTAGAATCTGTTACCTCGACACTGAGATCAATGAATATCAAACCTTACACAAGGATGGGCGAGAAGTTTAACCTTTAGTCTACTGGATTGTTAGAATCTGTTACCTCGACACTGAGATCAATGAATATCAAACCCTACACAAGGATGGGCGATAAGTTTAACCTTTAGTCTACTGGATTGTTAGAATCTGTTACCTCGACACTGAGATCAATGAATATCAAACCCTGAACAAGGATGGGCGAGAAGTTTAACCTTTAGTCTACTGGATTGTTAGAATCTGTTACCTCGACACTGAGATCAATGAATATCAAACCCTACACAAGGATGGGCGATAAGTTTAACCTTTAGTCTACTGGATTGTTAGAATCTGTTACCTCGACACTGAGATCAATGAATATCAAACCCTACACAAGGATGGGCGATAAGTTTAACCTTTAGTCTACTGGATTGTTAGAATCTGTTACCTCGACACTGAGATCAATGAATATCAAACCCTACACAAGGATGGGCGATAAGTTTAACCTTTAGTCTACTGGATTGTTAGAATCTGTTACCTCGACACTGAGATCAATGAATATCAAACCCTACACAAGGATGGGCGAGAAGTTTAACCTTTAGTCTACTGGATTGTTAGAATCTGTTACCTCGACACTGAGATCAATGAATATTAGTGAGTGAGTGAGTGAGTTAGTGTTTAACGCCGCTTTCAAGAGTATTTCACTTATATCACGGCTGCTAGTATTATGGCAGGGAGAAAGCCCGCAACGCCATGTGGCTATGCATTGCGGTGAAACCTGCGAGCAACGGCTGGAACTAGCGAACCATGGGTGGTACTGCACTGAAATTCAGTGTAGCATTGCACCCAAACCTGACTGCGTGTAGAACAGTTCTCTACTGCAGACAAAGTTGCCGTGCCCCTGGCGGGATTCGAACCCCGGACCTCTTGATCCGAAGCCGAACGCGCTAACCACTGCGCTATCCCGCCCCCAAATGAATATTAAACCCTACACAAGGATGGGCGAGAAGTTTAACCTTTAGTCTACTGGATTGTTAGAATCTGTTACCTCGACACTGAGATCAATGAATATCAAACCCTACACAAGGATGGGCGAGAAGTTTAACCTTTAGTCTACTGGATTGTTAGAATCTGTTACCTCGACACTGAGATCAATGAATATCAAACCCTACACAAGGATGGGCGAGAAGTTTAACCTTTAGTCTACTGGATTGATAGAATCTGTTACCTCGACACTGAGATCAATGAATATTAAACCCTACACAAGGATGGGCGAGAAGTTTAACCTTTAGTCTACTGGATTGTTAGAATCTGTTACCTCGACACTGAGATCAATGAATATCAAACCCTGCACAAGGATGGGCGATAAGTTTAACCTTTAGTCTACTGGATTGTTAGAATCTGTTACCTCGACACTGAGATCAATAAATATCAAACCCTACACAAGGATGGGCGATAAGTTTAACCTTTAGTCTACTGGATTGATAGAATCTGTTACCTCGACACTGAGATCAATGAATATCAAACCCTACACAAGGATGGGCGAGAAGTTTAACCTTTAGTCTACTGGATTGTTAGAATCTGTTACCTGGACACTGAGATCAATGAATATTAAACCCTACACAAGGATGGGCGAGAAGTTTAACCTTTAGTCTACTGGATTGTTAGAATCTGTTACCTCGACACTGAGATCAATGAATATCAAACCCTGCACAAGGATGGGCGATAAGTTTAACCTTTAGTCTACTGGATTGTTAGAATCTGTTACCTGGACACTGAGATCAATGAATATTAAACCCTACACAAGGATGGGCGAGAAGTTTAACCTTTAGTCTACTGGATTGTTAGAATCTGTTACCTCGACACTGAGATCAATGAATATCAAACCCTGCACAAGGATGGGCGATAAGTTTAACCTTTAGTCTACTGGATTGTTAGAATCTGTTACCTCGACACTGAGATCAATGAATATCAAACCCTGCACAAGGATGGGCGATAAGTTTAACCTTTAGTCTACTGGATTGTTAGAATCTGTTACCTGGACACTGAGATCAATGAATATTAAACCCTACACAAGGATGGGCGAGAAGTTTAACCTTTAGTCTACTGGATTGTTAGAATCTGTTACCTCGACACTGAGATCAATGAATATCAAACCCTGCACAAGGATGGGCGATAAGTTTAACCTTTAGTCTACTGGATTGTTAGAATCTGTTACCTCGACACTGAGATCAATGAATATCAAACCCTACACAAGGATGGGCGAGAAGTTTAACCTTTAGTCTACTGGATTGATAGAATCTGTTACCTCGACACTGAGATCAATGAATATTAAACCCTACACAAGGATGGGCGAGAAGTTTAACCTTTAGTCTACTGGATTGTTAGAATCTGTTACCTCGACACTGAGATCAATGAATATCAAACCCTGCACAAGGATGGGCGATAAGTTTAACCTTTAGTCTACTGGATTGTTAGAATCTGTTACCTCGACACTGAGATCAATAAATATCAAACCCTACACAAGGATGGGCGATAAGTTTAACCTTTAGTCTACTGGATTGATAGAATCTGTAACCTCGACACTGAGATCAATGAATATCAAACCCTACACAAGGATGGGCGAGAAGTTTAACCTTTAGTCTACTGGATTGTTAGAATCTGTTACCTGGACACTGAGATCAATGAATATTAAACCCTACACAAGGATGGGCGAGAAGTTTAACCTTTAGTCTATTGGATTGTTAGAATCTGTTACCTCGACACTGAGATCAATGAATATCAAACCCTACACAAGGATGGGCGATAAGTTTAACCTTTAGTCTACTGGATTGATAGAATCTGTTACCTCGACACTGAGATCAATGAATATCAAACCCTACACAAGGATGGGCGATAAGTTTAACCTTTAGTCTACTGGATTGATAGAATCTGTTACCTCGACACTGAGATCAATGAATATCAAACCCTACACAAGGATGGGCGAGAAGTTTAACCTTTAGTCTACTGGATTGTTAGAATCTGTTACCTCGACACTGAGATCAATGAATATTAAACCCTATACACAAGGATGGGCGAGAAGTTTAACCTTTAGTCTACTGGATTGCTAGAATCTGTTACCTCGACACTGAGATCAATGAATATTAAACCCTACACAAGGATGGGCATGAAGTTTAACCTTTAGTCTACTGGATTGCTAGAATCTGTTACCTCGACACTGAGATCAATGAATATCAAACCTTACACAAGGATGGGCGAGAAGTTTAACCTTTAGTCTACTGGATTGTTAGAATCTGTTACCTCGACACTGAGATCAATGAATATTAAACCCTATACACAAGGATGGGCGAGAAGTTTAACCTTTAGTCTACTGGATTGCTAGAATCTGTTACCTCGACACTGAGATCAATGAATATCAAACCCTACACAAGGATGGGCGAGAAGTTTAACCTTTAGTCTACTGGATTGTTAGAATCTGTTACCTCGACACTGAGATCAATGAATATTAAACCCTATACACAAGGATGGGCGAGAAGTTTAACCTTTAGTCTACTGGATTGCTAGAATCTGTTACCTCGACACTGAGATCAATGAATATTAAACCCTACACAAGGATGGGCATGAAGTTTAACCTTTAGTCTACTGGATTGCTAGAATCTGTTACCTCGACACTGAGATCAATGAATATCAAACCCTACACAAGGATGGGCGAGAAGTTTAACCTTTAGTCTACTGGATTGTTAGAATCTGTTACCTCGACACTGAGATCAATGAATATTAAACCCTATACACAAGGATGGGCGAGAAGTTTAACCTTTAGTCTACTGGATTGCTAGAATCTGTTACCTCGACACTGAGATCAATGAATATTAAACCCTACACAAGGATGGGCATGAAGTTTAACCTTTAGTCTACTGGATTGCTAGAATCTGTTACCTCGACACTGAGATCAATGAATATCAAACCCTACACAAGGATGGGCATGAAGTTTAACCTTTAGTCTACTGGATTGCTAGAATCTGTTACCTCGACACTGAGATCAAGAGGAGTCTTGCCATGTAGCTCCTCAATGAACTGGGCTTGTTTCTTCATCAGTATAGCGGCTGCCTCGTGCTGACCGTGACTGCAAGGATAAACATTCGGAGAATATATAGATCTAATAGTTCTCTTTAGCTGACATGTGTTAGGAGAACACATTCTATGGATAGCAAACTTTATATAATGCTGGATTTTTAACGTTTCACTGTTTATACTAAGTTCACAATTGTAAAGTTGACTATCTAAACAAAATATTTTTTATCCTTTATTGGTCAACTAGTGCTGGTTTGGTAATAATTTGCATGATGGCAGTGATATTACTTGTTCATCTATCATTAGTTCTAGACTGCAAATACATAGCATTTTGACGCCATCAGATGTTTGACATCATAGCATTGTAATATTTTCAGGTTTTGATGTCATATCAATGGGAGCCATGTACTTGAAGATGTAAAAGCATTGAAGTAGTTGAAGTTGTAGTTTGTAGTTTGTATTTGAAGTTGGGGAATTGTGAAATTTTTCCTGTGTCAAAACTGCATCTCACATTATTGATATCTACTGTGGATCAGTTATTTATGCTAAATACGTGGTTTATGAGCAGATTGATGTACAACACCTGCAGGCGAAGTGAAGTGGAGTCCAGTTGCTGTGGTTCACTTTGTTTATGTTTGATCCGTGCTCCAATAAACACAGCAGTGTCTGAAACAATACAATATATATATATTTTCCATTAGGGAGAAAACACGAGAGTGGGGTTCTGATGAAAACAGTACAACATATATTTTCTTATCTTGTAAGAACATTTTTCACATCGCTTCATTTGATAAGTTTTAAAAAGTTTTCAGCAAATATACCATTACAATCTGTTGGTAGGGTTACCCACACATACTGTTTGCATTATTTTCATTCATTAGAAATCAAACAATAGCTTCTATCTTCTTCAAATGCCCTGCTAAATTGGGGAAAACATATTTTTTACCCCTAACCCTGATCTTCTATCTATCTACATGTATTTAATTTTCCTTTGTCAACTGGTTTCAGAGAAGGTGTTTAAAGATGGACTGGGCTGAACGATCTCGAGATTGCGTTAGAGACCGTTACAAAATGTCTAAAGGCGGGTAACGAGGTCAGGTGACGCAACTGGGCTCAGGCGAGCGACCGGCTGGGCAGATTCGTATCCAAAGTGAACTCGTCTCAATTGGGATTCGTAATCAAAACCGAACTCGTACTAAAAATACCTGCAAACTGAGAAACTGTGGGTGTAGGTAATATCGTTTGGAGAACCGGTTCGCAGGAGTAAATGTCGGTAATATAGTAGAGTCTCAAATGGTTATTCGAGAAAGAGTTTTATTGGATTATGTTGAATAATCGGCTGGTTATATTTTGTTTTGTATGTATAATAGATAATCTTGTAGGTATTATTTCATATTCACAGAACGATTGGTGGTTCAAACAAACGGGACAACATTTCAGATTTAGATGCATGTTTTATCCTTACCTTTGCAGATACGAGGTACAATAAAAAAAAAACGGTTTTGGTACATGTTGTATTAGCAACATAACATATGAAATAGATAAAATCATGTGTGTGACTAATCAGTAAAGATTAGTAAATAGGGTGTTCACGTTTAAGCGACTTTCTGTAAATTGAAGGGGACCAATGGTCTGCCTTTGATGTGGGGTGTTGTTTCAGGAGGGGATTAAAATGATGGTTATTGTGAAAAGCTGAATAGTTGGGAATACCCGAACGGAAAATGAACCAAAAAATATATTTAACTATCAGTTCTCTTTCTTACGCAATAGTGTCTTCTCTGGAAATATATTGAAGGAATACTCTAACTGAAAATGAACCACGAATAGATTTTAACTTTATAAATACATCTGTAATCTAACAAATGCCGGTGAAGAGAAACAAAATAAGTCAGCGACAAAGTAATTTACAAGCAAAACATCTCACCACACACCAATATGTACGCCTTGTTCTGAGTTATTCACGCTTCAGATGACGTATTTAAAGAGTTTTTATACAATTTATTAATATTTATACCATATTATTATTATTATTTCTGATAATAGAATGTCATGGGACACAATTAATATAACTTTGTTCAACTTGCAATTAATTGACAGGTTTTTGATACTATCTTTCTACTTCTACGTATACATTAAAACTACGGGTTTAATTTAAATGTAAGTACTTGTATATATATATATATTTCAAGATGTTACATGCTACATATATAAGTAATTTTTTTTTTAAAATAATTTTTATTTTGTTGCATTTCAGACATGAGACGGTTACATCAATGATATTGTACAGTCAAGTCGCGATAGTCCGGCCACCGATAATCCGAATCTCGCAGAATCCGAACGGTAGCAAGCTGTAACCAAACTAATCTCTATATAAACTCGTTAAATGTGGATTCTTTAATCCGTTGCTTCCGTTTCCGAATCCGAACGCTAATTAGCTGTAACGGATTTGTTAATTACAGCTATTTCTGTTTCATTAATCCGACGGTTCATCTAAGCGTTCGGCTAATCCCCTAGACAAGCGAGCACCACACTGATTGAATCGGTAAACATCTACATGTATGACAGGGGATTAACAAGGTAGTTGAGCGTGTCAGTAGTTTGTGATTGTAATAAATTGAGATGTCTCACTTTGTGTGTCGGGAGTTTGTGATTGTAATAAATTGAATCTAACGAGAGCAATCAAGACGAGTGTGATGATGAACCGAAGCGATGCCTCCCCCACTGCCCCTCAAATGAGAGCACACATGGAGTACACAATCTGTAATCGGCAAATTCTTCAAACCTGAGTGAGTTCGTTGAATGTTTTGACATGTTTTGTGCATGTATGTCAAGAAATTATTTTGTTCAATGCTTGTTTTATTAATATATGTATCCCAGTTGTTGTGTGTATATGAAATAAAACTCATTTGATATTCTAAATATGTTGTTGTCTGTATCTAGATTCAAAGGGGATTAACTCCATCTTGTTTGGTTCATTTCAGTAGTCCGAATATTTCACTATCCGAACGTTTTTGATAAAAAACGGAAGTGTTCGGATTATCGAGGTCTGACTGTATACAGTAAACAATTCAAACAACAAAAATTAAATGACTAGATGACCAGAACTTGTAGAATCTATCTATTCCTGGACCAATTAGAGCTGTAGCTTTGGTCAAAAGATAATATTTATAGATCTCTTCTTGCAAGAACTGGAAGCTGGGTACTTTTTTTTAGAAAATCTGTGTTTGAAAATAATGTGTTTGCAGAGGATTATAATAATGTTGATTGGGTCATTATTTCGTTGGTGAAAACCAAGCAGAACATGCTGTTTTGTTAATGAAAGTCTTACATGGATCTTTTCTAATAACCAGAGTTCCAGTTTTTGCCCATGTGTTTTACTTTGCTACAATCATAAAACACATGGGCGATTGATTCTATGTGGTCCGAACAAAAACTACACATATCCGAGTCTATAAGTAATTTATTATTGTCATACTTCATTTGTTGTTGGTCCATTATTGTGATCTTAACACATTTGTTATAATATTGTATAAGGAAAGTCGTAGTTTAGCATGGAACTAAATATCAATAATAAAATTTGAATGGTTTCATGGACAGCATAAGAGAGAGAATATTGTGACATCGATTTCCTGGAAAGATGTGTGAGTGTTTGGTGCAAATATCATGGTTAACTCACATTTCATTTAACGTTTCTTATCTGTTGCTGTCACGTTTGATATCAGTGACAAAGTATATCCATAAGTGTGAGTAACATTATGTATTGAATATATAAGGTTACTATATATTTCAAGTTTGTCCATCAAGACATTTTATATATGATTTAATGTAATGCAAACCAGTTTCACTTGCTATATGATTTTAAATACATGAACAGGATTGGTAAAAAAGCTCAGTGAAAATTACATGAAAATTGATCCATTGTACACGCACACATATACATTATGATTATACAAATTTATAGACCGAGAACATGATCGAACATACACCTACAACATACACGTCCCTCAGTTAAATGTACCATGTATACGTTCCGTATCAAAGGAGAGAGAAGTGTTGTTACAGAAAATTAGTTTACGCTATTACGCTGAACAAAGTCAAATAAGCTGAGTAGGGAACCCAGTATTCCTTTAAAGGATTCAGGGATAATGCCTGCCACATCCATATGGGAAGGAGGCTTAGGATGAAATGTACAAAATTTTATAGCATAGTTGCAAGGTATCTCACCACAAAATGAGGGAGTTCTTGAGGGGAAAGTGTTGAAAGTAAAGAAATGACGGATGACAGATGAACAACATACAATGGCCAATGCCATAAGCCTATCTGGCCTGATAAACCTGATGAGCTAAAAACTTAGTATGATTTCTACATTAATACAGGACCAAGGAATTTCTTCATTAAATCAAAGATGGCCACACCATATTGAAGGGATTTACTTACTGACTTATGTCCATTCTGACAGGCCACGTGAAGAGCAGTTTGTCCCTGCGAATCCTGTAACACACAACATGTCAAACAAGAAAAAAGTGAGCATGGCTCACATACCCCCGTCATCCGCTATCCGTCCATTGAGAATTATAGATGTGAAGGTTACTATGTTTAAAAAAGCTTCAAGCATCATAATATTGTCCAAAATAATTTTAGGAACTGACTGTTATTACAAAATTTAATTCACCCAGATGTAATATTTTCAGTTAACTTAATTTTTCCCATTAGGGCATCACACCGGTAATTTGTACCAAGTTCAATTACAGATTCAAGGGCTTTGAAATAATATTGCGGAACTGGACTGTGAACTCGATAAAGATTATCATCTGGACTACCTACATGTAAAATTTCATTCACCTAGATGTAATAGTTTCCGAGAAAACTTGTCCCAATTGGAGCATCACAGCTCTTTTGGTACAAAGTTCAATTTCGGATTCAAGGGCCATAACTCCGAAAAAAATAATATTTCGGAACTGGTTTTCGAACTCGATGAAGAGTATCATCTGGACTACCTCCATATTAAATTTCATTCACCTAGATGTAATAGTTTCCGAGAAAACTTGTCCCCATTGGAGCATCACAGTTCTTTTGGTTCTAAGTTCAATTTCGGATTCAAGGGCCATAACTCCGTAAAAAATAATATTTCGGAACTGGTTTTCGAACTCGATGAAGAGTATCATCTGGACTACCTCCATATTAAATTTCATTCACCTAGATGTAATAGTTTCTGAGAAAACTTGTCCCCATTGGAGCATCACAGTTCTTCTGGTACGAAGTTCAATTTCAGTTTCAAGGGCCATAAGTCTGTAAAAAATAATATTTTGGAACTGGTTTTCGAACTCGATAAAGAGTATGGTCATGAGTACTCACAACCAAAATTTCATTCACCTAGGTTGAACAGTATCCAAGAAAACTTGTCCCCATTGAACACAATAAAACTAAGTAAAAAAAGTGACGTTTCCATGGAAACGACAAAAAATATCAATCTCAGAAAATTGAAAATTGTCTGTCCGCGATCGGAAGAACATGGTTAACATCTGTACAAAGTTTGGTTGATGTAGCTTTGACGGTTTTTGAGATAATTGACCGGACGGAAGGACGGACGGAAGGACGGACGGACGGAATGACCGCTATATACCCCCGCTTACTTCGTAACAGGGGTATAATAAAGTATCCTAAATGAAAAATAAACCTAAAGGCATCAAGAAATAAATGCAGATTATGCAGATAATCCAAATGCAACATTATTGTATGTGGGGATCACACTCTCTGAAATATATATTTCTTGTACTTTATTGGGATGGGACCCTTGCATGATTCCGACTGCTTATCCAAAGAGTCACTAAGACCTCGCACAGTCCAACAATTGGTAGTAAAGCCATTTTCACATGTGTAAGGTCTCGGTAGTCGAGTTCACAAATCACAAATCTCATCTCATCTCACCTCGATGTCCACTTCCCTCACGTGTTGTAGCATGTCCTGCAGTATCTCTGTACGCCCGTTCACTGCCAGCCAATGAATCTGTATGTGTATATCACTTTGTATCTTTACTCACATCTTACACATCACATCATTCTCTCGTCTCTTTATATTGTATCTGTACTCACATCTTATGATCTTACACATCACATCATTCTCTCGTCTCTTTATATTGTATCTTTAATCACATCTACGTTTCTCTAGTTTTTTAAATGCAATAAAAAAAAGAAATTGTAACAAGAGATAATGATCATTCTGATAGTTAAGGAAATTTTTGTTCACAGTACAATATGTCCATACAAAATTAAGTATCTTAAGCATCATTGACTACCAGTAGTAATTTGTTCTTATTTTGCTAAGAGAAAGATGAGAGTAGGGGTGTGCTACCTTCAATGACTGATTTACTCTATATTTGTGGTGGGAGCTAAGTATGCTAAAGAATAACAAAATTGTTTTCAAGAAACGTTTAAAATAAACAATGTATCTTATATAAAGTGGTCTACATATACACAGTACTTACAGCAGTCAATCCTTCATTGTTTCTGATGTTTACATCGGACTTATATTCCAACAGCTTGTTCAAACACTTCTTCTGTCTGTAAAATGTCATATATATTGTTTATACACCAGACACATAGGAACATGGTGAGTCACTTTCAAAATAGATATCACAGAACCAAATGGAAAACATTCATTTATCACATTTTACAAAATGTGTATACAGTGAGATCTAGTTTACCTAGACGCAGTACATCCGGAAACCGGACATTCACGGGAAAGTGTTTCAAATCGTCACTATGCATTTCTATACAAATGATGATTCTGCAAAACTGGCTTTCCAGATGATTTTCAACTGTAACCAAATCATGTCCATAAACATTATATATATGTATATTGTATTTTTTAAATTAATTTTTATATACAACAAGTATTCTCCGCGTACAAAGACGCACCCATTTCTAGCAGCGAGATGTAGCGGTGTACATCCGGACACGTCCTGTAGATTGACCTTTGACCCCTTCTTCAACAGTAGATGCACACACTCATAGGATCCACAGCTAGAAACACATGGAAACAGTTTAAACTGTCTTCAATTCATTTCTTCTGACTCTCCAAATTAATTATTGATATCTATAATACTGTAATCGCTTTATATTTTGTGAAGGTTTAATTTGGGTGCGAATTTTATAAGGTCTCACAGGAACAAAGTAAGTTAAGTTTTTATTTCAAAACAGAAGACCTCTGAGTGACATTTTGTCCTTCACCTAAACACTTACTTAGCTGCCACGTGGAGAAGAGTCCTTCTAGCTCTACCACAAGCGTATGTCACATCAAACTTGGAACTTGATAATAAGTCAGACACAGACCTGAAATACATAATAATGAATTATAATATTTGAAATGAAACCATCCTGCTCCATCAGGGTATTTGTATCTGCAAGACTACTTTCTCGTATTCACCATAAACGACCAGCTAATAAACTACTTTAAATCAAGTAAAGGTGGCAAATCCCCAATGAGAAAACTGATAAGCAACATACAATTTCAAATCATGACATTTCATGGGCTGATAAAACAAAGCTATATATAGAGTTATGTGTAACCAGCCTTGACTGATACAAGACAGAAGCTGTTTATGGGATCAGGGGATTGCAGGAGGCTTGTGAATACAATACCCTGATGGAGTAAGATGAATACAGATATTCTAATCTCTCCATGCAAGTTATTGAACTCGAGGATATTTTAGTAGTTATATTATAGTTATTTATTCACAGCTCCTTTCAATTGAAATATGGTCAAAGCTCTATATCATCTAATGAAAAGTAAATTGCTAAATAAAGTGATTTGTGTTGATTTCTTACTATTTAATTAAAACTAATTTTGTTTCTCTGTCTCAAAAATACAAATTGATAAGGAAATCAAATTGACTTTTAATATGCAAGCTGCCACCGTTGTTGAGCAGATATGCAAATTAGCTGCAGCAGCAGTCTGATCAATATCAAAAGGTTGAACACGAAAAAACATAATCCAGGTGTAAAGTTCTCGCTCTACATACCTGTGTTGATTAGCTATGACCATAGGCATCAAGGTGTAGAAGGCCGACTTGTCATCTGCAACATCATTTATGAATATCATTTCAAGGATTTATAAATCAACGTACAAGACTGACAGCATTTTATTTAAAATAAAAAAAATCACTGGTTAGATTTTGGGTTTCTCTTCCTGAAAAATGCCACACTTTATTTTTAGATTATATTGCTAAGAAACTTGAAGTGATTGTCTCATGCTGACTCACATTGAAATCATCGATATGTGTAACGTAATTAGTTGATTGTTATACCTCAGTGAAAACTGCACAGTTTTACGACATTATCATCTATCGGGTTTGCAGTCAACCAATTACTAAAATCTAACAGATCCGTATATTTCAAATTGCTATATTAACAAACTAGAACCTCAGTATGCAGATGATAATTACAATCATTGGTTCTACCATCTTATTATCTGCTCTCTCTTTCTTATCAAGTTATAGCAATTGATGTCATCTATTTCATATGCAGGAGTAATGCCATAAGTGCTTTACATCACAAAGTTTGTGAAACGATGCAGGGAGGGTCAACTTGATAAAGACAAGCACAAAAGTAAAAACAAGGCCTGAAGCTATTCGAGCGAGTGAGGAAAACTTTGCTACGGCATAACAACACATTGTTTATTAGTTTTATGATAATTTATGTGTTGCTATTCTATCAGTGTGTAAGTTTTATTATTTACAAAAATTAAAATTGGGTTAAATATAGAATGTTATCATTTCAAGTAATGCCAAGAAACTAAGATGGTGGATAATGCCAATAGATTGGTGATAGGACTTACCCTTTAAAGTGTGAGTAATAATATATATATATCAACGAATGTCGGCCAAATTGCTTTTTTTCCATTATGGGTAATGAAAAATGCTGTATTCTCGCTATTAATTTTTTTAGAATGATAAAATGTATGTATTGATAGAATATTCACAAAGTAACAAATAATGTATAGTTAAACTAATAAAAAATGTCTTGCTCTGCCATAGCAAAGCTTTCCACACTCTTAGCACCGATTAGTCTTACACTCACACTCTGAAAAAAGTATTTATTCTGAAAATATCACCATTTTATTAAATATTGAAAAGGAGACTGTAAGAAATGGAATTTTCATAATTTTCATGTATTAAAAAAAGGCTCCTTTTCAATTTAATTTTTTTTTACAGTCTAAGTGTTAGACTAAGCACCGATCAATGGCTACACTTCTCATTGTTTTTAGTTTAGAATGAAGACATTATCAAACTTACCCTCAGTAATATTTAATCTGGATTGTGCAATAAATATATGTGTTAATAACATAACAATTATATGTGTAAACAGTAATGTCCTCTCAAATTTGTTTCCACAAAAAATACCCAACAGAACTCACACTTTTACCAATTTGTTTAATTGAACATTAATGAACAACAAGGTTCAAATAGTACTTTATTATTCATTATTCTGTCTGACTTTCAAATCCACTGTCTACAATAAACCGGTCCGTTCTACATATTCACTGCGTCTGTGAACCAGTCTGGTCTACAAAAATATACTGATCACCCAGGGTGGCAGCTGCCTGCATGAGGTTGAACGAAAGTGGATAGAGCTAGGTACCGTTGTTTGAAAATTCGGGTTTATGCAACATTTAAAATTATGAAAAGCGTTGCAAACGTTACTGATGTTGAATCTGATTTTGCCTGGTATATTAAAATATTTGCCTTTTGCACGATCAAAATCATATCAATTTATCACATAAATTCTATTCAGTTACTAGCTCAGTTGCCATTATTCCAGCATATAACTAGGGTATAATTTCGCTCAAGTGTTACATAAATGCCTTAATTGGCAACTCGTATACAGTATACGAGTTTATATCAGATGTAGGCTACTATAATTAAGTTGCCATGGCAACGAACCTACTATTATAAGCCTATCTATACTATTCTACTATTTGATCTCAAACAAAAAACGTACCTGGGAAACCATTTAATATTTGATTCGAACTTGAATTTTCTCCAGATAACCTTCTATACTTAGTTCCATAAATGTCACGTTTTTCTTGTTCAGATCTTTTGGACATGTTTGATTTGATTCAATGATTGCACTCTTCACTTTGTTCAACGGCCGGGCACTCTAAGGGTTAAACAGTTATTAGCAAATAAGTTTATAACACTGGAATTTCTGTCAATGTCATCTCTTTTAATCAAATCATACAAGAACAGAAGGGGCCCAACAGAAGCACACTGCAAGAAATCGTCAAACGTAAGATTCATTATCATTCAATGATTCATATCGACTGACATTTCAATGACAGTCTTGTACTGGGTATAATCCTGATAAAAACTACCTGTTGGCAATTCTGCTGTCCGTCCTCTTTTTAAAGAAGCAGCTAGATGTTGTATAAACTCCATCGTGAGATATCAATCTTTCACGTTCCCATCGCGTTCATTTCCTTCTCGACGACGTCAAATAGGTACTTCCTGTTTATAGCCGGGGAATACGTTACTATAAATAGAACTACCGAGACAATATTTCGATTGGTTTTCTATTTTTAACTTGGTCTGTGATTGGTCAAGTTGGTGCGTTTGTGCAATGGGAAACGAAGCATGTTGAATAGGCCTAAATCTATCGTCAGTATCGAAGAGGAAATTAATCACATGTCAACAGCCACATTTGCCCTGTTTTTAGATGTATCTTATTTATTTAATTAGTTAGATTACCATGCCCACAATTCTATGTAACAAATATTTGATAAAAAGTTGTTTGTAGAATATGATTTTTTTTTATTCGAAATCGATTCCTCGTATTGTTTAATTTTCTAGAGGAAATATGCCTAATGATAACAGCCCCCATATATTTTCAAATGCCTATACCTCATCGTCACACATCAAATGCTGTTTATGTAATTAATCCTTTTGTCTGTAATCACAATCACGATAATGTTTTACTTAAACACCGAAATAAAAAAAATCTTGAAAAAATATCTCCACCCGAAACACAACAAAATCGCTTATCACTTAATCACATGATAAAACACTTCCTTGTTTGATTTTCCCTTTCCTGCTCTATAACTAGCCTTATACGTCAGAAATTATTAAAATCTCTTATTATTTATAAGTAATGAAAATAAACGTTCACAGTTTATCATGCATTTTTAGTAGTTTATCTGACGTCATTGCATTTTAGGTGGAGAATAGCGTACGTGTGCACAATGGGTCAAATAGAACGAGGAAAAAGTGGTACATTTTGCAACTAAAGACAGCCGTGAAAATCTGATATACTCTTATGGGTTGACACCACTCAAATTGTTGCTTAGTTTACCCAATGCACTGGAGATGGAGGGGCTCATCGTTTTGGAATTATTGCTAATATGCCTTCTCAAAAACGGTAAGTAATGTACTTTCCATTTATTTTTCAAATCATTTCAACTATCAAAACACATTACAGTTTTGTAAGAGAACATTGAAAAGGAATATTGGCATATGACGTAATTATAAATGTTTCAATTTTTGACATGTAATATTAATGGTGTAATTTTCTTATATTTGTGAACAAATGTTCTAATTATATTTGTCATGATTCACCAAAAAAACCTTTTAACATTTGCTTTGGAATTGAATTTATGTTATGTATGTTCATGAACATTTGTTTTTCCCTTGTCCTAGGAGTAATATGGACATATAGATGTGATATAGTCTTTGCCTTGTCAAACATTTATGTTGATGTAAAGTATTTAGAAGATTCTATGGCGATACATATATATATATACCTTATAATATGTGAGTTTCAGTATAAATGTGAACATACTTTAAGTTGTATCTAAACTTCTAATATAAGAATCAAGAAAAGTTAACGTAACTTGCAGAACATTGGTTACATCAACTTCCCAATGCAAGGCATAACTCTTGCCAGTCTGCATTACTGGCTGAATCAGCCAGTATGCAGACTGGCAAGAGTTATGCCTTGCGTTTGGAAGTTGTGGTTACATTTGCTTGCATGTACTTCATTAGTACTACAACATAGTGGTATTCAATAATGTATGTTTATTGTAACGAGTGGATTTATGAGTTCACAACAGTTGCCCACACATCAAGTACGTGTCACTTAAAAAAACCCAGTAATGTTAATTCAATGTTAATCGCATTATGCATAAGAACATCCATAGAGTAAAAGTTTGCTATAAACTTGGTCTGGCCTTTTGACCGAATTGAGGAGGAAGTTTATCCGTATATCAGATCAGACTAATCAAGCCCAAGACATCTGCATTATACAAGTTGAACAATTAAATTTCTAGTAGACGTAAAAGTATTAAATGTTTTTTTTTTCAAATCTAAAGGGATTTAACGTACCGACCAAATGAGCGAGGAAGTTCGCAATGCAAGATTAATCAATTAGGCCGATACATATCATAAGGAAGTGACTATCCTGAAGGGCCAAGTATTACAATAGCTTCACATTTTGTGATTATATGGTGGCCTTTAACTTATTTTGATAGAATAATGAAGGGGTATTTACAAAAATGCCTAATGTTAATCAACCCTTGAAACTGTAAACGATATACAAGTTATGTTTACAACTATAATTAACACATCATACAACCAAGGGCAACATTTTTAATCCACGAGGGATAGATACAATGTACCATTGCAACATAGTTTGGATACACCGTGCCAACTAAACTTGATTTGAAATTTTGAAAAATTATCTGTTTATGTTTCTGAAAGACCAGGAGAGATAAGGGACTAAAATATGTTGTTTTTAGTTTGTTATATATAACTACCCACAGCAACAATGCGTCATCATCGATTGAAAGTCAAAGAAGATACATCATGCCAACAACATCTTGTGCTAACATAATTCCTATATATCATAAAATTTTACTTTAAATGCAAAACGTTAAGTAGGACTCAAACATAAATATAACAATTTCTAGGACTTTAATTGGTTAATTCTTCATAATTGCAGTAGAATGTCATAAAACATACCAGAACGGTGGTAGCACAATGACATTGGCTCAATGTTGTGAATGATGTTGGCCCAATGTTGGCAAATGATATATATTTGCCCAACAACAGACTTACACATTGGCTCCATATTGACCAAGTGCTGGCATCAATTTGGTTCATAAGGGATTATGATAAGTCATACTTGCCTGAAAAGAAACACAAACTCGAATACAGCTATTTTGATTAGTGTATTTGAATACTTCATCATTGTTCATAAGATCATACAAAGGGTTACTCAAACAACACAACGAATCAAAAATAAAACGTGTCGTGAAGATAGGTGGGGTTCAAAAATACAGTTTTTAAACGTTTATGGCAATAATCAGGTTATTGAAGGTCTTCAAATGCCGCCATTTCTGGTTCTTCTGGTGATCAGTATCGTGTGTGTCCTCCGTGTGCGTCCGTGCATGCTCATACACGTCGTCTAACGGATGTCGTCAGTCTTCTGATGACATCACGAGGGATCTTACGCCATATGTCAGAAAGAGCCTGTTCAAGCTGATTTCTGTTAGCTGGAGGGTTTTGGAGGTTTCTCAACTGTCTGTCCATATGGTCCCATACGTGTTCAATTGTATTCATGTCCGGGGAACATGCCGGCCATGGCAAAACCTGAACATTGTTGTTGGCAAGGTAGTCCTGAACAATTCGAGCTGTATGGGGCCTTGCGTTGTCATGCTGCAGAATGGTTCCTTGGCCCTGTCCACGTAAAAATGGCACTACAACTGGATTAAGAATCTCGTCTCGATACTTCTGTGCATTCAGGTAACCATTTACTATCACTAACTGAGTTTTCTGGTCACCGCAAATGCCGCCCCATATCATGACACCATCTTGTCCATTTTTAATCCTAGAGGGATAGATACCATTGCAACATAATTTGGATACACCGTGCCAACAAAACTTGATTTGAAATTTGAAAAATTATCTGTTTATGTTTCTGAAAGACCAGGAGAGATAAGGGACTAAAATATGTTGTTTTTAGTTTGTTATATATAACTACCCACAGCAACAATGCGTCATCACCGATTGAAAGTCAAAGAAGATACATCATGCCAACAACATCTTGTGCTTACATAATTCCCATATATCATAAGATTTTACTTTAAATGCAAAACGTTAAGTAGGACTCAAACATAAACATAACAATTTCTTGGACTTTAATTGGTTAACTCTTCATAATTGCAGTAGGATGTCTTAAAACATACCAGAACGGTGGTAGCACAATGACATTGGCTCAATGTTGTGAATGATGTTGGCCAAATGTTGGCAAATGATATATATTTGCCCAACAACAGACTTACACATTGGCTCCATATTGACCAAGTGCTGGCATCAATTTGGTTCATAAGAGATTATGATAAGTCATTATTCATCTTTCCAGCGAACACAATGACAGGATGAACGTGTTTCTCGATAGACATCATATATACATACTTATATATACGTTAAAAGACTTAAAAGCTTTTAAATCTTAAAAATAGAGTTAAATGAAAATGATTGCCAGTTAACACGAAACTTGAGATAAATTAACAACTGATATTTCATTATTTTATGATAAATTTATTTACAGTAACACGATTATTTCTTTATTCTTTCACAATAAAGTTTCATTTTTCGTACTTTTATTCCTGAAAATACTATTAATTTATACACCCGTACTCCCCTGTTAACATGTTGCGATGTACATAACATAACCTTTCCCATAAGGTGCAACTCGAGCCAGTCTCTATCACTGTAGCTGATTAAAACCTTGCTGTAGTTCGTCAGATTGTCTGTGTCAGCGTAGTAGCGTGCTACTACTGGAAATGGTAGTTCAATCAGAAATCTCTGGCACAAAAAAGTGACGAAATGCAGCAAGTCTGTAATTAGCCAGTGATAGAAAACTGACGCCAGTTCTGCTTTGCAGGGGAAGTTTGTGCAAACGGCCGGATATTCCATTCCATATGTATTCCCTTTTGTTGTATAATTATAGCCTTCATCAATCTTATATTTACATTAACTTTCTCCCTATATATTTATATAGCAGAGAAATGTGTTTAAATTCTTTTTTTACAAGATAGATCAGTGTATTTGTGGACGTATAATATGCTAATCGTTATAAATGGTGCCATGTTATCGAGAAGTACTGACCGTTATCGAAATGTACTGTTTAATGCTATATTCTTCTGCATAGTGACGATATAATGAAGGAAGTAGTGATAATCTCATCGGAAACTGGACAATGCACCGCGATTGACGCGCGTCAATTAGTCAAACGTAAATGTGGAAAATTATATACACATTGTTGGTAATGTATTTTTATAGATCATATTAAAACTGTGTATGTAAATGGAACATGTAATTTCGGTTTTTTCACATGTAAGAGGCTGTTACTCAATTTTCATTTGGGATAAGTAATTGTCATAATAACTAATACATATAGCGATTGGAGATGGATATGGAAGTTACTAGTAAGTAAACTTTTATTAACTGAAACGAGCACATGTGTTATTCATCTCGTATCAAAGGCAAATATAATAGGGAAACACCATATGTACCCCTACAACATAAACATCCTTCCTTTTCTCGTAACGATTGAGATGAGAAGAAACAATGACATTTATACCACACAGATGGCAATGTTCTCTGACGTAGTTTAGTTACAAATGTCATTACTTAATCAAAAGGTGACTACATTGTCGATGATGAAATACCATTTTATGTAAAGCAACTGCATAGTCGTGGTCATATTGGTCTCTTTTCGTCCTTCATTAACATGTCACTGTGTTTAGAATCGGCAAGTCCTATTTATTTTGGATTTATGTTTGTTGAACTTCAAGTATGAATAAAAGTATTGAAAACACCAACCAATTTACCGAACAGGATGTGGATATTCCTTAAACTACACCCTTGCCGACTCTAGTATCCTTATGTTAAATCGATATTTCACTGTTTCTGTACGCAGGTTAAATTGGTATTTCACTGTTTCTGTACGCAGGTTAAATTGGTATTTCACTGTTTATGTACGCAGGTTAAATCGACATTTCACTGTTTCTGTACACAGGTTAAATTGATAGTTCACTGTTTCTGTACGCAGGTTAAATTGATATTTCACTGTTTCTGTACGCAGGTTAAATTGGTATTTCACTGTTTCTGTACGCAGGTTAAATTGGTATTTCACTGTTTCTGTACGCAGGTTAAATTGGTATTTCACTGTTCATGTACGCAGGTTAAATTGATATTTCACTGTTTCTGTACGCAGGTTAAATTGGTATTTCACTGTTTCTGTACGCAGGTTAAATTGGCATTTCACTGTTTCTGTACGCAGATATTCAAGTATCAGGAAGCTCCATCAATCCATCCAGCATGTCCGATGTCCATCAGTCGTCCACACCACTGTCAGTGACCACATGGTCAAGTACTCAAACCCCATTGTTTGACTCAACCATGAGCGAACCGGATAAAGTTATGACGTCAAACCTTGCATCCATGAGGTCCCAAACCACCATGTCATTGATGACATCATTTCACTCTCCAACCCTGTCCGTTGTAACTATTACAATGAACTCCACAACAACGCCAGATTTGCCAACAATGTCAGTGAGTTCATTGAATAGCCAGTATAACGACACCAGCTCATTGGCAAACTTCAGAATGAACAATGAACCGATAACCGGCAGTTTCAGCATGCCCTTGACAACCGATGGTTCTCTCATCATGTCAACAAGTGTTACCAATGCACTATCACCGGCAGATGTTTCTACTTTGACCTCAGACGATCGGACGGTTCTTACAACTAGTTTCCTCTCCATTGTCTCAACGCTTTCCATGGACTCATCACCAGCGATTGAGGATATATCCACGTTTTCCTTAATAACACCATCTCCTTCGGCATCAACGGAGATAGAGGGTTCAACGGGCGAGTCTTCATCAACAGCGATAAGCACAGACACGACCTCTCCTGGTTATACCACTGAGGCTGTCGGATCTTACACTGAATTCAGTAAGTTCTTAGATCTACTAAGTTATATTACCAAATTGTAATTTATTGCAAACGCATGCAAAATTACCCAACGCATGTTGCCAATGTCATTAATTTACACACCAGTATCAACGCCTCCGAGCGATGACAAAATATCACATCAAATTAACATAAATGCTATTCTTTTTTTAGTCGCAATTACAACGCTAATCAAGGTTGTGGCGGCCATTAGTTTTTGTCACTAGTAACATATTCATAAGAATTATTGGAATCATCACTGCCATTAGTGATGGAAGGTGTCTTTGATGAACTAGTCAGTTCCGTTTCCAGAGATTTTCATGGAGACATTTGCTCATTTTTCTCGCTCGGTGTTGTTAAAGTTTTTGAGAAATTGGATGCTTTTACCATAGCAAAAGGTGCCACAAATTTTATTGGAAAAAATGTACTCCCTCAGAAGGCCACAAGGAACAACACTGTTTCATGTATAAAAAACCTTCTTTTCCAACAGAACGACCGATGCTGCTGTTAGGAGTGGGGCTTACCTGTGGTCTCGGGGGCATGCTGGCTCTCTTCATCATCCTGCATGGGTACCAGTCAGTATCACAATCAGTACTCACGAATCGTACATGGGTACCAGTCAGTATCACAATCAGTACTCACCAATCATACATGGGTACCAGTCAGTATCACAATCAGTACTCACCAATCATACATGGGTACCAGTCAGTATCACAATCAGTACTTACCAATCATACATGGGTAACAGTCAGTATCACAATCAGTACTCATGAATTATACGTGGGTACCAGTCAGTATCACAATCAGTACTCACCAATCATACATGGGTACCAGTCAGTATCCCAATCAGTACTCACCAATCATACATGGGTAACAGTCAGTATCACAATCAATACTCACGAATCATACATGGGTACCAGTCAGTATCACAATCAGTACTCACCAATCATACATGGGTACCAGTCAGTATCCCAATCAGTACTCACCAATCATACATGGGTACCAGTCAGTGTCACAATCAGTACTCACGAATCATACATTGATAACAGTCAGTATCACAATCAGTACTCACGAATCATACATTAGTAACAGTCAGTATCACAATCAGTACTCACGAATCATACATTGGTAACAGTCAGTATCACAATCTGTACTCACCAATCATACATGGGTACCAGTCAGTATCACAATCAGTACTCACCAATCATACATGGGTACCAGTCAGTATCCCAATCAGTACTCACGAATCATGCATGGGTACTAGTCACTATCACAATCAGTACTCACCAATCATACATGGGTACCAGTCAGTATCACAATCAGTTCTCACCAATCATACATGGGTACCAGTCAGTATCACAATCAGTACTCACCAATCATACATGGGTACTAGTCACTATCACAATCAGTACTCACCAATCATACATGGGTACAAGTCAGTATCACAATCGGTACTCACCAATCATACATGGGTACCAGTCAGTATCACAATCAGTACTCACCAATCATACATGGGTAACAGTCAGTATAACAATCAGTACTCACCAATCATGCATGGGTACCAGTCAGTATCACAATCGGTACTCACCAATCATACATGGGTACCAGTCAGTATCACAATCAGTACTCACCAATCATACATGGGTAACAGTCAGTATCACAATCAGTACTCACCAATCATACATGGGTAACAGTCAGTATCACAATCAGTACTCACCAATCATGCATGGGTACCAGTCAGTATCACAATCAGTACTCACGAATCATGCATGGGTACCAGTCAGTATCACAATCAGTGCTCACCAATCATGCATGGGTACCAGTCAGTTTCACAATCAGTATTCACGAATCATGCATGGGTACCAGTCAGTATCACAATCAGTACTCACCAATCATACATGGGTACCAGTCAGTATCACAATCAGTACTCACCAATCATACATGGGTACCAGTCAGTTTCACAATCAGTACTCACCAATCATGCATGGGTACCAGTCAGTATCACAATCAGTACTCACCAATCATACATGGGTACCAGTCAGTATCACAATCAGTACTCACCAATCATACATGGGTACCAGTCAGTATCCCAATCAGTACTCACCAATCATACATGGGTACCAGTCAGTGTCACAATCAGTTCTCACGAATCATACATTAGTAACAGTCAGTATCACAATCAGTACTCACGAATCATACATTGGTAACAGTCAGTTTTACAATCAGTACTCACCAATCATACATGGGTACCAGTCAGTTTCACAATCAGTACTCACCAATCATACATGGGTACCAGTCAGTATCACAATCAGTACTCACCAATCATACATGGGTACCAGTCAGTTTCACAATCAGTACTCACCAATCATGCATGGGTACCAGTCAGTATCACAATCAGTACTCACCAATCATACATGGGTACCAGTCAGTATCACAATCAGTACTCACCAATCATACATGGGTACCAGTCAGTTTCACAATCAGTATTCACGAATCATGCATGGGTACCAGTCAGTATCACAATCAGTACTTACCAATCATACATGGGTAACAGTCAGTATCACAATCAGTACTCACGAATCATACATGGGTACCAGTCAGTATCACAATCAGTACTCACCAATCATACATGGGTACCAGTCAGTTTCACAATCAGTACTCACCAATCATGCATGGGTACCAGTCAGTATCACAATCAGTACTCACCAATCATACATGGGTACCAGTCAGTATCACAATCAGTACTCACCAATCATACATGGGTACCAGTCAGTTTCACAGTCAGTATTCACCAATCATGCATGGGTACCAGTCAGTATCACAATCAGTACTCACCAATCATACATGGGTACCAGTCAGTATCACAATCAGTACTCACGAATCATGCATGGGTACCAGTCAGTATCACAATCAGTACTCACCAATCATACATGGGTACCAGTCAGTATCACAATCAGTACTCACCAATCATACATGGGTACCAGTCAGTATCACAATCAGTACTCACCAATCATACATGGGTACCAGGCAGTATCACAATCGGTACTCACCAATCATGCATGGGTACCAGTCAGTATCACAATCAGTACTCACGAATCATACGTTTGTATAGATTACTTCTTCAAATTATACATACTTTGGTTTGACTGACAGTGACATACTTATATCTGACTGGCGGTACTATAAGTTCCATCACAATGTCGGTTATTTTGCTCGAGCTTGAACTTAATGTGGAATACTTCATTGTCTTCAATGTAATAACAATTTTCTATTAAAAAAACGCTATTTTTAATATGTTTGATACAAAACCATCAACTCGTTTGATGAAAATAGTACTATTCGGAAGTTCGTTTATCATCCTCAAAATACTCTGAATGAATAGAACTTGAAATTCGTTTTGGTTAAATATTGAAATACATCCAAGGAAATATATGCACGTCGCAAAGATAATACATTTTCATAAGAACTCTTGTATTTATTCAGGTTAAAGCAGGAAATAGTTCGCTTTGTGAAACGTACTTCCTTGTAACTTCAACTTGTAAGTCTATTAGTATGTCAAGGATAGCCAACAGTATGTTATGGCAAAACGGTTCGATTTAAACATTCAACTCTTATAGTTTCAATATAATGCATTATGCTAATTGCTACCACACATATCTTAACCGGAAACACATGTACATGTCACGAACATCCATTACGGGTTTATCAGATAACGAATGTCAATTAATTAACCCTTTTTTATGTGTAGGCCTAGGTTTTCATGCTGCAAATACGCTGATAACTGTCATCATGAAGTAATGATGAACATTCAATTTCAGGCGCAATGCCAGGACCCAGACCCTTTCAATAACGAAAGGCAACAGTCAATCTGACGAGACTTTGGAAACCTGTACAATTACCCCTCTTGGTTCTGAAATCATGGATGGGCCGCCAGAGAGCGTTGTTGACATGAACAGAGTGGAGACTGTATCCATTCACATCCACCCACCCACACCACCACCGCTTCCTCCACTTCTACCGCCCCCGCCTCCACCCCCGCCCAAATTCTCAGAGACGGACGATTTCGAAAATCATGACTACTTCATCTTGGAGCCGCAGAGAGAACCCCCGGATAACAGTGTGGCCGAAAACTTCGCGAACAAACGTTGGAGCTACCACGAGGGGGGCGACATGCTCATGAAGACATTTAAAGGCAGCAAGAGAATGAAGCCTAAAAGTAAATCCTGGATATCTGATGGAACTGGTCCCAAATATCTGACCAACGGCAGTTCTGGGTCAATAAACGAAGCACTTATATAAACTGATAGCATTGCTGTTGTACCTATGGAGTCATACCTATACATGATTTAACTGCAATATGAATCCTGAAGCCTAACAGGCATACCTTATTCAACGATAAATTCTGATTGATAAGAGGACCTGTAACGGTGTAACATAATGATACCTGACAATTTCAGGTAAGTGATAGAAGTGTTTCTAGATATAAGCCTTCTAGGTCAATACAAGAAGTAAGAAGCTTTGCTAGGGTAACAAGGTTATTAACGTATTGGTTTTACCTGATAAGAGGGTTCACTCAAATGTTCATGCTGTGCAAGAAGTCAGCAATATGTAAGCGTTTATAGGGTATGTATAAGGATTTTACTGAGATGCTGAATGTGTATTTCTCGATGTCGAATACCCGATCTAAATTACACTCTTGTGTAAATAAAAATGGATGTAAAGCAAACATAAATATTTCATTATAATTTTGTTTCTATATTTTGGGTAACTTAATAATCATGAACAGCATAACACATTGTCTAAATGCATCCGGCAGTGTCACCCCCTGGACTCACTGTCCTGCAGAGGTAGAGTGAGCGGGTGATTGTTCGGCCAAATATGCAGTGATCGGGTAACTGTTCGCCTTAATATGCAGTGATCGGGTGACTGTTCGCCTAAATATGCAGTGATCGGGTGACTGTTCGCCTTAATATGCAGTGATCGGGTGACTGTTCGTTCAAATATGCAGTGATCGGGTGACTGTTCGCCTTAATATGCAGTGATCGGGTGACTGTTCGCCTTAATATGCAGTGATCGGGTGACTGTTCGTTCAAATATGCAGTGATCGGGTGACTGTTCGCCTTAATATGCAGTGATCGGGTGACAGTTCGCCCAAATGTGCAGTGATCGGGTGACTGTTCGTTCAAATATGCAGTGATCGGGTGACTGTTCGCCTTAATATGCAGTGATCGGGTGACTGTTCGCGATGTCGAATACCCGATCTAAATTACACTCTTGTGTAAATAAAAATGGATGTAAAGCAAACATAAATACTTCATTATAATTTTGTTTCTATATTTTGGGTAACTTAATAATCATGAACAGCATAACACATTGTCTAAATGCATCCGGCAGTGTCACCCCCTGGACTCACTGTCCTGCAGAGGTAGAGTGAGCGGGTGATTGTTCGCCTTAATATGCAGTGATCGGGTGACTGTTCGCCCAAATGTGCAGTGATCGGGTGACAGTTCGCCTTAATATGCAGTGATCGGGTGACTGTTCGCCCAAATGTGCAGTGATCGGGTGACTGTTCGCCTTAATATGCAGTGATCGGGTGACTGTTCGCCTTAATATGCAGTGATCGGGTGACAGTTCGCCCAAATGTGCAGTGATCGGGTGACTGTTCGTTCAAATATGCAGTGATCGGGTGACTGTTCGCCCAAATACAAAGTGATCGGGTGACTGTACGCCTAAATATGAAGTGATCGGGTGACTGTTCGTTCAAATATGCAGTGATCGGGTGACAGTTCGCCGAAATGTGCAGTGATCGGGTGACTGTTCGTTCAAATATGCAGTGATCGGGTGACTGTTCGCCCAAATACAAAGTGATCGGGTGACTGTACGCCAAATATGAAGTGATCGGGTGACTGTTCGCCCAAATACACAGTGATCGAGTGACTGTTCGCCCAAATACACAGTGATCGAGTGACTGTTCGCCTTAATATGCAGTGACCGGGTGACTGTTCGCCTTAATTTGCAGTGATTAGATGCTTTTCTAGGGTGATAAATGTAAGTTAATAATTATTATTTAATAATTTGTTCACAAGACGAGTTCAGTCAGCAAGAGTATTTGATATACTGTTTCTCAGTTCAGAAGAGCTAACAGGTCAACTAATGTTACTAAGTCTTTACCTGTCAAATGCACTTAATTCCATTGTTTTATATTCAACAAGTTTACATTGAATGCTGTGATAATTTTCTTTACTTCGTATATGAGCTGAGATACAAACTACGAATCACATGCATGCATATTAATAATATAAATATGTATTTCCTGTCAAGTGAGCAGATACATATTTTAAACTGATTTAAACAAACTGTTTGAAGAATGCAGTTTATTCAATATTATTTTATTCAGAGTTGCAAAGACAACATTACATGAATTAACTTTGCAAAATACACATATCTTAGTTCGCCAATGAGCGTTATTGATCGCGTTCATATTATCACTATTACTGTTACTATTATTACTTTCTTTTCATTCAGCAGATACTAACCATGTCTACATTTCATGACAAACAAGCACTTGTATTATGTTATAGTTGTAACAGTTACAGATGAAATAATTCTCAAGGTTTACCATTCTATTTCACATTTTAACAAACCTTGAGAACTAGTTTACAGAAAAAACTTGCTCATTGCATAATTCAGATTTCTGACTCATGTCTGACTCCCTGTACTACCACGGTCACTTCAATATCACTTTTACATTGTCTTCTTACAAGTTCTATATTCAACTGAATGGGTCAAACTTTTCACAGACATGAACATTGGTGATAATGTTTCATACTATCAAACTAAGAGAAAACAATCTACTTTAAATAATACACGTAGAATTTGTCTCCGTGAAAAAACAAGTTTTGCCGATAACTATCTTCATGCCAAACTTAGCAGCTTAAAACTTCATGTTGATAACCATCATATAACCTAAGCAATTGTGTTCTGATGATATTTGAATGATATTGCTATATTGATAATTAACAAATGTTTTACTAACTAACACCAAACTTACAATTGCATCAAAAAAGCACCCGATCACTGCAAACCCTGGCGAACTGCCACCCGATCACTGCAAACCCTGGCGAACTGCCACCCGATCATCGCAGGGCGGGGGTTCCAGGGGCTGAGTGTTCTTTTCTTCAACAAGAAGGCGTGTCCATTTCTGTTTCAGAAATGTATTACATTCTAAATGTCTGAAATGTAACAACGTGGTTTCATTGTAAACTAATACGATATTTAAGCAAATTTTGCAACAGCTCAATGTCGTTAGGAATACTGACGAGAGAAAAAATTATTTTTAAAAATTTTGTTTTTAAAGTTTCCAAAAATTCATTTGAAGGTTTTATTGTTTAAATATAATGTTTTGCTTCCGTTGAAGTATACTGGACAAACATACAGAGATGTATGCGAATTTTGAAATTATAAATATTGATCTATGAATTCATTGTAACAACGATGACATATCAATAATACAAATATCCCTAATACATGTTAAACGTACATCCTTTGTGTTGTTTGGTGTCACATATTGCAAACGTTATAAATGGTGTAACTTTATCGAGAAGTACCGACTGTTACCGAAAACTACCATTTTGATGATAGTAAACTTAGCATATTGACGATTTGAAGGTAAAAGTTGTGATTTCTGATCGAAAACCGGACAATGCACAGCGTGTGGCGCGCGTCAATGAGTCAAACGTATTTTTAAAATAGTACGTTTTTGATTAAACGTAATTATTTATACTTACCTGTTGACTAGACCTACTTTGCCTTACCTCCTATAGGTGATTGCTATTTCAACCTTAACAGAGACGAACTTGAAGAGTGGAGAAGGGGTGCGTAAAATCCCTTATCCAAGGGGCGGTAAGTCTAGGTGGTCTCGTGACGTCACTACCTGTTCATGTCACTCTCCGAAAGTCCCAAAAGGCAAGACAGACCAAGTGGGGAGGATGGGAGGGCCTAGAGCGTAGGTCTAGTCAACAGGTAAGTATAACTTATTAATCAAAAACGTACTATTATTTAAATACCTATCTGTTGACTAGACCTACTTTGCCTAGAATCCCACCGCAAGGAGGCGGGTCAGTAGATACATGGTAGTAACGAGACCAGCGACTAGCCATGAGTGTAAGCTAACCTACGAGTCTTCCACCCTGTGGTGAGGACAAGGTAAAGCCCGGGAGATTCCATCTCTACCGCTTAGCGGATCGAAGAGATAACCCTGCCACTCAACTTCCGATCAACACACTGCCCCCCAAACCCCAACAGGGAGGGTGATGTTAAAGCGAAGTTAAAGAAAAACCAACAGACAGGAGAGCTAGCAATGTAAACAATGTTTATTTACAATGAGCCTTAAAGCTCCTAAGGGGGTTGACCCCTTCTTGGTCTGGTTGGGGGGACCACCTTCGCCTGAGCGAAGATATGTGGACCCAGCCTAGAGATGCCTTCAAGATCTGCTGTTGAGGCATCTCGTAGGTAATGGTTGGCGAAAACCTCTGATGAACGCCAAAAACATCCTGCCATGACATCCGAAACCGCGATATTGCAGTGATACGCCATCGTGGCTGATACTGCGCGGATCTCATGAGGGTTTGAACGCGAAGACGGAGGCAAGTCAGCGGCCTTGTACGCATCAATGACCGCCGACCTTAGATACACCCCCAACGCTCACTTATCTAGCTCCTTGGTGCTCCACGGCTAGTGAGGCAAGAACAGACGACGCCTGCCATCTCTCAGCCTGCGGGTACGCTGCGTGTACACCCTCACACACTCAAAGCCCTCACCGGCCACAGAGAGAGATCCACCTCGCCTGAGTCAGAACCCAGAGTCGGGATAGAAAACGTACGGCCAGCTTCATCAGCTGCCTGGTTCTTACAGACAAGGTCGGGCGCCAACCCAAGAGAGGCCGATCCCCCCTCCCAGACCTCAAAACGTAGAAGGTCCGCCTGCAAGGCATGGATTTCCGAAATGGTCACCAGAAAAATTACCTTGATGGTGAGAGGAGGAGGGGTACGCCAGAGAGCGGTTCATACGTATCGGAGCGAAGATGGTTGAGCACATTTGCTAAGTCCCACTCAGGGGGACTAAGCTTCGTTCTGCCGTCCACAGAGCGGAAGGTTTTAATGAAGGCCCATGAGGACCGACACAACTAACCCTGGAGACCTCTTACCGAGGTGAGGTGAGTTAGGGTTTAACGCCGCTTACAAGAATATTTCACTTATATCGCGGCTGCTAGTATTACGGCAGGGAGAAAGCCCGCAACACCATATGGCTATGCATTGCGGTGAAACCTGCGAGCAACGGCTGGACTAGCGAACCATGGGTAACCAAAACTTACTGCATTCTCTACTAGAGACAAAAATGCCGTGCCCCTGGCGGGATTCGAACCCCGGACCTCTTGATCCGAAACCGAACGCGCTAACCACTGCGCTATCCCGCCCCCTCTTCCTGAGAACAGAGAGGATAGCAGACATGTTGGTATTAAGCGATGACGCCTTAAGACGCCTGGTGTAGCGTAGGTATACTAATTACTCCGCCACCTGAGGAACTGAGGCCTCTGTCGGGATGAAATCTCTCCGAGCACAGAAGGAGGCGAAGACCTGCCACTGGAAAACATAGAGTTTCCTAGTGGTCTTCCTATGAGAGGTAGCTTTGGCATTGGCGACGGACCTCGAGTATCCACTGCTCTTTAGCCCTCTTTTAACACAAGCCAAGCGTGAAGGCAGAAACTCTGAGGGTTCACGTGTAACCTTTCGCTTGGCCTGCTGAGGAGCAGATCTCTCCGCGGCTGAATCGGAAACAGGTTCCTGAAGCCTTGGCTACCTACATGGGAGACATAGGTTGGCAATTGCCGAAAGGGAGAAAAAAACCCGACTTGACCCGAAGTAGTGCTGAACTCTTCAAAGACAAAGCAATGGACTTACGAACGACTGAAACATACGCCCAGAAACCTGAAGACGATAGAGTGACACACTCGTTACACAGTTCCTTGTACTTCATACAAGGCAAGTCCTAGGCGACACCACCGTGACACGACGCATAGGGGTGTGAGAAACCCGCGAGGAGGCAGCGGACCCGGAGCCCCTTGAAGACGTGGGACGCGAACCCTGAGACACGCAGTCCGCATTGGGTTCACGATCTAGCGTAGTAGCGGGGATCATGAGACTAGGCAAAGCCAGCGGACCCAACCGAGCATCCAGCAATGAAGAGACCCTGTCCTTAACGGACGCAAGGGGGAGAGAGCGAATCTCTCAACCCCTAGCGGAGTCGGAAGAACCCGGCGACTCCCTGTCGAAATCATCCGCCCGTTCCGTAAGTACAAAGTCTACCGCCTCCTCGGGAGACTAGTGACGAATGGAAGAGTTGAATAACCGGCGAATCACTGACTCGAAACACCTAAGTTGATCTAATTACACAAAGCGCGAGTCCGCGGATGAGAACGTGAACGGGAACGCGAAGGGGGAGAGAGCGAATCTCTCGAACCCCTATCGGATTCGGATAAGACGACGCACGTTTCTGAAGCGAAGCCCTATCGGCCACGGACTTGCGAATGGCCGTGACATCCCTCCGCAATTCGTGCAAAAAGCGGAGTACATGGCGGAGCAGGCGAAACACTAAAACACGTGACGTAGACGAAGGTAGTGACAGTCGAGTCACTCACGCAGGAGAGCGAAAGACGAGACACTCGCACGCGTAGCGTAGACGAGGTGAATTACTAACGCGAGACACTTGAGTAGCGTAGCGTAAGAAAGTTGAAAACAAAGGCTCTGAACTCGAAGAGAACAAAGTCAATATCAAGCCCTCCGCAATTCGCGCAAAAAAACGGAGTACATGGCGGAGCCGGCGTAACATACGTGACGTAGGCGAAAGGTAGTGACAGTCGAGTCACTTACGCAGGAGGGCGAAGGACGAGACACTCGCACGCGTAGCGTAGAAGAGGCGAGTCACTAGACGAGTCGAATCACTAACGCGAGACACTTACGTAGCGTAGCGTAAGAACCAACAAACTCCTCCGATAGTTAATTGAGAGAGTTGAAACAAGGCTCCGAACTCGAAGAGGACAAAGCCAATATCAAGTAATGGTTAGTCAAGATAAGTGACTGGCAAACCAGCTTACACTGACTAAGATAACCACTTACGAGACGAGACTAATCAAATATACAAAACAAAGACGAAAGACTAACGAAACGAATGACAAGCGAAGCGAATGACAGGCGAACCAAGTCACTGGCGAGACGATGCAAGTTAAATCGAATCGGGCCTAACGTGAGCGACGAGCCTAAGGCGATAGACTGGCGAAGCGAGTGCCTGGCTTACGCGAGGCACTGGCGAGACGATGCGAGTCAAGTAGAATCAAGCCTATGGCGAATGACTGGCGAAGCGAATGATTGGCATAGCGAGTCACTTGCGAGACGAAGCGAGTCAAGTTGATTCGACCTAAGGCGATAGACTGGCGAAGTGAGTGACTGGCCTAAGCGAGACACTGGCGGGTAGATGCGAGTCAGTAGAATCGAACCTAAGGGGAAACTGTCGAATGGGGGTCCGCCGCGTAGCGAGTCAAATTGATTCGACCTAAGGCGATGGACTAGCGAAGCGAGTGACTGGCGTAAGCGAGACACTGGCGAGTAGATGCTAGTACAGTAGAATCAAGCCAAAGGCGAATGGTAGGTGAAACCAATCACTGGCAAGACGGAGCGAGTCCAGTCGATTTCAACCTAAGGCGATAGACTAGCGAGTGACTGGCGTAAGCGAGACACTGGCGAGTAGATGCTAGTACAGTAGAATCAAGCCAAAGGCGAATGACTGGCGAAGGGTCCGCTCGCGTAGTGATAAGCTAGGCGAGTGACTAGAGACGCGTAGGTAGTTGATACGGACCGAAGGCGTATGGCTGGCGAACGCGAATGACAAGCGAAGCAAGTCACAGGCGTATGGCGAAGCGAGTCAACAACCAACAGTCGAAGGTGACTGGCGGAGGGTACGCCTTACAAGGCGTGCGAACCGAAGCAGTCAATGCAGACAGGTGAGAGAAACACAAAGACACGAGCTGCACGTGCAAGGCAAGCAGCTACCTCTCGGGCGGCCACACATCAAGCACATGTCAACAAGGCCCTTGTACCCCAACACCTACTAAAACAGATTGTTAAAGGATGGATGAAATGACATATGGTCCAAATCGGATTCATTAAAATGGGATGTCAATTTGACAATTGCTCGATTTTAAATTTCTGAAATCGGTCCATAAATTACTTATATACGGCCTTTTAAAAACCGCCTGATTTAGCCCCGGCGACCAGAATGAAAGTCTGCGGGGGTGTGACCCGTGAAGGGATGACTTCTGTGACGTATGTGGAGGAATTTGATTTTCAGCGATAGTCACAATTCAACGTAATTTCGCAACATTTTGATTGTTAATTTCACAAAGATATCTTCAATAAACCAACTTAAATTTCCCATATTTCGAATGTTTAGATATCCAACTAGGTAATTCCGCAGATGACAATTACACAATTATTACATAAACATGTCTTTTTGGCGATGTAATACACCTCATAAATTCATTTAGCGGCAGTGATAATTATCATTAATTAATTAACGAGACATCGGCGGAGAAGCTATCTAGCCGCCCCGTCTATCGCTTATCACAGTCACGCCTCAGTGAGCATTTTCAAAAGGTTTTGCCGAACAAATTGCGATAGTGTTAAAATGGGTGAATTAAATTCGTCTTAATTATCAATTGCAAGTGTATATTGTCTCGATTTTATGCTCAATTGATTCCGATATACAATATACGTAGAGGTAATCATCTGTCATTCTTGAGAAAAATTCATTTCATCTATCCTTTAAACAACCTGCTAACGACGAATTGTAGATATAGCAGTTGAAAATATCCCTCAAAATAGTAAGAGATAGCTAGCAAGTTAGCAACCAAGTCGCTAAAAATACCCAGTCTCAGAACAAAACAAACACGTCTGTCTTGCTCTGCAACTAATAGGAGAGTGACATGAACAGGTAGTGACGTCACGAGACCACCTAGACTTACCGCCCCTTGGATAAGGGATTTTACGCACCCCTTCTCCACTCTTCAAGTTCGTCTGTGTTAAGGTTGAAATAGCATTACCTATAGGAGGTAAGGCAAAGTAGGTCTAGTCAACAGATAGGTATTTAAAAATCTTATTTATAATAGACAAGAAGACAAATTTGAGTTCATAATGTTTAATAGGTCACATAACTACTGTGCATGTAAATTGGACGTGTAGTTTCGGTTTCTGCACATGCATGATGATGTTACTCAATTTTAATTGGAAACTAGTAATTATGATATATTTGGCGATTGGGGATAAATAAACAAGCTGACTTAATTTATTTGTATTGTAGACAGCACATGTGGAACTTTGAGTTGGAACGCATTAAAGCCAAATAAAATTTTATGAAACACAATGGATGCACCTTTAATTAGCTTTTGTTTGGTTTGGACCTGTGTAAATAATCAGATATCCTTTTCATATTGCATATGTTATTATTATCACATGTTATTTCATAGCATAATTCATTCCCAGGTGGATGTGTTTAATGTTGTAATATTCTTTTTACATAATAATGACAAATAAAGTTTGTTATTTGTGCGTGTTGTGTACACATTTTGTTGCTGTTACGTATCAATAACAAGATACGTTATCTAGTTACTACGGTATGACGGTATGACAGCAACGATAGTATAACTGGCGACGTCATGGAATGAGTGATGACGTCATGGAATGAATGATGACGTATAGATACAAGATACAAGATACAAGATATTTATTGTACAGAAAACACCCATTATGGGCAGCTACAAAGTAGTTAACACATGTTAAGTAAATAAATACAAGAGCATTAATATATCTCAGTGTGAGACAATTATATCAAACAATGCACATTATAGATTGTACAATAATTAACCTATGTGGCTTTATCTCATTGAATACATGTCATAAAGTACTTTACAAGTGATAGTAGCATGATGACTCTTGGGGTTTATAATTGATGAGAGGAGCTCTTTCCTTCAGACTCCAACGAGACCACTTGATGAAATTAGTTTCGAGCGGTAATGAATATATTTTGGGCAATCAAATATAAAATGTTCCTCCGTTTCTGTAACACCCTGACTGCACTGTTGACAGAGTCGTTTGTCTATATAGGAGTGTTGTTATATCTTCCTCTCTCAATCTCAAGCTGGTGAGCGCTAAGTCTTAACTTAGTTGATACTTTCCTGTGGTCATTATTCTCAATGTTTAAATAGTCTTTGTAGCCAAACGAGTCTTCAATATGTCCAAGCAGGCGTAATTTTTTCCTTCATCAGATGGTAGTTTATCAGTTTCCTGGAGGTATATTTGAAGAAATTCATTTTGTAAACATTCCATGAATTGCTGTCTTAAGATGTAAGTAACTTGCTTATGTAAGTAAATTGTGTCCATGTGAAAGAGGCTTTAGTGGCCGCAGAGTAACTAAAATTCATCCAATGGGCGGTTAAATTCCCTTTGATGTTTTTTAGACGATATATCATGTATCAAGAAAAGTGTGGTTGTATCTATGACGTCACTTATTTATCAGCCACAGTTATTTTAAACTCTCTGATAGGAGGACCGTGGAGAAGCAGGGCGGTCCAAGGGCGGAGCCACAAACACCTGGCTGAGTAATTACAACATTGTTGCAAAACCAGATGAGATCAAATGGATGTATGTCGCTCAATAGAAAAACAAAACAAATGTCACTCAGTACTCTTTTAATGATAAAAACAAATGATCAGCAGATTATAAAATAAAAATAAAAACACCATTGTTTTTAAATCGTCACTAATTAACACGAAGGCAATCAATCCAGCGGAAAATAATGAACAGTCATTTGGGGGTGATTAATGTTCACTTGACAAATCTGTATGTTGATGTACATGTATGTAAGAAGAAATTTCACATGGCTCAAAAACACCAGCCGGAAAAGGGACCTGCGGGTCTGGTTCCAAAGCCCGACTGACTTCCTGAAGTGAAACGGGTAAACCATCTCTGAACAGCGGATTTCCCCAGACTGATTATTAAGCGCGAAAGTCATGTCACGTGACAGGCGCATATTTGTCGAACGTTGCCCTTTGGATAAAACAGATACATGATCGACACAAGTGGGTGTATACAAAATATCGTCTCGCTATCACTCACTCGGGGGCTCCGCCCCCTCGTGAGATGATAGCCGATGATATTTTGTATACATCACTTGTGTCATCATGTATCTATTACCTACAATTCCCATTTCCAAGGGATTGCACTTTTCATGTGGCTAGTGAATTTAGTTTTTGAAAAGAAGGCACATATTGTTTTAGGGAGGGGCACATGTAGCCCTTTAATTGGACCAAAGAGTCACAAAACCTACAATTTATATTATTATGTGAGCATATTTTTCCAGCGATCTGATTGGACGAGAGGCGATCACGTGACCGTCGACAGAAAAGTTTATCATCCAAAACTGGATCCCACAGTAGATATCGCTTGTGTGAGATCAAGCGATATCTACAAGCGATATCTTCATTGAAGATATCGCTACAATCAAATCGTCATAATCCTATTACATCATCAGTTAAGGACATCACAAGGCTTTGGCATCACTGAGAACACTGCTAACAATGCTATGACGTCACAAAGTTGATGACGTAACAATGCTATGACGTCATAATGTTGATGACGTCACAATGCTATGACCTCACTGAGATCACTGCTTAAGAAGTTCAATGGCAGTTTTGTGTTCATTCTTTTGCTAATAATTTTTGAAGAATGATTTTGAATGATAGATAAAATCTCACCCTCATGACTTCTGATATCAAATATATCAACACTCGTTGATTAAAGTAAAAATTAAGTAAATTTGTAACTTTAATCAACTCGTTTTGATATATTTGATATCAGAAGACACTTGGGTGAGATTCTCTAAATCCCCACTGAACAAAGAGACCGTACACATATTGAACTTTTTCGGGCTTTTAGTTACGGAAGAGAATATCATAGGTTTTAGGGCATATTCCCTGTGTTCCGTGTTATAAATACTATTATACCATAGGCGTAGGAAGGGTTCAAATTTTATGAGGGGGGATTGAATATTTTTGTTTAGTAAAATGATTTAAAACCTAGTCATATTTTTGGAGTTTATCAATATCATTTTAACTCAAAAGGTCCGAAATGTCAGATGGACTTATAGCATACACATGTAGGCCTTAGAGCGTAGTCCGTCCACATTTGACATGTTCGACTCTCCTTAAGAACCGCTACATACAAGGAGAGTTACCCGCCCTTGGCGACATGACGTGCTCGTAACGAGCAGAGATATTTTTTCTAAAAAGTTTCAATTTTGAGGCTCTCCAACAGTCAAAAGTCATTTGATGAGTCCTATGGGTGAATAATTAAACGTTCGCTCGGAAAATGGTGTCCATTGAAGTGTATAGAGCACGGATAGGCTCACATACCCAGCCACGAGGGACCCGGCAAGTATCACTACCACAACAGGGTGAGTACTCGCCATTCGTGTCGGGTACAGATCTGCACTACATACTGTTTATTTGTCTGATTTTCTTTGGAACAGTGGTATCATCGTCAATGTTTATCACTTCACAACTGGAAAAATTTTGTTTTGATCATTATCTACCAAAAGAAGAAACGTTTTTCTGTACTTCTTGTGACGTCAGCACATCAGAGTGTTACCTGATTTTGACCTCTCAGTGTGCAGCATACGCACGTGAGAAGTGTTTGACAGGGGGCCATGCTCTACCCGTGGGTGTTGTATCACAGCTCCTTATGCGCTCCAACGACATTGAAAGTAACCCCGGCCCTATTACTCTGGATCAAGTTAAAGACGCAATATTACAAGAGTTACGTGACGTCAAATCAGATCTTGCTTCCCAGATTAGCGAGGTGAAAACGGAAATAAAGAATCTGAACCACAAATACAGTCAACTTGAGAAATCCTTTTCCGAGATGCGTGGGGATATAAACAGTCTTACAGATAGACAGGAGATCATGTACAGTGATATCGACGCAGTTTCGGAAAAGGTAGAGTCTGTTGTCACACATCTATCAAATATTGACGTTGAACTTGATAAACTTGAGGCTCATAGTAGACGTGACAACGTCATCATATACGGCATACCTGAGGGTGAAAATGAGAAGTCAATAGCTAGTAAGGAGGCAGCCTTGAGTGTTCTGAATGAAAACGTAATATTTAAAACATGGCATTCTTGTGACGTCAACAGAGCACATCGTCTTGGCGTGAAACGCTCCAACTCAGAGAAACCACGCCCAATGATTGTAAAATTACAGGCATCTGACGACAAGGTTCGAGCCCTGAAGGCAAGAGCGGTCCTGAAAGAAAACGGCTATGGAATTGCGAGCGACCTAATTGACCAGTTTTGAAAATGTTGTTAGTGCGATTCCTCATGAACCGCTAGAACTATTGGTTTTAAATTTAGTATCAGTCTTCATTTGGGGAATATCCAGATACCAGTCGATTTGGTTGACCTTGAAATTATTTTCAAGGTCACTACAAGACTGATTGTCAAATGTTGTTAACACGATATCTCATGAACTGCTGTACCTAGAGTCTTCAAATTTGGTACCTGTCTTTATTTGGGGAATACGCAGACACCAGTCGATTTCGGTGACTCCGTTTTCAAGGTCACTACAAGACTTTGACCATTTTAAAATTTTTGCCCGATATAACAATACTTGAACCAAACATGCAAATGTCACTACTCGGTACAAGCTGTGTGTCCATTCTTTTAGCTCATTTCTTAATTGCGGCGGGGGACATGGTCACGTTTGTGACAATTACTTGTCTTTTCTGTGTTGGAATGTAAATGGTTTGAGAAGCAAAATTCAAGATTCAGATTTCATTGACTATCTCAGGAAATTTAAAATTATATGCCTAGTAGAGACATTTGTTGACAATTTGAACACGAACTGGTTAGATGGATATGATGTTATTTAAGCTGTCAGATTACGGACGTCTATCGGGTGGAGTATGCCTGTGCATTCATGAAGGTATCAGAAAATTTTTGTAAGTTGTCTAATTTACATATCGATAACACTTTATGTGTAACCTTGTCAAAGGAATTGCTCACAATCGACAAAGATATCAAATTAATATGCACCTATATTCCCCCAATGGGCTCACCGTATTTATGCTACCTGTGATGTGAATCAAGTTGCAGTATTGATAAACTTGAACAATTTCTTGTTGATAACTTAACAGATTTCTCCAATTCCCACTTAATGTTATGTGGCGATATGAACGCTAGAACTGGTCAACTCAATAATCAACCAGTTGATAGCAATGATGATTTCCACAATTATGTTTCATATTGTGACGATAATGACACTCCTGTTGAGAATCGTAAATCATATGATGATATAGTTAACATATATATAGTCAATTATACATAGTTAACGGTAGAGTGAACGGTGACCTAAATGGTGAGTATACCTACTGTAGTGAGAAGGGTTGCAGTGTGAATGATTACTTTATTTGTTCTCCAGAAATGTTCCAGTATTTCCAGTACTTTAATATTGGTGAACATGCACTTTCAGATCACTTTCCACTGGAGTTAGCTTGTAGCTTCCCTGATACGGACTGTATATCAAGTATGGTGACTGATAGCCTTACTGTTACTGAACAGCTACGCTGGAACGATTCATTTTGTACCTCATTTATTGATACTTTACGTCAAAAATTAAGTCAGTTTGGTGAAAACTTGATGATAAATTTAGAATTTGATATTGATGGAGCTATTAATGATCTTGTGATGGTTATATTGCAATCGGCTGACTGTATGAAAAAGGTGTACAAAGGCAATCGTAAATCTACACCGATTAGCAGCGACTGTAGATTAGCCAAGAGAAATGCGCGTAGAGCTTTAAGAAGATTTCGCTGTCATCGCACTGATTATAATAGAAGAATATACTGCCGAGAGCGAAATAAATATAAGACATGTTACAGAAAATTTAAACAAGATCTCAGAAGTAATAAACTTAATAGACTAACTAATTCTATTCATTGTCAATCTAAGTTCTGGAAAGAAATTAGACATATCAAAACTAAACCGCCTCAGCAAAATTTCATTTCCAAAACTGACTGGCTTGTCCATTTCAAAAATATTTTTTCTAATGATTCAGTGCTAGACCAATCTGACTTCGAGCAAGAACTTTTCGGCAATTTAGATGATTTTAATGGGCATTATGATGAAGTAGACGAACTTGTACTTGATTCGCCAATATCCGACGAGGAAATAATTAACGCTATCTCACATCTAAAATCTGGAAAAGCAGCTGGTCCTGATAGTATCATTATTGAAATGCTTAAATGTTCTATTACAGACATTCTCCCATTTCTCAATAAATGTTTGAATATATTGTTTAGAAAAGGTGTATTTCCTCGCAGTTGGTCAACTTCCATAATTGTCCCATTACACAAGAAAGGTGACTACACTAATCCTGATAATTATAGAGGAATATCCCTTATGAGTATCCTCGGTAAAGTATTTACCTTTATTCTAAATAATCGACTTTCTCAATGAGTAGATATGAGAGATAAGATTCCTGAGAATCAAGCTGGTTTTCGCAAGCAATATTCCACAACTGATCATATTTTTACTTTGTATGCACTTATTCAGAAATGTCTCTCGCGTCGAAAACATAAACTATATGTAGCCTTTGTCGATTTTAAGAAGCCTTTGATTCTGTCGATCGACAAAATCTTTGGTATTGTTAACGTAATGCTGGATTAGTCGGGAAAATGTATACAATGTTGAAAGCAATGTATTCAAATGTGAAGTCTTGTGTACGATATGGTTACGATGTGACAGATTATTTTGACTGTCCCATTGGACTAAGACAAGGATGTATAGTTAGTCCAATTTTGTTCTCATTTTTCATAAATGAATTCTATCATGATGTTATACAAAATGGTAAACACGGTGTGCAAATGTTTCCAAATATGTTAGAAATATTTATACTTCTATTTGCAGACGATGTTATTTTGATGTCCGAAACTATTATTGGTTTGCAAAATCAGCTCAATATCCTTGAAAGTTACTCTGAGAAATGGAAACTATCTGTGAATTTAGAAAAAAACTAATATAGTTATATTCAGAAGGGGTGGAGCTGTTGCATCAAAGGAGAAATGGTTCTTTCAAGGAAAACCTGTCACTATTGCTAATCAATATAAATATCTTGGTATAAATTGTTCATACACCATGAATCTAAAAAGCTGTGCTCATGACCTGTATTTACGCGCAAAGAAAGCTATGATTTCAATTTTATCTATTTCGAATGAATGTGGAATTTTTAGTTCAAATATATTTTTCAAAATGTTCGATGCCCAGATACAACCCATCTTACTATATGGATCGGAAGTATGGGGATTTCAACGCTACGACTGTTTGGAGAAATTACACCTTATGGCATGCAAGAAGTTTTTATGTGTTGGCTCCGCTACTCCAAATTGTATGGTCTATGGTGAATGTGGGAGATACCCTATATACATTAATTCACAAATACGGTGTTTGAAATACTGGTTTAAAATTCTCATAATGCATGATGGTCGCTTGCCAAAAATATCGTACAATATGATGGTTCATGCTGATAATATGGGTAAAGTGTCCTGGGCATCACATATCAGGAATCTTCTGTTTTCCCATGGATATGGGTTTGTATGGATAAGCCAGGGTGTTGGTGACGTACATAGATTCTTAAAATAATTTCGTGATCGATCTATAACTATGTTTTACCAGGAATGGCATTCCACTTTAGAAAAAAACTCCCGTTATGATATTTATAGAACATTTAAAACTCTAATAGAACCCGAATTATATTTGTCTAAACTTTCATTTACGTACAATAGAAACACTTTTGTCAAATATAGAATGGGCTTGTTAGACCTAATGGTAAACAGAGGCAGGAAAATGTCAATTCCTAAACATGATAGATTATGCCCTTTTTGTAATTCTTCAGTAGAAGACGAAATCCATTTTACCTTTAATTGCCCATTTTATGAAGATTTACGCTGCAAATATATCCCAGGACGTTACTCATCGAAACCATTACTAATAGCTTTTACCGCGATAGTATCAACTAAAAATGAAACCACACTACGTAATCTAGCTCTCTACGCTAAATATGCATTTGCTCGTCGCAATGAGCATTTACAACTGCTAAGTTTATAATGTGTATGTTTATTCTTATCTATATTTATTGATGTAACCTGGAATGTAACTCTCTTGTTTATGGGCCGGTGGCCTAAAATACAATAAACTATTGTCTTGTCTAGTCATACCCACAGCTGACACGTATGTAAACATCGCTTCAATGTCAATGGTGTCTCTATGATGGATTGTTATTCAGACACGACCATTTTGCATCTGTACACTATTTGCAGTTCAGTATTTATGGCTAATACATTTGTACAGCTGACAGAAGACAAAAAGAAAACATTTATTATTGGAACATTAATCACATGTATTTATATATGTATGTATATATATATATATATATATATATATATATATATATATATATATATATATATATATATATATATATATATATATATATATATATATATATATATATATACACACACACACATATATACACACCTTGAATTATTGTCTTTCTACCCAGAACGATACGAGTATGGAGTCACGCACTTATGACAAGGTAAATCGTCTCATTTCAGTTTTATTCAATGGTTATTCGATAACTTGTTAAACATGTTACACCGCGCAAAATATGTTCTAAAGGGGGGATGAATTCCGCATCTCTAATTTATTTTCAAGAAGAGTCGTATGTTTCGGAGAATAAGTATATCCGTAATACTTCTTACAGATATAATTGTTAAAGGCCGGTTCACACTGTCCCGTATATGACAAAAGATGCCAACGAGAATGAGAAAATTCCGATTTCGCACGAATTTGTTCCGATTTTACGACGGAGTCAGAAGGCAATACGATATCAATGACGTAACACACATGTCATGTCGATCGTCGCATTGGTCTAACGTCTCAAAGTCTGCACGAATACCACACGATGGCAACGCGATGACAGCACGATGACAGCACGACGTCGTAGTAAGAGTTCGATAAGTATGTAATGAGTATACGAAGATGAGCTAGGTGACACGTGACATCCAGTTTATATAACACTGTTGCTGCGACGGTTGACCTTTAGTTGCTGCTTGGCACAGTGATATTTTAAAAACTCATTAATATTAACTCATTAAATCATTAATACAAGAGAGGTTCTCACGACGTACATGAAAACTGCAAGACATTTAAATCCACGAGAAATAGACACGTCTGAAACATAAATACACATAGCCAACTAAACTTTTTTAATAATTTAAAAATACAAATACTTAAAATTCGTCGTTTTGGAATAACTTTAAATGGGCAGTAGTACGTTTTTTGCAAAATTTATTTTTTCAAATTTCTTATTCATAATGATAGTTTGTGCCATTTAAATTTACTTTAGAGGGTATTTAACATCTTATTACACAAAGCAATTATCCGTAGTAGTAATAACGGTGTTGCGTATTGCATGGCGGCCATTTTATTGTGAACACATTTTATTATTTCGAATGACAAAAATGATTCCAATGGCTTTTCTTCGCCATGTACACTCATTTATAACTTGATTTTACGAAAAGAAAAGGGTGTTTTACGATTGGTGAAATTATTTTTCAAATACATTTCATCGACATATTTGAGCGAAAAAAGTGCTGCTGCCCTTTAACCAAACGTGACCGTCCTAATAATGCTAAGTCAGGCGGCAGTGAATTATAAAACTGTTCATATGTGATGTTGTACATCACCCGTAAGACAAAAAAACCTTTAAACCAATACATGGTTCATCAGTATAACGTGAATGACCTCTGAAGTGGTCTACGGATAATTATATTACAAGAATCGCCGCTGTCCCTACGCATGTGTTTTCACAATAGTGTGTCTGATGTTGGGCAAAACAAGAAGAGAAAAACATATCTGTCTGTTTGACGCATGGGGGCCGATTTGTGTCAGATTACGCGCCAATGCCAACATTTTTTAAAGGGATTTTGCTAAAACCTAGATATATGATCATTTTGGAATGGAGCATTCTCGATAATCAAAAGTATAACGCTCCAATAAAACTATCTACAATGTATAAACTCTGGACGCGTGCATGGCTCGGTCCGATAACTTTATAAAGAGTAATATATATAGTAGATTTAGCGGAGCGTACATGTATACTCTGGATTATCGAGAATGGGAATGGAGGTGACGTGTTGAGAACTGCTCCCTATGTGGAGAAAGAATGCAAGACACGATATGTTTTACTGTCAGCTTCAGTAGTAAAGGAATCCTTGTGTACAACAAACAGAAAAAATATCGTGAAACGAGAGACACACACGAGACTTCCCCCAGCCACTGTAACGGGTATGCGGAGGACAGCGACCTGTTTGGTGAATCACAGATGGATCTGGAGACGTGCCACACACTGCTGATGTCTCTAAACGACAACTGGTGTCTCACTGAGGCACTGACAGCTATTAATGTAAGTATAGGATATGGTCTATCAGTTTGGCGCAATGTATTCGTCCACAGCCTGCCCTTATGCCGAAGTATTGTAAAGGACCTAAATGTCACTTCCATCTGTTTCGTTATGCAGGGCCATACTCACAATAACTTAGGTTCCAAACATATCACATTCATAGTAATTCTTTCATTTTGTTCTTAATTTTCCAAATATTTCCAAATATTAAACATTTCAATGTTTTCTTTGAGAAGCATTTTTCATTTTTCACTTCTATGTTTGGACCATAAACCATTTGCAACTCTTCTGTATCAACTATAGGCAGTTTTACTAGAGAACAAAAACATTGGAGAGTATCAACATACCGTTATGTCTTTTGGAAACAATTTAATTGTAAAATTGACTGTTTAAAACTTGTTGTCAACCCACCTCATCATACCGTGTTCAGTTCAGTTTTGAAGGAGGAAAGTGGAACAGATCAACTTATCTCGCAAGTCATAACTCGCGCCAATTTCATCACTGGCTAATTTAAGCCTTGCTGTATTTCGTTAACTTTCTGTGCTAGTGTAGCAACACGAGTCACCTGAGCTTAATGATGTACTCTGCTAAGCTAGCACATAAATGATAACGAAATACAGCAAGGCTTAATTAACCAGTGATGGACAGTGGGCAGTTGGAAGCAGATAAGAGAAGATACCCCCAGTGCTTTATGTTTTATGAAGTAACATTGGTAAATATCAAACACTATGTTGACTTTATCCAATAGTATATTGCGGTGTGTATGTATGGCATAGCTTAAATTGCAGTCTTGAATGTTACATGTATGTCACACATCAAGGAGAAGCATATCCTTGCCCTAGCTTATTTGAAACGTCAGATTTCATAATAATTTCTACAGTGTTGATAATTTCTCGATGTCATTCATATGATAACAAATTTACATTTGAGATCAAACTATAAGAAGTTGTAACAATTATTGCATATTTGATGTTTTGATAAGGTCTCGGTGGTCGAATGGTTAACTTGCTGGGATATTCAATGCTCTGCTGAAGGTTTTGATGTTAACAATCATAAATGTTTGAGACAATGACAAGATATAATTTACGAAAACAATGTTGATATTTTAAATGCTTTTTAGAATTTTAATTTTAAAGTCAATTTTGAGGAAACACGTGTCTTTGGCTTCGATGTAATATATTTTGCATTGTCCTTATTACCCCGGAATATCACAACATGGTTTTATCATATGAATACTTGCATAACCTATAAGTGGTGTTGGTTGTTAGGACATATCATTATGTTGGTAGCATCAAGCTGGACTGTCACTGATGCATCTGAACGAGGAAAAACCAAATATTTTACATTTCTATTTTTACGAAACGTTGATTGTCAAGTACACAGTCGCTATGGCAACACACGGTAAATGTATTTCCTGTCTCCACAGTGCTGCAGATGTCTCTCAATTGTGGAAATTACGTACGATAAAGCATGTTTATAACTCTGGTCTTCGTATGCATATTGTCATATTTGCCTGTAAACAAGTAGTGTTGATGATATCAGAGGATCCGACGAAAAGCTCTATTTTGGAAAAGCATATTTATTTCAACAACTTAATTCAGAAATTAAAAAAACCTTTTTATTTATATTTACGGGAATACAAGTAACGAAACAAAGCCATCTTGTTTCTTTATTAAGAAACTCATTTTGAACACCCAGATACTTGATGGCATTTGTTTGTTTCTTTTTAAAATGCCAATATCAGATGGAGTGGGTATATGAAATACATGTATCATTAAAATAGCTTCGAAATAAAGAAATGCGCTATTTGTTGTTATTTTAATTAACAAATAAGTTCACTCCATGTCTATGAAGTATATGATTCGATAAATAAACATGAACAGCTGAGATGATATACCTGATGTAATCTTGTATAATGAAATATGCTACATAAAGACCATGTGTCTAGCTGTTATTAGGCACCATGTGTCTTTTCTGAGCTTGTTCTATGGTTGGGTATATATGAACACCATGTGTCTTTTCTGAGCTTGTACTATGGTTGGGTATATATGAACACCATGTGTCTTTTCTGAGCCTATACTATGGTTGGGTATATATGAACACCATGTGTCTTTTCTGAGCTTGTTCTATGGTTGGGTATATATGAACACCATGTGTCTTTTCTGAGCCTATACTATGGTGGGGTATATCTAAACATCATGTGTCATGTTTCTGTTCTGAGCTTGTACTATGGTGGGGTATATATAAATACCATGTGACTTTTCTGAGCTTGTACTATGGTGGGGTATATCTAACCACCATGTGTCTTTTCTGAGCTTGTACTATGGTGGGGTATATATAACCACCATGTGTCTTTTCTGAGCTTGTTCTAAGGTTGGGTATATATGAACACCATGTGTCTTTTCTGAGCTTGTACTATGGTTGGGTATATATAAACACCATGTGTCTTTTCTGAGCTTGTACTATGGTGGGATATATCTAACCACCATGTGTCTTTTCTGAGCTTGTTCTAAGGTTTGGTATATATGAACACCATGTGTCTTTTCTGAGCTTGTTCTAAGGTTGGGTATATATGAACACCATGTGTCTTTTCTGAGCTTGTTCTATGGTTGGGTATATATAAACACCACGTGTCTTTTCTGAGCTTATACTATGGTGGGGTATATCTAACCACCATGTGTCTTTTCTGAGCTTGTTCTATGGTTGGGTATATATGAACACCATGTGTCTTTTCTGAGCTTGTTCTATGGTTGGGTATATATGAACACCATGTGTCTTTTCTGAGCGTGTACTATGGTGGGGTATATCTAACCACCATGTGTCTTTTCTGAGCGTGTACTATGGTGGGGTATATCTAACCACCATGTGTCTTTTCTGAGCTTGTTCTATGGTTGAGTATATATAACCACCATGTGTCTTTTCTGAGCTTGTACTATGGTGGGGTATATATAACCACCATGTGTCTTTTCTGAGCTTGTTCTATTGTTGGGTATATATAAACACCATGTGTCTTTTCTGAGCTTGTACTATGATGGGGTATATCTAACCACCATGTGTCTTTTCTGAGCTTATACTATGGTGGGGTATATCTAACCACCATGTGTCTTTTCTGAGCTTGTTCTATGGTTGGGTATATATGAACACCATGTGTCTTTTCTGAGCTTGTACTATGGTGGGGTATATATAACCACCATGTGTCTTTTCTGAGCTTGTTCTATGGTTGGGTATATATGAACACCATGTGTCTTTTCTGAGCTTGTACTATGGTTGGGTATATATAAACACCATGTGTCTTTTCTGAGCTTGTACTATGGTGGGATATATATAAACACCACGTGTCTTTTCTGAGCTTATACTATGGTGGGGTATATCTAACCACCATGTGTCTTTTCTGAGCTTGTTTTATGGTTGTGTATATATGAACACCATGTGTCTTTTCTGAGCTTGTACTATGGTGGGGTATATATAACCACCATGTGTCTTTTCTGAGCTTGTTCTATGGTTGGGTATATATGAACACCATGTGTCTTTTCTGAGCTTGTACTATGGTGGGGTATATATAACCACCATGTGTCTTTTCTGAGCTTGTACTATGGTGGGGTATATATAACCACCATGTGTCCTTTCTGAGCTTGTTCTATGGTGGGGTATATATAACCACCATGTGTCTTTTCTGAGCTTGTACTATGGTTGGGTATATATGAACACCATGTGTCTTTTCTGAGCTTGTTCTATGGTTGGGTATATATAACCACCATGTGTCTTTTCTGAGCTTGTTTTATGGTTGGGTATATATGAACACCATGTGTCTTTTCTGAGCTTGTTCTATGGTTGGGTATATATAACCACCATGTGTCTTTTCTGAGCTTGTTTTATGGTTGGGTATATATAAACACCATGTGTCTTTTCTGAGCTTGTTCTATGGTTGGGTATATATGAACACCATGTGTCTTTTCTGAGCTTGTACTATGGCGGGATATATATAAACACCACGTGTCTTTTCTGAGCTTGTTCTATGGTTGGGTATATATAAACACCATGTGTCTTTTCTGAGCTTGTACTATGGTGGGGTATATATAACCACCATGTGTCTTTTCTTAGCTTGTTCTATGGTTGGGTATATATGAACACCATGTGTCTTTTCTGAGCTTGTACTATGGTTGGGTATATATAAACACCATGTGTCTTTTCTGAGCTTGTACTATGGTGGGATATATCTAACCACCATGTGTCTTTTCTGAGCTTGTTCTATGGTTGGGTATATATGAACACCATGTGTCTTTTCTGAGCTTGTACTATGGTTGGGTATATCTAAACACCATGTGTCTTTTCTGAGCTTATACTATGGTGGGGTATATCTAACCACCATGTGTCTTTTCTGAGCTTGTTCTATGGTTGGGTATATATGAACACCATGTGTCTTTTCTGAGCTTGTACTATGGTGGGGTATATATAACCACCATGTGTCTTTTCTGAGCTTGTTCTATGGTTGGGTATATATGAACACCATGTGTCTTTTCTGAGCTTGTACTATGGTGGGGTATATATGAACACCATGTTTCTTTTCTGAGCTTGTACTATGGTGGGGTATATATGAACACCATGTTTCTTTTCTGAGCTTGTACTATGGTGGGATATATATAAACACCACGTGTCTTTTCTGAGCTTATACTATGGTGGGGTATATCTAACCACCATGTGTCTTTTCTGAGCTTGTTCTATGGTTGGGTATATATGAACACCATGTGTCTTTTCTGAGCTTGTACTATGGTGGGGTATATATAACCACCATGTGTCTTTTCTGAGCTTGTTCTATGGTTGGGTATATATGAACACCATGTGTCTTTTCTGAGCTTGTACTATGGTGGGGTATATATAACCACCATGTGTCTTTTCTGAGCTTGTTCTATGGTGGGGTATATATGAACACCACGTGTCTTTTCTGAGCTTGTACTATGGTGGGGTATATATAACCACCATGTGTCTTTTCTGAGCTTGTTCTATGGTTGGGTATATATGAACACCATGTGTCTTTTCTGAGCTTGTACTATGGTGGGGTATATATAACCACCATGTGTCTTTTCTGAGCTTGTTCTATGGTGGGGTATATACGAACACCACGTGTCTTTTCTGAGCTTGTACTATGGTGGGGTATATATGAACACCGCGTGTCTTTTCTGAGCTTGTACTATGGTGGGGTATATATAACCACCATGTGTCTTTTCTGAGCTTGTACTATGGTGGGGTATATATAACCACCATGTGTCTTTTCTGAGCTTGTTCTATGGTGGGGTATATATGAACACCACGTGTCTTTTCTGAGCTTGTACTATGGTGGGGTATATATAACCACCATGTGTCTTTTCTGAGCTTGTACTATGGTGGGGTATATATAACCACCATGTGTCTTTTCTGAGCTTGTTCTATGGTGGGGTATATATGAACACCACGTGTCTTTTCTGAGCTTGTACTATGGTGGGGTATATATAACCACCATGTGTCTTTTCTGAGCTTGTTCTATGGTTGGGTATATATGAACACCATGTGTCTTTTCTGAGCTTGTACTATGGTGGGGTATATATAACCACCATGTGTCTTTTCTGAGCTTGTTCTATGGTGGGGTATATATGAACACCACGTGTCTTTTCTGAGCTTGTACTATGGTGGGGTATATATAACCACCATGTGTCTTTTCTGAGCTTGTTCTATGGTTGGGTATATATGAACACCATGTGTCTTTTCTGAGCTTGTACTATGGTGGGGTATATATAACCACCATGTGTCTTTTCTGAGCTTGTTCTATGGTGGGGTATATATGAACACCACGTGTCTTTTCTGAGCTTGTACTATGGTGGGGTATATATAACCACCATGTGTCTTTTCTGAGCTTGTTCTATGGTTGGGTATATATGAACACCATGTGTCTTTTCTGAGCTTGTACTATGGTGGGGTATATATAACCACCATGTGTCTTTTCTGAGCTTGTTCTATGGTTGGGTATATATGAACACCATGTGTCTTTTCTGAGCTTGTACTATGGTGGGGTATATATAACCACCATGTGTCTTTTCTGAGCTTGTTCTATGGTGGGGTATATATGAACACCACGTGTCTTTTCTGAGCTTGTTCTATGGTTGGGTATATATGAACACCATGTGTCTTTTCTGAGCTTGTACTATGGTGGGGTATATATAACCACCATGTGTCTTTTCTGAGCTTGTTCTATGGTGGGGTATATATGAACACCACGTGTCTTTTCTGAGCTTGTACTATGGTGGGGTATATATGAACACCATGTGTCTTTTCCCCGTGACAAATCTCTTGTCTCGTCGAATAAAAGGGACGCAACTCCGTATGGTTTACCGACCTGAACAACCAACAACATGTCGGCTCATCTGTATATCCTCAGTGAAGTGATAGGGAATGGAGTCATTTTACTACAGAATCTTTAGGGCTTATGGCAAAAAGTATTTGTGATTTTAAATTTTAAATATATTACTTGTAGATGTCTGAAATAGTATTCACAAAGAAATTAAATCCCCTTTCCTTCAATGCAATATTCGTTCAGTAACTAACAACTTTGCTTAACATCTGAAAAAACAATTGAAGTAAATTATTATAAGAAGAATTACATTATCTTAATAAGGCCAGGGAAGGAAGTTTTAGAAAGGCATTTAGCAGTGGAATACATAAGAAAATCAGAATTTTCTTGATAAAAACATTGTTGTAAACATACTCGACTTGTACGAGTATCCGTTCAGTAATCCACCATGAAATGTTTCTTATAGTCAACAAGTTGTCATCCAGCAATTCTTACTTTTCTTTGAGGAAGATAACTTAAATATTCGACTGAATATTCGTACCACTGATTTGGTAATGAAATTATAGTAAGGGCAAATTAATATTTAGAAGTAATCCGTAACGCATATGAGATTGACTGAAGATACTTGTGAAGATATCTTTGTGATTAAGCGCCCCACCTTACTGCTTGTAGGACAGTTCTCTGACTGGCTAAGTTTCAGACCGATATGGAGCCTGTAAATGCTACGCTGTGTTACTGTGATACCCCTCTATATATCTATAACGAGAAGTGTCAATTTAGTTGATATATACATTATATAAAAACTAGTCTTCAATCGCTTGTAATCCTAATATTGATAACATGGTAGGTATCTCGCAAGTGTCCACTTTCAGTTGCTTTCAATAAGAGATTTATTGTCATTGTAAGCACTGTCTATACGATATACAATCATGGCATTCTAATTAAACTAGCAAGTAGTCACACTACACTGGAAGGGAGATGAAGCATTTCTTATATTCTACAGATATTAAGTAATATGATGCTGATGGATAAACATTTACATGAACAGATCAGATGTTCTTATTTGTCATACTACTTTTGACACTTGCTATTATTCTAAGGTAACACAAGAAAACAAGATTATCATACCAACATGAAATCAACCCTCGATAAATTTCGAAGATCAAATAAAAACTTGTTCATTGAAACTATAATTTTGATAATTAAAATTGATTGATACAAGTTTACATTAATACCCTAGATTTTCCTGATCCATCTTCGTCTTCTCATCTTAGGTTTAATATTCAATTCCCCCACGATCATTAAACCATATACTATTTCATCGCCAACTCGAGTTACATGTCTTGTTTATAATCCCTCCGATGGATGATGTACAAGTAAATCATCTACACTTGAAACTGTTTGGGAAATTAAAATCGTTTTTAATACTCGTCATTTATGTTTGCAAAAAAGTTCAATGTGGATTTATCAAAAAGGTATGAAAGAATCACGCACTTAATAAAATTCAAGCTTAATAATATTTTGTTTATTCTCAATGTATTCTGTAATTACGTGAACTTGTCGATCTTAAATTAAAACAATAATATAGATGTAATTAAAATTCATTACACCCAAACTAAATAAATTTAGATCAACAGGTATATTACTGTATAACCATACTGTAGGACAGTCGATCTAAATTTATTTAGATTGCATTACATCAAACCAACAGTTTATTACAAACGGTCCTTTGTATGGTATACCCGGTATAGTATGCCATTTTGAATTACCAAAGAGTTGATTTTCTCTTGCTTATCAGCCAACACTCCAGGACAACATAACCAATATTATATATACTAGTCTTCATTCTGATGCAGCACCACAGTATGTCAAAGAGGTTCTGTCTTATTACACGCAAGCACGCGGCCTCAGGTCATCTCAGCAGCTTCAACTCAGCATCCCGATCACGAAGACAAGATCATCTGCACCTCCCTTCTCTGTCTCAGCTCCTACACTGTGGAACAGTATCCCACTCAAGCTTACAAACTCTCCAACCATATAATCTTGCCAGAAGAACCTAAACCTTTCTCTTTTAGTGAAGCAACTTACATTGTATCTGTATATGTGTACGTATCTTTTTCGTTTTATATATGTTGTGATTTTGTGAAACACCGTAGAACAACTTTGTGAAGTATTCCGGGCTGAAAAATAAATGCATTATTATTTTAATGATTTCTAAGTCTAAACATATCGAATGTAAGTCTTCTTCAAGAAGTACATGTGCGTAAGTATACGACGTTGGCATTTTCGGAAATACATCCCTCGCCTAACTCCTACAACGATCGAATACAGGATCCAAAAGCAACAAAACCAATTTCTAATTTGAAAAGTGAGGTTAAAATGTAGATGAATATCTATTTAAAGAGAATACATTTTCATATTAAATGATGCGTTCATAAACGTTCTTCTCGAAGTATTTAAATGAAAACAAGAAACCGTAGCCAGATATCCATATATATATATAGGTTGATTTTTACCACCTTATATATGTGTTTGTCATTCTAACAACTAAACACATAAATCAGAAAACAAATCTATGTTTCGTTAGTGAAGTACAACATCACCCTGACATTGAAGATTCAAAGCCTATGGATATAAGTTTGGGAACACTTTCAGTTTGATAATGTTTTTAACATAAACTGTTGATTAACTCTTTATCAGAACGTTCCAAATGTAATTTATCTGCCAGATCATATATGTATGAATTTCAATTTAAAATATTAAAAAATGCTTCACTCCCTTAGACACTTAATAAACGTGGCTAATCGTTCTTTACACGCAGCTGCCAGAGCAAGACGGAAAGAAAATCGAATGACAAGATGTTGTTTCTTTATTATTCTTTTTCAGTTATGAAATTATTCACCTTAAACATGAAACCAAACCTTGTTTTCCTGAGTCTCCAATTGCAATATTTTGATTAAAATATCGAATGTTATGTGTTATAGTAATCCAAAGTCACGTACCCTACATATAATTTCCATAATGAAATGCTAAATGGTTTCCCAATCTGTAGTTTGCGTGTTGTTGGTAGTAATAACATCGGATGCAAATTAATCTTCACGAGAAATTCCAAATGGTCGAGTTTCCCAAAATTTTTCTTTTATTCCGAACTTAAGAGAATAACATTTTCAAATGATAAGAGGTAGATATATTTTGAAACAGTTTAAAATTCATGTTGATAATCATGTTAAATGTTGACATTAGTATTCATCTACTGCTGTAGATGTGTAGATCGATAAGTTCTACATGTGAGTACACTTCACATCATAACGTGGTCCAACTTTCCACAACACCAGCTATAGTAGCAACAATATGGCTCCACAGAGGGAAGACAAAATACAAAATTCATCATGAAGATCTCGATATATTAGTTACAGAGGTAATACATAGACTAGCCAGAAGGAATACAAGTGTAGATAGACACATTAGAGAGTTTCCCATTTAGAATCTTCCGGCGCCAGTTGTAGACACATTCTTGTCAGTGAGTTGATGAAAAGGATGGTTCATTTCCTCAAGGTAATCCCAATATCCACCTAACCTTTTGAACAAGTTCGCTTTTGTACTGTTAATCATTCCTTCTTTAACAGCGCTGACAACGTTAACTAATGCAATTGACCTACATGTTATCGATAAGGCTACCGCACAGTTTCCTTTGATTGTTTTCGAAGCGAAATGCAATGCTTCAATTTGTTCGTCTTAGGAGTCAATTTGTTGTAGATAATTCATTCAAGTTCAACAAAGATTTGAAACAAATTGATCAATAGTTGGGTCTCTCTACGGCATGGAACGAGTTTGTTGTGATCAAATTCACAATTCATTTTCAAAATAAAAAGTAACATTTGATAACTAGACCACAACCGATACGTTATGAATCGCGATATTAATGATATGGAGATTACAACTCAAATAAAAACCGCAGAAACGGAATATTATTTATTTAAAAATGAAATCCAAATTTAAAAAAAGAGTAGAGTTTGGAAGGCGATACTATTAGCATAGTAATAAAACATAAACTTGTTCTTTATCTGTTTCCTTGCAATTGAGTACAAATATTTTGCAGCGATGCAAACGTCCATGTATATAAACGTCTTCGATCTTCCTTTAAATCCTTTGAATATGATTCCTGTTAATGTTTAAGTTACTACCAGATCATGTAAACGCCACCAACTGAAGCAGTTTTCCAATAAATAGGAATATGCTCTCTTAACACACACGGTGTGTAGCAAAGTGGTGTAGGCCCGGGTTATCGTGCTGGCTTCTCACATCAAAAGTTTAATAATCAACGATTAGTGACCTGGTCCCAAATACAGTGATGTGTCCAAGAGCAATGCACTTCATCAACATTGCACTCGATCGACCCAGCTGTTTAAACGGGTACCTGCAGGAAGTACGGACCTACAAAGTCACGCGAAGCGCTTAGTAGAAGCTTTGAAAAGAATTAATTCAGGATGATAACAAATGAGATTTTTCTGTTTGAATTTTACATACAATATTTAAGGGTTGTAATCTTCACTATGCTTATATTGGTTTTGGATGAATTCCTGGAGTGGTGGCCGGACGGAGTGGAGATAAATCTCGAGCGTAGTTGAAAATGTGTTATCCTGCTGTGCACACCTTATTCTGTGCATCAAAGGATTACTTTCAAGATCTTCTGTTTAGCCTACCAGTGTCTGTCCGGCGATGCGAGTCCAAACGTCTATGTCGTGTCCCAAACATCAAGACAGTGAGATATGGCAATCGTACCGTCTCCTTTGCAGCGGCATTAGCATGGAAGAGTCTCCCAGAAAGACTCATGTCTTTTAGGTCACAAGGGCGTGTATCGCTTAGAAACATCGTTTGAAAGACAACTACCTATATAGACCCTACCCTATTACCATATAAAAGGAAAGGGATGTAACGACGAAACCACACCATGCTTATTCAAGGTCATAGTTCGCATCAAAAACTATTTTCATGGCACAGCCAATGACTACGATACGGAAGTTGAATCAATTCCCTACAAGATGAGCTATAAATGGTCACAAGCCGATCATTATTTCAAAAGGAATGCGACAAGACCGTATATCGCAACCTCCCCAGTTTGAAGCCAATGTCCACGCTCACGAAAATCAGCAAAAACTCACCTTTTAAAATCGTTTATTAAGTCCAGCAATGTTGACAGCACCTATGAATAGGCAGATTAGAACCGCAAAGTGAAACTGCAGATGTTAACAGATATTACAACACGTACATATCACTGTACTACGGCATTTTGTCTCAAATCATCGCCATGTAGTTCGGTCGTCACTAATATGTCAGCCATTATGACCTTGACATTCAGTTGACCCGGAGTAGCCCAAATCCAGGTTACAGGGACCGTCGTTCTAACTGAAATGTCCTGTAACCTGGATATGGGCTACTCCGGCTTTATTTTATTATATATTGATATTTTTTTTTAATTCACCATTTCAATCGGCCTTGTCTGCTTTTGGCGGCATGCACTTTGGCAGGAGTTTGCGGAAATAGCTCTTTTCAAACAATGTAAACATGGACTATAAGGAAAGATTGCTATGGCGACAATATATCTGTCTGAAGACCGTAAGTACTGCCCTGCAGCTGGCAGTCCTAGTTTATTATTATGTTAACGTCAAAAGAATATTATTCAAAACTTACTGATAACAGTTTGTTTTCAGTTTGTAATGAAATGCCACGACTACTCGTGTTCGACGAATGTGAAATTCTACATAACACCAAGGTGTCAGATCGGGATGAAGCATGTTAAGAACTGACAGTCAGTTCTCTAAGATCACCTCATAGATCCCGTATGATTAATGAGATTTGTAGGTGAAAATCCTTGAAAAACCGTAAATCGATTCAAAAGTCAACAGTCTCAGTATTTCGTACACGGATTCGATCTTCAGTATATGGGCCTAGAATTAAGATGCATTCGTATCTTAGTTACTTAGTAAGTTAAACATGCATGTCATGGAAAAGAAAACCCATTTGCATGAGTTACCGAAAGTCATGTAAGCTACTTGAAATAGCCAAGACTCGATGTATTGTCAATCAACATTGGGAAGCAAAATATACTCATATACACTGCATCGTCCGTTGCTTTCAAGTAATCAAATAACCTTACCTTGGGAATCACTATGATAACAAGAGAAAGTACATAGGGTTGATAAGGAACATGGAGCCTGTGAAAAACTGCAGTTTGGCTCGAAAAATCGGAAATTATATAATGATTGCTTGAAAGGGCGTGCTCAACAAAACATGTTTCAATATTAGTAGTGTAAGTGGAATCTAGATGATAATATACATCTCGTCATAAACATCGCACCATCAACGTTTTATCACCAAATAAAACTGGATCTAAAACCACATATACATGAGAAATACATGCCTATTAGAGTGAATAAATCTAACATTGTTACATTTGGGATAACACTACCTTCAAAAGTACACATTCTTGTACTTCTTCGGAACGAGTCCTTTGCGGCATTCGAACCCACATCCTCAGAATTAGGCGCCAGCACTGACCGTACCAACAACTTGTACCACACGACCAGGGGACCTCGACAAAACATCCGAAATAGTACAAGAATCAGCAAGGTCGACAATGACTTCATGGCAATCTCAGTATCTGGCTAAACCGCCTGACATTTTGATACCATTTGATAGATACCGGCTCATGCTTGCCACCAGCCGTATGATTCTCTGGTTTCTGCTGTCACTCACCATGCACTGTATTGGGTAATATTCCTGACTATCCCTAGCTCTCACCCTACGTGCCAAATGTCACGCAAATACTTAACTTTTTTTTAAATGTGCAGTGCTATACATTTGACGAAGTTGTATATGTACCTCGTCTAAGCAAAGATATGTAACCAGTTTGAATAAAACAAATTCAATATTATTGATTTACGAACGTAACATCTGTATTAATTTTCAATTGCAGTTGTATTTTATACATGGGTGAATGTATTGATACAAATGTCAAAAGCTCAATTAATAACACTAGGATTTTAAACTCAAAATTTAAAATTCTCTTTTCTTTAAGTCGGCCTGAAATAACTACCGTTATCTCTAAAACCTTTGAGAACCAGTGCTGATTATGCACATGAAGTGAAGGAAGTTGTAAAGTCATTTTACATAAAGCTGAGTTCTATTGAAACCTGTTCAATGACAACTGACAATAAGAAAGCTATGGAATGACGTCTAAGATCTCATTTGTGCTGTCATATTGGCTTATGCACCTGTAAAATGAAACCAGTATGGCAACGAGTTTTTGATATGTAAAAATGGTCAATTTCGAATAATTAGGATCCCTAAGATATTATCGATTTCCACCTAACCTGTGATTTAAATCGACATGTTGACACATTAAGTTAATGCTACATGCCTAACTGAGAAAGGGTAAAAACAGGCCAAGCCGTTGACGAGGCTCAGAGCGACAGTGTGTGCTGCATGTTTCCTCCAAACACAAGAAACCTTTGACTATTCTACTCAGTTCTATTTCCCCTGCAACAACGGCATGCCAAGTACATGCGACCATGCACATTATAAGCTTATCAGCCCGTAAACAGTTTGGATTTATAAATAGTAGATTTTGTGTTCTGGTGACCCCTGGTGGTGCCCGCAGAGACCACGCCATATAACTATTACTTCCTCACTAAACTTTAAAAAAAAACCCAACTAAAACGTACTTTCTCCCTAAATGACTGATAAGTCGACATATTACATTACAGCTAGTTTGAACTAGATCGACGGGGACCTCGAATAGAGCAGGAGAGTGGAGAAGAACAAGTTGAGCAGTCGAGAAATGAGAGACAACTAAACTAATTAGAGATTGCCAAACAAAATAAACAAAAAGCCAAACATTTTGCAATTGTCAGAAAAACGTACCGCATTTCAATGACATCAGCGCAAAAACAAATGAGATTTATGTTCTCATGTTCCTACAAAAACTTAAGTTAATAACGTCGTTAACAAAATAAATTTCTGTAAGTGGGTTTTATTGTTTTGCAATATGTGATTAATGGAAAAGTACTGACGAAAATTAATTTTCAATCGTCTAGAAACCGGGTTGATAAATTGAATTGTTTTGTTTTTGTTATAGCTCATGAGGTAAAGTGAAGCAGAATGGATTTTCGAAGAAATAATAATATTTTAATGAGTAAAATTACCGTTCTTTGTTGCTCAATTAAAGTTGACATATAGTGAAAGAGACGGTTCATATTTGACCGTCATGCTGTAATCGTTAGCACACTTGTCTCACAGCGTTCTTACCCTTTCACAACTAAGAAACCTGAACGTTAATTCGTTTTTCTGGCCCCTGAAGAGGCATGTAAAGATCAAAGGGTTAAATATTTCAAACCCCCATTTTATGTAGTTTTACTTTAATTTTATGTTGGATTTCAATGGTTAAATCACGTTGCTGTGTTTTACATAACTTAAGCAAATCCACGCTGACACTTAACTCTTCGTCCAAGCTGTTAAAAAAACACGTGTACTCCTTTGATTGGTCCATTTGACGCGCATTGTCATATATTTCCCCGTTACATGTCTATGTTAAATCCACGTTGGCTGTTTTTTCACTTTTTTGTTTTAATGAGTTTAGTCATGAGTCAAAAGCAAATGTTCCTCAGCCCGACTTTCAAATTACATCCCTACAGTGTATTGCTGTGTGTTGTACGTTTAAAATAAAATTTATGATTACACCAAATGAATGTGTCAACCATCATATCAACTGTTTCGAGCTGTTTTATCAATTAGACTTGATGTTGCGAATATGATTTATGAAAGATATGATAAATGCCTATATTATATATCATAATTTTAATCTAACCAATAAGTGTTATCTTCCTCCGTCATCAAGTTGCCAACAAGTCAAAACATTCAACTTGAACACGTAAGATAAAACATCTATTTACAACTTTCAAAGATGTAATGACAAGCTTGGACAGTTCATATTCAAGTTTCTAATTCAACACTTCAGTGTATCTAAATACAAAATACAACTTTGTTACTTTTACATCTATAAAACAATTGTGCATAATTGCATTATGTTATGATATAAACACAATAAAAAAAGTTAAGCACCCCCTTCTTTTTTTGGATAGGGATATGTTTCAGAGACCCATTATAGCAAAACTAAAGATCCCACAGGGGAAAAACGAATTTCAGGAGCAAGTGTAATTAATTGTTTTATTCGTTGACATTTTTGTGTAATCTTCAGAGATTTCAAATGACCAAAAAAAGGAGAAAAAAAATTGACTGGAAAATGGTTGAAAACACAGACTCGTAAATGTATTGTCATTTCAAGTTTGACGGCTGAACATGATGAAGAAATCATACTGAATAACCCGTGCCATAGTCTTAGGAACGATTTAGTGTCAATATCGTGTGCTGCCAACGCGTGCTTGAAGTACTGCTGCCAATCTTCTGGGCATACCCCTGACAAGGTTCTTTAATTCTTCAGAGGGGATTTGCTGCCACTCATCGTGAAGTGCGGCTTCAGTTGTCTTAGATTGTGTGGAGTAGGGTTCTTCTCTGTAGACGTCGACCAATCATGTCCCAGACATTCTCGCTGGGATTCAAATCTTGAGACAATGCTGGCCAGGGGATACGAGCATTGTTCTCCAGATGTTGAGTCACAGCTCGTGAACGGTGAGGCCGAGCATTATCATCCATGAACACGGGTCGAGTTGCAAGTCTGTGATCATCAAAATCGTCAATCACAACTGGATCCAACACTTCTGCAATGTAGCGGGCGCCGATAAGTGTGCCTTGTATTGTCACCAAATCCAACTTGCAATCAAACGAAAAGCAACCCCACACCATAATGGTTCCTCCATCATATGGAACCCTTGGAAGAATGTTCCTTGGTGTGTATCGACTGTTCTTGACTCTCCAAACTCTGATTCGCCCGTCAACGGTATGCAGGAGGAAGCGACTTTCGTCTGACCAGTGGATACGTCTCCATGACCTCAGGTTCCAACGCTGCCGGTCACCACACCACATCCTACGATCCCATTTATGACGATTAGTAAGGTTTGGACGTCTGATGACACGTCGAGACCTTAAACGTGCTGCTTTGAAGCGGTTCCTCACCGTCTGATTGCTGATACGTCTATAGGGTAGCCAGGCTTGTTTCAAGACGGTACTTGACGCAAACGGTTGACGTCGTTGATGACGCAATAGGTTACTGTCCTCTTGCAATGTGGTAGCTCGGGGCCTTCCGGGACGTGGTCGATCGAGAACATGGTTAGTTTGGGCATGTTTCCTCACCAAACGACTGATGACCGAATAGTGGTAACCAGTTCTTCTCCCAATTTCCTTGTACGAGAAACCTGCTAAATGCTGTCCAATAATTTGCCATCTCGTAGCCTCGGACAATCTCCTTCGTGGCATTGTTCATGAATTTTGTGTATTGAACTGACATTGAAGCCGTAAAAGGCGTTTATTTAGCCATGGTAAGTCGAAGGGTGAAACTGCATTTTGCTGAAATCATGGGTTGCATGATATGCATGCCAATAGCTCCGTTCGTGAGAACCGTTCCATAACAGAAACCACACCAGTTCCCATCCAGAATACCATATTTGGCCTGTCTATCGAATTGAATAACATGATCATAAAATCCAAAATGGTATACAACTTTTAATTTGGGGATGCTTAACTTTGTTTTACTGTGTATATAATGACCTTGTCGAATGAGTTTGATATTATTACAAAAACAAAAAACTATCATTAGAGATAGATATTTGAAACTGTGCAAATCATAAACAACGAAAAAAAGTCAATTTAGAAGTAAATGTCATATTTTCAAAACAAATTGTTTATCGTGATTGACACTGATATTGACTGATTCTCTGAACTACAGGAAAAGTTTAGCACAAATATGTTGCGCAGCAGAGATGAAACGATCAGTTTTCCCTATGTACGAACGTTGCTCGTGATAACTGCTTGGCCTGTGTCTGAACACAGCAGGGACTCCTAATGGTATATATAAATTAGAAAGGGTTTGAAAGTATTTGAACTTGTTTCCATATGAATTTTTTTTTTACTCCAAATCGATGTGCGACTCACCACTTTTCCAGACAGAAATTAACAACTTGGTGAAATATATTGCAAGAAAAAATGTCAATATGAATACTTTTGAGAGAAAATGGAAAATACTTAACGTAATTTAACTTGATGTTATATATATATATGCCCATGCATTATTAAAGGAGAATATGTATAAACATTTATATTCTGTTATAATAAAATATACTTTTAAAAACATATTCCCCCGAAAATAATATGGAAAACCGTGTTTAATTACTAATTACGCGACAAAAGAAACGCGCCGACTGGTGCCTGTGGCGATATGCATATTTCCCCAGGAGCCTTCGGCGGGGTTGGGCTGTGACGTCAGAGATGCTCTACGGCCCGCCACAGTTATTTGGAAAATACTAGTGTAGAGGAAGAATTGGTTGAATACGTAGAATTGAAGACTTGATATGGTATATGGTGTAGCTTTGGGCGCAGTAATTCATCAAAACATGGAAGAAAGTTTCTTTTTTTAAATTTTCAAGTGATAAGACGGATGAAACGCAGTGAAAGGTTTGGATAGCCCGGTGTCAAAGAGGGGAGAAGGACTGGAATCCGAACCGTTTTAAAAGTTAGTCTTAGAGTACTCGTAACAGTCCATTATCAGGGTATATAACTTATAAATGCACTCTTATGGCATGTATAGGCTGTGCTCTGTGAACGTGTACACAGCTGTTTAATTATCTGTCATGAGTTAAAACATGTGTGAGATAAATTTCAATTTGATTATGGTCACAATATTCAAAATATTCAAAATAAACTTTTGGTATGATTGACAGACTGTTTTTTATGCATGAATTCATTGGGCTGAAATGTGATCCATGATACCTGCACATTATCATCTCATTCTCAGAGCAATGTCTGTCAAAATGCTTAGTTTGGCTACTGTTTTACTGGATTCTGTTTTTTTCTGATATATTTACTAAAAAATGCATTTCCATTGATTGATGATAGTTTCGAAATAAATGTCTATTGCAAAAAATATCAGTTCAGATTTCAATGTTTTCCTGTTTTCATTCTGAAAGGCTGAATTAAGTCTTTCAGAATTTCCTTCACAATTTGTGACTGCATTTCTCATTCTCTCATGAAAGTTTTCCTTCAGTACTGAGATAAGTAAAGAAAATGAAACGATCTAGAATAAGTTTTATTCATACATATAAATTTTGTGCATAGAATGAACTGTCCACATTTGTGACACTTAGGATTTTAGACAGAGACAGACTACGCACATTATTTATGAGCCCTAGAACAAACATGATTAGTATTTATTATATAATCTGGAGTGAGATACTCAGTTCTATCAATGGTCATGATTCTGGTAAGGATACATGTACATTCGGCTAATAATTCAATCTTTCTGAAAATATTTGATAATCAGCTACACTGCGTTATTACTGGCTTTTCACGAGTTCCCTTTTATCGTGGAAGTCCGGTTTACGTGACTGTCAAATCTCACATTTAGCTATTTACACACAACCGCAAAAGAAACGTCACCACATCTTCAACAGTGTTAAAAGCGCAATAATGCTGTCGGAGAAAGTAGACTTTGAATTCTTTATATAGGAAGGGGATTCGTAAAGGTATAATCGCAATTTCAGACATAAAAGTATAATACTTTTATTTTTATATCTGCTCAAGTACACGTGGGCTGTTTAAATCGCTTTTTCAAAGTGGTTTTTTTGGCAAGAATGTTTGGCATTCAAATAAACCATTCATAAAATTCAGAACTTTAATAAGCAAAAGATAATATTAATAATTAACCTTCTTAGACCTAAATTTGTTGACGCGTCTTTACTTTAGGACATCATAGAACAAGCCAATAAAGTCGTTTTTGACTCTCATATCGTCTAGTTAAGGAGATACGAAAACGACGATTTCTAAAAACGAGTTTCTCAGAAATAAGACCAGATAATGTTTTGAAATTACACATTTGTTGGCTTCTGAAGACATAGTGAAGACATATCTCTGTTTCAGTCGTGTTTATCAGTCACGGATTGAATTATTATCTTTTGTATGGTGACGTTTCTTTGAGTTGAGTGTAGATCTTTTTATTTATATTTAGGTCTTTGATTTCTATTTTAGAGTGGTTTGGACATTGGATCCTTGTGATATTATTTAATATCAATACGTTGTTATAGCAAATATGATATGAATAATCGAGAATCAAGATACATTTTGTCTAGTGAAAGTGGTTTCTTCAGCGGTAATATACGAATAAATAAATAAGGGTAATTTGTATTTTTCGGATTTGAATAAACTATCTTCATATATACGTTGTTGCCACCCATTTTAGCTATACGTATTCATTAATTATTCAATCTCCTGCATGATGCGTTACAGTTTGCCAACGTCGTATAAATCAGTATTTCCAATTCGCTCAGGGTTGACATCTGCCGTTCATCTCCACTTGATTCCTGGAGTTCAGCTACATCTTCATTCACAATAGGTTCATACTGATAAGGACAGATTTTGTTTATGTCTGGTAGTTGAAAATCAACATGACCATCGCTATCCGACGAAGCCGTAACAGTACTTCGAACGTAGAGAAATGCACTGTCGCTTTGGCCTCAGCTTAGGCAAAGAGCATCTTTGACGTCAAATCACGTGACTGCTGCCAGCCTGATTAACTCTCGGGGATTTCCGGAAACGGCTTGTAGCATTTTAATACTTTTTTGGATACATTATGTCTTAAACAATACTGTTGAACATATTATAACTAAGTTTTTCTCTAATATTCTCCTTTAATGGATGTTTCTCGTCAATATCTGTCCATTCATTCTTGTTCCCAACGGTGATAGTAAAACTATATGTCAACTGTCATGTTGTATTATCTCACTCTATGTATACTATGAAACAATGATTGTATCCAACTGAAGTGAATAATGGCTGATCACACCAAATAATTGCGAATGTCAAATTCGATAATTTATATCCATCCTGATCTTATTCCAATATTTTGCACATCTATAATGAACAATGATTTCGTAAATTGTATGAAATGTTACCTGAAATTGCAATCTTATTGCAAACTAGAGACGAGGAGCAAGGCTTATATGAATATCATATTCGATCAGGACATTTATGATGTTTCTAAATTTAGTAATGTGTGCCTCTCTGCATATATCTATACATTGCACATAATGTTATATCAGAATACTTTGATATGATATTCAATCCCGAGAATATGGCTGTATTTACATCTAGGTTTTATACTGTTGTACGTTAGTTAAATCATTTTATACCAGTATTAGGAATACTATACAATTGGGAAATTGTTAAACACCCCTAATATTGAAAACTAAAATGAGAAAAGGAGATTTTGTGACAGATTTCTTCAAAGAAAAATAATTCAAGTTGACATTTAAGACATAAGGACTGAAATTGTTATCATGGTACTGTTTATCACCAAAATAACTATTGTCCTTGTGCCTAAACTACGGACTAGCTTTTAGATTGCAATTTATGTCATAAACATCATGTATTACTAATTTGACTTTTATACATCAAAATATATTTTATGTTTATCAACAATTATTGCCACATATAACATTCGATGTCTAGAATGAATTTGTTTTATTCTCTCCTGTGCAAACCGTTAATAAAACTCTTCTTGTTTTAGAGGGGTCATAACAGTGAACACTGACCAGATTTCGTCAGTGGGCCACTTTTTAGGAAATTGTTTTATTTCAAAATTTGTGATTTTGAAGGTTTTTAGTGCTGTTACTAGTGACTGTAGACTAAAAAGCAAATACAAGTTTTACTATAGCTGACCTGATAGAATGGAATTACTCACATTAAAGCGACCTATATTTTTACTTTCATGTCTCCGAATAACATTACATGTAATTGGTGACCAAAATACCAAAACAAATTAAATGCAAATATCCAAAAGAAGCGTTTATCATTATTTCAGAACATGATCTGAATGATTTTTTTTATTTTCATACTTAAACTGCTAGATAATGATTATTATAGATTATTACAATGTATGGCTACTTTTACTATTACATTGTCTTCTTATTCATCAGACAAACTTTGCCGGTGAAAATAACGTGTTAAAAAGTACATCTCGTTAACTTTGGATACATTGGATAACTTTTCTTGTATGATTAAATGATCAATCTTTAATTGCTTATCATATTGTTATTTTGAAATTGCAATGCACTGTATATATACGGAGCCTGTTGCGAATCCATTTCCCCTTGAGCGGCCATTTTAAGGTGATCAAGTGATCTGACCGATGTAGTGACATCTAAACCCTCAGAGTAGAGTTTTAAATATAGTAAAATAATGAAATGGTCGAAAATAGTTGCCTTATATGTTGGACCATAATCTTCCAATACGGATAACTGTGTTCTATTGATATGGCTTATCGGGTAATGTACTGAGATGTTTTAACCTCTAACGTAACAATATATCGTATATACTTTAATAATGAAAGGCAGATGTACGAACAAATACTATGCAAAAACGTGTTATAGTCCTTTAAGGGGACAAACTTCGCGTAGCAACTGCAACATTCTCATAAAACATATCATGAGCTACATGTAAATAATTGAATTTGATACAACGAAATTATTTACCTGAAAAAAAAAACCCACTGTCATTTAAAATGTGTTTTTTTCGTCTGTTTAAATATTATGTTCACTTTCGAGTTTATTAGATAGCCTAGATGTAGTAGTATACAGGAATTCTTCTTCCAAAAGAGAAGACCAACTACTGAGGTGTGACTCTTGACATACTTTATTGCCAATCTATGTTCTAAACCTTGAAAATACAGGAGTAAAACAATATTGAAATATGATCACACGCAAACATGTAACAAATCACTGTATAAACTTGACACATTTAGCATTATATAAAAACATAATTATCACCCAATTACACAATACAGTCTATATTTATATACATGTATAAACAATATGATACTCCGCACAAGCACAACATTGTAATTACAACTCAATTCATTATTTATGTCACGACGGGTATACACGTAGTATTATTAAATGCAGCGTTCCAAACTAAATTACATTATTGCCAGGGTAAACTACATATATTGAATGGTATATTTTTGAACATCTACACTGTCTATATTATTTGTTTATTTGTTTTAGTGTATATGGTTGGATTACGTTTGATAAAAATTACAATGTGCTTCGTTTGTCAGAATTATTTTACAACATCTGAAACGTTAACGTTTTTGTGACTTCGACTTTATGCCTCACTAAACAACTTTTGTTAAAACTCAGTTTATCATCATCTACTCACCAGAGATAACGACACAAACAATTAATGGATCATTTACCTCTTTTCAAAAGTTGTTTTGGGTGAGCAAAGGACAATTTCAATGTTTCCGCTTTTAAAGTTCCACTGTTATTTTGGTAAAAATATTTTCTATATATTTTATAACCAGACAACATTAATCGGTATAAGTTTGGGTGGTTATTGCATGGGTGTTTAATAACGTGACATTAAGTATCTTTTAAAGATTTCAACTCAACACCATGTCTTTGGATTTAATTTGCAGAACCTTCAATGATTTATCGTACCAACATGGATGGAGTAAAGTGGGAAGATAGGAATACCTTCAATTCCCAAGAACCCCCTCTCTTTCTACAAAATCAATGAAACACAATTTGACTCGGACCTCTTCCATCAACAGAGAATGTAGGTCATTTGCCTTAGGTAGCTACAAGACGTATACATGTAGATATAGTCGATGGTTAACCTTGCTATACGTTAACGAAAGTTGAAATAACAATAAGAGACGGAGGTTGCTATAAGGTTAAACCGATTTGCTGATTACCTCGAGGAAATGAACCATTCCTCACTGTCGGGGATGTGTCCACATCTAGACTCTAAATAGGAAACTGTCAATAATGTGAACAGTCCACTTTCTCGGGGCGGACTCTGTTGTTTCCCCTGGCAAGTTTATATTGTATTCAGTGAAAGCCACTTAACCGAAAACGACGAATTGCTTGGTTATAGAACTTATAGATGAACTTTTATGTTTAAGTTGAAGGAATTGGTACCTGTATATGTTGCTTAGTGCTGTTACTTACCGTCATTGTCATGTACAATACATTTTCAGATCTGGATACATTTGCACAGCTTCTGACAAATTTGTGATAATTTCCAAATGTTTTAATGGCCTTCGTGTCCTTTTCTATTTCAAAGGGGCTTGTATTACTGAAAACAAACAGTTCCTAGGTCCATTACTACGATGCGATATATACCCTATACTTATAAATAAAGAAAGGGATGCAACGCCAATTTTACCCCCTGCCCAAGTCCACATTTCAAAATTTCAACACACATTTTACACGTACTACATACTACATAATTAAAACACAGTGATTCGTATAAAACAAACATCAACAAAATCGGTGCATTATTTCTCAAGTAAAGACACTTGAAACACGATTTTTTACTCGTCAAACTTGAGTGGGCCAAAATGGTGTCTCAGAAATACATCGATAAAAATCGAGGAAAAAGTCGATATTTCATTCCTAGCAAAAGCAATCAATCTCGATAAGAGTTTTCTACTATCACTTTACATCCCTGATACATTTGTCATTCTTGAATAGTTCGGGTATCTTACCGTAACAAGTTTATTGCAACTTTATGGTAACTACAAGCAAATCTTTGAGCGATCTGCGCCATCTTGGAGGAGGATCCGAATCGGAACGTACCAAAACCGGTTCGTCCTAGGGTCGGTTCGCCCCGTTTTAATATCTCATATGATGATGATGAGTGGAACCGGTTTTGGTACGAACTGAACCGGAACCTTGGAGGATGTGAACTATACATACACTGAAACACAATAACAGGTACCAAAGACATTATAATATGTCATTTGAAACCCTAAAAATGCTTGATATACTGAAGAGATAGTTTTTTAGAAACTACACATGTTAAAAGACCAAGTTGAGAATTATTCACCAAGAACACTTTGCGTCACCTATGATCAGCAAGGGGGTCAAAGGGCAAAGCCTTAAAAGGAATGAGTAGAATAGCTAAAATGCAATCTCCCCCTGCCGCTAACGATGAGTCAAATACGTGTCTGACACATTTACTAGTTTTCATCATTTGGTCAAAATGTGGTTCTTCCTTTATTGCATTACCTGTGAAAAGTACCAAGATGATCACCATGAGTCCTTCTGTTCATTGGATATAGCATCAACAAGAGTCCGAAAAGTGGTCAACGTGTTGTGATTACCTTGAAAATATGGCCAAGGTCACGAAAGTCAACTGGTTGAGGTGAGGTGAGTTTGGGTTTAACGCCGTTTTCAACTGTATTTCATTTATTTCACGGCTGCTAGCATTATTGCACGGAGAAAGCTCGCAACGCTTTGCTGAACTAGCGAACCATGGGTGGTACTGCGCTGAAATGCAGTGTAGAATCGCACCAAAACCTTACTGAATGTACAACCATTCTCGACAGCAGACAAAGTAAACACAATTGAAAACAGTTATTGATTTTGAAAGTTTATTGATCTTCGGAAATGGATCTGTCAAGATTTTCAACGAAAATTAGAACATTTTATCAAAACTGTTTTTATATTTATTTTAATTACAACTACCTTTACCATGGAACATGAACATCTAATCTCCTTTGATAATTTATCAATCTTGAGTCTCTTGTTTATTAACTTTGAAATGTCATGACGAAAGCAAGCCATTAGCTTTGGACAGAAAATTGTCAGCTTCTTTCCAAGCTTACTAGCTTTGAAACAAACATTGATGTTTAGTTTTATCCGAAATCAACAGAATATCTCAATCATCAGAATATTTGTTTTAACTATCACGGTTTCGAAAACCAAATTGTTTCGTCAGAGTGCTATGCTATCATGATTCCCTTAGCCTCGGTGAATATCACGTGTCCAGGGTCGATGAATCTTTCGATCTACCTCACGTGAAGTCACTCATTGTTTAATGTCATGTTTATATCATCTAAACTCCTTGATAAAATAGTTGATGGACATGTCAATAAGAAGTGAACATAACGCTGGTACTTCTGTAGTTCCCACTACTGGGATATCCGACAATAGACGATTTGCCACCAATGTTACACTTGTTGTCTACCCTCATTCTTTCCACTGTGTTTAAACCGTGATAGGAATAATACAAAACATTATGTTGCATGACAAATGATATTATTTTTTTGGAGCCAGTAGTTGTACTTCCATGACAAATAACCTTGCTTCTTCTTTTATCAAACATTGTTACATTTACGTAAGTTGGTCCCGACATTAACTGGGCCGAAACAATCATGGTGGCTTTAGTAAAGTTGAGAACAGCCAATTGGTATGGATAACCCACTTGTCTTTTTATCACACTCGTGTAATTTGAAGGAAGGTGTGCACAAACGACACTTTCAAACACCAAAGGTGTCTCAATCCAACACATCATATTTCCGTCAAGAGTTAACAATCTAATTTTGTGACTTTGATACCATAACTGTTTATATTGACCCGTGTCTTTTGCAACTTGTCCTATTGAGTTGGGCCCCTCGCTTTGAACCGTATAGTAAAGTTTATCTTTGTGTATCTTTATGTCACATGCACGCCATGCCTTAAGAAATATGTCTCCTGTCATCTGCCCAACAGTTTGTTTTCTAATGCCTTCCATAGACGACCAGAATAACGTGTTAGTATCTCGGTCATATTCAATAGCACATATCCTTATGTGGCCCGTAAACCTTATTCCAATCCTCTCTGTGGCGTTTGAAGAGAATGATCCTTTCAAAATATCACTCTCCAGCATTCTTCCGTATTTATCCCTCAACATTAACAGCATCGAAGACTTTGTGTGTTTAACATTTTTCGAATTTAGAACCTCTGTATGTTTTGCAGTAATCGATTGTCTATCCAGAATATGTGTGTAATCCTTGATTGTAGCACATGTTGCTCTGCAGGAAACTCCACATCTTATTTTAAGCCGAGGCTTTGAATCTCTGTTAACTGTTTCATCAGTTTTATCGTTTAGGTATGAAGTGGAAGGTATGACCAGAAGAAGACACAACAAAACTCTGAACATCTTGCTGTATTGCCCTTTTCTAAACTCTCTTGAAACGTTCGTTGTCTGGAAAGATAACATATTATTTTTGTAGAATTCAATCTATTTTCTCAGCTTATCAGCCAATCAGATTTTCTTGACAAAATAGACATTCTTGACGATAGAAAAACATCAAGGCTAAACCAGTATTCATGACACGCCCTCAATGTTCCTGATTTGTCAGAAACAAACCACGACCATCTATTGACAAATGCTCCACCTGACTCAATGAAAAAACGACTTCGACACTCAATATCTTGAAAATGTTGCATGCATTTGTACTTATTTCATTATCATTTTACATTATTTTTCAACTTGTAAAAGTCGTTTTACAAAAACAATCCAGTTTTTATACATAAGGTTATTTTAATTCAAAGTCACTAAACAAAATATATATACGTGAATTTTAAAGTGTTATGATCATTGTATTCCTTAAAGGCGCAGTCGGGAGCTAATTTACACGATCCACGATTAATTACCACCACAGCGTGCCGAGCCGGAAATCTCAATTAGCGTTCTGTCAACTCAGCGTAGTTTTGTCTGTGCAATCTTACGCGCTCCTAATCTTCTCGCATCTGACCCCTCTCTCGCTTTACTCAACCGGCGAAACGGAGTGTCCTTAATTCGAACTCGTAATAATGGCGTTATTTACCTTTTTGCGTTGTGTCCATAATAATAATAATTAACCCATAATGGACCAAGTTTCAATGTGGATATAGTGATATAATGATATGAGCTTGTATTTATTACAATGCAGACCATTTCCCTTTTCTATTATTGATATCAAAATCATGTGTATATGTTGTTGTCATATGTGATAAAGTAATATTTCTACATATTTCAATAGTTTTTCCGCGGTCATTTAAACTTTACAAGTGGTTACAAAGAAAATGTAATAGTGTCTGAACCAAGGTAATTTTGAAATAATATCGAAATATCAATACTGAATCACATTATTGCATTTAAAGTAATGAATAGATGTTTCTACTGGTATATTCATATAATTTAATACATTCTGGAGCTTCCTGTATGTTCTAAAATGTGCGTTAACATTTAAATGAAAACAAACATTTCGCAAATTTCTTTCATGAAACCGTTAATTGAACCTCACGCAATGGCTAGTTTTGATAAAACAAAAATATATCAAACTATCAATAATTCATAAAAAGAAAATATAAATAAAACATATTAAAAAGGAATATTTGGAAACAAACAGATTGCATTTATTGCAGATATTATTGTGTCAGCTGGAAGTGAAAAGTTTGAAGTTTGGGCGATACCTACAGCTGGTGACTTCTGTCAGTTTGCCCTATGTGTAACTTACCAAAATCAAATATTTTAAAATGTGGTAGAAATGAAAATATCACCAAAGACTTCATTACAGGGACATATCAATGCTAATTGGATGCTAATTGAAAGGTATCTGGCTCAAGCTGCAGTGTAATTCATGATGTGATCATAATCTGCGACGTTACATCGTGGTATTTGGTAGTGTCAGTGGAGACGACAACCGCAGGTGTCTGCCAATATACAGGAAATGCTGCTGACATAACAGACACTGTGTATTGAACACTGTTATTTGTAAATAGACTCAAGTAGAACTCTGGGGATAAAACTTCAAAGCATTATATGTAAGCTTTCTGTTGCCAATTCGTATTGCAAATGTCTCCAGCCTGGCTAGGCAATTTGTGGATTGCAAAGTTTCTCTGCAGGCTGTATACACTACTGACTAGCTAAATGACACACGACTTGCATGTCAATATATTGTACATTTAATTTGTTATAAGAAGGTTTATGTGAACGGTATTAACAATTCAATGACTGTTAAGCAATACATTCATAAAACATGTATTCAACATTGTCGGAATAATTTATGTCAAAACAAATTTGTATATTTATTGACATTGACAGAGTATATTTATATGTCCAAGTTTGGGTTTATATATTTCAGGTTTAAAACATCCCTATCAATAAATATATCACTATGGAATAATTTCAAAATTCCACTGTTTTTGTCGAGTATGTATGATGTACATTCATAGAGACTGGGTGACATGAAAAATGCTGTTTTATTTTTTTTACAATAATGAAGTTGTTACCTACAAAACTTGTTTTAGATCTACACACACACACACACACATCTACACATCGTAAGTCCAATAAATCCAGTGTAGTGCCCTTGGGGATCAAGGAATCGATCCCGGATTTCCAGTACAACAACTCTGGGAAAATCGTCTGTTGCCTGGTCCAAGACGTCCAAACCTCTGCAACACAATTAAATCGTCTGTGGGCTTGGTGTCTGTAGACTGCGTTGTCTCGAACCTGGTCATGGACCATGAAGTTGTTGTAGTGGGCGATGGTGGGACCAAAACAAGAACGAGAATGAAACAGCCAATCAACGATCGCGTGTGATAAGGGGGAATCCCCTGTCAATAACATGACCACTCGCGAGGTCTGCTCCCAGTCTTAGTCACGTGACCATATTACCGGCACGTAACACGCTCGTCAGCAGTAGTCTAATCAGGCGTCATAGAGCCCCTTTAATTAGTGACATTGTTAAGAAACAAGACAAGAATATTGATAGCTATACCTGTAAGACTTGACAGCACCTTGAAAGCTGTCACTTTAGCTTATAGTGTGACCTTGAACAAATTGAAATAAAAGCTAAGTTTAATGTTTTAAATCCTCATGATTATGTTCTTTAAGATAGCAATAGCTAGGAATGTAAAGTGAACGGAAATACTATTTATGGGCAAAAAAACGCAAGTGCATGTTAATCCGTTTTAAATCCTCATGATGATCTCTTACAGATATCAAAAGTTAGGAATGGATAGTGAACGAAAATACTATTTTTCGGCCAAAACGGACGTGCATGTTATTTCGTCTTATCTCAAAGTTCAATTTGACTTTATTTAAGAATACTCAAAACTCACTAACGGAAGAACTTCTTCATAACCTGAGATCCAAATTTCCCAAAATATTTTATATTTACTGTTCAGATACATGTTTTTACTACTAAAATACAAAACATTGCAAAGTATGCAGACAAATTCATCATAGTTTGAAATCTGATGACAGAACTGAAGATATTTACTCTCATGTACTGTTAAAATAGCTTCATTCGCGTTCATATCAGATACATCAGAGACGTGTAAGTGTCCTTGTCTACCAAAGACACAAAAAGATCTTCAAGTATGCAGACAGATTAATCATAGTTTGAAATCTGATAACCAAACTGAAGACAACTATTTCCTCCCATACACTGTTTATTTTTTCCCTTTCCTTTTCATATCAGGTACATCAGATACATTTATAAGTTTCCCTTCCTTCTCAAAACGAACCGTTCATAAAGTATGCAGGGTGATTTATGACAGTTTCAAATTAGATACAAATGTATGCACGCGTACGGACTGACATTCCACCATTCTCTCCCCGCAGAGGTAAACCAAGTTGGTTCCTTCCACTTAACCTTTGTTCGAAATTGGCCACATAGCTCTGTTCAAGCAAATTCCCCTAGCTGCCAAAATCGTACCACAGATTATCTCTCTACTTTTTACCCATGTCTTACACTGACTTCATCTACCGAGTTATCAATAGAATTAGCCTTAGATTATGAAGATTCTCTGTCTAAATAGCACTTATACTACGAATATTCTTGACATAAATTTAATTAACGTTGGATGCAACCATATGAGATCCTCTATTTCTAGCCGAGAAAGCACTCCATTTGCAACAGAGGATAGTGTGAAAGACAGTGACTTGAGTGAGCTCTGTGGGGAGGGAATGTAAGCCAATAGGAAATGGTGTATACAGGCAAACTCAGAGGCGACTTCTTCATTACGTCCTTCATACGCTATATCTTATATATCTTATACCAATAACGAGACAATGAGTAATGGTACCCATATTTTCCGCTTCATTACTTATACAATAAAACTAAGTTTCTATTAAATCTATCAAGGATCCATTCTCTCCCCGAAAAGGTTACTCTTCCTACGTAACATATGTTACAGGTTGGCCATATTTCGCACAATTTGTAACATTCAAATAGGCCAATCCAACACCACGAGTTTGAGGACCTTTGAAACTCGTTGATTCCTTTTTAAATATCCTGAATGTTGTTCATAAAAAATATTTAATGTATAAACATACCTGAATGGAAATGTCATCTTCTCATTTAGCAATGCTGAAACACGAGGTATCAGAAACATGATAATATGTCATTTGAAACCTAAAAATGTTGAGTATACTCAATGAGAATTTGTGTTTTCAAATCTTTACCACTGTTCAATTTGTTTTGATGTTGACGAAATTGTGTAATGATCAGGGATTCACCTTAAGAAGAGATGTGACGAAGAAATCATACTCACTTAAGGTAATATTTTGCGACAACGATTAATTGTTGTGAATAAGTCTCAAAATATATGTATTACATTTTATAAGCTAAGTTTTCCAAAAAAACTAACGGAAATCTCTTGCATTTACCGCAACATCTCTTTAACGGTCATTTTACGACATGCCGCATGCTGTTATTGTCACCTATTTACGGTTAATATGTTACTATGTGTGTTATGTCAATTACATACATATCTCAAGTAAGTGATGAATATTAATCACCTTGTAAGATCAACTGATAGTTGTTGTTCTATCAAACACTCTTAGATTGATATTATGTTTAATAATAATTACATAATAAGCCGTCAAAGTCACACTTGAATTGATCAAAATAGCCGTGACGCAGTTTTTTTATGTTTATGTATGTAATTTATATAATGACGTTAAAGTGATGAAAATTGTTCGGTGACACCCGATTATTATTTCTGAATTCGTTTGTGTATTCAACTGCGCACATCATATTAAAATTTAGCAATATCTAAAATATGTGTGTCAGTGAAAAATCGTGTTGAATATGCGAAAAACTATAATAAAATTGTTGTTTTTATTTAAAGAGAGCTTAATTTAAAAAAATCCCTCAACAGTGTCATTAATTTTCAAAATATAGACTTGCTATGTATTCCTGTATCTGATTAAATTGTATCTGAAAGTATTCTGAGTTTAATTGTTGAAAGCGTGCGCTTTATTTAGGTATGTGAAATCAGTCAAAACAAGCACAGTTTGGTGACAGGGGTATTACTATTAATGCCGGTAACTCTTTAAATCATTTACTGACCCACACAATTGTGGATAAAAGACATACTAAAGTTGCTATTTTGAAAAAATAAGGGAATTCTAAAATATTTTATTTCATTGTCCCGTCTCTCCTAAAATGCAAAAGGTTGCCTCGCTAGTCCTGCAGGTCAGACAAAACCATTCAATTGCATGAAACTTTGAGACAAATATGGATCATCAATAAGGGTATTGAATCTCCTACTGAATGGTATATTGTGCTAGCTACACACCTTAAAAGTTGACTATTTTTTAATTACTAACCAAAAATCCCTTGCGTCACCTATGATCAGCCAGGGGGTCAAAGGGCAAAGCCTTAAAGGTTAGATGAAATGACATATGGTCACTTTCGGATTCGTTGAAAAGGGGTTTTAATTTGACAATTGCTAGATTTAAAATTTTTGAAATCGACCCATAAATAACTTATATACGGCTTTTTTTAAAAGTGCCCAATTAAGCCCCGGCGACCAGAATGAAAATGGGCGGGGGTGGTCACTGAAGCGTATCGGGCTGTGACGTACGTGAAGGAGCCTCTACATGGCCGCTAATCATAATTTAACGCGTTTTCCCCACTTTAAAACTGCTCATATAAGACAGAAAACTTCATCAAAACAACCCCAATTTTCGATAAACGGATTACTAAACTATTCAACTGGCGATTTTATATGGTTACAACAACCGGGGCGTGCTTTATTAGAGTGCATTCTGTGCTTTTGTATAGTATGTTTGTAGCAATTAATCGCGGAACTAGAAGGGAAGGTATGACAGTTCAAGTGACACTGAAACAAGGGAAGAAGATTATCGCGGGAAACGGGTGAACAGAGATTAAGTAGCATCAATTGATCAAAGTATGTTGAATAATCGGCATGTTAATTTTGTTTTGTATGTATTAATAAATAAATATATATGGTAGGTATAACTTCATATACACTGAACGATTGACTGTTCAAACAAGCGTTGCAGATTTATAAATAACATTTTGTATTTAATATAAAAGATTACTGTATTTTAAGTTTGTCAATTAAAATATTCTATATATGATGTAATGGAATGCAAACCATTTTCACTTCACTTTCATGAATAAATAAATGAACTGTATTGGTCAACAAGCTCAATGAAATTTACATGAAGATTGCTCTATTGTGCACGCTAAACATATACACAGATTGATATAGACAACGAACATTATCGAATAAAAGAATTATGTTACCAGAAGCATTTTAATGAACATATCGTTAATGAAAACGAAATGGTTTAATTAATAGTCTGATAGCTTTTATGTGTCACTTCTGCACATCAACACACAATTCTCAGTTTAGCGGACCATATAGATGTTTCTTCCAGATCAAAGGGGAGAAGTGTTGTTACAGCACATTAGTTTACGCAATTAAGAAGCTGAGTATGTGAGAAGGAAGGAGTGTAATTATGTTTGTACAGATAACAAGTTTACTGGACCGACTGAATTATATAACACAAGTCGGTGACCAGCATGTCATGTTTATTGCCAACGTCCTGTCTTGGTGACACACAATACACTTAACGCGACATTCAGTCTAGAAATTGTCAGCCAATGAGCATATCTCTATCAAGTTATCCAATAAAAACTCTTGTTTAAATCAAATGTACCAATGAAATTAGTTTTAGTGTAAAATCATCATAACTATTTGGTTTTCTATCTTGCCATTTGCGAAAAGACATTTGCTGAAAGAGGGTTATTCTTTGACCATCTTCTGTTTCCAAGTACTGTCATTGACGGAATTATAGGTTAACATTTTGTGTCTAATGTGCATTTGGATATTCATATTGTCCTTTTGGATACGTTTATAAGGTAAGTTTCTTACATTAAATTGACACTCTTGATGAATTGTCAATTTGATACGATGTTTATTTGATTATATTTGATTAACCACACATTTTATTGAAAACATTATCTTATAAACTATGAAATTCTGAATGTTTTAATGTGTAATAAGTGATAACTTAATCGTAAAATGTAACATTGGGATACGATGTTTTCGTAGGTGGATTCGTAGACGTATTATTCTTTTGATGTTTTAAAATATGTGGTGAGTTATTTTGATTTTTGTAATGTACAGTTAGTAAATAAGGTTGTCGGTTGATTAACGATGTTTAAAAACAGGATGTTGTGAAGTGCTTTTATTGTCGATGGCTTACAATAGGGTCTACTTCGCCGGCGTGCTTATCTCACGTTTGTTTTTTTTATTTTAAACACAAACAATCTCTTACAAAAAATAACAACACCGACTATCTGATTTCGTTGTCTCAACTGTACTTCGTTCATATTATCATATCTTGGTTTCATTTTGTCATCTTATATATCATTAGCATTGATTTATCCTATGTCTACGAACGTCTATGAATCCACCGTCTCTCACTAGTTATACCAATTATATTTGATTTAATATATATAACGATATTTTGGTGCATTTGTAAAGTGAAACTTGATAACTAACATTACTCGAACAGATTACACAGCAGAACAGCGATGTGGCATCATTGCAAAGCGTAGATATAACAGATTAACTGACCGATTCCCCAGTGTTTGCCATTGTAAATAGTAAGCGAATGTTTCCACCCCGTCCCTTCACGTACGTCACTTCCGGTATCTTCCAACTCTCTAAGCCCCGCCCTATTTTTGGTTTGTTGGTCACGGGTGAAAAGCAGACGATGTTTTTGGGTGTTTTTAAGCCGCTCTAGTTTAATATAGGAACAACATATGGATTCTTTTTTGGTCTCATTTTTCACAAAATAGTCTAATGAACCAATTGCAGTTAAGAATTCAATAAAAAATATTTTATTTCGGCCTTCCTTTAAAAGGAATGAGTAGAATGGCTAAAATGCAATCTCCCCTGCCGCTAACGATGAAGTCAAATACATGTCTGACACATTTACTAGTTTTCATCATTTGGTCAAAATGTGGTTCTTCCTTTATTGCATTACTGGTGAAAAGTACCATGATGATCACCATGTGTGCAACTGTTCATTGGATATAGCATCAACAAGAGTCTAAAAAGTGGTCAACGTGTCGTGGTTACCTTAAAAATACGGTCAAGGTAATGAAAGTCAACTGGTTGAGGTGAGGTAATTGGGGTTTTCAAGTGTATTTAATTTTTTCTCGACTGCTAGTATTAAATCAGGGAGAAAGCTCGCAACGCAACGTATACATTACTGTGAAACCCGCGAGCATCGGCTGGAACTAGTGTACCATGGGTGGTACTGCGCTGAAATGCAGTGTAGCATTGCACTCAAACCTTACTGCATGTAAAACCGTTCTCCACAGCAGACAAAGGTGCCGATCACCTGGCGGGATTCAAACCCGTATGACGAATAACTCTGTCAGTGTGTATATACTTGAGAAAAGGTTTCCCAATTTGGATAACTTGTTCCTAACCCTTATCATTAAATATTAAAATTCGTTTAAATCAAATGAAATCAAATGCCCATTGAAAACATTGAGCCAAATTTCCCAAAATGTTTTATATTTACTGTTCAGATACATGTTTTTACTACTAAAATTCAAAAACATTGCAAAGTATGCAGACAAATTCATCATAGTTTGAAATCTGATGACAGAACTGAAGATATTTACTCTCATGTACTGTTGAAATAGCTTCATTTGCGTTCATATCAGGTACATCAGGTACGTGTAAGTGTCCTTGTCTACCAAAGACACAAAAATATCTTCAAGTATGCAGACAGATTAATCATAGTTTGAAATCTGATAACCAAACTGAAGACAACTATTTCCTCCAATACACTGTTTATTTTTTCCCATTCCTCTTCATATCAGGTACATCAGATACATTTATAAATTTCCCTTCCTTCTCAAAACGAACTGTTCATAAAATATGCAGGGTGATTTATGACAGTTTCAAATTAGATACAAATGTATGCACGCGTACGGATAGGCCATGGGCCGAAAGCCGTAGCTTGTCTCTAAAGTGACTTTAGGTCCAAGTTTTTGGTGAAGGCAGAAACAATATATCAATTTAATCCTGAGTGTTTACTGCTTCCAAAAATGCAATGTTTCACCTAGGATACTTGTTCATTATGAAATTAAGGCATGTTGAAGTGATGAATCAGCAGTTTCGCAAAAGGTCTTCTTAGCCACGGAAAAACTGATTTTTTGACAAAAGTTTTTAATATATTTCCACATATCACATATCTGTTGAAAGAGAATATGTTGTTCTATCCAAATATTGTGATCCAACTGGGTTTCCTATTAAAAAAATGTGAAATTTCTGCAAAAAATGTTCTGAAAAAATTAATTTTTCTCAAACCGTCCCATTTCGTTTATGATTTTAAAAAGAAAATAACATTTTAGCCCTAATTCAATTCATAGTGTAAGAAACCGATGTAATTACAGCAATGAGAAGTTGGAATTTTTAAACTACATACATTTCCAAGAGAGCTAAATGAATTTTTATAACAGAGGTGAGAGTTTTTTCTGAGCAAAGGGAGTTAACTCTTGCAAGTATTTCTAATTTTTTTAACATTTCTCATAGAATTTGCCATCAAGTAACAACTGATTCTTATTACAAACGTACGAAAACACATTATCGAATGATATGTTACAAAAATGTAGAAGAATGTAAATATAATTTTTTTATTTTCCCCCTCTTTTCCCAATGGCAGAAATATGTAAAAAAAATAAAATGCAAACATCAACTACAATAATGCAGCGATACAAAATTGTACATGTATAAGAAATTAAAATTTTATTAAAGGTGTGTTTAGTCTGTTCGCTAAAGATACCCATTTTCTGTGGAAGTAGTTAAAGGTTTGAGCTTTTTTTAAATATAAAAATATGAATGAAAATATATTTGATTTAAAAAAAGGTTATAAAACAATTATGTTTTCCCCTTTACTTACTTCTTTGAATCCTTTGAATGCTCATAATTTTTTGATTATGAGAATTTGATTCAAAAGAACCTATGTGTTTGGTAGGCCAGATAAATAGAGGATTCTTCAGTGTTTTCAGTATGATGTTGCAGTTTATCTCTCAGCGAGTGCCAGTATTTTTTTTAAGTGGCGCAGATACGAGTGAAAAATATATATAAGATGAGATAAGTGACATTACACTGTAAATACAAAATATTCTATATATTATATGCTTCTGTGTTAAAAAAAATGTGGTGTTTTAAAGTTAAAAAGTTAAAAACTTAGGGAGTTCTTGTGATATCATACGCTGACATTGTTGATAGCAGACGTGACGTCATATTATTGTGGACATGATGTCATTCCCTGTGTGATATTTTCACTGTGTTGAGAACTGAGATCAAACTGCAGTGGTGAGAACGTTTTCTCAAACAGATAAATAGAGAAATTCTGTCTTTTCTTGACCATAACAATATATAAAAAAATAATTATTTGCTTTATCAATGAAAACATACTGGTTACAAACTACAATTCTTACTACCCACAAACATCAAACCAAATAGTGTTATACCATCTGTCATGATTATGGATTGAACTAATGACATCAAACTATTAGTTGACAACATACTTTCATCTCTCTCTTTTGCATGAGCGGGTATTGACCCCCCCCCCCCCCCCCCTCTCAAAATTCCGGGATCCGCCACTGCTGACAATGTTATGACCTCAAAGTTGATGATGTAATGTTATGTTATGATGCCATAGTGCTGATGACGTCACAATGCTATTCTACTTCACTGAGATCACTGACAAAGAAGCTAAAAGGCAGTGTTGTGTTTGAGATATGTTCATTCATTAAGATAAGATATCCCGGAGGAAATTTGTTTCATTGGCATGCTGGGGATATTTGTAACTTTAATCAAGTCCTGTTGATATATTTGATATCAGAAGATACATTGGTAAGATTCTCAATTGATGAGCATTTAGAACAATGTTAAATTATAATATATACTACCGTATATTTGTACGGTTACTGCCCTTCTAGAAAAAAAAACTATTGAGCTTCTCTGTAATCAGACCTCATACACTTTTGATCAAGGTTCCAATGGACACGTAGATCTCGATCACTATCACCTTTTATCGTCCAATATTATGTTCCGTAGTATCTTCAACATTGCCGTAGGAACCAGGGGATTTAAAGTAACCAACCAAATACTGAAGAGTTGCTTTAAGATATTATCACTTTTTTCAATGATAACTTTGATTTTGACTCAAATGTGTTAACAAGACTGATAGGTTCATTTTCAAAGCATAGCTAAAAACCTGTTAATTTTATTTTTCTGAAACGCTTTAGGTATATTATCCATATGCCTTTTAAGCTCATCTGGCCTGAAAGGCCCGATGGGCTTATGGCATGGGATGGCGTCCGTCCGTCCGTCCGTAAACTTTTCGCTTTTTCGACTTCTTCTCCAGAACCAATGACTCCAGAGAGCTGAAATTTAATGTACAGACTCCTTGGCTGAAGGGGATACTAAATTGTAAATTTGGTGACCCTGTGACCCCAAGTGTGGCTCACAGGGGTCATAACCTTAAAAGCTATTTTCATCTTCTTCTCCAGAACCAATGACTCCAGAGAGCTGAAATTTATTGTACAGACTCCTTGGCTGAAAGGGATTCTAAATTGTAGATTTGGTGACCCTGTGACCCCAAGTGTGGCTCACAGGGGTCATTACCTAAAAAAAACTATTTTCATCTTCTTCTCCAGTCCCAATGACCGTAGAGAGCTGAAATTGTATCTACATACTCCTTGACTGAAGGGGATTCTAAATTGTAAATTTGGTGACAGTGAGACCCCAAATATTGGGTCACAGAGGCAATGACCTAAAATGCTATTTTCATCTTCATCTCCAGTCCCAATGGCTCTAGCGAGCTGAAATTTTATGTACAGACTCCTTGGATGTAAGGGATTCTAAATTGTAAATTTGGTGAGTCTGTGACCCCAAATATGGGTCACAGGGATCATAACCTAAAAGCCTATTTCAGTTTACAGCATCTTTCTGAGATTATATGTGCACTTCAATCAGTAAGTAGGTAAGGGAGGTAATTTTAAAGAAAACAGCTGAGTTAAAGGCATTTCATCTTTCTGATGTGAGAGTTCTAACATGTGCTTTGAGAATATAATATGTCTGACAAAAAAGAGATATTTAGAATTAAAAACTTAGAATTGGAGGTCTAACACAAATTATAAGTCATATTTTATCTTTGTCTCACATTTCACATATGAGTAATTATTTGTATTTTGCAAGTGAATTTGCTGATAAAGGTACACAAGTCTAAAAGTATTCTAAAGACTTAATACAGAGTCTTTTATTAAATCTAATATTATGTTCTTTGTAATTTAAGAGTAAATAATGGAGTTTTTTAATATCTCATGATATTGTGTAATTATTTGGAGAATTAATTAATTAATTAATGAGAATTTCCAGTACGAGTCAATTTGGTATACCTTATTTATATCATATTTTATACTTTATAACTGATTTAGTTTTCTATTAACTTTGCAGTTAATTTTATTCAATAGGAACATGAAATGAGATAGATGTCTACATCATGGACATGTTTAATGTGAATCTATTTGAAATGAGAACTATTGAATACCCTTTGAAGGAATAACTTGAAGAGGAATTAAATTTTTTCATTTTACATGAAATATGTGAACTGAATATGACTAGTGATCGACTGGTGATAACATTGGACTATAAAAGAAGTAGCTATATGAGATTGTGACATCACACCTATTTTCATCATCTTCTCCAGTACAGAAAAATAATTAATTGTAGGAAAAACTGCATCTAACATATACATTTTACTGGCTGTGAGTCCAGTGTCTGCATGTTATGTAATTGCATTGTGTTGACCTCTTCCTGGCAGAAGAATGAAAACTGATAGTTACACAGAGGTTTCAGGTTACTTCAAACTTCTGTGCAGCACTGTGTTATCATAGACTGTGCGTGAGACTGCTTTAGTCTTCCACTGACTCTAAAAAAGAATTTATTCATAGAATATCACCATTTTATCAAATATTGAAAAGGAGCCTATAAGAAATGGTGAAAAAGAATTTACTAAAAAAAATTCACCAATTTATTAAGTATTGAAATGGAGCCTATGAGAAATGGGATTTTCAAAAACTGAGGCTCCTATTCATTATGTAATAAATGTTGGTATTGCCATAATGCAATTAAGAATTAAAACAATATAATGCAAAGGTGTATGATATTCATAACGAATGTTGATTTATGTGTAACCAATTTTGATAATAATTAGCAGGGGTCATGACCTAAAAAGGTTTTTTTCATTTTCTTCTACAGCCCCAGGCCATTATTGCAATAGCTTACAGTGGTGAATTGTATGCAAAGAATTGTACCCAGTATATTCATTATTATATAATGTGTGTACGATCTTAAAAAATAGTATGATCTCTCCACCACATTATTATATGTTTGATACCAGCAATTTATTTCCAAGCTTTGTGTTGCTCTTTCAACACATATATATAGCAGATTGGCAAAGTTATGGTAACAAAATATTTTTAAACTGCTTTAATCGTTTCACTACCTAGATTCTTATTACTTCATTCCATTATCTGACCATTGCTATAAAGTCCACTCCATAACATACCCCACTTATTATCTCCTGATGAGCTACAGAGGCCATGGCTCTATTTTTTATGTTAAGATTTAAAAATTATTAATTTAGTTTCTATGGAAATGGTTTGGATTTGGACACAGGGACAGGTTCGTTTCAATATAAGAAATTTATAAAAAAAAAAAAAAAGTTTATCTTTTATCTTTTTTAACCGAATATGTGTTATCCACCTTGTGAATTAGTTTATTTCCGGAGCAGAACTGTTTGTGTTATCTTTTTGAAACTTAATAGGTGGTAATCAGTATTAAAGGTGGTATCTTATGACATGTTAATTTTTTTAATATATAAGTATTGTGTTTTCATGGAAACGAACTGGACTTTTATTGAGGGATAGGTTTCTTTCATTTCCCAACACAAAAGGTCAATATACCTTTTTATAAATATGGGCCTTTTATGTTTCAAAACTTTCAAATTTTGATTTGTTTCCATGAAAAGAAGTGAGACCTGGAGCCATTTTGTGAGGGACCAATACTTTTGTTTCTACTGCTTGCAAAGTTTATCTGCACGTCAGTTTTATAGACAGTAGATAGGTAGATATATGCATAGAGTCAATATGAACACCCAACAAAATTCAACTTAGTATTTGCATATAAAATATAATCATGTAATCGTAATACATTGTTTGCTCAGGATTGTTTGTCATTTTTGAAGATATTACAGATATTGCTAAAGGTAAAAGTTTTTTTCTGTGTGTTTTTTCAAAAGGTTTTCTTCTTCTTCTTTCTTTCCTTTTTTGTCTATTTATTTTGTTTTATTCCATTTCATTTCAAATACATAGAATATACATAAAAAACAAAAATATACATGTCATCAGTCTATTGTTGTCAAAGATAAATAATAATAGGTGTCAGTAAAAGTTACCAGATTGATGTTAATGGCCACAAAATTTACTACCAATAAAGTGTTTTACATGCCATCATCAAAAATGTTTTCTACTCAAATACCAAATTAACTGTTAGTTATAGCCATGAAGACATTTTAAAATTAAAATTAAAAAACAATTCTCACTTGTGTACCATTTAATTTGGGCAAATGATCCATTTTCTCAACAGGAACCCGATTTTGTAAGTTAAACGAAGGTTAAATGAAGGTAAACAAAAACCCTACACCCTATATCAAATAAAAAGAATAAAGGAACAAGGTCAGCCATACTGCCGATCTAAGTAAGCGGCCCATTCAACTTCAGGTCAAAATGTCGCTAAGAATCGGTGACATTCACAAATAAACGCACATACCAATCAACTATACATTTCTCCACAAACCCAGTTGATTTCAAACATATGTCACCCTTCAGATAACTTTAGTAGCTCTTCTAACTCGAAAATTGACCACAAAAACCTCTCCCCTGAACATTATTCTGCAGTATAACAGTGTTAATAATCAAAATTATGATTATTTTTCTGTTTTCAATCCAGAAGTAGCCATTGTTTAATATACCCATATATATGGCCCCTGGAAACTTCTGATATTGCCACAATTTGATCAGTTGAAGACTCACAAACAGACAGACACACAATCTGATGGGGGCGGCCATCTTTGTTGTACCGGGCAGGCTGACCTAGCTGCTCTCTGATTGGTTGAAAATAGCATATTTCTCAAGGGCCTTCTATTACTGTTTATTAATTAATGAACAAGTGTTTTTGGTGAAACATTGAATATTTTGTAAAAAATAACCATTTTCTACAATATAAAGTAAAGTTTTCCCCTTCACCAAAAACTTGGACCTCAAATGAACAAAAACAGTCCTCGGCCCATGGCCTAGGACTGATTTTCCACAATTCTCTCCCCGCAGAGGTAAACCAAGTTGGTTCCTTCCACTTAACCTTTGTTCGAAATTGGCCACAAAGCTCTGTTCAAGCAAATTCTCCTAGCTGCAAAAACCGTACCACAGATTATCTTTCTCCTTTTTACACACGTCTTACACTGACTCCATCTACCGAGTTATTAAAAAAAATAACCTGAGATCATAAAGATTCTCTGTCTAAATAGCAATTATACTACGAATATTCTTGACATAAATTTAATTAACGTTGGATGCAACCGCATGCGATCCTCTATTTCTAGCCGAGAAAGCACTGCATTTGCAACAGAGGATAGTGTGAAAGACAATGACTTGAGTGAGCTCTGTGGGGAGGGAATGTAAGCCAATAGGAACTGGTGTATACAGGCAAACTCAGAGGCGACTTCTTCATTAAGCCCTTCATACGTTATATCTTCCAACCAATAACGAGTTTTTTCCTTCTGATGAAAGACAATGAGTAATGGTACCCATATTCTCTGCTTCATTACTTATACAATAAAAAGAAGTTTCTATTAAAACTATCAAGGATCCATTCTCTCCCCACAAAGGTTACTCTTCCTACGTAACATATGTTACAGGTTGGCCATGTTTCTCACACTTTGTAACATTCAAATAGGCCAATCCAACACCACGAGTTTGAGGACCTTTGAAACTCGTTGATTCTTTTTTAAACATGCTAAATGTTGTTCATAACAAATGCTTAATGTATAAACATACTTGAATGGAAATGTCATCTTCTCATTTTGAAACACAAGGTATCAAAGACATGATAATATGTCATTTGAAACCCTAAAATGTTTATTATACTCAATGAGAATTTTTGTTTACAAATCTTTAACACTGTTCAATTTGTTTTGATGTTGACGAAATTGTGTAATCATCGGGGATTCCCATTAAGGAGAGATGGGACGAAGAAATCATATGGTAACATTTTGCAACAACGATTTATTGTTGTGAATAAGTCTCAAAATATATGTATTACTTTTTATAAGCTAAGTTTTCCCAAAAACTAAGGAAATCTCCTGCATTTACCGCAAAATCTTTTTAACGGTCACTTTACGACATGCCGCATGCCGTTATTGTCACCTATTTTCGCGGTAAATATGTTACTATGTGTGTTATGTCAATTACATACATATCTCAAGTAAGTGATGAATGTTAATCATCCTGTAGGATCAACTGATAGTTGTTGTTCTATCAAACACTCTTAGATTGATATTATGTTTAATAATAATTACATGATGGGCCGTCAAAGTCACACTTGAATTGATCAAAGTAGCCGTGATGACAGTTTTATATGTTTATGTATGTAATTTATATAATGACGTAAAATTGATGAAAAACGTTCGGTGACCCCCAGTTATTATTTCTGAATTCGTTTGTGTATTCAACTGTACACATCATATTAAAAATTTAGCAATATCTAAAATATGTGTGTCATAGAAAAATCGTGTTGAATAATAAAAAAAACTATAATAAAATTGCCGTTTTTATTTAAAAAGAGCTTAATTTAAAACAATCCCTCAACAGTGTCATTAATTTTCAAACTATAGACTTGCTTTGTATTTAATGAGTTTAATTGTTGAGAGCGCGCGCTTTATTTTCAGGTAGGTGAAATCGGTCAAACCTAGCACAGTTTGGTGACATGGGTTTTACTATTAATCCCTGTAACTCCTTAAATTATTTGGTGACCCACTTTTTTTATGGATAAAAGATATACTAAACTTGCAATTTTGAAAAAATAATGGAATTCTAAAATATTTTATTTTATCGTCCCATCTCTCCTAAAGCTAACATGCCATAAGGTTGCCTCGCTAGTCTTGCAGGTCAGATAAAACAATTCAATTGCATGAAACTGTGAGACTCATATGGATCATCAATAAGGGTATTGGAACTCCTACTGAATTGTATATTGTGCAAACTACACACGTTAAAAGACTATGTTGAGAATTATTCACCAAAAACACTTTGCGTCACCTATAATCAGCCAGGGGGTCAAAGAGCAAAGCCTTAAAAGAAATGAGTAGAATAGATAAAATGTAATCTCCCCCTGCTGCTAACGATGAGTCAAATACATGTCTGACACATTTACTAGTTTTCATCATTTGGTCAAAATGTGGTTCTTCCTTTATTGCATTACTGGTGAAAAGTACCATGATGATCACCATGAGTGCTTCTGTTCATTGGATATAGCATCAACATAGTCCGAAAAGTGGTCAACGTGTTGTGGTTACCTTGAAAATATGCCCAAGGTCACGAAAGTCAACTGGTTGAGGTGAGGTGAGCTGGGGTTTAACGCCGTTTTCAACTGTATTTCATTTATTTCACGGCTGCTAGTATTTTTGCAGGGGAAAAGCTCGCAACGCCTTGGTAAACTAGCAATCCATGAGTGGTACTGCGCTGAAATGCAGTGTAGAATGTAAAACCATTCTCAACAGCAGATTAAGTAAACACAATTGAAAACAGTTATTGGTTTTTAAAGTTTATTGCTCTTTCGAAATGGATCTGTCAAGATTTGGAACGAAAATTAGAAACATTTTATCAAAACTGTTTTTATATTTATTTCAATTACAACTACCTTTACCATGGAACATGAAAATCGAATCTCCTTTGATAATTTATCAATCTTGAGTCTCTTGTTTATTAACTTTGAAATGTCATGACGAAAGCAAGCCATTTGCTTTGGATATAAAATTGTCAGCTTCTTTCCAAGCTTACTAGCTTTGAAACAAACATTGATGTTTAGTTTTATCCGAAATGAACAGAATATCTCAATCATCAGAATATTTGTTTTAACTATCACGGTTTCGAAAATCAAATTCTTTCGTCAGAGTGCTATGCTATCATGATTCCCTTAGACTCGGTGAATATCACGTGTCCAGGGTCGATGAATCTTTCGAACTACCTCACGTGAAGTCACTCATTGTTTAATGTCATGTTTATATCATCTTACCTCCTTGATAGGATAGTTGATGGACATGTCAATAAGAAGTGAACATAACGCTGGTACTTCTGTAGTTCCCACTACTGGGATATCCGACAATAGACGATTTGTCACCAATGTTACACTTGTTGTCTACCCTCATTCTTTCCACTGTGTTTGAACTGTGATAGGAATAATACAAAACAATATCTTGCATGACAAATGATATTATAGTTTTGGACCCAGTAGTTGTACTTCCATGACAAATAACCTTGCTTCTTCTTTTATCAAACATTGTTACATTTACGTAAGTTCGTCCCCACATTAACTGGGCCGAAACAATCATGGTGGCTTTAGTAAAGTTGAGAACAGCCAATTGGTATGGATAACCCACTTGTCTTTTTATCACACTTGTGTAATTTGAAGGAAGGTGTGCACAAACGACACTTTCAAACACCAAAGGTGTCTCAATCCAACACATCATATCTCCGTCAAGAGTTAACAATCTAATTTTGTGACTTTGATACCATAACTGTTTATATTGACCCGTGTCCTTTGCAACTTGTCCTATGGAGTTGGGCCCCTTTCTATCAACCGTATAGTAAAGTTTATCTTTGTGTATCTTTATGTAACATGCACGCCATGCCTTGAGAAATATTTCTCCTGTCATCTGCCAAACAGTTTGTTTTCTAATGCCTTCTGTAGTCGACCAGAATAACGTGTTAGTATCTCGGTCATATTTAATAGCACATATTCTTAGGTTGCCTGAAAACCTTATTCCAATCCTCTCTGTGGCGTTTGAAGAGAATGATCCTTTCAAAATATCACTCTCCAGCATTCTTCCGTATTTATCCATCAACATTAACAGCAAAGAAGACTTTGTGTGTTTAACATTTTTCGAGTTTAGAACCTCTGTATGTCTTGTAGTAATCGATTGTCTATCCAGAATATGCGTGTCATCCTTGATTGTAGCACATGTTGCTCTGCAGGAAACTCCACATCTTATTATAAGCCGAGGCTTTGAATCTCTGTTAACTGTTTCATCAGTTTTATCGTTTAGGTATGAAGTGGAAGGTATGACCAGAAGAAGACACAACAAAACTCTGAACATCTTGCTGTATTGCCCTTTTCTAAACTCTCTTGAAACGTTCGTTGTCTGGAAAGATAACATATTATTTTTGTAGAATTCAATCTATTTTCTCAGCTAGCTTATAGTTCGACCGTGAACAAATTGAAATAAAAGCTAACTTTAATGTTTTAAATCCTCATGATTATGTTCTTTAAGATAGCAATAGCTAGGAATGTAAAGTGAACGGAAATACTTTTTTGGGGCAAAAAAACGCACGTGCATGTTATTTAGTCCCAAGAGTGTCTGAATGAGTACGCTACACAGACATTTAACAGACAAATACGATGATCACTGTAATCCTTCATTTGGGAAAAAAACATTTCTAGGAAACAAGGTCAATAATTTGACACATATAGAAAAGCGTCCACTCAAAGAATGTCAACAAACGTTTTCTTAAAATTAATTTTTTTATGTCGAGTTGGAATTGGATTTGTGAGATGAACATGTTTTCACAGCTTATGTCTTGGGAGACTTGTACACTCGATTGGAAAGAAATGCTAGTAGAACTGACCGCCACTGTAATTTCGACTTGCTTTCAAGAGGAAGACAAGAACCATAACTGTAAGACCTGAAATATGTCACTCTAGCTCATATATAGTTCGACCTTGAACAAACTGAAATTGTAGGAAACTCTGCTGTTTTAAATCCTCATGATAATCTCTTACAGATATCAAAAGTTAAGAATGTATAGGGAACGGAAATACTATTTTTCGGCCAAACCGCACGTACATGTTATTTCGTCTTATCTCAAAGTTCAATTTGACTTTTATTAATAATACTAAAAACTCACTAACGGAAGAACTTCTTCATAACCTGATAGCCAAAATTCCCAAAATATTTTATATTTACTGTTCAGATACATGTTTTTAGTATTAAAATACAAAAACACTGCAAAGTATGCAGACAAATTCATCATAGTTTAAAAACTGATAACCAAACTGAAGACAACTATTTCCTCCAATACACTGTTTATTTTTTCCCATTCCTCTTCATATCAGGTACATCAGATACATTTATAAATTTCCCTTCCTTCTCAAAACGAACCGTTCATAAAATATGCAGGGTGATTTATGACAGTTTCAAATTAGATACAAATGTTTGCACGCGTACGGACTGACATTACACCAATCTCTCCCCACAAAGGTAAACCAAGTGGGTTCCTTCCACTTAACCTTTGTTCGAAATTGGCCACATAGCTCTGTTCAAGCAAATTCTCCTAGCTGCAAAAACCGTACCACAGATTATCTCTCTCCTTTTTACACACGTCTTACACTGACTCCATCTACCGAGTTATTAAAAAAATTAACCTGAGATCATAAAGATTCTCTGTCTAAATAGCAATTATACTACGAATATTCTTGACATAAATGTAATTAACGTTGGATGCAACAGCATGAGATCCTCTATTTGTAGCCGAGAAAGCACTGCATTTGCAACAGAGGATAGTGTGAAAGACAATGACTTGAGTGAGCTCTGTGGGGAGGGAATGTAAGCCAATAGGAAATGGTGTATACAGGCAAACTCAGAGGCGACTTCTTCATTACGCCCTTCATACGTTATATCTTCCAACCAATAACGAGTTTTTTCCTTCTGATGAAAGACAATGAGTAATGGTACCCATATTCTCCGCTTCATTACTTATACAATAAAAATAAGTTTCTATTAAAACTATCAAGGATCCATTCTCTGACCACAAAGGTTACTCCTCCTACGTAACATATGTTACAGGTTGGCCATATTTCTCACAATTTGTAACATTCAAATAGGCCAATCCAACACCACGAGTTTGAGGACCTTTGAAACTAGTTGATTCTTTTTTTAAATATGCTGAATGTTGTTCATAACAAATATTTAATGTATAAACATACTTGAATGGAAATGTCATCTTCTCATTTTGAAACACAAGGTATCAAAAACATGATAATATGTCATTTGAAACCCTAAAAATGTTTAGTATACTCAATGAGAATTTTTGTTTACAAATCTTTAACACTGTTCAATTTGTTTTGATTTTGACGAAATTGTGTAATGATCGGGGATTCCCATTAAGGAGAGATGGGACGAAGAAATCATACTCACTTACGGTAACATTTTGCAACAACGATTTATTGTTGTGAATAAGTCTCAAAATATATGTATTACTTTTTATAAGCTAAGTTTTCCCAAAAACTAAGGAAATCTCCTGCATTTACCGCAAAATCTTTTTAACGGTCATTGTACTACATGCGGCATGCCGTTATTGTCACCTATTTACGGTAAATATGTTACTATGTGTGTTATGTCAATTACATACATATCTCAAGTAAGTGATGAATGTTAATCATCCTGTAGGATCAACTGATAGTTGTTGTTCTATCAAACACTCTTAGATTGATATTATGTTTAATAATAATTACATGATGGGCCGTCAAAGTCACACTTGAATTGATCAAAGTAGCCGTGATGTCAGTTTTATACGTTTATGTATGTAATTTATATAATGACGTAAAATTGATGAAAAACGTTCGGTGACCCCCAGTTATTATTTCTGAATTCGTTTGTGTATTCAACTGCGCACATCATATTAAAATTTAGCAATATCTAAAATATGTGTGTCATAGAAAAATTGTGTTGAATAATAAAAAAAACTATAATAAAATTGCCATTTTTATTTAAAAAGAGCTTAATTTAAAACAATCCATCAACAGTGTCATTAATTTTCAAACTATAGACTTGCTTTGTATTTAATGAGTTTAATTGTTGAAAGCGCGCGCTTTATTTTCAGGTAGGTGAAATCGGTCAAACCTAGCACAGTTTGGTGACATGGGTTTTACTATTAATGCCTGTAACTCCTTAAATATTTGGTGACCCACACATTTGTGGATAAAAGATATACTAAACTTGCAATTTTGAAAAAATAATGGAATTCTAAAATATTTTATTTCATCGTCCCATCTCTCCTTAAGCTAACATGCCAAAAGGTTGCCTCGCTAGTCTTGCAGGTCAGATATAACAATTCAATTGCATGAAACTGTGAGACACATATGGATCATCAATAAGGGTATTGGATCTCCTACTGAATTGTATATTGTGCTAACTACACACATTAAAAGACTGTTGAGAATTATTCACCCAAAACACTTTGCGTCACCTATAATCAGCCAGGGGGTCAAAGAGCAAAGCCTTAAAAGGAATGAGTAGAATAGATAAAATGTAATCTCCCCCTGCTGCTAACGATGAGTCAAATACATGTCTGACACATTTACTAGTTTTCATCATTTGGTCAAAATGTGGTTCTTCCTTTATTGCATTACTGGTGAAAAGTACCATGATGATCACCATGAGTGCTACTGTTCATTGGATATAGCATCAACAAGAGTCCGAAAAGTGGTCAACGTGTTGTGGTTACCTTGAAAATATGGCCAAGGTCACGAAAGTCAACTGGTTGAGGTGAGGTGAGCTGGGGTTTAACGCCGTTTTCAACTGTATTTCATTTATTTCACGGCTGCTAGTATTTTTGCAGGGGAAAAGCTCGCAACGCCTTGGTAAACTAGCGATCCATGGGTGGTACTGCGCTGAAATGCAGTGTAGAATGTAAAACCATTCTCAACAGCAGATTAAGTAAACACAATTGAAAACAGTTATTGGTTTTTAAAGTTTATTGCTCTTTCGAAATGGATCTGTCAAGATTTGGAACGAAAATTAGAAACATTTTATCAAAACTGTTTTTATATTTATTTCAATTACAACTACCTTTACCATGGAACATGAAAATCGAATCGCCTTTGATAATTTATCAATCTTGAGTCTCTTGTTTATTAACTTTGAAATGTCATGACGAAAGCAAGCCATTTGCTTTGGAAATAAAATTGTCAGCTTCTTTCCAAGCTTACTAGCTTTGAAACAAACATTGATGTTTAGTTTTATCCGAAATGAACAGAATATCTCAATCATCAGAATATTTGTTTTAACTATCACGGTTTCGAAAATCAAATTCTTTCGTCAGAGTGCTATACTATCATGATTCCCTTAGCCTCGGTGAATATCACGTGTCCAGGGTCGATGAATCTTTCGATCTACCTCACGTGAAGTCACTCATTGTTTAATGTCATGTTTATATCATCTTACCTCCTTGATAGAATAGTTGATGGACGTGTCAATAAGAAGTGAACATAACGCTGGTACTTCTGTAGTTCCCACTACTGGGATATCCGACAATAGACGATTTGTCACCAATGTTACACTTGTTGTCTACCCTCATTCTTTCCACTGTGTTTGAACTGTGATAGGAATAATACAAAACAATATCTTGCATGACAAATGATATTATAGTTTTGGACCCAGTAGTTGTACTTCCATGACAAATAACCTTGCTTCTTCTTTTATCAAACATTGTTACATTTACGTAAGTTGGTCCCCACATTAACTGGGCCGAAACAATCATGGTGGCTTTAGTAAAGTTGAGAACAGCCAATTGGTATGGATAACCCACTTGTCTTTTTATCACACTTGTGTAATTTGAAGGAAGGTTTGCACAAACAACACTTTCAAACACCAAAGGTGTCTCAATCCAACACATCATATTTCCGTCAAGAGTTAACAATCTAATTTTGTGACTTTGATACCATAACTGTTTATATTGACCCGTGTCCTTTGCAACTTGTCCTATGGAGTTGGGCCCCTTGCTATCAACCGTATAGTAAAGTTTATCTTTGTGTATCTTTATGTAACATGCACGCCATGCCTTAAGAAATATTTCTCCTGTCATCTGCCCAACAGTTTGTTTTCTTATGCCTTCTGTAGTCGACCAGAATAACGTGTTAGTATCTCGGTCATATTCAATAGCACATATTCTTAGGTTGCCTGAAAACCTTATTCCAATCCTCTCTGTGGCGTTTGAAGAGAATGATCCTTTCAAAATATCACTCTCCAGCATTCTTCCGTATTTATCCATCAACATTAACAGCAAAGAAGACTTTGTGTGTTTAACATTTTTCGAGTTTAGAACCTCTGTATGTCTTGTAGTAATCGATTGTCTATCCAGAATATGCTTGTCATCCTTGATTGTAGCACATGTTGCTCTGCAGGAAACTCCACATCTTATTATAAGCCGAGGCTTTGAATCTCTGTTAACTGTTTCATCAGTTTTATCGTTTAGGTATGAAGTGGAAGGTATGACCAGAAGAAGACACAACAAAACTCTGAACATCTTGCTGTATTGCCGTTTTCTAAACTCTCTTGAAACGTTCGTTGTCTGGAAAGATAACATATTATTTTTGTAGAATTCAATCTATTTTCTCAGCTAGCTTATAGTTCGACCTTGAACAAATTGAAATAAAGCTAACTTTAATGTTTTAAATCCTCATGATTATGTTCTTTAAGATAGCAATAGCTAGGAATGTAAAGTGAACGGAAATACTTTTTTGGGGCAAAAAAACGCACGTGCATGTTATTTAGTCCCAAGAGTGACTGAATGAGTACGCTACACAGACATTTAACAGACAAATACGATGATCACTGTAATCCTTCATTTGTGAAAAAAATTTTCTAGGAAACAAGGTCAATAATTTGACACATATAGAAAAGCGTCCACTCAAAGAATGTCAACAAACGTTTTCTTAAAATTAATTTTTTTATGTCGAGTTTGGAATTGGATTTGTGAGATGAATATGTTTTCACAGCTTATGTCTTGGGAGACTTGAACACTCGATTGGAAAGAAATGCTAGTAGAACTGACCGCCACTGTAATTTCGACTTGCTTTCAATAGGAAGACAAGAACCATAACTGTAAGACCTGAAATATGTCACTCTAGCTCATATATAGTTCGACCTTGAACAAACTGAAATTGTAGGTAACTCTGCTGTTTTAAATCCTCATGATAATCTCTTACAGATATCAAAAGTTAGGAATGTATAGGGAACGGAAATACTATTTTTCGGCCAAACCGCACGTGCATGTTATTTCGTCTTATCTCAAAGTTCAATTTGACTTTTTTTAATAATACTCAAAACTCACTAACGGAAGAACTTCTTCATAACCTGATAGCCAAAATTCCCAAAATATTTTATATTTACTATTCAGATACATGTTTTTACTATTAAAATACAAAAACACTGCAAAGTATGCAGACAAATTCATCATAGTTTGAAATCTGATAACCAAACTGAAGACAACTATTTCCTCCAATATACTGTTTATTTTGTTCCATTCCTCTTCATATCAGGTACATCAGATACATTTATAAGTTTCCCTTCCTTCTCAAAACGAACCGTTCATAAAGTATGCAGGGTGATTTATGACAGTTTCAAATTAGATACAAATGTTTGCACGCGTACAGACTGACATTACACCAATCTCTCCCCACAAAGGTAAACCAAGTGGGTTCCTTACACTTAACCTTTGTTCGAAATTGGCCACATAGCTCTGTTCAAGCAAATTCTCCTAGCTGCAAAAACCGTACCACAGATTATCTCTCTACTTTTTACCCTCGTCTTACACTGACTGCATCTACCGAGTTATTAAACAAATTAACCTGAGATTATAAAGATTCTCTGTCTAAATAGAACTTATACTACGAATATTCTTGACATAAATTTAATTAACGTTGAATGCAACCACATGAGATCCTCTATTTCTAGCCGAGAAAGCACTCCATTTGCAACAGAGGATAGTGTGTAAGACAATGACTTGAGTGAGCTCTGTGGGGAGGGAATGTAAGCCAATAGGAAATGGTGTATACAGGCAAACTCAGGGGCGACTTCTTCATTACGCCCTTCATACGTTATATCTTCCAACCAATAACGAGTTTTTTCCTTCTGATGAAAGACAATGAGTAATGGTACCCATATTCTCTGCTTCGTTACTTATACAATAAAAAGAAGTTTCTATTAAAACTATCAAGGATCCATTCTCTCCCCACAAAGGTTACTCTTCCTAAGTAACATATGTTACAGGTTGGCCATATTTCTCACAATTTGTAACATTCAAATAGGCCAATCGAACACCACGAGTTTGAGGACCTTTGAAACTCGTTGATTCTTTTTTAAATATGCTGAATGTTGTTCATAACAAATATTTAATGTATAAACATACTTGAATGGAAATGTCATCTTCTCATTTAACACTGCTGAAACACGAGGTATCAAAAACATGATAATATGTCATTTGAAACCTAAAAATGTTGAGTATACTCAATGAGAATTTGTGTTTTCAAATCTTTACCACTGTTCAATTTGTTTTGATGTTGACGAAATTGTGTAATGATCAGGGATTCACCTTAAGAAGAGATGTGACGAAGAAATCATACTCACTTACGGTAATATTTTGCGACAACGATTAATTGTTGTGAATAAGTCTCAAAATATATGTATTACATTTTATAAGCTAAGTTTTCCAAAAAAACTAACGGAAATCTCTTGCATTTACCGCAACATCTTTTTAACGGTCATTGTACTACATGCGGCATGCCGTTATTGTCACCTATTTACGGTAAATATGTTACTATGTGTGTTATGTCAATTACATACATATCTCAAGTAAGTGATGAATGTTAATCATCCTGTAGGATCAACTGATAGTTGTTGTTCTATCAAACACTCTTAGATTGATATTATGTTTAATAATAATTACATGATGGGCCGTCAAAGTCACACTTGAATTGATCAAAGTAGCCGTGATGTCAGTTTTATACGTTTATGTATGTAGTTTATATAATGACGTAAAATTGATGAAAAACGTTCGGTGACCCCCAGTTATTATTTCTGAATTCGTTTGTGTATTCAACTGCGCACATCATATTAAAATTTAGCAATATCTAAAATATGTGTGTCATTGAAAAATCCTGTTGAATAATAAAAAAAACTATAATAAAATTGCCGTTTTTATTTAAAAAGAGCTTAATTTAAAACAATCCCTCAACAGTGTCATTAATTTTCAAACTATAGACTTGCTTTGTATTTAATGAGTTTAATTGTTGAATTTATTTTCAGGTAGGTGAAATCGGTCAAACCTAGCACAGTTTGGTGACATGGGTTTTACTATTAATGCCTGTAACTCCTTAAATTATTTGGTGACCCACACATTTGTGGATGAAAGATATACTTAACTTGCAATTTTGAAAAAATAATGGAATTCTAAAATATTTTATTTCATCGTCCCATCTCTCCTTAAGCTAACATGCCAAAAGGTTGCCTCGCTAGTCTTGCAGGTCAGATAAAACAATTCAATTGCATGAAACTGTGAGACACATATGGATCATCAATAAGGGTATTGGATCTCCTACTGAATTGTATGTCAGGGAGAAAGCACGAGGGTCGGGTTTTGGTAGACATTTCAAACATCTGAGGGTGGCTAGAAATGAAAAGTAAAACCGAGCTTGCGAGGTTTTACTTTTCATTTCGCCACCCGAGGGTGTTTGAAATGTCTACCAAAACCCGGCCCGAGTGTTTTCTTTGATGTATATACCGCCATGCGTTTTAAATACAAAAATGAAAACAATCCTGTTAGTGTTTCAAGCCTTCGTGATCCAAGTTTGAGGCGCACATAAAATAACCCAATATTGTGAGCGGAGCAGAATAGATACCAACAAACAACCATTTCATGATTACCAATCCTCTGTGGTCTAGTGGGACAAGTTTGGGCTACAAATCGGAGGGTTGCGGGTTCGATTCCCGCATTGTCAACTATGCAAATTTTAAACTTGGAAATTTTTGAGTACCTAACTGAACAGGAGATTGAGGTTATTTGGAGTTAGGTCTTACAATTAGATTGTTAAACTTCAGGTCTTACTAAATGTTGAAAATTAACCTGCTATGAGGTTAACTTTCGACGGTTGGTAAAACCTCTAGTCGTAGTAAAACCTTAAAATTCGTGTTGAAACCTGATCAAAGGTTATTACAAGAAATGCAGTTACCTCAAAGTGTAAAGAGATATCCTGAGCTAGGTTTATACATTGTGCTAACTACACACATTAAAAGACTATGTTGAGAATTATTCACCAAAAACACTTTGCGTCACCTATAATCAGCCAGGGGGTCAAAAGCAAAGCCTTAAAAGGAATGAGTAGAATAGGTAAAATGTAATCTCCCCCTCCTGCTAACGATGAGTCAAATACATGTCTGACACATTTACTAGTTTTCATTATTTGGTCAAAATGTGGTTCTTCCTTTATTGCATTACTGGTGAAAAGTACCATGATGATCACCATGAGTGCTACTGTTCATTGGATATAGCATCAACAAGAGTCCGAAAAGTGGTCAACGTGTTGTGGTTACCTTGAAAATACGGTCAAGGTAATGAAAGTCAACTGGTTGAGGTGAGGTGAGCTGGGGTGTAACGCCGTTTTCAACTGTATTTCATTTATTTCACGGCTGCTAGTAGTTTTGCAGGGAAAAAGCTCGCAACGCCTTTGTAAACTAGCGATCCATGGGTGGTACTGCGCTGAAATGCAGTGTAGAATGTAAAACCATTCTTAACAGCAGATTAAGTAAACACAATTGAAAACAGTTATTGGTTTTTAAAGTATATTGCTCTTTCGAAATGGATCTGTCAAGATTTGGAACGAAAATTTATCAAAACTGTTTTTATATTTATTTCAGATACAACTACCTTTACCATGGAACATGAAAATCGAATCTCCTTTGATAATTTATCAATCTTGAGTCTCTTGTTTATTAACTTTGAAATGTCATGACGAAAGCAAGCGATTTGCTTTGGAAATAAAATTGTCAGCTTCTTTCCAAGCTTACTAGCTTTGAAACAAGCATTGATGTTTAGTTTTATCCGAAATGAACAGAATATCTCAATCATCAGAATATTTGTTTTAACTATCACGGTTTCGAAAACCAAATTCTTTCGTCAGAGTGCTATACTATCATGATTCCCTTAGCCTCGGTGAATATCACGTGTCCAGGGTCGATGAATCTTTCGATCTACCTCTCGTGAAGTCACTCATTGTTTAATGTGATGTTTATATCATCTTACCTCCTTGATAGAATAGTTGATGGACATGTCAATAAGAAGTGAACATAACACTGGTACTTCTGTAGTTCCCACTACTGGGATATCCGACAATAGACGATTTGTCACCAATGTTACACTTGTTGTCTTCCCTCATTCTTTCCACTGTGTTTGAACCGTGATAGGAATAATACAAAACAATATCTTGCATGACAAATGATATTATAAATTTGGACCCAATAGTTGTACTTCCATGACAAATAACCTTGCTTCTTCTTTTATCAACCATTGTTACATTTACGTAAGTTGGACCCCTAATTACCTGGGCCCAAACTATCATGGCGGTATCAGTTAAATTGAGAACAGCCAATTTGTATGGATAACCAACTTGTCTTTTTATCACACTTGTGTAATTTGAAGGAAGGTGTGCACAAACGACACTGTCAACTGTCTCAATCCAACACATCATATCTCCGTCAAGAGTTAACAATCTAATTTTGTGACTTTGATACCATAACTGTTTATGTTGACCCTTGTCCTTTGCCACTTGTCCTATGGAGTAGGACCCCTCGCTATGAAATGTATAGTAAAGTTTATCTTTGTGTATCTTTATGTTACATGCTCTCCATGCCTTAAGAAATGTTTCGCCTGTCATCTGCCCAACAGTTTGTTTTCTAATGCCTTCCATAGTCGACCAGTATAACGTGTTAGTATCTCGGTCATATTCAATAGCACATATTCTTAAGTGGCTCGTAAACCTTATTCCAATCCTCTCTGTGGCGTTTGAAGAGAATGATCCTTTCAAAATATCACTCTCCAGCATTCTTCCTGATTTGTCCATCAACATTATCAGCAATGACGACTTTGTGTGTTTAACATTTTTCGAGTGTAGAACCTCTGTATATCTTGTAGTAATCGATTGTCTATCCAGAATATGCGTGTCATCCTTGATTGTAGCACATGTTGCTCTGCAGGAAACTCCACATCTTATTATAAGCCGAGGCTTTGAATCTCTGTTAACTGTTTCATCAGTTTTATCGTTTAGGTAAGAAGTGGAAGGTATGACCAGAAGAAGACACAACAAAACTCTGAACATCTTGCTGTATTGCCGTTTTCTAACTCTCTTGAAACGTTCGTTGTCTGGAAAGATAGCATATTATTTATGTAGAACTCAATCTATTTTCTCAGCTAATCAGCCAATCAGGTATCCTGACAAAATAGACATATTGATGATAGAAAAACATCCAGGCTAAAACAGTCTTCATGACACGCCCTCAATGTGCCTGATTTGTCAGAAACAAATCACGACTATCTATTGACATATGCTCCACCTGACTCAATGAAAAAAACGACTTCGACACTCAATATCTTGAAAATGTTGCATGCATTTGTAAGCATTATTACGTTACATTATTTTTCAACTTGTTAAAGTCATTTTACAAAAACAATCCAGTTTTTATACGTTAGGTTATTTGAATTCAAAGTAACTAAACGAAATATATATCCGTTAGAATCTAAAAAGGTCTTAGTGATTAAGAAGGCCTTGCACCGTCCCTTCTTAATCACTACAATTTTAATTCCCATGTTCCCTATTACAAAGAATCGATAAAACAACATTCTGTACATACACGCCAGTTTGTCATAGTCGTTCTATATATATGTGTGAATTTGACAAGTGTTATGAACACTGTATTCCTTAATTAGTGACAAATCATTGTTAAAAACAAGGTGAACATTCTGACACATACAGAAGAGCGTCCTGTCACAGAATATCATCAAACGTTTTCATTATTGTCAATCCTTGTCAGGAATTCATTTTTTTATGTCGAGATTGGAAATTGGATTTGTGCGATAAATATTTTTTCACTGCTGATTTGCTTTTAAAGAAGAATGGTATTAATCCGTATATGCAACATTATATGACCTTGAGATAAACATCTTACATTTATAAGATAAATAGTTGCGTTTATCGATATTGTAACATGACCGTTAATTATTAGGCGTTTTGAAACGAACTCTCTTTTTGCGTACCTATCTCTGAGTGGAAAGGACTTTGCGACTGTTCCAATTTTGTAAGAGGTGTGGTCAGGTTAAATAAATGTAAATGCTCGGTGTAATATTTACATTAGCAACAATTTACACATAAGCTCAAACAGTGTCACGCAAGTTTGTTCACTTCACAATATTCACGTATCCTTTTACATGGCGATAAACATTTATCTACGACATCAACACAGTAAAATACCTAGGAACAAAAATCTTAAACTTGCCCTAACCCATTGTGACAATGACGCTAGCATTGTGACGTCAAAACGGTTGATCACTATGACGTCATGCCATGGCAACGGCATTCGGTAAACACAACCGCATGGAAGAAGGCGTCAAACTTGGACAAATCTTACTAGTTGAAAACATTTCAGTTACTTGAAATTAATTAATTTTGAGAGTTACCTATACTGCTATACACAGGTTAGAACATTACAATGCCACCTGTCAAATTTGAGTAAGGGGCACAGATTAAGAGAAATAAAAAAAAAAAAATTTGAGTCGGGCCGGATCTTTTGAACAAGATGTATATGTTCACGGTGATTCGCCCCAACTAATTTGCGGGTATTCATTGTCATTCAACATAGGCAAATCAACCAATCAGAATCAAGGATACACCGAAATCATGTTACAATTTATCATTCTGCAGCTGAAGTATGTCTTGGGAGACACCTGGTTTGGAAGATATATTAGTGAGCTGACAGACATTGTAATTTCGACTTGTTTTCAAGAGGAAGACAAGAACCATAACTGTAAGACTTGAAAAATGTCACTCTAGCTCATATATAGTTTGACATTGAACAAACTGAAATTAAAGGTAACTCTGCTGTTTTAAATCCTCATGATAATCTCTTACAGATATCAAAAGTTAGGAATGTATAGTGAACGGAAATACTTTTTTTTCGGTCAAACCGCATGTGCATGCTATTTCGTCCCAAGAGTGATTGAATCAGTACACTGCACAGACATTTGTCACGTTATTCCATTTTAGTGCTTTATTTATCTATGATGTAGATGAATTATTATTGTTATCTAAAATTTACTGCATTTAAAATACATATCACGCATACCTTGATTTATAAGACAAAACAAAACAGAACTTTATTATGTTCAAGCGAATGAGGTAGAGAATGGCAGTATGATTCATGATAAAAACTATAAATGCTGGTGTTTAGTGTTGGCAGGATTATCAAATATATTTTCATCAAAACTCACTAATGGGAGCCAAAATTCCCAAAATATTTTATATTTACTGTTTAGATACATGTTTTTACTACTAAAAATACAAAAACATTGCAAAGTATGCAGACAAATTCATCATAGTTTGAAATCTGATGACAGAACTGAAGATATCTACGCTCATGTACTGTTAAATATGTTCATTCGCGTTCATATCAGGTACGTCAGATACGTGTAAGTGTCCTTGACTACCAAAGACACAAAAAGATCTTCAAGTATGCAGACAGATTAATCATAGTTTGAAATATGATAACCAAACTGAGGACAACTATTTCCTCCCATACACTGTTTATTCCTCTTCATATCAGGTACATCAGATATATTTATAACTTTCCCTTACTTCTCAAAATGGACCGTTCATAAAGTATATAGAGTGATTTATGACAGTTTCAAATTATATACAAATGTATGCACGCGTACCGACTGACATTCCACCATTCTTTCCCCACAGAGGTAAACCAAGTTGGTTCCTTCCACTTAATCTTTGTTCGAGATTGGCCACATAGCTCTGTTCAAGCAAATTCCCCTAGCTGCAAAAACTGTACCACAGATTATCTCTCTACTATTTACCCACGTCTTACACTGACTGCATCTACCGAGTTTTTAAACAAATTAACCTGAGATTATAAATATTCTCTGACTAAATAGCACTTATACTACGAATATTCTTGACATAAATTTAATAAACGTTGAATGCAACCACATGAGATCCTCTATTTCTAGCCGAGAAAGCACTCCATTTGCAACAGAGGATAGTGTGAAAGACAATGAGTTGAGTGAGCTCTGTGGGGAGGGAATGTAAGCCAAAAGGAAATGGTGTATACAAGGCAAACTCAGAGGCGACTTCTTCATTACGCCCTTCATACGATATATCTTCCAACCAATGACGAGTTTTCCCCGTCTGATGAAAGACAATGAGTAATGGTACCCATATTTTCCGCTTCATTACTTATACAATAAAAATAAGTTTCTATTAAATCTATCAAGGATCCATTCTCTCCCCACAAAGGTTACTCTTCATACGTAACATATGTTACAGGTTGGCCATATTTCTCACAGTTTGTAACATTCAAATAGACCAATCAAACACCACGAGTTTGTGGACCTTTGAAACTCGTTGATTTCTTTTTAAATATCCTGAATGTTGTTCATAACAAATATTTAATGTATAAACATACTTGAATGGAAATGTCATCTTCTCATTTAACACAGCTGAAACACAAGGTATCAAAGACATGATAATATGTCATTTGAACCCTAAAAATGTTTAGTATACTCAATGAGAAATTGTGTTTACAAATCTTTACCACTGTTCAATTTGTTTTGATGTTGACGAAATTGTGTAATGATCGGGGATTCCCATTAAGGAGAGATGGGACGAAGAAATCATACTCACTTACGGTAATATTTTGTGACAACGATTTATTGTTGTGAATAAGTCTCAAAATATATGTAATACTTTTTATAAGGTAAGTTTTCCAAAAAAACAAATGGAAATCTCTTGCATTTACCGCAACATCTTTTACGACATGCCGCATGCCGTTATTGTCACCTATTTTCGCGGTAAATATGTTACTATGTGTGTTATGTCAATTACATGATATCTCAAGTAAGTGATGAATATTAATCACCTTGTAGGATTAACTGATAGTTGTTGTTCTATCAAACACTCTTAGATTGATATTATGTTTGATAATAATTACATGATAGACCGTCAAAGTCACACTTGAATTTATCAAAATAGCCGTTATGTCAGTTTTTTATGTTTATGTTTGCAATTTATATAATGACGTTAAACTGATGAAAAATGTTCAGTGACTCCCCCGATTATTATTTCTGAATTCGTTCGTGTATTCAACTGCGCACATTATATTAAAATTTAGCAATATCTAAACATGTGTGTCAGTGCAAAAATCGTGTTGAATATGCGAAAAACTATTATAAAATTCTCGTTTTTATTTAAAAAGAGCTTAATATAAAAAAATCCCTCAACAGTGTCATTAATTTTCAAAATAAAGACTTGCTATGTATTCCCGTATCTGTTTAAATTGTATCTGAAAGTATTCAGAGTTTAATTGTTGAAAGCGCATGCTTTATTTACGTAGGTGAAATCGATCAAAACTAGCACAGTTTGGTGACAGGGGTATTACTATTAATGCTGGTAACTCTTTAAATCATTTGGTGACCCACACATTTGTGGATAAAAAAACATACTAAACTTGCTATTTCGAAAAAATAAGTAAATTCTAAAATATTTTATTTCATCGTTCAATCTCTCCTTAAGCTAAAATGCCAAAAGGTTGCCTCGCTAGTCCTGCAGGTCAGTTAAATTACAGTTTTCATCATTTGGTCAAAATGTGGTTCTTCCTTTATTGCATTACTGGTGAAAAGTACCATGATGATCACCATGAGTGCTACTGTTCATTGGATATAGCATCAACGAGAGTCCGAAAAGTCGTCAACGTGTTGTGGTTACCTTGAAAATATGGCCAAGGTCATGAAAGTCAACTGGTTGAGGTGAGGTGAGTTAGGGTTTAAGGCCGTTTTCAACTGTATTTCATTTATTTCACGATTGCTAGCATTATTGCAGGGAGAAAGCTCGCAACGTCTTGGTGAACTAGCGAACCATGGGTTGTACTGAGCTGAAATGCTGTGTAGAATCGCACCAAAACCTTACTGAATGTACAGCCATTCTCAACAGCAGATAAAGTAAACACAATTGAAAACAGTTATTGGTTTTTAAAGTTTATTGCTCTTTCGAAATGGATCTGTCAAGATTTGGAACGAAAATTAGAAACATTTCATCAAAACTGTTTTTATATTTATTTTAATTACAACTACCTTTACCATGGAACATGAACATCTAATCTCCTTTGATAATTTATCAATCTTGAGTCTCTTGTTTATTAACTTTGAAATGTCATGACGAAAGCGAGCCATTAGCTTTGGAAATAAAATTGTCAGCTTCTTTGAAACAAACATTGATGTTTAGTTTTATCCGAAATGAACAGAATATCTCAATCATCAGAATACTTGTTATAACTATAAAGGTTTCGAAAACCAAATTGTTTCGTCAAAGTGCTATACTATCATGATTCCCTTAGCCTCGGTGAATATCACGTGTCCAGGGTCGATAAATCTTTCGATCTACCTCACGTGAAGTCACTCATTGTTTAATGTGATGTTTATATCATCTTACCTCCTTGATAGAATAGTTGATGGACATGTCAATAAGAAGTGAACATAACACTGGTACTTCTGTAGTTCCCACTACCGGTATATTTAACAATAGACGATTTGTCACCAATGTTACACTTGTTGTCTACCCTCATTCTTTCCACTGTGTTTGAACCGTGATAGGAATAATACAAATAAATATCTTGCATGACAAATGATATTATTTTTTTGGAGCCAATAGTTGTACTTCCATGACAAATAACCTTGCTTCTTCTTGTATCAAACATTGTTACATTTACGTAAGTTGGTCCCGACATAAACTGGGCCGAAACAATCATGGTGGCTTTAGTAAAGTTGAGAACAGCCAAATGGTATGGATAACCCACTTGTCTTTTTATCACACTTGTGTAATTTGAAGGAAGGTGTGCACAAACGACACTTTCAAACACCAAAGGTGTCTCAATCCAACACATCATATTTCCGTCAAGAGTTAACAATCTAATTTTGTGACTTTGATACCATAACTGTTTATATTGACCCGTGTCCTTTGCAACTTGTCCTATTGAGTTGGGCCCCTCGCTATAAACCGTATAGTAAAGTTTATCGTTGTGTATCTTTATGTCACGCGCACGCCATGCCTTAAGAAATATGTCTCCTGTCATCTGCCCAACAGTTTGTTTTCTAATGCCTTCCATAGACGACCAGAATAACGTGTTAGTATCTCGGTCATATTCAATAGCACATATCCTTGGGTTGCCCTGAAACCTTATTCCAATCCTCTCTGTGGCGTTTGAAGAGAATGATCCTTTCGAAATATCACTCTCCAGCATTCTTCCGTATTTATCCCTCAACATTAACAGCATCGAAGACTTTGTGTGTTTAACATTTTTCGAGTTTAGAACCTCTGTATGTTTTGCAGGAATCAATTGTCTATCCAGAATATGTGTGTCATCCTTGATTGTAGCACATGTTGCTCTGCAGGAAACTCCACATCTTATTATAAGCCGAGGCTTTGAATCTCTGTTAACTGTTTCATCATTTTTATCGTTTAGGTATGAAGTGGATGGTATGACCAGAAGAAGACACAACAAAACTCTGAACATCTTGCTGTATTGCCGTTTTCTAAACTCTCTTGAAACGTTCGTTGTCTGGAAAGATAACATATTATTTTTGTAGAATTCAATCTATTTTCTCAGCTAATCAGCCAATCAGATTTTCTTGACAAAATAGACATTCTTGATGATAGAAAAACATCAAGACTAAAACAGTATTCATGACACGCCCTCAACGTGCCTGATTTTCAGAAACAAACCACGACCATCTCTTGACAAATGCTCCACCTGACTCAATGAAAAAACGACTTTGACACTCAATATCTTGAAAATGTTGCATGCATTTGTACTTATTTCATTATCACTTTACATTATTTTTCAACTTGTAAAAGTCGTTTTACAAAAACAATCCAGTTTTTATACATAAGGTTATTTGAATTCAAAGTCACTAAACGAAATATATATACGTGATCACTGTATTCATTAGTGACATTGTTAAGAAACAAGACAAGAATATTGATAGCTATACCTGTAAGACTTGACAGCACCTTGAAAGATGCCACCTTAGCTTATAGTTCGACCTTGAACAAATTGAAATAAAAGCTAACTTTAATGTTTTAAATCCTCATGATTATGTTCTTTAAGATGGCAATAGCTAGGAATGTAAAGTGAACGGAAATACTATTTTGGGGCAAAAACGTACGTGCATGTTAATCCGTTTTAAATCCTAATGATAATTTCTTACAGATATCAAAAGTTAGGAATGTATAGTGAACGAAAATACTATTTTTCGGCCAAAACGGACGTGCATGTTATTTCGTCTTATCTCAAAGGTCAATTTGACTTTATTTAAAAATACTCAAAACTCACTAACGGAAGAACTTCTTCATAACCTGAGAGCCAAAATTCCCAAAATATTTTATATTTACTGTTCAGATACATGTTTTTACTACTTAAATACAAAAACATTGCAAAGTATGCAGACAAATTCATCATAGTTTGAAATCTGATGACAGAACTGAAGATATTTACTCTCATGTACTGTTGAAATAGCTTCATTCGCGTTCATATCAGATACATCAGAGACGTGTAAGCGTCCTTTTCTACCAAAGACACAAAAAGATCTTCAAGTATGCAGACAGATTAATCATAGTTTGAAATCTGATAACCAAACTGAAGACAACTATTTCCTCCCATACACTGTTTATTTATTTACTGTTATTCCTCTTCATATCAGGTACATCAGATACATTTATAAGTTTCCGTTACTTCTCAAAACGAACTGTTCATAAAGTATGCAGGGTGATTTATGACAGTTTCAAATCAGATACAAATGTATGCACGCGTACGGACTGATTTTCCACAATTCTCTCCCCACAAAGGTAAACCAAGTTGGTTCCTTCCACTTAACCTTTGTTCGAAATTGGCCACATAGCTCTGTTCAAGCAAATTCCCCTAGCTGAATTAGCTCTCTACTTTTTACCCTCGTCTTACACTGACTGCATCTACCGAGTTTTTAAAACAATTAGCCTTAGATCATAAAGATTCTCTGTCTAAATAACACTTATACTACGAATATTTTTGACAAATTTAATTAACGTTGAATGCATCCACATGAGATCCTCTATTTCTAGCCGAGAAAGCACTCCATTTGCAACAGAGGATAGTGTGAAAGACAATGACTTGAGTGAGCTCTGTGGGGAGGGAATGTAAGCCAATAGAAAATGGTATATACAAGGATCCATTCTCTCCCCACAAAGGCTACTCTTCATACGTAACATATGTTACAGGTTGGCCATATTTCTCACAATTTGGAACATTCAAAAAGGCCAATCCAACACCACGAGTTTGAGGACCTTTGAAACTCGTTTATTCCTTATTAAATATCCTGAATGTTGTTCATAAAAATTTTTTTAATGTATAAACATACTTGAACGAAATGTCATCTTCTCATTTAACACTGCTGAAACACAATGTATCAAAAACATGATAATATGTCATTTGAAACCCTTAATGTTTTTTAGTATACTCAATGAGAATTTTTGTAAACAAATCTTTAACACTGTTCAATCTGTTTTGATGTTGACGAAATTGTGTAATGATCGGGGATTCCCATTAAGGCGAGATGGGACAAAGAAATCATACTCACTTACAGTAACATTTTGCGACAACGATTTATTGTTGTGAATAAGTCTCAAAATATATGTATTACATTTTATAAGCTAAGTTTTCCAAAAAAACTAACAGAAATCTCTTGCATTTACCGCAACATCTTTTTAACGGTCATTTTAGGACAAGTCGCATGCCGTTATTGTCACCTATTTACGCGGTAAATATGTTACTATGTGTGTTGTGTCAATTACATACATATCTCAAGTAAGTGATGAATATTAATCACCTTGTAAGATCAACTGATAGTTGTTGTTCTATTAAACACTCTTAGATTGATATTATGTTTAATAATAATTATATGATAGACCGTCAAAGTCACACTTGAATTGATCAAAATAGCTGTGATGTCAGTTTTTTATGTTTATGTATGTAATTTATATAATGACGTTAAAGTGATGAAAATTGTTAGGCGATTATTAGATTATTATTTCTGAATTCATTTGTGTATTCAACTGCGACATCATATTAAAATTTAGCAATATCTAAAATATGTGTGTCAGTAAAAAATCGTGTTGAATATGCGAAAAAGTATTATAAATTGTCGTTTTTATTTAAAGAGAGCTTAATTTAAAAAAATCCCTCAAAAGTGTCATTAATTTTCAAAATATAGACTTGCTATGTATTCCCGTATCTCATTAAATTGTATCTGAAAGTATTCAGAGTTTAATTGTTGAAAATGCGCGCTTTATTACGGTATGTGAAATCGGTCAAAACTAGCATAGTTTGGTAACAGGGGTATTACTATTAATGCCGGTAACTCTTTAAATCATTTGGTGACCCACACATTTGTGGATAAAAGATATACTAAACTTGCAATTTTGAAAAAATAATGGAATTCTAAAATATTTTATTTCATCGTCCCATCTTTCCTTTAGGTAACATGCCAAAAATTTGCCTCGCTAGTCTTGCAGGTCAGATAAAACAATTCAATTGCATGAAACTGTGAGACACATATGGATCATCAATAAGGGTATTGGATCTCCTACTGAATTGTATATTGTGCTAACTACACACGTTAAAAAACTTCCTTTAGTTCTTCCTTTATTGCATTACTGGTGAAACGTACCATGATGATCACCATGAGTGCTACTGTTCATTGGATATAGCATCAACAAGAGTCCGAAAAGTGGTCAACGTGTCGTGGTTACCTTGACAATATGGCCAAGGTCATGAAAGTCAACTGATTGAGGTGAGGTGAGTTGCGGTTTAACCCCTTTTCAACTGTATTTCATTTATTTCACGGCTGCTAGTATTATTGCAGGGAAAAAGCTCGCAACGCCTTGGTGAACTAGCGAACCATGGGTGGTACTGCGCTGAAATGCAGTGTAGAATCGCACCAAAACCTTACTGAATGTACAACCATTCTCCACAGTAGTAAGTAAGTAAACACACTTGAAAGTAACTAAACGAAATATATATTCGTTAGATTCTAAAAAGTCTTAGTGATTAAGAAGGCCTTGCTCCGTCCCTTCTTAATCACTACAATTTCTATTCCCATTTTCCAACTATTACAAAGAATCTATAAAACAACATTCTGTACATACACGCCAGTGTTTCAAAGTCGTTCTATATATATATATATATATATATATATATATATATATATACGTGAATTTGACAAGTGTTATGAACACTGTATTCCTTGATAAGTGATAAATCATTGTTAAGAAACAAGACATGAATATTGATAGCTATACCTGTAAGACTTGACAGCACCTTGAAAGATGTCACCTTAGCTTATAGTTCGACCTTGAACAAATTGAAATAAAAGCTAACTTTAATGTTTTAAATCCTCATGATTATGTTCTTTAAGATAGCAATAGCTAGGAATGTAAAGTGAACGGAAATACTATTTTGGGGCAAAAAAACGCACCTGCATGTTATTTAGTCCCAAAGAGTGACTGAATGAGTACGCTACACAGACATTTAACAGACAAATACGATGATCACTGTAATCCTTCATTTGTGAAAAAACATTTCTAGGAAACAAGGTCAATAATTTGACACATGCTTGCTTTCAATAGGAAGACAAGAACCATAACTGTAAGACCTGAAAGATGTCACAAAGTTAGGAATGGATAGTGAACGGAAATACTATTTGTCGGCCAAACCGCACGTGCATGTTATTTCGTCTCAAAGTTCAATTTGACTTTATTTAAGAATACTCAAAACTCACTAACGGAAGAACTTCTTCATAACTGAGAACCAAATTTCCCAAAATATTATATTTTTCTGTTCAGATACATGTTTTTACTATTAAAATACAAATACACTGCAAAGTATGCAGACAAATTCATCATAGTTTGAAATCTGATGACAGAACTGAAGATATTTACTCTCATGTACTGTTGAAATAGCTTCATTCGCGTTCATATCAGGTACATCAGATACTTGTAAGCGTCCTTGACTACCAAAGACACAAACAGATCTTCAAGTATGCAGACAGATTAATCATAGTTTGAAATCTGATAACCAAACTGAAGACAACTATTTCCTCCCATACACTGTTTATTTTACCAATATGTGTGTCAGTGAAAAATCGCGTTGAATATGCGAAAAAATATTATAAAATTGCCATTTTATTTATGCGGGCCTCACACATTGCCGGAGCTAACATCACGGACATCACACGAATGTCAATAATTTCCAATTTTGTCGACTTCCGCTCTAAATCGGGATGTCCGTGTGACCGTCGTGTGTCATCGTATGACCATCTTGGGGGTTTCTAATATTTTTTGGCATGTCAAAAATTGGCCGATGGTCACACGAACATATCCCTTCGTGTACCTTTCGTGTAGACATCGGGTCCATCGCATGGTCATCGTGTACACATCGTGTAACAATTGAATAATATTCGCATTAACTTCGGCTCAAACGGCACTCGACGCTCATGCGAATGCTGACGATGGTCTACTAGATGGTTACACGACGTCGTGAGACCTGCGGTTTACCCTCGTGTTACGCTCGCGTTGCCAATCATTGCTATCGTGAATGGTACTAGATTGCAACACGGCGGCGGGGCCCAGTCTTTCACAGGCATGCACCTATAAAACCAGCATCTGAATAATGTATCCCATAATAATTAATGACTTAAAATCAAGTACATGTAATAATTAATTATAACAACTAATAATTTGCGCGTTTAACAACATAACAGTAATCAATAAATCAATCACTCAATAATTAGTCAACGAACGTTCACCGATCTCATATAGTGAAAACATCTACCAATAATTACTGAGTTAAAACATCAGCCGATTTCGTTATACAGTTCACATTTTGATATTGACCGTCATTTTAAACCCTTAAAGGGACATTGGTTATGTTACTTAAAAAACACTTTGTGCTGCTTAATGTTCAAATGTCCCGGGTTGCATATTCATCAATAAATGACAAATATATTATGATTAACAGTTTTCAATGAAAATCAAAAAAAGCTTTACAGCTACTTAACAAGTTTATCTTATTCAATAGAATATTGGTATTTATAAAGATGCAGATGTTTTCCACAAGAACACATATTTTTTTTATATTCCATTGACCATTTGCTCTTGATCTATGTGAATGTTTGGGTCACAATTTGGTTACCATAGTGAAAATGTGCGTCTGTGGTAGGTGCTCAACAGCTGACTGGAGAGCTACATGTAAATCTATTGATTAGGACTGTTAACATTTGCTTAAAGAAACTTCTGAAACTGGATTCATTCCAACAGAGAACTCTGTCCCATTCTTGCGCTCAAAAGTTTGAACATTCCTTTTACCAAAGAAGTTACTATTTAGGTGCTGTTTCAGGTGTTGATTTCGTTTAGGAACGTGGCACAACTGTTTAAACTGTTTTAATTGTCTTAAGATTCTTTTTATACACAATAGGTCGGTCATTCTCGTCTATACAATTTTCAGAAAAGCAAAATGTAAAGTAAACCTCTCTTTTCTGAAATCGATTCTTGCAGCATTAAGCATTTTGGTCTACCAAACCGTATATGGTCTTTCACAGATTCTACAGGTTGGACATTCGTGTTGTACTAAACTTACCCTTGAATTGAAACCTTGCAAAACTAATCCTGGTCATGTATTTTTTGACATCCTCTCATGGTATACTCCCATGTCGTAAAATAGATATGTAGGTTGCTCAACTATTGCCCTCTTATTGTTATTTAAACATATCATTGGTTTAATTATTAGGCTTATGTTTGCGTTGACACCATAAGAGGTACGATAGAATATTACCTTTGCATTACCAGATGATACAATACATGTGTAGAGACACTAGGGGTGTAACAATACATCGAACTATCGATGCATCGCAATAGTTGGCTTGGCAATAGTACTATATCGATATTATATACAAAAACACTATCGCTATCGCAATAGTAAGGTTAACTATCGATACAATCGAAACTATTAAATTTCCCTTAATTCTGAATGACTTCCACAAGCCTCACTGCATTTTAGGATGTCAAAAGAGAAGAACTAGAGATAGGAAATAGCAAAATGACAAAGTCTTTTCATTTATGATTTCTTTACTGATTTTGGTTCTATTGTCCTAACATCAATCATTTCTACTAAAACCTATAAAAAATCTAGCTGATTATTGCGTATTTGTACAAAAAAACCTATCGCAATAGTTTATCGCCTATATAAAATAATGCATTTTTACTTGAAATTATAACCAATGCATATAAATATAAAATGTTCATGAATTGTGAACAGTGCAATAATAATGTAAACTATTGATGAAAAATGATGCCGTAATGTGAAATAATTATTAATATATATTGTGTGTGATTCAATGTTTTATAATAGTATATGAACGTCCCATGTAATGTACATTCTCTACGTTCCTGTACAATGACTCCCAAGTTACCTACGTGTAACGGTAGGGGAGGGATACCCATATAAGAGTATCAGTCGGAAGACGAGAAAGCCAGAAATATACTCCTGGCGTCATGTACAGGTAAACCAATGAAACATTCTAGAAGACGAATTCCGAGTATAGTAGACTATATAAACGGGAGCCACGGATTCTCGAGAGAGAAGCGGCCTCGGGATTGTGTTGGCTGGAGATCCCCTTACTTTTGTACTGAAATGATCAAGTATAGGCCATGGATGTGAGAGACCCTCTGTGTTCTGTCTTCTTTGAATAACTCAATCGCCAGAGCTACATCCCCAGCTAAAGGCAATAAAAGCTAAAGGCGATATGGTGTTCGAGATGCGGGATTCCACAAGATTCCTCAAATTGGATATGGATTCTCATTCAGGAACAGGAAATTGTGGGTACTGTTATTAGAAATATGGGGTACACGATTCTACATGGCGCTCACATCAACACCCTTAAATGTGCCATCAAACATTTTAACACCTGAGGCCTCTAGCAACGAACTTCAGGAAATAGAAGATGAAAATGTTTTAAGAGAGTTTGAGTAAGAAGAAAATGATTTAAGAACGAGAAGTGCAATCTTTGATTCGAATTTAGAAGATGACCCTAGATATGATGAGCATTTAATACATAGATCGAGAACTTTCAGAATGCCTGATTTTGGTATGGATTTGGAAGTTTTTAATGATAAGGACAATTTAGATGCTAGAGTTTGGGTACTACGTTTTAATGGGTATGCAAATCTAAAACTATGGACCGAGCAGGAGAAAATCTCTACTTTTCCTCTCTTTCTTAGAGGAGGAGCAGCTGAGTGGTTCTACCACAATGATTTGAGTAGAGCCGCTCGCTTTAGCCAAATAGAAGAAGCATTCTTATCGGAGATATAGCCATGACAAGAATAGATTTACCTTGCTAGAACAATTAAATCAGAGAAATTAGCTGATGGCGAGGATGTTGAAAGGTACATTTCTGACATTCTCAGCTACGCAGCTAGCCTCAAATTCTCCGATGGAGACACCAGAGAAGCGCTCATCAGAGATCTCTGTGAATCCTTTAAGATATCGGTGCTTTTTAAAGAGCCAGACACCTTACGGGACACTCTGAAATACATACGCCTCGCCAGCTAACTGAGACCACGCAGGTCAGAAGATATGGCCAGTGCTATCGTCTCACAGAGAGAGTCACTGACATGCAAGTCTCACTAGCCAGGTCAGTGAGTGCTATGCAGGTGCCGCGAAGCCCTGCATTCAGCCAAAATAGCGGAGCACCTCCGTCCAATGCCCAAAGAATCACTCGGTCAAGGGAGCAGTTTAGACAGTGCTACAAGTGCGGGCATCAATATGATCCCATGCACAAATGTCCTGCAAAGAACGCAAGGTGCAATAATTGTGGGCGGATAGGTCACTTTCAACGTTTTTGTCGAAACCAGGGACAGTCAAATTACAATACCAATTACCGTAAATGACATGTTTGCCCCACCCAGAAATCAAAATTGTCAAGGAGATCTATCAAATTTTCCAAAACAGGTAACAGTGTTAAGCATTGTAAAAATTCTAAAATTTCGCAGATGGAACACAAGGCTAAGGAGTTTGATCAAAACCTTATTCTAATAACCGTTGGAAACAATGACTATGACGCGGTTCTCGACACAGGAGCTTCGGTTTCTGTCATATCTCAAAACTTATTTGAAAAATGGAAGGATAGTAAGCATGTATTCCTTGAACAGTCTGGCATTACAGCAATAACAGGTGTGGATGGGAATAGACTTACCGTGCTTGGAAAAATAACCTTACCCTTTAAGGTAAACAATCTCCAAATGGCTCACACATTCTTTGTTATTTCAAAATTGTCAAATGACATTTACTTGGGACTGGATTGGCTTAAAGAGCAGAAAGCACATATTGATTTTGAAACTAACACGTTGTCAGTCCAGAATGGTTTGAAATTCCTATAAAAGGTACTGATAAGGAAGTTTATATCAGAGTTGTTAATAAATCAAAGATAACAATACCTGCCAGATCGGAAGCATATGTTTCAATAAAAATTTCACAGAAATATAATGATACTCAAGGCATTTGCGAACCAACTACACTTCTTTCAAAGAAATACAAAATTTGTGGTGCAAAATGTATTATACAGGTAAATCAGGGAGAGTCAGTCTACAGAGTTTTAAATCCAACAAATTCACAGGTAAACATCAAAAGAAATGTTCCAATTGCTTCTTATAGCGTGGTAAATCAAAATCAGGTTATAGGACAATTAACAGAAACAAATAAAGCTAAAACAACTGACCAAAGCAAACCACACAGCCAGGATTATGTAAGAATTGCAAAGGAAATGGGTTTTGACTTAAAGGATTCTGACTTAACAAATGAGCAAAAACAAACCTTATTATAATTTCTCGGAATTCGCAAATAGAAAACACATACCATGAGGTAGGAGACACTAAACCTATAACTCAAAGATTCTATAGAACTAACCCAACTAAAGATTTTGAGATGAAAAAGCAGCTAGATGAAATGTTGAAACATGGTATCATTTCGGAATCCCAAACTCCGTGGTTATCACCAGTTGTCTTAGTACAACAACCAAATAAGTCGCGTCTGGTCTGCGATATGAGACAGATAAATAAAGTGTCAAAAAGTTACAGTTATCCACTACCTCGCATGACAGATGTGATAGATTCCTTGGCTTCATCAAAATCTACCATTTTTTCTACCATTTATTTATATGCAGGATATCACCAGATAGCCATGGACCCACAATGTAAGAAATACACGGGCATAACAACAAAATTTGGTAATTTTGAATTCAACCGCATGTGCTTTGGTTTGAAAAACGCCCCTCATACTTTCCAAGCTGCTATGACAGATATACTCAGAGATTTGAATTGGCGTTCAGTACTCATCTACATAGTTGACATACTAATTCACAGTCCAGATTTTGAAACACACATGACGCATCTTTCTCAAGTATTTGACTGTCTAAGCAAAGCAAATTTAAAAGCAAAACCTTCAAAATGCCATTTTGCTAAAACCAAGATTAAATGCTTAGGTTTTATCTTCTCGAAAGACGGAGTGGAAGTAGATCAAACAAAAACGGAAGTAGTGACAAATTTTCCAACCCCTAAAAACCAGAAGGAATTAAAATGTTTCACAGGACTAGGTACATACTACCGCCGGTACATCAAAGACTACGCAAAACTAGCTTCACCCATACATGAACTTCTGAAAAAGGATGTTAAGTTTGTCTGGACGGAGAAACAGGATAAGGCCTTCAACGAAATAAAACGCCGCCTTGTTTCGCCTCCAGTGTTAGCATATCCAGATTTCTCTAGCCCGTTCATTCTCTACTGCGATGCTAGTGACAAAAGCATTTCGTACATCTTACATCAAAATTTCGGGAAAGAACCAATCGGGAAAGAACACGTCATAGCGTACGGGGGACGCGCTTTGCGCAAGTATGAGCTAAATTTTTCAACAACTGAAAAGGAATGTTTAGCCATGATTTTCGGAATAAAACACTTTAGTGTATATCTCTCAAACAACAAATTCACAGTGGTCACAGATCACAACGCTTTAAAATACTTACATGATAATACTAGTCGGAACTCGCGCCTAGCGAGGTGGTCCTTGTCAATCTCGAATTATGATTTTGATATCAAGTACAAAAAGGGTATCACACACGTAAATGCAGACTCGTTATCCCGAAGACCGTATCCATCCGATTTGACTGCCCAGGCCGAAGACTTATTTGAAAACGTTCTGTCTGTGCCGACCTCTCAGACTAATGAGAATACCATAGAACCAGCAAGTTCTCAGGTTACCACTGACCCGGAAAATGATAAACAACCTCTCGACCAGAAAGAAAGCCCGATAATTAAGTTAGCAAGCATGGTATCCATTAAACCAGTCAATATCTCTAAACTTCAGAGTTCAGATGCTACTTTGGCTCCTCTTATCAAATATCTTAGTGAGGAAGAGATCCCATCTGATGATAAATCAGCACGTAAATTGATCTTAAAATGTCAAGATTACATAATCGAAGATGATGCAACACTTTGGCATTTTTACTATCCGCGTGGGAATTTTCATCGCCGTGACCGCATGATCAAACAATAAGGAATTCCATTTCAACTACAAGACAAGGTTTTGAGATCATTACATGACGAGCTAGCACATCAGGGTCAGGAACGTGTCTATTTCGCAGCGCGGGAACGATTTTACGCTTTTTACGTGAAATCATGTATTAAGTGTCAGACAGGCAAGCGCCACTTCCATGGTAAGAAAGCACATTTAATTCCTTTACCTATCGGATCATTGTTTTACCGAATTCATTGCGATATCTTAGGTCCATTACCAGAATCGAAAGAAGGTTTCAAATACCTACTTGTTGTAGTATGTGCTTACAGTAAATGGGTAGAGGCTATCCCATTGAAAGACCAAACAGCTGTTGAAGTTGCGAAAGCTCTATACCGTACAGTCATAACACGATACGGCACACCTGTACAGATTTTAACAGATCGCGGAACAAATTTCATGAGCCAACTATTTCAGGAAATGTGCAGACTCTTAAAGATCGAAAAATTGTCAACAAGTATTTACCACCAACAGTGTAATTCACAGGTTGAGCGTTTCAATTCCTTCCTTGAGCAATCTCTCAGAATGTATATTGATCAAGAACAAACAAATTGGCCAGATATCATGCCTGATATCCTCATGGCATTCCGCGCCTTCCCGTCCACCATGAGCACGCATTACTCCCCGTACTTTTTAATGTTAGGCCGGGAGATGCGTTTACCGTGCGAAACTACACTGATACCAAATGAAACTTTGAATCAAAATGTCAGAGACAGGTTGCATGATTTAACACATGGTTTCGAAATAACTAGAACTCAAGTGAAGAAAAACATAGAAGAGTTGTCAAATTACAATTACAAGCTTAGAAATACCACAGACAATAAATTGTTAAAGGCCCCAGTACATGCAGAGGACCGCCCAACAAATGTACCAGATGACATAGATTTGTCTGATAATCTAAACCCAGAATTATTGCATGAAGATGATGAGATCTCTGATGACACGGACACAGACACGAGTGACAGACACTCACAGGTTGACACACATTCTGACGATGCTGAGAATAAGACTGACACCATGACGGGTGATACTGCTGCTGACACACAAATTGATGACGACGACACGACTTGTCAATCAAATACGGCAGAAGAAATTTACTATGTGGAAAAGATCTTAGCACACAAAAAGATAAATGGACAGTCATACTATAGGATAAAATGGCTAAATTTTCCACCTAGAGAATCCACATGGGAAATAGAAACAAATATTCCAGATCATATAATACAGGAATATTTCGTTGCTGAAGACTTAAAAGCAAAAGGTCGCAGAAAGAAAAAAGGGATGGCACACATACATTATGACCAAATAAGCGAAGAAAAAGCCATATAATAAAACATATAAGGTCACGAAATGTACGGTAATAATTATCCATGGAATCGCTAAAGCATACATGAAATGCAATATTATCCGAATTTCATTTGTCATTAACATAATGTCAAAATTAAATGCGCGCAAACATTAGGAACGTAATATGTATTGACAATGTTTTTCCATAATAGACAGCGATTAATTTTACCGTGCATTACACATAGAAAAGTGACACCTGTCATTTTCTTTGTCAGGTATGAAGATGGCGATCGTGATGATGACGATGATGATAATGATGACAGCTACACAAGCAAATACAGTCTCACGCGTAAATTGGGGAACATTTTTCCTTCATGCAGGAAAATTAAGTGCAAGCAAATCGAATTGGGTGCACACCTTCCAAGTCCAGTTACCGGCAGTTCATGATATCAATTTCTTTTCCCCACAAGGGTGTACAAGCAGCAATCAGACTACGTGTTATATGGTACAAACTGCAACGGAATACTTTAATACAATTCAGCAGGAAGTGGTACAACATTGGCAGACAATTTAAAATGATATAAATTCTTTAATTCCCACGTTACGAATTCAGAATACAGACAGTAGACAAAGGAGAAATATTATTGCTGAAATTTCTAAAGGAATTTTTGGTCTGGCTACAGATCATGATGTGCAAGTTTTGGCTCATCACTTACAACAGATAGCTAAGAGAACAGATAACATCACGCATAGTTTCGATGAGACACATGCCCTAATGACTTCCTTTATGACCAAAACAAATGAACGCATATCTAACGCTATAAACGGCATCACGGGAAACCATGCAGCTATTGTTCAAATTCAAACAACCTTACCTCTGTTTGAGAGCGCGTCCATGTGGCTTAAGGCCCCTTCACAACCCATCGTGCGTGCAATTCGTTCGTACGTTCTTTGGGGAGGCCACGGTCGCTACGTTTTTCTGAAAACGTAGGGTGGATTTAATCAAGAACAGAGAGGGAGTTTGCCAACGCATGTCAAACACACATCGTACGTACGTGGCCGTCGACACGTACGGGGGCCGTGCGTCTCACGTACAGTGTCCTTACACCACGCACGTTGTAAGTGCGTGCGAGTGCAATGATGTTTTTCCCACCCTATTGACAGGTGCTTGGTACACATTGTCAATCCACAAGATGCCGCCCATTCCACCGCTCCGATGCTGCAAGATCAACTTCAGATGGCAGCACAGGAGTTGTGCCCAAAACGTGCGTTGTACGTGCTTACTCGGTACGTTGTACGTGCTTACTCGGTACGAACGACGTGAGTTTTCTTTAATTATTTGATAGTTGAACTTTGGACGTGCCGAGTAAGCACGAACTACGCACGTACAACACACGTTGTACGCACGTGCAACGTGCGTCGTTCGTAGAGAAAGTGTGAGTGGGTAAGCTTGAAAGAAACGCACGATGTCGGTGCGTTGTGCGTGCGGTTGTTGTACAGGGCACGCACGTCGATCGTACGGAGGAAAATTCGCAGCCCGTTCGTAGACTGCACGCAGCAAAAGTTCTGCATGCACTAAAAGTTCTACGACGAGTCTGCGTGCTCAAAATTTGTCCAAAATCGGTACGGCGTCGGTACCGAGGACGCACGAATTCCCCAATTTACCCCACGTTTTTGTCGGTAGACAGCACGCAGCTGCACGTACGACGGGTTGTGAAGGGGCCTTTACTAGGTATATGGCCAGACGAACGATGGACGTATCTAATCTTCAAGCATCGCTTGACTGGTTCCACATAGGCATTCAACAACTGATGGTTAACACATTATCACCGGACCTCATCCCAGTAGCGGATGTAGCAATTGCTCTGCGGCGAGTATCAAGACGTTTGCGTCAAAATTACCCAACGTTTCACATCGCCCAAACTTCAACTAGGTTTTACTATAATCAGCCAGTTATCGCGTACAGTAAACATGACATGCATATTTACGTTAGCATCGCGATACCAATAGTTAATAATGAACACCGAATGGACGTATATAAGGTTCAAACTTTCCCACTTCCTGTAAACCACACTTCAACGGATACAACTAAAGTTACCAACGTTCCGTCATATTTAGCAATTTCACCGTTACATGACAAATTTATTGAAATGACAGACTCAGATTTCACCTTATGTACAGGGCAGGGTACTAAACATTGCAAATATCTGACTAGCGTCCAGCTATCTAAACAACCAACATGCAGTTTCTCTATGTTTATAAACGATTCTCCAGGTGTTAAACATAACTGTGTGTTTAGTTACTCAGTAAACGGTATAACTTCTTTCGTCACAGAAACGGAATCGGGAACACTCTTTATAAGTAATGCATCGACAATAATTACAACTTGTAACTAACACATTGAAAAACATGAAGGTTGTATTGCCTGTTATATAAACGTACAATGTCAATGCGGAATTTTGATTGACAATTTCGAAGTTTCACCGCGAATAAGAGATTGTCATCAAAACAGGACAATTTCCAAAGCTTATCCGGCAAATTTGCAACTGCTATCACAATTCTTCTCGGATGAAAAATTAAGAATTTATTTCAGGAAACAGTCAGCTTCAAGAAATATTAAAATTTCAAATTCCAGATATCACAATTAAGACACATGAATTTTCAAAAATCATGAAAAAGGACAAAGACATACAGGTCAACTTAGGAATTATAGCTAAGAAAGCTAAATTAGCGGAAAACGTTATCCTTCACTGGCCGATCAATTGTATTTTGACAACACAATAGATGAAGATGGTATTTTTTTTCGACTACAAAGATATTAGCTATAAATTCATTTGTCTTATCGGTCATGTCTATATCGATAGCGGCACTAATTTTCTTCAAAGTTAGGTCAATTGCTTTAACAATTGCCCTCTAAGCACATGCTCCGACGGCTAAAACACAACTAATATACGAGATACAAACACCACAAACAACGGCTAAAACCAGTGAGACTTGGCTCTCTATTGATTTTCAACCTGTCATTAATTTCGAAATAATACTGCTTTCGCTCATAATACTTGTGATACTGATCAGAATGTTAAGGTATTACTATCGCAAAATTAAACCAGTCATCACTCTGACAATGGAAATAGCAAATTACAACAGTTCGGTACGAATTCCCATCTACAACTTTAGATCTTGCCCCCATTACCTATCATTTACGGCCGATTCCGAAATTAAACATATTGAATTATTAAGAAATAGTATGTCAGCGTGTATGTATCTTGACTGGACAAATCCAAAAGTAAAACAAGGGAAAATCGTTCACAATGTGAATAATAACATTCACATTTCTCTTTACAAATATCTCTGTCTCAAGAAGTTACTTCTCACGCCGTATACGTTTCATCTTTATTATCTCCATAGCGATATTGTATACCCAATAGACGTCGAAACAAACAAGCAAGCACAACCTCTACCATTTATAAGCCATAAATCAACACCACTGTATCCTGATCTAAATCAAGATAGTTATAAATAAGTATATGTCTCGATGCTCAACATAATATGGGAAATGATTCGAGTAAATGAAAATTAAAGCATTCATAATTTTGAATTATATGACTCAAGCTCTCTTCTATCTCATATTACTTATGATTATGGCCAAAGGTAGCTACGAACATTACTGGCGCAGGGACTATAGAACGTGTACACCCTAAGGACTATGGTACTCACAAGTGAATGGTCCAAATTGAAGAGACTATGATAGAAAGAAGAAACATTAATTACAAGCTATGTTAGCGACGGATTCGCATTTGTGCAGCTGATGACAGCGTGTGGAATACAAAAATAGGACAATGCAACGAAAAGTGTCGAGTGTGTCAGACAGATGTCAAAGTCAACAAATGGATTAACTTGCAGATATGCAAGTGCTGTTTCTGTGGTGGAAGGCAAAACATATATGCAGTGAAAAACGAAGTCAATATAATGACTCCAGACTAACATTACTAGTTGTACAATACACAACTAGTGTTGTGCATGGAAACCGTGTGTGTTGTGTGTAACAATATAATGGATTATTATCGTTGTGAATCACAACGTCTAAGGGAAAATCTTTGTCCCTACAGAATAAAACTGTTTCATGATGACAAGTTACCCCTTCATCATGCGAACGTTCATGGTGACTGACTTCTGTTGCAGTGGATTGTTTTCATATCCGTGTTGTGAATATAGACATAGAGCAGCAGATCTTGCGTGCAGTGAGATGACAATTCATTATAATGTGTGGATACATATATACAAACTATAATGTGTTCTGTGACATTCATAATCTTGATTCACAGAAACGGACTTGCATGTGCATGTTGTATTTACTGATAAATCGGGAGATTTATCTCTTTTCACCGGGGGCATATCGCCTATATAAAATAATGCATTTTTACTTGAAATTATAACCAATGCATATAAATATACAATGTTCATGAATTGTGAACAGTGCAATAATAATGTAAACTATTGATGAAAAATGATGCCGTAATGTGAAATAATTATTAATATATATTGTGTGTGATTCAATGTTTTATAATAGTATATGAACGTTCGTTCACTAGTAAGAAAAAGCTCTCCTCCCATGTAATGTACATTCTCTACGTTCCTGTACAATGACTCCCAAGTTACCTACGTGTAACGGTAGGGGAGGGATAACCATATAAGAGTATCAGTCGGAAGACGAGAAAGCCAGAAATATACTCCTGGCGTCATGTACAGGTAAACCAATGAAACATTCTAGAAGACGAATTCCGAGTATAGTAGACTATATAAACGGGAGCCACGGATTCTCGAGAGAGAAGCGGCCTCGGGATTGTGTTGGCCGGAGATCCCCGTACTTTTGTACTGAAATGATCAAGTATAGGCCATGGATGTGAGAGACCCTCTGTGTTCTGTCTTCTTTGAATAACTCAATCACCAGACCTACATCCCCAGCTAAAGGCAATAAAAGCTAAAGGCGATAGTTTCTTTGGGTCAGTAGTCACCCCTAAGAGAGGTGAGGTGTGGTGAGTTGGGGTTTAACGGCGCTTTCAAGAGTATTTCACTTATATCACGGCTGCTAGTATTATGGCAGGGAGAAAGCCCGCAACACCATGTGGCTATGCCATGGAACTAGCGAACCATGGGTGGTACTGCACTGAAATTCAGTGTAGCATTAAACTTTTGTTAAGCAGCTGTTTATGTGTGCTAAAGTTGAAATGTTGTTTTCCAGGTAAAACACCTGTGCTTCACTACATGTAAAGCAACATTTGTGATGTTCTTATTGCATTTATTTCTTTGCATATCTGGTACCTTTTTGTCCACATATTTATGAATGCATTTTAACTATTTTAGCTTTAGTATTTATTTAAATGTCATATTTTATCTTATATCTTGTGTATCACCATATCAATTATATAACATGTATATACTCTCTCATAACTCTCTTAATTGATTTAATGCATTATCAATATCTTGAATGTAATTTAACTAAAATGTTGCGGTGAGATTCTAATAGAGAATATGTCTGTCTTTTTAAACCATAACACCAGAATTGCAGATTGACATCCTTCGCGTATTGTTTTATCACTAAACGTTACCCTTACTTAAGGCACTGGATGCATGCTTAATCACAAGTAACGTATATTCGGAACAGAGTCTACGAGAAATGTGTTATTCTGCAACGGTCACGTGAGTTTGAAACCATGTCACGTGGTTGTTTCGGATGGCCTTCCAGTACCCATCGTGTGCTCATACGAACGTCACACGACGTTTACACCACCTCGTGTAGATTTGGTATTATAGTCGTGTGATATTCGTGTGTTCTTCAAGTATGCATCGTGTCACCGTCGGTTCTAACCTCCTCCAAGATGACCATCGCAACACCACCGGAAGTAAATTCAATGTTTTACATTCCTATGATGTTCGGGACGGTAGCTCCGGCAATGAGTAACGCCCGCATTAAAAAGAGCTTAATTAAAAAAAATCCCTCAACAGTGTCATCAATTTTCAAAATATAGACTTGCTATGTATTCCCGTATGTGATTAAATTGTATCTGAAATTATTTGGAGTTTAATTGTTGAAAGCGTATGCTTTATTTAGGTAGGTGAAATCGGTCAAAACTAGCACTGTTTGGTGATAGGGGTATTACTATTAATGCCGGTAACTCTTTAAATCATTTGGTGACCTCCACATTTGTGGATAAAAGACATACTAAACTTGCTATTTTGAAAAAAATTGAAATCTAAAATATTTTATTTCATCGTCCTATCTCGTCTTAAGCTAAAACGCCAAAAGGTTGCCTCGCTAGTCTTGGAGGTCAAACATAACAATTCAATTGAATGAAACTGTGAGACACATATGGATCATCAATAAGGGTATTGAATCTCCTACTGAATGGTATATTGTGCTAATTACACACCTTAAAAGTTGACTTTTTAAAACCAAAAACACTTTGCGTCACCTATGATCTTCCTTTATTGCATTACTGGTGAAAAGTACCATGATGATCACCATGAGTGCTACTGTTCATTGGATATAGCATCAACAAGAGTCCGAAAAGTGGCCAACGTGTCGTGGTTACCTTGACAATATGGCCAAGGTCATGAAAGTCAACTGGTCGAGGTGAGGTAATTGGTTTTTTAACGCCGTTTTCATTTTTTTCTCGACTGCTAGAATTATATCTGGGAGAAAGCTCGCAACGCAACGTATAGATTAATGTGAAACCCGCGAGCATCGGCTGGAACTAGCGTACATGCGTAGCATGGGTGGTACTACGCTGAAATGCAATGTAGCATTGCACTCAAACGTTACTGCATGTAAAACCGTTCTCCACAGCAGACAACGTTGCCGATCACCTGGCGGGATTCGAACCCGTATGACTCATTGTGTAAATACTTGAGAAAAGGAATCCCAATTTGGATAACTTGTTCCTAACCCTTTTCATTAAATATTTAAATTCGTTTAATCAAATGAAATCAAATGCCCATTGAAAACATTTTAAAGTTCTAATTTGCAAACACAATTGAAAACAGTTATTGGTTTACAAGGTTTATTTATCTTTCGAAATGGATCTGTCAAGATTTGCAACGAACGTCAGTAACATTTTATCAAAACTGTTTTTAAATTATTTTAATTACAACTCCCATTAGCATGGAACATGAACATGTAAACTCCTTTGATATTTCTATCAATCTTGAGTCTCTTGTTTATTAACTTTGAAATGTCACGACGAAAGCAACTTATTGGCTTTGGAAAGAAACTTGTCAGATTCTTTCCAAGCTTAATAGTTTTGAAACAAACATTGACGTTCAACTTTATTCGGAAAGAACAGCATTTCTCAATTATCAAAAGACTTGATTTGACTATCGTTGTTTCGAAAACAAAATGTATTTGTCAAAATCAAAATCTTCGAACAAAATGGATTTGTCAAAATCAATTTTTTTTAATAGCTGACTACCAATTTCTCGCTGTCTTTCAAAATTATCATGCTTTTTTTAATCGATATGTCCTACACTTTGACATGACAATGACCTTTGGATGTAAGTAATAATTAATTCATTTGTATAGTTCTAGTGCATCACAGAGTCGCCATAGACTAATAACATACAAGAGCAAATGATTTCTATTAGCGTAATTTCAAATTATTTCAAATAAAAGATTGAGTTATCAGGGTATTTCTCACAAAATATGTTTGTATTTGGTCAATGGGTTAAATAATTACATCAAATATAAACCGTCACTTATATCTCGACGTTTTAATGATACCTGGTTTTGACTATTATCAAATAATAAACCTTTCCTAAGTAAATAAATAATGCTAACATTTATAGTTGAGTAATTTCATTTTTTAGGATTATATTTGATATAAATAAATAATTGTACCTGCTTCAAGTAATTCACAGCTATTTCACTGCCTAAACTTTAGTTGAGAGCAACAGCACTGCAAGGCTGCTTTGAGAAGTCGCCTGCTGATAACATCCAGCTGGTAGAACTGTATGGATAGAAGATCAAAACAAGGGGACACTTTACAAAAGAAGCTAGCAAAAGATGTGTTTATTTTATTTAGAAGTTTCAATGGGGACATTTGTGATGAAATACATAAAGTCATAAGTGGGTCAAGGAAAAAGTTAAGAGAGGACACAGAGAGTGCTAGCCAATCAGTAGTAACAATGAACCAAAGCAGTGAAACAATGGCTAAGCTTGAACGTGACCTTGCTGATCTGAAAGGTGAGCTTGCCCAGGAGATTGACTGTCTTAACGCTAAGGTGAATCAATTACAGAAGGACAATACAGGCTGGAAAAACGCTTATGAAACAGTGAGAGGAGAAGTGATTGAATTGAGAGAAACAATAGAGACAAGTAAAACACATGTTGCAACACTGTTTGACAAGCTGAAGAAGGAAAATATACAGTTGAATAGACAGGTTGGTGTTTGTGGAACAAATATTGCTGACCTGGAAACAAAACTTACATCTTTAAAAAATGAAGCAGTAAAACTTGGAGAGGAACAGAAAATTGTCAAATCTGGATTAACGGAGCAGCGAAAAGAAGTTGAAAAACTAGAATAAATTAATACAAGAAATGAAAAAAGGATGAATGACTTGGGTAAGAGAGTAACAGAAGACGAAGCTTGAAGAAAAGGGCCTAGAAATAACCCGCATTTCAGACGACAGAAGCATGGGCATAGCAAATATTAGATCCACATCAACGTCATCAACGACAACTTTGACTCTCTTGAAAATGACGTCACTCAAATCGACGAATCGGTGAAATCGTATTCAACAGTTATCCAGGAGACAAAGAAAAAGATAATAGCAGTGGAAAAACAAGTGAAAGATATGAGAAAAACTCTTACCAACCAAGAAAGCAAGAAATTGTGTGTCAACTCAACTGAGACAAAAGGAAAGCAATCAGGACAAACAGATATGACTACTGGTGTTATCATCAGAACTTCGACTTGCAAAGACAGTGGATTAGAAGCGCAGGTAACTGAACAACTTCCAGAAATAAACTACACAGACAAGATTGTACCACCAAAACAACCCAACCAGAAAATTTCTTTCAGTGAATGTGTTAGAAATGTTGTGCATCAAGAGAAATCCAATTTTATTGACGAGGTTACGAATGAAGAAACACATCATATTACAACTTCACCCTGCCAAAACTTGGAAAATATTAATATAAATGGGTCGGAGTCTCATCAGATGGAAGGAGATAAAATACAGACTCATATATCCCAAAACCAATGTGCTGCGACCATGAATGACTCAGAGGACTTTCGAGCGGCCCCGGTACGCAACAAGGTTGCAAGTTTCTACATCGGCGGAATCCACAAGTCCAGCTCAAGAGAAGCCCTGCAACATTACCTGGAGACGAAAAATGTAAGTGCAACCTTTATTAGATTCTTCAATCGATCAGAACGCAGAACAGCATCAGCCTAGTTGAATGTCCTCTTAGAGGATAAACTTCGTGTAGAATCCACTGATTTCTGGCCTCCAAACAACATAATTAAATCATGGCTTTCAAGAAGTGAATTTTGGAAACGCATAAATGATAGAGAATATGCTAAGCAACCAGAAGATCAATCTTATGAACACTAACATGAAGCAAAGCCTAAACTTGATGTGCTGGAACATTCGCGGTGCCGTAACAGGCATGCCATACCTGAATAAATGTTTAGAAGAAAACAACATAGACATTTGTGCTCTGTCTGATCACCAACTAGGAATTCACAACATAGACTTTCTGAACTCAGTCAACTCCCAATATAAGGCATATGCAAATGCTGAACATGTACCAGGACCTAATATTACTAAACATCATCTGACTGGGGGCACAGCTGTGTTATTCCATAAATCTCTCTCCAGAGATGTGATAGAGGTTCCACTAGACTATGATAGAGTAACTGGAATTGAACTCACCAAGTCAAATGGATAGTCTATTTTCATCTTCTCAGTCTACTTACCTCCATCAAATCGTGCACTAGATTTATACGCACATTATATTCAAATACTGGAAGATATCTACACTGCTTACTCACTGAAAGGCAATGTTATCATGCTTGGGGACTTCAATGGAAAAACATGTGGTCCAAGAAGTTCACATCAGTTAAACCAGAGAGATTCAATGTTAAGAACCTTTATTGAACGTAATAGATTAACAGCCATCAATATGGGCATAGTATGCTGTGGTCCTGTGAACACCTTCTGCTCATACGAAGGAGGCCCACAGTCAGCCATAGATCATATTCCTGTTCCGGAATGTTTGGAAGAACTTGTAAATAGTTGTGTGGTAAAGGATGACAACCCCCTGAATGTATCAGATCACCACCCAATCAGGTGGTCAATCGCAATGGATCTTACCCCCACAGTAGAAGCTACAACAACTTCAAAACCTGCATGGGAGAAAGCAAAACTGAAAGGAGTGATAACTGACTATACATACTGTGTGTCAAATGTTTTGTGGTCAATCAAGGCACCAGGTGAACACTGTAGTACAGGTGATATTGAAGTATTTTACTCGCGTTTAATCCATGGTGATGACGTCACTCTATTGTGTTAACAGAGGATTATTTTTAAGAATCTACTGGTCATTGACTAATCCCGTCAGGAGGGTTGTCAGGTTTTGACATTTTCGTAATGGCTCACAAAGTAACTTGTTCAAGAATGATGTATTTTGTCTTAGTATATCTGATTAGAATCTTAAAATATCTGGTTATTTTTGTAATGTCTGACCCGGGAATCGAACATGTAACCCTTCGTCTGTTACGCAGTGCCCTAACCTATTCGACTACCAGGCCTGCTGGTAATCATTTGATTGTTTGTCAGTAAGATCCCTGCATTCTAAACAAGACTGGTAAAGTGTGAAACGCGTGGGGATCGTGCTGAAACACATGAAATGCAGGAGTTCGGCTGTCAGTCAAATCGCTTTGCGTGGAAGATTTGCGCCATGCACGTGCGTGGAAGAATCCATTTCATAAGGGTCGAAGCTACGTGTACCATATCCGATGAATGGGCACCGAAATTTGCAAAATAATTAATTTTTTTAGGTTACATAATTGAAATGTATTGTCTATAATGCTAGATAATCACATATGTATGTTTCGTGACGTTATACATGGATTAAGATGGAGAATGCATTCGGAGCCGTGGATTCGTTAAAAATAATCAACTCGTCCCTTCGGGGCTCGTTGATTATTTTTAACGAATCCACGGCTCCTAATGCATTCTCCATTACATAATCAATTGCTTATAGTCAGCTGCAGAACAATTTATACCACAATCATGATTTTCAAAACATCTCAAACCTTTCTGGAAAGATATAGTTAAAGAACTACATGACCAAATGGCACATCTGCGACGCGAATGGATTAAGCATGGGCGACCCAGGGGCATGCAACATGCATCATTTCAGAGGTACAAGGAAGTAAAAGATAAATTCAGGACAGAAATGAGAAGTGCTGCTACCGAGTTTGAATCAGATCAATACAATAAACTTGACCAAATGTGTGATATTGATCAGAAACTATTTTGGTCACTTCTCCGTCAAGGGACAAAGAAGAGACAAATATCAAGTCTTAAAACTGAAAATGGAGTGGTTCGTGATGCAAGAGACTTAGCTGATACAATGGCAGATCACCTGAAACATGTCTACAGCAATGTTACAGAAGAACACTACGACGAGAACTTTAAAGCTGAGATTGACAAACAAGTGGCTGATATCAGAGAAGAGATATCAAGACACCATCATCCAGACGGCGATCTGCTTACAACGCCTCAAGAGGTATTTGAGTTATGTCAAACTCTTAAGAACAATAAAGCTTCTGGAGAAGATGGGATCACATATGAACACTTGAAATATGGTGGTAAAGTTTTATCACGTTGCCTCTCTTCCCTGTTCAATCTTATACTTAAGTCGGGCTATATACCGAAGTCATGGAAGAAAGGAATTGTCATTCCGATTTTCAAAGGTGGGAGCAAGCCAAGATCTGCAGTCGACTCGTATAGAGGCGTAACCCTAATGCCTGTTGTGTTTAAACTATTTGAGATTATCATGGGCAAACGAATGCCGCAAATAATGGGTGAACGTTCATTCCCAAGTCCTGAACAGTTTGGGTTCCAGAAAGGCATGTCATCAACTCATACTTCATTCATGGTCCAGGAGACTGCAGTTCACTACACAGAATGATCTGATGCCGTTCATGTAGCATTCCTCGACAGCTCTAAAGCGTTCGATCACCCCGGCCTTCTATTGAAGTTGAAGAAACTGAAGATCAGAGACACTATATGGAAACTGATAGACAATGCCTACACAGATATGACAAGCTGCGTCATGATCAACTTTGCAAAATCACAGTGGTTTCCCTTATACAGAGGAGTACGTCAGGGTAGTATATTGTCGGCAAAGTTCTACCTTGTGTACATTGATGAACTGCTGAGAAATCTATCAGCAAGTAAGAAAGGATCCCTCGTCCTTGATATAAGTGTTACTGCCCCTACACAGGCTGATGACATCACTTTAATCAGTCCTCTAAGAAGTGGCCTCCAGGACCTACTATCCATCTGTGAGAGATACAGTTCGCAGTGGAGATTTACCTTCTCTCCTACCAAGAGTAAAATACTTACCTTCAGCAAAGCCAAACTCAAGGAATCTGACGTGACACTTTATGGAAAACCTCTGCCTCGCTGTATTGAAATCAAGCATGTTGGAATACAATTAGATGCTGGTTTCAACTCCTGGACCAGAACTCTTGAAGCATGCAGCAAATTAAGAGGTACCACGATGGCTCTCTTCAAATCTGGTGTTCATCGAAACGGATTAAACCCATTGACAAGCCTGAAGCTGATAAAGACAATATGTTTACCAAAATCTCTGTATGGGTGTGAACTGTGGACTGAACTATGATCTAAAGCAGAAATCACTGCTCTAGAGCGTGCTCAAAGGTTCTGCTTGAAAATTGCACAAGGATACCCCAGAAATACAAGAACTGATATATGTAACGCCCTTGCTGGTTGGAACTCCATCGAAGCCTCAATAGATACAAGAAAGTTATCCTTCCTAGGACAGTTATGCAACTCTAAAGCAGATTTTCACCCAAGGAAGATGTTAATAACTCGGCTCTCATTATTCAGATATACCCACACAAAGTTCAAGCGGGGCTTTGTGCCTGACATATGCAAACTACTAATGAAGTACAACCTAATGAACTATCTGAACGTGTTCATGGAAGCAAGGACATTACATAGTCAAATGAAATGGAAAAAGATTGTAAAAATCGCAGTACAGAAGAAAGAAGAAGATAGCTGGCGAGATCGAATCTCTTCGGACCCCGAACTGATGCACTTCGCCTTGATTAAGAACGACATATCCACTCACATAGCATGGTTTGTGGCGAAGTCTGTCCCACTGTTGAAGTACGCTGCTAACTTTGTCGTCAACAGGTGTGCAGTCTGGCGTCCTGGAACAGTGTGTGGTGCTTGTCTAAACTGTGAACACCAACATAATGACCTCCTCACCCACGTGATCTGTCACTGCCCCCAGTTACCAGAGACACAGAGACAACCTGTGGTGCTCCCTCATCGACATCAGCCCGCCAGATGTGAGTGTTGCACTTCATGCAAAAGCAGATCAGAACTGGTGGCGTGTCTGTTATCCTGCAGACCTCCTGTCTCCCCGGAACTGTGTGATGTCACCGTCTATGCCCAGACTGTCATTACAAATTTGTACTCATTCCAGAAAGACTCACAACCTTAAAAGAATGTCATTTCAAATTACATTTTATCACAGCATGTTAATACCAATTGTAAACGTACCTTTTTAAATACCTCTCTCTAATGTACATTTTCTGCCTGTCCGTTTCATTGTAACTCTCCAAAGGAGGAATAAAGAATATATATTTATCAAATAATAAACCTTTCCTAAGTTTTAGGATTATATTTGATACAAATAAATAATTGTACCTGCTTCAAGTAATTCACAGCTATTTCACTGCCTAAACTTTAGTTGAAAGCAACAGCACTGCCAGGCTGCTGTGAGAAGTCGCCTGCTGATAACATCCAGCTGGTAGAACTGTACATTCCAGGCGTGGAACTAGGTCGCATGTGTTGTAATAAATTATGTGTGTGTCCAGTACAAATGAAATAAAAATATTTATTTTAATATTATATGCATCAAGTATATATAGTCCAACATTATTCTAATATTTTCAAGATTCAAGCATTCCAGCCATGTTCACTAAGTCAACAAGTTGGTAATTGGTATGATTTTAACACGACACTGCTAATAACTGAAGGTTTTTCCAGAAAATTTAAAATGATTGTTGTATTCATAAATGCTTCCACAGTGAAGTGTATGTGTTAGATTGTCTAGTCGCAGTCACGTTATCTCGATAACAAGTAAATTGAAACACCTACCTGTCCGTGATCTGTCATCCAACATCAAAGGTTTTAGCCAAATAATCCAATACAGCTATATTGATAGTACAACATCTCAGTATTTCCATGGTGTTCACAAAATAACAGATGTGTAGTAAGTAATTATCAAGATTAAATTATTTATTCATGAATAGGAGACTATGAATATCATATGAAATCCCGGCTTCTCGTACAATATATTCAAACACACAGTAACCCTGCATTTTGGATGTGTTTTTCATATAATGTATCCATCTCATATATAATCTATACAGTGCCTTAACATAATACTTGAAATTTATACACATAGACTGAAATACAGGCTTGCTACGCTATCCCTTACAATATGACTAGTTATAAGGCCCCATTTTAACTGCGCTTGTTGTGGGAAAATGCGACTGTGACTAGCAATGGAATTTATTTCTTCCGACAGAAATATAAACAAAGTATCAGACAAGGTAAACATCCATGCCAGGAAAACTTTAGTTCCAACGTTCCAAAGCTTGCTAAACATTCAACAATTCAGCCATAATTAACATTTCCCTGTCAGCAGATAAACTCTGCTCCCAGGAACCTCAACACGATGCCCATGAGGTATTTATCACTCTAATTGTTTTGACCTAAGATTAACTTTCCAGATAAGACTGTAAATTTATATATGAATGAAGCAGAGAAGGTTGAGTTAAATGAGTGGTTTATGTTGCTAGGAAGGAAGCCATGTTGTTAGGGTTGTTTACGGCTAACTGCCCATGCGCCAGTGCTGACTCATCACATGTGCCTCTCTGCAGCTAGCGATGCTGGCTCTCAACTATAGCGGTTGGCTCGTGGTAGAATAAACAGCAGTGGTAACTGTACTTCAATTAGTATATATCTGTAATTAATTCCAAATACACAATTCCACACTAACATGTGTATTTAATTTGTAACTTGTAACGATCAATTCTTATTTTCCTTCAGGATTTTCAAAATGCGTTGTAAATAGTCATATTGTTTAAATTACAATTATACTTTAAAAAACGTAATTTTCAATCACAATGCAATGTCGTGTGTAGGTGACTTCGTAGGAGAATTTTTCGGTGAATTCGTAGGAGGATTTTTTTAAAAATGCTGGATGATCGGCAATGTTTATTTTGATTATACGTTTAATTTGTTGTTTTAATGAATAAACTAATCTGGTAAGTATGAAATTTATTCATTGTAACAATTATATCAGCAGTGATTTGATGATTAACAGATGTCGCTGAAGATGAGAAGATTTATTTATTTATTATCAGTGAACTAAGAATAAGATTACGTGACCGTAAGTAATTAACAATTAGCCTATCAATCAGTGCTGTTCTCAGATTAATGTCATATAAAACGACAAAGTCGTAATTCATTAACTTCATTATAATAATCCTCCTACGAATTCACCGAAATATCCTCCTACGAACTGGAATGGACAGCTTAATACTTTAATCTTGTAAAAAGTTTAATGATGAATTAATCCCTAAAATATATTTTCTGTCGTTGAAATGAAATACCTGGATAATTCTGCAGACGAATGTATATTTCTAAAATTTCACTTGCACATAATACAATTGTCTATGCGGGAACCAGTGATTTCGTAGGAGAGGCCTATCGTGGTTTCGTTGGAGTGTCATTAATGGTTGTTAATTAAGTAATTAGTACCTCAACACTGTTAACGCTAAGCAATTGAATAAGTTGAAATACTGATGGATATTTATAATAATATGGCTTAACATACTTTATTCTATAAATATGATATAATGGACATTTAAGTATGAAATGAAATTCATCCTCGATATCGTCTTTACACATTTGGCATTTACGACTTGCATAATCTAAATTTTGATATCTGGCGTTTTCTACCGCTAAGTTATGGGAGCGAAGTCTAACTCAGGGGTGTGTTGAGATGTGTTTATTGTCCTATACTTTATTGGCTACTTACCGTTTTCATCTTCACCGACATCTGATAATCTTCCAATCGTTGCTCATATGCGTTAAACTATTTACACATGACATCATACTTACCCGATTATTATTTTTATTGATACAAACACAAAATGGGTAAACACCGCCGATCATTTGGTATACTTTGTTCGAAACTCTCCCAGGAAATCACCGAAATTTACCAGAACTCACAGTAATGTTTACATATTCTGCTATCATCCATTTCCCCAATTATACTTTAACTGCAGACGCTAATTACAAATGTTATTACTAATATTATTTCCTAATATTGATATTTAATATTATATCCTAAATATTGTTAACAAGATGTTTCATGCTTCACTGATTCATTTCAATAAGACAATTCATTAGAATTTGACTTAACTTATTATCTTCATGGTAATCCATAACAATAAGAAAAATATCATAATTTATATCAATTGAAATAATAAGTTCAAATAGTAATGCCGAAATTATAAATCCTAAAACAATCATACATCACTACAACCACTACCATAATTCGTAATCAAATTGGTATCGTACGAATAGTGATATAAATTTTAATGGTATACAATAAAATCATAATAACTAAGTTTCAGATCCATGAAACATATTAAACGATCAGAATAAAATACACAAAGAAAGAAAGCAAATTTCTGGTCGAATAAACTATATCTTAAAACGTACGTGCAAAGTTTTGATTACGAACTTGTCACAATACATCGAGGCTTCGCTTAGTTTAGGATTCGCTTTGACTTGCAAACGAAAAATCGTTACGAAAATCAATGTAATTACTACTAATAAACTTAATTTCCGTAAGATATGTGTTATTTTACTATTGAATTTATATCAACAAGGGTATTTCAGAAGTAGTCTAAATTTAAATATTTATGAAATGGATTAGATTGTTTTTTCAAAATTATCAAAATGTTCAAACCTCGCGTCGCCCGAACTTGAACAGCTGACAACAGTTGCAAATCTTAATTATTGTCCGACCATATATTCCCGATTTTGTGCAGCAATCTACTGTTAAAAATCTTATATTTATTTGATCTGGGGATCGTAAATTAATACTTTTAGGCAGCGGGGGCGATCATACCCCGGTCCTTACGGTTTTAAAAAAAACATGCATGACAGGGCCGCACCTCTCGCCATTGAAAACAGCGGCGTCTCCTATTTTCGTGGTGTGTCTTTCATAGCGTAATCTAGCTAAGAGAACATACCGGTATTCCGTTCTCCCTATCGTTTCAACTACATTACCGCCCCATAGGCCCCAATGGAGGAATTCCTTTGTCGCACTTTCGCGCACTTATTACGACTTTCGCGCATGAACAAAGCATTGAAATATCTTTATTGGATTAATAGCTATCCGTCTGCCCCATTTTCGCTCGTCAAATCTTCGGAAATATATTTTTTCTAAGTCATCAAACATCGCAGTCGATGCTTCGATAAGCGCGTCGCCATAATGAATCACATGGTATCGGGGATTCCCTTCCTAAAATAGATCCACTCGCGTGATGCACCAAGACGATACACGTTTGACAAGAGAATATAAAACTACCCGGGTCGGTAAATTACTCTACTGTTGAATACACTCATTTATTTTACTTGTGAATATATTATTTAACTGGCGAATAAAATAAAATAAATATGTAATCGTTTTGACTCAATATGCTGAAAACTGGATTTAATGTTTTTTTAAGCAAAACAGGAATAACATATTCATAAAATACAAATAAATTCAAAATCAATTTATTCTATAAAATATATGTGTATATTATAAATTTGTGTTATTAAATTATGACTACGAAGTTAATCGTTGAACATCTGCATTAAAGGAATTTTGTAAAAAGGTAATTATAAAAGATATCCTAAAAGAGATGGCTTAGAAAATATATTATTCCTAAGATTTGACAAGCGAAAATGGGGCAGACGGATAGCTATTAATGCAATAAAGATATTTCAATGGTTTGTTCATGCGCGAAAGTCGTAACAAGTGCGCGAAAGTGCGACAAAGGATTTCCTCCATTTGGGCCTATGGGGCTGCTCCACAGCTCTGACGTCTGTCAGAGCTATGTACCTTAGCTAAGCGTAATCTCGTCGTTTCACGCTCTCGTTCTGGCAAGATGGCGGCGCCCTGTAAGTTCGATAATGGCATATTTTCATTTTGCGATGGAATATTCCTTTAAGTCAACACTGTTGCAGGCATACCATTTTATAAAGAGAGTGCGCACTTGATTTGCTCGATCCCGGGCTATGTAGAGCTCTGTCTGATTGTATTGAATTGACCCCAAGAGTACTCCCAGGCGGTAGACCGGAAATTCCTCTGGACAAGAAGATCCTTATTACCCTTAGGTACCTTGCATCACAGCAAACTTTGTTGGAGCTGAGCAACAGATTCAACGTAACTGAATTTACTGCTTTAAAAGCTAGGCAAGATGTCATACAGGCAATTCATCGGGTGCAATTCATCCACTGGCCAGACCGTGCTGAGTATAACAGGATTGCCGAATATTTTGATAATATTGGACAATACAATTTACCAAACGTCATAGGAGCAATTGACGGGAGCCACATCCCTTTACAAGCTCCAAATAAAAATCCCTTGGCCTACTTCAATCGCAAGAAGTTTCATTCTGTTATCTTGCAAGCAGAGGCGACCAGCGACACAAAGTTCACTAGCATCAATGAAGGCTGGCCAGGTCGTGTCCATGATGCCAAAGTCCTAAAGAAATCAGGCTTGTGGGATACTGGTTATGAGAAGTCGATGCAAGGGCGATACCATCTGCTTGGAGATGCAGCCTATCCCATCAAGGAATGGTTAATCACGCCATACGGAGACAATGGACACCTGACACAAAGGCAGGGGAGGTTCAACAAGTGCCTCTCAAGCAAGAGGCAGGTGATAGAACGGGCCTTTGGGCTGCTCAAGACCTGCTTCCGTCGACTCAAGAATGTTCACATTCTCAATATGGATTAACTATGCAAGGTGGTGTCGGCATGCTGCGTATTCCACAACATTTGTTTGTCAGAGGAAGATGAATTTGAGGAAGCCGTTGACAATGATGTTCTGCAACATCCAGCACCAGTTATTAGTAATTAGTAACAAGTAATTAGTACCTCAACACTGTTAACGCTAAGCAATTGAATAAGTTGAAATACTGATGGATATTTATAATAATATGGCTTAACATACTTTATTCTATAAATATGATATAATGGACATTTAAGTATGAAATGAAATTCATCCTCGATATCGTCTTTACACATTTGGCATTTACGACTTGCATAATCTAAATTTTGATATCTGGCGTTTTCTACCGCTAAGTTATGGGAGCGAAGTCTAACTCAGGGGTGTGTTGAGATGTGTTTATTGTCCTATACTTTATTGGCTACTTACCGTTTTCATCTTCACCGACATCTGATAATCTTCCAATCGTTGCTCATATGCGTTAAACTATTTACACATGACATCATACTTACCCGATTATTATTTTTATTGATACAAACACAAAATGGGTAAACACCGCCGATCATTTGGTATACTTTGTTCGAAACTCTCCCAGGAAATCACCGAAATTTACCAGAACTCACAGTAATGTTTACATATTCTGCTATCATCCATTTCCCCAATTATACTTTAACTGCAGACGCTAATTACAAATGTTATTACTAATATTATTTCCTAATATTGATATTTAATATTATATCCTAAATATTGTTAACAAGATGTTTCATGCTTCACTGATTCATTTCAATAAGACAATTCATTAGAATTTGACTTAACTTATTATCTTCATGGTAATCCATAACAATAAGAAAAATATCATAATTTATATCAATTGAAATAATAAGTTCAAATAGTAATGCCGAAATTATAAATCCTAAAACAATCATACATCACTACAACCACTACCATAATTCGTAATCAAATTGGTATCGTACGAATAGTGATATAAATTTTAATGGTATACAATAAAATCATAATAACTAAGTTTCAGATCCATGAAACATATTAAACGATCAGAATAAAATACACAAAGAAAGAAAGCAAATTTCTGGTCGAATAAACTATATCTTAAAACGTACGTGCAAAGTTTTGATTACGAACTTGTCACAATACATCGAGGCTTCGCTTAGTTTAGGATTCGCTTTGACTTGCAAACGAAAAATCGTTACGAAAATCAATGTAATTACTACTAATAAACTTAATTTCCGTAAGATATGTGTTATTTTACTATTGAATTTATATCAACAAGGGTATTTCAGAAGGAGTCTAAATTTAAATATTTATGAAATGGATTAGATTGTTTTTTCAAAATTATCAAAATGTTCAAACCTCGCGTCGCCCGAACTTGAACAGCTGACAACAGTTGCAAATCTTAATTATTGTCCGACCATATATTCCCGATTTTGTGCAGCAATCTACTGTTAAAAATCTTATATTTATTTGATCTGGGGATCGTAAATTAATACTTTTAGGCAGCGGGGGCGATCATACCCCGGTCCTTACGGTTTTAAAAAAAACATGCATGACAGGGCCGCACCTCTCGCCATTGAAAACAGCGGCGTCTCCTATTTTCGTGGTGTGTCTTTCATAGCGTAATCTAGCTAAGAGAACATACCGGTATTCCGTTCTCCCTATCGTTTCAACTACATTACCGCCCCATAGGCCCCAATGGAGGAATTCCTTTGTCGCACTTTCGCGCACTTATTACGACTTTCGCGCATGAACAAAGCATTGAAATATCTTTATTGGATTAATAGCTATCCGTCTGCCCCATTTTCGCTCGTCAAATCTTCGGAAATATATTTTTTCTAAGTCATCAAACATCGCAGTCGATGCTTCGATAAGCGCGTCGCCATAATGAATCACATGGTATCGGGGATTCCCTTCCTAAAATAGATCCACTCGCGTGATGCACCAAGACGATACACGTTTGACAAGAGAATATAAAACTACCCGGGTCGGTAAATTACTCTACTGTTGAATACACTCATTTATTTTACTTGTGAATATATTATTTAACTGGCGAATAAAATAAAATAAATATGTAATCGTTTTGACTCAATATGCTGAAAACTGGATTTAATGTTTTTTTAAGCAAAACAGGAATAACATATTCATAAAATACAAATAAATTCAAAATCAATTTATTCTATAAAATATATGTGTATATTATAAATTTGTGTTATTAAATTATGACTACGAAGTTAATCGTTGAACATCTGCATTAAAGGAATTTTGTAAAAAGGTAATAATAAAAGATATCCTAAAAGAGATGGCTTAGAAAATATATTATTCCTAAGATTTGACAAGCGAAAATGGGGCAGACGGATAGCTATTAATGCAATAAAGATATTTCAATGGTTTGTTCATGCGCGAAAGTCGTAACAAGTGCGCGAAAGTGCGACAAAGGATTTCCTCCATTTGGGCCTATGGGGCTGCTCCACAGCTCTGACGTCTGTCAGAGCTATGTACCTTAGCTAAGCGTAATCTCGTCGTTTCACGCTCTCGTTCTGGCAAGATGGCGGCGCCCTGTAAGTTCGATAATGGCATATTTTCATTTTGCGATGGAATATTCCTTTAAGTCAACACTGTTGCAGGCATACCATTTTATAAAGAGAGTGCGCACTTGATTTGCTCGATCCCGGGCTATGTAGAGCTCTGTCTGATTGTATTGAATTGACCCCAAGAGTACTCCCAGGCGGTAGACCGGAAATTCCTCTGGACAAGAAGATCCTTATTACCCTTAGGTACCTTGCATCACAGCAAACTTTGTTGGAGCTGAGCAACAGATTCAACGTAACTGAATTTACTGCTTTAAAAGCTAGGCAAGATGTCATACAGGCAATTCATCGGGTGCAATTCATCCACTGGCCAGACCGTGCTGAGTATAACAGGATTGCCGAATATTTTGATAATATTGGACAATACAATTTACCCAACGTCATAGGAGCAATTGACGGGAGCCACATCCCTTTACAAGCTCCAAATAAAAATCCCTTGGCCTACTTCAATCGCAAGAAGTTTCATTCTGTTATCTTGCAAGCAGAGGCGACCAGCGACACAAAGTTCACTAGCATCAATGAAGGCTGGCCAGGTCGTGTCCATGATGCCAAAGTCCTAAAGAAATCAGGCTTGTGGGATACTGGTTATGAGAAGTCGATGCAAGGGCGATACCATCTGCTTGGAGATGCAGCCTATCCCATCAAGGAATGGTTAATCACGCCATACGGAGACAATGGACACCTGACACAAAGGCAGGGGAGGTTCAACAAGTGCCTCTCAAGCAAGAGGCAGGTGATAGAACGGGCCTTTGGGCTGCTCAAGACCTGCTTCCGTCGACTCAAGAATGTTCACATTCTCAATATGGATTAACTATGCAAGGTGGTGTCGGCATGCTGCGTATTCCACAACATTTGTTTGTCAGAGGAAGATGAATTTGAGGAAGCCGTTGACAATGATGTTCTGCAACATCCAGCACCAGTTCCCCAGTTGTTGGAGAATGATGCTCAAGGACGGTTGAAGCGTGTGCTTCTAACAAATGCATTGTAAACTATGCCTATGACTCTCTGAACCAGTTCATGAACATACACTTGTCATGCTGAGAAGTTGAGATTTTCATTTTCCATATATTTGCTATTCAAAGGAGATTTGATGGACAAGAATGATTTTATAGAATAGACAACTGGTGATGGTTTTAAGATCACGTTACGTTATGATGTTAACCATTATAATTTTTAAGGTTTTGACGTTGTAAATTTGACATTATCCCTTAAAACCATTACCAGTTGTCTATCCTATTAAATCATTTGTGTCTATCAAATCTCTGTATGTTTTCCAGCAACTGAAAAATGCTGTCTCCAAATTACCCCTGTTCCTTGGAGTCCGTTTAGTATACATGCGCATTTTTGTTCATTACATTATCAAATGGCTTTTCATTCGTATCTACAAGTCTGTGATGAAGAAATAAACAAAAGTCACAATTGTAAAATTTTAATACTGTCAGAAAATGTAACAAGGCAGACAAATAAAAAAAAAGAGAAATAAAAAAAAGAGGTCTTTTCATTTGTACTTGTCTTGCTAGCATGAACAGCATGAACAAAGTTCAATCATAAAGTGGCAATAATCATCAGTAAGCCCGAATTCACCTGGTCCCGCATAATCAAGTGAAATACATTTAAAATATAGACTATATAGTAACTTTTTTTATTGGGAATATTTATAAATCTGATTTATTGTCCCAAATATTCAAATAATTTCTTGTATTTATGAGGTTAATTTTTATCAAATAAGCAGTTATCAATGCACAGATATATAATCCAATTTGTTGCTATGTATATGTATCATAAAACATCAGAAAATATCCAAACGGCAGCATTTCACTAAGTACATAATGCACATGCAATTTATCAGAACGATATAATGACCACTTTATAATTTCTACTCGGGAGTGAACTTATCCCTCAACATTCTCCATGTTTCCATGTACAGAGAGATCATTGAATACTATCAATATCACAGGTGGGATACTAAAGGAAAATATATTGCCTGCTGACCAACTAAATCAAATGATTGTTATATATCCTTCAACAATAACAAATTATTTAAAACTTAAAGAAACAACCAGTTATATTGCAACAAAATTTCAATATTTGTTAAACTTTCAAAAACATTTTTAAATAAAAAAAGATGTATAAATAAAACTGGTAAGAATATGACAAAATCAATGGAAACATTATTGTTGCCGAACCACAGGGGTATGTATTGCTTAGAAAAAGCTATAGAAAGACTTATATACCTCCCTACCCTATTACTCTATATTAAGGAACCATAATATAAAGTAATAGGGTAAGTAGGTAGATAATTATGTCTTTCTGTAGCTTTTTCTAAGTAATACATGCCCCTGTGCTACCAACCAAGTCAATAAAGATGAATACTATGAGGCTTTCAACCACTAAACAGTAAACATGATGTTGATCCTGCCAAAAAACAACCCTACTTTATTGCAAAAGGCTTGCAGATTGTACAACTTGCATAAACGTATAATATGCTGACCAAGTCAACTTTGAGATTAAGATTGCTGTGACACCTCCAACAACCAAACATTATTTGGATCTTGAAAAGACCTGCATCGCAATAGGCTTGCACCTTGTTTAACTAAGAAGAAAAAATAACTTTGTATTACAATAGACATTTGTCTATTTTAGTCACCCATTTTGGTTGTGACATGAGCAGGTGAATTAAACTATTCATCAAGTAAGTAATGCAAATTTGAAAATAATAATCATGTGTACTTCACCCTTTGAACAGAGTCTCTGGCTCTGTAGCTCATCAACCAGGTACTATTGCATTATTTCATCGTAAGACAAGAGCCATCAGGAGAGATGATGTATCAACACATAAGTTGAATAATCAGTAATATATCCATGCAAACCACCGAAATCTAAAAATTTCAGAAAGTTGAAAACTCCAAAAATCTCAAATAAATGTAATGATTGGTCAACAAACCAAGTTTTGAATAATCTGAGTTCTGCTCACTGATAACTAAATTTCTATGAGTCATATATCATCTGTGTGTTAATGAAATCTGACATTTCTTTTATAATTTAAAGAAATTATAAATATCACTATTTTTGTCCAGTATATGCCAGGGTGATGAAATATGTATGAACATGAAAAGGATCAAAGCAATAGTTCTTCTGTAAGCGATCAGACAAAAAATGTCTTCGCACGGACTGAATATACTATATATACCCCGAACCGTTGGTTGGAGGTATAATTTAACTCATGATCTTTTTATTTTCTGGCCAAATCTCGCAAAACCGAGACTAAGGAGTTGGTCACTTCTTATTATCCCCCGCCACAACGAAGTTGGCGGGGAATATAGAAATGAGCTCCGTCCGTCCGTCTGTGCGTCCGGGCTTTTCCATTCCGGCCTCAAACTTCAAAACTATAAGACATATCTCAACGAAACTTGGTGTGTGGAACAATCATCATGTGTAGATGTGCCTTTTAGGTTTTCAACTTCTTCACAATTTTTTATTTGTTTAATTTTTACCATTTCCATGGATACATAGCTTAATAATTAATTTCCGCATGGATACATAACTTAATAATTAATTTCCGGAGCAGAACCCAAAAACTGCCATGGATGTATTTTTAGCTCATCTGGCCTGAAAGGCCCGAATGGCTTATGGCATGGCACGGTGTCCGGTCTCTGTCTGTCCATCCATCCGTCCGTCCGTCCGTCTGTAAACTTTTCGCATTTTTGTCTTCTTCTCTAGAACCACTTGGTCTAAGGAGCTGAAATTGTGTGTGCATAACTCCTTGGTTCATAGTCACTGTTATTCAACAACTATTCTTCAATAAATTTTCCCAAAGGTGGGGGATATGGCCGACTCTGTCTGCTTGTTTTTCTTTGTGACGTCTTTCAGCGGCAGCTTCTCTACGGTCTGACTCGTTCTTCAGGAAGGTCTGTAAGTCTTCGACCGCAGTGCCGCTCCTCCTCCGCTTCTTCGGCTGTACTTCTGTATAACAAACATTATCAAACTGTCAGTCAATAGGCATTGATCTTTTGTGAATTGAATTGTTTAGATTTTGTTGTTTTCAAATGATCAAAACAAAGTCAATAAAAACTGGAGTGTTTTTACTCATAAAAACAGATGTCTCCCCCCTTCCCCAATTTTTACAATCTTTCAACAAATCTCTTTTTCAGTATAATTATTTTGTTTTAAATTAGAATTATATTTTATAGCAATAATTCCACAGTCATATTCTATTTTTGCTCTTTTAATTAGGAATTATTTTATATGCATTCTTCATACATTAAGAATTACAAGGTGACAGCACAAACATTAAAAAAATATCATTTCTCCTGTATTAAGTAACAATTGAACTCAAACAAATTCTCCTATAATACATATCAATGAACTTGCCTACATCAGTAGAAGTGTCATCAGATAACTCAATTGTCTCTGTGTTGGTCTCTGTGACGATGTCTGGAGTTTTCTTTGAGTCTGTATCTAATACAGCAATGGGCTTGATGTCAGGGAAGAGATTCGAAGCAGTCCTCCAACTGCGTGTCCACTTCACCTCCTGCCTCTCCTGATGTGTTGGATTTCTTCTTTTGTCGTTCATACTTCTCCTTTAGGCCCCTGAATTTTAATCGACACTGTTCTGCCGTGAATTCGAGTGAATATGTTTTCATTGCACTCGAAAGATCTTGCCATTTGTTTTTTACTTGTTTCCCCCTGTCTTCAATTTTTTTGTTTTCCTCCAGAAGTAACTTCTCTGCTGCCTTGGTCCACTTTGCTGAAACATTTAATTGAAATAAGCAATGGAAGTAGAACTGGTTTGATTCCTTATTTCACAGTGTTGTCCCTAGATGATCAGACAAGGGTGTATTTCTGATCAATTCTGAACTGTGTATGTTGAAATCACAATGATAACAGTATCCTACTTCTCAAAATGTTAAGGTAAATCAAGCTTGAAGCAAAAAGGATGGACAAGTTCCCCCCTGACCCCCTATATGGACAACACTGGTTCATCATTTAAAAAAGAAAATCAATAACAATAATTATGAGTACAAACTGTTTGAATGCATCAATTTCCACTATTTAAAAGGATCATTGAATGGTATTACTTGAGGTTATAGCAGAGGATTATATATATTAGCAGGACTGATATAATATAGATAGTATAATTTCTTTGGGTATTACATAGATTCTGATCAAATGTACGATAACATTTTTTAAATTGTTGATACCTGATGTGTCGCACACTTGAGGAACATGGACATCAGAGCTGGTACCTGCAGCATTTTGGCAGTTCCTGGCCACAAGCTGGCGTACTATTAGCTCTTTCACAGCAGTATCTGCAAATTGATAACAAGTTATTAAAATCATACAACAAGTTCCAAGCTGTCCATACATTTAAGAATGTTATATATAATGCTTGAAGATTCTATGTTGAAGATTGCAATGAAACCGTTTGGAGAACAGTCTTGAAAACCTAATAATAAAAGTAACTTTAATCTACGGGTGTTAAAATATATTATGTCAGAATACACAATGGTGAGATTCTTTTTAACATCCAAATTCATTCTTCAGTACTTCACTGTAATTAGACTGCCAGTGTGATGATGTCATAGCCTTGTGACATCATCATATAGACGTCTTAACTTTATGATGTTATTTAAGCATTGTGATGTCATGTTATTGTTCGTGGCAAGCTTTTTTTTACAATCTCCTTGAGGATATATCGCTTGATCTGTCACTAGCGATATCTCTTGTGAAACACAATTTTGGATGACATAATATTATGTCTGCATAATCTCATTGGAACAAATTACCTGTCTCTTCGGACTGGAGCATCTGAGCCACCTCGACAGCGCATGGTACTTCTATCGCGTTTCCGTCCTTTGTAATTGTAATGGAAGTCATGCTTAAACATAAACAATGTATATATATTAGGGCGTTTAGATACTAACCATTTACATTTTTTACAACAAAAAAATAGCACCAGTAGATAATTTTCCAAACCTTTGGAGCTTTCTACTGCAGGGCTAAAAAATAAAAACCAATTTCTACAGTTTGCTCCTTGTTATATAAAAAAGTATAGTTGCTCTTTTATCATATTATCATTTTATCATATTTTATATGGTCGGATAAAGCAATTATGTTTAAACACAAAATATAACAATCACCAATCACAACAAGTTCAAAATACATACTTCCAGTGTTGTTCCCAGTGGGGGGTCTTGGGGATATTTGACCAGTTTTTTTAGGGTGGTGTTCCTTAAAAGATTTAGAGTAGGATACTTAAACCATTGTAACAAGTCCTATCTGTTCAGAAATAAATACCATGTAACTCCATGGTAGTAAGAACATGTTATTTTCATCGAATAAGCTAATTGTTCAATATATAAAAGACTGTTTTTGTATTTACCTTCAGCACACTCAGAACAGATTACTGATGTAACTGGTAGCTCTTTGGTTATGTACAACTCTAATCTCCACTGCCTCACACTTTGCATGAAATGCCCTTTGGCAAAGGGAGCACCTGAGGTAAACTCTGCAAAGAAAGATTTACTTGACATATTCGTCTTTTAATCACTGAATGCCCACCCCTAAAAAAGGAGTCCCAAATCTATTACTACATTGTAACAGTAACTTCAACATTTTAAGTCCATGATCTTGGATTTTCAATGTATCGCTGATGTACACAGTACAGTGCCAAATAACATTCTTACACATCCAATACATCTTATAATAGAAAGCTAAATAATGAGTAGAAAACATTACATATAAGATTGATTACTTCAATCTGAGATGATTTCAATTCAAAATTCAAAGTTTTACTATCACTATAATCCAACCAGAAGTTATAGTTATATATATATATATATATATACAGTTTAATGTGAGTGAATTATATAAGAGTAGAAACTTATATTATACATAGAAAATGGTAGTCATATTATCATGGAAGATGTAGCACTGAATTAACATAAGTGCTGCCGTTGAATTACATGTTAATTAGCTATTACCATGAATGGGATAATAATAAAAAGTACATTTGTTGTCATATGTTGTTTCATGAATACGATGTAGTTATCTTAATAAATTAATAATAATAAAATTTAATGAAAATAATCTGGCACTCTTTATAGCTGGGATATTTTGTTATGTTGATCAAAAGTGATCAAGATTTCAGAATCAATCGGCAAACAAACAATTAATGAAAGTTATTATCGCAATAGCTACTTAACATGGAACAAGCTAGGCTATAGAAATATTGTAACCACAAACTTATTTTTGACAACAATAAAATACTTTTGTTCTTACCAATGGTCAAAATCTATATAGAAGGTTGAAGTGTTGGCCTCTTCTTGTCTTGTAAGACTTTTTCTGTTTTCGAGTGTGGGGCAGGTCTCATATACAAAGCACGTCCACTGGTTCAACAATTCGCTGGATAAATCTGATGTAGAATCTGTAAAGACAAACGTTCAAGAAATGTAGGAGATTCAATTTAGGTCTTTATAGATCTACGGCTCTACGATCTCCCAGTCAATCAGCTCGACAGGCATATCCTATAGGCCTATGAAGACTGTCCCTATTATCGTGGGTCTTATCATTTTTTATGTATATTTCCACCAACACAAGTACGATCTTGATCATTGTTTATTTTTTATTAACAAAAGACAAATTTCTAAAAACATATGCAAAACTGAATTCACATCAGTGGAAAGAGGAAGCAATTGATTATACAAATAATTATAATATTTCATCACAGTTGACACAAATATTTATCATAAAATTTATTCAGACTACCAAGTGTGTACTATTTATTAGGAACAGAAAACCTCACGGCTGCCAAATAGCTTGTACAGAATATTATTATGTTATGGATGAAAATATGAACGAATATTACAATTTTTTACTATATTTGACAGTGTACACTTTTCTTTTGCCATGTTATCAGTTATTATGTTCAAAAACCATTTAAAGGAAAGATATACGACTTAATTCAGATTTGCAAAATCAAGTTCTCACCGCATGCCGCCATTACCGCCCTCTCATTTCAATCCGGGTCATTCGGGTTAGCCCGGCGGGCGGTTTTAGATCACCCGGCCGACCAACTCAAGTGCATCCCCGCTTAACATCCGGGTTACCGGGCAAAACGGACGCCCGGGTTGATAGCACGCCTGGCAAATCAAGTCCGCCCAGAGAGCCGATCGTTCTGCCGCTCGTCCGGTTTAGCGTGGTATAATGCATTATATACAATGTAAGGTAAATAATTGTTTTCTCCAAAAGTGGTTCACTGTTAACATATCTGCCATAAATAATAATTCTCATTTGGCTATGGAGTCTGTAATCAAGATTGCAGCTTGCTGGGACAATTCTATTTGGTAACGTATTTATTTTATATATACTCATGGTAAAAATGGTTGACACCCCCTAATAGTTATAGGAATGAAATGTTATATAAACAACGTGATTATTTTTTTTGTAAAATATGTAACTACTGAAAGTCTTTTTGTGAATAGTGTCCTTGAGCATTTGCTATTTCTCCACTTGTACTTTAAAACACCAAAGAAAGGGAAATATCATAAAAATGAAATTTAGTCAAAAGAGTTCATTCCTTGTGTCTTGAGATCTTGGCAGTGGTTCATTGTTACAGTGTTTGATTATTCTCATTTCGGATATAATAAATAAGTGAAAGTTGCAATTGAAAACAAAATTCTACTGAATTCATATATACCCAAAATATTACATGGTGTCTCATTCGCAAACAATACATACATGGCAAGTATTCTATAATTTACATCATGTGTTTGTGCAATTTACTGAGATATGAATATCATAATATCGAACAATATTAATTGTCCATGCGTTTAATTTGCTAAAACCCATTTTCTGTTTTTGTCTGTTTTTGGGTATATATGGATTCAGTAGAACATTTTTTTCGGATGCATCTTTTACTTATTTATTATAACCGAAATGAGAACACTCAACTACTCAACCACATTGCCGTCATGTTTAAACGATCTCATGACGTGAAGAAACTCAGATCAAAACAATTTCCCTCCTTTGAACATATGTACATTTCTTGCAAAGCTGGAAGTGAATCGCTTAGAGTTCTTACTGTTTATAGACCTCCAGTGTCTAAGAAAAACAAACATACCATCAAAGACTTTTTATCTGACTTTTCCGATCTTCTGGAGCGTGTTGCCATGGAACCTGGACAGCTTGTCATACTGGGAGATTTCAACATCCACGTGGATTCAGCATATGATTCTAATGCGAGGGCATTCTGTGAACTTCTAGATTCTCTAAACCTGACTCAACATGTGAACAGTCCTACCCATTCATCAGGTCACATACTGGATTTAGTGATATCAAGGGATGAGTGCTCATTAATCAAGACTGTCACAGTTAGTAATCAGGCAATCTCAGATCATTCTGTTGTCAAGTGTGTACTAGACATACGTAAACCATCACCCCCACGCAAGACACTCACTTTTCGAAAAACCCGAAACATCAATGTCACTGATTTTGCTGATGACATCTCTACGTCGAAGCTGTATGACAAGGTCTCTGGCTCACTTACTGTCAATGAGAAAGTTGAGGCCTATGACGAAAACCTCAAGAAAATACTTGATGACCATGCCCCTCTAAAATCTAACTCGGTTGTTATCCGCCCAAATACAGGATGGTACACTGATAACATTCGGGAAAAGAAGAAGGAAAGAAGAACAGCTGAAAAAAAGGTGGCGCAAAACCAAACTAGAAATCTACAGACAGTTATATCAACAAGCGCGCAATGATCTTAACATTGCGTTATGTGCGGCAAATAGAATTATATTTTGACAAATATCAAGGAAAACAGAAAGAACAAGTGTTAGCCACTAACATGGCAATGTCCCCCGCCGGTGACATTGAGCTAGTAAGACACATCATTGGAACTACTTGGGTTCATGATATATCGTGTTAATAAGAGTTCTAAAAGTTGTCAAAGTGTTGTGGTGACCTTGAAAATAAGGTCAAGGTCACCAAATCGACTGGCGTCTGCGTCATCCTCCGATGTAGACTGACACCAAATTTGAAAACATTTGGTCCAACCGGTCATAATAAATGGTGATAACAAGAGTTCGAAAAGTGGTCAAAGTGTTCTAGTGACTTTGAAAATAAGGTCAAGGTCACCAAAATCCCCTGGTATATGCGTCATCCACCAGTATATACTGACACCAAATTTGAAGACTTTGAGTCCAACTGGTAAAGAAATATATCGCGTTAACAAGAGTTAGAAAAGTGCTCAAAGTGTTTCGGTGACCTTGAAAATAAGGTCAAGGTCATCAAAATAAACTGGTGTCTGTGTCTTTCCCCAATGTAGGCAGAAACCAAATTTGAAGACTTTGGATGCAACGCTTCATGAGATATCGCGTAAACAAGAGTTCAAAAAGTTGTCAAAGTGTTGTGGTGACCTTGAAAATAAGGTCAAGGTCACCAAATCGACTGGCGTCTGCGTCATCCTCCGATGTAGACTGACACCAAATTTGAAAACATTTGGTCCAACCGGTCATAATAAATGGTGATAACAAGAGTTCGAAAAGTGGTCAAAGTGTTCTAGTGACTTTGAAAATAAGGTCAAGGTCACCAAAATCCCCTGGTATATGCGTCATCCACCAGTATATACTGACACCAAATTTGAAGACTTTGAGTCCAACTGGTAAAGAAATATATCGCGTTAACAAGAGTTAGAAAAGTGCTCAAAGTGTTTCGGTGACCTTGAAAATAAGGTCAAGGTCATCAAAATAAACTGGTGTCTGTGTCTTTCCCCAATGTAGGCAGAAACCAAATTTGAAGACTTTGGATGCAACGCTTCATGAGATATCGCGTAAACAAGAGTTCAAAAAGTGGTCAAAGTGTCGTGGTGACCTTGAAAATAAGGCCAAGGTCACCAGAAGTGACTGGTGTCTGCGTCTTCCCACAATGTAGGCAGAAACCAAATTTGAAGACTTTGGATGCAACGCTTCATGAGATATCGCGTAAACAAGAAATGTGACGTACGGACGGACGGACGGACGGACGGACGGACGCCGCTGAATACATAATCCCCCGTTCCGCGTTGCGGCGGGGGACAAAAACTAGACATCTGAATCTTCTTCTTGATAACATCCTGAGACACAATTCAAGTTCCAATCTACCTGAGCATAAGGATAAAGATTATCTTGCAACAAGATTCGCAGACTACTTTTCTGAAAGATAGAAGGATTTCGAGTAGATCTGGAAGAAAAAAAGCAGTCAATCCAATCCTCTTTTGATGATCAATCTTTTACAGGTGAACCATTGAGGCATTTGCGAACACTGACAAGTGAAGACTTGAAACGTGTGGTCTCAACAAGAAAAACCAAAACATCTTCTCAAGACACATTACCGACCTGGCTTACTAAGCTGGTAGTCAATCAGATTTCACAGCCCTTACTGGATATCTTCAACTCCTCCCTGTCTTTAGTCGAGGTCCCAGATTCCTATACACAAGCTGTCATAACCCCACTGCTTAAGAAGCCAAACCTTGACAAAAATCAATTCAAGAACTATCGACCAGTCTCATATGTTTTCTTTGTATCCAAGTGCCTGGAGCAGATTGTTGCCAACAGACTCTCTGAACATCTAAAGAACATTGACTTATTTGAGCAATACAGGTCCAAGCATAGCACTGAGAAGGCATTGGTCAAAGTCCACAATGACATCATGTGTGCTATGGACAAGCGACAAGTAACACTACTGCTTCTCCTCGATCTCTCCAGTGCTTTTGATACTATCGATCACGAGATTGTTCTGCAACCCCTCAAGGACAGGATCGGGATCAGGGATACAGTATTGAAGTGGCTCAGGTCCTACCTTACAGACAGATACCAAACAGTCAAAATCGACTCATTTCTCTCCAAGCCCAAACTTTTGTGTTATGGTGTTCCTCAAGGTTCAGTTCTAGGGCCTCTACTTTTCAGCTTTTACATCCTGCATATTGGTGACATTGTAAGGAGCCACTCTTTAAACTTTCACATGTATGCTGACGACAATCAGCTGTACCTGTTCATTGAACCCAAAGATGCAGAAGACACAGATGATTCAACACTCCGACAGTGGATGGCAGTGAATTACCTCAAGCTGAATGGTGGAGTTCTTGACTCTTGGTAGCAAACAACAACTCTCAAAGTTGTCGCAGAGTTTGACCATCAGCATTGGACAGAACACCATCAAACCATCAGACACAGCTAGAAATCTTGGAGTGATTTTCCAATCTTCCATGTCCCCTGAACAGCAGATCAAAGCACTCAGCAAAGCTTCCTTCTACCACATCTACAATATCAAGAAAGTTCGCAATCTCCTTGACAAAAGCGCAACTCAACTTCTCATGTCAAGCCTTGTTCTATCCAAATTTGAATACTGCAACTCTCTTTACTACAACATTCCAGCCCATCTCATCAACAAACTTCAAAGAATTCAAAATTCTGCAGCTCGAGTTGTCGCCCGTGTGCCTCGCTATGAATCCATCACCCCCACACTTGGAAACGTACACTGGCTCCCTGTTTCGAGCAGGATTCAATACAAACTTCTTTTCCTGACTCACAACTGTAACAATCGTTTCATGACGTCACAGACGACAAATACGGGAAGTCGCGGTGAAACAATGGTTGCTAGGCAAACGTGATATGTGCACATGTGCTCATATCAATGATATTAACTTGGTTATTTTCAACCTTATGGGTAATACAAAACATTATCTTGCATGACAAATGATATAATAAATTTGAACTCCATACATAGCCATAACAAACATGGTGGCATTGGTAAAGTTGGGAACAACCAATTTGAATGGATAACCAACAAGGAAGGTGTGCATAAACGACACTGTCAAATATCAAAGGTGTCTCAATCCAACACATCATATCTCCGTCAAGAGTTAACAATCTAATTTTGTGACTTTGATACCATAACTGTTTATGTTGACCCGTGTCCTTTGCAACGTGTCCTATGGAGCGGGGCCCCTCGCTATGAAACGTATAGTAAAGTTTGTCTTTGTGTATCTTTATGTAAAATGCCCGGCATGCCTTAAGAAATATTTCTCCTGTCATCTGCCAAACAGTTTGTCTTCTTATGCCTTTTGTAGTCGACCAGAATAACGTGTTAGTATCTCGGTCATTTTCAATAGCACATATTCTTAGGTGGCCCGTAAACCTTATTCCAATCCTCTCTGTGGCGTTTGAAGAGAATGATCCTTTCAAAATATCACTCTCCAGCATTCTTCCTGATTTGTCCATCAACATTGTCAGCAATGAAGACTTTGTGTGTTTAACATTTTTCGAGTGTAGAACCTCTGTATGTTTTGTAGCAGTCGATCGTCTATCCAGAATATGTGTGTCATCCTTGATCGTAGCACATGTTGCTCTGCAGGAAACTCCACATCTTATTATAAGCCAAGGCTTTGAATCTCTGTTAACTGTTTCATCAGTTTTATCGTTTAGGTATGAAGTGGAAGGTATGACCAGAAGAAGACACAAAAAAACTCTAAACATCTTGCTGTATTGCCCTTTTCTAAACTCTCTTGAAACGTTCGTTGTCTGGAAAGATAACTTATCACTTTTTGTAGAACTCAGTCTACTTTCTCAGCCAATCAGACGATCGGATTTTCCTGACAAAATAGACATCTTGATGATAGAATAACATCCACGCTAAAACAGTCTTCATGACACGTCCTCAATGTGCCTGATTGGTCAAAAACAAACCACAAAATATTTATTGAAATATGCTCCACGTGACTCGATGTAAAAACGACCTCGACACTACCCGTGCACACGCGGGATAAAGACATTTGCAAATGAGTTTCAATATCTTGAAATATGTTGCATGCATGTGTTAGGATTATTACTTTGCAGTATGTTTCAACCATGTAAAAGTCATATTACAAAAGCAAACCATGTTTTATACGTTAGGTTATTTGAATTCAAATTAACTAAACGAAATATATATCCGTTAGAATCTATGAAGACAGATGTTATAATTTGTGATTAAGATTGCCTCGCTCCGTCCCTTCTTAATGACTTACATTTATATTCATATGTTTCAACTATTATGAAGAATCGACAAATATATATAGCTGACGAACATGAAATATTGACAAGAACTCTTAATACAAATCACCGTTGGAGTTGGAGCCGGTGATTGAGACTTTTCTTTTCTTTTCATTAAGGTAACGATATCCTCAAGCCACACAACTGATTTGATGTTAAACAATGTCTGAGAAAAGCTATATCCTTGGATACTTGAAACAGAGTCGAAAAAGCGGAACAAGGGGAATAACTCCGGAAAAAATAATCACATGCTTCTTTTTTTCAAATTCCGTCAAGGTATCGATGGCCTTAAAGTACACATCAAATTTGGTTATCCTATCTTAAATAGTTTCTGAGAAAAGCTGTCCCCTTTGGTGATACCTTGAACAGAGTCCAAATGTACAGAACAAGGGCAATAACTCTGCAACGATTAATTGTGTGCTTCTCTTTTTCGAACTCCATCAAGGTACTTATGCCCTCAAGCCATCCACCAAATTGGGTAATCCTATCTTAAATGTCTCTGAGAAAAGCTGTCCCCTTTAGAGATAGCATGAACCGAGTCAAAACATACGGAACAAGGGCAATAACTCCGGAAAAAATAATCACACGGTTCTTATTTTCGAACTCCATCAAGGTATTTATGTCCACAAGCCACACACCAAATTTGAAAACTCTATCCTAAACAGTTTCTGAGAAAAGCTGTCCCCTTTGGAGATACCATGAACAGAGTCCAAAAATACGGAACAAGGGCAATAACTCCGGAAAAAATAATCACACGGTTCTCATTTTCGAACTCCATCGAGGTATTTATGTCCACAAGTCACAAACCAAATTTGGAAACTCTATCTTAAACAGTTTCTGAGAAAAGCTGTCCCCTTTGGAGATACCATGAACAGAGTCCAAAACCTTGAAATATGTCACTTTAGCTCATATATAGTTCGACCTTGAACAAATTGAAATAAAAGCTGACTCTGCTGTTTTAAATCCTCATGATATGCTCTTACAGATATCAAAAGTAAAGGGAAATGCTATAATATTTCATCCCATGAATGACTGAATGAGTACGCTGCACAGACATTTGTCACATTAATTAATTTTAGCGCTTTTTGTAGATGTAGATGTTTTATTATTAATACCTAAAAATTACTTGTATTTAAAATACATATGAGTGATGACTGATATGTGAATCCGTTAGTGAAAAATTATCTGTCATTCATTTTATGATGATCACCAGGCAGTAGATACAATAAACATGTCTGCAAATATGTATCTGATGTGCCCTATCACAAGACGTTTAACAAATGTCATGTACGTGATTCTCAGAAAATGTGGTAATGTACACTCACATGACACATGTCGTGATACTACAGGATCCTTATAAATGAACTTTATAAAGCTCAGGCCGAGATCCTCGACGACTGAGGTGCAGAAAGATTCATGATGATAGTTGGTTAGCGATTATCCGGAAGATGTTGCAATTTTCATTTTCGTTTCACAAATATTATTAAATTTATTATTTAAACATGAAATATTTCTGAATGTTAAGCACATTTGCTGCTTTTTCGAATGCAGGAGAGAGTACGGGAGAAATAAAAGTTACAAATATGTAAAGACTGTAATGTAAAGTGCCTACACAGCAACCGCCACATACATCATAATGAAGCGAATGGAGTATATGCTACAATACATTGTATATTATTATACATTAAGAGTATATCTTAGTTTCGGGAATGTACAGATTCAAGTGAATACCATTACTCCCCATAACAACAACATCCATAATCAAGAAAGGAAGATTTTCTGGATAACAACTTCTTTACTGTGAAAATACACGACGTACATCAGGTTGAATGTAAAGAAATAACAAATTGTGATCTATTTATATAACAAACAAAACAATGGTGAGTAAACTAAATCAGGGAGATTAACATGCATGAGAATGATATACAATGGGGATTTGCAATACAAACATGAGGGGAAGAAATACTTGATACTTGTCGGCTTTATTGAAGATGTGAGTAAATACAAATTGATAAAACGAGGGAGGCCAATTGACTTTATTGAAATTGTAAACAAACAATAAGTACAGCTGATTGGAGAGAAGCCAATGGTTGATGTGGTGGATTTTGAAGTTGTCGGATGGTGATTGGAGGTGATAGGTGTTGATTGGTAATGATTGGTAGGGACTCCTCGGATAATTTCCTCCAAAAAGATAAGTGAATCCCAATCACATGGTAAGAAGATGCCTTGATCGCGGTTTATTCCCCTCTGTTTCCTTCGAATATCAATCGCTTCCTTTTCAGAGGATTTCTGGTCAGTTTTGTTGACAGACGCTTGATGTTCCTTGATTCTTGTGCTGATGCCATAATCAAATTGCATCACACTAAATCATATAATAATAATAATAATACATAGCATTTATAGAGCGCATTACTCCATTATACAGACTCAATGCGCTATATATCATAATACATGTCATGATCTTCCTGTTGAAGATCACAGCAACTAAAAGGGTGCATTTAGTCAATAGTAACATACGATCCTCTCAAGCGATTGTAAGAATTTCCCATTATCTACAATGTACATATCAATGAATTATCACGCCGTATATAGGTCTGGTTCTAGAATGCATATTGTGAGTTCTTTAATTACGTTTCCGTGGATGCTCTGTCTTCATCGTGAACCAGTCAAATGATAACGCGGGCGTAAATCAAAATCAATCCTTTATAATTTTTAGTCCAGTAAGCCTTTATGTAACAAGTCCTCGGGCTGCGTTTTCGCAAACTCTAATGCACATGCACTTGGGTATTGTTTGGATATATTAACAAACGAAAACAAAACTTGTTGCTAGGTGCATCAAGAACGCTGAATTGTTGTATAACCAAAATATATGGGTTTTATATTGAAAGTGATTGGAAACACCCCTGGGTCGCCTCGTGTGCATCCTACTAAATACCGTTACAACACTTATTCTTTACAATTCAACATATTTACTTACCAACAATGTAAATTGTGAAACGAAGAAATGATAATTTTGTTTCCACTCTTTATAATTATGTTACAAGTTTTTTCACTAAAGTTTGTAGTCTTCTTTTTAATTGTATATCTTTTGTCGTGCCTATAAGGTGTAGTACCCTTTCATGAAATAACGTCTTTGCAAACTTAAAAAGCATCACATCAAATCGATTCAGGTAGAGTAAATGCTTTTTCGTTTCTTCCGTGACGTTTACGCTGCTACTTTGAGCTTTTTGTAGGTATGTGTTGAACTTTGTTCGGAAAGAGAGATTAAAGGTATTTTCAAACATTATCTGTGAGACTTCCTGATGTCCCGTCAACCCGAAATACGCCATGGACTTTAAGTTATCCTGAGCGCTTTTCAGCATTGTGTTATGTCTATCTTCGTACGACATGCCCGATTCGTTGTAACACTTAACACGCATGAGGTCAGCAAGCATCCTTGTCTGTCGGTTGATTGCCAGGTTAGAGGAACAATTCATAAAATCATTCAGTGAAACACCTTCCCAGTTTAAGGTTTTGTAACAAGGAGGAATTTCCGCTTCTGTAGCAGATGTTCCGCCACACTGGAGAGGTACTTCTTTCCATGTAGCACCCCGTTTGACGTGCAGCCATTCACTGAGGAAACGTATGAATGGTTCACGTACCATAGTGGCATACAGGTGTCTGGAATGAAATGAACATAAGATACCCTAAGATAGATTTCTTAAAAAATTAATGTAATAAGGTACTTGGTATGTGTACTGTATACTGGGAATGTAATGTAATCCAAACATTCTGGAAAGAACTTGAAAACTGGATTAGCCAAACAATAAAGACGTTTGAAATAACAAAATCTTAGTTTGGTTTGGAATATTAAAAAGCAAACCGATGTGGCAAATTCATTCAATCAAAGCTTATTGCACTTAACAAGGCCATATACTATATATAATATAATATTGTCTTTACTCTTGAAGCCTAAATACGAACAAATTAGAAAGGGCTAAATTGAAGGTTAGTAGACATTGTGCAACATATACACTTATCAATGTTTGATAATCATGAACATCAAATATAACAAGAGAATTAGTGAGCACAGCTCACTCATATACCCCCGCTTTTATCTTTAGTCAAATAAAAAACTGTTTCAAAATATGAGAAGGACATCAGTGTTTAGTCTTTTGTATGAACAGACCACAGAAGTATTATAAAAGCAGAGTATATATATCTTCATAGATACACGTTTAAGAGTGCTTTAGAAGTAAAAGTCGAAAAGGTCCGTCCGTCCCTCTGTCCCAGATCGTTTCCGGAGCATATCTCAAAAACTATTTGACTTGGAAACTTCAAAATTTGGTATTGAAGTAACCCATATGGTGCCGTTGTGCCTTGTAGGAGGCTAAACTCCAAGGCCCAAATAATTTTAGAAATTTCCACCAAAAACGGTCGGATGTTTGGACTTTGTCTCGTTTCCGGAGCATATCGCAAAAACTATTTGACTTTGAAACTTCAAATTTGGTTTGGAGGTAACCCATATGGTGCTATTGTGTCTTTTAGGGGTCTCAACTCCAAGGTCCAAATAATTTTTGAAATTTTCACCATTAACGGTCGGATTTTTGGACTTTGTCTCGTTTCCGGAGCATATCGCAAAAACTATTTGACTTTGAAACTTCAAATTTGGTTTGGAAATAACCTTTATGGCGTTAGTGTGTCCTTTAGGGGTCCCAAGGTCCAGATGATTTTTGAAATTTTGTCATTTCTGGAGCATAACTAAAAAGACTTAAAGAAATTGTTATCCAGAAAATGTTCCTGTTCTTATCTAACTGAGTTGATAAAATTGAGGTCGTCACTCAAAACGAAACTGACGATTCTACAATTACGAAGATAACGATCGGCAAAGATACGTACACAATCACACGGAATGATTGACGACATGAAAATGGCGCTATCAACGTGCCGTGAATTTTGTTCTTAAGTCAATTCCTACCCAAGAGAGAAAATGATGTAAATGTAAAGCTTACCTTTGCCGTATCTTCTTGTGATGTCTCTGATTAATATACCATTCTGCACACGTGTGAAGGACGGTCCAGTCGGCATGTAGTCCACATGGGAACTGTTTATAGTACATCATTAGCACATTGCGCATCCAGTTCTGATAGCAGGGACATTTGGATTCGGCACCAGAACAGTTGCAGTATGTAGACACATCAATATATCGGCGGAGATACTTTGACATTGAGCGACTTCCGGTTTTCTGTATTCGCAGTAATACAAGCACGTCACTGCCATTGTTGTTAATATGGAACTTTCTTACGATGTCATTCTTTTCAAACCCATATTGCTGAGATGAATAGCTTTCAAACATGGCGACTTTGTTGGGCCTATATGCAGGGATCTTTGCATTGGTATTGCCAACGGGCAAACCAGGTACTTTCCCTGTCGAATCAATCTTTAGCGCAATCAATATATAACAACATATTTCCAACAGAGATATGATGAAGATCACCCTTCGGGAAGGCATTTTGACGTCCATGGGTTACGTCTGTTAAATCTGTCAAATACAAAAAAGCTACAGCTGTACGTTATATTACACCATTCGAATTGAAGGTATATACACGTACAGTGACAGAATGTCAATGTGTCAATCGACAACACGAGTCATCAGCAGATGACATATCCAACCAGTCCCACATTATTTGTAAAATACATCTTTGAAAGATAAGTGTATACGACATCAGTTACTAAGGTGGATAATACACATGCAGAGTTTCAGAAAAATATGACGAAGGGTCTTTGAGTTCTGCTTGAGAAACGAACCTACAACTACGATCCATGAACAATGTCCAAGTCCAACGAGTTTTTATCGAAACGAAAAACTATACAAGGTCCAGAGATCTAAAATATCAAAAGGTACCACTTTAGTTAGTTGGTAATACACATGCGCACCATTGCCTTGACTAAATGTTCATTTAAAACAATAACATAAACAGCTGTAAAGTTATTCAATGAGTCATTTATTCACAGACGGTAGAACTATCGAGGCTTATAATTGTTTAATCGTTTCAAACAGTAAAGTAAGTTTACTAACAGATATATTTGTATAATAATGAATAGCGATGTTTTCATTTATTTATGATAATTACTTCTTTATATTATGCTTTTAATTATCTGACATTTTCGACGACAGGGTTTTTTTTTATATCTCGAATGGAAAACCACAGGCCCGATGTGATAAAACATATTTCAAATTCAAATTCAAATTTCAAAGGCGACAATAAAAGGTTATAATGGTAACTGTTCACGAGGCATCTGAAGTGCTTTCTTTTTTATTGATTTGTAAAAGACACTTTCTAACCATTATGTGACCCATAATAACCCTTCACGATCTAGTCCCACTAATATACAGGGTACAAAAAGTGAAAGTATAAACTTGACAATGCTCTCCCAACATAGGTTACTCGGCTCGTCATAGAATTTGAGCGAGCAAATGTTTCCGCTCGTTGAAGTTTTCCCGACAAAAACTTTTTTCTCTTAATCAAAGACAAAGTAAACACTTTTCATTGTTAATTAAGGATTCAGCCATTTGGCGTGTTTTTTGTGTTGTTTTTTGTTTGTTTTTGTTTTTGGTTATTATTCCACCGATCTTGTCAACAGATTCAACAAAACAGCAGTTTCAAATTCGACCAAACTTTGCAATGGCGAATTCATAGGTCACGTGGTTCAGCCTCGATATTGAACAAAAAATTAATCGTGATTAAATTTTGTATCTCAATGGCTTATTTTTTCTTTAATTCACAGATATGGAGCTCGAGACTCCAAGCAAGACTAGCCGCTCAGGTTATAAATAGAACTCATGAACATTAATCTCGAACTATTTCTCGAATTGTGTTAGCAAGATTGAACCAAAACGGCTAAAGCAAATGCAACCACAATTTACATGCTGATAGATCTAAATGTGGATAAGAGGTCCGCAGCTGTTGGGTACCATTAGCCTGACCATTTAAGGTCCAGTTCGAAACTAAAAGTCTATTTTTTAAAATAGGGAAAAAAACATCAAAATGAACTAAAGGCACTGTAGCAACCTTTTTGACAGTTTTTTTGACATTCCAGGACTTATGCCTTGTGTACTCCCTTTAATATTTCTATTATTTCGCTTTCATTAACCTGTAATCGATAATTACATGAAAACGTCGAAACGGGCAGTTTCAAAAGTTACGCAGGTGCCACATATGGAGTATCAACACGCTCAAACACTGTTATGATGACTGCCAAACTGGATACTTTCGATGAACTGACAACAAACCAGGTATTGTAATTATAGATTTGGAGAATGTTGAACAGAAAAGCAAATTATGAAAATAATAAGATGCACCAAGTAAATTGCACTCACAAATGTATATTGAGGACGATCTGAAATACCCTTAATAGTGACCTCTCTGTGGAAGTATCAGCCTCCTGATATGAGGGCATTATTTGGATAAGAGACGAAAAAAACACGAGTTTTTTTTAAAGCTACAAATATCCAAGGCTTTTACTTTAATCAATAAGAAGATGATATTTTCTTTATCACTTAAAATCATTCTTTAACAATTATTAGCAAAAGAGGGATTGAACATATTTGAATCACAAAACTGTTATTAAGCTTCTTCGTCAGCATTATGGCGTCATAGCATTATTACGTCATCAACTTTGTGATGTCATTATAGCATTGTCAGCTTCGTTCTACGTAAGTGATGCCAAAGCCTTGTAATGTCATAAGATTAGGAGAGATGTGACGAAGAAATAAAATAGTTTTAGAATTCGTTTATTTTAAAAAATAGCAAGTATATTATGTCTTGTATCCAAAAATGTATGAATATTTTGGAGTCACCGAAGAATTTAAAGAGCTATCAGCGTCGGCAAATTATACCGTATTTGACCGATTTAATCTACTTACATGTAAATGAAGGACGCGATTTTAATGAATAAACTCAGAATCCTTTCAGATACATGTTTATCACATACGACAGTGTTCAGCGAGTCTTTAATTAAACAAATAATGACACTGTTAGGAGAAATAAAGTATAATTACATTATCACTCTTAGAGAGCATAGTGAAAGAACAACTATTAGTTGATTATACCAGGCAATTTAAATTCATCAGAGAGATATGCATGTAATTGGAGTAACAAACATGTTCACATATTTACCGTGAATATGGGTGACGATAACGTCATGTGGCATGTCGTAAAATGACCATAACAAGTCGTTATGGTAAATTTAATCGATTTCTGTTAGTGTACGAATAAGTCTATGCTCCAGTGAATATATCATAATACTGATTCACAATAATAAATTATTGTCGCAAAATGGTACTTGAGTTGGAACTCTGCCATCTCTCCTTAAAGAGGTTTTGATTGTAGCACTTGCACAATGTACATTGTACAATACATCGCTTGTTGATACTTTGATCTCACACAAGTGATATCTACTTTGGGAGCCAGATTTTGGATGTCATCATGAAGGAATAATGAATTCATTTTAGCGACGTGTATGTCTGTTATCTTCTTCCCATCATGTTCTGCAAAGGCCTGTGATTCAGAACGTTTATTTCGCACACGACTTGGGAACTGGATAATTATTCAGACAAAAAGTTTTAGTTTGTGGAGAGGATGATGTAATAACTTCACCAAAAGTATTGACGTCATACCCGAGAGAGAAATTGCTGATTACTAGGAAAACCCGGATCCATACAACGTTAATTAAATACACTAAGTCTTCATTTTCACCGATATTGACACGCTAAATGGTTAGTTATTTACATACACCGCACTTAAATTATTTCATCCACACAATCGTTGATGTAAACTCAATAGAGATAACACATATCCGTATGATATTGCCAATGACCCGGGACCATCGTGCTCTAAATTGAGCTCAGTTTGTAATTTAATTCATTAATTGCTTGTAAAAGGCTTTAAGGGTACAAAAACACATAATTATGTTTAATAGTTTCATTTGCGCTGTCCAAATTACATAAAGAGGAACTATTCAATTTGTAGTTAAGAGCACTTCTATTTCAAACACAATTTCAAAATTCTTCGAAATGGAATAACGTTATATATTCTCTAGATTCACGTTTTATTCGATGTCAGTGTCGATTATAAATTGGTATATGATGGCTGTCCAAATCATGATGATTTAGTTTTTAAAGCATACAAGTCCAAGTCCAAGTTATGGATCGATTCATATGCTTTTGTATTCACTTATGCCTTTCCAAAAAAGCTCCACTTGATTCCATAAATAAGGGGTTTAAAATGCCATGTTCTTGCTTAAAACAATATTCACGATAAGACTATATTTCGTTACGAGTTCAATGAATCAATTCCAGCTGTTTATAAGTTTTAATATTTCACAATAAAATAGAATTCTAGAATTGTATTGTATTTTTCTTAAACATCTCGAAGGAGCCCTTATCTCGTCGGACCAAAGAGCATTTAAGAGTTTTTTAAAATCATTTACTGCTGATGTGTATGCTTGTTTACATAGTAAATGTAATATTTCGCCAAGTATTTTTTAAAAGTAATTCTTTTTTACACAAAAAAACAACAACTGAGGAATATATTTAAAGGTCCGGAAAATGGGTGTTTAACGCTTTGAAATCGAAAGCTACAAGCTGTTACAGCTATATTTGCGAATTTGCGAATTCGATTTTTCAAAACCATAAATCAATAACGTCAACATATGTATTTCACTTGTGTATGCAAGATGATATAGAACGCTATCTTTACGTAGTCATGCAAACATTAGGATTATTTGCATGTTTGGATTGATGGTCAATACTGCCAAGAGTAGGATTTTGTGGTTTGGAACAAAGGAAGGTTCGAGAAGGAAAGTATGCCCCCAGTGGAAGCTTAATTGAGATCAATATTACTTCACACTATTGGGTATAAACTTTAGCTTAGATCTTGATGACATGGTAACAATTTATTACAAAAAGCTTTTAAAATGTCAAAATTTATGATTAAATGGTTCGCAAGAAACATCATTCCACTCGATAGAAAGGTAACACTGTACGTGTTAGAATCACCAATCCTTCCAAAACTATAATCCCCATTGACCAAGGAATCTTTACACAAAATGACGGATGGACGGGCGGACGGATGTCAAATGCCAGGCCAGGCCATACGTCCATCGAGGTAATAATTCAAGCTTATGGCCTGGTCACACAAGCCAAAAGTCGCGTAAACGCATGAATCACGCACACGATTCGATGTTATATGTACAACTTTTTGATTCGACCTCACTTCAGTAAAATGTAGTGGGTATTGAAAATATGGATACCAACTCAAATTTCAAATACATCAACTAGATTTCAAAGTAATTGGTACGGTAACTACTTCTAAAGGAGCTGATGTGCTTCATGCGACTGTTAAAACGGGAATGCCAAGGCGTCGTGGTCGCATCAGTATATATGTGCCCGTTGTACGCAGTTCATACGTGAATCATGCGCGATTCATACGCAGTTCATTAGTGCAAGTTCGCATAGGGTTAGTTTTTCAGCGGACTTCGTCGCTCACAACCACGTGTTCGCCCTGTTTGCGTGTCTATGCACTGAAGTGCTTGGTTTGTTAGTGATTTGTGAATGCTCTTTCCGTAGGTATTGCGCAATTCATCGGTGATTTTTAATCGCGTAAATCAGTGAAAATGGTCAAATTCTCGACGGACAGGCACGCACAACCACACTTTGTGCGTGATTCGTGCGTTTACGCGACTTTGGATCCGTGTGACCAGGCCTTGTGTGACCAGGCCTTTAAACACGCTAACTATCGGAAACCAACATTATGGGACAAACTAACCGATAGGAACCTTCCCAAAATACCGATTTGACATTCTCAATCCAACAATCTGGCTTACTGTAATATTATAGTCGCTAAAAAAATGTTTTTTTTTTATCCAGACTGAAACTCAAAATGAATCCACTTCATAAATGATACTTTTGGATGAAAATTGTCGCCTTCAAGACTTCCAGAAGAATTTTTTTTATATCAACACAAACCTATTTATGTAGTATTTGCATTTAGGAGGTTATAAAATAATAAAATGGAAGTCAGAATTACCATATACGTAGGTGTAAAGGAAACAATGGATCGAAGTACTGTTTTTCAATTCTGACTTAGAAATAATGCTGAACATATCAGTGAGTTGGATAATGAACTGCAATGTAACATTTCTGTCGAAACAAGATAGTACCTGTCAGATATACAACCCGTACTCATATACAAAGGCTCCAATACAGACTTCTACATCGTTGCCTACAAAAACAATATCCGTTTACATAAAATGAGTCTGATTATTGTGACTTTTGTTCCTAAATGAACAAATACAGTGCAGTATTTGTTGTGGATTGTGATCTTGTATGAACACTTGCGACTAAATGTGTAGGTTGGTTAGACAGAAAAAATGAATTTTATCAGAGAAAAAGATAAGATATTAATCATATATAATCGCTTTCTTCGAGAAAAGCAATGACTCATTAAACATAATTTTCCTAATAAAAATAGATTTTTAAACAGAAACGGCAACTACTGCCACGATTCTAAATACATGTAATAATATTAAAAGTCCGTGACTGTCATAATGTAATGTTACTTAAAGGGACAGCAGCACGTTTTTTCGCTTAAATAAGTCGATGAAATGTAAAATATATTTGAAAAATAATGTCACCAATAGTAAAACGTCCTTCTCTCTTGGGAAAATAAAGTTGAAAATTGAATTTACATGGTTCCGCAAAGCCATGGGAATCGTTTTTTTGTCATTCGAAATAATAAAATGTGTTCACAATAAAATTACCACCATGCAAGTTTTATTTTATACGCAACAAGGTTTATTACCACTACGGATAATTGGTTGGGGTACCCTCTAAAGTAAATATAAATGACATAAACTACCATTATAAATGGAAAATTTGAAAAACTAAAAATTGCAAAAAACGTGCTACTGCCCCTTTAATTTGCAGCTGAAATGTCCAAAAGAGTTTATGTGTTCTATCTCTTCTGGTCCTCATGTAATTTTCTGTTTATGTAATAGTATAGTATATTTATAATGCGCACATATCCATGCTCAATGCATGCTCATGGCGCTACACACTGTGTTAATATTGTGTGTTTAATACATTAATGTATAGATTTTCTAAATAAAAGTTTATATTAAAAAGGGTAAAAGCAAAACTTCTGTAAATCTTATAACCAACGCAGGAAAAAAAAGGAAAAACCGTGCTATACAAAGTGTGCCTCACACCTGCATGATATGTGATGAAATATACATCTAGCTGTAAGACCATGGTAGTACTGCAACTGTATTGTATTCATCTACATTGTACTATTTGTCTCCAGGCCATACATACCAATAACATTACTATCTACATGTATATGTTTGTCTATCATAAATAAGTCTTTAATTCCATTGTTTTAATTATTTGTCGTATGCATATTTTACTTTAAGAATATGGAAGCAACTAGTTGCAAAATATAGACTTTGGAAATGAACAGTTTTTCGTCTAAAAGTAAATGTGACATTGATTTATAGATATCACAATGTTGTATTCTTGTACAGAAATCAATGTGTATTGGTTTGACAAAGTTGAAATATTAATTTGATATTGATAAATACATATATGTTTTAAAATGAAAAATATAGATCATGGACATAATCAATTTGTTTTTGATATTCTCAATTTCACCAAACAAATCTGACTTAACGTACGTTACTGTCCCTTAAAGCTTGCCTCTTGTACGGGGTACATTGGGAAAAGTAAATCGGTTAGTCAAATGATATAATTAATGTCATGGCACTATTGAAGATTTTAAAATTTGATTTAAAATATTTAAGACACCAGCACAAAATAATTATGGTTTCATTATACAACTCATTTATAGTATTTGGTTGGTTGTCTTCAACAGCTACATGTATATACACTGATTATATTTTCCATTTTCCATCATATATATTATTGTTAAATATAATGACAACACGTCTACAGCTTAAAGCTGAACTGACATTGACTCTGCGCCCCCTCCATAACTTTCTCAACATGTGCTCCTTCTTAATATGTGTATCTGTTTTCTTACGGCTTAAATGTATTATTTCTATTCGTTAGGATTTCTTTCTAGCCTTCCACATTTAACACATACTACCTCGACTTTATGTTATTGGGTGAGTGAGTGAGTTATTGTTTAACGCCACTTGGGCAATATTGCAGCCATTAGCGGCGAGATATATTTTAAATAGAAACGAATAAAATAAAACTTTTGTTTGCTCGGAGTATGATAACTGAAGTAAATGCTCCTGGATAAATTCTTTTAGATATAGAGAATGGAAACGCATGCTTATGAGATGAACAGAAATTGACGTGGCATTCCCTTACGCGACCTTCATCTTACAAACAGTTTGCTTTCGTCCATTCAAATATGTGATAATGAATTACATCATACGCTGCAGTTTATACTGCATTTAATCGTAATAATAATTGAGAAAAGCCTACAATCTTAGGATCTGTACATGAATGTGAGATTATTCGAGCTCTATCTATTAATTAAACACCGTTTCTCGTTTTAGATAAGCAAATGTCGTAAAGGAAGTTTTATTGATGAGTTTGAGTGACTTTAGTCAGCCAGTAAAGTGTCATCACTTCATTTGAAAGAATGACTGGTCACATTACAGCAATCAATATTTACATTCATTTTCCATTATAACGGACCGTGGATTTGACACCCAGATACCAAGCTATTGTTAAAACGAAATCCAAAGACAGGGAACCAATAGTTGAGGGAAAGTTCATTTCAATACTGCCACATCATTGTTCTGTCTCTACCTATCACTTTGTCTTCTGTCTTATCGGAGTGTTTTCGCTGTAAGAAATTGGATGTTGCTTAAATAACTTCCATCTGTATATATTCATGACATCAATTGAGTGGTGGTACATTTATTCCGTAAGATAGAGAACAAATAATTAAATATATTTAATCTGTGACAGATAGAGAACGAACAGCTATAAATTTGTAAATCTCGGACAAAACATTGAAATGGTTCGTTTTTCGTTTTCCTAAAATTCAGCTTTTCACCAAAAAAATCCAGCTTTTTAATCCTCTCCTAAACAACGCCTGACATCAACGACATGCGGCAAGTCGCATGAACCCGTTTACTGAAACGTCGTCGTCCACAACAAAGGCGGCTTACGTTTGTGATGAAACATATCATTTTCCACGTTTCTCAATTATTGTATACTTACCCAAGTCAGACTCTCTGTATCCGGGTCCTTCAACCAAGTGGATAGTGAAAATATACAGTGACAGTCGCACAGTAGCAAGCTGCACAATTCAGCACAACACAGCACACGACGTACATGCATTTATCCGCTCACTGCTGGGGGTCGCTGATAGTATTTGTACTCTCGAGACAGCTGTAATGTACGTGTTTGTAATATCAATAGATAACTAACCAACACAATAAAAAGTAAGAATCGCACCAGTTCAGGTTACAGACTATCTTCGCTAAAAGTTTCATGAAAATCGGTCTAAAGCGGGAATCTTCTGGACTAAAAAAGGGTACAAAATATAATATAAATATAATTGGCTGTCCCCGTATGAAAATATATATTTGGGGTCATCCATGAAGACATATTTGGGATCACAGGGTCACCAATTGTACTATTTAGAATCGCTATTGGCCATTTAGTCTGTACACAACATTTCAGCTTTCTAGAGATTTCGTACTTGAGAAATTTAAAATAGTTTTCAGGTCATGAACCCCTGTGACCAACATTTGGGGTCGCAGGGTCATCAAATCTACAATTTAGAATAGACATTGACCAAGGAGTGTGTACATAAAATATCAGCTCTCAAGAAGCACTGTTTTTTAGAAGGAGTCGAAAAAGAGAAAAATTACGGACGAACGGATGGACGTAGACGGGCGGACGCCGATCCATGCCATGTCATAAGCCAATCAGGTCTTTCAGGCCAGGAGAGAGAATACAACCTATTTTACTTTTAATTTACTTATTATACTTAAATACATATGCGTATGCCTTAATAATGTTAGATGATGCTTTATTATACCGACGGAAATTTGATGCACACTGTTTGATGTACAACACATACACAAAACAACAAAGAGAAACGTACCTCATTCTGCTCTATCAATGTGTTGTAGCAGGAGCAGGATAAACGTATATAAGAACAGCCATAAACATGCAAAAGGTTACTTAAACAGCTGGTAAACCGAAACCGCTCAATATAGGGTTGGATATACATATTGAAAGGTCTTATGTAAAACACTGACGCTTGCTAGGATGAACGAATTTCGAGCCCTGTTTGTTCTGAATATTGGCGCGCGCAGTTGGTGGCAAGAAGGAAGACTTCAAAATTCAGGAAATCCAAAGATTTCACTTGATGTGTTATCAATTGTGGACATGCTACATGTACATCGAGTTTGCACAGACAGACATTCATGTTAAATAACGATATGATTGTGTCAATTTTAAAATACCATTAACGACGTAACAAGTACATCAGCTGTAATCGTTAGAGCATAGAATCTATGATTGTGTCAAAAAGTTATATATTTTCAACTCTATCGTTGTCAATTGAAATTGGTAGAAAATTAGTTTGACGTAGATGCTGTTGCTCATCGAGTGTTATAATCTCATTATCTATCATTTCAGTAGAGTGTCCATTTACTCTTCCTTCTTAGCATGTCATAGGTTAAGACGTCAGAGCAACCGGACGAAAATCATCGTATAATAATAAAAAAAATTATAACACTATTGATTTGAATCAAGATATTCGAAGTCAGAATTTACGAAGTTGTTTTCAATTAAATCTATGAATGTATTATTAATCATGGAACACATTCTAAGGTCAGTTCTGAAAATAAACCTCCATGTGTCACTCGCTTACATGAAAACAAAGCACTTGAAATTAAGAAATGTTGAACAAGTCAATGATATGTATAATTCAGGAGAAATAATGTACAGTTGTTGGTGATCAAGACACAAATTAATCCCTATAATGGGCCAATGTCAACAAATACCATAGTGAGACATTTTCTAAATCTGTAACGTCAAAAGCCATCTCTAAATTACTTGGTTAATATACATGCAAAGGTTCAGAATGACATAATAGCCGCTCTTTGAACTTATCCTAAAGCATATTCAAGTTTGTATGTACAAATGATGTTTCCAAAAAATTGTAATTCTGAAGACATCGGTACCGTGAATGTAAAATCAAATGTTAACTTGAAGAATTAACTTTCATGTTTCCATTTATACCACTGAACTGCTGATTTCGAACCTCATTATTCGAACGGAAAGAAAAATATTGAAAAATTAACTTGCCTCATCTAATCAATCAGAGGTAACAAGGCCGAGTTTCGTTTTGTTTTCAACTCTTACACAAGAACTTCAATCATTTAAAAGTTAAGAAAACCTTTTTGATTAAATCATCATTCACAAGACAAGAATAATCAGATGTCATTAAGGTTTTACTCTTAAAATCCGATTTGTGACTTCTGTCAATTATGTGTATTTGATGTCGAGAATATTGTAAACGAATTTGCGTTTGGCATCTTAATTGCTATCTCAAAAAGTTGCTCCTCTTGAAAATAACTTTTTATCTTTGGAGATGAAAGTAGGAAGCGGTTTCAAGATTTTAATGTGATATTTGTTATTTTCAGAATTCATATCAAAGGTCATGTAATGGCTCATGAACAGAGCAGATTCTTCATATCATGTTATCTAAGTTTTGAGGTCGGTCCCAGATGCACAACATGCATAAATAGGATTTAAACAATGTTTATTTGTTCACTAACGAAATGGCATTCATTTCTAAATATGGAATTGTATTTTGAAAATGAACTACAAATAGAAAATACTACACGGACATTTAGAGGCAGGTTATTTGCAATCGAAGTATTGAAAAGGAGTAACATTTAACTGTAAAGCGGCATAAAAAAGTACACCATTAGACAAAATACAGAGAGGCATATGTTACTTATTGAATATCAATGTTATGGTCATTTAAATAAAAAAAAACTGAAACTGCAACACAACGTCAACGTTAAGGTCTATATTTGACATCCATAAAGGAATAGTCTCTTATAAGTAGAGTTAGTAATATAAAATGATGTCATTTAAATATGTTTAACAATACAGAAATGTTGGTTTTGTTAAAACTGTTTACAATTAATGCAATTTAGTACAATGGAATTTATTTTCCTCAGATAAGTTTATCATCAAATGGATTTGGATTAAATGTAAGTGGCATTGGCCTAGTAGTGCATTACAGGCGACGAAGCACGTTTTGCTTACAATAAAATAAAGTGCTCTCACAAAAAGGTAAATGCATGGTACCAATTACTAAATAATTCTCCTGATTCAATACAAAGAGTTCTAAAACGAGTCTACGTGGTTCGATTAAGCCATGCGAGTTCATTTCCCATCGAGCGACCATTTTAATGTGTTCATATTAACATGGCCGCACGGAGGTAGTTCAAGTGATCTGACTGATGTAGCGATACCTAAACAATCAAAGTAGAGTTTTAAATATTATACAATGATGGAATGGCCTACCATCGTTCTGTCTGAACCATCAAAATCGCTAATGACCTATAAATTTACCTTTCACACTAACGAGCTCGCTTTATACGTCGCACCATTTTCTACCAGTACGGATAACCGTTTTCTTTGGATAAGGCTTATCAGGTCGTGTATTAAATAGAGGATATATGTAATTTCGTGACTAATACCATATTTATCTCATCGAGTGAGGTAGAAAGGTTATATTTTCACGAGTGGCGAGATGTGATTTTCTACCTCGCGAGTTGAGATAAACATGGTATTTGTCAAGAATTGAAGGATATTCTATTTATTATATGATGTTATCCCTGTAATTACGTCCGAAAAGGGACGTTTTCTCGCCGAGCGGCCGCTAGGAACAGCCCGTCACCACAGCAATACTGTGACGTCATAAGCAAACCCGCCGCGTCAAACCATTGTTGTTGACGTCAAATTATATCAGTCACTGGTCGCAGTGAAAATATAAGTTATTTTCACTGTAGCTTGATAGACAGTTTATTTCACTAATAAATCCCGGTGTTTCATTGCTTGTCATATACTGAAATGTATTAACTTTAATAACAAATGACAATAGTTAAAGAAGATAAGATTCTAAAAAGTGCTGTTAAAGCGCCTTTAATAAGGAACTTTTCTTGATCTAATTGTTACCATGAGACACGATCTGTGGACATTAATCATGTACAAGTAATGTAAAGCTTCCAACTAGTGATGTCAGGTATCAATCCTTTCTGATCCTGAGAATCAGTGGATGCATTGAGATAATGCTCCTGATCTCATCATTCGACTAACGGCTAAATTATGAATATCACTTTTAGCACTCCACATGGTCTGAATGTCCTTTTGAGTTATATCACCGGTGGTCATAGTCAGCTTATGTATTTCCACAACTAAAAAGTGCATACGACCAAGAGGCCAGTGTACAGATTTCAGTGCATCTAATGTGTGTTAGCCATTAAAACGCATGGATAATCGACGTCTATTGAAGCTATTAAGTGGTGTTTTTACAATAGTATGGATTTTTTGACGTTTAATATAGGCTTTTAAACCTCAGCTTTACCATCAAGAAAAGCAAGTTTTAAAGGGCAATGACTTCCTTATTGTGAACATAGTATGTTCATAGTAAAGAAATTGTAACCTTCTGTGGATGTTAGAAGCTCATTTGTGATGACGAGAGCAAGCTGTATGGTGAGTCAGCGTCTTTATTGCACTGTTAACAATCAGGACATGTTTATCAAGAATATGTAGCTTTTCGAATATGTTCGAAATAACTGTTGCCATGTAAAGACTTTAGAATCAAGCTCAACCTGATAAGTAAATATTTTATTTGACAGTCTCGATAATAGTCGTTGACGCTTTTAACTACCAGTTAAGGTTGACTGAACAGTTAAGACAGCCACAACCTCTCCACATCATGATTGCATGCAGTAAAATAATATTCACCTATTAATGATTAAAGCACAATATATTTTCGTCTTTCTCTATTTCTAAGCCAAACAAACCCCTGGTAAAATTAAAACACCATGGTCTACAGTTGCATGTTGTACAATGCACTTTAGATAAACCTGTGTGCTGTTATCGTCATTTGATGGTGTTTTGGACAGTTGCTAGAAGCACTATCTGACAGCAACAGACCGTATCAATCTAAACTCTCGTATCTAGACAGTACAATCACCCACACTTGTCAACACATAACACATGAGTATTTTAACAGAAAATGTTATGACAAATTTATTTGACGAACATATGAACAGATCTTCATATTCTTTAAGGCGACTTATTTTTCTTCTCAACAGTGGTTGTTTTAATGATGTCAATATAAAAAAATTCCATGTTTTCAAAAAGACCTCACGCTTGGTGGCGTCAAATCCGAAGGTGAAGTTGAGGATGACATACTGTGTTTCATAAATTGAAGAGATAACGGTTAACATCAATATGTTTGGTGTCATCTGAAAAATGCATTGTACTAAAATCTCACTGTTTGACATGCTGTATTTGTTACAGAAACAATATTACTCTGGTACAAAGAATAACACGATGAGTTCTACTTTAAAACGCTTGGACTGCCATCTCTTCTGACAAGAACGTCAGGTGAATCCTTGACCTCCAGAACAAAATTCTTCTGGAACAACAGACCTGAGTGAAATGTTCTTTTCTTGGCACGGGTCAACAAGATGAGGACAATGGTAAAATGTTTTCTTGAATATTTACCTTTCTGAATATCATATCCCACGTAACTCCCAATCTATTTTGGTCAGACGCAGTGTGTCTATTTAAATTAACATTAACCGTGTTCTCTGGACACTTCAAACACATTTCATTTTAGACTTAAGTCTCTCTGTATAACGTCATGTGGAAGTGATGATAATGTTATTCTTCCCCGGAGTTCATCAATCAAATACAGGATTTCGAAAACTTACCTTAGGTATTTGTTTTACATTACTAAACTTAAGATTCTTAAGACTGAGAAGTTGGTGTATTCAAGTAAAAGAAAAACATTCTGGATGTTTTCTTCTTCCTTATTGTAGATCACAACGTTTCTGGGCTATTCCTAATGTTTGAAGACATATTCACAAAATGTCAGTATAGACGTGTATATCCTAGAAATTCCAGAGTGAAAAAGTAAATAGATCTTAAGTTTTTAAAGACCTCATTTAAACAACAACAGGAAATTGTACCGTTTACCTTTTTATGGGCAGGTGACTTTATCCATGTGTGATTATATCATGTGTTCATAATTAAAAAAAGTATCACAACACAGTATAACCATAGGGTAACTTTCGACTTATTTTCAAAGTTCAGTCATTCCCTAGGGAGTAAAATAATTGTTGCAATTAGTTATAAGATTTTCTGAAATCAAATATCATTATGGATTTGGATGTCCCCAAGCATGATGGATGATGAAATATTTATACCAAATTACCATTGTCATAAATAAGACTACGTAATTGCTCGGACCCTTGATCTCTTTAGCCAAGGAAATATTACCTCTTTTTATGCATGTATTTAGGGATCGATGCTGGTTATATTAATGGGCGAAATGATATCAAAGATCGTTGTATAAAGTTAAGTCGTTTTTCGACTGAAGTGAACAGAGTGCGCCTTGATTTGGCGAATGTTGGAAATGTATCAAAATAGTATATATCGGTTTAGAAATAAAGATTATAGATAAATCCTAATGCTTTACAAATTTGTACATACTACAAGGAAGAGTATTTCCAATGCTAAACGTTGATGAGAATTTTAACAATCAACTCTATTTTTAAAATCAAAGCATGTATTGAACTTGTTATACTTCGTTATATTTGGGATCACACTAACTGCAATAACACACATTCCTGTACTTACTATGGGACGAGTCTCTTGCGGGATTTTAATCCAAACCCTCACATGGACAGATATAAATCTCCAGCACTGAATGTACCATTCGGCCACCGAGACCTCGTCAAAAACAAGGTTAGTGAACTCATTTAATTGAAAATAACATGCTGGTATTCGTAAATGCAATTGACGTGCAACAGACGAATGTTGTTTATCTCCAAATGATAAATAGAGACTATTTCATTGTTTTTGCCGAATATCATTTCTATCTCATCGAGTGGAGTGAGAAAGTGATATTATGGCGCAGCACACGAAATGAGATAGAAATGATACTCGGCAAAAACAATTAATAATAGATCTAGAGCAATCTTGATTGTGATAAACAGAACAACTCCCTGCTATAGTTCAAGGTAAATGCAGTGAGAAAATAATTCGACTGAAATAAGTCGATATAAAACAGGACAAAAATAAATCTGTTGTAAATGTTTACAAATTTAAGACCAATAATATTTTACGGTACCATCTAGTCAAGTGAAGATTTTGAAGACATTGAAGAACGCAAGTTTATCATTATTGCGAACGCGAAGTGATATAGCGAGTGGCATTCGCTAGTTGTCTGTCACATACCTCTCGCCTCACCAAGTTTTTCACGAATAAAAGAACTACTATCACCAATAAATGAAACTCAAAATGTTATGTTATATCGAATATGTTATTAACACCACAAAAGATAAACAGTCATTGACTGAAACAGCACAACATGGTCGTTCACCGTAAGACGTGGAAAGCAAGGGAGATAATCACTTTACAAAGGGAGATAATATTATTTCAAAGGGAGACAATCATGAAAAGTTATTCCGGCCACACGTTAGTAACTGCAGTGAAAATATGACTTTCTACTGCTTATGTGCATGTATGGATTATATTTTCATTGTAAAATCACATATTTCATCGCTAGTTATATAATAAATAGCAATATTTCAGCATCATTATCATTGTTTTATTGATAAAGCATAACATGATAAATAAAACCACTATGATGTTCTAACGTTTTAAAACTTATATTCAAGCATACCACCATGTTCAAGGAAAACACACATTTGGATCGATTTCGATGGGAAGTGTAATAGTGTTAGGCGCGTTGCAAGGATGAATGCTTCACTTATATGTGAAAGTTAAAATATATCAGCCTGAACACCTATCTATATACAGTGCCAATGGAACACGAAACGAACACACAATACTGTCTATTAAAACGAGGTTTAGTAAAAAATCACCTTTTATCAAAGGGATATCGTTTTTTGGGAGAGTACAGTAACAGAACAACATCTTAAATGACATGTCTTTATTACAATTATATTAACTGCCATTTCAAATTACTCCCATGTTTTTTCTCCATGCTATTCTTCATTTTAACACTTTTTACCAATCAAATGCTTGGGGCAATTTGCATGTTTAATGTTCTCTGCAGTAAATTGGAGCCTTCCAGATTGATTTCGCAAGATTGTAGCAAATGATTGAAGGTGATTGCTTTTATCGTTCAAGCTCACTTCCATTTTGATGCTGAAACTTTTATTTTTAGTTACTCAGTATCAATATATCTAATGGCTCCTTAGTTATTTGAGCATTAATATTATAAATACTTTGTAAGAGTAGATGTATATATATGCCCTTTGTTTTGTTATTCACAACAATAGATATCTTAAAGGTAAGATGCACAAATGCGGGAGAGGTATACCAGATGGGTAGATGTATATATGCCCTTTGTTTTGTTATTCACAACAATAGATATCTTAAGAATGTTCGCTCCTCAAATTTATGAATAGTATTAAACCTTTTTTCTAACTTATATTTTTTAAAAGATCAAAGTATATGATTGGAAAATCAGCATTAAAAAATAGGGGTTAGTGTGGGATTTTTCGAGATGTGACGCCTGTAAGATAGTGGGGTGAAGTACAATTTTAACATGGGAGTCTATGGGAAAAGTAGAAAAAAACTGCTAAAATCTTTAGAATAGTACATTTCTAGTATTTAACTTTTTTTCTTTTTTTGATATGTTACAAAGTTCATGTTACCCTACCAAAATCCATGAAAATATATATATGGTAGCGTGTTTTTTAAAAAAGTTTTAACACAAAATGTACCTGAAATCCCCCTTTTTAGTCAAATTTAGGCCATTTATGCTTTTTAAGCACTTTTTAGAGGTTCTAAAGTCACTTTTACTTTATTTCATTTGTTTTATAAAAGTATGTAGATGATGTAGAATATCATGAAGTAAATGAAGATGAGAAAAAATCTTTACTTAATCATATTTCATTTTTGAAGTTCAACAGGAAGGAGGTAAAGGTAAGATGCACAAATGCGGGATAGGAATACCAGATGAGTAGAGAATTTATCACATGATGAAGGCACATTCATCACCAAATAATATTGTGATTCACAGTGATTGTGGAATAGTCAGGAATTTCGAATTTTAAGGGATGTCGGATAAGAGGGATGTCGTATAAGAGGGATGTCGGATTTGAGGGATGTCGGATAAGAGGGGTGTCGGATTAGAGGCATTTTCATATAAGAGGGATTTTCAGATTAGAAAAATCTCAAATTAGAGGGATGTAGGATTAGAGATAATTCGAATTGGAGGGATTTGGGATATGAGGGATGTTGAATTTAAGGGATGTCGGATTATAGGAATATCGGATTAGTTGGATGACGGATTAGAGGCAAGTTATGATATATTACTTACAATGTAATATAAACAAATTATCAAGATCATTCCATATTCAAATAAAGTTGTAAATGTTTGGTGACCATTTTTCACTCACAATAGAGGTAACTAAAGTCATTTCGTTATACGTAAACTACATAACCGAGCACATTCGTGGATAGAAATGAGCACGAGAATTCAGTTTGTTACCGTGACCGTTCATATGACTTGAGTTCATCCACATTTGGTATGCAACCCTAACATTCACCTTTCCAATAAAGACGAAATTCAGGGATCCAGTCTAAAGTATATTGGATATCTTATAGTTCATAGTTCAAGTTGATAAAGAAAGATACGGGTTAACTGTTTGTGAGTTTGAAGCCAGACGTCTTACAAGACAGAAGTCGGTAAAAAATGTATGACGATAGGATGATTGGATATAAATACATGTATGCACGGTATCTGTGTTGCAAATTTGACACGAGAATAAATGACTAGGATAACATATGTGGGGAGAGAATGGATGGCAGTGTAATAACCGTAGCTCTCATCCTTCACTGCACTCTGTCCTGATATTAACAATGACATATTATATAATAACATAATTTCGCCATTATGACCGCATGCCCATACTGTAAATAGCTTATTTTATCACCCAAATCTGTCTTCCAACGGAGATATCGCTTTTGTGGGATCAAGCGATATCTCATAGGGGATATAGTTTTGGCAGTAGATTATATGAAAAGTGCTCCGTCATCGTCAACCAAATGACATCCCAATGCTTTTACATCATCGAGTTATGTCGACATCACAATGCTATGACGTCATAAACATAACACTTGGGTGAAATTCTCTACATACTATTAAAGGGGCATGTGTGTTGTTGAGTCACATATGACAACACTTAGTGATATTCTATCGAGAAACACTGTTTAGCAATTTACTGGTTAATTCTAGACGGGATTGTGAAAATCAATAAATTTGCCTCAATCTTTATACATTTTAAACAATTTAAACATGGTTTGGGTAATGATGGTGTAAATTTCATTTTATACCTCGGGCTATATTAAAAAAAATAGATATTTTATCTAAAAAAATACCCAATCACTAATTAATTCATTCAAACAAATGCAGATAAGTGGTGTTTTATCCTTAATGGCGTACAGACGTTTTGATATTGATGGTGTTAAGATATCAACATACTTTAAGACGATACCGAAGAACAATTACAAGATAATGAGCTTTTCGTTATTCCTTTAACTCATTAACGCAGACACTTAATTACCAGCTCAACTCCTGAATAACCCGCCAATCTAGCACCTGGCTATATAGAAACTAATAACGTTTTTCACCTGTCATTTAGCGAGAGAGAAACCTGCTTGGCTCTGCTGTACACATTCAGACTGTGACATTATCGGTGTAACAGAAACACATCTCCGAGACTGTAATGTTTTAAAAGTTACCGGTTATGGTTTGGACATAACCGCGGTGAACTTCAAAAGAAAGCCACCGGAGGATCTGGTGGAGTTGGATTTTTAGTAAAAGACTCTTTGTTTGATAACTTTGATATAAGTATTAAAGATAAATCACATGAAGGCATACTATGGCTAGCATTATGTAACAAAATTAGTGGTGTTACCAAATTTGTGTGTGTGTGTGTGTTATTTACCACCGGACAATTCATCGAGATGCATTAATGCAGAAACTTTTTATGATATTTTACTGACACAGATATTTGAATTTAAAGATGTATATTTTATTTGTGGTGACTTGAACATCAGATGCGGTGATGAAGCTGATTACATTGAAGGTGTGGACATTCTACCTGATAGACAGGTGATAGACTTTACCCAAAATGCTAACGGTAAATGTTGTGTTGACTTCTTAATAAGTGCCAATATGTGTATGCTGAATGGTCGACATTCCACTCACAATGATTTTACATTTGTTTCAACCCAAGGTACGTCCGTTGTGGACTATTGTTTCGTTCCCTATGAACATATAGATAGTTTTAGTAATTTCACTGTGACCCGTCCGAAAGATCTCATCAGTGCAGCAGGGTGTGTGGGTGTGATAGACGGCGAGGCGTTGGTAAAGCTTGACCACTCCATGCTGACGTGGCAGTGTGATTGACGAGTCGTACCGAGGGTGTGACGACACGACTGACTGTAGTGGGGATACCAGGGAGAGATTTTTAACACGGAATCCCCCGCAGGATTTTCTACAGTCTGAGGAAGTACAGGTGAAATTGAACAGTGCTATTGAAACCTTAGAATCTTCCCTTAAACAACAATGTGATATAGATAATTGCTACGAACAATGTGTAGACATAATCCACAGTGAGATGCGTAATAAGCTTAAGGTTAGGAAGGTTTTCTCATCTGAGAGAAGTGATAAGAAGAGAAAATGTAAACAACCTTGGTGGAACGATATACTGACAGAAAAGTGGAACAATATGTGTAAAGCTGAAAAACCATGGTCTAGGGCTGCTAATGGGAATAAGCAGCAGCTGAAATCTATCTATATTAGCGCTCGGAGAGACTTTGATAGGCAAGTTCAACGAGAGAAAAGAAGATATCGCAGCGAAAGACATAAACATTTAGAAGATATGTGTAAAGAAAATAAATCTGAATTTTGGAAGTCCATTGGTAAGGTTGGCGTGGGCAACGAGAGGCAGAAGACTATCCCCTGGGAGGTGGTGTCTACAGATGGGAGTGTGTGTCGGGATAGAGAAAGTGTACTGTGTAGATGGAAAGGCGATTATCAAACTTTACTGAATGGTGACGTGTCAGACATAATTGATGACGTCACAGCTGATACTGAAGATGAACGAGTGCATCATTCGTTTGATAACGACATCACCGATGAAGAAGTTGAAAGAGCGGTTTTGATGAGTAAGGATGGAAAGGCTCCAGGTATAGGTGACATCCCGAGTGAACTTCTAAAACGACAGTCAGTGATCAAGACATTACATAATATGTTCAATGTTTGTTTCACCTCATCATATATCCCGGCAATGTGGTCAAGGGGCATTATATGTCCGATTCCCAAATCGTCGACGTCTGATCCTAGGGATCCACTGAGCTATAGAGGACTTACACTCGCCCCAGTGATCTATAAAATATATTGTTTTGTGTTAAATAGCAGACTATACGAATGGACAGAAGTGAATGAAAAACTAAACGATGTACAGAATGGGTTTAGGAAGGGCCGGTCAACCATTGATCACGTGGCAACGTTAACAAGTATTGTTGAAAACAGGAAAATGTCTGGTAAACCAACATTTGCCGCTTTTATAGATTTCCATAAGGCGTATGACTGGATACAGAGGGGTAAACTTTGGAGCAAGCTACGTCAATCTGGGGTTAAACGCAAGATGCTACGTGCGATCCAGTCCCTATACAAGAATGTACAATGTTGTATTCGTGTAAATGAAGAAAGAACTGATTGGTTTTCTGTAAACAGAGGTTTAAGACAGGGATGTTGTTTATCACCGCTTCTCTTCAACATTTATATCAACGAACTGCTGGATACTATATAATCAATTGGTATAGGTGTGCGGTTTGATGATAATATGATTTCTGTTTTAGCATATGCGGACGATATCGCACTTTTAGCGGAAACTGAAGATGACCTTAAGCTAATGCTGGATATAGTCAGGCAGAATGGTGAAATGATTGTGCACTTTGGGTGAAAAGTACCAAACTTGGCACAAAGATAGCTTGTGGTATTGTGATTAAATTTGGTCTGAGGGCCAAGTCAATTTCGATCCAAGATGGCCGCCAAATCCAAAATGGCCGCCACTGTTAAAACGTATCTGCTTTTACATGTTTCTGCATATCTAAAAGTTCCATTCATGCTCTTTTATTGTTATTCATGCTAGCTTAGAAACTCAGAAATACAAGGATTGATACTGTATTGATTAATTCATTGTTGACGATGGGACAAATGATAAATAGAAGAAAAAAACCAAAATGGCAGCCAATTTTGTGATCTAAGGTGATGTTTATTTTTGTGCGTTTCTACGTTTTATATCATCACATTAGATTGTCAATCTTGCTCGTTGAGACTAGAAATACCATGACTGACAATTTATTGGTAATCCTGTTGTTGACAGTAGCAAACATAATCCAAAATGATGGCAAATTTGTCACTGAAGGGCATCCTTCGATAACCTAGAATAATTGAATTGTTTTCCTTAATCTTATTACGATTCATTTAGGTTGGTATTCTTAGCTTATGGTCTTCAAATAAATATAGTCCAATTAATTTCCTTCCAAGATGGCGGCCCAATTCATAATGGCCGCCCATTTCAACATGTATCTGATTTGACATGATTACACATATTTAAATGATTCAATCGCCCAATCTTATTAGTATTCTTGTTTGTTTTAAAGATAATAGTCTGTTCATTTTTGCAGACTAGGAAACTTTAATGTGAACCGACATATATCGTTTAGTTCAATTGTACTATACTACTACACAATATACACACAGTACTATACTACTACACAATATTTGAAAGTACACAATGTGAACTGGGCAGTGCTAAGATGCCACATTCACTTAAAGTGTATCCTTCGATTCTCCAGGTAATATTATTCTTTCACCTTATTGTCATTCTTTTAGGTTTTCATTCTGTTTTCAGTATAGCTTTCATATCAGATGAAGTCATCATATAGCTCATATGTCCAGAGAGAACACTTTGAAGCAAGATGAAAGTTTGAAACAAGCATCCACAATGACATCCTCTGTTTAAATTACTACAACCACATTTCAATAGGTCTGTCCTGCCTGATATACTGATGTCCTTGTGTGCTTAAACACTATATCTGAACTTGATTTATAAGTTAATAACGTTTAACATCAACGCTCTCACGGGAACTTATTGGCATGCAATCATCAAGATACCACGGGTTTGCCTTCCTTACTGATCAAAATGTAGCAACTGCTGGGGTACAATGGTAAACATATGTTAGCTCTAGTTTAGGTACGTTGAAATTGTTGATCGTGATAACTCCTAATAATAATAATTTGATAGCAGGCTACTGCTGCATGCAATCAATGTCATTACTCAATGAAACCAGAGCATCATGCTGCTCTCCGTGTTCTTTAGGCTGTATCCTTGTTCAGTCAAACCATCCTCGTTTCTCTCTGACTAGCATTTTTTACTGAAACAATCACAGATTAATACCAGCAAATACTGCTACCAAGATCCTTGGATCGTAAGAAATTGTCTCAAACGATTCATATCTATATCGGTTGTGATCTAACCTTATTTTGCGACAAATGAAATAACAACATTGAAGCAGGCAAAATTTTCCCTGTTGTTGTAAAAGCTTTTTACAACTCTTGGGATACTGTCTTTTTAAAAATGGTACCATGAATGAATGAATGAATGCAAACAATTGCAATATCTGTTTGCCCTCATGAAAGACAGACAATTGAGTTCCTGTGGGAGCACAGGCGATGATTATAGAGAGGTTACTCATTACATCAGATACTTGCTTAAGAGATCTGGTAGGCGAAGGGCATAAGGGGTTTCTGAGAGATAGCTTATATATGTGTTTATCCTGAATTGATTGTAGATAAAGAGTGTGTATCCTGTATTTCACTGGCAGTGAATGGAGGTCTGAATAGGAGTGAAGTGATGGTATCTTGGAGTGAGAGTCGTGATACCAGTAACAATGTTCTAGACACGCTGGAAACTGAGAAACCCGAGATAATGCATTTGTTCAGTGTTTCCAGAGAGGTAACAGAGGTAACAGACGAATAAAAGAAATGGGACAAACTAGACTACTTATAATCTTATTCAGTGCAATCAATTAATTTTGTTTTTAATATACATGCATGTATTGTTCGTCTGTTGTAAGAACCACTGTTTACAGTATTCGACCCAAACCTAGTGCATTATGTTATGTCTGATAGAACTAGTTCTATAGCTTGGCTTGGAAGTCCAAATATGTGTCATGATTTTCCATAATGTTTGTGGAAAAGATTTGGCGAACATCATGTCTATGTCTGTCTATGAAATGGGTATTTTGCAGTTTCTGTCATTGAATTCATTGAATAGCCTTAAATGATTGTGTTCTTTGTTATGAAGGGATTTTTGACACTATAAATACCAACCTTGAGAAATAGTAAGAAGAAATTTCCTTGCAAAAAGTCAATCATTATTTGCAAAATATAGGACAGCTAGACCATTATCTTGAGAATAACAATACAATGCGTTATTGAATCATTTATATATGCATAAATATGCTAAAAGAGATAAGGTTGATGTACAGTGGCCGCCATTTTGATTTTGGCCGCCATCATGGAAGGAAAATCATTTAAACCCTTGGACCAGATCTATTTGAAGACCATAAGCTAAGAATACCAACCTAAATGAACCGTAATAAGATTAAGGAAAACAATTCAATTCTAGGTTATCGAAGGATGCCTTTCAGTGACAAATTGGCCGCCATTTTGGATTATGTTTACTACTGTCAACAATGGGATTACCAATAAATTGTTAGTCATGGTATTTCTAGTCTAAACAAGCAAGATCAACAATCAAATTTGATGTAGAAACGTACAAAAACATACATCACCTTAGATCACAAAATTGGCTGCCATTGTTGTTGTTTTCTTCTATTTATCATTTGTACCATCGTCGACAATGGATTTATCAATACAGTATCAATCCTTGTATTTCTTGGGTTCTAAGCTAGCATTAATAACAATAAAATAACATGAATGGGTCATTTAAATATGAAGAAACATGTAAAAGCAGATATGTTTTGACAATGGCGGCCATTTTGGATTTGGCGGCCATCTTGGATCGAAATTGACTTGGCCCTCAGACCAAATTTAATCACAATACCTTAAGCTATCTTTGTGCCAAGTTTGGTACTTTTCACCCAAAGTGCACAATTGCCTTGATTTTCTGCACCATTCTGCCGGACTAATATGCTAGATACATGGTGCAGAGATAACAAGATGTCCGTCAACAAAAACAAGTCCAAGATTGTACACTTCAGAGGACCTTCTGTTCATCGAACTGAGACAATATTCACATGTGGAGAGCATATTTTGGATGCCTGTGAACAGTACCATTACTTGGGAGTATTACTGACTGAGCACTTGAATTACTACTTTATGGCTAAATGTGCAGTGAAGTCTGCCAGTAGGGCATTAGGTCTGCTGATAGCTAAATACAAAAGTCTTGGTGGAATGCCATTCAAAGTTTATATCAAGTTATATGATACTATGGTGTGGTCTGTGCTCGAGTATGGAGCTGGTATATGGGGAACAACGGAAAAAGCTGATGTCAACGCCATTCAACATCGAGCAGTCAGGTACTTCATGGGAGTAGGCAAGTACAACCCTAATCTCAGCGTGAATGGCGACTCTGGATGGAACCCTCCCATAGTGAGACAGTGGGCAACAGTGGCACGAACCTACGCCCGCCTGGTTAACATGGACAAAAGAAGAATTAACCAACGTGTGTTTATATGGACAAAACGAATGAAGAAGAGAAACTAGGTGAACAGAGTGCACGAATATCTACGCATTAATGGGCTGGGTCACTTAACGGACACTACATCATTAGAGAGTCGTCTATTTTCAAGTACTATCACCAGCATTGCACTTGGGAACTACAAACATGAGTGGCGAGAGAAGTTGGACTCAGACCCACCCACCAAGCGATCTAGCACGGGACTAAGCAAACTCAGGAACTATAGGCTATACAAGGAACAGTACGAGACCGAACCCTACCTATAACAGCCCCTACCCAGAAGTCACAGAAGCGCCTTAGCTAAATTTAGGTGTGGGGTGGCGCCACTCCGGGTTGAGACTGGTCGATTCCAAAATGTGCCATTTGCTGAAAGATACTGTTTTAACTGCACAGATGTTGTGGAAGATAAAAAGCATATTTTAATGTTTTGCCCTGTTTACAATGATATTAGATGTGAATTTTATGAAGTATGTTCCAGGAAGTTTGTTCATTTTAATAATTTATCCCCTTTACAGAAGTTTTATACAGTTTTAAGTGACCCCCTTTGACAGTGCCAGAACCTGCCATAATATTCTAACTTTAAGAAGAAATATTTTATACCATTAGTATGTGTTTATTTTATATAAGTTTTATTATATTTTATATCATTGCATGTTTTAGTATTTTAGTGTAATATTGTCTCTCAAAAATCGCTGAGCGATTGGATGTATTGTGTATCTGTGTACACATATAATCTAATATTAACAGATCATGTGTATGTAAACCTCTGAAGAAGTGGTACGATCCAGTCTTCTCATCTTGTCAAAACACTAAAACAATGAAATCAATTTTATGAATGTGAGACTAATATGACAGATAAATGATGTGTACATACTTGAATTTATGTAAGATCTTTGTCATCTCTCAATATACATCGCAATTTGAAGTAAATGCGAGAGACATTATTGATATGTGACGCCACATGATTGCATAAAATAGTACAGACAGGGGCGTGACTGGACGAAAAAGTTGTCCAAGAACATGCTTGTTTCAAAACGGTCACGCACCTGTCACCCGTCTTTCAATTAGGTTCGATCTATGTCTGATTTGACTCCTAGATTATTATTATTTTAAGATCAACTACATGTATGTTACTTCCATACTCTAACTGAATGTGTATTCCATTAAGTATCAATCTCGTAACTGATACAACATCATATTTTTATTGCGAAAAAAATAGAGCCATGGGCTCTGTAGCTCATCAGGGTTTGTATTATTTTGATGTTGAAGACTGACATTTTTCTCCAGATAAAGCACACTCCCTTGACATGACCTTGTAATGTCCATGGCGTTAGTGCATAACTTCTACACAATTTCTGCATGGACCTTGAAGAGAAGGTGACTCTTCCAATTCAAATAATGTAGACATAATATCCTTATAATGAATCACAATGATAACACATTTGTTGATACTTTTTCTCTTCTTCTATATTTACTATTCTTAAAGCTATTCTACCAACCTGTAGAGAACTATAACACAAAGCCCTAACCATATCCTCTCCTTCCCTCCAAAATTTCCCTTTAAGTCAAGCAAGTCTCCCAAACCTTATCCCCTGGCCATACTCCGCTAGTCAATCCCTCAAGTTAGCTGAACTAATTAACCTCTCACTCACTACTACTTGCTGCCTACTTGTGCAGTGACACAACTGACACCCGATACCATAGGTTAAAAGGTCACTACACGTATTCAGGCTTGCCTGGGCCAGGGCAGCTGTTCAGTCATTGAGGAACTCCGGGGAGAGGGATAGATTTCATAAAAGTTTTATTTGGGTTATGACCCCTGTGACCCTATATGGGCCAAGGGGTCACCATAACTACAATTAAGAATCCCCATTACACAAGGAGGCTGCATACAGCATTTCAGCTTTCTAGACCTTTTGGTACCGGAGAAGAAGATGAAAATAGGTTTTAAAGGTCTTGACCCCTGAAACTCTATTTGGGGTCAAGGGGTCAAGGAAACTACAAATTAGAATCCCCATTGGCCAAGGAGTCTGCACACAACTTTTCAGCTCTCTAAACCTTTTGGAACTGGAGAAGAAGATGAAAATAGGTTTTTAAGGTTGTTACCCCTGTGACCCCATTTGGGGTCGTGGGGTCACGACATCTACAATTTAGAATCCCTATTAGCCAAGGAGTCTGTACACAACTTTTCAGCTCTCTAGACCTTTTGAAACTGGAGAAGAAGATGAAAATAGGTTTTTAAGGTTGTGACTCCTGTGACCCCATTTTGGGTCATGGGGTCAGGAAATCTACAATTTAGAATCCCCATTAGTCAAGGAGTCTGCACATAAAATTTCAGCTCCCTAGAGTCATTGGTTCTGGAGAAGAAGTTGAAAAAGCGAAAAGTTTACAGACGGATGGACGGACGGACGGCGGACGCCATGCCATGCCATGCCATAAGCCCATCGGGCCTTTCAGGCCTGATGAGCTTAACATCAAAATAAATCACTAATTACACCGGATGTATTGTTATGTGACATATCCCAATGACAAATAATGATGCAACGTTCATCAACCTTACTCAGAACACACTTGACATATATTATACAGTTTACAGGTAATAATTAAGTTAGTTCATTATGCTCACTTGCATTAACTCCATGCAGATACAAATGACAATTTTTAATTGTTCCAAAACGCAATAGTAGCAATGCAAGAATTCAAGAACATGCACACAATTTTAATTAATTCAATAATATATTATATAATAATAATTAATTCTATAGCATAATTTCCTTCCTCGAAAACATGTGTTTTTTATCAAACTTGACATGTGTTCTTTAATCATATCTCCTTGTTAATGATAAATAATTCCTATGAAACATATCCAATACATCAATAGGTCTATACTGCTTCTTTGAGCATTGGCATCGCTAAGGTGGTGAAAAGACCGGATTTTCTTCGATAAAACAGTGAGAATGCATATATATGCGTTTTTCGCTAAATACGAGAAACTTTCAGCTGACTCTCATATGCGTCTTTCGCTGAATAAGACCAAAGCTTTTAGCTGATGCATATATGCGTTACTGGCTGTGAGGAGCTGATCAATTTGTCGCATATTTGCGGCACTCCGCCTAAATGAGTTAAAACTTAAAAAGTGAGAACACTGCACAATTTCAAAAGCTAATTTGCTGATGCCAATTTCAGAACAAAATGATACAATACGTCCTTTTCAGTTCTTGGGTTCTTTATCAATGCATTTGACATTTTGATTGGAACAGATATCATGTACAAGATCTCATTAAAAAACTACCATTGACAATTCTTGAAATTATTAAAGTCAGTCAAACGTTTAATGATTATGGGTATTGCGTGCAACTTGATTTTGAGAAAAAAATCTTTTGATTCCGGAAGAAATTCTACTTTATAAATTATACAGTTAAAATGAAGGCTTAAATGTGAGCTCCATATGGAATTGAACATTTTTAAGGATTCAAGTTTGCCGCAAATACTCATTATCCCCCATTGCGAATTTGCGGAGTTGGGAAATAATTGGAATATCTTCAGAACTATCAATTAGATTCATCGTTCATATCTTGCACATATGTTAACAAAAGTGCGAGAAAAGTAGCCATAGTGTGTTGTGAACTTCACTCTAATGCCAAGGTCACAACAAGACTTAAATTTTACGATCATCTGATTCATTTTATTTATTGTCCACGATTCATTCATACTATTTAGAGCTTATTAATGCTTTTCAGATTTGATTATCGTTGCGTATATTTATTTTATAATTGTATAGAGTTTTATATTTACTGATATCGACCCAGTTGCTGTGGTAACATATATCACGAGAAAGAGCTCGAATTAATACGGAAGCAGTGAAATTTGAAGGTTTAAAGTTACTCATGAATATTAGCATCTGTATATACTGTGAACAGAAACATTGATCATCGTACGCCTCTCCTTAAATTGAACTTCTTTATCTTACACTCATCAATATCATCGTACACCCATCAATATCATGCACACGTATTAGATACTCGATTTCGAACAATGGTAATTTCAGTATTCACCTGAAGTCATAAAGGCATTACATGTCTTAAAAACACCACTCACTCGTAGAGATAAAATTAAATCAACTCAGGATAAAATATTGCACATCATTAGCAAGTGCAAAACCTAAAATTAATCGAAACTTCATTGAATTATTGCATCATTAGAGTTAGTTCGTATTCAGCAATGATTTTTCACCTTAAAGAACATGCTAATGACTGGGAAACTTGTTTTGCATCAGAATGACATGTTTTAACTAAGGTAAGATAGTGAAATTAAATTAGTATATCTGGTATATTTTTCTCTCACGACTAATACTTCAACTTCAACTTCATAACGTTTTCATGTTGTAAGTCTTCACAAAAGCATTAAGTATTATTTAGTTTCGACATGGAGCCAAAGCATACACCTCCGTACCGAACGTCTGTTCACCTATTTTGTGCAAATAGCTTGTAAGATGATGTTCATTGCAACGTCAATAAAGTTGCAAGACATACAATGACAATGAATCATTATATTTCACGAGAACATAAAACCGTTCTCAACTGTACCCTATGAATATCTCGTCAGTGGTGCATGTTTTATAAATTTGGCATAATGAAATAGACAGAAGGGATTAAATTTTGATAATACAAATTTCATTAATTTTTGTAATAAACGTTTTCATTTGGACTCAATGAGAACAATTTCATCACAAATGCATTGTATGAGAGGAATTATATCATGTGTTGTTGACCAAGTGAATATATTGACTGAATATTTCAGAGCAGAAAATAAAATCTGTAGTTTTGAAAAGACTGACCTCTGGTCACTTCAAAGACAAAGCCAAAACTGTAACTGTCTACTGTGAGGCATCAAATCAGATTATGTTATGGAATACTCAACTGTCTTCTTAAAATGGCAAAAAAAACCAAAGTGATCGCGTTGATAAGATGCTTCAAAGACATGCCGAATTACATGATATTTGTACTGAAATACAAAAGTAGGTGAACAGACTTTCGGTTTGCAGCTATACAATAATATAAGTTACCATGTGTCCGCGAGTTTTATATGGAGAGTTATCATGTGTCTGAGTTGAATATCGTACGAGAACGAAGTTCGAGTTAAATATCAAACAAGAACGAGTTTGATATTTAACTCGGACACATGATAAATCTCCATATCAACCTCGCGGACACATGGTAACGAATTTATCTCGACGAGCATCCTCATTAAATAAACAAAATCAGCAGTGAATGAATGAGATCATACCGGTGCAACTTTTTTTTATTTGTGCAACGGCTCTAGATTGAAAGCAATGTTTTTAACAAATTAATCATAACAGTAGTTGAAAAGGGGATTTCTCATATCCGTTGCACTGGTCACGGGACCTTGCATACACATTCCACCTTAGAGACTGCATAATCAAGAGATGACAGGCGGACGTACCGTAACTGTTGACCAACACCAGTCTAGCCTACGTGTTAATGTGAATTTGGAGATTGTTAATAATGCTCTGCTGGAGAAGTAGCATTTGAGGTCTAGCAGTTGCTGTGTTTTGTCAATGAATTCTCCAAAAAGGTCTTCCAAACTGACCCCTCTGAGGTTACAGTCAACGCTAGGAAGTGAAATGGCGGATTGCGGAACCGGGCGAGAAATCGAGACGTTTTGAAACGCTACATCAAAGTCGGGTACAAGATGGAAGCAGAGCAACCCAAGTGGATTTACAGAAAGTTTACTCTAGATGGCTTTACCCATGTGCTCTTTCTCAGAATCATCTACTGATAAATAGAGAGGTGAAACGCTCTCGTACCAAGTGATAGCTGCACCGAATTGACACTTTGATAGACAGTATACTGTTAGATCTAGGTCTAGGCCTACAAGGGTGATTCAAGATTACGATAAATTCCATGCCTGATGCTCTGGAGGGAATTTACAGTGTAAAGTGACCAGTCAGTCCGTCTGACATCATGGTAAAACTGAGAATGCCATTCAATGTCGCTTCATTACATCCTTCATTAAAACTTTCATTCTCACTCATTTTTAAAAATAAAAAATTCTTTCAACAGTCGTCGACTTTGATCATTTGCCTTGACCTGCTTTGAGACTGTATTTTCCCCCGTGTTTTTATTTATTAATGTACTCCACACTATGAAATGCGAAACGCTTCATTGTAAATATTCGTTTGATCTAGCGCTAGCGTTTGTTAACAAACAATGCAATCAAGGGAGATAACTCTTGAGGGCATTTTTTGGCTAGGGGCGCGTGTGACCCAGTTCAACATGGTAAAATATACCTATGGCACGTGACCGGTTATGACCAATGGATAACCGATATTGCTGTGCAAGTCGAGATAATCAAGTGTATACATTTGACTATGGCACGAGAGAAGCACTGTCAAGTAAAAATTAAGTGTAGTTTGAAATTGTTATTGAGCATTAATAAGCAACATTTTTATTGTTTATTAACAACACCGTTTGAATTGCAAAATACTTTCTCTCACACATGTTCAATGCTATAAATATGAAGGGAGACATATGACACCTTATGTCCTTTCAAACATATGTACTTGATCCGACTTTTTAACTTTAATGGATACATTTGGGCTCGTCGACTTAATTGTGTATACAAATATATAATGGGCATATTAAATTGTTTGCTGGTTATTGTTTATTCATCTACACATGTATAATGAATTATTTACGTGGTTATTGTGTATTTATCAACATATAACGAATTGTTTATGTGGTTATTGCTTATTAGTCCACACTTTCACAACTTTCAACCGTACAGTATGTATCCTGTCTCAGGGTATAACGTACGCTAATGCAACTTTCATACCCTGGGTGCAGAGGCAGCTTATGTATTCGTCTATGTTCCAGCTAGTTTTTTCGCCCTGTTGGCGATCAAATTTAGCAAAACTCAGAGAGCCTTAGATAAGCAAAATGAAATCAAATAGTTTTTTCCCGTCAAATTGTCTCAAACGCAGACCATTGAATGGGACATGCAGTTCATCGAGGAAGGTGTGGTAAACGTTTGGTGATACGGTTTTGAGAGATCGTTATGATATCCACAGTGATAAACCACAAAGAACGCAAACGGAAGCCGACTCGTCTTTCAAGGGATGTCATTGGTTGTCTATATTTAGATTGTTCCTCGATCATAGGTCACCTCACGAAGACATAAGCTGCCTCTGCAACCATGGTATGGAAGTTGTATTAGCATACGTTATACCATGAGACAGGATGACCAGTGCGGATTTATCTTCAGTTAAAAACACAATTATTTTGTTTTCGACTCTGTGAATACTATGCCTGCTATGCTATGCCTGCTGTTAACATCAATGTTACTCATTTGTCAAAAGTTCAGTTTTGAAAGTTTCTTTCCATTGGTAGTTTAGTTGGCCTACCTTTAACGAAACATACATTATAGACCCAGATACCTCGTTTATGGGTTGACTTCTTACATTAGACACTTATATCAATTTAAAGATCTGTAATGAGGTGATATAGAAGGTAACTTTTATTCCTCATCTCAGATGACCTTTTGCTTGATAATCAACTAGTCATATAAACACTAGCCATAAAGTGAATAGTTCGAAGCCGTATGATAAGCATGCCATTTATAGGTGTGATAATACTTACCTCCTGTTGCTTTAATGGGGTACTTGTCGAACTCATCAAACAATGGAATATGCGGCTCAATGGAAATTATTATACCTCTATTAAATTTGTAAGAATGTCATTGGTCAGTTCATACCACGTGGTCGAAAAATGTATTTGTACACTGATCCCCCGCTGCAAGTGATGAGGTCAATTTTGTGACAGTAATTTCTGTCACTGACCTGAGATATTGACTCGTCATGTGACTGTTTGTTTTGACTTTTGTTGTCAAGGATGGCGTCATCTAATCGGTTTTCTATTAACCAGTATATGCCTTTGTGTGTAGTGCAACAGATTAAAATGTTAAATAAAAATTCTGAAGAAAAAATATTTTCGGTATAATAAAACACTTAAGTACTCATGGTGAGGTCATTATGTGAAATAAAAGGACTCTCAGACCTGCGGTCGTCTCGTTCAGGTCAGACTGCCTCGGGAGTCGGGTCTCGAGTCCTTTTATTTCACATAATGACCTCACAATGAGTAATTAAGTGTATAATGTATCATCTGTTACACGTTCTTCTCTTCACTACCAAAAATCCAATTTTATTTCATGGTATTGATCTTTTGATCTTTGAAACGATTTTTGTAAATAACAGACCTGCAATCACATTACAAAACAAAACACGTAACCTCTTTTATTTGTAATGAAAATCTTTCATCGTTGAAAATGTGCAACTTTTTCCAATTTGGATTGTGCCTCAAAGAGGAAATGCATGTCAAACGCATTAGACATTGAAAGGAATAAAAAGAAACTAAGCTTAAGATCAAACATGAAGAGCAAATGTTCACTAGAACCTAATTATCTGTGATTTTCAAATAACCCAAGATCAAATCTAAAATTACAAATATTCCCCTTCGAAAAGGTTAAACCTATTGGATTTTATTATCACGACCTTGACGGTAGCCTTTTGGTTTAAAAGGATCAGTCTCAATTGCTAGATTTACTCATTATTCCCGATAGTTGAAGTGTTAGAGGTCACAAAAACGTTTCCTTCTTCCATAATGCCAAACAAAATAATTGGAAACGTATCTCTCTATGTGCATCAACACTATGTGCGAATGTGTCTTTCCACACAGGTGCTCATTCCGACGCAGTTGAATTATATGAAAAACATTTGGTCAACGTCATTTAAAATATTATACAAAATTCCCATAATGGTAATACGTTTTGAACGTAAAATACTCAGTATTTTAATGTGTTGCGATTTTGTACATACATGTATGTACAGCATAAAGTCGTTATGTTTTACTTTCAATCTAATCCAATGTAAATTTCTGCGTGGCCGTGCAGATATCTGAAACGAGATTACAGATGTTATGTGGTATTATAATATAATGAAATTCGTCACAATCTAAATGTTTGCTTGGTAGTGCGGTTACTGAAACGAGTTCATAGATGTTATGTGATATATGATAACATGGTTGTTCAGAGAGAGTTGCCGACAATAAAGTCGTGTTGACTCGTTATTTAACATCAGATGTCCTGAGGAATTTGATTAAGGTAGAGAGAATGTAGAAATACATGCCATGCAGATGTAGTGGTTGTGATTCAAGGCTATATTCACTGTTACATGATTCTGCCTCGACCACTTACATTTGGAGGACACGAGTAACAAACAAGTGCAGTTTGTTTAAACTTCTCCCCTGTAATCGAAATACTAACATTTTTAAGGGAAATTAAATAGGTTGTTGGAGTCAAGAGTATGTCAAACGTTATAAATAGTGCTATTTTATCAAGAATTACTGACTGTAAATTATGACTTTAATACTAATGTATTCAATATGCTGGCAATATAAAGGTGAAAGACCTGATTTATCATGGAACATCGGAATATGTACGGCTGTTGGCGCGTGTCAATTGGGCAAACATAATGTTTTAAACCTATCTGTAACAGACAAAAAACAACGTACGTAGCTGTAAACTTTAATAAAACATAGATATACAAAATAGTTATCCGATCTTAGATTGCGTTTTATATTCACAATGCGCTTAGCTTTTGGAAAACCAAAGACCTTGGTGTCAAATCAATATCAAACAAGCAAAAAAGCGAGCGTGGCTCACTAATACCCCCGACTGTTAAAGTTGGACATTTTTATGTTACTTAAAGAGAGAGGTGTCTGCATAAGCTATGAAATGTAATTTCTAAGATTAAAATGTTTGTGAAAAGAGATTTGTCCTCTTCATTTAAAATGGGTGGTTTGGGGAAAGTAGGAGTAAGAATAATCACCGATTTCAACTTTATTTTGGACATTTATTCAGGATAATGATTCATTCGAGTGGGGCCGGGATATACAGCAGTTTATGGCTGAAAGGAAAGAAAATTTAACTTTTTCCAAAAATAACCAGTGGAAATATAAAATAGTAAATCAACAACAACACAGTAGTAGTAACTTTTGATGAAAGTTACATGAAACAGAAAATGATAAAGTCAACAGATATCAACACAGAAGCATCTTCATTCATTCTAGTGTAGCAGTGTCACAATGAAGATAACACACAAGGTGAATGCTGGGTGAGTTCGGCTTTATTTCCGAGTGGTAGGTACGATATCAGTACACAATATAAACCCTGAAACATTTATGACAATAATATAGTAACAATATAATAACAGCATGTTTATATAACATACACTTGCATCTTATGATAAATATTCAGTACATTAACATTATAAATGTTAACACAGTTGAATGCAAAACATTAACTTTGCATTAAAGAATTACAAAATGCTATGATATATTAAAAGCAACTTCACCATGTTCAGGGGAGATAACTCCTGACATGATTACAAATATGATATAAGGATAACGACGATAACCGCCGCATATCATAGTATCTACCATTATAGATTAATACAAAGCACAAAAGATACTTCATGTAATGCAATACATGAATATTATATAAATAATACAACACATTTTGTACATACCCTATGTATGGCACAGGGGCCCGTGTACATGCCTGGCTGCCATAGCAGACGATGCTAATACATAAGCTGGAAATAAGTAAATTATGTTTAACCCAAATGTCCATAAATACATAATGATATACATGAAAAGATATATACTTTATAGATTCTAAAACCTTACAATGATATACTTTGCCATTATTTGTGCAACGTATAGAAATAATGCTAAAACAACATTCACACTCAAAGCATACTCACAATGCCTCGCTTTAATGCTTTAGTTGTATATATATGATTAAAATGATAGTTATGATACATTTTAAAAGATATAATTTGCGTTTTACCCGTGTGATGATTAACACACATGCTAACTGCCCTGACGGCGATAATTACCGTATTTAATATAGGATATGCATTTATGATTACTTATTGCGTTATTGCTACATTAGATATACATAAAGATTATTTTAGATAGTTTAATTACTAACCTGATGAGATATTACATTTGCGCTATGAACGATCGTCCGTCTGTCATGTCGTGTGACGAAGTGACGTGTCAGGGTGCGAGGTGCTCATGCATACAAAAAGCATGCAGATTTGAATAGACCAATCATGACGGGTGCTGTCATGGTTGAGTGAACACTATTGTAATAAGGTTAAAACTAAGGCGCTTGATTATAATACTTGTCCTTGATGTCTCAGCATTGATGTTAAGCTGAAATCAAGTAGATTATTAAAACATATGAATTACTAACTAACATTTCAGCTGCTGTGATGTGCTGAAATAAAGCGACACATTAAAATAGTATTTACATGGTTTCAGCATCTCTTAGATGCTGAAATAAAGATAGATTATAAATGATTATTTACAATACTTAAAAGCTAATTAGCACTAACTAATTACAATACAGACATACATAGTATGTCCCTGTCACACTAGCTCCGAATATGATTAAGTAAAAAAAAAAAATTAAAATCGCCAAAAATTCACCAAATCATGTTACATTTCGCACTCGACCTCTCCTAGTGGCGAAGAAGACATGTGTCAAATTTGAAAAGGATGAGATGGAAACTTTTTCTGTAATCGATCCGAAAATACCTAAGGTAAAAATTACAAAACTTGGCCAAGAATTCCAAAATTCACCAATTTGAATTAAATTTCGCACTGCATCTCTCCTTTTGGTTAAGAAGACATGTGCCAAATTTCAAAAGGATGATTTCTGTAATCGATCGGACAAAGAATGTCTTTGGACGGATGGAAGGATGGACGGACGGAATCATTGGTATTACTATATACCCCCAACCGTTGGTCGGGGGTATAATTACATTTGGACAACAGTATTTAAAAGATATATGGAGTCTAGTCGACACAAATGCTGTAAAGAGGTTTGATGGATTTTTTTAATAGATACTTCTGCACTCACTCCAAGAATGAAATGAATTCTATATACCCTTCACGCATTCATATGATGAATCCACTCTCAACGGCATTGTGTAAACGAAAAATCCTTAATATTAAATTGAATTGTGATGGCATTAATGAACTGAAAATTCAGATCTCAGAAACTTAGACTGTTATGTTGATATTCATGGATGCCTTGGGATTTGACAAATCCATAATATTTATAGAAATCGCGTGCAAACTCATGCCTTATTACGTCTTTGATTGATATTTTAGAAGTTGAGGTGATGAAGAATGAAGAACAATTTTATGGATACACAACTTCTTTATTCTGTGTAGGCGACGTTTCGACATGCCTCTATGCCTTAATATGACCTCATGTGTCAAGAGAGTGTGGTGGTTCAATTGGCACCAGGAACTGTTTCCAGTTGTTTTCTTCTCGGGTGACACAGAAACCTACTGAATTGTAACTACTCAATCATCATAAAATAGTTCCGATAACGTTTGGATTACACATCTTATCATATATTTTCCAATCGAGACATTCTCATTGTACATTACTTTGCATGTTTATGGTCACTTATTTACCATTTTCTCTAATTTGTTTACTGCCTTCTGCTTTTGTGCGTGTTTATATCAGCGCTAACTAGTTTAGCTATAGCTATCTGGTTTAGACAAATGTTGCAGAAGTTCTCTCCTTACCTGGTGTTGTTTTGACAAGTTTATGATTGAAAACAATGTCCAATTAATGAGCATAAGTACTTTAACTGAAAAATGTCAAAAAGCAGTTAATTGCGTAGTGTGTGTTTTCCATCTGCTAGCAACACATGAAGGTATTAAGGTAGGTTTTTTTTAAATATCCAAAATGTTAAGATAGAACTGTTACTTCAAAGTGCTTATTTCAAACCTTGTTGTTTGTCGGTTTTTATCAACCAACTGTTGAATTCTTTGCAAAAATATTTTTCTTCGAACTAGCATGAAAAAACAAAATATGAAGGGCTTTTAATTTCAAGGTACACATATGTATCAAACTGATGACATTTCTAGTTTTTATTTACATTCCAAATACAGGTCCATGCATGCAATATATTTGATACAAACATTCAATACTGTCTATTAAAGCGCGGTTTAGTAAAAGAACTACGTTTTAACCAAAGGATGTCGTGTTTTGGAGGAGAGTATAATAACAGAACAATATCTTAAATGACATCTTTAAAACAATTACATTAACTGCCCATTCAAATTACTCCATGTATTTTTCTTCATGCTATTTCAACGCTTTTTACAAATTAAATGGATGAAGTAATTTGCATGTATAATGTTCTCTGCTGTAAATTGGAGCCTAAGAAAGGTTAAGCATATTTATCATCCAAAACTTGCTCCCACAGTAGATATCGCTTGTGTGAGATCAAGCGATATCTACATTGTAGATATCGCTACAATCATCACAAAGCTTTGACATCACTGAGAATACTGCTGACAATGCTATGATGTCATAATGCTTATGACGTCACAATGCTATGACCTCACTGAGATCACTGCTGAAGAAGCAAAATGGCAGTTTTGTGTTTCAGATATGTTATTCTTCGGCTAATAATTGTTGAAGAATGATTTTGAATGATAAATAAAATCTCACCCTCGTGTCTTCTGATTTCAAATATATCAACACTCGTTGATTAAAGTAAAAATATCCTCGGCAAGCCTCGGATATTTGTAACTTTAATCAACTCGTGTTGATATATTTGATATCAGAAGGCACTTGGGTGAGATTCACTATATGTCTTACTGATTTCGTGAATGCAGTTGCAAGATTATAACAAATAATTGAAGGTGATTGCTTTTACCGTTCAAACTCACTTCCATTTTGATGCTGCAGGTTTCGAGTTTTAATTACGCAGTATCAATACTATACAGACTTTGTGAGAACAGATGTACATATGCCCTTTGTTTTGATTTTAACAACAATAGATATCTTAAAGGTAGGTGCACAATTGCGGGAGAGGAATGACAGATGAGAATGTATATCATGATAAAGGAGATTTCGTCACCAAATTAATGTTGTGGTTCACAGTGAGTGTCGAATTAGATGAATGTCGGATTTGAGGGATGTCGGCCTACAGAGGGATGTCAGATTAGAGATATTTGGAATTGGAGGGATATCGCATTAGAGGGATGTTGAATTCAAGGGATGTCGGATTAGATGGAAGGTGGGTCATAGAGGAATGTCGGATTAGAGGAATGACGAATAAGAGGAATGTCGGATTAGAGGAATGACGAATAAGAGTGATGTCTGATCGGAGGGAAGACGGATTAGAGGAATGTTGGATGAGAGGAATGGTGGATAAGAAGAGTGTCGAATTTGAGGAATGTCGGATTATAAGGATGTTGGATGAGAGGGATGATGAATTTTAGGGATGTTGGATCAGAGAGATGTTGGGTAAGAGATGTCGGATTAAAGGTATGTCGGATTAGATTACATTTTGTATACTTTCATACAACTGCAGTAATAGCGGAGGTTGTTTATGTGCTTTTCCATATTAGAAACATAGATAGATAGATAGATATTCTTTATTTCCTCCAAATAATGTTGAAGATACAATATGGTATATAAATGTCAGATTAATTCACATCACATCAGAAAATAACAATAGCATATGAGACTATTTACACATGTAACAAATGCTTCCATTGTTTCACATATTGTGCAATGAGGATTATCATATTCCTCCAGCTTCCATACGACAGATCATTAATGCACATCGGAATCCCACCAAGCATTGCTTGCATAATCACATCATCATCCTCACTCCAGAGTTGTACATACAATGTCACATCAAGATGATCACACAGCCTTTCAAACAATTCATTTCTGGAACACATATTTAATGGACATGATAGAAATACATGACGCACAATGTCATATGCAAACACACCACATTTGCATTCTTTTGATTGGATCTTTAGACAACTTAGCATTGCAAGATATGACACACCATAGAAGTACACAGGTTCAAGCGTTACGAGCTCCAATAGTCTGTTTTTGATGTCATTTGACCGAATAGCAAGGTATCGGGCCAAGTGTAAATGTTTCTGCATATACTTCAACACAACTTTCTTTTCATGGTCGTCAACCTTTTCCTTAACAGTTGAGGTCCATTTTGCCTTTGAAGCAACACTGTTTTTGTATGCATAATTCTCCAGTTCTTCAGTCATGTTATACTTAATCAAAAGTCTTATCATGTTAAGAATAGGAGATCTAAAACACCTTCTTTCATACATATGTACATCATGCACACACAGGATTCTGGCGAGTGACGAGGTCAGTACTGATGTAAATACAAAGTTGCTACTGGCTCTGCATACCTTACCAAAAAGCAGAAGAGCTTGTTTGTCAATATATGATTGGACAGAGTGTAGGCGTATGTTGTCTCTTGCCACTGTTCCTGAAGAGAAAGGGGGTAGACGTTGAATTTTCCTGCAGAATGAGTTCTGCACAGATTCAATCATATCATACTCTTGTGAAGTAAGCTTACCCCACATTGCACAGCCGTATAGCCCACATGGCAGGATCACATTTGTCCAGATGCATTTAGCAGAAAGTGGGTGTAAGCCTCCATAGAATAAACCAAACTGCTTGTTTGCATTCATTAGCCTCTTTAATTTCTCACAAGCTGATTTTGTGCGGTCCATTGTTGATCGGGAGGTCGAAATCTTCACACCAGCGTAGACAGCAGAGTTGTGTTCAGGAACTGGAACATCTCCAAGGAGAAGATTAGCATGAGTTTGAGCTTTTGATTTTGCTTTCCCGAAGAACAAAGCAACACTTTTTGTAGCATTATACTTCAGCTGCCATGTATAAGCATAGTCATTTGCAACATCAAGAAGACATTGAAGACCCTGTCTAGACCCGCTAAGCAGAGTTGTGTCATCAGCCAGAAGTTGACCAGGGACGTGGCCCCAGGGTAACATCAGACCTCTTTGAGATTCCTGCAGATTATGTAACAGGTTATCGATGTAGAGAGTGAAAAACCAGGCTGAGAGGACTCGTCCTTGTCCAACACCACGTTTTACTTCGAACAAATCAGATGAACAGTCTTTATACTTCACATAGCTCTTCATCATATTATATGAGTTATGGAGTAGCCTCCATGTTTTGCCGTGTATACCAATGTCATATAGTTTCTTGAACATACCATCTAACCACACTCTGTCAAACGCTTTCTCGTTGTCAAGCATAGCACAGTACACAGGTGAATCACGTTCGTTGTAGAAGTTGATACTTTCTAGGAGAGTGAACACTGCAGTATCAGCCCCAGCCCCTTTCCTGAAGCCGAACTGGAGTGGGTGAGGGAATACATGTCTTCCTTCTAGCCATGCTTCCAATCTACTGAGAATTAGTCTCTCGAGTAGTTTGCTTAACACTGGGGTCATAGTGATACCCCTGTAGTTACCGGGATCAGACTTTGTTTTACCGTGTCCTTTGTGGATAGGGATTATCTCCCCTATGCTGTATGAGGTGGGAATATATTCATATTCAATGATGGCATTAAATAGTTTACATATGTGTTTAGCTATAGAGCGTCCAGCCTTTTTCACATGCTCGTTTACTATCCTATCAGGGCCTGGAGACTTTCCTGATTTCAATGCGGTAATGGCTCTTGTAACTTCATCAAGACGTAGAGCTACATCAAGTGGGGATACATCACTGGAGTTGCTGGTAAAACACTCCTTGACTTGAGCAACCTGTTGCATCACCTGGGATTCAAACCGTTGATCATAGTTATCCACACTAGGAGTCGTCAAGCTAAGGAAGTGGTCATGGAAAGCATTACATATATCTTCAGGTGTGTTGACAGTGTCATCCTTATGTTTCAGTTCAGGAATAACATCACCTTTTCTCTTCGCTTTCTTTGTGATCTTGAAGTACTCGTTGATATCAAGTTCAGCTGCTCTTTTAGCCTCTTCATATACCTTGTTGGACTGATTATTCTTTGAGCGGCGATGTTGACGGCGGAATTGTCGTTTTGATTCCTTGTATTTGATATAGTCAACATTGCCCTTATCGCGTGGTTTACCAATGCAACACCACTGTCGACGTGACCTGCGCATATTATAATGCAGATCATTGAGCTTATCATGTTTCCAGTAGGGTTTCAGATGAGGTCGATATGGGTTAGATGGAATACAGAACCAGGCAGCATTGTTCAGACATGACACAATGTAATTATTGTATGATTCAATATATTCTTCGAAGCTTCTGAAATCATCTATAGAAAAATCAGCATTTCGGAAACAGTTTTCAGTCTCATATCTATAGAGCATAAGGTCAGCATCACATGCCTTACGCCAGTTTACTCGTTCACCACCATAATATTGCTTCACCTGTCCAATTCTCATGCAAACCCACAATGGAAAATGATCTGATATCTTGAATGGTATGTTATTATCAATACATTGATCTAATACAAGTGGTAAATGATCAACATTCACAAAAACATAATCAAGCATTGATTTAACAGCGCCATCTTTTGATCTATATGTAAATAAAGCACTATCAATGGGCATAACAGAATACAGACTGCGCTCTTCCAGAGAAAGAAGTAGGCGTTTGCATCTAGCATTATCAATCTTACGTATGTCCGTATTAAAGTCGCCAACCAAAATTGGTTGACCATTTTCAAATAGAGTATCATATAATTCCATGACCTTATCAAGAACATCAAAATATTCATTATCTGAACAGTTAGTTGACGGCATATATGCACCAATAACATAAACCGTATTACCTTCAATATTGAGTGAAACTCCAATAATCCGGTCACTCTGAGGTACATTAATCACAGAGGTTTTGCACCAGTCACCATTTCGGATGAGTAGCGCAACACCACCTGATCCTCTATGACTGTCATTAAGCTCATTGCTCTTGCTGATCACACTGAAGTTGTCATGCACGGTATCAAGGAAGTCAAGTTCATTCTTCTTCAGCCAATGTTCGCTTATGAACATTATATCACATGAATCCAGTTTTGTTTTCAGTTCGTCTGTACCATGAATAACACCACGTACATTCCATGTAGCAAGTCTGAGCATTACGAGAACGGGTAAAAGTCCGTACAGAATAACGTTACCTTTTACCATTGCTTGCTGTCACGTGTCGCTGCGTCGTCGTTGTACCAGATCTTCCGGGGCACCCATTCTCTACAGTTGACTCCCGTCGGCCAGAACTTCTCATCTTCAAGAACTGCTTTTGCATCAGTGCCAGATAGCGTCACTCTCACGGTGTACGTTGGATTATAACCTTCCCAGCGTTTCATAAGTGTGACATTGGTGAGAGTTATCTGTCGCTCTGCTGCATACTTGAGTATGGCGTCTCTGACACTTTCAAAGGAATCCTTTGCTTTCACATAGGAGAGTACCAATCGCTTTGATGGTTTGCGACTGGACCCAGCGAACACCTTTTTCCAATGGTGGTCAAATGTCACTGTTCTAGTTAAGTTTTGTTGCGTTTTCTTTGACCGTTGTGTCGTATCAATATCAATGTCTTCACACTTGTATGATTCAGTATTCTGTTTATTATCACCACTCAGCGGTATGCTGTCACTATTGTAACTGGCATAGCCAACACCATCGTTTCCTGTATCTTCGACACATATCACATCCTGCACTGGAGATACATGTGTAGCCATGTCTTTACCTTCAGAGGATGCTACCTGAGAATACAAGAGTTTATTCCTGGTTTTCATCACATCAAGTTTTCCATCTATTGCTGTGGACCGTTTGTCGACTGCTGAAAGCGTGGAGCACATACTGTCCTTCAGGAACAATATTTCCTTGTCTTTCTGCAGATTTTCATTCTTCAGGCGGTTTATTTCCTGCATTAACTTATGCTCTTGTAGTTTTAACAGCTGGTTTTCAGTTATAAAACCATCTGTTTCACTTTTCTTCTCTTCATAGGCAAGAATCATATCTCTCATGTCCCTTTCATAATTCTGTTTGAAATCAGAAACATTCTTCGTAAGGTTATCTAATCGATCGTTCATATCAGCATGTACATTCATTACCTTGGTCATAATACTCGTGAGAATATCTGTCCATCTGCTGTTTGGCTGATCGCCATCTTGTTTCAACCATGTAGTATCCAGACCCTCACAATCAGCTCGAGTCCTGGGTTTAGTGAGGACATCAGACTGCACGACATGTGCTGGGATGCAACCTTTGATGAATTTGAAAAGTATATATATATCTGATGCATATTTTTCAACAACAGTTTTTGATTTACCAGTCCGATTTACACGTCTGACTAGTATTCCATCGGGGAAATCTTCACAATCAGCTTTTCCAACAGCATACAAAGCATAACGAACATCATGTAGTTCCTTCTCACTTTGCTTGTAAATTTCAATCAAATTTATTTCACATGTTTTTCTGTCATGTTCACCAAATATCTTCTCAAGTTCTTGAAGTATTTTGTAATCCACTTCAGAAGCCGGCTGGGAGTCATGTACACCCGCTGATTGACTCATTGTTCTACAGAAAGCGTGTGTTGTGTGACAACACTCCACAGGTCGTCATGAAGCAGTGAAACAATAGCGCCAATTGTCATTAGGTAACACTGCTCACTGCTCACTGTGACTAATTTTGGACTTGGATATTGTTGTTGTTATTTTGAAGGAATTACAAATGTCTAAATATCTCCATTTTGGTAAAACATTGGAGACTGAAATTTCTCAGATATCTTCTTGATTACCTTATAAACATCATAGACACTTTCCGTAGTCTTCAGACAACTATAAACAACATAATTACCACATTTCTCGAGAGCGATTTGACCATTGACTTCTTAGTCTCACGCATGCGCATAAATAAAATCTCACCCTCGTGTCTTCTGATTTCAAATATATCAACACTCGTTGATTAAAGTAAAAATATCCTCGGCAAGCCTCGGATATTTGTAACTTTAATCAACTCGTGTTGATATATTTGATATCAGAAGGCACTTGGGTGAGATTCACTATATGTCTTACTGATTTCGTGAATGCAGTTGCAAGATTATAACAAATAATTGAAGGTGATTGCTTTTACCGTTCAAACTCACTTCCATTTTGATGCTGCAGGTTTCGAGTTTTAATTACGCAGTATCAATACTATACAGACTTTGTGAGAACAGATGTACATATGCCCTTTGTTTTGATTTTAACAACAATAGATATCTTAAAGGTAGGTGCACAATTGCGGGAGAGGAATGACAGATGAGAATGTATATCATGATAAAGGAGATTTCGTCACCAAATTAATGTTGTGGTTCACAGTGAGTGTCGAATTAGATGAATGTCGGATTTGAGGGATGTCGGCCTACAGAGGGATGTCAGATTAGAGATATTTGGAATTGGAGGGATATCGCATTAGAGGGATGTTGAATTCAAGGGATGTCGGATTAGATGGAAGGTGGGTCATAGAGGAATGTCGGATTAGAGGAATGACGAATAAGAGGAATGTCGGATTAGAGGAATGACGAATAAGAGTGATGTCTGATCGGAGGGAAGACGGATTAGAGGAATGTTGGATGAGAGGAATGGTGGATAAGAAGAGTGTCGAATTTGAGGAATGTCGGATTATAAGGATGTTGGATGAGAGGGATGATGAATTTTAGGGATGTTGGATCAGAGAGATGTTGGGTAAGAGATGTCGGATTAAAGGTATGTCGGATTAGATTACATTTTGTATACTTTCATACAACTGCAGTAATAGCGGAGGTTGTTTATGTGCTTTTCCATATTAGAAACATATATAAGTAACGCATTATTGTTTCTTTTCGCAAATTACAGCACAACTGACCACCCGAAAAGCAACAATGTTGCAACAAACATGTTTAATTCTAACTGAAACTTCTCCTTAATGGTGAGGCTTTGTTATCAATATTTTTCAAGAATGATGGTCGTTCATCAGTTGTCTAGGTAACGTTGGCCCAATGGATACAGTCACTGTTGACGGTTTGGTTCAAACTTTTGCAGATAATGTTATCCCAAATATAACAGCAAAATGAATGTAAATGTAAAATATTTACAGCAAAAAAGCAGTTACTACACGGTAAAATATATTACTTACAATGTAATATCAACCTCTGAAGTAAGGTTTGTAACTCTCAATGTCTAAGTTTAATATACTCATGTCTTCTCAACGGGAAATTACTATAAGAAATTTAGCAGCTTAATATTTTTTGCAACAAATCTCCGGCTAGGAATCCTTCATGTATGATTGTTATTGTTTTCTATGGACCATGTTGTACATAGGGCCGATGGCCCACACCTTTGTACTGAATTAAGAATATACTGAATATCAATCTCACTTAAATCAAGATCATTTCATATTCAAATAAAGTCTCCACAGATATGAGCACGAGCATTCAGTTAGTTACCGTGACTGTTCATATGACATTTGGTATGCAACCCTAACATTCACCTTTCCAATAAAGACGAAATTCAGGGATCCAGTCTAAAGTATATTGGATATCTTCACAGTTCATAGTTCAAGTTGATAAAGAAAGATAGGGGTTAACCCTTCGTGGGTTTGAAGCCAGACGTCTTACAAGACATAAGTCGGTAAAAAATAGAGCCATGGGCTCTGTAGCTCATCAGGCTAAATATACATTAACTAATTCAAAATGTCAACTTCTAGGTGAGAGGCATAACACATAGTAAGCACTTACTTAAATGGAGAAGATGAAATAGGTCTTAAGGTCCTTACCCCTCTGATCTATCTTTGAGGCCAGAGATAAAATCCCCTACAAATAAAGTCACACTTGAAGATTTAAATCATTACTGTTGTTTCCTTTAAATAACCTCCCTTTAAAGAGCACATAAGATCTCTAGATGAAACAGCTTTTCAGGTCATGACGTCTGTGACCTATATTTGGGGTCTCAGGATCACGAAATATACAATATAGAATCCTCATTGGCCAAGGAGTCTGCACACAACTTTTCAGCTCTCTAGACCTTTTGGAACTAACTGGAGAAGAAGATGAAAATAGGTTTTGGGGGTTATGACCCCTGTGACCCCATTTGAGGTCACAGGGTCACCAAATCTACAATTGAGAATCCCCATTAGCCAAGGAGTCTGCACACAACGTTTCAGCTCTCTAGACCTTTTGGAACTGGAGAAGATGATAAGGTTTATGGGGTTGTGACCCCTGTGACCCCATTTGAGATCACAGGGTCATGAAATCTGCAATTTAGAATCCCCATTAGCCAAGGAGTCTTCACACAAAATTTCAGTTCCCTAGACCAAGTGGTTCTGGAATAGAAGATAAAAATGCGAAAAGTTAACGGACGGACGGACGCCGGACACCATGCCATGCCATAAGCCCATCGGGCCTTTCAGGCCAGATGAGCTTAAATTGTATGACGATATCATGATTGGATATAAATAAGCACGGTATCTGTGTTGCAAATTTTACCCGAGAATGAATGACTAGGATAACATATGTGGGAGAGAATGGATGGCAGTGTAATAACAGTAGCTTTCATCCTTCACTGCACTCTGTCCTGATATTAAATTACGGAAAATTTATGTTTGACAATATGACCATACTGGAAATAGCTTATTATACTAGTAAAGGGTCGTGTGTTGTTAAGAGTCACGTAATATGTGTATAATAAAAGTTAGTGTGTTATATCGAGAAGTACTGTAACTGATGTAGCAGTTTACAGTTTACTGGTTCGATTCTAGTCAGATAATAGATTTTAGGTTAAAGCAATGATTTCTAGTCGAAAACGTCACATGGCAAAATAACATATACACCTTCGTTTTTTTTTTATCATATATATGCTTTTTAATTATAAATAGCTTTAGTTTTCGACGTCTTGCTCTAAACCTGAATAGTGTACGCCTTCATCAAGACTTCTATGTCGTTTTTAATTTAATTGTTTTTTTAAATTCTTCAAATTTTGATAAATGACAACTTTTCATCGGCATATACATATTTAAGATCTTTGCTTAGTGAAATTCAATAGATTTCACTCATTCTGTACACTTTTACAACATTTTAGACATGGTACATGTAGGGGTCATGTTGGTGAAAATTTCATTTCATAGGCCTGTCTATATTAGACAAAGATATTTCAACTAAAAAGTAACTAATCACCAATTTATTCATTCATACAACTGTAGATCAGTGATGTTGTATCGTGCAATAATCAAATGGATCTCAGTTCATTTAAAGTAGTTAATAAAATAATGCAGTGTAATATTAATTAAAGCCATCGTCAGTAGGTTGATAAAATAATATGCAAACATACATGAATGATAAATACAGTGATAATTGAAAAATAACGAATCACAGTTTTAATCCGTTGCATTTTACATCTAAACCTAACAAAGTTGTCAATTGCAGTTAAATGCTGATGGTTATTGGTTTTATGTCATGGGTATTTAAGAAGCATTTCTAGTTCATTATTGGCGTACTGAAGTTTTAATATTGATGGTGTTAAGATGGCAACATACTTTAAGACGATACTGAAGAACATTGACACGATAATGAGCTTTTCTTCTTTCCACTTTCCACTTGACTGTTCAAAGTGAATACAATGCACAATTTCAAAAGCTAATTTGCTGGTACCAATTTCAGAACAAAATGACACAATACATGATTTTCAGTTCTTTATCATTTCATTTGACATTTTGATTTGATCAGATATCATGTACAAGATCTCATTCAAAAAAGTACCATTGAACAATCTGGAAATTATTAAAGTAAGCCAAACGTCTAACGATTATGGGAATTGTGTGCAACTTGATTTTGAGAAAAAAATCATTTGATTCCGGAAGAAGTCTTTTTTTGGAAATTATTCAGTTAAAATGAAGGCATAAATATGTAAACCTAACCTGTCAGCGAAATCTCTCATGTACCGTTCACTGGAATCTCATCATATCTTATATAATTACACAAAGTTTCTCTCATCGAGGACAACGAGCTGATTAAATTCTAGTGACCTTGACATATATGATATATACTTTTTCGGCATGTTAAGAACCGTTCACTGCATTCTCCCCATATCCTACTCAAAGGTGATAATTTAAGAGCTGTTTGAAATGTCATGTAATCGTTGACTGTGAATGGTGAGTATATCTTGTCAGTTTAGTCTTTGATTTTAACTTTTTATTTGGTTTAAAGTTTTGTTAATTTGACCGATTTCTCAAGAAGACGTACAAACATATCCCTCGAGCAATTTTGCAAAGTTTGACATATCATATTTTAATCATGATATCAATAACAGCCAGAATTTAATATTGTAAGTAATTTAGAATATGTCCACATACATCTAATCCTAACGTTTTTACAAATTATAGATACCATGTATCTAGTTCCAGGCTACTAAAGACCAACTTGATTAGCAAGCTTCACAAAATAGTTGATATAAAACCTGGAACCTATTCCTGATTTTTATAATAGACATAGCCATAGGCTTACTTTAATAACATTAGTCATTTGATCTAAACAGTTATTATGGAGATTAATACCAAAATGAGAATGGATTTTGATTATAAATTGATTTCTTCCCAGTATGAAGTTTCTTTTGTTACTCAATATACAAAGAACATGTTTCAGTGCACTGACAATTATATACCAACATTTTGCGAACAACCGATTCATTTAATTTATTTTCCATGATTAATTAGCAGCCCCGACTGCTATCAGTTTTTGCGCAGTTTCCATCGCCGCCGCCGCATTTTGTATTGGCTATAAGCTTTTTCCTAGAAGATTTGGAGAACTCATATACATAACTTCTTACTTATGCCCCTGGGGAATTTTTTTGACATGTTCATATTCAAGGTCAAAGGTCAAGGTCACGAGTTCTGAAATCACTAACAAAATCCTTGTAAACACGATAACTTGAAAAATAGTTGTGCTATCAGGCTCTTATTTGGTGTATATCAACTATGGACAAGGGCCAAGATTTGAAAAGGTTTTCGCTAACATCCGTCAAAGGTCAAGGTCACAGCGAGGTCACAACTAAAGCATGCTTTTGCGAAAATGTCTTATTTCAACTATTAACACTTTGAATCATTACATGATTGTGATACACAATTAAAAGTGATCACTGATTGTTTGATCTTGGAATTTTAAAGGTCAGGATCACGATATAGGGTCATGGTAACCAGTTCTGAAATCACTAAATAACTTTTTTCCAAGGAGGTATCAACACCTCATATACACAGCTTCTTTCTTATACACCTGGGGAATTTTTTTGACATGTTCATATTCAAGGTCAAAGGTCAAGGTCACGAGTTCTGAAATCGCTAAAAAAATACTTGTAAACACGATTACTTGAAAAATATTCGTGCTATCAGGCTCTCATTTGGTTTATATCAACTATGGAGAAAGACCAAGATTTGAAAACGTTTTCGCTAAAATCTGTCAACAGTCAAGGTCACAGTGAGGTCACAACTTAAACATGCTATTGTGAATATGCCTTATGTTCACTATGAACACTTTGAGTCATTGCATAACTGTTATACACATTGAAAAGTAATCATTGATGGTTTGACCTTGAATGTCAAAGTCATGAGGTATTGGTTAAGGCCATGTTAATCCTTTGATCCAATTTTGAAATCAGAAATAGGTTTTAAGAACAAACTTGTGAAAAGTGACCCCAGTGATGATTCAACTTTTTGGAATGACTTTTTTATCAAAAAAGATTCCCATTTTATTTATGCTGACGAGAAGGCGGAACAGGGAAAGGCGAGACCCAAAGTTTCGGGGCTGCTCTGCTTTTGCGTTGTCCCGCAAACGCTCATCTAGTTAATACTATTTTGTGCTTATTCATACTCCTCAGTATCTGTTTGTTGCGCATATTTATTTAATTATTGTATAGAGTTTTATATTTACTGATTTAGTGATTTACATTATGTAGTTGCTTTGGTAACACATATCACGAGAAGGAAGCCGAATTTATATGACAACACTGAAATGTGAAGGTTTAACATTATTCCCATGAATATTAACATCTGTAGGTACAGTGAACAGAACAAAGACCATTGTGCACCTCTCCTAAACTTGAACTTCTCTATAGTACACTAATAAATTTCATGCATTCTTATTAGATACTCGATTTTGAACAATGGCAATTTCATTATTCACCTGAAGTCATAAAGGCATTAAATGACTCAAAAACACCACTCACTTTTAGAGATGATATGAAATAAACTCAGATAGAATATTGCACATCATTAGCAAGTGCAAAACCTAAACTTAATCGAAACTTCATTGAATTATTGCATCATTAGAGTAAGTTCGTATTCAGCAATGATTTTTCATTTTAAAGAACATGCTAATGACGGGAAACTTGTTTTGCATTAGAATGACATGTTTTAACTGAAATAAGATAGTGAAATTAAATTATTTTATCTGGTATATTTTTTCTCTCACGTCTACAACTTCATTACGTATTCCGATTGTGTGTCTTCACAAATGTATAAATATGAAGTAAAGTAAAGACATGACATTAAAGCATACAATAATCAAGTGTACAATTGTGACTTTAGCACGAGAGAAGCACTGTCAAGTCAAATTAAGTGCAGTTTCTGAGTTGTATATATGTGAGAGATATACCCATTCTTTTCCGAGTGCATTTGCGCCTCGTAAGGGTCCCACGGGGAAAAGTGTAGGGTATCATTTGATACAATACATTGGTAGTAATCGTAGCTTTAACGAAATATATCGGATATACCTAGTTTATATGTTAAATTTTGATAATACACAGTTCCAATGTCGAATCCGAATTCCTGCCAACATTGGACACTTGCATCAATTTAACCATCTGTAATGAGATGCTATTGAAAGTAACTCTTATTCCTCATCTCCGATAACTTTTTGCTTGATAATCAACTAGTCATATAAACACTAGCTATAAAGTAAGTTGTACGAAGGCATATGATAAGCATGCAATTTGTAGGTGTGGTAATGATTACGTCTTGTTGCATTAATGTGATACTTCTCGTACTAATCAAACAATGGAAGATGCGGCTCAATGGAAAATAATAAATCATACAAACTAGGAGTAAACAGCAATCTAAACATCCCCTGTTACATGTTCTATAAACCTCACTTTTAGTTCATGAATGGTTTTGATCTTTGAAACGATTTCTGTAAATAACAGACCTGCAATGACATTAAACTCTGGATGCGTAAGCTATTTTATTTGAAATGAAAATCTTTCATCGTTGACAATGTGCATCTTTTTCCAATTTGGATTGTGCCTCAAAGAGGAAATGCATGTCAAACGCATTAGACATTGAAAGGAATCAAAAGAAACTAAGCTTAAGATCAAACATGAAGAGCAAATGTTCACTGGAACCTAGTTATCTGTGATTGTGTAATGACCAAAGATCAAATCTTAAGTTGCAGCTGCTTTCCTTCGAAAAGTTTTAATCGTATTTGATTTTATATTATCACGACCTTGACGGTAGCCTTTTGGTTTAAATGGATCAGTCTCAATTGCTAGATTTACTCATTTCCCCCGATAATTGAAGTGTTAGAGGTCATACAATCGTTTCCTTCTTCCATAACGCCAAACACAATAATTGGAAACGTATCTCTCAATGTGCATCAACACTATGAGCCAATGTGTCTATCCACGCAGGTGCTCATTCCGACGCAGTTGAATTATATAACAAAACATTTGGACAACGTCATTTACAATATTATAGAAAATATTTTATGAATGCTGCTAAATTCACATAATGGTAATACGTTTTAAACAAAATTTAAGCAGTATTTGAATGTACTGTAATTCTGTACATACATGTATGTACAACATTCATCACGTTTTACTTGCAATCTAATCCAATGAACTCCGTCACAATGTAAATGTTTGTTTGGTCGTGCTGTTATCTGAAACGAGATTGCAGATGTTATGTGATATTATGTTTATTTCATAAGTCAGAAGGGGGGTTGGCCCATATGACAAACATTTGCAATACATTCGGCATTAGGTATACGATAACAATACGGCACGAAAACAAAACAGACAGAACAAAGTTGATTAAACATACAGATGTGATTTGTAAGTAACAATGTACAAAAAAAAAGTACATACACGCTGGTGCAAGCACGTCCGAACAAATACACACTCACCTACAGTATTTACATAATCGTTGTTCTGGGTCCAGTCCAATATGTCTTCCTGTTTCGATTTTTAAATTATGGCATGAACATCTAAATTTTGTCAGTGATCGACGGAAACTCACATTTTCAGTAGATATATTTCAACATCCAAAGTATGTTTATAGGTTGCATAGCCACTTAATTTAGAAAGGGAATTTATAGAGCTTTGCCATCGTTGGAAATCGCAGTCTATTAATCGTTGTTTGAACTCACAAAGAAAATGATCCATATTTCCAACATCTTGGCTTATCCAACTGTATCCAAATCCGTGTTGAAATAGTATATTCTTCACATAAGTAACACATGACAGACGGTTGACTTCATTTAGGTTCAATAGCATATTATATGTTTGTTTTGGTAATCTTTTATCATTCATCCTCATTATTGTTATCCAGTATTTAATACATTTCGTGGTATAGATTATTGACAGTGGATGTCGTCCTGTTTCCCCTAATACGGCATCGGTTGTGGCAGAGTTTGGAAGTGAAAAGATATGAATTTAATTTGTACCCTTTCAATGTGCCCAGAATATTGACATCCCCATATTTCAGCTCAAGATAACACAACGGGGAGAACAATAGAATCAAAGAGTTTTAAAGCTGTGGTTATGTCGAGCCCTCCGCATTTCTTGTGAATTTTATAAATTAAAAGACATATCTTCTCTGCTTGTGCTGCCAGTGTCATGATACATTTAGTCCAGACGAGTTACAGGAAACTGTTGCGATTTCTTTGCCTTTATAAAACCACTTCTAGTTTCTTTCTAAAAACCATAATTTGGGACTTTAGTAGATTCAACTTTAGACCCCATTTGTCACAAAAGGTTGAAACACAGTTTATCTGTTCTTGAAGTCGATCAACTGAATCCGAGGAGTTTGCAACGTTTGGCATATAGAAGAGATATGAGGTTGGGGTATTCTTGTGAAATGAATATTCCTCTGCAGTTCGCCAAGTCCATTTCGTTGACAAGTTTATTGATATATAACGAAAACAGGAGCGGCGATACCATACATCCCTGTCTTGTTTCAATGCAGCAGTTAAAGAAATCTGTAAGGCCGTTTTTAGTTTTTATACAAGATGATAACTTTTCATATATATTTCGAAGAACATGTAGTACATTTCCATGTAATCCATAATTGATCAGGCGATACCAGAGATGAGAGTGGTTGATACAGTCAAACGCTTTCGAGAAGTCTATGAAGAAACAGTAGAACCGTCCTCCTCGCTTGGAAAGATATTTTCGTATATGATATTATGCAATTATAGACTCCTGTTGAGGTCGATATCGTTTTTATTGACCTGAGTAAAACATTACTAACGGATATTGATCTATACGCAAGTATATATTTGTTTATTAAATAGTGAAACACAAACAGGTTTAAATGTTAATATTTAATCCACACACTGTCATCTCAGGGTTACAGCTCATCATTATCACAATCATCACATTCAATACACGGGATACAACGTCAATACTTTTGAATAACAAATGTTCACCACTCGTCTTAATTCTGCAAAAAGACAGGGGGCGTACAGGCGACCATTCATTCTCGTCAGATAAATCTGGATAGTTCCCACGATGCCTTCCCCACCCCAAAGATTAAAGACTGCTTGGATACAGTGGCAGGATGCAGAGTATTCTCAATGCACGACATGACATCAGGATATAATTAAGTACCGGTCAGACAAGAAGACATTCCAAAAACAGCTTTTGTCAGTAAATACGGTCTGTATGAGTTTATCACCATGCCGATGGGTTTGAAGACAGCGGTTATGGAGTTAGCCCTCAAGGTGTTACAATGGACATTGGCATCCTGTATATTGACGACCTCATCATCCAGTCAGTGAACAGAACATTGAGCGACTTGGCAAGGTCCTTGACTTATTGAAAAGTTTTGTCCAGAGAAAGGTCATCTATTGTTGACAAAGGTCACCTTCTTAGAACACAAAGTGTCAGAGTCGGGAGTAAAGCACAACCCGAACAATGTAGCTAAAGTTAAGGCTGGAAGGAACCTGAGAATGCGAAAGAAATGAGGGAGTTTCTAGGCATGTGCTCTTACTATAGGCGCTTCATTCAAGATTTTGCAAAAATAGCAAAATCTCTGATTGACCTGGCGAAGGAAGACAGCAGTCTCGAATGGACCGAGAAGTGTCAGATATCTTTCAAGGCGCACTGACAGGTCCGAGCATAATGGCCTCGCCAATTCATGGAGGTGATTATATCCTCGACACAGATGCTTCAGATTTCGCTATTGGAGCTGTGCTTTCACTAATCCAAGACGGTCAAGAGTATGTGATCGCCTATGCTAGCCGCACATTGAGTAAGTCAGAGAGAAATTATTGTGTTACGGACAAAGAACTGCTCTCAGTTAGGTATTTTGTTGAATATTTACCTGTTCAGTAGAATGTTTATGATCAGATCTGATCACCAGGCGCTGAAGTGGACAGGGTGGCTCGATGGATTGAAATATTATCAGCGAACAGTTACGAAATCCAGTTTCGTAAAGGCCCCTTGTAAGAAATGTAAAAGAGGAGCTGAGGAAATGCAAAACAGTCCGCCTGTGACACGAAGAGCTTTTAGTGGAGACTTCACATACTGTCGAGACTTCACGTGGATGAAGGATGCTGTGAGAGTGACAAAAGAGAAGTGTATCGCAGTTGGTGAGCTGGTCACCATCATTCTCTTGATGACCTGCATACTTGGCTTGAGCATAGGTTGCTCATGCCGTATAGCAGTTGTTATAGAAGTTGTAGATGTACTCAAAGAAAGGTTCGTTGCAGTCATTGCTCGTGTTTTTGAGTTTACAGCTCATGTGCTGTAGAAGCTTCCAAGTGGAACCTGCGAGAAATGTTCGGCACTGCAGTGGAAACTACTGAGTACAGCCATCCAAAGCAGTTTTGACAGAGTGAGTGGTCATTTGCTGAGCGGAGGGTTGCTAGGCAACTCAACCTTTAAATTTAGTCGCATTGAGAGTGCCTGGTCACGAAGAATTGGTGACATGTGGTGTAAAGTTTGTGGTGCTAACAAGTCTCCACCGATGAACCTAAGGGCTCCTCTAGAAAGTATGAGGGTAGGCGCTCCACTTGATGGTCTAGCAACAAATTTTGTTGGTCCGTTGCCACGGACTCCAAGGGTTAACAGGTACATCCTGGTAGTCACCGACAGTTTCACCAAGTGGTTCAAAGTGTCTGCTGTCCCAGATCAGCCGGCTAAGACCACAGCGAGAAGGATATTAAATTAAGTTACCGCCCGGTACGGCTGCCCTCTTGACCTTCTGGACCAAGGCAGAAACATGATTGCAGTCTTCAGAGAACTGTGTGAGTGGCCCGAGATTAAGAAAACCTGCACTTCACAGTAACAATCCACTATGCAACGGTCAAACTGAGAATTCAGCAAAGTGTTGATCAGGATGATCAGAGCATACTTGAAGGACGAACAGACAGTTTGGGATTTTAATCTGGGCTGCTTGGCTTCCGCTTATAGATCCACCCCTCAAGAAAGCACCGGCATGACGCCCAAACACCCAGGTCAGCCATACCCACATCAGCACCAGCCGAACCACCGCAGATGTACGCCCAGACACCAGCCGCCGACCTCGATGCCAGATCTGTGCGCCATTACCTTTCGAAGTATTAAATATACATCCATATCATAGATATACATCATATCTTCTTAGAAACATCTAAATTTGAGTCCAACCACTGGTGTGTGACCAGAATATTTATTGTTGAATTCAATTCCATCCGTTAGGAATAACATTAATTAAGGTAACTTTGTTGGTGATCTTTTAACCTGTTTGAGAATTTATCAGAGAAAGAATTGAAAACAAGCAATCCTGACAAGAGGCTATGTTCGCATGGTCGTCACAGTAAACACCCTTGTTGGTGGAAAACAATAGATCCTGGGTCAAATCAATATCTTATTGTATTTAGACGACAGTATTTAAAATATAATTGAATCTAGTCGACACAAATGCTGTAAAGAGGTTTGTTGGATTCTTTTTGTTGATAATGTTGCACTCATTCCAGGAATGAAATGAATTCTATATTCCCTTCACTCGTTCATATAATGAATCCACTCGCAACGGCTTTGTGTGAAAGAAAAATCCTTAATATTAAATTGAATTTTGATGACATTAATGAATCTCAGAAACTTTGACTGTTATGTTGATATTAATGGATACTTTGGGATTTGACAAATCATTAACATTTTGAGAAATCGCGTGCAAACTCCTGCCTTATTATGACCTCATGTGTTAGCAGAGAGTGTGGTGGTTAAAGTGGCACCAGGAATTATTTCTAGTTGTTTTTCCTCTCGGGCGACACAGAAACCTACTGAACTGTCATCATTCAATTAACATGATATAGTTTCGATAACGTTTAGATTACACATCTCATCATATATTCAACAATCGAGACATGCTCATTGTCCGTTACTTTGCATGTTGGTGGTCACTTGTATATATTTTTTTCTTCACTTCGTTTATGATGGCCACTTACTCATCATTCCATGTTTACTGCCTTCTGCTTCTTTACATGTTTAAATATCAGTTTTAACTAGTTTAGCTAGCAGAAGTCCATCTTTATTGTTCGCAATACATATATACATTGGAAATCCATTGTGTGTAAATGGCACCCGGCAGCCCAGTATGTGTAACGCCTGTTCAAGCTTTGTTCTGTCCTTATAGTGTTGGGTGTCAAGCAAAAAAGCAAAGACTGGAATCGAACCCCGGTCTTCCGCGTGATGAGCGGACACTCTATCAATTGAGCTGCATTTGTACACCCCCATTTGATTAATGAACATTAGAAATTGAACTGAGAAATGTCAATGCGTGTTTTCCATCTGCTAACAACACACGAAGGTATTAATTTAAGGTAGGTATGTCTAAATATCCAAAATGTTACAATACAATTGTTATTTCAAAGTGCTAATTGTCAAACCTTTCCGTATGTTTGTTTTAACCTACCAACTGCTGTATTCTTTGGAAAAATATATGTTACTAGCATGAACAAACTAAATATGAATAGCTTTTAACTTCAAGGAAAAATATGTATCAAACAGATGACATATTCCAGTTTAGACGTATTTACTAGATACTGGTACTTGTATGCAGTAGATTGAATACCAAACATCTGATGTTAAGGTATCACAGTGTTTCAAGGTGAATCGAATCTTTGTGTATTTCAAACTATTTTGGCTCATCAGCCAAAAAGAAAACAGGTCAAAATTCTTGTATGAAACTCGGTATGTAGTTACGTCTAGTGGTGCCTTTTGCTACTTTGTTTCTGGTTTCAATGAAAACAATTGCATGTGGGGGTTACCTTTCCCGCCCTCTATCTCAAAATCTATTCATTACTAATTAAAGTGTACACTCAAAGATGGAATGGTGCCAGCGATACTACTGAAATTATTCTGAATTTTGAAAAACATTGTTCACAAAAGGCAGGAAAAGGGATACATTAAATGTAGTCCTCAGCATCAGACAATTCAAAGACGAATGAACTAAAAAAAAGGCTACAACTCTAATTTACTCAAATCTTCAACCGCAAATATCTTATTTATCAGTTTATACACCTGAACCACATCCAGATTTCATGGTAAACATTATTAGATATATATGATGGGTCCAGTGATTATTTTTTCCCAGACAAAAAGAAACTTGAATGAAGGGGAGAGACAATAATAGAGGCCCAAAAGAACAGACAGGATAAAGTTCCTTTTATCTACTCTTCAAGAAATAAAAGATCAAAACATTGATGAACATTCCTTCAATGACCTCAATAACTCTTTGCTCTCTTGGAAGTTGATTTGATAGAAACAATATGTGAAGTAAAGCCTAAGAAAATCTTTTCAAGCTATTTTTGGAGGATATCTGTGATTCGACAAGGTGAATGTGTGAAAAGCGGAAAGGGTTCTGTATCACAAGGATAATCTATCGTTAAAAACTTAATGGCGCCACAGCGGCTTGTATTGTCGAAACACTAGCGACTAGAAAGCTTATGAAGCCCATGATCCAGTCCATTGTAGTATACAAAAAAGTAAAGGGATGTAACGAGGTCAACACCCCATGTCCGTTTGAAATTATATTTCAGAAAGTTTATCATATTATCTTCAATATTATTAACTAAACCACGTCAAAACTACTTTAAATATTAGCATATTACTAAGCTGAGCCACGGACATAGCCTATCCCACCAAATTAATTTTAAAAATTGCTTGAGAAAAACATAAAAAAATGGAGCCATGAACTCTGTAGCTCATCAGGAAAAACATGACTAAATTTGGAGGAAAGTGGTTGTCTAAAGATCACACTTCCTGCAATGATTTTGAAGAGAAGGTACCTTTTCCCATTCAAATGGCGAAGACATATTCCCTAAATCATGATAAATAATTTCTCCTAAAGTTACTGCACACAAAGCTTTCAATCATTAATTCGATTTAAGCCCCCTCCCAGATGTAAGCTCATCAACCTCTCACTCATTACGGCTCTGCTCTGCTTGTGCAGTGACACAACTGAAACAAGATATCATAGATCTCCTTGTTTGGGGATTCCAGCTGCCAATACGCAGTCCAGGCTTTCCTCAGGGTCAGAGAGCTGTGGGGTCAATACGCGGAGATAGGTAGGCTATTGGGGCAAGTGTAGAGAAGTAACTGGTACATTATAAAGGTGTGACCTCTAATGATGTAACTTCACTCAAACAACAAGTCTAACACAGACTGTGACAATGTAGCCTGTCAGTCATTGGGATTATTTGATGCCTTCTTGGTGACTGGTACAAACTTTGAAAAAACAATTTCTCAGAGCCCCCTTTACAATATTAGAAAAAATAGTGACATTTTATGAATAAATACTTTTTTCAAAGTCTGATTGTAAGTCTTATAGACTGTAACAAAAGAAGGAGTTTTAAAGTAACTAGAAATCTCACAATATCAACACATAACATTACATAATATGCAAGCCCTGAACTCCAATTACAGGCCAAGTATTTCACAGACAGTGAAATATATCTTAAATAGCGTTTTCTCCATAATTATTTATGGCGCTCCAGGCATAGATATAATTTGTCTTGTTTGAAAGCTGATATGATTAAAATGAAAAGAATTACATTGGAATTTGATGATAGTCTTTTAATGGGGTCCACCAAATAGGTTTTTAGGTCATGGCCTGTGAGGCCCTTATGAGGCCACAGGGTCACCAAATCTACGATTTAGAATGGAGAATAAGATGAACATAGGTTTTTAGATCATAGCCTGTGAAGCCCTAATTTGGGGTCACGGGGTCACAAAATCTACAATTTAGAATCTCCATTGGCGAACGAGTCTGTACACAATATTACAGCCTTCTAGGTCTTTTTGTTCTGGAGAAGAAGATGAAAATAGTTTTGTGTAGGTCATGGCCTTGTGAGGCGCTTATTTGGGCCAACCTAATCACCAAATCTTTAATTTAGAATCCCCATTGGCCAAGGAGTCTGTACACCAAATTTCAGCTCCCAATACCAAGTGGTTCTGTCGATTTAGTAAGCTTACTAATTTCAAAACGATTTAGCTTACTAAAACGAATTAGTAAGCTTAGTAAGCTTACTAATTCGATTTAATAAGCTGACTAAATACATGCCTGAATTAGTAAGCTTACTAATTCGATTTAGTAAGCTTACTAAATAGCGATTAAAGTCCTGTTTGGCATTCCATGTAATTAACTATTTCTACAGTGGCCCGGTTTTCAGCAAGTAAATAGTCATTGCTAGTATTATCAGCAATATCTGATTCCCACTGTTCAATTACTCGGTCATGTTTTGGTATTTTCGTTTAAAAAAAAACGAAATTATTCGTGACAGACACTTCGAAACAGACGCTCCCGACATTTTCCGACAATAACGAATTTTCAACTCAGTTACTGCCCTTTAATAAAGAAAATAACTACCAAGGAAAGTTACTCTTCATGTACAGAACCTGAATAAGTTTCGTCTCTAAGCTCCATGCAGTACTCTAGGAATGACAGTGACTTGAGAGCGTTTTGTAGAACTGCGAACAGTTTCGATTTGATAGCTAAGTGCATCGATTGAGGTATCGCACTGAATGGAAACAATTAAGGATTGTTTTACATGTTTTTTGCCTCTATCGAAGTATAACAGCAACAAATTGTATAACATCGCGTAGGTTTTCTTTAAATTTTTAGACAAATCTAATATTTTTGTCATTTATGACGGAGGCAGCAGCTTGTTACACGCAACAATACATGGCTGAAGCAAAATTGAGGAATCCTTAATCTAAAACGGCAGAGGATTCAATTTCGTTTTCACAGCATTCACATGCATACAATCAGGGTTCGTTTTTTTCTGGTTTACGCAATTTATGATTAACCCTCATTAGCATATCACGCGACGTTCAAACATGGCTACCGTTTGCGAAGCGCTAGTGGATGAACAAGCTTGAGGACTTGTATCGATTAAAATGAAGTGTTCCCGGTGAAATTAATTGCCTTATTCGGAAAAGGAATGAATATTCCAGTTATTGGCGTAGGTTTGAAGACGAAATGACATGTGTATATCTTATTTTGCATCAAAACGTTACGCTCAGTTGTAAGAACCAACTGACACGTCCGTTTGTTCTGATGGATTGTGACGTCATAAGGTACGAATGCACGAGGTATGGAAGCACATTTTATCTGCATTCATCGAGAAATGGCAGCACGTTTTTGAGAGCTCTTGTCCAATCAGAAACGAAGAAATTAGTGTAAACACAACTATTTTGTATGTATTGTATTATGGTGTACAGGGTTTGGATTACGATTCGCTGTTTACACGTTGTAAATATTATCACTGTGTATAACTGTACAGCGAAAATAGCGAGGTGTACGGCGGCAAATTGTTCCTAGCGAGGAGCCGATATCGTAATGTAGAGGTATGTATTGCTTCTCAACTCTAAAATAATCCATATCCTGTCAATAATTTAAGCCCCAGTGCTTAGTAAAATGTGTGTTAACATGTTTCGAAAACAATGTACGTTAACTAATGAAGTAATAATTATGTGCGAGTAAATTGCTCATTCAGGCCTTTGCTGCAATCGGCGATCTGCCCGTGTTTACATCAAATATTAAGAAATATAGTGAATATATTGCATTATTAATGTGTATTGTTTTGTTTCCCATGCTTTCTAAATCCATTCATAACAGAAGGTATTAATGAAGTTGTTCAATTAGTTGTTAATGAACGTTTTTCTATTGATGGGTGATGTACGGTCGCTAGTTGCAGAAGTAGAATGACTGTACTGTTCCTAGCTTTCTTTGTGTACAGTTACTAGCTGGTAAAAGAACTACATGTATCTTAATGTCAGTATACGATACATTTTGAACACATCTAGTTATTTCTTGTCAGTGGAGAATTAACAATTTGAAAAAATATATTTGAGGACAACTGTATTCGTATTAATGGTATTTTGTATAAGCATTCACGCCTGCAATCTTATTGTGCCCAAAGCAAACTAAACTGAAGTACAAAAGAAAGTACACACCTCAGTTGGTTTTATCATGTATGATTTTCAATTACAAATATCTTAAATTTCGACGCCGTACTCTAAAACTGAAAAGTGCAGGCGTTTAGTCATCAGCCAAGGACTACTTCTGCGTTTTTGTATTATGGTGTACAGGGTTTGGATTACGATTCGCTGTTTACACGTTGTAAATATTATCACTGTGTATAACTGTACAGCGGAAATAGCGAGGTGTACGGCGGCAAATTGTTCCTAGCGAGGAGCCGATATCGTAATGTAGAGGTATGTATTGCTTCTCAACTCTAAAATAATCCATATCCTGTCAATAATTTAAGCCCCAGTGCTTAGTAAAATGTGTGTTAACATGTTTCGAAAACAATGTACGTTAACTAATGAAGTAATAATTATGTGCGAGTAAATTGCTCATTCAGGCCTTTGCTGCAATCGGCGATCTGCCCGTGTTTACATCAAATATTAAGAAATATAGTGAATATATTGCATTATTAATGTGTATTGTTTTGTTTCCCATGCTTTCTAAATCCATTCATAACAGAAAGTATTAATGAAGTTGTTCAATTAGTTGTTAATGGACGTTTTTCTATTGATGGGTGATGTACGGTCGCTAGTTGCAGAAGTAGAATGACTGTACTGTTCCTAGCTTTCTTTGTGTACAGTTACTAGCTGGTAAAAGAACTACATGTATCTTAATGTCAGTATACGATACATTTTGAACACATCTAGTTATTTCTTGTCAGTGGAGAATTAACAATTTGAAAAAATATATTTGAGGACAACTGTATTCGTATTAATGGTATTTTTTATAAGCATTCACGCCTGCAATCTTATTGTGCCCAAAGCAAACTAAACTGAAGTACAAAAGAAAGTACACACCTCAGTTGGTTTTATCATGTATGATTTTCAATTACAAATATCTTAAATTTCGACGCCGTACTCTAAAACTGAAAAGTGCAGGCAATTAGTCATCAGCCAAGGACTACTTCTGCATGTTTTTTAAATTTCTTTGAAAAAAAAAGATGTTTCGAGTACATAAATATTTCCAAAAATTATTTTGGATGAAACATACCTGTTCATCGATATGAAAGACATCTTCTTTCTTGCCCCTGTCTACATTAAACAAAATATTCTAACTAAAAGTTAACCAGTTACCAATGTAATTCATTCTACTCAACTACTGCAGATTTGTGTTATTGTATCATGCCATTGTTACGAGTGGCGCTAACCAGACATAACAAAAAGACGGGTAAGACACAACAAGTAAAATAATATACATATTTATTTACAATTAAGATATGAAGGTATACATGTTTTTATGGCAGTCTAACAAATAAAATCTAGCACAGCAGTAATATCAGGTTTTAATAATGTCTTACTTGTTCAGTCCACGAATAAACACAATAATTCCAAGTTGCCGACATTGCATGAATAATCCATATAATAGAGCCGACATGGCTATATTCCCGACATGAGCAAACGTCACAACTGACCACTGTGAAGATATAATAACTGTCTCTTAAAGGTAGTGAAGCTTGTAGTTGTTAACATTATATAAGAACAAGCTGGACTGGGCTATTCAACAAAGTTACAAAGTAAGCTAAGGTAATTGATTGCTTTGGGTATTATAGAGTTACTTACAAGCCAGTAGTGAAAGGTAAAATCTATTGCATGTTATACAGATATGATAAAGTAATAGATAATAAAGTAATTGTTGATAAAATATACATTATAGTCGATACTCATAACACCATAAACAAATGCATCTAAAAACTTAAATATTGAATTAATCGAAACCAACTAAGGTGTGTACTTTCTTTTGTACTTCAGTTTATGTCATGTTAATGCGATTTCAGACAATGCATCAAGACAGTTCCTTCGACGTGACTGCCAATAAATGCATTTTCAATGCAGATTCTCCAAATAATGTATTTTCCTGTACCTTATATGCACTTATACAAGTAAAAAAACAAGCCGTGGGCTTTGTACCTCACCAGGAATTGCATGATTTTATATCTCAAGGTGACGACTTAATGAGTGAATTGTTTAACAACTGCTTAAATCAGATTAAGAGATCTGTGTGTAATTACAACTGCTTCAAAGGATATGTCAACATAATATTTCAGAATTCTAGTGATGTTTGTTCATTTAAAGTAGTAAAAATAGAAATATGAGCTCTGTGGCTATCCTGCTGTATAGTGATCGATGTTGTTTACTAAAATAAATAGTTCAGATAAAACACAATAATAGCCATAATTTTAAAACATAAAAGTCTAATACTAATACATCTTAATCTGTGTCAGTGCATGAGACCAACATGACTGGACCACATGGTTGTCTAAATAATAACAATCCTGCAATGATCAAGAGTAAGTTCTCAAAGTAACATAATATAATTCAATTAGATTCCCGAAATCATGATACATGATTTAAAACAGTCCAATCTTTGATGAAATGTATGACATATAATTGTGTCTTGGGTTCTCTGACAGCATGACATCCATCCCACTGACAACCCATCCCTCATCTCTTAGTCTTTCTAACCTACCCTCCTCACACAAATACAAACTCCCCTATATGCATACTACCCCATCTCAACACTAACATAATGACTGTCACCTGCTGTTATAGCTCATTATGAAATCTCCTCTTCCCAGCACTCAAGAGATATAGAGAGGGGTGAGGGAGGGGGAGAAATGGAGAGGGTGAAGGAGGAAGTTTCCCAATAAACATACAAAATGTATGAATATCTTGCTAGAAACCGTACACAACATTACTAGAAGCAGTACAGTACACCAAATGCATGACCCATCATTACATGTGTTTATTGTCATATTTAGATATTTGAATCACAGTTCTGTACAATTTATAGTCTGTACAATTTATAGTTTCACTACATTTCAAATAACACGTCAGAGTTCAGTTTCTATTTAGTAAAGGGGTTTAACAGTCTCAAAATACATAGAAAACATGATTACATGTACGAGCTATCTCTTCTTATTAGTAACATGTTTGCTTTCAGTACATGTGTCAATCATCTTGAATTAAATTATTGTGTTTCTAGAAGTTATTAAAATCAAACTCACGTTGAAATAAGTTGACAGAATAACAATAACAGCAATGACATTGTTCCCGTCCGCAATTACGCTCCTCGCTAGGAACAATTTGCCGCCGTACACCTCGCTATTTCCGCTGTAAGGTTATACACAGTGATTATTCGTTAATAGAATTTTTTTTATCAAACAAGGTATGTTTAAACTATTTTACGAGTCACATATTTTTAATGTGCGCCCACGGGGCCCTCCTGGTAAAGCCATAGTGCGTCATTTTTTATTGTCATACTCCAATGGCGCGGCCTAAAATTGGCTCTGTGTATGGGTATCCAAGTGTGGGGAGGAAGAGTTGAACAGGTTTGGAGATGGAGAAGACTTGGCAACATGAGGAACTGTTGTCAGTTATTTGATGTAATATGAGTCTGCCTTGGCCGTGGATATCTGAGAGCTTGCCCTTCGTGATGAAAGATGCAATCGTTTTAACAGTAATGTGAAACACAAAATTACCTTGACTGTCAAAGAGAGACAATAAACACAGGTAATTCACAAAAACAGGACAACCATTAGAACACTTAATTTCTGAAATGACAAAAATGGCCTGGTTCAAATTTTGTCAATATAAAGTGTAGAACTTCCATCCCTTTCATTTCATTTCACATGTCATGTTGATCAAGCTTCAGTCCAATATTTCTTCATCAACATATTTTGAAACACAAAAACCCGATATGTATCAGAGACAACCGTTGTACATACATGTCTGTAAAAGAAAGTCCTAATTTCGGAAAAAATTATATTTAAAAGAATTTACTAACCTTGCGTGACCTCACGCTATTTCTCTTAATGACCGGGATATTGTCATCCTGCTCCATCAGTGCACTGTATTGTATCCGCTGATGCTACTACCACACTAGTTTCCCTGAGGATCTTTACCCATCGCTAAATAGCATAGCATTTTTTTCAGCCAATGAAATCGCGTAATTTTGAACGTTTGTCAGCCCTCTTTTCCGGGTATTTCCTCTTTTGCTCGACAGGGGGATCTTTCATTGACTGATTATCTTATAACCAAAACGACATACGTGAGGTAAATATTTGTTGACTTGTTTAATTTTCAACGTTTGTCGGCCCTCGTTTACGGGTATTTCCTCTTTTGCTCGACAGGGAGATCTTTCATTGGCTGATTATCTTATAACCAAAACGACATACGTGAGGTAAATGTTTGTTGACTTGTTAATGTTCTTTCAAAATAATCGAAAGTCGCGATATTCTCGGCAAAATGGGTCCTTCATAGTACTCCAGACAAAGTTTTTCCAGACAGATCATGTGTTTTGGACACAGTGTCTGATCAGGAACGTTTTTCAAATTATCGGAACGGCAGAGACAGTTTGTTTGCATCGTCAGCATGATAAGGAGCATGCGACGTTTAAGAAGTGCTTCAGTCAGTCAATCTTGCAAACAACACCCTCACCGCAGGTCTGGAAAAATGGACCGAGCCAACCACCCAGCAGGCACACGACGTTGTTACAACGTCGCATTTTGGTTGAAATAATGTCGCGACGTCGTTCAACTATAAAACGACGTCGTTTCAACGTCTCTTTTTTCGACGTCGATAAAACTACGTCGTTTCAACGTTGTTATTTTCGACGTCGATAATATATTCGATATCAGACGTCATTTCAACGTCGGTATTTTCGACGTCGGTGTTATGTCGATATCTGACATCTCTTCAACGTTGTGATTTTCGACGTCGATAATAAGTCTATTTGCGACGGCATTTCAACGTCTTCACAATCCACAACGACATCGATCCTAACTGCATCCTACTGTTCATTTATTAGAGATCGCAATCGCTTATGAAGCATATATTTCCAATCTTTATCCTTGATTCATTCATTATATAAAGATATGAAGTCTATTGGCCCTATAGGGGGCCTATGTAGGCGTCGTCGGACATAGGCCTATAATAAATTACCATGTTAAAACCATCATTGATATTCTTTAATTTTCCGTAATGAGTAATGCTATTTTAAAACATATACATGTGCATGTACACGTAGACCTAATCTACAATCAATGAAAATGTAGGCTATTTGTGCACATATTTTTTTTATTTGATGTAATGATTTTAACGAATGATTACGAATTATTTTATTGGTTAACGGGCAATTTATTTTTAAACAGATATGTATTCTATTTTGTATGCCCATGTATTTTGATCATTTACTTATTTATCATTTGAGACTCTTTTCTAAAACGTAACAAATATTTGTGAAGCTGTGTACGTTTTCGCGCCAGCACAAAAGCTTATGACGTCATGTGTGCAACGATTACGTCACAAACCAAGTACTTTCGCCGCCATGTTTGACGTCGCCGCGTAGAGAGAATCTGTTTATGTTGCGTATTATGGACACTGGTGTCGCCACTTCTCTTTCTGAGGTAAGTTATTGTTCCTGCATTTATGCACACTTTGATAATTAATATTTAATAAAGTCAACCCAATACGGACACGCCGTCCAAACCAAACCCGCCACACTAGCCTACCACTCAACTCAATCGCAAAGTTTACATTTACTGCAGTAGAAGTCGGCAGTCTTATTAACACTGCTGAAGAACGAGTAGGAATTTGAATGATTGTGCTACTATTGCCTTACCTATCTAACCTATCCATAAACTTTATTTTCATCAACGACATTCTATTTGCAAACCAATGTTGGTGTCGCCTGCCCGGCTTTGGAAACATGGGCAAACTCTTTACAGTGTTGCGTAAAGAGCGCCGTGACGTGTCTTTTCACAATGATGCGCGGAGTTCGTATTGTCTTCGATCAGCTGTTTGCTGTTTCTTTGGAGGTTACCTTAAAGGAGACTACTCTACGTGTTGATAGACTTGATGCTTGTGTCAGAACTACCAGTGCAAAATGTGATGAACTTGTTAAGGAAAACACCAACCTGAAACAGCGTTTCCGCGATTATGAAACCCACAATAGTGAAGAAAGGGATAGATTGTGTGGTGATGTTGACGACATGTATTACCAGATAGACTCTATGCAGGTGGAGCAGAGAGAAAATAGAGAAGCTGTTCTTGATCTCAAAGTTCGCTCCATGAGAGATAATCTTCTCTTTCACGGAATCCCTGAAATGCCAGGAGAAGAACCCGGCGATGTTGTCAAGAACTTTGTGAAGGACAATCTGAAATGCGATACTGATATACAACTTGTGCGCGCTCACAGAACTGGACCACGAAAATCCAACAGGCCTAGAACACTTGTTGCAAAATTTGCGAACTCAGATGAACGGTGGCAGGTTCTCACTAGTACACGGATACTCAGAGACACACCTTATGGCGTCAGTGAGCAATTCCCTCCCGAAATTGTAAGCAGACGAAGGGATCTTCTTCCCATATTTAAAGAAGCACGGCGACGTGGATGCAAAGCTAATCTAACAGTTGATAAACTGTACATCGATGGCAGACGTTGCTTCCCCGGAGACGACCCGTTCGAATCTCTACAATATGAGGATAACCACCCAAACAACAGGAACTCGTACGCTAACGCCGTAAGACACACTCCGCCTAATAAGATCCGCAGAGTAGACGGGGATGATAGTGATGCTACACGAGCCTAGCCCTGTGATGAAAGTCAACCAACTAGTGGCAAAGGTAGATCTCAAATCCACAATGAAACCAACAACACACCTGAAGCGGAATATAATGACAATGTTAATTTACTATATCTTAATGTCTGTGGACTGAGAGCAAGATTAACTGTACCTGAATTTACAGAATGTATAAGCAAATACAGTATTTTGTGTTTCGTGGAAACCAAACTAGACGACTTGGACTCTATTGACATTCCAGGATATGTTATATTCTACAACAACAGATCTCCTATTACAACACGACGATCTGGTGGTATTCTGGTCGCTATCAGAACTGATATTAGTAAATATTTCAAAAGGGTTGAACTTAAATCGGAATTTGTTCTTATATTCGAAGCTTCAAGTGATTTGTTTTATTCCCCAAACATCTCCACAGACTGTGTTTATATTGGAGTTACGTATATACCCCCTGAGGGATCTAGGTATTACGACGATGATACGTTCCCAGAACTAAACTCTTTTGTATCATCTGTATGTGAGAGCTTATTCCTAATTGGAGATATCAACGCTCGCACGGGAACATTGGAAGATTACGTGTCATGCGATCATAATATTATTATTGAGGAAATGCTACCATTAGATTTATGTGATTTTATGAATGATGCTGAAAAACTACAATCGTATGGCATCCCATTACAAAGATGTAATGAAGATAAGGGTAGAGTTAATTCGCATGGTTATAAACTCCTTGACCTATGTAAAAACACTAATTTGTATATTCTTAATGGTCGGATTGGAGAAGACAAGGGCAAAGGTAAAGTTACATGTAAAGGCGTAAGTGTTGTTGATTACGCCATAGCAAGCGCTGATATTTGCCAGACTGTCGCTGGTTTTAAAGTGCACGAGTTTGAACCATTGTTTTCTGATGTTCACTCGCCCATATCTGTATCTTTCTATACAAAGCCTATTGTTGTAAATAATAATATCACTCCCATTGTACATAAGGAAACTCCTGAGGTCAGGAGATGGAACAAAACACGTGCTAGTGAGTACGTTGAAGCTGTTGTCAACTCTGATGTTATGCAATCTATTATGAATGTTCTTAATGAGGGTACTGACGACCCACTCCGTGTTATCACACATGTTAATGATGTTGTAAGCAATGTCCTTGTATCTACAGCTGGTAAAGTCTTTGGCTTTAGATGTAATAGCAATGTACGTCGACATTCACCCAATAAGCATATCAATCAACCATGGTTTGGCAAACAATGCATAATTTTACGGGGAAAATACTTCAAGGCAAAACGTATGTACCAAAATTGTAAAACATTTGAGAATAAATCCCGATTGGTAAACTCCAGTAAACATTACAAAAAATGTCTTATAAAATTTTCCAACAAACATATTAAGTCTACCCAAGATAAATTATCCAAACTTCGGGAAAATGATCCACGCTCCTTTTGGAAACTACTAAAAAACTGTAAGGCAGAAACAGGCCCAGAACATTCCCCACAAATTGACTCTTTTTTTTACTTTTTTAAATCTCAAAATGAGAACCCATCTTCGGAACATAACTGTAATATTAATCCTCCTCATGTCGACACTGAGAATAGCGCTATACTTAATTCTGAAATCACTAGAGATGAGATTATATCATGTGTTAAACATCTCAAAAACAATAAAGCCCCAGGAATGGATAATGTTATTAATGAATATATTTGTTCTACTATTGATGTTTTCATAGAAATTTATGTTAAACTTTTTAACATTGTTCTTGACACTGGCATCTTCCCAGATACGTGGCTTACAGGTATCATTAAACCAATTTACAAAAATAAAGGCGATCCTAAAGACCCTGGAAATTACAGACCCATTACACTGCTGAGCTGTTTTGGAAAACTTTTCACTTCTGTTCTAAACACTCGATTGAATAAATTCATCGAAACAAACGAAATTCTATCCGAAGCTCAAGCTGGTTTCAGAAAAGGTTACTCGCCAACAGATCACATTTTCACTCTTTATCACCTTTCGGAACTGCTAAAATGTCGCAAAAAGAAATTATATTGCGCATTTATCGATTTCCAAAAAGCATTCGATACCGTCTGGAGATCAGGGCTCTGGCAAAAACTTTTACAAAATAACATAACTGGGAAATGCTTTAAAGTCATTTTTAACATGTATCAAAATATTAAATCATGTGTATGTAACGGCGGTAAATATTCTGACTTTTTTCTGTGCAAACAAGGTGTCCGCCAAGGAGAAAATTTGTCTCCGATTTTATTTTCACTATTTCTCAACGACCTTGAAGGTTCCCTAGCTTCAGATTCATGTTGCGGTTTACAACTAAAACCTGGTGATTTTCACAACCGCATTGAAACAATTATTACACTTTTTGCATTGTTATATGCTGATGATACTGTGCTTATGTCCTCAGACCCCTGTGATTTGCAAGATATGTTAGATTCATTTAATAATTATTGTAACAAATGGAGACTTAAAATAAACACATCAAAATCCAAAATTCTCATTTTCGGCGGCTCTAAAAAGGACTACAAAAGAATTTTTAATATTGGTGATAACATCCTTGAAAATGTAGATCATTATCCCTATCTTGGCATTACTTTACAAAAAAATAATAAATTTACTAAAACCAAACGGTTACTGGTCGAAAAGGCAACAAAAGCAATGTTTTTCGTATTAAGCCAAGGTAGAAAACTTAAACTCTCCATTTTTTGTCATTTAAGACTATTTGATTGTATGATTGCTCCTATTCTTTTATATGGATGTGAAATTTGGGGCTTTGAAAATATTCAATGTTTTGAAAATGTCCATCTGCGTTTTCTTAAATATTTATCATCATTGCGGAAATGTACACCTAATTATATGGTATATGGCGAGTTTGGTAGAAAACCACTTGTTAATGTCATCAAAAGCAGAATGGTATGTTTTTGGGCAAATCTTTTAATTGGAAAATCTTCAAAATTGTGCTCCTTGCTTTATAAACTGACATTCAATGATTTTATCTTTGGCAAATATGAACATAAATGGATAAAGTATCTTAAAGCAATTTTCGACAATCTTGGACTGAGTTTCATCTGGAATTCACAAAATTTCAAAAGCGTTTTCTGGCTAAAAAGTCTTATTAAGAGTAAATTAACAGATATGTTTTTACAAACATGGATGACAACTTTAGAAACCTCTTCGAAAGCAACTATCTATAGTATATTTAAAAATCCATCTCTTAAATTTGAACAATACCTTCATTTTCTACATTATCATTCCTTGTTGAAATTCCGAACTGCTAATCATTTTCTTCCAATCGAGACAGGCAGATGGCAACGAGTTCCAGTTAGCAATAGAAAGTGTACATTGTGTAATTTAAATGATATTGGTGACGAATTTCATTATTTATTTATATGCCCAAAGTTAACGTTCGAAAGAGAAAAATATATTCATAAATATTATTATATTAAACCAAATATATACAAAATGAATTCCCTTTTTAACACTTCTAAGCTTGGTACTTTAAGAAAACTGTCAATGTTCTGTAAAATTATAATGTCGTTATTCAAAAAATATTGTCCATAACTTCACAATGTCTCTTCTTTTAATTTAATTGCTGTGACCTTATATTCTCTGTTCTTCTGTATGTATGTAAATATGTATGTAACTCTTATGCTGCAGTTTGCAGCCTGAGTTCTTGTAATAAAGTTCAGTTCAGTCTGCAAGTTCACTGAGTGCAGGCTTTGCTAACTTGTTTATGTTGTTTGCTATGCGTCATGTTAACACGATTAAAAAGCGTGCTAAAATTGACATCAAGAATATTAATGTGCCACTTATATTTAAACGTTATTTCAATATGATATACATAGTGATGCAAAAAGTATTCGGACTGTGACGTTAATTCCATACACATGCATGTTAATTTAGTCGACTCTAGGATAAATAATTTTCATAAAATAAGTTCTTGTTGGATCAATGTCCAAATTTTCAGCTTTATTTGAAATCATCTCAGCTTGAAGTACATACTATAGAATGACATTTTCCGAGGACAATCTAAATAATGTCATCCGATTTACCTACATGTGTATATTGAATTAAACGTTTTCCATAGATCGCCATGTTAAATTTTTCACAACTATCTATATATGTTGATCTTATGTACTGTCATTTCCAAGATAGAAAACAGAAAATTAAACATAAATTATGAAAAACATTAAATGTATGTTAAAAATTCCATCGTTTATCAAAGAAACCACAGTAATTTGATTAAATTAACTAATAAGTATATATAGTTCTGAAAACATCAACATGATGATCGATTGGATTTAAAACAAATAATTAATGACAGTATCTATATGATGACATGCGTTAAATTTAAATGATCTTCTTGTTGAGATGATTTTTAATCAAGCTGAAAAGTTCTAGCCTATATTGATTCAAACAGAAATTATTTCATGATAATTATCTGTGCATGTACACGTAATTGACGTGTATAATTTATGCTAATATAATAAATATATCGATATACTGAAAGTGATTCATATACAATTATTTATAGGAGCTGGTATCGGTGGAAATTCAGTTATTGTGTTGACAAATTAATTGTTTTCCTGACTATACAACTTGTTCCTCGAAATATGTAGATGTGTTGAACATTAGATTAATTTACCTTTGTAAATTAATTTCTATGAATAATTGTGTTAAAGAAGTATGACTGTTTGTAGTGAGTAATTATAAATGTGCTCACATTTCTGTTTTCAGTCAACTGCTTGAGAAGGGATAAGATGGGGAGGAGAGGGTTGCAGACGGGAGATATCGCATCAATAGATTAGCTGGGTTATCTATCAGGCTCCATCCAGAATCATTTCTCAGGTATACACTTACTCATCATGCATCATGTATTTTCCGACATAAAACGATTATTAAGACTCAGTAAAGGTCCATAGATATTTAACACATAGAATTCAGATAGTTAAAATACAGTGATAATGATGAGTAACATGATTGTTTTTGAAAATTAGATACATTTCAAGATTTGATGGAGCATCGACATAAAAAATAAGTTGATTTTCTTTCCCTTTTTCATTTGTGTAAGTTGTCTTTTTCTTTTTCCAGAAAGCTGATGAATGGTGCTGTGACGAAACGTAGAACGCGCCGTTGAAAACACAAAGTACCGCGTATTCTTGTTATTTTAAGGCAGAATAAACAATTATGTAATCTTAATCCCTAGCTGTCTGTTGTTCTTGCTCAATTTTGATTGCTTTGACTAATCACTTGTTGCTACAGCTAACCCGGAAGATATCATATCTATCTTTTATCGATAATAACTTTTAGAATTGAGATACATTTTTTTAGAGATTGCTACTGCTCAGAAAGAACGTCATTTATCGACGTTGAAATGACGTTGTATTATGGTTGCATATGAAATTTGCGGCGACGTCGATGTATTGTCGTTGAATCGACGTCTTAACAACGTTTTTGATACGACGTTGCAACAACGTTGGTGCAACGTCGTATCAACGTAGATGCAACGTCGAACCAACGTTATCGCAACGTCGAATCTACGTTGATGCAACGTCGTAGCAACAAGGTTGTTCCGACGTCGATTCAACGTCGATAATCGACGTCGCCGCAAATTTCATATACACCCATAATACAACGTCATTTCAACGTCGATGAACGACGTCGTTTCAACGTCGGTTCAACGTCGAATTGCCTGCTGGGCAGAGACTTGGCCAGGTCAAGGCATCACAACAGGAAAACCGCAAGAGAGAGCACGATGGAAAAGATGACGTTAACGGCTATTGTAAAGTTAAATTGATTGTTGTTGTTATTGTGTATTTCATGCTACTTAGAAGTCATCTTGTGAATGCAAGCATGTATTGTTGAGATTGCTTGATATTGTTGAATGTGTCTGTTTTATCACGTAATTTATTTATCATATCATTTGTAATATCGAGGGTGCAACATGGCTAAGCAGAGGGTATTGTGAGGAACCGATCATTTCTATCACCATTTTCATATTTCGTAAATATCCCTATCATCAATGTATTTCATTAACGTAATGCCATTTTATCTCTTCCAAACGTCTACAAGTCCAATACTCCTTATTCACGCGACGCCATTTTGAAATTGAAAACGAGGCTAGGAACGCAAACAGAGCGATCAAAATGGCGGCATATCACTGTTGTGTACCGCAGTGCGCTAACGATTCTCGTTATGACAAGAATAAAACCCTGTCATTCCACAAGTTCCCGACTGACAGAACGCTACAGAAACAGTGGATCATCAAGATCAGAAGGGATTTAGGCTCTAATTTTCGGGTAAGTAGATATTACAATAACAGTAAATTGGTGTATACAGTTTTCGTGCATTTTTCTGACATTTTGATAGGGCCTTGCATTATATTTCTTATAATTACTTTTTCGTGAAAGAAAACGTTAGCTTATTATGTCAAAGCGATATATTAGCAATATAGTCTGTGTGTTTTCAGCTTAGTGATGCAACACGGGTGTGTTCATCACACTTCGAGTCGACAGTCTTCAAGAGAACATTGACCGGGAAAAGGATGCTGAAGCCAGGGACTGTTCCTACACTGTTTCCTTGGACACAGACACCATCGGAGCGAATCGGTCATCGGAAAAGAGCTCGGATGTGAGTGATTTTTGTCATTTACAAGTCATTATTAATTAATATTCTTATGGTACTGGAGGTGGTTGATCTTGTAAGAAAATATAAATTGACAGAAAATAAATTTATAATTAACAAATTTGATTGAAATATTTTTGAATTTAGACAACTTGTCCTACTGTGTTTGTTTTCTGTGTGATGTATTGTCAGAGTTGTCAGAATTCTCCACATTTACCAGTTGGGGGTCAATGGTGGATTTGAATTGCTTTTTTTTAAATCTTTATTTCAGTTATGTTAATGGGTGTGTTATAGAATAAGTTACCTTTCACTAATATATTAATCATAATATTTCCTATTTTAGTCTTTGTAATAATTTAGGAAAAATGTTTGGATCATGACAATACCATTAAAGTAAAAGATACATTTAGCCTAAAAAAAAACCATAGCTTGTTCACATAGTTAAATTGACATAAGTATTTTTTTATATTATTTATTTTAAAATTGGATCTCATATGTAACAAAATTGCACATGTGCTGGTTTAAATTCAAATATATATATGCATAAATCAACATTATACATCCAATATACAAGCCAAGTCGTTATATGACCTGTTATCAACCCAAATATTGTCATTTATCTTCCAAAACTGTGTTCCACAGGAGATCTCGCTTGTGGGAGATCAAGCGATATCTCCTAGGAGATATCGTTTTGGCAGTAGATTTTGCACAATGCCCTGTCACCGTCAATTACATGACATCACAATACATTTACATCATCGAGTAATGACATCACAATCCTATGACGTCATAAAAATGATGACGTCACAATGCTATGACCTCATCGCACTGGGAGTCAAATGGCAGAGATGTGCTCAGAGACATTTTTGTTTCACTTAAACGTAATAAGGATGATTTTGATGATAAATTAAAATAGAATCTCACCCTCGTGTCTTCTGATATCAAATATATCAACGAGTGTTGATATATTTGATATCAGAAGACACTTGGGTGAGATTCTCTATTTATCTGTTATAGTTTCAACTTTCAGATTTAAGTTTCCAATATTAGGTCACAGTACATTGCATGGTTTTTGATATAGAAAAAAAATCGGTGTCTCACCTTTATATTGTCACTACATACTGGTTGTGTGTGGTTTTATTGTTAATTTCTGTGTCAACTGATGAAGAAAAGTATTTCAAATTTAATTTGTTATAAATATTATTTACTTTTGATTTCAGGGAGTCAACTAGCAAGTCTATCTCGACTGACAACAGCTGCAGTGTGTCAGAAGAGCATACTACGAACACTCATGTCGTGCCTCTGGTTTCGCAGGATCACGACTACAACGTCACACCTCAACCCATGGCGGAGCAACTGGAAGCAGCAAGGCAAGAACTGAACAATCTACGTCAAGAACTTGCAACAACAAAGAATAAATTGTTTTTCTTGGATAGGTTTTGCAATGACCCACAGACCATAAATTTCTACACAGGGTTTAAGGACTATGCTACTTTGAAGAGTGTGTTTTCAGCTTTGCAACCAACAGCAGAGTCTATGGTTAGATGGAATCAAATGCAGAGACATTTGTCTTCAAATACAACCAACATCAAAGTAAATGCTTTCAGAGAAGAATGCTTAACTCTCATTGATCAATTCTTTATGTTTCTGTGCAGAGTTCACCAAGGACTACCTGAATTGGATTTAGCCATAAAATTTAATGTGTCCCAAGCATCTGTTAGCCGTATTTTGATAACATGGGCCAACTATTTATATGCGATGTTGGGTAGTCTACAGATATGGCCATCACGTACACAGATAGATGAACATATGCCACAAGATTTCAAAAAGAACTATCCCAGAACAAGGGTCGTCATTGATTGCACCGAGTTGAAAGTACAGACGCCCAGTTCTAGAGTTCTCAACTCTAATTTGTATTCTCACTACAAGAGTCACACAACTTTCAAGGGACTTATTGGTATTACCCCCTGTGGTTTTGTCTCCTTTGTGAGTTCCCTATACACTGGATCAATTTCTGATAAAGTAATCACATCAAAGTGTGGCTTACTCGACTTGCTGGAACCAGGGGATGAAGTAATGGCTGACAAGGGATTCCTCATTCAGGACCTGTTAACAACTAAAGGTGCTAGTCTTGTTATTCCCCCTTTTTTGGAAATGAAAGGACAATTCAGTGAGGATGAGGTGAAATTGACTCATGACATTGCACGATTAAGAATTCACGTTGAGAGGGCCATCAGGCGGATTAAAGAATTTCATGTCTTTGATGGAGTTATCCCACTTAATCTTGCTTCTTCAATCAACCAATTATGGACTGTGTGTGCTATACTCACCAACTTTCGTGGTCCCCTTTTCTAACTTAATTGCATGTAAACAGTGCTCAAAGAAAGACACCAAGAGAAGGAAATACAGATCAACTTTTAATTTGTTCAAATCTATTGTGAAATGTATAATCACTATTTCATTGTCTAGTGTACATCAACACATTGGGTAATATATTTTGTAATAATTAAATATAACTTGTAATATACTTACCATTTCTTAAACATGATAGGAAAAATACACTATCATGTTTATGTGTTTAAATATTATGCTCATACCAGGGGTTAAAAATCTGAGGTCACAGGCCTGATTTTGATAAATAGTTATATAATATAAAGCTATAAAATGTTCTTATCTTTAAGAATGAGTTTTCTTCTTTTGATAATCAAATACTGAAATGAGCTTGACTCAGACTTCTGACTTATTTTCAACAAAAAGAATTTTAACCCCTGTAACACATAAAATGCCTATTTTCTGTATTAAATTTACACTTCAAAAAAGTCTTTACAATTCTCTTTTTTTTTCCATTAAGTATTGCAAGTACAAATTGCTGGAAGGTAGTACTGAAAGAAAAATGAATCCAAGGAACATTTCATTTGATCCCATTTTTCATCATCAAAGAATATGCGTTCCTTATGAAAATCCAACTTGCATTTCACAAGCAAATCACACCACCTCACGCCAGTTAAGGCCATTTGTCCCATAACTTGATAGAAATATCTATGACTGCATTTTAGTTTGAAGGTACCATCTCTATTTTGTTTCAGAAAATCACACATAGCAAAGTTATCTTTAACAGAGCACTTTATCTCTAAGAGTCCATAGCATGGATTGCTATCACGATCAAACACCTTGCGGTCAGGAGAGGTACCCAGGTAACAAGCACTAGGATTGATAACAAAACCACTTGTGTACACATTATTCCCAGTTACCTCAGCATACAATTTAGCAGCATTTGGTTCTTCAGCAATCCCAAATTTCATTTGAGCTGTTTGAATGTTTTTACCAGATAACAGTCTACTTGCAAGTTTATCATGGTCACCCTTCCTTGCACACACATCCTTGAATATAGAGGAGGTAAGCCGGTGTCTTCTCACATCATGCCATGTTCTGTTGTGGCTCTGTTGTCGAGTTGAACTCTCAATTTGTCTGGACAATGAAATAAGAACTATGTTAGTAACTGTAAAGGCAAATATGTAAACATAACGGTTTTCATTTTTTAATTAATATGTAGAAGAATAAGTCAAAACACAATTTTATCTTTCAATGAATAATTATGCGCAAATATCCATGCTCAATGTACTACACATTCATTAAATTTATCTACTATCGATGACGCTTTACGTGCACCCTCCAGAGATTGGCAAGTCGTCCAATTTTCAGGGTTTTTAGTCATAATTCAGGTATTACCATTTGTACAGACAGGAATGAAACAAATGGAAATATGCGATTAAGAATACTCCGATCCATGTCACAATTTCACTCACCTAGATAGTTCTTCAGTAATTTGTAATCCACACAAAGTATCAGTTTCTCCCTGGCATAATGCTGTAGAGTAGGTACTTGTCAGTTGAGGCAATGAAAAATTAGGAAAAACAGGATGATCTGGGTGATTGATTATGTCTTCTTCTTGTAAAGCTATCTTCTTCTGTTGATAAGACAGAATGGATCCCACTGGAACTGGCCCAAACCTTGTATCCGTTGTCCGACTTTGATCCGGTAGTAACCTTAGTATCTGTGCATCACTGTTGATCGTAGAAAGTTGCTGTATCAAGGTGTGAGAAAATTCTTGATGAGGAATGGGCTGCTGCACTGGACAATAAACCTTTGGTACAACACCTTCAGTCACCTTTTGCTTTCTTTTTCTCTTTTTCATGTCAGCAGATGGCTTCACCTTGTTGATTTGTATGGAATCTACAGCTTCAACATGAAGACCATCAGTTCTCTTAGGTATGTTCCACACCTGTGGGCGGGAGGTCTTGCTCTCAACAGGGGGAATACTCTGTAACTCTTGTTTTTGATACTGACAGATCAAGTACAAGAGAGCCAAACAGTGAGAACAGTTCCAATTGCCAGCTTTACAGTCACAGGAACACTTCTTTATTGTTGGTGAACCTTCACATGACAAAGTTACCTGAAATTTAAAAAATATGTGTCACCAAAAATTGAATTCATTACTTCAATATATATTTGTGATGTTTCAATGACACTGTTTTGTTTTATACTTCAGACTTCTCACCCTTCTAAGGCCTCTTGTATTAATCCCACTGGAACTGGCTCAAATCTTACATAAGTGAGTGAGTGAGTTGGGGTTTAACGCCGATTTCAAGAGTATTTCACTTATATCACGGCTGCTTGTGTTATGGCAGGGAGAAGGCCCACAAAGCCATTTGGCATTGCGGTGAAACCTGCGAGAATCGGCTGGAACTAGCGAACCATGGGTGGTACTACGCTGAAATTAAGTGTAGCATTGCACCAAACCTTACTGCGTGTAGAACAGTTCTCTACTGCAGACAAAGTTGCTGTACCCCTGGCAGGATTCGAACCCCGGACCTCTTGATCCGAAGCCTAACGCGCTAACCACTGCGCTATCCCGCCCCATACATATTACACAATTAATCTTGCAATATCTCATGTGAATGCAGATTCATCATATACAAGAATAAATACCATACTATTGTTATTACAAACTGTATGGATATTTTAACTGTCTGAGCGAGAGCAAGAACCTTAGAGGTATATGGATATTTAGACATGAATATTGTTTTTCTGACACTGCAAAATGTTAGGAAATTTGACAAAACAGAGGGTGAAGAGAAGTATAGAATAACAGGTGAATGTTATTTGCCACTGGTAACATACATCTTATTGTTTAGATTATTTTAGATGCCAGGCACAGATTCCGTACACTGGTGGCAATAATGGTTTTCTTTATTAATCAAACAATAATAAACAATATTTAAGTCCTTTCTTGAAATTTGTTAAAAATAAGATGAGTTTCTAAATTAACATTTCAAAACATTGAACAAAATAATAGTTAGTGGAAATTTAAAGGAATTCAACAAAATTACATTCTACTGCTGTCGTGAAGTATCCATCCAAGCTGATGATGTCTTCTAGAAGATGATCCATGATGCACAGGAGTGTTGTCAAGAGGAATGTTCTGGATTTCAGTGCTTTTCACAATAAATACAAACAAACAAAACAATATTAATAGAACTTGAAGTCAACAAAACCCAAAACATGATAAAAGATTTTTAAATTTCAATTGAATTAACATCAAATTAACATGCGTTGTAAACATATATAATACAAACAATAATTATAACTGTAAACATAACAGTTCCAAAATTTAACATGTAGTTTTAGATAAATGCATACGCCGGACAATATTCATTACATGATTTACGGAATTTTAAGGCACAAGGCCAAAAACAAAAATAAACAAATTAGTAAATTAAAAATGATCTGAAAGTGTTCAGATTAGCAATTAAGCACAGAATTGGGAGGAAAGAGTTAGCAATATTTTTTCTTTCAATTATTATTTGTCAAAATTATTAGAAGGGATTCCGTAAATCAAGTAAATTAAAAAAAATTCAGCTCAACATGAAAATAAAAAAATATTATACATACCATCAGTCTGTAGGGACGGTCATTTTTCCGCAATGCAGGGAAACTTTTCGCTTTTATGAGTGAGTCTCTGCCTTCTATCTTAACTGTGGGTAAGAAAATAGATATTTTGATATTAGTAATAGGATAACTCTAAAACCAGTTGATCTTGTAAACAGACTTAATTAAGACATAAATAATATTTATATCTTCATATTATTTCAATAGATTTACATTGTTAATTATGCAACATGATTGAATTTTCATTGCTGATTATTTGAGCGACAACAATTAAATTAACTTTTAACCCTTCTTGTGAAAACATACTTTAACCTAGGATAAACTTAGGAAATAATTCTCCTTAAAAATAGGCCTAGATGTATATTTAATTATAATTAGGGAGTCACTTGCTACAGACCCATGACAATAGAGATCTATATTCCTAAAACAATTCCATACTGAGCATAGACATATAATTACAGAAAGATAAGATAACACTATTGTTTATGAATTTCATTTCGCATGCTGGTCAAATTTGGATTTAACAAAAATAAATGTGACGTCCATGCCATTACATGAATTACACCAGAAAGTAACTTGTACTTATCGTTTCAAGGTGAAATGTCTTGAAATTGTTTGAACTATTGAAATTATTTCAAGTGTATTACATGTATACTATTTAACTGAACATTTTAAAGATTATTTCAAATCAATCTGTACGAATCTAACCAAAACTCTAGTCATGATAACTATTTATGCTGCATAACATTAAAATTTACGACACATTCAAGGGCATTGACACTTATTTCCGGTGCACGAAAACCGGACAAAAGCAAAGGTGTTTCAGCAATCTAAAATATTACCTTCAACGTCATGTATGTACCCTTCCAGGTACAAAGAATAACCCTTCACCCGTTTCCGCTTCGGAATGTTGCTGTCAGTCTCAGACCATCGGTCCACATATTCCTGGGAAATACTAGGAACACCGCGCAGGCTCTTGCTCCATACCATGGCTGTCGCTGTCGATCCGGCTTGCGTTCCTAGCCTCGCTTTCGTTGCCAATATGGCCGCCGCGTGAATATGGAGTTTATTTATTGCAATCATTATATCCATTTATATAAGCACATGGTCGTCACAATATTACAAAGGACAAGTAACCTTTTAGAGCGTCCGACGAAGCGTTCGTTCCCATTGATTCCAGAAATACAAGTGCTTTAATTTATTTTATACGTTTCCTCAGAAAAGGCGGAATTTATTCGGAGATAGGGAAAATCCATTAAATCAGCAAAGCAAACGTTGGCAGAACGATTCACACTACCGTGTCGGCCATATGTGATGCTTTGGATAACATTAACTTTCCAACAATGACACACGACCAGCGTCCAGTAAGGAACTATTTTCACAACGTAGCTTGTTTTCCCCGTGTCCTTTGAGCGATTGACGGGACACTCATCCCCACCCAGGCACCTTAAATTGTGAGCCTGCCTATATGTACGTGTGTAAGAAGGGGTGCCATGCCTTACAATGTAAACGGTCAGGCTGTGTGCGAAAAAAAATCTAATTTCAGCAATCAAACTTGTATATTTCGAGTGATTTCCCCCTTCGACAACATCATTTAGAGTAACTTCCCTTTTAGGAAAACCAGAGTAGAGTGATGTCCCCTGTTCCTTCATTTCTAAAGATCCAACATGTAACATTAGTGATCAATATTATTCCTCATATAATCCTCTACTTATTTGTAAAGAGAACAAATCTGTTATTGTATTTCCTTGAATTTAAAAGATAACACAAAAAAGGTTTGGAAGAATATATTTTATTTACTGGTTTAACTTCACTTGAAAGCGGCCTTAAAACCCAACTCACCTCATTGCAAAAGGCAACATTAGTTAAGGCCAAGGTAATTTTTTCAATTGTGTTCCTTTCTTTCATGACTTGAATATTAAAGTTCAGTAAGCATCCCCAGCAGTTTTTTTCCGGCGGGGGCGGCGGCATAGTCCATAGTACTGCAGTTAATGATTGGTTGCAATTACTACTGAAATTGCAACAGTCCAATCAAGGTCAATTGTCACCCTACTACTTACTTATATGGCACTTTATTATTGTATTTTTGGTTCATTCTTCTGCTCCCATGACATATTGTAGTCCAATACAAAACATACAAATGCACTATTATGACGTTCTGTAGTTATTACGTAGCCGACTTTCTTTATTTAGTTTGAGTTTTTTTTAAAAATCATTCCATAGCGATACATGTTTTCACGACGTTCGAACTTCCACGTTACGTTACCATGACATTCGTATAAATACACCAATAGGCGTATTACGCAACTGACCTCAATCCAACATTCCTCCGCATAACGTCAAGAACTGTTAATGTCCGACTTTTACAGTTTAAAATACGAACAAAAAATAACATTTCGATAATATTCAGTCTTGATTTAATATAAACAAACACATATGAGTAAACAAATACGCTATTTTGAAGCAATCTGTAACGTTTAAACGTTTTCAAAGTTCAAGGTCGTTTTCAAGTTTCAAACACGTCGTCATTGTTTTGAACAGTCAGTTAGTCCGAGTCACTGTCGCAGATAATACGTCTACGCTTTCGCTGCTGATTTTCAAGATTCATTGAATTTGTTGTGATGACAAGTTGAATTTGATATTGAACGTGCCACCGTAAATGTTACTGCTGCTGAATTACACAGATGTCATTCCATGGAGTGCACTAGTGTTTTTGCTAACCTGGCTCTTTGTAGAGGAGAATTGTCATTGGGATCAAGAGCATTTGATTGACCACCAGTAAGAATACTAGACACAATTTTGGGCCCTCTGGGCTTTCGTAGATTTGTAATTTTTCAGACCAAACCGTTTGTGTTTTCATAAGCCCACCGAATGTGTTTATGCCAAGAGCACAGTTTTGAAACCATTGACTGTAAAACTTTCTCTTGTGATTAATTGCAAGGAAAAATGGTAACTCTGGAACTAACATGCTTTTCGGTCGTTGTTTGGCAACGGATTTGTACACTGTGAGGATACATTTTTCATTTCCGGCAAATATTTTTTGAGTAAACATCCGATGGTTGTCTCTCTTAATACTCGTTGCTACCGGAATCCGTTTTAAGTATGTCACCCCATTTTAATTTCTGCTTTCATCCCGCCCACGCAAACCAAACACTTTTGTGAAAAAATACCAAAGTGCGTTCAAAATTGACTGGGTAAATGATCTCCAATTCAGACTTTTCCTACAACTGTTCTTCATCTTCAATTGACAGACACTCACATTTATTTGTTCCCCTTATATGCTGCTTCAATTTTTTCGTTTTGCTTCCAGAAAATTAGTGTGAAATTCTGAATCTCTCACAATGTTGAAGGGGTAATCATTATCATGTTAATGTGTCAGGCTCGTAGGGCTCACCATTGTCCTCAAGAGGAAGAGTGCATGATCCAATGAGAACATCTAGTTCTTGAGGCGGAAGGGTTAACTAGTCTTCCTTCACATTATATAGTGATTGAAATTGACACGTGTTCACACTTTTCTTGGTATCGATGTAAGCCTTCAAGTCCTTGATATTCTTTGTCACATAAGGGACAGGGGATCACATCATCAGATGTTTCAAGCTCGAACAAACCAATACAAAATTGTCATCAGATTAACTCATTCAATAAATCATCGATATCATGATTGTTTTGAAAACAAGCAGACGATGAAACTCTCTTGAAAAATCACATTTGTTTCGTTAATTGATTTAATATAAATAACAAGTACTTCACGAAAAATCGTCCGTGGTTTGGAGAAAGTAGGACCGGCAGCCGTGCAGTACGGAATTTGGCGTGCAATACGGAATTCGAACAAATCATCCGTATTGCAAGCCAGTATTTCTATCAGTTCTCATGGGTATGTAATAAAAATTAATATAATTCTAATAAACTCATTTCATATGTTAATTTATATATACCTTGTTGAACTATTTTCAATATATTTTTTAAATATAATATTTAATTAAAACTGATTTTTACAATTATTTATTCAGTACATTTATTTCAAATGCATTTGAAGGACATAAGACATTGGACAATTGATATATAAACTTGTATTGTCATTTGAATTATGTAAATAAAGTGAAATATTTGGTATCTACCTGAAGATAAAATATGTTACTTGCATACTTTCCCTTACATGTTTGAGAAATCCACCCTACCATCAATTCCCTCCAACTGTCAATCGGGGATAATGCTGGCCACCTGTATGAATAAAAGTTATGAAATGTTAACACTGCTTTGTTCCTTTTTTACCACTTATAAAATATATAACCTTTTCCAGTGTTTGAGGTAATTGTCTCCATTCTTCTACATAATCTCATGGTTTTACTTTGTGACGTTGACATTGTATTTGCAATTGTATTATCGTATTTAATAATTATTATAATTCATAAAATGTAAATACCTATTTGGTAACAGTTCAAGTTTAGTTGGAAATAAAGATTATTAACCAAGTGTGTTTCCGTATCATTGATATCATATTTTTGAAATAAAAATTGTATTATGCGAGCATAACACATTATTTTGTATTCCAAATATATGATATTAATGATACGGAAAGACACGAGGTTAATAATCTCTTTATCATATTATGTCATTATTAAGATAAGCGTTTTGTAAAAGTGGTAAGACAATTACCCAGTTCTAGCGGAGTAATTTCATAGACTGTACATCAAAGTGATGGTCACGACATCGGCTGTGAAGTGCCTTGAAATAGTTCTTAATCAAAACAATTTAAAAACACGCCGTGCGCGATTCTTTCAAAAATAATACAATTGATCCTTGATTTCTTGTTCATGGAGATATTTTCAATCCGTTCATAAGCATCTATCTAATAATTAAAAAGCACTCGTTCATAAATCACTTGGGTCAAGCTAGTAGAACAAGGGAAGTAACTCTAATTTCAACGTTTTGGAAGCTGCGTTGCAGGGTTGATTCGGATTGCTGCATAAGAGTATCTTTCACACTTTAACGGTAGTGAGGTGGGGTTGTTTCTTTGGTTTATGACAATAAGTACCTATTAATGTATCTAATAACGTATGATCAGCCCTCATGAACTGCCAAAATGCTAGAGCAATCGACGAGGCGCGTCGGTAGGCCACACGCTGACTGACAGTGACACATCAAATTCATTTTGTACACAGGACACTGCAGCTACATGCCGATGCTATTAGTCAATAGCGCACTGAAGTGTTGAATGTTTTTTTTAAACAAATCTACAATTATCTTGACTTTGTTAAAACTATAATAGGCCAGTCATATTGGCTCAAATATAGCCAAACCTAGAACAAATTGCAATAAAAGCTTACTCTTCTGTTTTGTAATCCTCATAGTATGTACTTTAAGATATAAAAAATATAGGAATGTGTAATGAACGAAAATTGTATTTTTCCCGCCAAAACGCACGTGCATGTTCGTTCTTCCCTAAAGTGACTGACAGAGTACACTACAAAGAAATATGTCATGAATAAGTGCATTTATTTCATAAATTCAATTTCAAAAGCTTTGATTTTGCATGATAAAGATGATTTGTAGTTAATATTTGAAATATACAATATTTAAATTAAATATAAACAATACGAATATACACAATTGCATTTAAATACTGGTTTACAAACGTGACATTAAGCAAATTTTTTGTTTTCCACAAATGACAAACTATATCAATAATCTGATGATACCTAGACGTACTGACAGTTGTTGAACATTTCCATTTTAATGCTTATCGATTAACCGTAATATAAATATAAGTAAATGTTTAAAACGTGATGACTGATCGAAAACCGGACAATGTACAACGACTAGCACATTACAATTACTTAATCTTAATTTTGGAATATTATTTAAAGCAGAAAGAATCACTGATTTGGGGCTTTGGGATTTTATAGGTATACTAGTATACATGAGAAAGTGGGACATGTATTGTAATTTCTTTTATTTCAATCTATAAATCGTCATTTGGCATGTGGAAAACATAATTATGTAAGCCGAGTGAGATGATATTTTTGCATCTATAAAAGTCAAATACAATTTTATGAAAAATACTTATTGCCACTTTGAATTATCTTATATACATAACGGCACTTATACATGTAGATCTACTTATTTACATTTCAGCTCATACAAATGCGGAATACCAGACAGTATAAAGACACACATTTATCCCATTTAACCTTCTTCAAGAATATTAACGAATATTGCATGGATCTCAGTAAATAACAGTGAATAATTGATACACTAACATTTAACACATAGCTTTGCAGGATCTATTCACCAATTGAATTGAATGAGTGGTAAGAAAAACAACAACTGGAATTCATTGCTTGTCTCAAATATATTACATTTCATCTTCAACACGCATAGAGTTTCTGCAGCTCACACCCCTACAGTCACCACAACCTGGAGAGCATTCCAGACCATGTTTCCTACAGCTGCACCGGGTTGACCCACAGTCAGTTTTACAGCTACACCTGATAATTCTTAGCAGGTGTTTAGGGGCTGGTGGTAGATCTGTCAGAATGGGGTATAGACGACCACATCTGAGTTCCCATCCCCAATTCTCAGGCAACATGTCTGACGGTTTATGTCCCATCCACTCCTGAACCTGATAGTACACACGCATTGAGTGGTATTTTGCTGCAGCTGCTGTCGGAGGCAATTGCTTGGGCTCGACGAATGTTGAACAAACAGCCACTTTTTCGCAGAAACGGACGTGACGCAATTTGTCTAGAGGTACGTCTGTGTCACCATTGAACAATGTCACGAAAACTTTTTCTCCTGCCTTAATGACATCACTTTTCTCTGCAGCCGCACTGAATACAGATGCCTGTTGACGAAAAGATATGTCAGAGACCAGTTCTTTCACGACAGATGATTTCCCAATTCCAAACACTCTGCTTGTAGTGTCACATCCTGTAAAAGCGTGGATAAACAGGATGTTACTGCAGATGTCTGCTCCGAGCTTCCTCTTTGTTTCCTTTATTTGCCAAACCTTTCTCTTCTTTTTTGTGTTACCCTTTGCCTCTGTCATGTAGTAGATTTCTGATGACTCGCAACTAGCGTGGTAGCACAGCAGTACCAGGAGGTCTGTGTCTTCTCCGACTACTACAGTAGCGTGCTCTTTGGCAAGTTCCACAGCTGTCATCACTATGTCCAGGTCTGCATCACTTCGGGCATGTTTCACTCTACATCCCTGTTCCTCTAAGGCTGTTCCAAGGAGATGGATGAACCTCTGTTTGTTCGATTGGTTGGCAAGAAAATGTTCTTTCTTGGATTTCAGTAGCAGGTTCTTTTCACACTTGACCTCTACACCAATATCTCCTCGTCTAAGGTGAGCTATATCTTTCGTTGTCGGTCCAGCCTCATATCCATCGAAGACAATGGTCGCTGGTCCATACCTCTTGTGGACATATTCTGTGTATAGCTGAAGGATGGTGTCATAAGTACAACCTCTAGGCCAGACTACACGATGAAGCAGGGCTCCACCATCAAGAACATATTCAGGCTGGGCTGTGTCAACTGGAGGTTGCCAATCAGGATTCTTTAGCAAAGTCCACAATGAGTCAGCTAGTGTAGCTTTGTTGGCAATAAGGGGAAGACCAGATGGTTCAAAGAGTGCCGGAGGACTGTTGCACAGTTCAAATTCAAAGACTGATGCTAGGTTCTCGCCCATGTTTCTTGCACTGGTAACAAGTCTTTGGAACAAAAGTTTCGGATCAACATGAACTGCATCACCATCAAACTGTACAGCTGACTTAGAGGCAAGTGTGCAAGCCTGGTCCTTTTTTTTGAAGACATAATCCTGAACGGACACTCCAGTCATTTTGTCAATTATCTTCAGTCCAACAGATTTTGCATTCTCAACATTCACAGGTTTGTCAGCTGTTTCTCCTGTAGCAATGTTTCGAAGGCTTGGGTCATCGCTGAAAGGATTTCTCTCTTCTAAGAACGATAACGCTGTCAATATGTCCTTGTTGTCCCTGTCCATTCGAGCCTTGGAAGCATCCTTGTGTTGTTCGCTAGTGTTGTATGAGATTCCAGTGAATGTCTGCATTGCAACGTTAATGCTGGCACATGCTGGCATTGACAACACCCATGTAAGACGTTGAATTTCTCCAATGCCTTTACCCCGAGTCAAGCCTCCATTGGTCTTTATGCTGCGCATGAGCATCTGCTCTATGACAAGATCTGTAGGCAAGCCAGCCCACAAACGGTCGCTACGACGCACTACATGCAATCCGTTCTTGAAATCTCTGTAGACTTCTTCATTTGTTTTCTCCAAAACCAACATCTTTTGGAGATACAATCGACTTGATTTGGCATAGAGGGCATGTCCAGAAGCTGCAAAGTAAGGAATCATTTCCCTGAGAGATGAGAGATGAAGATCCCAATTACCAGTTCTTTCAGCCTTTATGAATCTTCGCAAAATGTCTATCATCTCAGTGTATTGCAACCATAATTTTGAGGTCCTTCTGTCTTTCAACTGAATCTTGTAGTCATCCAGGCACGACTTCACTTTCATAAGTGTACTGTCTTGACAAATGTCTTCAATTGATAATTGTCCTCCAAGTAGTTGTTCAAATAGATCAACTGCATGTTTGAGATCTTCATTAGTTACCTCCCTTGTGCTGTACCATCTGTTCTGCTGATTATGTTCTGAATCATCCTCTTCGTCATTCTTGCAAATCCAAGGATATCCAAAAGCCTGTCCTACAAGGAGTGCATTGAGTGCTGTGTCCACAAGGAGGTGACCTCTGAAGGCCCGGGATACAGCTTTTCCTGTCATCATGTGTGGAACTGCATTAGGAGCATAAATCGTCTCCAAGACCTCAGAAAGTCCAGAACCCGACATAAGGTGACCAATGCAACCCAAAAAGGACATCTCTGTATGGAAGGACCCAAGCCTTAGAACAGTTGCTTGAAGATCTTTATCTGAAGGTGAGCTTGATACAATTGTAGTTGCCTTCCACCAAAGTGGCTGGTCAAAGGTGATAACAGGTGTTACATTTTGTTTTCTTGCTTGAGCTCCAACATATAGTAATGTGGAATATATGCAGGACATATCAGCAGGATTCATGTCAATCATGGGCAAGAAAGTGATGGTTGATGGCCCAGGGTAATCGCCTCTGTGAACAGCTTGCATGTAACCTGACCAGGAGGGTCTTGGAGACTTCAGTGGCCACATAACCTTCCAGAGAAAGTCCAAAGGTGTTGTTGGGTCTGAGGGCTCTTCAGGAGTTGGAAGTTCCTCATAAATCATGGATGCAAGCCCATTCCAGTCAGACTTGTAAAAATGCATTCCAATTCTGCCAACAGCTTCAATGTCTCTTATGCTGGGGTTACCTCTTGGGATTGGCTTGATGACGACTTTTCCTGGCGTGGCTGTTGAAATTATGCCCATCCCATGGAATGTGTTATTACCATCTAATGTGCACACATTGTGGTCGATGTTATCGGCGATGAATTGCAGGGATGAGCCAGGTCCGGGATGTGAAACATCAGGAGCTTCTGCTGCTGCTGCATTGGCTTCAAACCGCTTGACCTCTGTATAGGACGAGCAGAACCCATGTTGATGAAGGGAGTCTATCAAGAATCGGGATGCAAAGTGGTGATGCAGTTGGACCCCCAATCCGATTTGAAGTGGTGACACCAGTGATCTAGGTCGAGTTGCCTGCATAACTGCTTGTCCAATCGAAGCAACTTTAACTTCAGAGTTTTTCCCAGGAAATAACTGAGTCAAGAGAAGACGAAGTGATTGTGGCAAGTAGTCAAGATGTTTATCAGTTGACTTGATATCATTGATACTTGGGTAAGTAGGATGGTTTCCGCTTAGAGCTTTTATGTCACATTTTAGAAGATCAGCAGTTGCTTTTATCAGGCGCATCTTCTCTACATCTGAATCTGATGTTTTGGGCGCTTTGTAGAAATCATACAAAATAGATGAAGCATTGTGTCTGAAGGTTACAACATCTGGTTTTCCATCTGCTTCAGCAATGATTATTCTATCACCAAAATGTTCACACAGTTTTCTTTTCATGTATTTAACACTGTAGGCTTCTTCGTCAGATTGCAAATAAGTAGCCATTTGTGAAACTAGATCAGTTAAAGTAACCAACTCATCATCATTTGCTTCAAGGTTGTCAGCAACTTGTATGAAGGCAGCATGTTTCATAGGATCTTCTGGTCGTCCCTGGCGTGACTTCTTTTGTGGAGTTGGAGAGTAACTGTCAACAGCTTTGGGTAAATGTCTGTTCGTCCGGAAATTTACACTACATGTGCTGTGATATACTGCATCCATTGCAAAACAGTCACCAGCATACTCAATTCTTGAAAGCACCTTTGTCGACCATTCATCAGCTCTTTTCAAACAAATCTTTTTGATGGTTTCCTGGAACTGCTTTTCTGTCCTGACTGGAATCACGTTTGATCTGTGACTTTTCCAATCTGTTTTTACAGTTTCACCACAAAAAATACAGTCATTTTTGAAGTGGAACTCTTTTTCTTGTGACCTTAAAGATCTTCTGTCACTTTCTGGATCTATATCCTCCTGTCCCCTGTATTTCCGTTTATTGGAAGCAACGATGCTGAACTTGTTGATGTGCTTACGTCTGCACTCCTGGTGTATATATTGCCCTTCTCTTGTTTGGATGCTCTCTCCCCGCAGAACACTGGCATTGTTGATGCTTGCGCTACCCTTTCCACTGAGTTTTGAAGTTGGTTTCCCATTGTCAAGTAGGTCTCCACAGAGTAAGCATACGTTTTCGTCAGTGCAACGTCTGAAACAAAAACAACATGTATCACTGTATTTTTTGCATAACTGTCTCTTATTCCATAAATTACAGTGTTAACAACAGTTAAAATATTTTGTGTATAATTATTGTTTTAAATATAGCCTCTAGTATGTCTCTTCTAAAACGGTAGAGAAAAAAATCGCAGAAAACCTAAAAAAAATTAAAAACAAATATGGTCCGAAAAGGTTTCCATAGTTTTTAAATTTTGACAGAGTACGTTTATGCTTATATTCGCGATAATAGGGAGTTTCTTGATAAAGAATGCAGAGCTGATTTATTTTACTGATAAGTACCAAGTAAAAACATGTCATATTGTGCCTAGCTCTTTGTTATTGAAGGAGGTTTTACCGTTTAGCGAAAATTCTGTGTACATAATGAACATGTATTGGTGTCAACAGCACGGCATGAACTTTCCTTCATAATCGATGGATAATACATGCAATAGCAATGATGGATAACATATGCAACCCAAGAATATATTTTACATTATTGATGTCAATTTCAAGTGAAAATGAGTGAAAATAATTACCCTGAATGCGTTGAATCCGCCGCGACGTTACGCTGATCGGCCATGTTGTTTACGTGACGCCATCTACGGAAACCCGGCAAGCAACAGCTGCCATCTATTTTTCCGTATCAGATGTATTCAACTTGGCGTTTTATAAAAGTTACTTTTTCGTATAAAATCGTTCACTATATTTTTGTATACTTTTGATATGTTAGAAATACACAACTTCCTTGCATGTTTCAATCGAAGTTCGTTTTATTTCAATTTGTTCTACCCTTTTTGACATTATTACTGGACTATAAATGCACTGTACCATATCAGATGATTTCGTGTTTTCGAATATCCATTCATTCAAGCGGAGATACGCGGGTAAACTCCCGGTTACGCTTTTCAATGATTCGTAAACAGTTTTAGAATTCGCATGGAAAGAGTGGACTTTCGCGAAAGTAGTTCGTGTATTTGACCTTTGACCTGTTTTGCATATTTATTAGATTTGGATACCAAGTTTATCAGATTGCTTTATTGCATCGATAACACCCTCAATTATATGATAAATACATGTACCATACATACTTTCACAAAAATGTTGATCATTTAACAGAATGATTCTATTGAGGTGTGAGGATGTCTTACCCTCTGCTCCACATCTGACAGGGCAGAAAGACAGAGACCCCCTCCTGTCGTCTTCATCTCGCTCCTAACCATCTCCTTCTTCTTTACCTGGGACTTGAAATAAGAATTTTACAAATTCCTAATGAATTACTTTCATGAAAGTTAGCAGATCATGAATTGTTAAACAAATGTTGGTATATAATGTGTAAGTGTGAACAGAATTGTATTTTTGATATATTTATTGTGATTAGTTTGTGTTTAACAATTACTAATTAATCTAATTATCTGTTAAGAAAAGAATTTGTTTTATATCTTTCTTGTGAGTTAATTATTTTGTGTTTAACCATTACTAATTAATTTAATTAGCTGTTCAAACTTGAAATTAATTTATCAGATTCAATCATGAGTGATGTAATTTAATAGCAAGTGTTACGAACAGGTAATGGTGGTTCCTGCCGACTTCGCTCAGAATCTCCCGATCAAGGGAAGAAAAACTAGTTTTTCTGATCCTTACTTTGGATTCACTGCTTGTTGACTCCCACCATTGTTGATCGGCGTGTCGTCTGCTAGCTAGACCAGTCGAAGCACGCAAGTGTTCTTACTACGAGAGTCGAATCTATCTAAATTCTGTCTATAATATAGTTTTGTGAAACAGTCTCGGACAAGTATCGTAAGAGGTATCATAGAGGAGATAAGATATCGCAGCAGTAAGAGACTTTCATGAAACGAGGTCGACGAGCTCAAAACCTATTTTATCTTTTTCAGTTAGAAAAGTACTCGAACCTCTGACAAATATTTCTGGAAAAATATTTTGAACTTGTTAAACCTAATGAGCTACAGAGCCCATTGCTCTCTTTTCTTTTGCAATGAGAGACTTTGGAGACGTACTTAACATTGTAGGTAGTAACTGGATTGTCCAGCTACAGTGGTCTGGCACAACTGAAGGTCCCTTCTAAGATCACTTTTGGTAAGGCTCTCAGGTGAGTGAGAGAGAGGATTCAGTTTTTTTTGTGGAGGGCGTAATGGATTCTAGGGGATAACACATATTTCAAGTAATATTTTATGTTATTTATTCGAGGCAGGCTTCTATTCAAGGCAGGCGTCTATATCGCAATACGGCTTGTAGAGGCAGACGACTACGTTTGGGATCAGCGATTGTAAAATTAAAATTCGTTTAATTAATTAAGGCAGGCGTTTATTGTTTTCAAAATACAAAATAACACCTTTGAAATAAACATGAGTGAGGTTAATGAGGACGCTTCCCCGTCACCCTCATGCAGTGCGACAGAATCAGAAACAGAGACAATCGGGGGGAAACAGAAACGTAAGAGTTATACTGTAGATTCGGGAGTGGGTTCAGAAAGAAAAGAATTACTGAATACGTTTGAAGATTCTAAAAACAGTCAAAAAGGTTCCAAGAGGTAGCGTTTGAGTGGTGCAGGCAAGAAACCAGTGAGCGAACATCTCGAGACCAGACTAACCACTAGGATTCGAGACCTACGAAGTCGGAAGGTACGAGTTACACGAGACATGGTAATGAGGCAGGCAAAGTCTATGTTTGATAACGAAACCCCACAAGATGCAAATCAGATCACCTTTGTTGCCATCCGTGGTTGGCTATGTAGCTTTATGGAACGCTATGGCTTTTCCGTACGCAGAAAGACAACCACAAGCCAAAAACTTCCAGATCAAATCATCCCGAAAGTAGTCAACTACGTCATCTACATTAGAAGGCTTATACTTGATAACAATTACCCCTTTGCAAGCATAGGAGCCATGGACGAGACTGCGTGTTGGGTCGACATGTCTGGTGACACTAGCATCGACAACTGCGGCGAGAGATCGGTCTCGATTCGATCGACAGGCCATGGGAAGACACGATTTACCGTCGTTCTATGCGCAAAAGCCAACGGAGAGAAATGTAAACCATTCATTGTCTTTAAGGGCAAAAGAAAAGACAAAACAATGGCAGCAATGCGCGACATTCATGTTGAGTATTCGCCGAACGGTTGGATGAATGACGATCTCCCTGGAAAGTGGTTGGACAAAGTCTGGGGATTGTTTGCCTTTGGAAAACGCTTACTGTGCTGGGATGCATACAGATGCCATTTGAGTTCAACTACGAAGTCTAAATTAAGGAATCACCAGACCGATATTGCTGTCATTCCTGGGGGTTGCACCGGCTTAGTACAGGCTCCAGATGTCAGTCGGAACCAGCCTTTTCAAAGCAGCGTACAGACGTCTCTTCGAGACGTGGTTATCAGAAGCAGAGCACACTTATACGCCAGCCGGCAATATGAGACCCCCATCCCGTCTCCTGATGTGTCAATGGGTCTCTCAAGCTTGGACAACATCACTTTCGCGTGAAGACATCCAGAGGTCATTCAGGAACTGCGGAATCACTGTTGACACAGACGGAAGTGAAGATCATGAAATATCCTGCTTCAAGGAGGGCAAGGAAGCCTATGGCGGTCTGGAGGTTCTGCAGCAAAAAAACCGAGACTTAGTGCAGTCTCGAGCTGAAGATGATGTTGATCCTTTCGACGATGTGATGACCCTCGATTCCGAAAATGACACAAATCCAGAAGAATCAGATGTCTCAGTCAGCGATGCTGAATGAATCATTGTCAATCTGACAGACAATACAAAGTTACAAGTTACCAGTTACATGTTGACGTTCTTTAGTCACATATCAATCTGTATGCAGACATCAAATCTGCTATGTTCTTCATGAATAATTCCTGTTATCTTGTTGACATTGTAAATTTCCGCATATTTTATCAGCACAGTTCCGTTATTCTTTCAGAAGTTATTCTTTCAAGTTACGACCACATGTAATGAAGGGTCTTTATGTACATGCAATTACATTTGAATTACTTGAATAAATTTTGTAATTCTGAATTCTAAATAAATCTTTGTTATTTGAATTGGTTGATTATGCAGCATTTACTATTCATTTCGAATTCTTACATTTTGACAGTTCCATGTGGTATTTCATGCATAATTATGAGGAACTGTTGTCTGAATTATCGATGGGTAACGTTCTATCACATTTTCTTTTCCCCTTGGAAGAAATGGGTTGAAGGTTTCTCTTCTTGCCTGAAATCACCGTTACAGGGACATATCGAAATATTGTTCACATTCTTGCATTTTTAGTGCAAATATCATGCGATCTTTTATGTTTACATTCTTCATGGTATGTCCAAAACGAAACCTATAGCCTTGCAACCACATTATTTGTTTGAGAGTTATTATTGTACACGTGTAGAATTGATGTTGTTTTGTCGGAGAGTTAACTACGTCCAGACGAATTTTACATATTTGCACTAAGATATATAAGTACATGAACAAACGTTTGATATGCAGCTGTAGATTTTCTTCATTGGAACAACGATTGATATACGGTATAACTGATCAAGTGACCGTACATTCCAGCTGGCAGATGTTAAATTTAGATGTAAAAACTACCTTAACTTTCCAAAGGCATTGATGGATTTGTGTACGGTAATACCATACCGTAATTACAATTCGGTAATCGGTACCGCATGGTATGCCAGATTCAAAAGTTTTGTTTCCAAAAGTCGCCTGTCTTAATTAGAAGCCTGCCTCAAATAGACGCCTATGGTTTAGACCGTTTGAAAACAATAGACGCCCGGCGTGTAATTAAGGAAATACGGTACTCGTTATTTCTTCTTTGGAATGCAAAATTCGAGGATATTAATACTTTGACCAATATGGATAATGATTTGTAAACTGACTGTCATAATAAATGTGTGTTATAGACCACATGGACAATAATATATAATTTGATACCTTAGAATGATATAGCTCAGACTTCCAGTCTCGTTGCTATGGTTTCTTTTGTTACAAGTGTAGGTGTATTATCCGATACACCTTCATTTTTTCTGATATACCTACACTTTTCTGATATACCTACACTTTTTAACAACTGAGAAATCAATGGAGTCAATGTTCTAAATTTCCAAATCTAAGTGATGATACTTTACAAAATGTAAGATTATATATGAACATAATAGACACTTGGGATCGAACCTGTGTCCTGTTGCTTTCTGGCCGAACGAACTAACCATTACACCACAGGGCCAGTTGAAACTTTTTACATTTTTCATGACCAAATGAATCAGGTTCGTATAATGTGTTTCTTTTGTATATAAGAAAGTTATTTAATTTTGGGTGCAGAATGTCTTTGATTTTTTTCAAATTTCGGATTTCGAGCCCCACACATGGGTAACCATACAACGCAACACGGGCTGAGCGTACCAGGGAGTTGTCGCAGATGAGGCCGTATTTGGGTTGTGCGTTTCATACACAAGCTTGTTTACAGCCGTATTTGTTTAGAAATATTATGAAATAGTATCTGTAATAGTATAAATCAGATATACCCATACTTTTCCTCGTGTATGAAATGATACCCTACACTTTCCCCCGTGGAGTCTTAATCTGCTGGGCCACGTAAGGGCCCCTCGGGGAAAAGTGTAGGGTATCATTCGATACACTCGAAAAAGTATGGGTATATCTCTCACATATCTATGGAAATGAAGGGTATATCCTATTTTCTACCTTCGTATACAGTGAGTTAAACAACCAAATTTCAGCTCATTACCAATATCACTGTATCCCATCGTCCCGCCTCTCTTACTTACCAATCACGATAAAAGAATATGCATCGAAACGTTAAATTTTATACTGATGGACATATAAAGAGGATTGCATTTTATTGACCAACCATATCACGATCTCAATTAAATCAAATCGAAAGTAACACTCTCGTATCCTTGTGTGTCTGATTGGAGAACCGCACCGCCGAGGCTATATCGGGTGACCTTTCACTCCAGCCAATTAGGGACAAGGCTAGAAAGCCATCAAACCGACTTGAGGTGACATACGAAATACCACATTGAATACAAATCAAAGACGATATCGAATTTATTGAAGGTGAAAGGTCACGCCGAAGGTCATATGACATGACCTCTTCGAGGTGGTAAAACGAGGTACGAGTGTTACGTTCGATCTGATTTAAATTAGATTGTCCATATGACCAAGTTACAAATAACACCTTTCTATTTCAGGTGTTCAAAGGTCGGAGCAAAGGGAAACACAATGCTGTCTATCGATAGATAATAACATAATAACAGTAAAGCGTAACAAGTCAGATATTTTCTCAGTTAAACAAAAGTAAAAATATAAAATTTGTATTCACTTTTATTATTGAAGTGGCATATATTATTATCGATGTGCACAGCAACTGAAGCTGGTAAAAGTGGCAATAATCAAAATCAAACATATACAGAAACAAGTTATTCAACATAGACAAAACAAGTCGACAGCCAGAGGACATATACGTCTCAAGTACTTAATGCTGATCGCACTTAGTTAGAAGTGATAAAGCGAGTTGACCGCCCAAATGTCAGCACTATGTCTGATAAAATTGCTACAGATGCTTCATAAACGCTGCAGCAAAATGAATAGCATTCACAGAGTATCTAAGTTTATTAAAACAGTTTAACAAATTGCCTTACACGAACGTCATTTCATTACTCGGTAATACAGCGAGTGGTTTACTTGGAAAAAAACATACTCGAGATTAATATGATTTACGTAGTCACGAAACAATATCACAAACCTTCGACATTTAATAAAAATACAATACGAAACACGCATTATGTATTGATAGTTACTCGTGATGCTTTGAAGAAAGAAAGTGATACATGTCAAGAAGCGTGAATAAAATGGTCACAAAAAAGGTCAACACTTGGAACCTTGGTAGATTTTCCCCAATGTACCAAACTAAAAATTATAACATAATCTCATACACTATTTTAATCACATGAATTACTGATGAAGTTTCTAAAATATCACAGATTGAGAGAACGTCATACTAAATATATATAGTAATGCATACATGTGTAACATCAAGAAAGGGTATTTCGCTATATCAAGGGACATATGTTCATGTAACATTGTTCATATATGTCATACATTAAGCATTTATTATGCTGGTGAAATCACCTTTTTAAAATGAAATATAGGCGTCATGGTGCTGATGTCAGTTGCATAGCTGTTAGTTGCAATTCGAATCAGATCTAAGAACAAAAGGATATTCATTCCCTACAAGGAAGGCACGGTGATGATTCGAATTTCAATAAAAAATACTTTGTACAATTTATACACGAAGCAGAGGAGATTGTAAAGAAAAAAATAAATCAATTTCTCTTTTCACCGCTTTTCAATCATAAGAACCATATCATCAAGAGGCTTCAAATCCATTTTTCCAAGTTCGGGCGGAATCTGAAAATGTAGAATAATTGACTGAACAATAGTGGATATTGCAAAATGATTCGACAATAGCCAACTTCCTAAGAATCATACCTCGATAATCATTGCTTTACTATGTACATTAAATCAACCGAAATTCAAGTCTGATAAAAGTTTTACCTTGTTTCGAGGCATAAACTTAACAAGCAAAAAAGTGAGCGTGGCTCACTAATACCCCCGACTGTTAAAGTTTGACATTTTTATTTTGCTTAAAGAGAGAGGTGTCTGCACACCTATGGATTGATAAGCTATGAAATGTAATTGCTAATATTAAACTGTTTGTGAAAAGGTTAGGGCAAGTCTCTTCATGTAAAAAAGGTGGTTTAAGTAAAAGTAGGAATAATAGTAACTTGAAAAGGTAGGGGTAACATAATACACTACTGCCATTACCACTGATTTCAACTTTATTTTGGAATTTAATTCATCATAATGATTCATTCGAGTGACTTGAAACAACAGGTAAATGGAAGAGCACACCTGTAGGCATAGTGAGGGATATACAGCAGTTTATGGCTGAAAGGAAAGAAAATTTAACTTTTCCAAAAATATAACCAGTGGAAATATAAAATAGTAAAACCAACAAGAACACAGAAGTAGCTTATGATGAAAGTTACATGAAAAAGAAAATGATAAAGTCAACAAATCACAACACAGAAGTAGCTTCATTCAATCTAGCTCCGAATATGACGAAGTAAAAAAATACAAAAAATCGCCAAAAAGTAAAAAATTCACCAATTCCATTTAAATTTCGAACTGCACCTCTCCTAGTGGTGAAGAAGACATGTTCCAAATTTGAAAATGATGAGATGAAAACGGTACAAGAATCTGTACCGAAACGTCGCAACCTTCCGAATAAAGAAGTTGTCATCCATACACTTGTCCTTAGATGAGATGAATAGTTTGTTCTGTTATCGATCGGACAAAAAAGGCTCAGAATTTGACTAAGTTAAAAACTAATAAAATTTGCTAAAAATTAAAAAAATCACCAATTCGGTTTACATTTCGCACTGCACCTCTCCTATTGTTAAAGAAGACATGTACCAAATTTGAAAAGGGTGAGATGAATAGTTTTACTGTAATCGATCGGACAAAAATTGTCTTCGGTCGAACGGACGGAATCATTGGTATTACTATATATCCCCGACCTTTTTAGGTCGGGGGTATAATAATGCATCTTGCGGGATGCGAACAGGTTCTGTAGATTCCTCGCCACAAGGTCTGAGAACATCCCGTATAGGCGCGTGTTCAGTACCAGTTTAGCGCAGACGGAGCCCAGTCGAATTGCTGTGCAATCACATCACATTTTTTAAACGGTTTTGAAAGCATTCGGAACAAAGAAAGAAATAGCTGTTTGGAGTTATCTGCCCATAGCACCTAAAGCTTTAGGTCTTGTGATTGGTTAACTGAATTGCGTCAGAACATGGGAGTCTACGGGCTGTTATCAGACGGTTTTGCGAGGAAACCTCCGAACGATATGAGTTTCGTATCCCGGTAGATGTACGTTTTGCAACTTTTATTCCTCGGAAAACGGTCGATTTCAATCAGACTGACCGAAATTCGTATCTGTTACAAATACATGTTTATGAATACAGTACGCAACATTCGAAATACATACGTGTAACCTGTTTTATAATGTACACTCGACAGCTTGTTCCGAAACAGTTTTTGCTATTCATCATTGCAGTAACTATGAAAACGAGTACCAAACTAAACATTATTTGACAATATCGAATAATACTTTAAAGGCACTATGTCACGCCAATTGTTTACAAATATAAATAATGCACGGATAATGCAGATCTCTCGGTATTACAAACTATCTATCCTCAGGTAATGTATTATATTAGTTATCTGGAAAATATGTACGTATTCAGGTTTTAAGTTAACTTTAAAAGACCGGAAGTATTTAATGCAGCGTTGCATTAAGTCTGCATGAACAAAAATATCAGCAATATTAAGAAATTGCACCAACCCGAAGACCAAAGACGACAGACGCTATCGTTAATGTAACAACAATGCTTACACTGCATATTACAAACCAGTGAAGTGACAGATGCTCCTTAATGAAGACTATCCAATATTTGTTGTCATTTAAGAGTATATGCAAGAGCTGAATGAGATCCTAGCTCAGCTGTTTTCTAAAATCTATATTTCCAATTTTGCACATAAGCGACTCCTTCTATTCGTGATATTCCTGAGTGACTTCGGCCGTCTCAACTATTTAATTATTGACTGCAGGTCAATTGTATTTTAAAAGTATTTTATTGCACCGAAACGAAGCTAAAGTGAGTTTATATGTCATCCTAAAAAAGCTTATTTGAATGCGAAAAGCGTGCCCTTCAGTCTTGTGCCTTTAATTATAATATAATGTAACTGTATTATGCCGTTAACTGTTGTTCTCATTCGATAACCTATGATTTACCTTTGTTTCTGGAGCAGTTTTGAAGCGGTATTTCTGTAGAATGGCTGCAATGGCTATCCTGACTTCGATGTGAGCCAGCCTCATTCCGATACAATTCCGCGGACCAACGCCAAACGGCAAGAACACGTAGTTGAAATCTTTGTGGCGATTTTCCGGAAGGAACCTGAAAGTCACGAGCAAGAACAGCATGGGTAAAACATATTTAAGTGTAATCTACTGTGTTTTCTATGATAAATCAAAGACTGTTTGATTAATCTGAAGTCCTGAGTACTTGATAACCGAGTACTCTATTTCATATTCTATAAACGCCACATGCACACTACTAGCTGGTTATTTGGTCAAGGTATATAATACTATTAACTTAGGTATAGATGTATAAGTAGTATCTGTCTTGGTCAATATGTTAAAGTATTCTCAAGTTCAGAATCCATACCGGGTATCGGATACTCCATTTCTACACTTCACATCCACACAGGTAGCTTGTTATTTGACCAGGGTATATACATTATTAACTCTTGATATAGATAAAAGTCTTACCTGTCTGGGTCAAACTTCTCGGGGTCAGGGAAGTAGTCAGGGTCGCGTTGGATAGCACGAATGGGAATATGGACTTCCATTTTGTCAGGAAAGAATACTCCATTAATCGTCACATCCCTGTTAGATATACGCGATGTCCTGTAATGGAAAGCAGGTAGTAGGCATTACTTGTAACATTTTACAAACGTATCACGGGTTATGCATGATTGTTTAAGAAGCGTTGCACAATGTACACACGGACGAATTGAACAATATTGTACCAAAGACTGAACAGGTAAACAAAACTATTTAAGGCATTATATGCAATTTAAACTCTTTATTTGTTTTGGTGAAATCGAGGCCCCCTCCTCTGTTTACAATTTCAAACATATGATATAATGTATGTGCTTGTAACATACTCTGACAGAGTTTAAGATGGACGTTTATGAATATTTTAAGAACGTGTCTGCAATTCCGGTTTTGACCTAATGTTGGATAGACCCTTAGATCGGCAATATGGCTGCCCTTACTCCTTTACTCTATGTAATATAGAGTGTAGGATTTCTAACCTACGTTTTATCTACGTTTTAATTACGATATCGAGTTCCTGTGTAAGTTTATTACCTCAAATATGACATCCCAGTGGTGCTTAACTTGAACGTGCAAGGGCGGATCAAGGATTTTTGAAAGGGGGGGGGGGGGGGGGGGGGGGGGGGGGGGGGGGGACATATTAGTGTACCTTTACCAATTTCCGACTTTCCTATGGGGCACAAGTTATTAATTTACCGAACCGTTAGCATTGGTCCCATGTAAACGATATATTATGTTCCTGTCAAGTCTAATAAATTGGTATCATAATTGACTGGACAATCTGTGATGAAACCGTACCTTGTACTTGCTGGGTGCATTCGAAGGGTCTCCAGGAACGTGTTCTCCAAGTATGGTAGGCTTGACACGTTCTCGTAGTTCGGCGGAGCCTGCAAACAACACAAGGACATGATAACTCGCTTCAATAATAATGAAAAATGGTATGGACCTGAATCCGATATGGTCTAGGCCAAATCTAGCTATCCTAAGTCGGAAACTGGTGTTAAAAAGGTTTAGTTTTCACAATGATTATATTTTAGTGACTAGATAGCAGTGTATGCTTTGCTGTTATCTAACACAAAAAACAGTCATTATTTTATATTAATAAAATGAGGCAAGTCCAAATATGTATGTCATCCGTGCGTTTCCTTTTTTCAGGGAGAGCATAAAATAACATATATATGCTACTTACGCCTTTCAAGGTGGTGTCTATCTCTTCAATGAGTCTGTCTTGAACGTCAGGGTTGGTGGCCAGGCTGTACGCCATGTAGGACAAAGTAAGTGACGTTGTTTCGTACCCTGCTATGATGAAGATCAGGGCGTTTCCAACAATCTCTTCATTTGTCAGACCTGAAACATTCAGATCAGTAGAATTAATTCATATCAACATGTAAAAAAGATATGTTTTAATTTGACATCTAGTCATGTATGCTAATCTAACTATAATCTAATTAAAGCCTACCTCTACGCTTATTCTTGTCGAAGGCGATGTGTGAGTGTGAGCCGTCCTCTTCCTTGTCCTCCTCCAGCTGGTGGGACTTGAGCATCAGCTGCAGGAAGTCGTTCCTCTGCAGCACAAACACATTTATTAGTTCATAGGGTGATACATGACCCGTGTAGCATATATATCATACATTTATGTGCATAACTCACATCGCTTCATGTGCATGTAAGTGTCACCATTTGGTCAACATTCGTTTTTTGAGTTAAGGAGCTTCAGCTGTGGTTCTGCCTTTACATCTACATGTTTAACCGTAGTATTTGCATAATGGAAAGCTATCATTGCATTAAGTGGGTCAGGACAACACGTAACAAGGCAGGATACACATCATACCAAAAGGTACATAAACCGCAGATCCCTGGGCACAATAATCGTATTAAAAATAGTTATTGACTGAATTGCAACATTGGGACATATTTTGCTTATGGAATTAACACACCATATACTCCAATAAAGAATTTGATGAATATACCAAATGCATGAACAACTCGAAAATAAGTATATGGGTTTAATCGACAGCCACGCCTTAAAAATTAATGACCTTGTGTTTCTGTACACTCGAACATTACATTCGCCAATTAAATTCCGGGATTTACACATGAACGTTTCTACTTCTTTTGCGTGTCCTTCTTTCTTTCTGTCTTGCCCCTCGCCTTTTCTAATTTCTACATCTTGCCCGCAACTTTTGAACCGTTCCAACGCCTATGGTTAGTAATTTAGCTGGATTTTAAACAAAATACATGTATATATGCTGAAACATATGTCTTTATACTTGATTATGAAAAGATGGATCTACTTGCACGTACCACATCACCTTCGTTTCTTTGTTTTATAGCTTCTTGAACTGTTGACGTAAAGAACTTGGCACAGTTCGGGTCAAGAGTTCGGAAACCAAACCATTCAAATACCGGAGACATAAACGGGAAAAGGGCTGAAACAGAGCAGGCAAATATTAACTACCATAAAGCTATCATTAGGACAGGCTACGCTTACCATCTTCATCGAGTGTTACAGTTACATGCACGGCAGGGTATGTTTAGTAAAACCATAATTCAAACCCTTCCGTTAGGGAAGAATATGCTCTGTATATCATTTTCATCAAAAGCTTCCGTTAGGGTAGGATAAGCTTAGCATTTCATCATGTTCAACCGGTACGGAAGAATATGCATCACGGTACCTCTGACCGTCAGTGATTCGTGCACAATTACCGGTTAGGTATACGTAATACTTGTCTGTCATTACCAAGAACACCCGATTCTTCCATTTACTGCATGATTAATGTAAATACTACCTACGTGCTGGTCATTTCACGTCCCCAAAAGGCATTTGTAAACCAGAATTTAAAATAATTAATCAATATTTACGAAAACGTAAATGATAATATCCGACCATCGACTAAGTTTAAAGTGATACTTACAGCATATGATGATGACGAACCAAAGGCGTTTCCCAGGCGCGATCAGTATTTTAGCGTTTTTCAGGAAAGCATTGTCAGGATCTTTCTGACAATCAATCTCGATACCAAAAGCAGTGCTGGCAATCACGTCCATTGTGTACATGCTGAATAGGCTGTAGAAACAAGACAATTGGTGTATTCACAGAACGGATTCAGTGGCTCACTATTGCTGTGTTCGAGTAACTATCAAATCTTCATTCATTGATTCAGATTGACAAAATTATGTATTGTTGTAAATTTGGTCTAGTATTTAAATTGTCGTAGCCCCTTTAGGCTTGTGCATTTTCGCAACTTAATCTCAATAATTGCTTCATAATACCGAAATTGAAACAATGGAACAATATCAACAAGGTGGTCATCGTGTATGTTTCAACGTATGATATTGAGCATTTTGATTCTGACATATAACCACTCAATCGTAACACAAATATGCTATTGAACGGTATGTAGTATTCTCCATCTTATATACATATGGGAACACATTTGATTCAGGGGTACACTGTTGCCGTGAAATAACGGTCAAACTTTCATTTTTAACTTTGACTATTGTAAATTTGGTCTATTATTAAATTGTCGAAGTCACTTTAGGCGTAGCTTGTGTCATTTCGCAACGTACTCTCAATAATTGCTACATTAAACCGAACAATGGAACAAGCTCAACGAGGTGGTCATCACGTATATGTTTCAACAACTGAAGATATTCATATATGTACGTATACACACATTGTTATGTATCAAGCATTTTGAATGTGACACCAAACCATTCCCTCGTATCACAAATATTCTATAATTATATATACATTGTAGCTTAGCTTAGTATTCTCTCTCCATCTCATATACAACTGGAAATACATGTACACGGGATCACTTACTCTCTCATTTTCATGCTCTTTGTTCCCTCCTCAGAGAGTCTCCACAGGTTCGCCAGTAGCGAGTCGTAGCATTTCTGTATCAGCGGGGACATCTTGATAAAGAAATATATGATAGATTAGTTCAATACATGACATTAAGTGCAATTACTATATACAGTTTATATTGCCTAATATTGGTTCATGTGATGAAATCGTTAAACTCTTTCATGGTTAAATTATAGAAGAGTATATCTGTGTATATGCGACATTTTCAAGTTAAACACTAAGTTGAGCATACTTCAAACGAAAATAATCTAATGTCGAATTATAAAGGGGAAGTTACAAAGCATATGCATGTACTGCATTGTACAGCAGTTACATATAGTCCACTCATTTGCAAAAGATAAAATAAGTCATGATAAAACTGTCAAATTTACTTCGAAATCGGACCCCTTCCAATTTATTATTTACAACATGTAAGATGTAATTTGCACTATCACCGATTGGCATGATAAAATGACTTAACAAAATGGTAATCCTCAATTAACCTACAAATAATACTACTGGCAAAAACTAGTAAAGGGCGGATACTCGAACCCCTCAAATTAACATTAAAAAACGCAACACGAGTGTGCTATTTGACAGTAAATATAAGACAATGTTTCTTTTAGCTGAGGCGTAATAGCGAGTAGCGATGTAGACCGACCTGTTTCAACCTTCCAGTTGTGAAGGTGGGGCTGAGAATACTCCTGTGGAACTTCCAATGGTCGTTCTCGCTTCCTAGTATGGAGTTCTTGAACAGCGGGTCAACTGGGAAATCCTTCGACTGATGAAAAGAACGTTAATAGTTTTTATCATAGCACTTCAGTGGGTAGTGGTAGGATAGGCAGAAATACACTTGATAAAACATTTAAGACAAAAACTGTTTTCAAAAACTCAAATATCTTAAAAGCAATGTCCCTTATATATTAATACGAAACAGATTTTGATGTATTTCTTCATTTTCATGACATCAAAGGATAAAAAGAACACATATTTCTGTCCATACCGTAGTGTCTACTATGTTTTTGACACACGCTCCGAGGTGACTAACTATCGATATATACATGTACTCGCTTTTTCTCGGTAAAATATCAATATTCAGGCACTCGTGTCCTAAAAATATGATTCACTCATATAATATCATCTATGAACTTTCAAACTAATGTACAAAACTTTTACCCTCACCTGTCTGTTGATAAAAGCTGAAAATTCTTTAACTGTGATTTGTCTTATCATGTCTGCATCTCCTATCATATATACTGGGCGACGGGCGTGGTAGATGCTGAAACAGTAATTTCAACAATGACATCGTCATAGAGTTATCATGGATCATGAATCAACTATTGAATATAACTGCTTCGTTTCAAATTAAATCATTAACATTGAACATTATTAACCAATGTATATTAACAATGAGGGTAAAATATAAAATTTTCCTATCTCACCGGTAGCACTGTGAATGACACAATTCCCAGTATGTTGCAAATGGTTGTCATCGATAATCATACGTAACTTACATTATTACCTCCGAAGGCAAACATATCGGGATTAATATTTTTCATACGATGCCCAAGGGCAAAATATCTCTGTCATTGTGACGTGACGTCATAAACAATACTATGACGTCACGTTTCGTCTGACGTTGCGTTCTAAATGCGGTGACGGGTCGCTAGCCAAAGGTTGAAAGTGGATTTTAGCGTGTTTTCATTCATTTCACGATTTCGGTAATAAACAGAATTAATATTATATTCGTGTCTATGTCATATTATGTTAACGACACTCGTGCCTGAATATCGGTATATCCCTCGCTCTCGCTCGGGAAATACTTATATTCAGGCACTCGTGTCGTAAACATAGTATGACATAGACACGAATTTAATATCCTATATATATCACAAATGGGATCGTGAGCGCTTTATGTAGACTGAGTTTATTTGAAAGCAAGATAACTGTATACACATTTTCTCGTTCACAACACGGTTCTACAAGTCACGACAGCGTGGCGTGCCACCTGTAAATGACTTTTATTTTACACTTTTTGCTTACATGGGGCGTCCCAAACGTCGAATTCATGATATTAGCAAATGGTAAATAGAAAGTCAGATTTGGATTTTGGGTTGATCGAGATTTGGAGGGAGGCAATTAGAATCAAAACCAATAACCACGTAATAAAAAGACTACCCATCGTTAAAGCGCTTGATTTTAAAATAAACATGACGATTTAAATGATTAAAACTAAATTCTCCGTCACAATCAATCACGCTTACCCGACAAGTTTGTCTTCAGCTTTTAAATATATTGACAGTGTCAACTTGCATGTTCCCTTAAAAACAGCTTTCAAACCCTCAACATATACCAATATAGACCCTACCCTATTAATATATAAAAGGAAAGGGATTTAACGACGAAACCACCCCATGCTCTTTCAAACTCATATTTCGCATCAAAACCATTGTTATGGCACATAAAATGAGCTATAAATGGTCACAATCGGATCATTATTTCAAATGGTATGCGACAAGACAGTCCGTATATCGGTACCTCCAAATTTTCAAGCCAATTTCCCCACTCACGAAAATCATCGAAAACTCACCTTTTAAAATCGTTTATTAAGTCCAGCAATGTTGACAGCACCATTTAAAATAATGATCCGACTGTAGCTCATTTTGTTGGGAAATCATTCAGCTTTTGTATCGTAGTCATCGACGGTGCCATACAAAATGTTGTTGATGCGAAATATGAGTTTGGATGAGCATGGGGTGGTTTGGTCTATACATCCCTTTCCTTTTATTTAGTCATAGGGTAGGGTCTATATGGGTATATGTCTTTCAAACGCTGTTTCTAAGCGATACATGCCCCTGTGATTTGATCAGATTCTATTTCCAACGTAACGCTTACCCGACAATTTTGCCATACTTCTTCATCAACTCGAGGTCAAACTGCGGAAGACCCTGAAACAGATTTGTGAAACAAAAATGCAATCCCGGCACTTCTGACAGGCACATTTTGGACATGCGCTATACTATTCTGTGTAACTTTACATTTGTCCTGGTATTATTATTTTCAAGACAGTTCTGATTACGATATAATGAATTAAGGCGACCCGATTTTATTATGGAAACCCGAGATTCCATAATTGACCAACGTAAATAACATAAGTGAGAAGTTCAAATTCTATCAAAAACCTATTTTTATACTTTAACTAAGATATTGACGAAAATTCCAACTTTCTACCCCGCACCGTACGTGAGATACAGACCCCCTTGCCCATGGGTAGGCCCATGGGAAAGTTCGCCCATTGGCCTGCCCATGGGCCGGCCCATGGGCGAGAGGTTGTTAAAATTTGAGTTACACAAAAATTATTTTCTAATTTTTAATAATGGGTCTAGCAGTAACATATTTTAGGTATTTGTGAACTCCCCCAATGCAAAGGAAATTTTTTTTCCCATGGGCGAGATTTCGCCAATGGGCGAGACTTGGCCCATGGGCCAGGTTGCCCATGGGCGGATTTCCCATGGGCCAATGTTGACTTTGGCAAACATATAATGTTTGTGAAATGTTGACTTTGAAACAAAAATGTTTGTGAAATGTTGACTTTGGAAAAAATAGAATGTTTGTGAAATGTTGACTTTGGAAATATTGACTTTTAAAATATTTATTGATTTTGGTGGAAGTGTTACTTTGATAAAATATGGACTTGTTGATTTTAATACATATTTTGAGTTATATGAATGGTTGACTTATGAAATATTCATTTTAGTGAAATGTTGTGTAGTTGAAGTTTAACTTATATAAAATGTTAACTTTGGTGACATGTTGACTTTGAAAAAGATATTTTGAATTTAGTAAAATGTTGACTTTAATCACATTTTTACATCTTGACTTTAATCACATATGTTGACCTCGACCATGGGCCGGATATCCCATTGGCTTTATTTCCCATGGGCGAAACCTCGCCCATGGGCCAATGTTGACTATGCAAACATATAATGTTTGTGAATGTTGACTTTGGGGGGAAAATAATGTTTTTTGAAATGTTTACTTTGGAAATATTTATTGACATTGGTGAAAGTGTTACTTTGATAAAATGTTAACTTGGGTGACATGTTGACTTTGAAAAAGATATTTTGAATTTTATGAAATATTGACTTTGATCACACATTGATTTTGATGAAATGTTGACTTATAAAAGATAGTTTGAGTTAAGCGAATTGTTGACTTACATTAATTATGTTATGTTAATTTATTGACTTTGGTGAAGTATGCTTATATCATGAAATATTAATTCCATATTTATTCCATTTTATTCACTTTGGTGAAGTTTGAAATGTTGACTTTGATTATATATATTGAGCTTGGTGAAATGGTGATTTTGGAATTGATGCCACTTTGGTGAAATGTTGACTTTGAAAATATTATAATGATGGTGAAATGTTGACTACGGAAATATTGGTTGACTTTTGTGGAAGTTTTACTTTAATAAAATATTGACTTTGGTGAAATGTTGACTTTGAAAAGATATATTTGGAACTATTGGTTGACTTAATGTTTATCTTTAATTATATGTTAACGTGGTGACTTATTGACTTTGAGAAGATATTTTGAGTTTAGTGAATTGTTGACTTCTAAACGATTGACTTTAGTGACATAGTTTTACTTTGAAATATTTATTGGCGATGTTGAAGTTTGAGTTTAATAAGATTTTGAAAACACTATGGTCTGGCTTAAGGAGCGCGTTTCAAACAGTAAGTATTAGATTTTTTGACTACGCTGTTGCCCACAATACACCAATCATCGAGACTGATGATTTATACACAACCAAGTGCAGGTTACAGATATATGATATATTAGACCTCTGCATTTGTGTGTATCAGAACACCATGTCTATGTAACGAGCGTGCCGTGGTATTGCGTAACATGTCTATTCGATCAACTAACCCATTGTTGTAAATTACGAAAATAAAACAGTCCATTACTTACCTCACTTGTTTGATTCTATTTCGAGCTGTTTTAATCATTGAATAGCACAGAACATACATACGTATATACATTCTTGCATGTATGGTAGTGCTCAGTTGTTCATAGCGTCAAAATACTTCATTGCCTCTTTTGAACAAGGGATTACTTCGCAAATATTATGAACACTGATCTAATATATTCATTATTCGTTTGTATCAATAATCAGCGAAACGTTTTACTTTTAGAAATGTAATGATGTAATGAATTCAGAATGTTCTCATTTTTGGCGTTTTCAAATTCGCCAGTACCCTAAATTTTTTAGTTAATTCGAACTCTTGCAATTAGTCTTCAATTTAGATATTGAGATGACCCACTCACTGTTAGTCTGTTGACAGCAGTGAAGGGGGTACATGAAGAGTCTATATTAAGTTCTTAATAGTTTCATTTGTTTACAATTTCGGCCGCGTTCTCAATACGATATATACAGGGATTATCAAAGACATCTTACGATTTTGACGGGTATTATGTATGAAAAGCCTTTTCACACAAGTGTCCTTCCCCTAAAAAAAATATATATTAAGTTTATAGATATGTAGTCAGGTTTTTACCAGACGTTTCCACAATATACTCTCCGGTTTGCATTCAAATGAAAATAATCCAAAATGAATATACCACTCTTTTCTAAAATCTCAGAAAATTCCTGAGTGTTTAACCATCAAGTCAGTGAACCGTATCTCCTGAACATCCCAGTGACCACGTGTGTGTATCTCTGAGTCAACTACACACGTGTCAAAATACTCCGATTGAAATAACAGTATTGGCGACAATACGAATATATACGTATTGTTTAATTGGTTTATGGTAATACCCAAACAAACTGCCCCTTTGCAATACACACTTATCCCAGTATACCCAGTATATCATATTCCATTTAGCTCGTTAAGAGCGCGACTTGGCTCCTCATAGGATGACTAGTGGTGGTAATTAGATACTATAGTACTGTACAGCATACATACTGGTTCATTTCAAATTTTATTTGAGAGCTTAATGAACAATTTACATGTGTTTTGTTTTTAATTTTAAGTTGACAATGTTGCATATATAATGTAAGCGTTAATACAGCGTGGTAATAGTTTAATAGGTTTGCTACAAGTTTGAGATTCAAGTAAAATAGACAGGCAGATGTCATGACTTTGTTTATGATATTTAACGGTTAACAACATTTATTATGTTTCAAATATTTTGGTACGGTTGTTGGAAGTGTGATAATATCTAAATGTCCATGTAGTTACATACACATTGCTTGCTACACGTTTGTATTTCGTATTCATATTGCAATAAATGATTTGAAAGCATTATCTTTTCAAGTTATCATGCAATACCGAGATGAAGTGAACATGGTATTTGTCAAGAATTGACAGATATTTTATTTATTATGTCAATATTTCTGTGAAAATTTCACTGTTGCAGTTGACAGATTTCAAAGGCAGCGGTTTAAACGTACATCCATTGTGTTGTTGGGAGGGGGGGGTCAAATATGACAAACGTTATAAATTATCTTATTTTATCGAGAAGTACCAACTGTTACTGAAAACTACCATTTTGATGATACTCGACTTAGTATATTGACAATATGAAGGTAAAACTATCGATTTCTGATCGAAAACAGGACAATGCACCTCGTCTGGCTCGCGCCAATGAGTCAAACGTAGTTTTGGAATCTTATTTAAACCAGACAAAATAACAAACTTGGGTTGATAAAAAATGTTCGACAAGTCATATAACTACTGCATGTGCATGTAAATAGGACGTGTAGTTTCTGCACATGCATAATGATGTTACTTTTAATTATTGGAAACTAGTAATTACGACTGGGGATGAATATGCAAGCTGAGTGAATTTGTATTAAAGCCAAATACAAATTTATGAAACACAATTGATGCACCTTTAAATGACATCATACATAACAACCTTACATTTGGAGCTTCTAAATAACTTTTTCCAACAGCCTATGCATGTGTTTTCTGTGTTGATTTATACAGAACACAATACGATAATCATATATGATTGTTATTATTATTATTACTGCCTTTCTAATATCGCATGTTATATAATACTGTGCGTTAGATCTATAAGAACATTTGAACGAATGTTGGCCACCCCTATACTAGTCTGGTGGGAGATACACAAATAATTAAGTGAGGGTGGGTACATGATTATTAGTTAATGTTCATTCCCGCCACCTGTAATTACATCAACTAGCGAATTCCCATGGCCAGTGAAGGGTGACGTCCTCTCATGCACATTATGTAAGACAAGGGACTTTCTAATACACAGCACACTTAAAGACCGTTAAAATCATTAGATTATCGCATTAAATTAATTTTGTTACTTCATTTGTCAAAATCACTCCATGTCTTTTGCTTGGAATATGTATAATGATATGTGATGTTTATTCAATATTTCAGTATGCATCTGATACACATGAGAGGTCTATAACTAGTTAATAACTGTCAAAGCTGTAACGATGTTTTGGGTCTCACATATAATGCACCACCATCAGCCTAGTCGTGCTATCCATGGGTTTGCACATAATTGATACAATCAGCCTTTGATGTCCAGTTGAAAGTGTTAAACCTATGAGAAAGGCAAAGACGTCACACATTAAGATGGGATTAGAAACATGTTTCCTTCATTATATAAGTACATAAGCCAATAAATAGTTTCCAGTCACCAAAGTCAATCTCTTAAAAGTCAGCAATTCGTACATGATAATCTTAGGCATATTATAACTGTTGTAACAAAATAAATTCATTATCTCAAAGTTACATAATTTACATTTGTTACATTTACATTCTCAATAACTAGCGCTATTAGTTCCTGGTCGAGAATGTCATCTGATCGTAGATAAATTTACAGTGTAATGCACACAGATCGGAAACATTTAAGTGCTAATGTGGTCACTCTATCGAAATCTTACTACATTTGTATATATATTGGCGTTCTCGTCACACAGGGGTCAGAGGCATTGTACCGGTAATTAATTACCTGTCGGCCTTAATGAGTTGACCGAATACTCATGTTACGTAATACCGAGTGGACGCTTGTTCAACAGTAGGGTATTCTGAGAGTCAAAACAAAAGTCTGATATATCACTTAAACCGCATTTGCATGGCTATATTGCAATTGTTCTATATCTTTATATAGCTGTAACCTGCAATCAGTTGTGTATAAATAATCAGTCATGGTGACCGATGTAGTGTGGGCAATAGCACTTACACTTACCGGAACTATTTGAAACACTCGCCTTTAGCCAGACATTAGTGTTCAACTTAAAAAAGTCATAATATTTCAAGAGTCAACGTTTCATTAAAGTGAATATTTTATAGAAGAGAATACTGTTGAAACGTCTATTCAAAACTATACTTCATATATATAAACTCAATATATGTTGTAAACATTTTACTAATAGTAGCGACTTAAGATTTACTGAGCTTATCATTTTGCATTATGTAAATTACTTTATCAGTTGGGCTAAGTAAAGGAAGCAGAGAGTGCCTGCAATAATAATAGTTGATGATGATGAGTACCAGGGACCTTATATATAATGTTAATGTGAGTACGGAGATTTAACAAGCGATTTTCAGCGGAGCTGTTCTCTCACTCGGGTCGCAAGGACCATTAATAAAGTTTCGAATGATTCCAAAGGAGGATAATTTTGATACCACGGTCGAAAAGGGTGGAGGCAAATTTTTAAATTTGGAATAATACCTAGGCAAGATTAAATAATAATAGTCTCTCATAAC